>OX463246.1:8298929-9636429 GCA_949820135.1 Sylvilagus floridanus | reverse complement strand
CCACCACCTACAAGTCTGGCCTCTGCTTTGGGCACCAGTTTGACTCCTGGCTGTTCCACTTGTGATTCAGCTTCCTGCTGATGCACCTGGGAAAGTGGTGGAAGACAGCAAAGCCCTTGGCTCCTGTCATCCACATGGGAAATCTGGATGGTGCTTCAGATTCCTGTCTTTGGCCTGGCCAGTCCTAGCCATTGTGGCCATTTGGGGAGTGAACAAATAGATGAAGTACTTTCTCTGTCTGTCTCTCTCTCTTCCTCTCTCTCTCTCTCTCATTTCTAACTCTGCCTTTCAAGTAAATGAATAAATCTTTTTAAAAAGAATACTGAGAGTGAATAAAACACAACTAAAGAGAAAATGAGTCCAATAGACTCCTTGCTGTTTATGAGCAACACACATAGATATAGGGTAGACTGGAACAGCATGTCAACATGTTGAGAGAAAGTCGCCACCATCATTGAATTTAATGAGCTAAATGAAAACTCAAGAGCTTGGCCGAAGGAGGCTATTTCCTGACCCAAAAAAGATAAAAAGAAGTTATACTCACAGACACTCACAGCAAAGAATTTATTCAACAGGAAGAAGATAAAACAGAAAGGATGTGTTAGATGCAAGAAACAAGAGGAAATCGGCTGGAACCACACTGAGAAACTACATCAATTTTTTTAAAAAGAAGTTTCTTGAGCTGCCCAATTTAGAAGCTACAAACTATACTCACTGAGGTTTCATAAGAAGAGTATTTTTGTTTCAGGCAACTTTTTTATTATTGAAAAAACTTAAATGGCATATGAACTCAAGAGAAGGATTTGGTATTCTATTTCTGTTTTCCTGCTTTCTGTTTGATTGTTTGTGGTCTAAACACCAATGATATCTTTTAACATGAACAAATATGAAGCTCACTTTCCAAATTTATTCTTCTTTGGATCTGTCTTTAAAGGCTTTTGTGGGCCAGCGCCATGGCTCACTAGGCTAATCCTCCACCTGCAGCGCCGGCACCCCAGGTTCTAGTCCCGGTCGGGGCGCCGGATTCTGTCCCGGTTGCTCCTCTTCCAGTCCAGCTCTCTGCTGTGGCTCGGGAGTGCAGTGGAGGATGGCCCAAGTGCTTGGGCCCTGCACCCGCATGGGAGACCAGGAGGAAGCACCTGGCTCCTGGATTTGGATGGGTGCAGCGCACCAGCCTTAGTGGCCATTTGGGGAGTGAACCAATGCAAGGAAGACTTTTCTCTCTCTAACTCTGTCAAAAAAAAAAAAAAAAAAAAGCTACTACTCAAAGGGTATGAAGTTTCAGTTATTCACATGGGTAAGTTTTTGAGATCTGCTTTATAACATGTCTATAACTAACATTACCAAACTTAAAGTTTTGCTAATGAGGTAGATCTCATGTTAAATAGTCTTATCAGAATTAAAGAAGGCAATAGATACAGTATAATTGGGATGATCAAAGATAAAATAATGTTCCAAGCAAATAAAATCTTGACTAACATAATTTAATAGATACTCAATACCCACCAGCCATTAAGTAATGTTATAAAAGCACTTACTGTTAAGACAAATAGATGGATTGGTGAATAAAGTAACCTTAATATTTGGACCTGGATTGGGTGGTTAAGATGCCAGTTAAGAAGCCTGTGTCTCATACTGGAGTACTTAGGTTCCAATTCCTGGATGTGCTCCAACTTCTTACTAATGCAGACTCTGGGGGGCAACAGTGACGGCCCAAGTAGTTGGACCTGAATTAAGTTCCTAGCAGAAGCCTAGTTCTCTGTTTTCGGCATTTGGAGAGGAAGCCAGTAGATGGGAGTGCATGTTATCATTCTCTCTCTCATCCTCACAAATAAGCAAACCTTTAGAATTTGCCATTTTCATGAGAAAAAAAGTAGAATAAACAAAAGTGTAAGTAAAATATACCCAAGATACATACCAATGATGCTTACAGTTGTAAACTTGCTTTGAAAACAGTCAAGTGTCAAAAACCCAAAATGATAAATGGGTACACAGTGAAATATATTTCTCCCCTAATCCCTAGCTAGCTCATCTCATCTGTTATACCTCCTCCAATTGTAAACACTTTCATTTGATCTTTTTAGGGATTTTTTTTTAAAGCAACAGATTCATGAATGACTTATGTTTTGTGTTTTCCATAAACCTAGTATGCTGCAGACAAGGTTTACCCTGTTTTCAGCAATATATGCTAAACATTTCTACATTTTAAATACACAGAATATTTTCATTCATTTTATATACCTGAATATTACATACAATGGTGTTTCCACTGCACAGATGTAACATAATTTACCAGGTTGAACAATATGAAATGGCTGCTAGTTAGCTGAGTTATATCTAGGCAAACAATCATTTCACATAATTTATCATATACTTAACTAATTTCCTATGGAAGGGCATTTTATATTTCACAGATAAAGCTTTATTAGTATCCAGCCACATCCACTCATGTGTTGCCAGAGGCTCTTTTTGTACTGCAGTGTTGAGTAGCTATGACACAGACCATTTGGCCCACAAAGCCGAAGATATTTATTACCTGGACAAAAAGCTTAGATCCCATTTTAAGCAACCAAATCGTTTTCTATGTAAAAATTCTGGTGGCCCTGTACAGAACTGAGTTCGTCTAGCTTTAAGCACCATCTTCTGCTAATGAAGATAACTGTTACCAGCCAAAACTCCACTTTCATACTGACGTGAAAACTTGAAACTGAAATGACATATTAGTTAAGAACAAGAGTCGTGGATGCCAAAGAAAAGTCAGTGTTTTATATTTGTGTCCAACCTTTTTTTTTTTTTTTAAGATTTACTTATTTTATTTGAAAGGCACGGTTAGAGAGAGAGAGAAGGAGACAGACCTTCCATCTGCTGGTCACAATGGCTGGAGCTACAAAAACCAGGAGATTTTTCTGGGTCTCCCACATGGGCGCTGAGACTCAAGCACTTGGGCTCTTTTTCACTGCTTTCTCAGCGCATTAGCAGGGAGCCAGATCAGAAATAGAGCAGCCGAGAATGGAACTGGAGCCCATATGAGATTCCAGCGCTGCAGGTGGTAGCTTAAACAGCTATGCCACAGCAGTAGCCCCCCCACCCCGCAACCTTCTTCAACAACTAGTAACTCTGAAGTAGGTGCTGCTAGTTTTTTTTTTTTTAGCAAGCCTGTGATTTCTGGTTCTCCTGTGGTCAGCAACATTGCTATTGTTCCCAGGGTTCCATAGTAAATGTCAAAATATTTTGTGCATGTTACATTTTCTTCATAACTCTGTAAAATGAAAATGCACTACTTAATGTTTTATTTAATATCTATTTCCTTTTTATATTTCATTGTTACAGAGATTTTATAGGAGAATGTTTCTAACAAGCATTACCATCAATAACACACATAGTTTTATGCCTTATCCTAAGTGACAAACTTACAGTTTTTAGTTTATCCTCTCCTCTCTGGAGTTGTTCATCATCTATTTCACATGAATTTCACTTAAACTTGATTTTAATTTCACCCGTTTCCCATCTCATGTACTACAGGGCAGTCTTGTGACTCTTATATTTCACAGGGTTTTGTACAGATAACAGCACATGGGTAGGCAAGGGCAGCTGTTTCCAATACTTCTTTTAGGACTTAGACCTCAAGGAGTTAACTGGCCCTGTCTGCTCTTGTCCTAATGCTCTTTGTTTTATTAGTGGTCAGTCAGCACGGTGTTCTTGAAATAAAAAAAAAAAAAAGTGTTAATTTGAGTCTGGAAATACCTGAGGAAAAAAAGATTATGAGCTATTAAAGCTCATATGATGTTCACTGCTAACTGATAATGTCTAGATTCTCACCCTACCATGCCATAAAAATAAACTTTAAAGAGCAATCATGGTGGCTGGACTCATGGCATAATGGAGTTAAGCCACCATTTCCAACACCCAACTGAGTACCAGCTCACGTCCTGGTTTCTCTGCTTCCAATCCAGTTTCCTGCTAATGCACTTGGGGATGCATTGGAAGATGACCCAAGTGCGTGGGCCCCTGCCTTCCATGTGGGAGACCCAGATGGTTTCCTGGTTTCTGGGTTCCACCTGGCCCAGATCTAGATGTTGTGGTCATTTTGAGGATGAACAAGCTGATGGAAGACCTCGCTGTGTCTGTCTCTCTCCGCAGCTCTGCTTTTCAAATACTTTTTTTAAAAAACAAAGGATTATTTTGAGCCTTTCCAGGAACTTCTTGGTGACTTGTTGCTTGCTCTCGTGCAGAGGCAGTTACTTCCACTTGCTCCAGCTAGAAATGCAGGCTCCAAAGTTAGGAAGCTACTGCCAAGTTTTTAATAGCCCCAAACTTCAGAGCTCTGCTTCAGCACCTGAAATCTGTGTGTCTGTGTGGTTCTTGGAGATGGGAATCCTTTAATCCAGTCACCAAACTGATCTTGACAACTGAAGAAACCAGAATTATGAAATCAGAGGTTGGGAAATTTATTGCAGTAATTCTGAAAGGGATGAAGGCTTTTCTGTTCACCACGCCGGGAAAGATACGCATAGCATTAGTAAACTCAAAGGAGTATTAAAAACGCCATACATATTCACATTTCTTTCAAATACTGAGTAGTATAAATAGAATATCTATATTAGTTAAATTCTACATAAGGACCATAAGTCAATGACCTCTGAATTCAACCTTTCATCTCACGAATGAAGAGATGGATGCCAAGAAAATTTAAGGGACATGGCCAAGGAATATGACTAACCAACATTCAGGCTAGGATTAGAGGAAATGTAACTCCTATAATTGACTCAGGATTAATGCCAATCTCTTGCAGCAGCCATGTGTAGTACTGGCATTCATAAATGTTTTCAAAAAATGGCTTAATGCATTCATACTTCCTGAATAAGACCTCTTTGGGAGCAATGTGTTCTTTAAATTAATCTTTCTCTTTGTTAAATACTTCATTAATCCCAAATTGGCAAGAAATCTCAGCTTCTCCTGTGTAGTAAGTTGAGGCTTAAAAGAAAGGCCATATGAGTTTTCTCAACAGTGTCTTGATCCCATTCTTGCCAACATGGTCTTTCTAAATATATCTCTGCAAGGACAGTGCACTGATTATGTAAATGAATTCACTATTTTCTAGGTCACAGCAGGCCTACTTCTACATAGAATGTGCCAACAGGAATATCAGGGGGTTCCTGTTGCCAGGGTGTAAATGGCTTCCACAGACAAACGTGATCAGAGATGAAAGACTTCATGTAACTCTTATCTTCGCCGTCACTTCAAAGAGCCATGATCGGAGACCGTGCACTGCTGCTCTGGAATTAACAGTCATGTTGGCTTCCAGGCTAGGTGAGTCGGAAAGTTGTGAGCTAAAATGTATTCCTCCTAATCTATCATTAACTCTTCATAGTCTTGTATACTATTTGGGCCTCTGATTCCTCATAAGAATAAGCACGTTTACTTTTAAATGGGGATAGGAAATACAACTGAACTGTGATGGTTAACACATTGCTAACACACCCAGAAAGGGCTTGCCCTAATGATGCTTCCTACTTGGTTTTGTTAGATGCAAAACAAGCACCAGTATTGTTATTTAAGACATTCACGAGTGTTGATCATATACTCTTATTTGTGAAGAAAATCCACTAGAATTCTAATGTAAAGTGCTTCATTCTCCCGCAACATCTCTTCTTCACACATCCTATGTGTATAAGAGAAAACATGTTTTACTCTAAAGGAATAAATACTGCACATGAGCTAGGAGCAAGTAGGGGCCAGTGCTGGTTCTGTTTCTTTCACATGAACACGTCCTCAATCTCCTCGAGCCTCAATTATCTCGATCAAATATAACCATTATGCCATCAAAAGGACACTGCTCTTATACCTCCCATTCCCAAGAGAAAGCAAGAGTTTCTTGTTATGGTGTCAAGTACAGAGCTACAGAGCACTGAGTTACCCAAAAATTTTTAGTTGCTCCTCCTGTCATCCCTCTTGGCCTCTTGCATTCTTTAGGGAAAGATTTGGAAGAAAGAATCCCCTCTTCTGGAGAACCTTGCATTTAAAGCACAACCAACACTCATTAAAAAAACTTGCAGTTACTAGACAAATAAGTTCCAGAGACCTCATGTACAGCAAGGTAACTGTAGTTACTAACAATGCACTATCTACTTGCAGTTTGCTGAGAGGGAGCATCTTAAGTATTCTCATCTCATGAACAAAAAAGAGACAATTAGATGAGGTGAGGTATAAGTTAATTGGCTTGACTGTGGTAATCATTCCACGATGCAGTCATAGATCAAAAGATCACACTGTATACCTTGAATATATATGATTTTTATTAGTCAATTATACGGCAATAAAGCCAGGGGAAATACATATGCAATTTCCCAAAGGTAACATCACCTTCCATTTTGCAAGGTGCTTTACAATTCACTCTTTCTCAGATACTACAGCTGATATTTATCTAATACACACAGTGCTGTGTATGACCTTCTGCTCTGCTGTGTGCGGGGCTGGACAGCTATGATGGCAAAATCTGTCCTTGTGCGTTTTTCCAAAGAGGGGTGCTTCAGCGTACTTCTCATCTTTGAGAGAGCACCTGCAGAATTTACTCCAGATGCTTACATATCTGCCCTTTGATCTTCCAGGGGATGCCATTTATGGTTAGTAAAATGAGCAAGAACTTCAGAGATACATGGATTTTAAAACCTGGCCCTGCTACGCTGCGTGATCCTGAGTAGAAACCTTGCTTCTTGGCTGCTCAACTCCTAGCTCTAAGTGTTTCCATTGCTACTGCAGCAATTGCAGAGAGGAAATGAGATCACTGCGGAAGCTGAGCTCTGGCCTCTATGCGGGGTGTAAAGGGAAAACTCGATCATTGCCACTCCCTCTTCTCTGCGTCTTCTTTTAGGTGATTCAGTGTTTTCCTAATTTTCCAAATGTTATTGCTTCTAGAAATGTCCAGCTGTTGTTTAAGAGCCTTAATCTTCCTTTTGCCTACACAGGACTTCTACATGTACCCAGCTGGAGGACCGTGATTGCAACTTATATGGGAAAGTACCATGGAAGAGCATTGCACTAGGAACCAGTAGAGATTTATTCCACCCCGGTTCTGTGTTGAGTTGTGAATCTTGGACAAGTCACTTTTGTTTATTTATTTATTATTTTTTTGACAGGCAGAGTGGACAGTGAGAGAGAGAGAGACAGAGAGAAAGGTCTTCCTTTTGCCGTTGGTTCACCCTCCAATGGCTGCCATGGTCGGCGCGCTGCGGCCGGCGCACCGCGCTCATCTGATGGCAAGAGCCAGGTGCTAGGTGCTTTTTCCTGGTCTCCATGGGCCCAAGCACTTGAGCCATCCTCCACTGCACTCCTGGGCCACAGCAGAGGGCTGGCCTGGAAGAGGGGCAACTGGGACAGAATCCGGCGCCCTGACCGGGACTAGAACCCGGTGTGCCGGCGCCGCAAGGCGGAGGATTAGCCTGTTGAGCCATGGTGCCGGCCAAGTCACTTTTTTTTTTTTTTTTTTTTTTTGTGACAGGCAGAGTGGACAGTGAGAGAGAGAGTAAGTCACTTTTGAGTACTGCAATTTTCTCCTCCCATGTACATGGGGGTGATACCATTGATACTGTTACCAAAAGGAGGTGATTTATTAGGTTCAGGTAACAAAATTATGTAAAAATATTTTTGAAATCACGGCCGGCGCCGTGGCTCAACAGGCTAATCCTCCGCCTTGCGGCGCCGGCACACCGGGTTCTAGTCCCGGTCGGGGCACCGGATTCTGTCCCGGTTGCCCCTCTTCCAGGCCAGCCCTCTGCTGTGGCCCAGGAGTGCAGTGGAGGATGGCCCAGGTGCTTGGGCCCTGCACCCCATGGGGAGACCAGGAAAAGCACCTGGCTCCTGGCTCCTGCCATCGGACGAGCGCGGTGCGCCGGCCGCAGCGCGCCGGCAGCGGCGGCCATTGGAGGGTGAACCAACGGCAAAAGGAAGACCTTTCTCTCTGTCTCTCTCTCTCACTGTCCACTCTGCCTGTAAGTAAAAAAAAAAAATATTTTTGAAATCTTAAAAGAATATGATTATGATGTTCATTGTCTTATTATCCTGAAACACTTATAAAATCAAAGCTTTTCCCTTAAAATAGCATAACAAAGGGCTGGTGTGTGGCACAGTGGGTTGAACCACTGCTACTGCTACTGGCAACCTGTACGAGAGCAGTATCATCACCGCAGTATCACTGCCCCCAACCCAACTCCGGTTAATGCACTTGGGAAAGTAGTGAAAGATGGCCTAAGTACTTGGGCCCCTTCTCTCCACATGGGAGACCTGGACAGAATCCTGGCTCCTGGCTTCAGCCTGGCCCTAAATGACCGTAGCCATCTTGGTCATTTAGCATGTAAACCAGCAGATGAAAGTCTCTATCTCTCGGTCTCCACTGATCTCTTTAACTCTGCCTTTCAAGTAAATAGATCATTTTCTTTAAAAAAAAAAATCATAACAAAGTTAGAAGACCGCTGTGTGATTTACTTTCCAATTTGATAACCTGAGGATCATTCACAAAAGCCACTGAAGCCCTCCAGCACAGCCATTCGTTGTTGGGTTTAATATAAGCTGGTCCACAATGCTCCAGAGCTCCCTTGTAGGAGTACCAATGACTGGAATAATGCATTAATTCTCAGACAAGAGCTACGGCACTTTGGAAAACAAATTATGTCTTAATTCAACACCAAAATAGTTTACAAGTACATGAAACAGTCAAGGAAGTTGGAGATCTAACTATATAACTATAGAGGTGGTGCATTTTCTAGAACCCAAACCGACACCAAAAAATTCACACCTCCAAGTCTGACCTGCAGACCTCAGGAGTCCCTCACAAACAGTTTCTCTGCAAATTTGTTGAAATGACAAGTACAGTGTTGACTCTGGCCTGAAATGTATGAAGTTTGACATCAGATGCTGATTAAAGTGGTGATGGGAACAAGAGAACCTTGTCCCGATAGGATGGAGCACTTTTCCATTCCAGGTCCATTGTTGCAGAGAAACTCTGCAAAGATTATCTGCAACTGAGCCCATCACAGTTCAACAAAGGCTGCATTTTGGTTTACTTTTCATTCCAAAGTGTGCCCGGAGTATGTGTTTTCCCCCTTCTACCTTCTCATTTCCCTGCCTGTGAACTCCTTCTAACTTGAAGGGTCTGGTAAAACAAAAGTGTCAAAAGAAATCCAGACAGGGAGACACAATGCTCAGTGAGCACACAATGAGAGTTAGCAGCATGATTCATGCAAAGGGAGTGCCGCTATCGAATCCTACAACTTTCTTCGATTGAGGGAAAAAGGATGGAATAAGGTAAAGGAATAAAATCAGGATTACAGAGTCAACAAGTTAGAGGGTTCCTTCATTCAGAAACACTTTCAATTATCATTTGGAGGTAGAATTCACTGAAGATACTTTCACTCACAAGAGACCTCCAAGCTCAAGGACACGTACTTGGAAGAGTCAAACAGGTCCCTCAGGGTCTGTGGCACTTGGGATTAGAATTTAAGAAAAAAATACAACAAATATTGTCTGAGTACCTACTAAATACCAGGCACCCTAGGCAAGAGACTATAATAGAGCTTGTGATGTGTTGCACATGTTTTAACTCCACTGGATTTCATTCTTTTGAGGTGGGATTCCTTTTCCAGATATTTCTTCTCCAACAGTCTCTAATGACCCTCCTTTTTGACTTCTCCTGTAGCCAGAAATTAAAACCAGGAATGCAGTGGAAGTACTGGGCAGGTGCTGCTTACTGTTGAACCAGTGGAAGGAGGCTTTGGAATTTGGTTCTGTGTGTGCGTGTATGAGTGCACCTCAAGTGTACTCAAGTCAATGATATGTTAACACAAAGAACACACAAATCTCGTAAGGAACCCTAGGAACGTTTTCCTGTACGTTTATGTAATCCTCACTGTGCTTTTTGTGTACACACCCCTGGGCCCCAAAAAGCATCTTTCCTGTTAGCCAGTGTCAGAGGTTGGGCTATGCAACTTATAAGATGCAAGAGGGACAGTCAGGGCAGTTTCTGCGAGACGGAAGCTGTGACTTCACAAAGGTTCCGCGTTGCAGAGGAAGAAGCTGTGGGAAAGCTGCTCATGCTGAGAAGCAAAGTTCGTACTCAAGAGTTGGAACTCAGGGAGAAAACAGGGGACAGGATTAGGACGTGAGCAGTATGGACGTGAGAATCCCTGAAGGATATCCAGTCAGCCCCAAAGATACTGGTGGTGGGCTTCGTTTATGTAGGGTACAAATATATCTGTATGAATAAGGACATTCAGGTGACTGGAAAATGAACATGTGTTAAAGATTTCAACTAATTGCTACATGAGGGAAGCAGTGAGATAATTCAAGGAGAATCTGTAGAATTGAAATATATCATTAGTCAGGAATGTTGAGATGAATTTGCTAAAACTAATGTCCTGTTGGACAAAAATCGTAATGTTTGTGTTATTGTTTTAACCAGAAAGAATTCAATTTTATGTCCATTGGATGAAATTTATTTGCACAATTATGAATTGGAATCATTTGCATTGCCGGGAAAAGAATCATTGGCAACTTCCTCATTTTAATCTCTCACCCTACACAATGTGCACTAGCCTCTCAATAGAAAACTCATCATATTTGTGCTCTCCTAGGGAATCTGACTATCCTTAGAGGGTCCTCCATACAATAGCCAGCCTGCCACTGAAAGGTCACTTAATCATATTTTTTTTTTTTTGCCAATTTTCACACACAGACTCTTCCTTAATCTTAGAGAAGCAATTGTGTTTTTATTTCAGTTCCCTATCTGTGTACAGTTTTGACATCAATTTTAAAAAATGCTTAGATCTTCATCATGTTTCAGAATCTCTTTACTTTCAAACAGTAACCTATAAGATATCAGGCATGGGAGAAGAATGACCCCTATTCTCTACTCACCAGCAGGCACTGGGAAGCATGTTTATTCCCTTGACCTTCTCTTCCCAGAAAATAATTATTACCCTATCCTATGAAACAAATAAAATACACTCTTGCACAGTATCATGATAGAAGGGACAGATTTCTTACATGACTGAATAGAATTCTGGCAGTTTTTTCTAATTAATTAATTTACTTGAGAGACAGAAAGTGAAAGTGAGAGTGAGACAGAAGGCAGACATCTGCTGGTTTACTTGCCACACGCCTGCCATAGCCAGGGCTGGTTTAGGCAGAAGCTGGGAAGTCAATGCAGGCCTCTATTTGGGTAGCAGGGACCCGAGTACTTAAGTCATCACCTGCTGCCTCCCAGGGTGAGCATTAACAGAGAGATGGAATTGAGAATGGAGCCAGGACTCAACCCTAAGCACTCTGCTAGGATACAGGTGTCTCAAGAGGTATCTTAACCACTTTACCAAATCCCCACCCTTCCAGTTACTTTTTTAATAAAACACTCAGTTCTGTGGATTTATAATTTTCCATCTACCCACAGAAGGCACACTGCTCCCACTATTTTGGGTACGGTAAAATATGAAGTACGTCCCAAGCTGGGAGTCAGCCTGAGTGGACACAGGTGTCCTGAGCAGACGTACAAGGGATAAGAAGCACAGAGTGGGCACATTTTGGAGACAGTGCTTTGGTACAGTAGCTGACAACAGAGAGTATATTAGGTAGTCCAAAACATTATGGCAAAAAAAAAAAAAATCAGGCGTAACCAAGTCAAACGAAATTTAGGAAACAATCATTATTGGGAATTCCAGTTCAAAAGCCATCAACTGTTAGAATCCATTCACAAATATTCCAACCGCATGTAGAGATCCGCCCACTCGTGGATCAAGGAGGCAGAATGCAGCTGCTAGAAGAAACAGCTATAGGGATCCAACTCTATTGCTTGATATTTATTTCTAAGAAAGCATTAAGCAGGATAACCAAAGGTATAACCATGGAAATGCAACTGTGGTGTGAGTCCAGACTTTGGGCATGTTGTTTGGTGTGAATCATGGTTTTATATCTTGCTTAAGAAAAATTTGGTGAGGGCAAAGGATCTCATGAGAGCCCTGCAGGCAGAACCGGCTTCCTTGCTCCAAAGCTGGAACTACCAATCTTACAGAGTGAGGCTGGCACTTGGATTAAGATTTTAGAAGATTCCCACTGGAGTGGGAATGAGTATGGGATGGGAGGAGGAGTAGACTCCAAATTAGGGAATTCAGGAAGTAACAGCACAAGATATAAATCTGCAAGCAGATAACTATCTCATTATTCTAGACTCACTTCTCCTTGAACAAAACTTAATAGAGGATGTCTTGTTGACTCCTCTATCATACCCTGGCCTGGCTTTAATTGGATGTAGAAACTTAAGGATGTGTTCATGTGAACTTACATCCATCCTACAATAGCTATAAATACTTTTTTATATCAAGCTTTAATAAGTGATCATGCCACTTCCTTTTTAAAACTGTCCCTTACAGCCTTGTTAACCAAATTGAGGTATATTTCACTTTTTATAGCTCCCTCACCTCTTCTCTGGGTTTCAATCTTCCAAGCTTTACAATTTTATATGTCTTTTCCATCTATTGTTATGATTATTAATTCCATGGCTTTTGAAGTTAATGATCTTATATCTGGATCTTCTGTTGATTTAAATCTAATTTTCAATCTGGTTTAAAACATTATTTCTGCCTTGAAGCCCCATGCTTCCTGAAACTTTCTTATTATTTATTTTTCTTTAAACATGGTATGTTTGATGTAGCTTATATTCATTCTAAAAATATTCAGGAATTTTGTGAGTGGGTTGTTAAATTTGCCAAGGTGGGAGTATTCATACCAGCTTAACTCACAGTTCCTGCAGCTAAAATGTCAACTTTGTAAAGGAGGAAGTTGAGGTACAGAAAGGCTTATTTGTTTTCCCAAGATCAAATCTCTAACCCATGCCACGGGCATTTTGTGATTCTCAGTTACTAAAAGAGAAGGTTGAAATGGAATTAATTCAATAATTCAGTACTATTTGTTACATCTAATTTCATACAATATTTGTAGCTAAAAAACATAGGGAAAGTAATGGAAGAAATGTATTTTAGTAAAAAATGAGATAGGATTGTAAGATTTAGATGCCTCTGTTCCTGAGATAGGGCTCAAAATGTAAAATTCATTCTTGAAACACACACACACACACACACACACACTTGGCACGCATTCAGTTGTGGTCATAGAACTTGATGAGTTTATGTCTCCCATTAAATAAATACAACATTTCTCACATTAGATTTCTGTAAACATGGATACAACAGTGACACTAAATGCCAAAATGTGTCATGAATTAAAGTCTTTAAAAGTGAACTTTTAAAAAAATTTTTTAAAAAGTGAACTTTTTAAAAGCACACTGGGGACTTTTCTCTATAGTCACTGAGATCTATTACTAGTAAATTAAACCAGTTGATTCCCCACCATCAAACTCCACAAACGTTCACGCCAGTCACTTCCCTCCCCTCCCGCACTTGTCCTCTGGAGCTCTGTGCCTCCCTGCAGGTACGAGCACTTGACCTTTTCAGGGGAAGTTGCCAGCATCTTCCTGCACAGCCAATTCTTGGCAGCATCTCTCTTCCCTGAAACAGCATCAACCCTGCAATCTCTTCCGTGCGACTCAAACTGAGCCGAAGTCCCAACAGATACGATCTCATGTATTGGGCTTCTCTGCCCTGAAGCCTTCTTCATTCTCTTTTAAAGCTCCTTTCTATTAGACTCTTCTGTGTGGCCCATTCTGTCAGCAAACTTCTGGGCCATTTAATATCTACCTCTTGGCATTACCAGCAAAATCTTATTTATCTACCAGGTTTAGAACAACCTCTGTTTATTGGAAGGTCTTCCCACGCCCTCAGGCCTCTCCCCGAATGGTTGATCGAGGCCCATGGATTATGATCTGAGCTTTCCTCGCTTCTCTTTCCCCTCATTGCATTTCCCACTGCTGCTGTTGTAGTTCAAACCTTCATTCTATCATTTATACCAATAAAAACAGCCTTTTACTGATTTCTCTGCATCAGGTTTTTCATTACCGCTATTATATTTTTCAATTTTCTTCATAGTGTCAAGATATAAGTCATATACTTATATGTGTAATATAGGGTGAATTATATCACATCCTACCTACAAAGTTTGATTTTTGTGTTCTCAGGATTTAGCCACACCTATAATAAAAAACTGCATGTTTAAGATATAGCACTCATCCATGATAATCCATTGTTCAAATATTTTTGTTAAAATATGTTTAAAATATTATTCTGGCTCTAAATATGATAAATAATGTATAAAACATTCAGAATTTTTTTCAATTGCTATATATGCTATAATTAAGATACATCCATTAACATCTTTTATATTCTTTCAACCTATTTTTTACTACAAAGTTTGATATCATCATAAAGTAGATAAACTCGGTATAATAAATTATGAATAGGTTGTTCTGTCAATAGATGAAAAAAAGTAGCAAACGCTACTTTTCTTGTTTAGAATAAAACATTTTGTTCTATTTTAGCAACTTCTTTACAATGTTAACTCTAAATGTGAATTCATTCAAAGTTAATTAAACTTCTGTTTTATTACTTTATTCATTAAAAGTGTTTTATCACACATCGGACATACAGCACTTACTGGTTTACACAATTTTTTTTTTTTTTGACAGGCAGAGTGGACAGTGAGAGAGAGAGACAGAGAGAAAGATCTTCCTTTTGCCGTTGGTTCACCCTCCAATGGCTGCCGCGGCCGGCGCGCTGCGGCCTGCGCACCGCGCTCATCTGATGGCAGGAGCCAGGTGCTAGGTGCTTTTTCCTGGTCTCCCATGGGGTGCAGGGCCCAAGCACTTGGGCCATCCTCCACTGCACTCCGGGCCACAGCAGAGGGCTGGCCTGGAAGAGGGGCAACCGGGACAGAATCCAGCGCCCCAACCGGGACTAGAACCCGGAGTGCCGGTGCCGCAAGGCAGAGGATTAGCCTGTTGAGCCACGGCGCTGGCCTTGGTTTACACAATTGTTGAACAGGCTCTGTTCTTGGTCAGGGGACACATGGCCCAATAGGGAAAGGTGTCACACATGCATTCCTTTAAAATAAATTAGAATGGTTCCACGTTTATCAGAAACCAAGTGTTCCTGAAGAAGAGACAGTTTTCTCTCTCATATAAAGAATTTTCCTGGAGTGGTGGTTGAGCTGAGTTTTGAAAGGTGGGTGTACGTGAGAGGAACTATGAAAACACAAGGCCAGAGAAAAGAAAGCTGGGGGGTGTTGCTGGGAAAACCTATGGTGCCGAGTGGGCTGAGACAGTGAGGGGCAAAGCTGGAGGGAAGATCACGTTGAGTCGAAGGGGAACTTGGAAGAGTGGGCTCCTCCAGCTCCTTGGAAGGGCTTATGTGAGTGTTCCCATTCAGAAAATGACAAAATTACGGTTGTGCATTTAGAAGACACATTCAGCTGCATGCTGTGGGCCAGTGGGAGAGGGAAACACTTAGAAGAGAGTGGAAGACAACAGTTTTGGAGTCAGGTGGGAGGAGGCGAAGGCCTGAACTAGAGCTGGGGCTGTGGAGATCAGCAGAGGGGAGAGAACTGAACCTGACAATGAGTGGCCTCACTGTCTGATATGCTGAGGAACGGTAAGGAGGATATTAAACATAGCCCCTGCAGTCTCACACAGCCCAACCAGAAGAACAGGACATCCAGAAGATTCGGAAAAAGGGTGAAGGGACGAATACTGATGGAAGATGACTTTGATTTCAGATAAAACAATTTTAAATATTAATCAATTCTTAATATGGAGACTTTTTTAAAACTAGGTTCAATTCTTATTTTTAGAAATTTTAATATTATTATGATTACTTTGGCTTAACTATTCCTCTTTGAAAGTGAAATTTAGGCCATTTGTCACTGTCATGCTAATTTCCTTTTTTTCACTTTGTGCTTCTGTGTCTCCATGGTCCCTTCCACTGCATCCTGCCCTGTAATCTTTGTACTGTCTTCATTGGTCCTACAAGTAATGTATCATCCTGCAAGCATCACCTTCCTAGCACTATGTGTCTGGTAGAAGCAAGCTTAAAATCAGCCTTCGGAAAAAAAAAGATATTGTGTATTATACTCAGTGGGGTAAACAGTGGGTACACTGCAGGTTCTTTAACATTATTTGGTTCTGAAATCAAAACTTATTATTCAGGCAAACTGCCATTTCGTGTATGAGAGACATGTCAAGGTTAGGCGAAACAAATCAGCATAATTGCTTTGTGTACTAAGTCATCCTCTCCTTTCTGCTTGTTTAAAGGGGATTCTCAGAGTTAAAGTCGTGTTCTGCTTCCCAAAGACAGTTCCAAACAGAATTATCACTGCCTTTGCTCTAGTCTACTGCTCTTACATTCAATTGGTATTAAAAACCAGAAATACAATTTAATATTTTGTGATAGGATCGCAGTTTCTCAGCTATAATTCTGGTTCTGATTTCATTGTGTGCCCCCATTCTCTCTGATAATTACCGACTAGAGGAAAAAGTAACTGGGATGGTGCTATATTGATATTTATGTAATTAAATAGTAATCCACAATATACTGGCTTTTATACAAGATCATATTTGCTCCCAAGACTTTCTGCCCTTGACACCAACATCATCAACCACAACCAAGAGAATTTTTCTTTCCAGGAATGATGGAAATCAGCACTTCTGTCTCTGGGAGTTGTCGCAGACTGGAGGGGCTGTGTGACTGAGCAGTACAGTGACATTCCCAATTTCTGTTGTGTATTTCAAGCCCCTCAAGTCCTTCTGCTGAAGTGTTTCTTTCATCCAGTTAATGATTTCTTAAGTGAGGTGGCCTTGAATACATTGCTTTTTTTTGTTTGGGTTTTTTTTTTTTTTTTTTTTTTGGACAGGCGGAGTGGACAGTGAGAGAGAGAGAGAGAGAGAGAGAGAGAGAGAAAGGTCTTCCTTTGCCATTGGTTCACCCTACATAGGCTGCTGTGGCAGGCGTACCGCACTGATCTGAAGCCGGGAGCCAGATGCTTCTCTTGGTCTCCCATGGGGTGCAGGGCCCAAGCACTTGGGCCATCCTCCACTGCACTCCCAGGCCACAGCAGAGAGCTGGCCTGGAAGAGGGGCAACCGGGACAGAATCCAGCGCCCCAACTGGGACTAGAACTTGGTGTGCCGGCGCTGCAAGGCGGAGGATTAGCCTAGCGCCAGCTTTGAATACATTCTGCCTCTTAACGACAGTGATATGCAACTGTCTCTTTACCATGTCAGACCCTCTATCTCTGTGCTGGTGTTGATGTGTGGCTGGGGTCTGGAACCTCACTGAGACAAGTTTATTTGAACTACTGGAAGGATCAGGTGGAAGGTCAGGCAGACAGTGTCATACTTGCACAAGTTCCTCAGCAAAGCAGCTCTAAAACTCAAGGACAGTGTCATAAAAGGAGCTTTTGCTGGTTTCTAGTGCCAACAGAACCTTGTTTAGTATAAATAAGAAGCAGAGAGAAAAGATGAAGAAACCAGAATAGCTTTCCCTTACTTTTTGAAGAAAAAAATAAGAGGTTTTCATGAAACACAGAACTATTTAATTGGCTCATATTAAAACAAAATCATCAGGCCGGCGCTGTGGCTCAACAGGCTAATCCTCCACCTTTTGGCGCCGGCACACCGGGTTCTAGTCCTGGTCGGGGCACCAGATTCTGTCCCGGTTGCCCCTCTTCCAGGCTAGCTCTCTGCTGAGGTCCGGGAGTGCAGTGGAGGATGGCCCAAGTGCTTGGGCCCTGCACCCCATGAAAGGCCAGGATAAGTACCTGCATCCTGGCTTCGGATCAGCGTGGTGCACTGGCTGCAGTGCGCCGGCCGCAGCGGCCATTGGAGGGTGAACCAACGGCAAAAGGAAGACCTTTCTCTCTGTCTCTCTCTCACTGTCCACTCTGCCAGTTCACTGTTTCTAACTAGTGTACTACTCTTGCACTAACTTGGTTTTCATAAAACCAAGGTATTTTCCCACCGATGGGATCTTTAAGGAACATTATGAACAGTAGCCAAATATAAACCCATACATTTCTAGATAATGACCCTTTTGTAGACTAAAATGTTGAAGAAGTCTTTTACTTTTTTGGAAAATTAATGAACCTAAAGCACAAATTGTATCTACTGCTATTGCTGTATCTTTGCCCAAGTTTTAAACTCATAACAACTTTCAAAAGACAGGAAAAGTAATGATACAGAGAATTTGCACATTTAAGACAGTAATTCTTCTGAATTCATAAATTGGATTTACCCAATATTTAAACCCATTTCCATCAAGATTGGAAATTCCCATTAGGCATGCCATTCTCTTAAGGAAGGTGTGAAAATATGAGAGGCAGAAAAATGATGGTTGTGGCAGTCCACCATGTAACACTGCAAAATATCTCCTGTTCCTCTCTTGGCACTAATTTCCAAAAACTCTGAAACAAAACCATTGTTAAGTGAATAAATGTCCAACATGTATATTTTCTGTATGTATTTTATCCATGACACATTCCTTTTCCTATTTTTACCTTGTATTTAATATTAATTACTTAAGTTGCTTATAATTTTTCTTAAACTTTGTAGTAGATATGGTATAAATTGATAAAGTTCAGTAAGTCGTATATCAATTGATAAAAGCAAAATTCTTATAATATGCATTTTAAAAATTTTAAAATGTGGGGCCAGCACAGTGGTGCAGCAGGTTAATGCCCTGGCCCGAAGAACCAGCAGCCCATATGGGCGCCAGTTTGAGACCTGGCTAATCCACTTCCTGTCCAGCTCTCTACTATGGCATGGGAAAGCAGTAGAAGATGGCCCAAGAACTTGGGCCCCTGCATCCACGTAGGAGACCTGGAGGGAGCTCCTGGCTCCTGGCTTCGGAGCAGTGCAGCTCCGGCCATTGCGGCCAATTTGGGAGTGAACCATCGGATGGTCTCTCTCTCTCTCTGCCACTCCTCTCTCTCTGTAACTTTGACATTCAAATAAAATAAATAAATCTTTAAAATAAAATTTAAAAATGTTTGACGTTTACAGATATAATTATCTATAATTATCTTGATTTGCTCATTCTATACATGTGTCAAAATATCACACAATACAACATGGATATGTACAATTATTACTTGTCAATCAAAAACAAAATCTTACATAATGCCTTATAAATAATAATTAGTATAAAACCAGTATGATGTATATGTGTATTAAGACTTCACAGTATCTCTGTAAAGTGACAACAGAAAGTCCTAGATTTTCAGAATCTAAGATGGCATTAAGATTTAATTCCAGGCTAGATTCCAAGATGGCAGAATACAGAAGGGCATACTTCTCTAGGCTTGGGGTAAATAGTAAAAAAAAAAATATATATATATTTTTTTTTTCAGGGGAGAGTTAGGGAGAAAACTTTAGTGGAAATTCTATGGAGGAAAGAGGAATGCTGTGTGGAAGGAGCAGATGTGTGCGTAAGTATGGACGCCACACCCCCCAGCAGCTGAGAGCCAGAGAAAGTGCCAGTTGTAGACAGTGGGGTAGGATCAGACTGCAGCAGCCCATGCCACTGGTGAGATAGCCAGAAGGAGAGCCTGGCTTGAGTTTGGCCTGGAGCCCTAAGTGGGACAAGGTACCACTGACCCAGTGAAAAAAAAAAAAAGTGACATGTTTCTTTCCCTCCATCCTCCTCGACAATGGCACCTGGCAACTGGCTGAGGGAGGGCAGGCACGATTTGGGGCGGGAGCAGTGCCTGTGGAGGCACTGCACAAGACACCATCTTGTCACTGGTAGTGACAACAGCAACTCAGGTGTGTGTACCCAACAACTGATGGGGAAAAGGCAACATTGAAATGAGTAGGGGTTGAGGCCAGCGGCAATTGTGCATGCATATGATGCAGATTCTACCAGAGGAATCCCCACTGACTTTGAGTCTGGATAGCAGGATTGACAGGGGCTTGGGCTCTCAACCTATCACAGGCTCCAGAGATCAAACCACCTAGGTGATGCACCTGCCGGCAGCTGGCTCTGGGACCATCTTTGCCTGTCTGTGATGGGACAGGCTAGTGGGGCAGAGTGGGTCCTCTGTACCCCGTGACTGTGGGAGCTCAGTTTGCTGAGACTGTGGGAACACGGAGTGCACAAGAGAGTGTAGAGTGTAGCTGGGTCTTAGGATAATCAATGTGAGCATGCTCCACATGCTCAGAGCTCCCTGATTGCCTGGGTTAGGTCACTGTAATGGGATCCATGCTCACACTGAGGATTGCACAGATCCTTCATGTGGTTCATACAGCAGCGCAGATGAGTACTGCACCACTGTGGGCTAATACCCATCACTGATCACCTTGGAAGAGAGGCGCCGAGGGTGAGATAATGCCAACAGAGGCGATCATACCCTCCCTTCTGCTAAAAAGAGGAGATCTACCATAGTCAATCGAGTGTCACCCTGAGTACTCACCCTCCCCTGGAGCACTGACCAGTGCTCGCTCCTTGGTCACACTTCAGCACATGCCTCTGAGTGTTCACTGAACGAGGAGACACTCTACTAAGCCACACAAGCAGAGTTCAGAGATAAAAGGCATCAGAGGAAAAAAACAACATGTATCTCCACAAATGCCTAAAAATAAACTCAGAAACTCAGGAAACAAGAATAAAGATGACAACATGACCCTCTCAAAAGAAAACAAAAACACTTCAATATTAGAATGTGAAAACGAAGCAACTGATGAATACCTGGAACTGAATTGAAAAGATTATTTTTAGGATTACTCAGAAGCAATGAGAAGCAAACTCGTGACTTAAAGAAATCCATACATGACATGAATGAAAAATTTTCTTCTGAAATTGAGATTTTGAAGAGTAATCAAAATGAAATATGAAAAGTGAAGAATTTGATATGTCAAATAAAAATTACAGTGGAAAGCCGTAAGAACAGACTGGGTGAGGCAGAAGAAAGAATATCTGATCTAGAAGACAATTCTTTGGAAATTTGTCAGACCAGGAGAAAAAAAAGAAAGAAGATAGAAGAAATGGAGGAGGGGGAGAGGAAGGGGAGAAAGAGGAAGAAAAAGGAAAAGAAAAAGAAGGTTATTATTTTTAAAAAATTAGGAACAGTGTTGGAGATTTATGGCATACTATACTATGAACCAACATTCATGTCTTAGGAGTTTCTGAAGGTGTCAAAAGAGAAAATTGATTCGAAGGCCTGTTTAGTGAAATAATTACAGAAAACTTCCCCAATTTGGAGAAAGAAAGGGACATCCAAGCACAGGAAGCACATAAAACTCCCAATATACATGATCAGAAAAGATCTTCACCACGACACATTAGTCAAAATTTCAACAGTAAAACCATTTATAATGATTAAGGGATCAATTCAACAGGAATATGTGATTATAATAAATGTATATGTACCAAATACCAGGGCACCTGGCTATTTACAAGAAATATTAACAAATCTAAAGGGAAACAGACTACAATAAAATAATAATGGGGAAGTCAACACCCCACTTTCATCAATGGACAGATCAACTACAGAAAATTAACAAAGAAACAACAAGCTAATTGACATAACAAAGAAACAACAAGCTAATTGACAAGACAAAATTTACCTGATAGCTACAGAACTTTTCATCCCAGAGTTCCAAGAAAATACTTTTCTAGGATAGACCATTACACTAGGCCATAAACCAAATCTCAGCAAATTAAAAAAAAATGGAAATCATACCATGCATCTTTTCTGACCACAATGGAATGAAGCTGGAAATCAGTAACTCAAGATTCTCTAGAACATATGCAAACATATGGAGACTAAACAAATGCTTTTTATTTATTTATTTATTTTTTTTGGACAGGCAGAGTGGACAGTGAGAGAGAGAGACAGAGAGAAAGGTCTTCCTTTTGCCGTTGGTTCACCCTCCAATGGCCGCCGCGGCTGGCGCGCTGCGGCCGGCGCACCGCGTTTGTCCGATGGCAGGAGCCAGGAGCCAGGTGCTTTTCCTGGTCTCCCCATGGGGTGCAGGGCCCAAGCACTTGGGCCATCCTCCACTGCACTCCCGGGCCACAGCAGAGGGCTGGCCTGGAAGAGGGGCAACCGGGACAGAATCTGGTGCCCCGACCAGGACTAGAACCCGGTGTGCCGGCGCCGCAAGGCGGAGGATTAGCCTGTTGAGCCACGGCGCCGGCCACAAATGCTTTTGAATTAACAGTGGATCATAGAGGAAATCAATAAAATTTCTGGAAATGAATGAAGACAACAATACCATGTACCAAAACTTATGGGATACAGTCAAAGCAGTGTTAAGAGAAAAGCTTATAGCAATTGGTGCCTACATCAAGAAATTGGAAAGGCATCAAATACATGAGTTCTCAGTGTATCTCAAGGATGTAGAAAAACAACAAACAAAACCCAAAATTAGTAGGAGGAAAGACATAATATTGGAGAATAAACAAAATTGAAACAAAAAAATACAAAAGATCAGTGAAATCCAGAGCTGGAGTAAGGACAGTCTCTTCAACACAAACTGGATCTCCACATGTACAAGCATGAATCAAGGCCTCTATCTTACATCTTACACGAAAATCTACTCAAAATGGATCAACGAACTGAATCTATGACTTGATAACATCAAATTACTAGAGAACACTGGGGAAACTCTGTAAGACATTGGCATAAGCAAAGACTTCTTGGAAAAGACCCCAAAAGCAAAGGCAATTAAAACCAAAATTTACATACGGGATTACATGAAGCTAAGAAGCTCTATATTGCAAAGGAAATACTCAGCAAAGTGAAGAAGCAACACAGAGAATGGTAGAAAATATTTGTAAACTATGCAATTGATAGTTATTAATATCTAGAATCTATAAAGGGTTAAGAAGCTCAGTAACACCAAAGCAAACAATCCAGTTAAGAAATGGGCAAAGGACATGAATAGGCATTTTTCAAGGAATGAAATGCAAATGGCCATCAGATACATAAAAAATGCTCAGGATCACTAGTCATTAGAGAAATACAAATCAAACCATAATGAGGTTTCACCAAGCCCCAGTGAGAATGGCTCTTATAGAGAATCAACAAAAATAAATGCTGGCTAGGATGTGGAGAAAAGGTACCCTAATCCATTGTTGGTGGAAATGTGAACTGGTGCAGCTGTTCCTTAGAAAGTTGGAAATAGATCTACCATAAGACCCAGACATCCCACTCCTGGGAATGTACTCAAACTAGATGAAATCAGCAAATAAAAGAGTTATCTGTTCCCACTTGTTTACTGCAGCTCAATTCACAATTGCTAAGATATGGAATCAACCCAGATGTCCAACAACTGATGACTGGGTAAAGAAATTATGGTATATACACACTATGGAATACCACTCCAGTTAAAAAAAAAAATGAAATCCCATCTTTCGCAACAAAATGGATGTGGATGCACTGAAAACGATCATACTTGTTGAAATAAGCCATTCCCAAAAATCAGGTACTATATGTTTTCCCTGATCTGTGGTAACTAATAGAAAACCTAAAATGTAATGTATATGAGTAAAGTTGACATTTTGAGAATTGATTATTGTGTATAGCCCTTGTCTCTACTGTGTCTTGGCTAAAATTCTTTTTCTGACTTCAGACACCCTTTCTAAAGTTTTCTTCTAGAAGTTAAATTGACTGACCTGAATATCCAAAGGATCTACCATTATCAGCAGTACCAAAGGCATCGTCACTTAATCTCCCTCTTGCACCTGAAGCTTCTATTTTTTGAATGCTTCTATGTGAAAATACGGTGATAGGTTAAAGTTTTCAATATTTGGAGCACTTATTCTGTCCTCATTTCTGAATTATACTAGAGAATACCAGAGCCAATAATTTCATGAGTATAAGGAATGTTCATTGAAATTAAACACCAAGGAAAACATTCTGGTATTTCACTATTTCCCTAGATTTCTCATTTAATTTGGAAAATCAATCAGAATATGCCTTCCTGGTTCACAGGAGAGAAAAATACCAGCAGGTTCTAGAAAACTAAGATAGATACTTGGAGGATCATTTCAATATTCCCTGAAACTCTTTATAGTCTTCTGTATCCACAATTCTCAATAACCACACACTATTGACAGTTCAGTGTCTAACTTGTACACTCCGCCCATTGATGCTGTCCAGAAGATCTCTACAGATTGTTTTACTCCTTTGAGTGCCTTAAGACCTTTTTTTGAAATTTAAGTTCTAATAATCTTGTCAATACATCCTTACAAAGTAAATTAACATGTGATAATGTTGAATTACTTTCTTTCAGAGAGAAAACACATTTGTAATTGTCTGAGCTCTTCATTCTTTATATCTCAAGGAGGGCTGAACAACAGTGAGAATTTCTGGCATTGTGTATTTGTACATGGGGCTCAACAACAGTGTCCATATAATATCAGTTACATGCCCTCTTTTTAGGGAAAAATGATTTATTTATTTGAAAGAGAGAGAGTATACGAATCAAGATTTTCCATCTGCTTATTCACTCCACAAATGTCACAATAGGCAGGGCTAGAAGTCAGGAACCAGGAGACCCACTTGGGTCTCCCAAATGGGTGGCAGGGATACAAGAACTTAGGCCATCACCACTTCCTTCCACACACGTTATGATCTGGAAACTGGATTGGAAGTACACAGGAGCTCTCTGATATGGGATGGGGTGTCCCTAGCCACAGTATAACCCATTGTGCCACAATGTCAGCACCACAAGCCATTGCTGAAGAAAGAGTTCCCTTATCCTCCTGTTGTATTCCTACCAGATCAGCATCCCATTCCTAACTGTAAATGGCCTATTCTTGTTATGCAACCTCTTGTTAGAACTGCCTGGTTGGCAGGTACAGAAAAAGAGAGGGAAGGTGACTATGTATATGCCTGTACCTGTAGGATGCGTTATTCTTTCTATTTTGCTCAGCACTTCACTGTAACAAAACAGATATTTTGCAGTTTTCCACCTAGCAATCTTGTAGAGAGGAATAATTTTTTTCAGTTTCTTGAACCTTTCAATTCAACAAAGACAGTTTATAAGTGATGATATTTGCTTAGTTCATGCTTCTAAAATATAGGCGCCTCATCTCTTGTTGCTATGGCAACTTGGGTACAGGGATTAGTTGACAAGTAGATACAGCTTTTGCCTAAATATGAGTTTTAGATTTTCTGGGTAGATGGCCTTGCCAATGGCCCTACAACCAATTAACTAGACATGGGGTCAAAGAGTGAAGAACAAATAGAATCCTAGGTCAATACTGCTTAGCCTAAGGCAAGAACAGGAAATACAGAATTGCACATGAGGAATTGCTAACCTTGGTCCTGGTGACTTTGAAAAGCTAGTAAGAATGCCAAAATGCTTAACTCTTGGTAACTTACCAAAAGGTAGGCTATATTTTGGGGAAATTACTCTCAGCATGAGATTATATATGCACAATTAATTTAAACATAAAAATTTGAAATGCTGGTGCCAAGGCCAATTCCAGCTGATATAATTTTCTCAGATTAAGTTTCAATAAATATAATATTTCAAAGAAAATTATACTGTGATATAAAAGAAAAGCTCTACTGCAGAGGTAGATCACAGCTCCTTTTGTAATAAAAGGGAATAAAAAGGAATACTGATTAGTAGGAATAAGTGAAGTCCCCCCGGTGTTAAAGCATAAGATACAGGAGGTTAATTCTTACACACCAGGCTCTAAAAATTGCTCACATAAATCTTCTTGTTTATACGTGTAAACTGGGTTGCATGTTGTGTGAGGAAAAATTATGAATTCAGCAAGGGAAAGTGCACATTAAATTTATGGTTATAATTTAAGCATTTGAACTGGAGTTGTATGAACCCTTTGCCTTGGAGATGTTTTCCAGTGATCTCAAGCCTGAGAGGTATCAGGGAAGGGCCTGAGGTTGAACTCCCATATTGGCCCTCACCCTGTGTGTATGACCTTGGGCCTGGACGACTTGGTGAAGAATCCTAACCGTGACTGTGTTGGACTTGTCCCAGGGGTGTGATGGAATCACCACCACATGATCGCCTGGACTGCTTGTCAAATCACAGACTCCAGTTTTTACCTCCAATTCTCTGGGCCAATATCCCTGATGGATGGATCTTGAGACAATGTATTTTTCAGAAGTTGCCAGGGTGATTTTGGGGGCACCCTTGTGTTTGAATACCACTCTCCCATGGGATGTTAGTGGATGTTATTCTGTTGCATGCAATTTTCTAAAATAGGATGACTAACCATTGCAATGGTGAGAAAAGAAATGGGGATTATGCTCATCAGTTTGGGTGTGAGCCACTCTGACTGTGAGAGAATGGAACTTGCATGCAGCCTCCTGCTCAGCTGTCCTCCTTCCTAAGTTTCAGTCAACCCAGCCGCCCCTCTCCCTGTCCCGACCCAGTGCAGCCCTGTTAGCCAGCCAGGTTTAACAATCAAGTGTTTCTCATGAGTTCATCATAAGTGGACCCAAAGGATTCTCATTTATCAATTGCTTACTGCTGTGTTTCTCTGCCCTTTTAGTATCCAGTCATTTTAATGGGAAGGAAGTATGTTGACTCAAGAGAACATTACTAAAACATTCCTGGTATTGTTAAAGACTCTCGTGCTAATATATATATAATCCCTGAAAACAGCAATGAAGTTGCAGCTAAGAGAATAGTGTATGGAAGAGTGTTACTTCAGACATGTGTAGTTATCCTCAGTTATCTCATGAAATGGAGTATTTTTGCAGATTAGGACATTGTCCAAAACCTTCCTTCTCTGATGTTCTCAAAGACATTCATATATATATATATATATATATATATATATATATATGTATGTATATATATATATATATATGTATGTATATATATATATACAAACACTTAATAATCAATGAACTTAGAACTTAAAGTCTGAATTAATATAATGCTTGATGTCAACATTCTACAAGCATTCATTCATGCATAATTGATTCTGGATGTCTCTGGGAAGAAATACTAGGCCTGGTGCCTGGCTCTATCTCCTGGAATTGAATGGCTAGGACAGGTTTACACTTATAAAATGTTATATATGTATATTTTTCCCATTTGGTACACTAATCAACTTAATTTTAAAATGTGATTAAAAACTAACTCAGTATTTTATACTCTACAGAACTCCAAACTCCCTAATGGTTTAGACCTCTGGATTTTCCTTTTTCATAACCCTAGTCAGCCTATATACTAAGTACAAATTCTATTGTTGGGAATCTAGAAACACACAAACAGGATTTTAAATTGCTACTCAGTACTTCACAAAATGTACTGTACTATTCTGAGATATAAGTAACATTTTTTCCTTCAAGTTGCTGCACTGCCTTTTGCAAATGACATCATTAGACTGGACTTCTTTCACGACCAATAACATAACTCGCCCGAGTCAGACTTCCAAGGAGACAAGCCTTTGAAAGACATATTGCAGAAGGGATTTTAAAACCTCATCCTGATTAATAAATACCTTCCATTACTGCAACATCTGAGACTAGAGTTGAGTCAAAAAAAAAACATTCTCCATGCTTCAAAAACTTCACATTCTGCTTCTGCACAGGATGCTACCTCTGGGGAGCAAATTTCACCAAATGAGTGGTGATTACCCTCTTATGGGAGTAATTCAGAAAGTTTGCAGAAAAGTGAGATTGAAGAGTAAGTATTTTAGTGCAAACAGTCATGAAATCCACGCATAGATTTCGCAACATACATTTTTCATGGACATTCTGAAATGCCATCCTGTATCAGTCCAAGCCTCAAGTCTCTGCACTGTCATTCACATGGCCGAGCATTGAGCTGAGGGAATAATTCTTTTTTGAAGTAAATTTCTAAAAGTTGCACAAATCTAGGTGAATATAAATGTCATTAGTCATTGTGAATGATAAATTCACAGGAGCATTTACTAGGAAAAAAACAAAGTTCTGCTTATTTCAATTCACACGAATCCTTCCAACCATCTGTGAAATTGTACACTAACTTTTTATGTAAATGATACAACTTAGCAACTCACCCTTCTTAAAGACTTTTTATATAAATATTCAAATATAAATTTAAGGGTATAAATATAACTTCAGAATATAATGCATAGGTGCACATGTATTGTTGGTATGCTCCACAACACAAGGGAACTTGAAAAAACACACTAAGAGAAAGAACCATTAAATATGATGACAGTCGACTGTCTTCCCAAGTTGAAGTTATCAAGAACGATTTATAAGCCAGTTGCATATAAACCCAGTATTCTTTCTGTGTCTCCATTTGCCTCTGCCCAGACATTCTTGTCAAGAATTTTCGGCAGTTCTTTAATACTTGTTTATCTCTTTGGGGCCGGCTGCCTTGGTATTGCTTTTAAAAATTTGCCCTTCCTGTGCAGATCAACTTTTTAGATGGAAGAAAATGTTTAAGATAGGTAAAAATTAAATATTTATTCTCACCATGTTTTTAAAGCAATAAAAATGATTGCATTGTGACTTAAATTATATTTTATAATGATTTGTGGACAATATTCAGAATTTTTGTAGGAAGAAAGAGCAATCTGTGAACATTTCAATCACTTAAATGCAAACCTACTTTTTATATTGATCAATCTTAATTTTATTCCATGGACAGTACTCATAATTTTTTGAAATGAAATCATGGAAAGAACCTCTTAAATAGCCTACCATCCGATGATAGCAATGGAGAAACTGAGGCATGCAGAACTGAGATGTTGCATCGAACGACTCTGCAACTTGAGGGCTGTCTTAAAAGTAAGAGGATGGTGGGGAGATCACCAAGAGCCTGCTGGCTGGGCCCCAACTCAACAGGGTGGAGCTCAGAAATCTGTGTTTTAAGCATCCTCTCCAAGCATCTGTTTCAGGCTCTGAGAACACTCTGGGAAATGCTGTGGAGAGACAGATGGAACATTACCCAGGGACCCTCTGTAGAACACAAGTGAGCACATATGCCAAATCCAGAGTGACAAGTCTTCACTACTGTTTCTATCCCAGGGCTAAGGCTTGGAGGCTCAAACTGGCAAAGCTGCAGCAAGCACTCCCCTACTCGTCCACTGCCTCTGCTTTCCTGATAACAGAAGTTTTTTGCATGGGAAATAAAATAGAGCATTTAAACTGCAACATTTTATATTTCAAATCATGTTGATGGGGTCTTATTTGTGACCACTCGTTTATCCTCAGAGAGGTGCACACTTCAGAGCTTGTGGGGCTAAAATGTAATGAACATTCACAACACTCTAGGCAAATTACGTGTGTGAGCTTTCAACAATCCTCTGACGTGTTGTTTGGAAACCCTCTTGCAGATAGAAAGAAATGGTGGCAAAAAATTTAAAACAGATCTTGCTCTTATAGGAAGTAATTGTGCTACAGCATGACCAGTAAACCGTGTGCTTATTTATTAGTTCATTTTCAAGTGGGGGGAAATAGGGCAAGTGGGAATGGCAGCTGTGATGGGGCTGGGGTGGGAGGGACCCTGATTGAGGTCAGGCTTTCTGGAAGCAGAAGGTGCAATAGGGATTTGTTTTCCTTTCTTATTGCTGCTGTAACATAAACTTTGTGACTGTAGAGAGGGCACAAATGTATTGCCTCTCAAGACTCCCTAGGATGAAATCAAGGGGCTGAATGGGTTTTGAGGCTCTAGAGCAACTGTTTTTGTAGCTTGCAGAGGCTTCCTGCTCTCACTGGTTTATGGTCCCCCTCCCTCAGCTGTAAGCTTTGCGATGTCATGTTTCTCTGAATGCTGTGCTGGCGCTCCATCTCCCAGTGACCTCGTCTTCCTTCCACGTTTAGGGCCTCCTGTGATTACAGCGAGTCCCCCCACAGTCATCTCTTCTTTTCTCAGCTGAGGATCTTAATTCCACTCATACCTGTTCTTCTCTGTCATGAAAAGTCACATATGCTGAGGTCCTTGGGTTTAGGATGTGGCTATCTTTGGTGGCAATTATTCCGTGGAACAATATTTGTTTTCCTTTAAACTTTAGTTTTCTATTTGTTTGAGAAGAGAGAAGGGAAGTGTGGAACACTCCCATCTACTGGCTCTCTCCAAATGCCTGCCACAGACTGAGATGAGCCAGGCTGAAGCTGAGATCTGGGAACTCAATCCAAGTCTCTTTTGTGAGTGGCAAGAATCCAATTACTTGAGCCACCACCACTCCTTGCATTATTAGCAGGAAGCTGGATTTGGGAGTTGGAGTTGGGACTCCAAGCCAGGCATTCTGATGTGGGACTGGAGTGTTCTAAGTGCCGTGTCACCTGCTGTGCCAGGTGCCCCTCCCACAATTCTGTTTAGGTGATGTATCAGGAGACTGCACTGGGCAGAACAGGAAGGGTCTGGGGAGTAAAATGAAGAGATGGGCTGTCAACTGCACACAAGCATCAGCCTGACCCCCAGAGTAGCTGTGAGTGCAACAAGCACCAGAAAGTGAGTCCAGTTCGATGTCAGGGCCCTGCAAGAGGCTGGGGGTGACGGTAGCCTCCATATCGAAGTGGCTTCTGAAGAGTAATCAAGACAGCACCCACGGCAGGTGAACAGGAGCCGCTTCTGAAAGGGGATCTGGGAAACACAGCAGCATCACCCACTACAGACCATGGCATGTGTTCAATTCTGCCCCACCCCTCACCCTGCCCCAAGAAGCACTGAAGTCTTAATCCTCAGCATTTTTTTTTTTTTTTGAAATAGGGTCTGTGAATTAAAATGGGAGCCACTAGAGGAGGCTCTGATGCAAAAGGTCTACTGTGCTTCTAAAAAGAGGATATGAGGACAGAGATGGGTGTGCACTAAGGTTAGACAGTGTGAAGTCACGGAGCTGAAATGTATCCATAGCCAAGGACACTGCAGGGTGCCAGAAAGGAGGCACAAGGCACTTCCTCCCCTAGAGCCCTCAGAGAGAGCAAGGCCAGCCAACACCTCCAGGATGTGAGATAATGCATCCCATTGTTAGTAGCCATTTTGGTTTTCTGTTATCACACTGCTAGGAAACCAACACAGACCCTGAGTCACAGAGCCTACAAAACAGTAAGGAGTAACTTAGCAATCAGGGCATCTCCTGCATGAGAACTGCTCCAGGGGGATCTTGTTCCACATTCTCAAGTGGGGGATCCTTAGGATTCCCTCTACTAACTACCTGTTAATCTACACCCTTTCCTTGTTCTTGAGATTGAAGGTTGGCCGTTTATTGATCCTTGTGCTACAGGCAAATTTTATAAATTATACTTGTAGATCCCTTCTCTTCCCCTCAATATTCTAACGGCCCCATAGTTTCTTGTTAATTATATAACTCTCCTATCTATACTCCAGTCAATTCTGGGAGGATGTGTCTTACACATATTCATATCCATCCTATCTACCATGTGACAGACACCCGGAATGAATTATTGAGTAATATGCCCAAGGATAAAAATCAAATACACAGGAAAGAGGAGGCTGAGATATGAGTAGTAAGGCAGCAGATGATGAACTAGACCAGTAAGAGAAGGTTCCATAGGCCCTGCCCTTTGTCCCAGTGAACAATTTCAGGAACAATATGATTATTTCTGAGAAATTATAACTGACAAGTTTATGAAACTGAAGTATGATTACACGTAACTTCGGCCCAAACACCCCAGGAACATAGTAATGATTTAACACAGATGGGAGAAAAAAACTCAGCCAAAGGAACTACTTGATATTCACTGGAGAAAAGAAATTTCTCCAAAGCTCTGAAATTATGCAATTATACAGTCCTGTGAGGCATTGAATACTACCACCCTTGACCCAGTCAGAGTGGCATAAACACACCTGCATTTTACGCTGACCTAATACCACTTCAAAATTATAATTGAGTTACTTAAATGTCTTTTACCACTGTGCCAGAAGTAGAACCTTGGGACTCCTAAAAAATAACTTTTTATGAAAAGAACAGAGTGCCATAATTTCTATGCCAAGTCAGGCAGAAAAATAAAATGCACAGTAACCAAGGCCAGCTTTCTTAACAAATTTAAATAAATTTTTGTCATATAGGAAAAGTGCGAAAATCTCGCTGGGGGACTTGAAATGCATATTGGCCTGTCTGCCCACCCATCCATCCATCTGTCCGTCCATCCACCCACCCACCCACTCACCATTTTTACATTAATTATAAGCTTTCTGGCCCATGGCACACTCTATTTTAGCCTTCCAAACTCATTATCATGGATAAAACTAGACCGGATAACTCTTAAATTATCTTAGAGACCACCCATACTCATATAAGTCAGCTGAAAAAAGGAAAACCATCACTATTGGATAGTGCAGATACAACACAGAATCATAGCAAGCATCACTAATTGACGCGTCCATGTTTTTGGTGTGTTGGTGCCCAGATGCACAACAAGGGATGTGTCTTGTGTCTCCACAATGTACCTTGTTCTCCTTTGCAGACTGTACCTTCTCCTCCTGCTTCAGGACTGCACAGCTGCACAGAGCCCCTGTGCTCCTGTGTTTTGTTTGAATAAACATTTCTTCAAATGTCAAATCTTGCCACCACTAACCTTCCACAGTGTGGCCCTGAGGATTTCTGTGTGAGTGCTGCTAAGCCCTACCGATAGTTATGATGATACATGACGAATTTTATGTGGTGTGTGTGTTGCATGAATTTCCAAAAATCTTTTAACAAAAAATATAGCCTATTAAAATATCTGCAAGGACCAGCATTTGATGATATTCGGGTTTTCTTTCCACTGCATTCTAAATGCGGGTGAGAATTAGGAGTTTCGGTTATTAACATTGGTACCTACTTCTTCCTCTAGTGACATTTTGGTTGAACAAAGGTGGAAAACTTAATAAGCATAATACCTCTGAGTTTTAGAGACTGGGAACTCTCGGGTGCATAGTAAAATTAAAGTACCCTGTCAAATAACTCAAGCCCTGTACCAATCTGTAAGATTAACTTGACATTCAGCTCCTCTGCGGAGTATTCAGAACGGACTCTGTAGCTACCTTTCCCAGTAATTTGGTTCAGTTGTTGTGTTTAATTATAAAAATCAGTAGTGACCTTTCATTATTTCATTAACATTTAAAACTAAAAAAATTAACCAGTGACTCCGCTGCTTTGTTTTTCTAGTCTCGTCTCATTGAACTGTCATTGAGGATTTCCTCAGAGGAAATTTGCTCTAAATGATAAAGTTTAAAAAGATTCCAGGGGCCGGCGCTGTGGTGCAGTGGGTTAATGCCCTGGCATCCCATATGGGCGCCAGTTCCAGACCCAGCTGCTCCATTTCCGATCTGGCTCTCTGCTATGGCCTGGGAAAGCAGTAGAAGATGGCTCAAGTCCTTGGGCTCCTGCACCCACATGGGAGACCCGGAGGGAGCTCCTGGCTTTGGATCAGCCCAGTTCCAGCCATTGCAGCCATTTGGGAGTGAACCACCAGATGGAAGACCTCTCTCTCTCCAACTCTGCCTCTCAAATAAATAAATAAAAGTTTAAAAAGTACTTAGAAATAAAGTAATTTCAGTGCAACAGAATATGTGAGGGCAATTGACTCTCCCGCTTCTGGTGTTTGGGCATTCTTGCTGCATCAGGTCAGAAAGGATTGATTTCAATTCGATTTAATCCTTCCACCATGTAAATGGATATCAAAACATCACATTCCTCCCCAGAAACATGTAATTATTATTTCTTAATTTTTAAAAGAATTGATAGAAAAGGAAGTTGTCTTGCACACATCTATCATGTGGGGTAGTTGGAAGAAAAAACTCATGTGAGGTTTCTGGGGAGAGGTCATAATCAAACGATCTAGATGTTTCCATGAATGCAGATTGATAACTTTTAGGGTTTTTTCTTCTCCTTGACCTAGTGACGTCTCCTTTTCTTTCAGTCTACATCAACTATCATCTGCTTACCATGGATATACTTGCCTGATACCTTTCTTTCCATCATCACCTGCTAGCTGACAGGTGGATTCTGTAAGTTCTGTTTTGAAAGCTGTATCCCCTGTATTTTCCTATTTCCCCACATCAATGTCAACAATAGTGCACTTCCATTCTTTGATTTTTCGTATTTTCACAAATATTTTCTCATTCATGAAGCGGAATAGTGAGTCCAACCCCATGGTGAGTGTTCTGAGAAACAAAGATCACTGAGGCATCCCCTTGCCGCCTGGATAACGTTCCAAGCTGCCTACCTTCCTTACATCTGGAAGTGGTGATTTCCTTCTTTAACAAATATGAAAATTCCAGTACCAGACAAAAACGTTTCAATTTTATTTGTTAAACTTCAAATGCCTTCTACATCTACCAGATGCAACACCACTTATCTTTTACATTTTTCTTTTTTTTAAAAAAAATACTTAACTATTTTTTCATGTTAATATGATATTAATATAAAGGGCAGATTCGACACAGTTGACAGATACAATTCTAAGACTATCATGATATTCCTCCCTCCCTCCCCCTTACTTTCTGATGCTTCTGATCTCCTCCTCTTCACTTTTTCCCCTCCCTCCCTTCTCTCATTGCCTTTCACATTTTTGAGATAAAATGTTTTTATTTACATTATACTCAAAGGTGCAATGTTCCACTAAATAAAAGAGTTCGACTCCTCTAGTAGGGATATAGGCAAGGGCTATAAATAAGCAAATAACCATTTTACTCACATACAGTAAATTTTGAAACACTCACAGTCATTAAAAGTATAGCAGTGTATTATTCTTAACCATGGGTTTGACAAAGCTATCTTTTAAAAACCTAATTTTCTGTGCCAGGAATAGGGCTTAGCCCTTTATTAATACAGAAAGGGTATGTGTTACTGACTATAAATTTAGCGATCCAACAAAGTAAGTGAATTTGTTTTCTATGACTGAACTTCTGTTTTGTTTCTTTTTTTGACAGGCAGAGTTAGACAGTGAGAGAGAGAGAGAGAGAGAGAGAGAGAGAGAGAAAGACAAAGGTCTTCCTTCTGTTAGTTCATTTCCCAAATGGCCGTTATGGCCAGCGCCATGTCAATCTGAAGCCAGGAGCCAGGTGCCTCTTCCTGGTCTCCCACGCGGGTGGGAAGGACTTGGGTCATCCTCCACTGCTCTCAAGAGGAGCAACCGGGACTAGAACCCCGTGCCCATATGGGATGCTGGCACTACAGGTGGAGGATTAACCAAATGAGTCACAGCACCAGCCCCTGAACTTCTGTTTCAAAACCCATTCTACTAGTGGCAGAGATGGAATCCTAATTTCCAGATGAACTAAGCCCACTGAGAGGTTCTTCTACTCTCCTCCTCTTACAATTATTGTGGTTTTGGGATGGGGCAAGTAGCGAAGTTGAAGATACTCATGTGGAACCCAGTACTTAGGGAGAGAAAGCACTTCGTCATCCAGAGTGACCTGTGCCGAGCGCTTCACTGTCTCATCCTCGTCACTGGCTTGCGTTGGTCCTGACTGCTTGGCACTTGCTGTTGCACCCTTCCCATGGATTACGGTGGCCTTCCAGTCCCACGCTCTCAGTATCCCTCTGCTCTGTGATGCTGGTCACTCTCAGAGACAGCTGCTGCCCGTAACGGGCAAGGGTCCATGTTTGCGGGTGAAGGAGCCTGCCTAGCTGTCGCACATCATTCTTTCTACTCTACTGCACCCATGCTGTGTTCTTGCTCCCTATAGTCTGAGATTATCTAATATGTGAGAGTATTTCAGAACATGCAATGAAAATGGAACTATATGATACATTTATTTTACTATAAAAAGTTTGAAATCCATGCACACAAGGGATTTTCAGAGTTTATGGAAGGTGCATATTATGAAAAAAAAACATTGCAAGGATTTGCAAATATTTTTGTCCCATCTTTTAATCGTATTTTCCTTCCTTTTTTTTTTCAGGTACATTGTATGGAGCAGACTGAAATTTCCCTTGAAAAGCATGGCAGAGAACACCTTCCATCTTAAGCATCCCTAGAGTTTCTTTCTCATTCCTATCTGTATTCCTCTTTCCAATTCACCCACACTCACCTACGTTTTCTCCTAATCCAAGGTAAACTTAAGCCTCTGTAACACACAAATCTGACTCAAAAAATATTCTTTCAAATCTATCTGGAGCTCAAATATCAAGAAGCAATTTTCTATGATTTTGACACTGCCAAATTCTCCTGGAAAAAGGGAATACAAAAGTCAGTGCATTGATTTATCCCAGATGCACAAACATTAACTCATTTCCTGTTCACAGAAGCCCTATAACATAAACAAAATAGATGCTCCCTTATGGAAACCTGGCCTTGGTTCTTTTTACGAAGTCACAAATTTGGTAAGTGAACTAACTTGCAATTGGACTCAGTTATTTCTGCTCCCACAGTTTCATTCTTAATCATAATATTTAGCAGAAAAATGTCTCTTAAAGTGTTGTGAAAGTGGTATATAAACATATGTATACATGTATGTATATTACATATAAACACAATGGAATATTATTCAGCCATAGAAAAGAATGAGATTGAGTCATTTCTATCTAAATGTATGCAATTGGAGGATATAATGTTGAGTGAAATAAGCTGTACACAGAAAAACACTGAAATGCTCCCTTATATATGGGAGTTAAAAGCAAAAACAAAAAATAAATGCCTGTGTGTATCAGTATTGTAAATACAGTTTTGCCAAACTTTGCTTTATATCTTTGTCAAACCAATGGTTAAGAATTATATAATACTATGGTTTTAGTATCTGTGACTTTTTAAACAATATGCATTTAATAATTAATTTAATAATTTAATAATTGGAAATTGCCTAGAAAATTAATCAATTTTTAAAAAAAATATCATGTAGGATCTCTGAACTGAATGTGCTGTACATTGTGAATTAATACTATAACTAGTACTCCAATAGTATTTTTCACTTTGTGTTGCTATGTGGGGGCAAATTGTTGAAATCTTTACATAATATATACTAAACTGATCTTCTGAATATAAAGAGAATTGAAAATGAATCTTGATGTGAATGCAAGGGGAGAGGGAGCGGGAAAGGGGAGGGTTGCGGGTGGGAGGGAAGTTATGGGGAGGAAGCCATTGTAATCCATAAGCTGTACTTTGGAAATTTATATTCTTTAAATAAAAGCTAAAAAATACAATAAAAATAAAAAAAAACAATATGTATTTATTTGTTTGAAAGGCAGAGCTACAGAGGCAGAGAGCGAGGTCTTCCATCTACTGGTTCACTCCCCCAAAAAGCTGCAGTGGCCAGAGCTGGGCCGATCTGAAGCCAGGAGCCTGGAGCTTCCTCCAGGTCTCCAACTTGAATGTCAGGGCCCAAGCACTTGAGCCATCCTCTACTACTTTCCCAGGCCATAGCAGAGAGCTGGATGGGAAGTGGGGTAGCTGGGACTCAAATTGGCAGCCATATGGGATGCCAGTGCTGCAAGTGGCTGTGATTATTTCAAAACATACTGCATATGAGTGAAATGGTCGTCTTTTAATCTGATTATTGTTAATACCTCTTGCCTATATTTCCACTGAACTAGGGTCTTTTTACTTTTTACTTGCTGAACTCTTTATTTAGTGGAGCATTAAGCTTTTGATTGTCATGTAAGTTAAAAATATATTCTCTCAGAAACTAAAAAAGGAAGGAAGGAAGGAAGGGAGAAAGGGAGGAAGGGAGGGAGGGAACATTATATTCTTAGAATTGTATGAACTACATGGAATCTATCCACATTAACATGAGAAATTGTGTTGTAGTAATTATCATGCATTTCTGTGACCCTGAGAATGTATTAATAAATGTGTTAAAAATAAATTTAGAAGTATAAAGAAGAAAAGTCATGAGTTTTTGCTCAAATGATTCTGCACTCATTGAGTAGGAAAACAGCAAAATTTGTTTTCCTATCTGACCATTAACTGCCTCTTTGTTTCTATATTGCACAGATTCTTAGCTTCTTATTTGTTAGATACAAATCGAGGTTTTCAAATCTGTTAGCTAACACTGCTTCTCTTGCATTCAGTGTTTTTTTCCTACAGATTTTGTTTTGCTCATACTTGAGGCTTTTAAAAAGTAACATTATTTTTTTTAAAGATTTATTTTATTTATTTGAAAGAGTTAGAGAGGTAGAGCCAAAGACAGAGAGCTGGTTCACTTCCCAGTTGGCAGCAACAGCCTCACCTGCCACAATCCAAAGCCGGGAGCCAGGAGCTTCTTCTGGGTCTCCCACATGGGTGTAGGGGTCCAATAACTTAGGCCATCCTCCACTGCTCTCCCAGGCCAATGCAGAGAGCTGGATTGGAAGAGGAGCAGCTGGGACTTGAACCAGCACCCATATGGGATGCTGGTGCTGCAGGCTGCGGCTTTAACCTGATGTGCCACAGTGCCAGCCTCTAAAAGCAAAATTATTTTTGATCACCATACATGTCACTGTCTCCTTAAGCCGCCTTCTCTACCCCCAGATTTTTCACTTCCAAGATGCATTAGTGTGAATTTTATTCATGTTCTCTGTCAGTGTTCTTTACTCAAGTTACTGCTCAATGTTCTAGCACATTTGGGCAAGTTTCCACGGTTTGCTATTGTCCTTCCAAGTCTGAGCACTTTGTTATCTTCAAGGGCATTTGAAGGAAAATTGTCAAGCTTCAGGGCATATGGTACAGCCTCATCTGCAGAGAGCTGGCCTCCCTGGTGCCTTTGATGTTTGCACTCACAGAGGAGGCAGAATGGATGTCCCAAAGCAGGATGCATTGCTGCCCAACCATGGCTCTGGCATGGGGAGGGAGGGGAAGTTGAAGGAAAAACAAAAGAGAAGGGAGAAAGCTATTGGCTAGGGCAGGGACAGGAAGGAGAGAAAAAAAGAAGGAAAAAGGAAGTAGGAAGAGAGGTAGAGAAGGGAAAAAAGAAAAACACGGAGGAGTTGCTTGGAAAGCAGAAGATTGGATTTGAGTGTCATGGAGAACAGAATCAAATGTCTCTGTGGGAGCAGGGGAGCTAGGACACTGAGTGTTCTGACAATGTGTCTGCATGAGCACCCGGGCACGCGTGGCAACTGTGGCACATCAGAGACACATCCGATGGCATACAAGTGGTTGATGTGTTCTTAGAGTTGGGTTAGAAAATTTCAAGGCTCTGGAGTCAGCCATTGCTCCTCAAGAGAAAAGTCCTATGAAATTCTGAGACTTGAAAACTGGAGAGCTGTGTTGAAGGAAACCTTAGGTGGAGGCACTGATGACCTCTGTCCTGTTTACAGCTGAACTGGCCGCTGTCCTCTGAGCTGTGCACTACATTTGCACCCAGGTCAAACAAGTGTATGTACCTACTACATGCCAATTGTTCATGGAGTGAAGCAGATACAATAGCACACAGCATGTGGTCTTACCCCTCATGGAACCTAAGGGCCAGGAGTGGAGAAGGGTTGGTTTAAGAGTTTAAGAGCCCTTGGGGCCAGTGCTGTGACGTAGTGGGTCAAGTTGCCACCTGCAGTAAAGCATCACATATGGGTGCTGGTTCTAGTTCCGGCTGCTCCACTTCTGATCCAGCTCTCTATTGTGGCCTGGGAAAGCAGTAGAAGATGGCCCAAGTCCGTGGACCCCTGCATCCATGTGGGAGACTTGGCAGAAGCTCCTACTCCTGGCTCCAGATCAGCACAGCTCTGGCCAATACAGCCAATTGGGGAGTGAACCAGAGGATCGAAGACTGATCTCTCTCTCTCTCTCTCTCTCTCTCTCTCTATCTCTCTCTATCTCTCTCTATCTCTATCTCTCCCTGCCTCTCCTTCTTTCTGTAACTCCTTCAAATAAATAAATAAATCTTTAAAAAAAAAAAAAGCCCTAATCTGGCTTTAAGAAAGAAAAATAAAAAAGCTTGAGATGGTGGCACAGAATGGCCTGTTTATCACCTGGTGACAAGTTTTGGTCATTCATTCTTTAATCTTTTGTTCAGACAACAGGTAAACTCTTTGGCGCCAAACACTGTGAAAAGTGATAGAATCATTTATCTGAATTTTCCTGGCCATTAGAGTCACCCTTGTGAGAAAAATATAGGTCCCCTTAGAGATGCTTATTCAGTAAGTCCACAGGTCACCCCAGAAATATGTATTTCAGCGCACACTGTAGGAGATGCTTATAAATAAAGTAGTATGAGAAATCCTGCTGTAGAAAATACCAAGATAACATAGCTATGGAACCTAGTCTCGAGAATTTAACAGTTTCTCAGATGAGATTTTCATCTAACATTTCCTCTAACAGATAGCTTTATGTCTCAGTTAAAAAGGACTATAAACGATGTCCTTGATTTTTTGAGAGAGTCTGACAATGCTGTAAGAAATTCCAGAAGTGTAGTTCCTAAATTAGTCAGAGTACTGGATTTCCAGGGTGACTCACCTAAATTGCAAGATTTATTTTTCAGAGTTCAGATTTATTAGAAAAAAAATCATTCTTTTAGAGTCCTATGCTTTATAGTTGTACGTATATAAACTGGGAGGAACCTACACTTATTGGAAGGGCCTGCGTTGTGGGGTAGTGAGTGAAGCCGTCGCAGGCAACATCAGCATCCCTTGGGGACACCAGTTTATATCCTGGCTGGTCCACTTCCAATCCATCTCTCTGCTAATCTGCCTGGGAAAAGCAGCAGAAGATGGCCCAAGTGTTTGCGCCCTTGCCATCCATGTGGGAGATTACTGGCTTCAGCCTGGCCCAGCCCTGGCTGTTTTGGCCATCTGAAGAGTGAATTAAGAGATGGAAGACCTCTCTGTAACTCTTTCAAATAAATAAATCTTTTTAAAAAGCCTTTGAAAATCTGGACTCAGAGAAGAATTTTACTAAATTCACAGAACTCATAAGAAGAGAATAGCTGAAACCATGTCATCCAACTCTAAAACTTTGCTATCCCTTTTCATCACATTCTCCCAGTCTGCAGCTGCTAAGGGAAAAGCAAAGGGTCCTCCGGAGGCCAGCTTCCTGGAACATGCACTTGGACATCCTGGGTTCATCACTGTCTTCCCAACAGGTAGCACAGGGCCTGGGAAGTGGCAGGGCATCGGGACCATCTCTTCTCCCCCCAGAAAACCAACGATGACGGTGGAGTGGATATCACATTGCCTCCCCTGTTCCTCCTCCTAGCACTCTTCTCAAACCTTCTTTTCCCCACTCCTACCCTGCCTTGGAGCACAAGAACACACATATTTCTACCTGTCCTGCTGGAGCCTTCTGAGCAACTACTGCAAGTGTTCTCCCTATGCCAGTTGCAGCAGCATCAACGGGAGCTCGTTAGGATGGACAGCATCCAGACACCCAGACCTACTGAATCAGATTGGGCCTCTAATAAGATCCCAGGGTGATTCACATGCACATTAAAGTTTGAGAAACACTGGCCCAGGGTCCACTCCAAATACACACTGGACATTTTCTTTGCTGTAAAGATGTAATCACGAGGGAGTAAATTATATTTTAGGACAGAAACAGAAGATTTCTGACTTCTTTTGAGGGACCTGGTAATTTTCCATGCTCCAATTACATTATTAATTAACAATTTTATCCTTGGAAACAGGTTTTTTTGGGGGGGGATAGTTTCTGCATATATATAATCTGTTCATTAATAATAACTCAAAGTGATAGATTTGTTTGCTTATTATATGATTACTTTTAACTAGCATGGTTTGGGCAGAAACAATTTTAGTACTGGGCATTTCTTGAAGATTAATGACAAGTTAGAAGGAATGGCTGACTTGAGACAAGGCTAGAAGCAATTAAGCCATCAGGTTATTAATTCTTAATACACGCCTGGAGTATAAATTGTTTTATCCACAGAGCACTGGTTAAAGAGAAGGCAGAGAGAGAAGGAAAGAAGGGAGGAGAGAGGAATGGAAAGATGGGTATATAGATCTTTCCTCATAGGCAGTTTCATTTTGTTGTTTGTTAATATTTTGTGAAGGGTCTCACAGGGAATAACTGCTTTGTTCCTTAACCTTTCAAATTGCTAAATGCTTGCAACACACAGTGCAATCGGAACAATTGTTGATACCCCAACATTTCATTTACTTCACTCTGTTACTCCTACCCCATGTAGGAAATGTAATGTCAGTTCCAACCTCATTATGCAAATACCATACCCAAGCACTATTATTCTGACTTATTCAGCTCCACTCCGCCATTAGCCTGGCCTCCTGTGAATCAGAAGTGCCAAATTACATACGTAGATTTGTGGGATTTTCTGGGTTTTGGTGTGATACTCAGTGGTACCCCACAGACTTTGCAGAAAATCAACCGTGTTGGAATCAATCACTGTATTATGCATTTTCAGATATTACAGATCTAATACATGCTCTCAGGAAAGTCTCCCAGAAAACGAGCCTTAAGAATCAGCTTAGGAAATCATTGAGGGTTACTGAGGCAGGGAACATCACCTAAAATGCATGCACATCTGTTTGTTTGCTACAACTTCTATCTGAAGATGGTGGTTAGTGCTAGGCTATACAACAGATAGGATTATCAAAAATATAAAAGATGAAACAAAATGCAGCTGGCACAGTGGCTCAACAGGCTAATCCTCCGCCTCGCGGCGCCAGCACACCGGGTTCTAGTACCGGTCAGGGCACCGCATTCTGTCCCAGTTGCCCCTCTTCCAGGCCAGCTCTCTGCTGTGGCCAGGGAGTGCAGTGGAGGATGGCCCAAGTGCTTGGGCCCTGCACCCCATGGGAGACCAAGAGGAAGCACCTGGCTCCTGCCTTCGGATCAGCGTGGTGCACCTGCCACAGCGCGCCAGCTGCGGCAGTCATTGGAGGATGAACCAATGGCAAAGGAAGACCTTTCTGTCTGTCTGTCTCTCTCTCTCTCTCTGTCCACTCTGTCAAAAAAAAAAAAAAAAAAAGATGAAACAAAACGCAAGGCCTTACCTTCTACACCTCAGGCCTTACTTTGAATATGAAGTGAAGTGGTGTGCCTTAAACAAAGCTATCTGACTTCATGCACAACGAAAATCTATTTGGATTTCAGGACTGAGTTTCTCATTCTTTGTGTAACAAGAAAGGAAATAACCCCTTCCACAAATTATGTCATATGTTAGATTGCTCCTTCATTCAAAACATGATTTTAAAATACTAAAGGTCTTTTCCCACAACACAAATACACACAGCGTCTTGCTCAGGTTGTTCACCGTTTTCCTGCTTAGTTGAATTAGCTGTAAGGGTACTGGACAGCAGATCTAGGAGTGTTTGGACTAGGTTTTTCTCCTTCTCTCAACCCTCATGCTAGAACACATTGAGAGTCCAACTCAGCTGGTCCTGTGCACCCTTATATATGCTGAGTAAAACGAAAACACTTCCCATTAGTGGATATTCACATCTGCATACAATCTAAACTTGAGAGAGCTCGCCATCACCAGCCTGTACATAGAATGAATCATATCTTGTATTTGTATGTTCCTTTAGATACGTGCGATTATAGTTGTGATGAATACCATGACAATATACTTGTCATGATGATTTGTCATGATGTTTTTAACGTTAATTGATATTCGGTTCAGCTTATATGGAAAGAAACTGATCATTTTAACAATTTAAAATATGGATTTCATGAAGGAAGATCTGAGTAAGAGCTCTCCTGAGAACAAGGAAACACGTTTCCATGGACACACCCTCCTCTTGCTGAACTGAAACCCTGTGCTCGGCTGAGCACCTACCCTGCGCTGGCAGTGTGGAGGCCTCAGTGGCCACACAAACAAAATTATGACCCAGTCTTGGACCTGAAATGGGTCATTCCTAAGCCCACCCTGATTCCAGAGCTGTTTTATTTTGTAAAAACAAACCATAGGGGCCAGTGTTGTGGTGTGGCAGGTTAAGCCATCACCTGCAATTCTGGCATCCTATATGGACACTGATTCGAATCCCAGCTGCTCCACTTCCAATCCAGCTCCCTGATACTGCACCTGGGAAAGCAGGGAAAGATGGCCCAAGTTCTTGGGCCCCTACCACCACAATAGGAGACTTGGATGGAGTTCCTGGCTCCTGTCTTTGGTCTTGCCCAGCCCCAGCTGCTGCTGCCACCCAGGGAGTGAACCAGTGCTTTGGAAGTGTGCTCTCTCTCTAATTGTCTCGTTATCTCTCTAACTCTGCTTTTCAAATCAAACAAATAAATCTTTAAAAATTTTCATTTGATTTTAATTATAAGGCAGTAAGGTGAAATGCAATATGTGAAACAGAATGCACTGTGAATCACATTAAGACTTCATGGGGGGGGCAGCGCTGTGGCAAGGTGGGTAAAGCCACAGTCTACAGTGCCGGCATCCCATATAGGGGCCAGTTCAACTCCTGGCTGCTCCACTTTCGATCCAGCTCTCTGCTATGGCCTGGGAAAGCAGTAGAAGATGGCCCAAGTCCTTGGGCCCCTGCATCTGCATGGGATACCAGGAAGAAGCTCCTGGCTCCTGGCTGATGGGTCCAGGCTTCAGATTAGCCCCACTCCGACCACTGTGGCTATTTGGGGAGTGAACCAGCAGATGAAAGACTTTTTCTCTGTCTCTCATTTTCTCTGTCTGTAAATCTAACTCTCCAATAAAAAAAAAAATCTTTCAAAATGACTTCATAGAAAGTACTTGTAGTGGTCAGTCTAGATTTTTAGAAATTCATCTCCCATTCACCTTGCAAAAAGATGGTGTGTGGGGCAGAAAGGAAAAGGCAGGGCAACTTCAGGTGTAGAGCACTCATTACACACTTAGGACACTGTCCTTAGCAACCACAAAAACCTTTGACTTATGTGTCCTTTGCAACAGCTCAACAGATTGCCTCAATCTTTATTATATGTTGACTTCCAGGCATATTGATCTAAACATATTTTATCACTAAAAGCAGCAGATATATTTGAACATGTGAGGATTTTGCTTCTAGTGCATTGCTATGTGAGTCATCTCTGAGTCTGTTAGTGCAATGTAGGGCAGCAATTTCTTGAGGTTCTCTGAAAGTATGAGGTTAGAAATATTAAGCTGTAACTAAATTGACTGTTTTGTTTCACAGTCATAAACTCTTAGGGTCTCCTACAAATCCTGTTCTTGGAATTTACTTGAGACAGAGTATCTTGGAGCACATATATTAGGTAATCTCTGTTTTCAACAAATTAACTCATGTTTGCATAAATTGCCCAAATTAAATAGCTTTTTCCTTAATGAACTCATAGATTTATTTGGTCAAATAATCATTCAATCTATGCAGTTAAAGATCAGTTTAATTCTGGTGAATCTTTTCAGATTTAGCTTTAAATCATTCAGAGGCCTAGGGCTCAGAAGTTGGAATTTGGAAGCAATTAGGATGTGAGGAGTGCAATCAGGGACTGACAGACTAGTCCAACTTAGAGGTTACTGAAATTCTGTAGCAGCCAACTCTGCAACACAGCTTTCCCTTTAATACGGACGGATTCACTGTATCATTTGCAAAATCATTAGTAAGCATCAGATACTTAGGCAGAACAGGTTAAATAGCATACATGAGAAATAATGAAAACAGATCCAGAAGCACAATAAAATAAAATAAAAACCAAATTAGCCTGTTGTTTTATTTGTACCAGTTTCTCAAACTGCAGCACTGGATGGTGTATCACCACATACCACTAAGATGATGGCCAAAGTTGCAATTTGGAGAGAGTGGTCACTAGAAAGAACAGAGATGGGGGGAGTGAAGAAGTGATTGGTGGGTGAATCTGTGGGCTTGTAAATGCCTTTCACAGCACCAGGGCAACATCTTTGACAGCTCAGGGATAAAAATCACATCAGAAAATTTTAATTTACCAATCATCAATCAAGAGGACAGTCCATGATGCAACAGGATCCCTTCCCTCCCTTTAATTAGCCTACCTATGTAATCAAGTAATCAAAATATGCATACAAAATTAGATGGGGTGTTTGACTATATTGAATAAGAACAACTAAATGGATAAAAATAAGTTACCAATCTATCATTTATCCTAAACAACTGTTGACAGTAATAAAATGATCCCTGGTCAACAATATGACAGAAAAACACTGAAAGCATTGGGCTTCCACACTGGATACAATACACATTTATTTGGTTGCCAATATGGCATGCACTCTTTTAAGTGCTTCCTCAGACACAAGGTAGATCTAGTTTATGTTTTCCATCTCAGACGCCAAATTTATGACCTTTCAATAGCAAAACTTTTGCAACAACAAGGATAAATTTCTAAGTCAAAATCATCATTTGGAATGAAAAGCTTACAGTATGGATGCTTTTATTGGTCTTAACATTAAGCTCCAAATATTTGCTAGCACCCAGCAAATGCTTGGTCTCCAGGGAAGAATTAGAGGCCTTCTCCTATACAGCAGGTTTTCCAGGGAGATATAATGAGAATATGTAAACAAGTAAAAATCACAATTATAAAAAAAATTTTTACTAAATTCAATGAAGGAGATAAAGTAAAGGAAGCAAAATATATATGAAGTCAACTAATTTGGCATCAGGCAGACACCACTTGAAATCAGTGACCTGGTTTACAGAGAAAACACTGTACTTGTAATGAGTTTGAACTCTCTAACGAGGAATATGCAAGCTAAGGAGTCACAAAATTAGTTTTGATACATAAGGTAAATGCGCAAACACAAATGTAGGTGATGAAACTTAATAGCTCTATAGAGGATGTTGCAGAGGTCAACGTTCTCCCTTAATGAACCATTAACACTGAAAGCTATGCATTACAATGATGCTAAGATTAGGACACAGCAAGAAGAGTAAGAAAATTTAATGATCAAGTTAATACTCCGGTTTTGCTACAGGGCCCACTATTTCACAAACCTCTGATCCGTAAGTGAGAAACAGCCTTATAGGTCAAGTGATATTAGACAGAGTTTCAGGGCAAAAAAGATTAAGACATGGCCAAATTCTGAGCAATGGTACGTAAAATGATGCCACACTGTATTTTCTCTCTCACCATCCAGTGCTGCTAACAAGTTTCTAACAAGTAATTTTAAGTATTTCACAGTGAGGCTTTCTTCACTTACTGATTTATAAGGTAAAGACAAGGGATACATTAAAGAATTCATTTGTTTATTCACTAATTTAGTTATTGGACAAATATTTATTGGGCATATATTACAGTTCTTCCTAAACCTAATTTTAGTATTTTGCAAATATACAGCATGCTATCTTACCCTTGTTAACCTTAAATGATTACAACACAGAAAAAACAGGTGTACACATGTTCAGAACTTGAGATTACTCCCTGGGAACTTCCTTAGGACACAATATAGCTGTGTTGAGTAATTGGCAGCCTTATTAAGTTATGTAACTGCTGGCTAACTCCACTTTCATATTTTTTGAGAAAAAAAATGATGATCCCACATATGCTGAATGGAGACCGTTTGGTTTGCATACATTCAGCACCATTGTATTCTTTGTACATGTAATATTACCTGCTTAATAAATGAACACATATTATTTGGAAACCAGGTATAGTATAATAGAGATACCAAAAGACAGTCCTGTGCTACAGTCAGCATTTTCCAGGTATTTATCTGAAGGCCAGTTACAGGTTTTATTTCCATAAAAGGAGAATATGATTTTGAGGAAAGAATAACAGAAAAATTAATTTCAAATTTAAAAAGCAAATACACAAGAAAATATTACCAAATTAAAATCACCTCTAATGAAGATGCAAATTGATATAATTTAATAATACAGATGTATGCAGAACTACTAGGTATAGGATGCTGGACAAATATCCATTACAGCCCCAGGGTGTGAGAGGTGGGAAGAAACAGGGAAGAAACAAGCAGACAAAAGAATGGAATTTGTTTTCTACTTAAGCATTTGGTTACAGGTGATTCAGAATGTTCATCTCACAAAGGTCCTTAAATCTGAACAGTATGTCCTTTCCTAAACCCTTAATCAGCAGCTTCAAGGTGCTACTCCTATCCTGGGGGCCATTCCAAAGTATTTCCACTGGACACAACTCTGAGTTAATGTCCTTGAAAACCACAATTGCCACTTTTTGATTGGGTTTGAACTACGTGTCAGCCATTTGTTAAGGCTTTACATTTGAACATCACATGAACACTATGAGTCAGGTACTATTAAATTTGTTTACTCATGAATTTCCTTGGATATGAGATTTCTAACCTTGACCAAGGTCAGTTAAAGGCTGGAGTTGAAGTTGAAAATCGGTGAACACCATTCTTCTACATGTCTATGATTTCTGCAGAACTTGGGGGCTTGTTTACCTGTCTTTCTTATGGGGCTTCATTGGGAAGGCAGGAAGCAGACACATTTGCCATATCGTGCAAACACGTCTTTAGACTTAAACTGCCTTTGAAAGTAGAATCTCTAGAAAATAAAATTTCACTGACCAGCCAAAGTTTCTGACTCACTCTTCAAATTCTAGCAATAACTCTACCAAAAGTATAGCCTTTATTAAGGATGAATAGGCAATGAAATATTTATGTTGAGAAAGTTACTAGCAAATGCTAAGGCACTAAGCACAGAGAATTTCAATGATTCTGACCCAATAGGGGCTAACAACAGTTGAATCATTAAGAAAGAGTTTATGTACCTGTAAGTAATAAAATAATGTTTTCTGAGATTGAGGTCTCTAAGGCAAATTCCTATTCAGTCATACAAAATAAATGGAGTAAATAAGATAGAACTTACTAAAGGTGTTGCCTATAGCTCCAAATATTAGAAAACTTGCAATATCTAAGAAGGTACATTCGAAATTAATGGTGCATGCAGATGAAACTTTTAAAATGTCAGTCTTGCAAGGAATGTGAGTGGGATGACTTAATGGGAGTTTATTCATCTTTAGGAATGTACTCAAAATAGTCTCGCTCTTCTAAATAAGCATTTAGTTTCATAGAAAATATATTAACTCAGTAGTCTACATAAAGAAAACCTTTTTGTATGTGGATGAGTGAGTTGGGGTCTTGAGCACAGTGTTAAAAAACTGGGTTAATTTTGGCAAATATTCATTCTATTGTTTCATTCATTCATGATGACTACAAAAATGTGTTTGAATTGAGCTCTTCATAAAATGTTCAAATACATTTAGTAGTCTTACCACTTGTTTTTCCATTTCTTCATTAATATAGTCTAGTTTGGGATACCAATGTTAACAAGCTGATGGAATAACTTGCTGTGCCACAGTTCCAGCCTTATGATATATCTTATTAATTATCTTTTGAATTCTGAGTTAGCCTGATGTTTGTATTGTGAGACAATGACATGGAATAAGATAAATGTTAGGAAGGAGCCATTTCCATAAGTGAAATGGGAATTAAACTATTTTTATAGATGGGCAACAAAATATAGGTACCATCAGAGTCCATGAATTTCCAGTGAATATGTTTGTCACTCAAGAGATCTTTCATTTAGGTGTTTTTTGTTTTGTTTTGTTTTTGCCAGAGTGTCTTGGCTTTCCATGCCTGAAATACTCTCATGGGCTTTTTAGCCAGATCTGAATGCCTTATGGGCTGATTCTGATGCCAGAGTGCTAGTTAGGGCATTTGCCATTCTATGAGTCTGTTGTGTATCCCGCTTCCCATGTAGGATCATTTTCTCCTTTTTAATTCTATCAATTATTATTTGTAGACACTGGTCTTATTTATATTTTTACAGAAACTTTAAGGTTGAAATCCTATCTTCACTGTTCTTAAATCCTATTTGATACTGCCCACAGTTCATTTACTGCTTAGGCAAATACTACTTAATTATAACCTGCCAAGGGGCCTTTGCCGTGGCTCAGCAGGTTAAGCCGCCAATTACTGCTTCTGATCCAGTCCCCTGTCAATGCACCTGGAAAGGCAGCAGAAGATAAGCCAGGCGCTTGGGCCCCTGCCATCCATGTGGGATTCCAAGATGGAGTTCCTGGCTCTTGGCTTCAAAATGGCCCAGCCCTGGCTGCTGTGGGTTTTGGGAAGTGAAACTGCAGAAGGAAGAGCTTTATCTTTCTCTGGCTGCTCCTTCTCCATCACTCTGCCATTTGAATGAATCTCAAAAAAAGTAACCTGCCAAGTAATCTTACAGGCCAGGCAGCTGTGCAGCTCACAAAAAAATAGTATCGTATTTCAAGACTTTTAGTTATGATTATGCTCAGATCACAGGTATACACTTTATGCAAAGTTGTTAGCATTCCTATGCTGCATCCCCAGTCAAGGTTTTGAAGCAAGAAAATGTTTCCATGAACACTCAAGAGGATCCACACTAATCAATGCCAAATTACTGTGTGCATACAAAGCACATTCCACCCTCCAACACCTAAATACAATCTGGAAACCTTTACAACAAAGGAAGAGGTGCTGGAATCCATGCAAAAGCTAATCTTCAGGTGACTGTTGCAAAAATGAGACCTTCCCAGGTGAGAAATGACTGAGTCCAGATGCCATCTAGTAAAATTTAAAGAAAAAAAAAACACTCTGCAGAGATTCTAATTTATTCCTATGGGAAAGATTCAGTGTGGAAAAATCAGGTGAGAGGCAATTCTGTGACCTGCTACCTGCAGCATCCTTCAGACCTGAGGGAATTTTGATGACAAATATCCTTGAAAGAAGGGTGAAGAACAGGTTTTCATCTTTTTTTTTAGTGCAAGGACAAGAATCACTAAGAAACCGTACTCGAACTGGATGAGAAAATTAAATTTTCAGGGCTATCAATATGATGACTTCTAGCAGAGAGTTCAATTTCAAAAACAGATTTTTGACTAGAATGAAGGAAGACCTTTCACTAAACAGAAAAAAACTGGCAATGCCTCTTTTCCCAATCCTAATTTTCAAGGTCTACCCTGGGCCAGCTTATGAAACAATTTTCTGTGGATCTCTTCCATTTCCCACTTCCATGCTTTTCTGGGATCCTTTATTTTGCATAGTTTCCCTCCATATGATTTGTAACTCTGCATATGCATGTAGCCTTAGTATACCCAAGAGTATCACTGTGCTATTAGAAGATAAAGACCTCCAGCAAGATTGAGAGAGAGGTTTGAAAAATAGATCTGTCTTTACAACAGCTGCCATTTGTTGTGTGCTTGGTTCTGGCACTGTATCAGGTATCTCAGTTTTTAATATTCTCATCAACCATGTGAGAGTTTAGTTTCCATTTTTAAAAAGAAGAGAATTGGGATACAGGAAAGTTTAATTTCTTCTTCCTTGAAACCCAACTAGAAAATGGCAGTGTTGAGATATTCATCTTACTCCAAACCTGTCTCTTTTACTGTTTTCCCCCTTCTATGCTATATTCCACTGTATATATCTTTTGTCTACCAGGTAAAGCCCACTTTCTCCAATTCAAGATGGATTGCTCACTCCTCCCTTCCACTACTTAGAGTTAAGGGAGCAGAAAAATCCGAAGTTTTAATCTTCAGCTCAAGGAATAACAATCCTTTCTACCTATCATGGTGCCAATTCAAAATTGTGGAATCATTCTAAGTTTCAAGACTTCCAAACTGGCCCCCTGCTATTCATCCAAGCTACCTGGACTCTGCACTCTGTCAAATTTCCTAATACCCTTCCACATGCCAAGCCATGCTTATTTGTATTAAGGTCTTCAAAAAGCTTGTGGAAAATGTGTATTATAAAAAAAAAAAAAACTATTCATGAATTTAAATTTTTTTGCTCCAAATCAAGTATCTTTTTAAAAAAAATTTTTTTAAGTTATACAAGTTTCATGTATTTCAAATACACAGATTTAGGAACTGAGTGATACTCTCCACCCTACCCTCCCTCCCCATCCATGCTCCAATCCTTCCTCCTCTCTCTTCCATTCCCTCTTAATTTTTGCAAAGATCTATTTTCAGTTTACTTAGTGATCATATATTTAACCCTACACTAAGAAAAAGAGTTCAACAAATGGTACAAAGGGGGGAAAACCCACTGTTCCTCAAGGGAAGAAACAAGGGCTGTAAACCATCTTCGAATCTCAAAATGTCCATTTCACTCCAATACATTACATTTTAGGTACTCTATTAGTAGTCTTGGATTAGGGAACACATACGATATCTGGTGACTAGCTTATTTCACTAAATATAATAGTTTCCAGTTTTGTCCATCCTGTTGCAAAAGACAGGATTTCTTTTCTTTTTACCAGCTGAATAGTACTCCATAGTGTATATATAGCATAATTGCTTTATCCAGACAACAGCTGATGCACATCTAGGTTGATTCCATATCTTAGCTATTGTGGATTGTGCTTCAATGAACATGGGATACAGATAATTTTCAGATGCTGATCTCTTAAGGTTTAGGTAAATTCCCAGGAGTGGGATGGCTGGATCATATGGTAGGTCTATATTCAGATTTTTGAGATAGCTCTATACTGTCTTCCACAGTGGCTGCACCAGTAACATTCCCACCTACAGTGGATTAGGGTACCTTTTCCCCCACATCCTCACCAGCATTTGTCGTTAGTTGATTTCTGTATGAGAACCTTTATAACTGAGGTGAGGTGAAACCTCTCTGTCATTTTGATTTGCATTTCTCTGATGGCTAGTGAGCCTAAGCATTTTTTCAAGTGTCTGTTGGCCATATGAATTTCCTCTCTTGAAAAATGCCTTGACATCATCACGTGTGAGTGCAATAGTTCGGCTTTTATACAGCCCCAGACTGTTGGAAAAAGAATGTTATTTTTAAGAAGTACACTAAATACTTTTTGGCACCATTGGATGATGATTTTTTATGCAACAGGAAAACAAGCCTAAGACTTTGGCATCTCTTTGCACTACCTACCAGAACACAGCATCTTGAAATCTCTGGAAGAGGAAGAACACACATACACAGCAACAGTATTTTGCTGCTTCAAGCCTGAAAGACTTCCCTCCTCAAATCATTAAGCTTTGGCTTAATTAGACTAAAACAGAATGAGCTGATCTCAAGCTATCCCCCACAACTCCACCACAAGCTGCCTCCGTTCTGGCAACTTTCTTGACCCAGCACATAATTTATGGTATTCTTGTATGTTTTCCTCCAAACAAGTCACACTTAAAAGGGCACCGATTGAGGAGCAGTGCACTCTGGGTACAGCCTGGGGCCCTGGGCTCCAGTCACTATGCCAGCCACAGCGCAGCATGGATTCCAAGACGGGATCGCTTCCCATGACCAAAGCTACAAAGAAATGATCTGTTGTTTTTAGGCATTAATACTTACGAATACTAAGCCAATGTCGACCAAAGTGCTGCTACCTATGGGTGAGATTTCAAACCTGTATTTCCCAGATCAAACAGGTAGCTCCAAACATCCATTGCTATCATAGACCACCCCTGCCCCCAACCCGATCTGAGTCACTCAGAGATACTGTGTCTCGTCCACCAGGCTGAAGACTCTGCTCTTGGGCCCAATTCTGGTCCATCCTAGCATCACTTCATCATGGGCAGGAGGCAGGCATTGAAATGCAAGTATTTGCAACACCCTCTCTCTAGGGAGCAGCAAACCCTGGCTCTTCCCACCTTGCCTTCATTTGGACACAGTCTACATCTCCAAAGTGCTTTGCACCCATCCCCACTATGAGCCAAGAGTTAATCTCAGGCAGCCACGGATGGCCAAAGCTTTAAAAACAAAAGATTCCCTCCCCCCGCCCCCTGCCAAATGCATCCATGCTTCTTGAATGCCAGTCATGAGCCATAAGTAGGGGAAAGGGACCACGAATGCAGACACTGAGACAGCATGCCTCTCTCCTGACCACCCACCCATCCACTTTAGGGGACCACTCCACCTGCTCTAAGCTGCCATTAGTTCAGACCTGATCATTTCAGTGTCGAGCAGAAACCCTGGTTCTACAACCAAATCCACTGCCAAATGGTAAGTGAGTGGCTACAGGGAGTTCACTGTGCTTCAGCGAGACAATGTCTCATCAGATCCCAGGATTCCCACACACGAGGGGCACCTGGCAATTGTTTCCATGTCTGAGGATGACACGAGTGGGGATGGCATTGCGCCATAGAAGGTTACACTACTACCTGCAGCACCAGCTTCCCAATGCTCCACTTCTGATCCAGCTTCCTGCTAATGCATCTGAGAAAGCAGTGGGACCTCAAATACTTGGGCTCCAGCCACCCAAGTGGAAGACAGACAGAGTTCCTGTTTCCTGGCTTTGGCCTGGCCCAGTCCCAACTGCTGCAGCCATGTGAGGGGTGAGGCAGCAGAGGGACTATGTCTAACTCTTTCAAATGAATAAATAAATCTTTGCCTTTTTAAAAAAGAACAATACAAATTCTTTTCTAAGCGAGTTTTGTTCAGGCTCATCTACTAACATCTGACTTGCTTCCAGATCTGCAGAGATCATAATCAGGTTACTAGTATAGGAGAAGAGAATAACGAGACTGACCTGAATCATAAAGGATTCTGAACAGTAGATATAAAATCAGCTTTCAAGTTGACAAGTGTTATTTCAATAATCTTGTTTAATCCTCTCTATTCCCTTGTTGTCTCATTAAAAAAAAAAAAAAGCAACAAGAAGAAACGCATACAACATGTACTCTGCTCTTCCAAATTTCTTCCTGGTGATTATCTAATACCACCTCTCTGACTCGGGGGAAATCCTGAAATATCAAAACATCCCCTTGTTTTTGTGGATATTGCTTTGTCGCATGACCATATCGGGTGGTATAAATTTTGAGTCAAGTACTTTTAGATACTTAGGATGTCTGTTAGTATTCTGAAGAAAAAGATTGTTTACATCAATAGCATTTAATCATTTGTGACACATTTTTTATAAGATTTTAAAAGTGAAAGTCACAATTCAGTTATAAACTTTACAGAACATAAACATCACTTTGAACTATCAGACGTCAGTCCTGATAATATTGATAATCTATTCACTAAGTGGATGAAAATATTCCTCTCTCCTGTTGCTAGGAAACGTGCCCTTTCTTTCCTCAGCGCATTAACAGGACAGTGACTCGTAGCCTTCACTCTTACTTTCAGGAGATGGGTCGCAAGACGAAAAGGTTAAATTCCAAGTCGTCAGTTTTGTAGAACTTTATTTTCCAATATCCACAAAACAGAACACCTAACATTACATTCTAAGTGTCATTTATGAAGAAGGAGTAAATTTTTACCCCATTTTCTGGCGTAATTAAGGTACATGAATAGCCTTTAATAGTACTTTTCCAAAGCTCTAAATGAATGTGTCCACTCTTTGGATCTTCCCTAGTTAAATATATGACTGTTATTAAAAACAGATTTTAATCCTCATACCTTTATTACCTACATGTCCACACAAAGCGATTGATAGGTCCATATACTCTGTTCATAAAATCCTTCCTGAGAACACTTTTATTGAATTCTCAAACGTTATAACATTAGAAAAGACCATTTAAGCAAAAATTTATTAATGCAACAGAATTTTCTGAATTATTATATAACGACTAAGAAGATCTTAATTTTGATTCAACTTATTCCAAATTAATATAAAAGACTGAAAGTGTTAAGTAAAAATATGAGAAGTATCCAAAATTATAAGAAACCTTAAGAATCTGTATTTGTATTAAATACAATGTGTTAGAGGCTTTATTTTTTCCATTTACAGTCTTTTACATCAAACTTAATTTTTTTATATATCCTAAATTTAATTATAAGTTAACAGTTATATAATGGAGAGTCATGTTAAAATTATCTCACATGCATGAAAGGGGAGAGGGAGTGGGTAAGGGGGAAGGGTACGGGGGGGGGGGAGGGGAGGTATGGGTGGGGAAGCCATTGCAATCCACAAGTTATACCTTGGAAATTTATATTCTAAATATGAAAAAAAATAAAAATAAAATAAAAAAATAAAAAATAAATAAATTATCTCACATGCATTTCAGTGGGAACTTGGTGTAAAATTTTTTGATACTGCATGATATTCAATTGAACACTAAGTCACAGATCATAGCCCACAGGGACTCAGCTACTAAAATTCACTGAAGAGGTGATGACAGGCCTCTTCCTTCTTAACAGGATCCCACACCATAGCCCCTAACACAGCTCCTTGCAAGACGCTCTTCTCCACGGGACACCCTTCTGAGCACTGTGACCAAGAATAAATGATTTAATATTTAAACTCACGACAGACAGCAAATTTGATTTTTATTCCAGTGGGAGATGAGAGAAAATCCATCTGGTGTGGACAAACAGTAGAATGCCCAGTGCGTTTGTATGGGATAAAGAAGCCTTGGCAGGTATTTTAATGAGGTCGGGGTATAAGGGAAATATGACCTAGTGCCCTCTCATAAAATATCTAATGTTCTATTTTCATGGAAGCTTTATGATCTTAGATTTTTGAATTTACATATCAGCCTTCTGAAGACAGACATAATTTCTTCCAGGGTCACTTGTCAGTAACCAAAAACCATGTCTTTCTTATTTTTGACATCCAAAAACATGTGCCTCTTTATTGATTTTTTAAAAAGATTTATTTATTTATTTGAAAGTCAGAGTTACACAGAGGAGAGGCAGAGAGAGGTCTTCCAGCCGATGGTTCACTCCCCAGTTGTCCATAACAGCCAGAGATGCGCCAATCTGATGCCAGGAGCCAGGAGCTTCTTCTGGGTCTCCCACGTGGTCTCCCAAGGACTTGGGCCATCTTCTACCGCGTTCCCAGGCCATAGCAGAGAGCTGGATCAGAAGTGGAGCAGCCAAGTCTTGAACCGGCGCCCATATGGGATACCGGCGCTTCAGGCCAAGGCGTTAACCCACTGCGCCACAGAGCCGGCCCCCTCCTTATTGATATTTAAATGTTTTATCGTAACTCGAGGAAAAAAATCTCCCTAAATCTGTGCATGCACATGGTAAGAATAAGAACCAAGCACACAACATCAGGACCAACTTCAGCTATGGATGTGTCCTGATCTGCTCATGGTATAATTTTAAGGACCTAGGAATTTGTCCCTTACCTTACTTGGAAGTTTTGTGTCTTTATATATGTGGATGATCTTTTACATCTTCAATATCTAGATAACTTTGGCAGATGACACAATTCTTTAAAGCCATCTTCACAGGTCAGATACATGAAGCCGATTGGTCTGGGAGAGGACAGTGTTCTAAATTCATACGATGGTGCATGACAAGGCATCCCTTCCAGAACACAGGTTTTGGAATGGGGGGAGCACAAAGGGAGTGCTTGGAGCAATCATATAAATGAAAGGAAGGAGATGCAGAAGAGGGACACTGAGTCTAACAGCTTGAAGACAGCATCGAAGACATGTTGTACCCAGGGCCTTTCGTGTTTTCAAAATTGGCATTAACTATGCCCTATTTGCTGCCTATAAGGAATACCTCCAATTAACTGAGATGTTTTAAGAAACACTCTTGAATTAGGCACTGCTGAGGGCATGGAAACAAAGGCACAATCTCTGATTTCAAACATTTTAAAACTGACTGCTGAACAGCTCACATAATCGAAGGTCCCAAAAAGAGATGGTATTAGATCACTCTACTCAATGCTGAGAACAATGCTATTAGGTCTTCTGCCTCCATTAGCTCTCAGTTAACCACCTCTGAATCAGTGAACCACCACAGTGGCCCATGAATGCTAATCACATAAAAGGTATTTGAGAGGAAGCAAAAGTGAGGATATTTTTAAAGCAAGCTTTCAGATGCCGACTTTCCCACTGAAGCATTTATGGATGGAAGGTGAATATTTGAAAAATTATTTATGAGATGAAAACCTCATGACATCTGATCACTCTGGATATCAACACTGGCTACTTACAAAAATTGTGTTTCAAAAGACAGTTGTTAAGAAATCTGAGAGCAGTACTAATTTCATGACTTGCAAAAACACATTGATTATTGTCATAAAAAACTTGATGTACTTATTAGTAAAGATAAAACACAGAAACCTATGTTATTCTACATAACATGTTATAAAAACAATTTCCCTGTGTTCTTTTCAAAATAAACCTCAGGTTAAAGAAATGTTTTCTAGGGCTGGCGCTGTGGTGCAGCAGGTTAACACCCTGGCCTGAAGTGCTGGCACCCCATATGGGCACCAGTTCAAGACCCAGCTGCTTCACTTCCAATCCAGCTCTCTGCTATGGCCTGGGAAAGCAGTAGAAGATGGCCCAAGTGCTTGCTTGGGCCCCTGCACCCATGTAGGAGACCCGGAAGAAGCTCCTGGCTTTGGATCCGCACAGCTCTGGTCTTTGTGGCCAACTGGGGCGTGAACCAGCAGATGGAAGACCTTTCTCTCTCTCTCTCTCTCTCTCTCTCTCTCTCTCTCTGTGTAACTCTTTCAAATAAATAAATAAATCTTTTTTAAAAAATAAATGTTTTGTGAGCTGAAATTGATCACTTGGACTAGTGAGATGGCCTTGGTACATGCCACCTTGATGGGATTGTATTGGAATCCCCTGGCACAATTCTAACTCCATCATTTGGGGCAGTTCCAATTGAGCATGTCCCAAATTGTACATCTCACAATTGATCACACTGATAGGTCTAAGGGTCAAAGGGATCACACAAACAAGACTAGTGTCTGCTAATACTAACTGATAGAACCAAAAAGGGAGAGAATGATCCAACATGGGAAGTGGGAGACACAGCAGACTCATAGAATGGCAGATGTCCTAAATAGCACTCTGGCCTCAGAATCAACCCTTAAGGCATTCGGATCTGGCTCAAGAGCCCATGAGAATATTTTAGGCATGGAAAGCTAAGACACTCTGAAAAACAAAAAAAAAGAAGACCTAAATGAAAGATCTCTGTGAGTGAGATCCCAGTGGAAAGAACGGGGCCATCAAAGAAGGAGGTACCTTTCTCTGAAGGGAGGAGAGAACTTCCACTTTGTCTATGACCCTGTCAGAATAAGATCGAAGTCGGCGAACCCTAAAGACTTCCATAGCCTCGGCAACTCATGACTAGAGCCTAGGGAGATTACTGACGCCATAAACCAGAGTGTCAAATTGTTAAATCAACATCAGGAGTCACTGTGTACTTACGTCTCATGTGGGATCTGTCCTTAATGTGTTATCCAATGTGAAATAATGCTATTACTAGTACTGAACAGTATTTTTACACTTGGTGTTTCTGTGTGGGTGCAAACTGATGAAATCTTTACATAGTATATACTGAATTGATCTTCTGTATATAAAGATAATTGCAAATGATTAAAAAATCTTGGTGTTAAATTGGAAATTGCATAGAAAATTAATCAATTTAAAAATATATATATCATGTAGGATCTCTGTCCTTAACGTGCTATACATTGTGAATTAATACTATAACTGGTACTCCAACAGTATTTTTCACTTTGTGTTGCTATGTGAGGGCAAACTGTTGAAACCTTTACTTAATATATACTAAACTGACCTTCTGTATATAAAGAGAATTGAAAATGAATCTTGATGTGAACGGAAGGGGAGAGGGAGTGGGAAAGGGGAGGGTTGCGGGTGGGAGGGAAGTTATGGGGGGGAAGCCATTGTAATCTATAAGCTGTATTTTTGAAATTTATATTCTTTAAATAAAAGCGTTATTAAAAAAATAAATAAATAAATGTTTTCTTCTCCTTTCTACAATTAAGCATACAACCATATATTATTTCAACTTGATCGTAATTGACTAACAGTGGCCTAAATTTTCTTTGTCCAACAGATTCTGGTGGGATTACTTCTCATTTCTTAAACTTTAACATTGCTGTAGTACTTGAAATCAGTAATAATGATAATAACCACAACCCCTACTCACTGAGCACCCTTTACAGACCAGACAGTGTACTAACTAGATGTTTGCTAACCACACATTTTTCACAACAGCATTTGAGTACGTATTGTGATACCATTAAAAAGACTGTAACACGTGACTCAGTTTATTGTGATACCATTAAAAGACTAACACGTGACCCTGTTTATTGTGATACCATTAACAAGACTGTAACACGTAACTCAGTTTAAGGGCTGACTACTATTTCCAAACATCAATTTTTAGTTACTGTTGTGATTTCAGAGGTCAAGTTGGTTACTTCTTCCCACAACCTCTCTATGACAGCACTTTGGATTTCTTACTCTTTCCCTTGAAGCTACGGTTCTGTCTAGTTGGTGTTATTTCCATCCTTTCTTGCATTCCCCCTGGATTACCGACTGACTTGGTTTTCTCTGCTTGTCCGTCTCAGACGGTGCCTTCCCCTGTATTTCCGGTTGCCTCCTAACCTTTCCAGTGGCTTCATTGCCATGGGAAACACAACGGGGACACATGAAGCTGCACTAAGTACACCTATATCGAGGCAGGGACTGTAGCTCCTTGAATTAGATTTATTAACAACTGCCTGCAATTGACAATGCCACTTCAAATCTCCATCAGTCTCTTCGTCTGTAGAGGGATTGTTTTTGCTTATTTTATGATTTTTTTATTTTTTAAATTTTAACTAGTTTTTAACAGAGTCTATATAGTTTATAGATACAATTCTAACAATATAACGATATTGCCTTCATCCCTTTCCTCTCCTTCCCCCTCTCTTCCTCCTACTCCTTCCCTCCCTTTCCCTTTCTCATCTAGTTCTTGATATAACATTTTTTAAATTTCTATTACAATAAAAAGACTTAATGCTTCACTGAATAAGAAGGCTTAACAAGTAAAAAACAAAGAAGGCTTAACAAGTAAAAAACAAAAAGTCCCTAATTTAGTGGGAATATAGACAACGGCTATAAATAGTAATTGAATGGAAAAGGGACCGTTTATCCCATATACAGTAAATTTTAAAGTAATTACAGATCATTAAAACTATAGGTATAAGGGGATATTTAACCTAATATCCTTTAGGAATATTTCCAATTTTAATGCTTCATGATTTTTTCTCTCAAATTTAACATCTTTCTTATAAAACATATTCTTTCTGTTTCATTTCTCTTTAACAATTCCATTCACTACCATGACCCCTTGGACCTTGATCCAGCCCAGTTTTCCTATAATTCCTACAGAGTCATAATACTTCCTTGTTCACATGTGTTTATTTCATTTCCCAGTGTGCATTCCCATTTGTCAGTAACATAATCTAATTGGAGGATTTCATCCAACACACAAAATTAATTGTGCACAAAATTTTGTGACACTGACTACAACGTACTTGGAAATACTGGTTTTCCAAGTTTGTGAATATAATAAAGAAAGATCAAAATTGAACAAAACAAAACCATTATGTTTGGAGCAATAGGCTGTGTGAGTGGAGATTTAGTTTTGAGGTCCAAAGACTGGGTAAGATGAGGTTTCTTTTTTCCTTCTTCTTTAAATTCAGAAGGCTTTAGATATTGACAATACCACCAAAAATAAAACAAATACTTTTTTTGATATAAGTTCTTAGAAGCTATCAAAAAAAAAAAAAAACACTGGCTGTTGGTGTGTGTTGTGGGTCTCCATTCTGTTCCATTGGTCTATGAATATGTTTTTATGCCAACATCACCTCATGAATGACTGTAGCTTTGTAATATATTTTAAAGTTTGATCTTGAGGTCACTATGTTAAGTAACATAAGCTAAGCACTGAAAGACAAACAGTACACGATGTTACTGACATTTGGAGTCTTTAAAAAGGTGATTTCATGGATGTTAAATGCATAATGGTAGTTAACAGAGGCAGCAAAGGCAACGTGGGAGCAAGGAATGGGGAAAGGTTGGTTAATGGGTACTAAGTTATAGCTAGATAGAAGAAGTGCGAGGGTTGTATTGCATAGTAGGGTGACTATAGATCATGTTAATATACTGCACGTTTCTCTATAAAAAGAAAAAACTAGAAGATTTTCAATGCCTTTGCAATAAAGAAATGTTAATTATTTGATGAGCTAGATATATTTGCCTTGATTTGACATTACATAATGCACATATGTATTGAACATCACATGGTAGCCCACAAATACGTTTAATTGTTATACGTCTATTATAATTTTTTAAACACAAAAAGGGAGGGAGATTCAAATGCAAACACAGGTCCTTCTGAGACTTAATGGGAAGAAACAAAAGATCTTGATCAAGAGTCAGACAAGGAGTTACTGATTCCATGGCTTCAGGGTGTTTGAAACTGGGTGAAATATTTCCAATACCATGTATGTATTCAGCCTCCCTATTTATGGGGTCCTGCTCTGTATAATATTAATTCCTATTGTAAGTGGCCTGGCATTCAGTTGCATGCAGCCTAGGTATGTGTAATTCACAAGTCCTTCTAAAAAACATCAAAACCCTATTAGGCTCTTAAAATTCAAGTAGGACATTGTACCAAAATGTAAACTGTTCTGTTGTAATCAGGTTCCACCAGCAAACGTTGTCAAGATTACAGACTGCCAGCACTTTAGGGAAAGTCTGGAGGCCAAAGAAAGAAAGTCTCATTACAAAATGACATTTACTTAAAGAGTTTCAGGCATCAAAAAGGGGATTATCTTACCAGGACTATGTGATCTGGAAGTGTTGGCCCTGGTAACTTTAGCCTTATCAATAGATTAGAGTCACTTGTATGACTGGAATAATTATGCAGAAGGTGTTTGAAAAGTTTGCCAAAAAAAGCAAGAAAAAAGAAGAGTAGAAAAACCATGACTAAATTCCCCAATGATCACTTCATTGGCAAGACACACAAACACTGCAAGCTATCTGAACTTAGAGTTGGACTGAAATCAGAGACATTTGGTAAAGAAACAAACAAACAAAATTAAAAACTACACATCCAGAAGACTTAACTAATTCTAATAATAAATGAATTTCTTGCTTGCTGAAGCAGTTTTCATGTAATTTTCCCTGATACTATTAGAAATAAAAAAGGCCAACAAGTTCATTTGTTTGTTCACAGAACTGAAATTACTTCGTTCAAAGAATTATAAACTCCTGACCCATTCAGCTATTAGTCCATTGAGTTAAAATCAGCTATTAAAGTGCTTGCAGTGTTACCCTATAACCAGGAAAGAAAGTTTTTTTGGCATTAGTGAATTACTAGTACACAGCATTCATTTCATGGCTGTCTACCCTGGTAAGCTGTGAATGGCTACAGAAAGTTAGAAAACAAAGAAGGGCTAGAATACAGTCAACAAACTCCTTGAAAAATAGGGAAAATGAAAAGCATTTACTGTGGTTCAATAAGAGCTCTTATCACAACAGAGTTTGCAAACACAGTGATTATATCTGGGGTCTTCTCTTTAGGGGCAGGTGTCGATATGGTCTGTGCATCATGCATGTGATTGAAAAAAATGACTGGGTGAGAAGTCTTGATTTCATCTCAACTTAGAAAGCTTAGAAGTATATTAAACTCAATTTCATTCTGATCATATTGACTCCCTCAACTAAGCTTTTAAAATTTTACATTAAACTGGTGAAAACTGATGAACGGGGAAAAATAAGATTCAAACCTGTAATAAATTCTTTTGGGTTTCATTGTTTTCTGATTCTACTTTGTCCATTCATGTTGGCCACCTTTCATTTTTCATTTAGAGTCACTGGTTTTGTGTAGCACTGAGGGCCTGGGGATGTTTTATGCTCTAATAAACTGCTCTCGGAGGCGCTAGCACTTAGCTGAAGTCACTTTTAGTTTGTGTCTTCAGGCCCTCAGGGATACTGCCATTAGTGTTGATGTCCCACGTGTAAACAACACTAGCAGAATGGCATCTATCTGTGCACAGACATTTTCAGCAGTCATTAACTTGCCATTGCTTCATTTGTAAATCACTTTCAAGTATGTCCCGCGTTCGCCATTAAAATGACCTTGCCCCCAACTCCTGATAGGACTCCTAGGCATAAAATTTCTTCTTCACATTTCATTATCTTTATGAAAACACATATAAGACATAAGACAGTATTTCAAGATGTTTATGGAAAACCAAATTAAAAGATGTTTATTTTGGTGCAAAAGGAGAATTCATGTGTAACAAGGGATCTTCAAAAAGTTCATGGAAATGCATACTGTGAAAAACTATTCAGGAATGTAGATTTTTGTGTAAAAAGTAAACTTTATCTGTTAATTACATTTTCTACAAATTTTTTGATGTCTCCTAGTCTGAAGGTGGAACACTAGTGGGGTATGTGTGTGTGTGTGTGTGTGCATGTGTTTATGCAATTGTTTAGCATTCTTGCTCTCACATCTTTTCCTCACTGTATTACTAACCTCCACTGATCACTTGAACAAAAGAAGCATTTGGGCATACTCTTCAGTAGTGTACAGTGTACACTACAGAATCAACTCCAGAAGACCCATTCACATATGTCAAGGATGTTTATCTATCTCTAAGACAGTGAGTACCTTCATACGGGTCATTGCATACTGCCAATTCATACATACCAATGAGATCTGTATCTTTATGAGTTTACTAATTAGAATTCCAGCGAAGTGTTTCATGCTTAGCTTGATGTAAATATCACACATAGTATATGCTGAATTTCTTAAGAAGCCCTGGACTCTTGCAGCACCCCCGAGCACTGACAGGAGCTCCCCGGCCCCACCCAGCACACGCCTCTCAATGGTTCCACAAATGCCTAAAATAAACATAGGAACATGTGAAACCTAAGACAATATGATTCCTCCAAAGGAACATAACACTTCAATATTAGAATGGCGCCACGGCTCAACAGGCTAATCCTCCGCCTTGTGGCGCCGGCACACCGGGTTCTAGTCCCGGTCGGGGCACCGGATTCTGTCCCAGTTGTCCCTCTTCCAGGCCAGCTCTCTGCTGTGGCCAGGGAGTGCAGTGGAGGATGGCCCAAGTGCTTGGGCCCTGCACCCCATGGGAGACCAGGAGAAGCACCTGGCTCCTGCCATCAGATCAGTGTGGTATGCAGGTTGCAGCGCACCAGCCGCGGAGGCCATTGGAGGGTGAACCAATGGAAAAGGAAGACCTTTCTCTCCGTCTCTCTCTCTCTCACTGTCCACTCTGCCTGTCAAAAAAAAAGGGGGGGGGGGGACTTTGCTTTAGCAGAAGACATGTGATGTCAAAAAGATGTGAGGTTAAGAGATACACATTTACCAATTTGTTGTTGTAAAAATCCATAAAAGCTGCCGGCACCGTGGCTCAACAGGCTAATCCTCCGCCTTGCGGCGCCGGCACACCAGGTTCTAGTCCCAGTCGGGGCGCCGGATTCTGTCCCAGTTGCCCCTCTTCCAGGCCAGCCTTCTGCTGTGGCCCGGAAGTGCAGTGGAGGATGGCCCAGGTGCTTGGGCCCTGCACCCCATGGGGAGACCAGGAAAAGCACCTGGCTCCTGGCTCCTGCCATCGGACGAGCGCGGTGCGCCGGCCGCAGCACGCTGACCGCGGAAGCCATTGGAGGGTGAACCAACGGCAAAAGGAAGACCTTTCTCTCTCTCTCTCTCTCACTGTCCACTCTGCCTGTCCAAAAAAAAAAAAAAATCCATAAAGCGGCTGAACTCAATTATTAAATAAAAAAAAGAATGTAAAGAAGAAGAAATTGATGGAATGCCTGAAAAGGAGTTCAAAAGGATGATCATTAGATTACTTAAAAACAGTGAGAAGCAAATTTATAATTTAAAGAAATCCATATATGATGTGGAAGAAAAATATTCCTGTGAGATAGGTACTCTAAAGAAAAGTCAAACTGAAATATTAGAAATGAAAAATTCAGTATGTCAAAAAAAATACAGTGGAAAACCTTAACAATAGATGATGAGGCAGAAGAAATGATATATGATCTAGAAGACAAAACTTTGAAAATATCTGAGTCAGAGAAGAAGAAAAGAAGGGGGGGAGAGAAGAATGAATAGAAAATTAAAAATAACGTCAAAGATTTATGGAATACTATCAAATGACCTAACACATGTGTTTCCTGAAGGTGTGGAAAGAGAATGGATTAGAAGGTCTATTTAGTCAAATAATTACAGAAAACATCCATAATTTGGAAAAAGGGATGTCCAAGTATTTAGAACTCCTAATAGATAGGATCAGAAAAGATCTTCACCACAATACATTTAGTCAACTAACAACAGTGAAACAAAAATAAAAAATTCCAAAATGTGCATGAAAGAAACACCAGAGGATCTCCAATTAGACTGACAGCTGATTTCTTATCATAAACCTTACAGTCTGAGAAAATTGAGAGACACAGTCCAAGCATTAAAAGAAAAAAAAATTGTAAACTTATAATACGGTGCCCTGCAAATCTCTCATTTATGAATGAGGGTGAAATAAAGACCTTCCAAAATACACAGAAACTGAAAGAATCTGTCACTGTGAGACCTGAGCCTTGATCAAGGTGTAACTATTTTAAATTAGGCCTCCATCTTGTAACTTGGGCCTGACCAGGCCCTGAACCCTAAGCCAGAAGCTCCTAAAAGTAAATAAATGAACTCCCCTTGTGATAAACTCTCCTAGCAACAGCAGATAACAGAGAAATACCTAGAGTTCCTGGTGTCTTCTCAGGGCAGAGAAGGTTCAGCTTCCTGAGACCCTGCAGTTCAGCACTTATACCCCAGCAGCTCAGACCCTATGCTTTTGCCAATCAATTCAAAAGGCATCAACCCCAAAGCCATCCAACCACCTTTAGTAGGTCTATTCCCATCACTGGATGCACTAATCAATTCTAAGAGATGTCCTTTGAATTTCCCGCGGGATGAAATGATTTGCTAAATGGTACCATGATGTACAGAATGTCTCTGAAAACCCTATAAAAACCCTGTTAACTGAAGGGTCGGGGCTCTCAATTCAGACCCGCTTTGTCAATGTTGATTGAGAGTTCAGGCCCGAACCTGCAATAAAACTCTCGTGTGCTTTACAGTGGTATCGGCTCCTTGGTGGTCTTTCGGGACAACTGAACTGGGCATAGCATCACCACTCGTCCAGCCTTACAAATGATGCTTAAGGATGTGTTACACAAAGACACACAAAAAGATAGCCATCATTATGAAAGGATACGAAGGCAGAAAATCTCCAAACAAAAGTGCAAAGGAACCCAAACAATAAGAATACTTATGGAAAAGTGGCAGGGCCATGTCACTATTTATTAATAATAATGTTGAATGTAGGTGACGGTAACTTAAATCCTCCAATTAGAAGTTACAGACTAGCTGAATAGATTAAAAAATAAGATCAATCTATTTCCTGCTTACAAGAAACACCTCACCAACAAAGATACATGCAGATTGAAAGTGAATGGACTGAAAAAGTTATTAAATGTTAATGAAAGAAAAAACAAGAAGGTGTAGCCATCCTAATATCAAACAAAAGAGATTTTAATACAAAAACTGTTAAAAAAAAAAAAAAGATAAAGAAGGGCACTATGTAATGATTAAGGGATCAATTCAACAGGAAAATGTGAATATAATAAACATATAAGCACCCAATGCTGCGTACCTGGTAATTTAAAAGCAATGTTAATGGATATAAAAGGAGACATACTTTCCAAACCATAATAGTGGGGTACTTCAATGGACAGATGAACTAGACAAAAAAAAAAAAAATCAATAAAAACTCAACAGAGCTAATCTATACTATGAACCAAATGGACCTAATTGATATCTACAGAACATTTTATCCCACAACTGCATAATACACATTCTTTTCATCAGTGCATGGAATATTCTCCAGGAGAGACAATATTATAGGCCATAAAGCAAGTTTTGACAAATTTTTTATTTTTTTTGACACAGTGGACAGTGAGAGAGAGAGAGACAGAGAGAAAGGTCTTCCGTTGCCGTTGGTTCACCCTCCAATGGCCACCGCAGACGGCGCACCGCGCTCATCCGATGGCAGGAGCCAGGAGCCAGGTGCTTTTCCTGGTCTCCCCATGGGGTGCAGGGCCCAAGCACCTGGGCCATCCTCCACTGCACTCCTGGGCCACAGCAGAGGGCTGGCCTGGAAGGGGGCAACCGGGACAGAATCCAGTGCCCCGACCGGGACTAGAACCTGGTGAGCCACGGCGCCGGCCAGACAAATTTTTAAAAAATGAAATCAAACCACATAACTTTTCTAACCACAATGGAATGAAATGAAGCTGGAAATTAACAACTCCAGCATTTAGTAAAAATGCAAAGACACAGACATTGGAAAACATGCTTCTGTAAGGGCTGGTGCTGTGGCATAGTGGGTAAAGCCGCAACCTGCAGTGCCACATCCCATATGGGCACTGGTTCAAGTCCACTTCCGATCCAGCTTTCTGCTATGGCCTGGGAAAGCAGTAGAAGATGGCCCAAATGCTTGGGCCCCTGTGCTCAAATGGGAGACTCCAAGGAAGCTCCTGGCTTCGGATTGGCGTAGCTCCAGCCATTGCAGCCATTTGGGGAATTAACCAGCAGATGGAAGACCTTTCTCTCTCTGCTTCTTCTTCTCTCTCTGTGTAACTCTGACTCTCTGTGTAACTCTTTCAAATAAATAAACTACATCTTTTAAAAAGAAAAAAAAAAGGAAAACGTGCTTCCAAATGAATAGTGGGACATAGAAGAAATCAAAACAGTAATAAAAAAATCCTGGAAATGAATAAAGAGGACAACAAAACATATCAAAACTTATGGGATGCAGCAAAAGCAATGTTAAGAGAAAAGATTATAGCACTGGTGCTTACATAAATAAATTGTAAAGACATCAAATGAATGATCTAACGATGCATCTCAAGGACCAGAAAAACAAGAACAAACCAAAGCAAAAATTACTAGGAGGAATAATTAAAATTGTAGAAGAAATAAACAAAATTGGAACCAAAAATGATATAAAAGAGCACTGAAATGAAGAGCTGATTTTTTGAACAAAAAAATTGATACGTCATTGGCTCAACCAAGAAAAGGAAAAGACTCAAATTAATAAAATCATCTGAAAAAGGAGATGTTACAATGTACACCATAGAAATAAAAAAGAATTATCAGTAATTACTACTAAAACCAGTTATTTGTCAACAAACTAGAAAATTTAGAAGAAAATGATGTATCTCTGGACACAAACAATCTATCAAAATTGAGTCATGAAAACACGGAAAACCTAAACAGACCAATAACCAAGATTGAGACTGAATAAGTTACAGAGACATTCCCAACTCTGAAAAGCCCAGGACCTGCTGGCATCACTGCTGAATTCTACCAAAAGTTTAAAGGAGAATTCATTCCAGTTCTTCTCAAAATATTCAAAATAACTGAAAAGGAAGGAATCGCACAAAACTCCTTCTATGGGTCCAGCATAACCTTAATTCCCAAACCAAAGAAAGATAAAGGAAAGAAAGGAAACAACAGTCAATATCACTGATGAACATAAATGCAAAAATCCTCAGCAAAATACTAGCTAACCACATGCAACAGCACACCAGAAAGATCATTCACCCAGACCAACTGGGATTTATCCCTGGCATGCAAGGATGGATCAACATATGCAAATCAATAAATGTGATATATCAACTAAAATTGGCATAAAAACCATATGATTATCTTAATGGATGTTGAGAAAGCATTTGATGAAATGCAACACAGTTTCATGATGAAAACCTTAAGTACATTAGGTATAGAGGGAACATTCCTTAACACAATCAAGGAAATACATAGCAAACCCACAGACAACATTATATTGAATGGGGAAAAGTTGGAAGCATTTCACTAAGATCTGGAACCAGATGCACACTTTTACTACTACTATTCAATATGGATCTGGAAGTTTTAGCCAAAGTCATTAAGTAAGAAAAAGAAATCGAAGGGATAAAAACTGGAAAGGAGGAAGTCAAATTATCCCTGTTCACAGATGAAATGATGCTATATACAGGGAAACCAAAAGAGTCCACTGGGAGACTATTGGAACTCATAGAAATGTTTGGTAAAGTTGCAGGATATAAAATCAATAAACAAAAATCAAAAGCCTTTCTATACACAGACTATCATAGCTGAGAAATAACTTGTAAGATCAGCTCCATTCACATTAGCTACAAAAATATAAATACCTTGGAATAAATCTTACCAAGGAGGTAAAAGATCTCTACAATAAAAATTATGATCTCCACCAAAATGCCAATAACATTCTTCTCAAACCAAAAAAAAAAAAAAATGCTAAAATTCATATGGAAACACAAGAGACCCTAAATAGCTAAGCATTCTTAAACAGCAAAAACAAAGTTGGAGGCATCAAAATACCAGCTTTTAAGATGTACTACAGGCCAGTTATAATATAAACAGCCTGATACTGGCACAAAATATTCACGTAGACCGATGGAACAGAATAGAAACTCCAGAATGCAACCTACACATCTACAACCAACTAATCTTTGCCAAGTTAAAATCAATCCCTGTAGAAAGGACAGTCTCTTCAACAAATGGTGTTTGGAAAACTGGATCTCTGCATGCAGAAGTATGAAACAAAACCCCTCCCTTATACCTTCTATAAAAATCCACTCAAAATGGATCAAGGATGTAAATCTACGACCTAATATCATCTAATTACTCAAGGAAGGCATCAGGAAAACTCTAGAGCATATTGGCATAAACAAAAAATTATTGGAAAAGACCCGAAGCACAATCAAAATAGACAAATGGGATTATATCAAGCTACGAAGCCTCTATACTGCAAAGGAAACACTCAGCAAAGTGAAGAGGCAACTGAAAAATGGGAGAAAATATTTGCAAACTATGCAATTAAGAATTAATATACATAATTTATAAAAAGTTCTAGAAGCCCAGCAACAATAAAGCAATCTAGTTAAGAAATGGGCAAAGGACTTAAACAGGCATTTTTCAAAGGATGAAATGCAAATAGCCATCAGACACATGAGAAAATGCTCAAGATCACTAGCCATCAGGGAAATTCAAATAAAAAGAATGATGAAAGTCAATTCACCCTAATTAGAATGGCTATTACACAGAAATTTTAAAAAATAAATAAATGCTGGTATGAAGATGTGGGGAGAAAAGTACCATAATCCTCTGTTGGTGGGCATGTAAACTAGTATAGCCATTGTGGAAGATAGTATGGAGATCCCTCAGAAACCTGATAATGGATCTCCTATATGACCCACCCACCCCACTCCCAGGAATTTACCCAAAGGAAATGAAATCAGCATACAAACGAGTTATTCGTACCCCCATGGTTGTTGCATTCAATTCACAATAGCTAAGGTATGGAACCAACCCAGATATCCATCAACTAATGACTAGACAAAGAAACCATGGTATTTCTTCACTATGAAATACTGGGGCCAGTGCTGTGGCCCAGTAGGTTAATGCCCTGGCCTGAAGCGCTGGCATCCCATATGGGCACCGGTTTGAGACCCGGCTTCTCCTCTTCTGATCCAGCTCTCTGCTATAGCCTGGGAAAGCAGTACAAGATGGCCCAAGTCCTTGGGCCCCTGCACCCACGTGGGAGACCTGGAGGAAGTTCCTGGCTCCTGGCTTCAGATTGGCGCAGCTCCGGCCACTGCAGCCAGTTGGGAAGTGAACCATCACATGGAAGACCTCTCTCTCTCTCTCTCTCTGCGTAACTCTTTCAAATAAATAAATAATCTTTAAAAAAAAAAAAAAAGGAATGAAATACTGTCTTTTGCAACAAAATGGATGCAACTGGAAACTGTTATGCCTAGTGAAAAAAGCCAGTCCCCAAAAGACAAATATGTTTTCCCTGATCTGTAGTAACTGAGTATAAAAAAACATAATGGATATGAGAAAAAATGATATTTTGAGATTTGAATATTGTTGTCAGCTCTTGTCCATACTGTTGAAGAAGAGTGAGTTTTTCTTCTTACTAATGGTTGAATTCTTTACTTAGTTGGGTTCTAATTTTATGATTATAAAATAAACTGAAATTTATACTGTAAAAATTTAAAGAAAAAATAACAAAGGAAGAAGATGGGGGTGCGAAAAAGGGCAGGAGAGAGACAAGGTCAGAGTATCACTAGGCCCCTAAAGCTGTATATATGAAATACATGAAATATGTTCACCTTCTATAAAAAATTTAAAAATTGAAAAAGATAACCTAGAAGAAATGAAAAGTCACCTAAAATCTCTGTTTACTTTTCCTTCATGCAGTTGGCTGAACTTCTGTTTACTCATTTTACAAAAATTCACCTTTTGAAACTTGTGTATTATTTAATACCTGCTATGGAAAGTAGTATTCACTTTTTATGGCACAAAATTTATAATCTTCAAGCAACAGATATTCCAAGATTCCATCTCGAAGTGATGACACTCGGCTGGCGCCGCGGTTCACTAGGCTAATCCTCCATATGCAGCGCCGGCACCCCAGGTTCTAGTCCCATTTGGGGCGCCGGATTCTGTCCCGGTTGCTCCTCTTCCAGTCCAGCTCTCTGCTGTGGCCCGGGAGTGCAGTGGAGGATGGCCCAAGTGCTTGGGCCCTGCACCCCATGGGAGACCAAGAGGAAGCACCTGGCTCCTGGCTTTGGATCAACACAGCACCGGCTGTATAGGCCATTTGGGGGGTGAACCAACAGAAGGAAGACCTTTCTGTTTCTCTCTCTCTCTCACTGTCTAAGTCTGTCAAAAAAAAAAAAAAGTGTTGATTCTCTTTTGAAATGTGATTTTCCAACAAGGGCTTTACGTAGTTTATTAATAAGAATTATAATGTTTTAACCATGTTTTTATTTAGATAAATCATATAAGATATGCTATATTTTCAGGAAACAACAGGTAAATTAGGAATATATAGGCTTCTCTTTGTTCTATGTTAAGCCTATTAATTTAAACCTCCTCTATAATATGGACATTGAGAAGATTCTTGCGCAGAACACATTTTTAAAAAAAATTACTGGCTGGCACCGCAGCTCAATAGGCTAATCCTCTGCCTTGCGGCGCCGGCACACGAGGTTCTAGTCCCGGTCGGGGCGCCAGATTCTGTTCCGGTTGCCCCTCTTCCAGGCCAGCTCTCTGCTGTGGCCCAGGAGTGCAGTGGAGGATGGCCCAAGTGCTTGGGCCCTGCACCCCATGGGAGACCAGGAAAAAGCACCTGGCTCCTGCCTTCGGATCAGTGCCAGCCACAGCGCAGTGGCCATTGGAGGGTGAACCAACAGCAAAGGAAGACCTTTCTCTGTCTCTCACTGCACACTCTGCCTGTCCAAAAAAAAAAAATTACTAATATTTTTAGGGCATTTATGCGTACCAAACACTTAGCAACCATTATTTCATTTATACTCATGGCAATTCTATAGAGTGTGTTATAGTTACTTCATGGACAAGGAAACTCAGATGAGAAGAGCCTGCTTTGCCCATCTGCACACTTAACTAGGATTTGAGCCTAGACTGACCTGATTGCTCATGCATTTCATGATAATGCTTAATAAAATCTTATAAACTATCTAGGATCTCCTGAATATATAAACTTTACATACATAGAAGTATTACTTGTCTGTAAGTCATATGAAGCAAGAGACCATGAGCTGCTTTACTATTTTACTAGTGCCTATCAAGTGTAACACAGTTTGTCACATAAAAGGAGTTGATAATTATTTATGAGCGAATAAAAGTTATGAATAGGATTGTATGATAATATCAAGCATAAAGCTGAGCTTTGAGGCTAGACCAACCTATTATTGGAAAATTCTGTGGTATATAACTCCTAATTTTCCAAGTGATGATTTGATATACATGGACAATTCTCTAAGATTTTATCTTGAAATCTGTTTAATAATCTACTCCGCTCACACATGCATTGAAGCAATGTTTCCTTTTCCTGATTTCCGGGGAAACATCAGGCAGCTATTAAAATGTAACTTGGAAGTTATTTAGCCTTAACGTCCACTCATTACAGAAGTCCCATCGACAGCAGGCACTCTTCCTGACAGGTAATCATTTGACCTCTGCAGAACTCTTCAAATGACAAGGAGCCCTTTACAACTCAGCAACCCTCCTCATTTTAGACAACTTTAATTGTTTAGGAAGTTCTATCTTACGGCTGGTGGCAATCTTCCTTGCAACTCCTTAGTGTTCTTAGTTTTGTCCTCGAGAGCTGCTCAGAGTCTCTGACTAGACCGATGTCTATATGACAGCCCTTCAAAGATTTCAAGACAGTAATCATGTCCCTCCAGGTCTCCCATGCTCCGGGCTAAAGATCCCCAGTTCCCTCAAACATTTCTCAGGCTGCATAGTGCTAGCACTGTGCTACCCAGTTTATCTTTTCAAATCATCCTCTCACAGAGGCAGACTTATCAGGAAGCTAAGAGCTTTGGGGATCCACATACATGGGCCCCTGCCACAGGCTTGGGAAGGGACAGAGCAATGTGTTTTTACAGGATTTTATGAAACTTGCAAAATTAAGACACTCAAATCTCAGTGGGTTAAAACTGCACTGCTTTTCCAAACTTTGAGTGCCATGGGGTTTTGCACTGGCTACAGGCATTTTTGGATCTGGCTAGTTGGGAATACTTTTGAGTAGTTCTGTGGGACATAACTATGGCTTGCAGTCACCTCTGTGACTGTCAAACTATCGCTTTCTGTCCCAGCATAGGGTAGCTTCCAGGAATCTTTCAAATATGTGTACTGTGCCAACTCTCTAAGCAAGCTGACTTTAGGAAACTGAAGACAACCTGGTTAGTGAGTATTTAAAATTAGTGGATAAGCAAGCTTGAAATGATCTGAAACCTTAGAGCACATACTTATATACAAAAGAAACCACAGAGCAGTTTTCCTGGAGTTGACAGTAATCCTAAACACTTAAGACATTGCCAATGAGCGGTGAAGCCGAAACGGTATTTTCCAGCAATCAATAATAAAAACAAATTTTTTTTTTTTTGACAGGCAGAGTGGACAGTGAGAAAGAGAGAGACAGAGAGAAAGGTCTTCCTTTGCTGTTGGTTCACCCTCCAATGGCTGCCACGGACGGCTCGCTGCGGCCGGTGCACCACGCTCATCCGATGGCAGGAGCCAGGTGCTAGGTGCTTTTCCTGGTCTCCCATGGGGTGCAGGGCCCAAGCACCTGGGCCATCCTCCACTGCACTCCTGGGCCACAGCAGAGGGCTGGCCTGGAAGAGGGGCAACCGGGACAGAATCCGGCGCCCCGACTGGGTCTAGAACCCGGTGTGCCGGCGCCGCAAGGCGGAGGATTAGACTGTTGAGCCACGGCGCCGGCCATAATAAAAACAAATTTCAACCAAACTCTACAAAAAGTACAAAATTGCCTTTATATAAAAGGGTTCTGTCATCAGCAAGTGTTTTCAGAGGTATGCTAGGCAGCTAATTAATAGAAACACAATTTTTTAAATTTGTGAAATTTTTGCCACTTGTCAGCTTTTCATCACTCATATTCTCATTCAAAATAAACATTTAGTTTTGCATTGTAAATTTTTTATGGCTTCCAAAATTATATGAGGAATCTCCAGAAAGTTTATAGAAAATGCATCTTATAAGAAATTTATACATGAGTTTAAACAAGTTTTGAACCAAAATAAACTTATTTTAGTTTTCAAATCAGTTCAATTTAATCAATTGGTTTTAGAGGGAATGATGGGGAAAGAGAGAAAGAGCACAAATGCTCCCATGTGCTGGTTCACGACCCCAGTGTCTGTAGTGGCTGGATCAGAGCTGGAAACTGGAAACTCAATCCACGTCTACTATGTGGGTGGCAGGAACTGGATCACTGGAGCCATCGCTATCGCCTCCCAGGGTTTGCAGTTCCAAGAAATTATATTCAACCCAGGGCCTCTGAAGTGGGATGTGTCTTCACCATTAGGATAAATGCTTGCCCAAAACTTACCTTTCAATTCCATTAACACTTGGAAGTGCCTGCGTAGAGCCTGTGGACTCCACCAAACTGAGATCCAGGATTCATTCTGTTGTCCATGCCTATGAGCTCTGAACTGAAATACTGCAATGGAATTTTATCTCCACTTTTTTGTAATGCTCTACTTTTACTTATGGGGGCTGAATTCCATGAGCTTTTCTTGCAGTTTTGCTACTATGACTACAGAATATTGAACAGAAATTTGGAGATGAATATATCCGTTTTAAAAAAAAAATAAAGATGTCTTTGAAAGAGTGACACAGAGAAGGAGAGGCAGAGGTAAAGAGAGAGAGAGGTAGAGAGAGAGAGAGAGGTCTTCCATCTGCTGGTTCACTCCCCAGTTGGCCACAACAACCGGAGCTGCACCAATATGAAGCCAGGAGCTTCTTCCAGGTCTCCCACATGGATGCAGGGGCCCAAGGACCTGGGCCATCTTCTACTGCTTTCTCAGGCCATAGCAGGGAGCTGGATCGGAAGTGGAGCAGCTGGGACTTGAACCGGCGCCCATATGGGATGCTGGCACTGCAGGCAGCAGCATTAACTGCTATGCCACAGTGCCAGCTCCTGAATATATCCCTGAAGGCCATCTAAACCCAACACTCATCCTATGCTCAAGTCCCTTGTTGATGCCTCTGTCAGGCAACCATCAAGCCATGGCCAAATGCTTCCAGTGACAGGAAACCCGTTATGGCCCAGGGAACCCATTACTGCTTTTCAATAACGCAGTTTGAGGAAGTTTGGATAGTGTCTGTTATTGGACTTTGTAAAATCAGGTATTTCTAATTATTACATAATTTTCCTTTATTTAAATCTCATTTTAAATTGAAAACTGAAAATTACATATATTTATGGTATACAAAGTATTTCAAAGTACATATATATTACAGAATGGCTAACTTGAGCTCATGAATAGGCATTGTATGTATACCATTTTGGTGTGAGGATGCTTAATTCTACTAATAACAATATAAAGCTTATAATACATTGTTATTACTTAAGATACCACATTATACATAGAACTCTTGAACTTAACCTTTAACTTAAATTATTTTTATTTAGTTGAAAGACAGAGATGCAGAGAGCAAGGGACAGATTTTCCATCTACTGGTTCACTTTCCAAATGTCTGTAACATCCAGAGCTGGACCAGGCCAATGCCAGGAGCTGGGAACTCAGCCCAAGTCTCTCACATGCATGGCAGGGACTCAAGTACTTGAGCCATCACCTGCCTCCTAGGATGTGTTTAAGCAGGAAGCTGGAATTGAAAGAGGAGCTAGGAGCAGAATCCAGGAACCGTAGATATGGGATTCAGGCATCCCTAGTGGAATCTTAATTCCTGCACCAGACACTGATTTCCTATTAAAATTTTTTATCCTTTGTCTGACATCTCCCTATTCTCTATTGTAGGGGACGCTGAATCCAGAGAGGCCTAGAGGAAACTTTCTGAGCCTGCCTTGAAATTGAAAACCGGTCTTTAAGTTTCAAATCCCTGGTGGCAAACACCCCAGCCCCAGGGCGCTTTTGCCTAATGATCCTTAAGGTAGTATAACAGGAGTTGCTAAGACCCTTTTGCATCACAACACCCCACCCCTTGCCAGCATCTGCTCTGTACCAGCTGCTCTGTACCTCAGCTATACCTACACCTCCCTTTTACAATAAAGTGAGACCCTGCTTCGACTGGGCTCCACAGCGCGTCTGATTGTCCCCCGGGAGGGGGAAGGCTGAGTGGCGGGTGGCGCACGTTCCCCTCCTCGGTCAAGGCAAGCTGCGGGCAGCCTGCCTAATTCCCCGGCGGTGGAGGAACAGTCACTGCACTCTATCACTTGCCCCAGAACCTGGAAACCATCAGTCTACTCTGTGCTTCTAAGAGCTTGACTTTTTGAGACTTTACATATAAGAGATCTGTCATTTTTATTATTTTTATTATTATTATTTATTTGACAGAGTTAGACAGTGAGACAGAGAGAAAGGTCTTCCTTCCGTTGGTTCACCCCCCACATGGCCACAATGGCTGGAGCTGCGCTGATCTGAAGCCAGGAGCCAGGAGTTTGTTCCTGGTCTCCCATGTGGGTGCAGGGCCCAAAGACATGGGCCATCCTCCAATGCTATCCCAGGCCACAACAGAGAGCTGGACTGGAAGAGGAGCAACCAGGACGAGAACTGGCGACCATGTGGGAAGCCGGCACCGCAGGCAGAGAATTAACCTAGTGCGCGACAGCGCCGGCCCCGAGATCTGTCATTTCATGCCTGCTACATTTCGTTTAATTTCCTCAGGTTCAACCACGTTGTCTAAATACATTTTTTTTTTCTTGGACAGGCAGAGTGGACAATGAGAAAGGTCTTCCTTTGCCGTTGGTTCATCCTCCAATGGCCACTGCCATGTGGTTGGCGCACCACACTGATGCAAAGCCAGGTGCCAGGTGCTTCTCCTGGTCTCCCATGCGGGTGCAGGGCCCAAGCACTTGGGCCATCCTCCACTGCACTCCCTGGCCACAGCAGAGAGCTGGTCTGGAAGAGGGGCAACCGGGACAGAATCTGGCACCCCAACTGGGACTAGAACCTGGTGTGCCAGTGCCGCAAGGCAGAGGATTAGCCTGTTGAGCCACAGCGCCAGCCAAAATACATTTTTTAAATGGCTTCATTGAGATATAATTTGCCTGCCATACATTTCCCCCATTTAAAGCATATAATGTCATGTATTTTATTACAGTCACCTAATAACAGTAATTTTATCTTTTTAAAATATCCTTCAAATAGATATTATTTTACTCATAAGCCATCCCATGGAAGCCTAGTCACAGTTGGGGAAATTCTATGTAAATGTGCACAATAGGCTGCTGTTCCATCACACACACACACACACACCAGCATGGAATCCTGTCATTAGAGACCACATGGATAGACCTGGAGGATGTTATGATATGTGAAGTAAGGCAAGCGCAGAAGGACAAATACTGCATGATCTCATCCAGTATGTGCAGTCTAAGAAAGGTGATGTCATAGGAAGAGTAGAATGATGGTTAGCAGACTCTGGGCAAAGTAGGAGAATGGGGAAAAAGATCAGCAGCTACTAAGTTGCAGTTAGATAGGAAATGGAGGTTCTTGGTTCTACTGCTTGGCAGGGTGACTCTGGATAACAATAATGTACTATTTCTATGTACTATCTATTTGAGGGTTTTTTTTTTTAACACAAGGAAATGAGAAATGTTTGAGGAAATAGGTATGTTTATCCTACTTTAACCATTACACGATATATACATCTATCAGAGCATCCCACGGTGTCTCATAAATGTGTACAAATTTACAGCCTTGATTAAAAAAAGTTCAAAGAGTGGATAAGCATTACAATAACTGCCACCCATATAGCACTCAGCGCAGGTCAAAGGTTTATGATTGCATGCCCTCTCACTTATATAGTAACAATACAAGGAAGTAAAGTTGTCTCCACCTTACAAATTTAAGAACTATGCTTAAGCCAGATGAGCATTGTGACTCAATTTGTGCAGCCAGAAAGATGCAGGACTGGGGCTCATACCTGTTTCTGACTCTGAGGCTCGTAGTTTAAACCAGAAGGCTCCGCGATGGAGGCTTCACTATGGGAGGGTAAGACCTATTGGGAATGGTCTTCAGTGTTCGATATTGAAGTTCTCTATTCTTACATGCATTTTAATAAGGTTTATGCATATGAACATGAAATGCAGATTCGAAATAGAAAAAAAGGAAAGTGGTGTCAGCTGAGGACAAGATGGTGCTGGGAACCTATAGGCATCGAGAAAGAGCCGACTCAGGGTTAATCAGTACTGTTGAGAAAGCACACCTGTTTCCTTAGGCACGCAATCCTTAAGAGATATTAAATGACTTATTCTATTTTTTCAAATATGGAAGCACAATTACTTATGGTTACAGAAAGCAAAAGTTTAGCAGTGTACTTATTGTTAGCTATTACCATAATCATTTAAAATTAATAAAAATCACACTTTAGTAATTTTTTTAAGTTTTTAAATTATTTTAGAATAATCAGTGAATTTTAGAGGAAACCATTTGTGGCATTTTTCCATCCCTACATTTTATAAATTTTTATTAAAAAATTTTAGAAAATATATTTTATTTTTTTAAAGATTTATTTATTTCAAAGGCAGAGTTACACAGAGAGAGAAGGAGAAGCAGAGAGAGAAAGTCTTCCATCCACTGGTTCATCCCCCAGTTCGCCACAACAGCTGGAGCTGGGCCAATCCTAAGCCAGGAGTAGGAGCTTCTTCTGGGTCTCTCATGCAGCTACTGGGTCCCAAGGACTTGGGCCATCTTTTACTGCTTTCCCAGGCCAAAGCAGGGAGTTGGATCAGAAATGGAGCAGCTGGGACTTGAACTGGTGCCAATATGGGATGCCAGCACTACAGGCAGTGGTTTTAACTGCTATGCCACAGCTCCGGCCCCAAAATATATACTATAAAACTATTATTTGACATTGTTATGCTGAACAATTACCTGTATCATTGGCTTTCTGAAATATGGTGGCTGTCACCACTTCAGCAGACGCCTCTCCTGACAGACATTTTGGTTCTGGTGGTTAAATAGGAGAGCCAGATTTGGAGGTATAAATGCTGATCCTTTCTGGGTATTTTGTTGATTTTGTTTTAAATGACCATGGTTGACAAATTTTTTATCTCACTGGCAACTTGATACCTTTCTTATTCATCTCAAATGATTAACTCCAATATCTGGGACAGAGCCCAAATCAAAGGTTTTAGATTTCAAGGTCACTAGACTAATGTACAGAGGTTGGCTGTAATCTCCAAAACCGCCCAGGTCTACACAGCCTGTCCTCAGCCTCCAAGGTCATGGTCTTGTAAGAGAACAAGGTCTCCCTTCCCTTTGGTGAGTCCCCATGTCTACCTAGCGTTTTCTGCCTCTACACCCAATTCCCCACCCCTCCCACTGCAGTGTACACTATTACCAGGTATGAAGACCCACATTGTTCCATGATTTGGTAGCTTTCCTGAAAAAAGACGACCACTAAGAATACGGCTGCACCGTGGAACACGTGATCCTCTATCTTCTCACGGGCTCCAACCTCTGGCTTCTTATTTCCTCTCTCAGCACTTTGCTTTCCTAGAATAACTAACCACTCTTTCCATATTTCCAGAGACAACATTTTTGTTTCATCCACTAGGGCTTGCCATCCTATTCTGATTAATCCTCCTTAGAGTCTTCCTGCAAGTACTGGACACTCTCTAGAGGTAAGTCTGCTGGGAGTCATGTCCTTGGGGTCTTGGACTGTCCACTGCCCGAGACATTGGAAGTGCTGCTTTCCCTGCCACTGTTTATTTCCCAGGAAAAATGTGGGTGATAAAGTTGATGGACCATTTATAGCAAACAGATTCCATCTACCTTCCACCACCATCGCCCCCCACCTAGATTGATTCCATTGGAGCCTAGGGGGGCTCACGGCTTGCACTCTCGATCCCTTGCATACTGTTCTCAATCCTGCAGACACAAGGAGCCTGTTCAAGCTATCTCATCTCTTCTGTGAAACATTAAGCCTGGGATGGATGTTTTGTCTAGCTGTTAAGATGTCTGCTTCCCATATCAGAGAACCTGGATTCAATTCCTGGCTCTGGCTCCTGACTCCAGCTTCCTGTTAGAGGGAGGCAGTGGTGATAGCTCAAATGATTGAGTTCCTAGCATCCACATGGGAGACCCGGATTGAGTTTGTGGCTCCCAGCTCCAGCTCCTAGTTGTTGTGAGCATTTGGGGGAGTCAACAGTAGGCAACTGACTCTGTTGGTTAAATAAAAAGTGAATTTAAAAAAAAAATCTTAAAACCTACAAGGACTTCATACATTACACAGAGTAAAAACCGTGGTTCCTCAAGTGGCTGGAAAGACACTGGATCTCTCTGGCTTTGCTCTTCCTTCCGCTCCCCTGGCTGTTCCTGGATGCACTTCCACCTTTCCTCCTGCAGTGATTTTCATTTTTGTTTCATTTGTTCCTTTCCTGATTTGTTTCTGCAGTACTTTTGTCCTTTTAATTTACCCCACTGTGTGCATATCTATCCAGCCAATCCAGCCCCCAAATATAAGCTCAATGAAAACAGTTTAGAATTTTCCAGTTTATATAGTCTCAGAAGGTAGAATAGTTGGATAGTTCTTAACACATAATAGATGGCCAATAAATATTAGATAACAAAATCCATGAATAAAACATTGAGATTATTTCATATTTATGCTGATATCTACCTTTTGCTCAGTACATCAATCAGTGTTGTTTAAAATTTGATTTGGTACACAACTTTATTCATTCTACTACTCTAGGGACACACTGAGAAATAGATAGTTGACATATAAAGATGCAAATAAAGGAGCACTATAATCAATGCTTTGAGGACAAGAGTATGCAATGAAGAGAATAACCAGAAGGCTCTCACTTACATGGTTCGTCTCTCTCAGGAGGTAGCAAACCAAAGTATTTAGAACAAATTGTTTGCCACATGAAGAACAGGGGTGAAGGCTTCCCAGAATCAGGTTACGGCATGTTAAAACATCAGAAAAAAGTCTTTGATGGACTGAACGGGGCCCCTGTAAATGGCAGCCACCTTGGGAAACACAGCAAATCTTATAAGGTGCATAGCAAGCAGAGCCAAGATCAAGCACAGACTCAAAGAGCTTTACTTTCCTGCAACGTGTGTGGGAATAGGAGCCATATGATCATCAAAATCACTCTTCTAAGTGGTCATTTTGGCTTCTGAGAACAGATCTTGGGACAAGAGTGTCTTGGGTATCAAGAAACATCAGATGTTGTCATAAAATGTCATCATGAAATAAAAGGTCCAACGCCCTTATCAAGCAGTTTGAGAAGCCGGTGTTGTGGCACAGCAGGTGAAGCCACTGCTGTCCTGCTGGCAGCCCTTATCAAAGTACCAGTCCATGTCCTGGCTACTCCTATTCTAATTCGTTTTCCTGATAATGAACCCCGGAAGTCAGTGGAAGATGGTACACATACTTGGGCTCCAACCACCCATGTGTGAGACCCACATGGAGTTCCTGGTTCCCGTCTACAGCCTGGCCCAGCTCTGCTGTTGCGACCATTTTGGGAGTGAACCAGCAGACAGAAGAGCCTTCTTCCTCTCTCTCCCTCCCTCCGTCTTCCTGCCTTTCATGAAATAAATGGGCTTTTTGTTTTTATCTCTCTCTTTTTTTTTTTTTTTAACAAAATAAAGAGTTTGCCAAGTAGTGTAACTCCACCTGGCACTGTCTCGTGGGGAGGAACTTTGGTAGTTGTATGAAATCAAATACCTCACCTTCTTCTGCTTGGGCCAGGTGAGTATTCTTCTGTTTGTATCTGGTTAACAGCATATTCACCACCCTAAGTCCAGTGACCCATTCAAAAAATGAAGAGTGCAGCCTAAATCCCGAAGACCAGAAACTGAGATCTTCAGTCTTGCTAAAGAAACACATCAGTCTTTGAACCTCTACTGTGTTTTGTACAGTGCGTTCTCTGTATAGTTTATTGTGGTTACAGAACAGTTAGTTCCCTCTGAAAATAAATAGGTAAAATCAGAACAGTATGCAGAGGATGAAATTTGGGATACAAACAACAAGAGTAAATCATACAGCACCTTTCTTTTCCCCTCCTGACTACTTCTTTAAATTTCTCAATATTTACTCTTGGATTTTAATTTTAATGGGAAAAATTACACACATGAACACACACAAGACCAATAAAAAAATGAAATGTGATGCTGCTTTAGTGGCTTTTTAAGTAATTAATTTTATCTTTTGAGAAAGATAAAATTGCAATTGACATTACATTTTCCATATTTGCTATGTAGAATATCCCAAATAAAAGTTTTACACACAATAAACACAATTACTTTATGAATTGGTAGTTCTCTGTTATTAAAATAAAAAGCCCACACAAACAAACCATGCTATAATTCTTTTTGGCCACAGAACTGGAGATAAACTATCAAAATTAAAAGGGGGTGGGGATTCAAGGGCAAAGACTCAACACAGGCCTCCTATCTTCTGTCAGTATCTGATAGAAAACAAAAGCTGTACATTCTCATCTTTATGGTACAGACATCCTGACAACAATATGGGCATCTTTTCTTGAAAATCTGTGTTGGTGGGAAAATCACAGGGTTGAATGTAGTAATAGGTTTTGTTAGTCAATTGGAGGTGAACACAGGAGAAGGAGGCCAACAGGGTGGACGATGGGGTTATGCTCAGGCATTACAGGGTTGCCTGGTGACAAATTATGTGTCTGAGACTTCTGCCTTCTGCAAATCATTTTCAAAGCCAGTCTAAGTCTGTGGAATGTTTTGTGAAATCATTAAACAGTTCCCAGGATCTTTAATGAGTATTTCAAAATGTCTACAATTATAGTTGTGGTTGTTAAAAAAAATTACTAATAGTATTTTTAAAAATAAAATTCAAATTATATCTTCTTTACAAAAGTAGTTTTCCCCAAATTTTCTCACAAGTTCTCCAAACCTCTTCCACAAATAGGCAGCCTTTTCTATACTCTCGCAGCTTGCTCAATAAGCAGAATGCTGTGAAAATTGCTGTAAATGATAATCTTAATAAGGAAATCTAATAAAATTTGGCTGAATCTAACATCCTCCAGCTCACATTCCTTTCTCAACCCCAAAAGCTAAGGACTCTCACAAGATCTTTTATTTTTATTTCCAATAGTTAAAATGAACTCCTATGATTTTAGGGGAAATATACTGAGGTTGCCAATCAGTCATGGCCACAAAAGGCAATTTAATTGTCCGTCATTTCCTTTCTGTGGATATTGGTTTTGGTTCCCGACTCCCTTAGACACAACATCTTTCTCATGTGGAAATAATGTCTGGGAAAGAACTTGAAGGTCCACATGACCAAGGAGGTCACACCCGCCTACAGAGGGTTTGGCTGAGTGTCTCTGGGTCTCCTGGGGCCAGGTTGAACACCCACTGCCCAGGAACAGATAGTGTGCTCTGCTTACTACCATGCACACCCCTGAAATGAACTGAAGGGGGCAGTATTGACCAAGAAAATTCAGCAGGGCAACCTTGGAAATGAACATGGTAACACTTTAACATTATTTAGGATAGAAATCAGATAAAAATACTATTTCTCTGCTAGTTGTGACTATCATTATACACATGTACACAGACTCAATGTACAATGAAGGACTGGAGAGTTCAAAGCGCTGATTATCATGGATTGTACTAAGAATCAGATACACAGAACAGACTAGTAAGTTTTTGTCCAAAACAACACACTTTACCAAGTCGGGCTCCGGTACAGCTAACTGTATTTGTTTTTTGCTCAAACTCAGTTTCTGGGAAGTCCCTCCCATGGTGGGCTTTTGTTGTTCTCATACACTCCAAATGATTTCTCCTTTCAGTTAGCTCCCTGAAGATAGGGAAGGCAGTCATAATTTCATTTTCCATGTAGTTTCAGAAATTTTTACACCAACATAAACATCTTTTAATAACATTTTCTATGAACTTTTTGAAGCACTCTGGCACTCTGGCATTACCAACAGAGTACTTTAAAAAGTTCATGGAAAATGTAATTAAAAGATGTTTATTTTAGTGCAAAAAATTTGGAAATTCATGCATAGTTCTTCATGTTATATATTTTCCATGAATATCCTGAAGACGTCTTTTTTTATTATTATTATTATTTTTATTTTTTTTTGGCAGGCAGAGTGGACAGTGAGAGAGAGAGACAGAGAGAAAGGTCTTCCTTTGCCGTTAGTTCACCCTCCAATGGCTGCCGCGGTCGGCGCGCTGCGCCGGCGCACCGCGCTCATCATATGGCAGGAGCCAGGTGACAAGTGCTTTTCCTGGTCTCCCATGGGGTGCAGGGCCCAAGCACTTGGGCCATTCTCCACTGCACTCCGGGCCACAGCAGAGGGCTGGCCTGGAAGAGGGGCAACCGGGACAGAATCCGGCACCCCGACCTGGACTAGAACCCGGTGTGCTGGCGCCGCAAGGCGGAGGATTAGCCTGTTGAGCTACGGCGCCGGCCGAAGACGTCTTTTAACCATGGTTTCAAGCATCCATGGAACACCCTGGAACTTGTCTTCCAAAAACATGTAAGCCAGGCCCAATATGCCTCTCCCTCCCAGAGCATTTTTAAATTTCAAATTTCTGCTAGCCATTATTATGGAAAGTTCGTGTAATACCATCTTGACATCTGTGCTGTAGAAAACAGTCATCAGTTTATGCCTAAATAATGACAATATATCAAATACATATGTTTGGGAATATTGGAATATGAACAAGGGTATGTACACACATGTAACATTGTGCGTATCAACTTCCAATAAAATAGACTAATAGCATCTCCATAACTGAGATTTTTTTATTGCTTTAACAAATATAAGACCAAGGAACCCAGCAAGCATGCTCTATAAGCACACACCTGCTCACTGTTTAACAGCAGCCACAGCATTCAGAGGGGGTGACAGTGTTGACTCTTGACCACTTCTCCCTTTCCCTGTGTAACTTCATCTGCAGTAAAACCCCCGTCTCCCACTTCTACCACTGACTCTTCATTTTCCTCCCCAGTCTAAAAGAAAACCCTGGGGAGGATTCTGATTAGCAGACTACATAAATAACGTTGTTTGATGGGCACAGAGTTTAGAAAGGTTAATTTTTTTGGGGGGTGAGGGTTTCCAATGGCTTTATTTTACATACACATAAAATTCTACGTAAGCAAACTTCTTTACAAATGAAGTAATACAAACATAAATTAATATAGAATAAGTGAGATTTTTGACTGTAATAGCTTTTCCCATAGCTTAATTTCCCTACTGCTGAAAGGAGGAAGTTGGACTAAATTAGCATAGGAAAGAATACAGGAAACTAACTCCATCTAATCACCTCAGACAACTGGAACTGAATCCAGGGAAGAAGCCTTGACCTACTGAGGTCACACTGCTACAGCGAGTCAGATGTGGGACAAGAACTCAGCTTTCTGGGGCCTCATCCGTGCCATCACCGCCACCAGTGCGGTACACGGCTCCCAGAGGGAACCCCGTCTACCCCAGGTGTTGCGCATCGCTCCCAGAATGAACACTGCTCCATGATTCTCGCGGTCCCTCAAGCGACCCAGGAACAAGGGACACTCAAAATCAGATTTGTGCTGAGCCAGATGAAGGGCGCCCGAGTTCACTTGTACGCATGCAAGGAAAGGCTCTCTGCTAGGCAGAGAAGAATGAAAAGAAGGGGATGAGGCAAGGCAGCCTGGGAGAAGGCAGGCTCCAGGAAGGGCGGGAAGAGCCAGGTCCAGGAGCCGGATCTGGGGATGTTTCACAGAACCCGAGCAACACAGCAGAAGAAACTCCCCGTAAGTGGCCAACAGCTCACTCTCCTTCTGCCTCCCCATGCTGGTAGGTTCTCCTGGAACCCTTAGGTTCCTTTCTCTTCCTATGTCTGCTCTTCACTCCCTTTCAGCCAAACATATGATTATTTTTATGACTTGTTTTAACTCCTAGATGTTAAAAATGTATTCCTACTAAATTCACTTTGATTTATTTTTAATTAGAAAACAGTTTAAGAATTGGCACAGTGCTGGGTTGGGTCCAAATTGAAACTTTATTTCACTTTTCTGTATAATTTAAGAATTTATCTTAGGGGCTGGTGCTGTGGCGTAGTGGGTAAAGCCACCGCTTGCAGTGCCAGCATCCCATCTGTGAGCTAGTTCAAGTCCCAGTTGCTCCATTTCCGATCCAGCTATCTGCTATGGCCTTAGAAAGCCGTAGAAGATGGCCCAAGTCCTTGGGCCCCTGTACCCGCATGGGAGACCAGGAGGAAACTCCTGGCTCCTGGCTTCAGATTGGCCCAGCTCAGGTCATTGTGGCCATTTGGGGAATGAACCAGCAGATGGAAGACATCTCCCCCCACCTCGCCCTCTTTCTGTCTCCTCTCTGTATAACTCTTTCAAATAAATAAGTCTATATATCTAAGCTATATATCTAACAGAATTACATAATGTTCCAAAGACATTTTACAGTATTTATTTATAAAATCACATACATGGCAAAGTTATATAAACTACTCACCCATGCATGGAATCTAGGTTTAAGACACATTCTGTCCCTTAGCTCTGAAGATTTTTTTTTTTTTTTTAAGATTTATTTATTTATTTGAAAGGCAGAGAAAGAGAAGCACAGATCAGGAGAGAGAGAATCTTCCATCTGCTAGTTCACTCCCCAAATAGCCACAAAGGTCGGAGCTGGACTGATCCAAAGCTAGCTGCTTCTTCCAGGTCTCCCACAAGGGTTCAAAGGCCCAAACATTTGAGCCATCCTCCACTGCTTTCTCAGGTACATTAGCAGGGAGCTGGATCAGAAGTGGAGCAGCTGGGACTCACAACAGTACCCATATGGGATGTTGGCTCTGCAGGCAGAGGTTTAGCCTACTATACCACAGCACTGCCATCAGCCCTGAAGATCTTATTCTGCTTCAGGACACCCTGGTTAAGTCACCTGATGCTCTTATATGGCTTGTTATAACGTGGTAAGAGGAATCAAGTTGGCTGAATGTTAGCAAAGATCAAGATACCAATCCTATGATTTTTCTGTTCAGTCAGTCAGTAGCCAGGCTGTTTCCACAAACATTGGTAAAGCACCAAGCCCATGTTCAGTTCAAAATCATGTAGATTTGTTGCTTTATACTTGAGTCAATCTTTTCTATGATACAAAAGATGATAATATCTGGGAGAATGCATCGGTTCTCCCAGAACTGATGTCCTTTCCAAACATGATCCTACTGTGTCTGCTCATGGTCGGAGGCCTTTATGCACTGTGCATTAGTGTGGTTAGTTCTCTCGGTCACTGCTACCATTGGATTTTACAGTTCTAATTCTGAGCTTCCTTTACAAAAGTACCTCTCCTGGCCGCCTCTTCCTTCTTCACACAGCCTCTGCTCGGAAGCAGCTTTTCCACTGCTCTGTTCACCCGGCAACTCTAAGGCTGCTCCTATAATAGGCAGACTTTCAGTTTGTTCCCTATCCATCATCACCATTATTAAACTCCCTATGACTACTCCTTTCCCCCAAACATATTTCTCCTGTCAGGTACTCAAGAGTGGTATTACTGCAATAAGGCCATTACTGCTTTCTAAAATGGTCAGAGGGAATGTTCTTGATTTAGCTTTTTGTGTCTTTTTAAATGAGGTTAACGAATTTATGAAGGTCTCCCACAATAGAGTATGTCAGGTTATAATAACCATCTGTGAGCCCTGGATTCACAACATAGAAAAATACATAACAACACAATGATGCAGGCAGAAGAGCACTTTGCTCAGGCTAACAGTGTTGAATTACTGCAAATTATTATAATTACAGTGTATGAATTCATATGGGTATTGTCACATGGTCACTCTCAACAAATAATGGCTCTTAAAATTAGGAAGTTCATGGATAATGAAAGTACATCATTTTCTTTCCACAAAGTACTTTGTACTCACTTGTGTGTCTCTTTTGAAGTGAAATATCTTTAAGGTTAATAGCAACTATGAAAACCTAGAGAGTAGATGATCTCAGAGAAGGGATCAGTGAATTTTAAATTAAATTCACTTTGGTAGGTCTTTGGAAGAGATGAAAAATCAGAATTAATATATTTATTGTTACCTGATGACAGCAGGCTGACTGCAGCTAAATTTTCAATTATTAATGTTGAAAAAGATCTTCACAAATGTGCCTAATAGGAAACAGTGGAACAGTCTCTCTCTCTCTCTCTCTCCATATATATATATGTGTGTGTGTGTGTTGTAAACAACCAAGACATTAAAGATATTAAAACATGTAAATGTCTTCTAAAACAACACACATGGGAATATAGAAAGAGGGGGAAAAACGCATAAAATTAAGCAATATGTAACACCTGTAGTTAGTTCCTGTGAATTGGTCTAAGAACATATTCTGTATTTATGACATCTCTATTATACATACAGAAATAACCTTCTGAATTATGTCAGGATTGCTGGAGGTATCCAACACCACCATGGAACAAACTAGGAACTGCTCAGGCTTCCACACAGACTTGATGTTTTAGTTGAGTGTACACCCTTCCGCTAACCAGTCTGCTGAAGGAGAGAAAATCCCTAAACCCCCTTTTCCTACACAATCCTCAACGCATCCCCCAAGGAATCTATGGCTTCGTGCCAAACACTATCCTGATTTCTATTCTCAGAGTCTTCCTTTCCAACTGTATTGCTGACAAGTGAACAAAACCAGTGAAAATCAGTGGTGCGTTTTGGGCCAAAAACAATTCTCATGTGAAGTGTAAAGTCTAAGAGAGGCCTACAATGCTGGCATCCCAGTCGTGGATATTGTGGTCACCTGGAGAGTCAATCAGCAGATGGACAATGTCTCTATTTTTCCATAGTAAATATTTTTTAAAGAACTATAAACATCCATGTTTGCAAATGACATCTTGTTGTTCATGGAAAATGCTAAATACGTCACCAAAAAAGCTATTAGAACTGACAAACCGATTCAGTACAAATAAACACCATTCATTTTTCAACATTAATGATGAACTCATTGAAAGAAAACTCAAGAAAGAAATGCAATTCATAATAATCACAAAGTAATCAAATATTTAGGAATAAGTGTTAACTAAAGAAGTGAAATACCTCTACAATGAAAATTATCAAATATTGATGAAAGAAGTCAGCAATAACACAAAAAATAGAAAGGCATTCCTTGCCAAAGACTGGAAGAATTAATATCATTAAAATGTCTATACTACCTACAGCAATCTACAGATTCAATGCAATCCCTATCAAAATACCGATAACATTCTTGCAGAATTGGAAACAACAACCACACAAAATTCTAGTAATTAAAACAGCATGGTATTTGCATGAAAACTGACACTTCAATCAATGGAACAGAATAGAGTCCAGAAATTAATCGACATACATATAGCCAACTGATTCTTGACAAAAGTGCTCTGATCATATATTAAAGATAATCTCTTCAACAAATGGTGCTGGCAACACTGGAAATATATATGTGGAAGAATGAATTTCAATACCTCTCAAAATATAAAAAAATAAACTCAAGATGGATCAAAGATTGAAATTTAAGACCTCAGACAATGAAGTTTCTGGAAGAAAATGTTGAGAAAACACTCTAAGACATGGGTGTAGAGCCAGATTTCTTGGATAAGAACACTAAGGCATACATTGCTCTTCATTAACAACAACCATGGACTTTTTTGTTTTTAAGATTTATTTATTAATTTGAAACTCAGTTACAGGGAGAGAGAAAAGGAGAGGCAGAGAGAGAGTTCTTTCATCCTCTGATTGACTCCCCAAATGGCTGCAACAGCTGGAGCTGCGCAGATCTGAAGCTAGGAGCCAGGAGTTTATTCCAAGTCCTCCTATGCAGGTGCAGGAGCCCAAGGACTTGGGCCATCTCTGCTTTCCCAAGCCATAGCAGAGACCTGGACTGCAAGTGGAGCAACCAGGACTAGAATCAGCACCCACATGGGATGCCAGCGGCTTTACCTGTTCATTACACCACAGCACCAACCCTGAATCATGGACTTTTAAGTATGTTTAAAAATTTTAGGTTTCGGGCCGGCGCCGTGGCTCAACAGGCTAATCCTCCGCCTTGCGGCGCCGGCACACCGGGTTCTAGTCCCGGTCGGGGCACCGGATTCTGTCCCGGTTGCCCCTCTTCCAGGCCAGCCCTCTGCTGTGGCCCAGGAGTGCAGTGGAGGATGGCCCAGGTGCTTGGGCCCTGCACCCCATGGGGAGACCAGGAAAAGCACCTGGCTCCTGGCTCCTGCCATCGGACGAGCGCGGTGCGCCGGCCGCAGCGCGCCGACCGCGGCGGCCATTGGAGGGTGAACCAACGGCAACGGAAGACCTTTCTCTCTGTCTCTCTCTCTCACTGTCCACTCTGCCTGTCAAAAAAAAAAAAAAAAAATTTTAGGTTTCAAAAACTTGCTAAAAAAGTTTAAATTTAGTCTATCAACAGAAAAATATGAACTTATTTAAGACCATTTTAGATTTGTTTTTAATGCTTTCTTAAACACTGCATGATTTCTAAGTTGCAGATTTACATAATTTAATTTGCAAATTATTTGTTGTCAAATATCATACTTGGTTGTTTTTCTTTTCTTCGGATGTTAAATGTTTTTACTATATTTGCAAAATTTTTCATTTTTAAAATCTCTATTGCTAATTTTAAACTTGGTTTGTAGTAAGTAAAAGTTAAATCATACACTTCAAGGTTTAGGAAGTTTTGATTTAAAGAATACAATGATATAGATTTGATTACTACTTTTGAACTATTAACTGTTTAACAATTTTAGACTTGTGGCTTGCTTTCTTTGGTTTGTTTTTGCTTTTACTTCTATGCTACACTAATTTGCCATGTAGCAATTGCACTGTGCAATATGTCAATAAAGACTGGGAAAATTTTTATGGATGTAATATCTATTACAGTTTGCAATAATATTTCTTTCTAGTTCTCAGTGATTTAAATGTGACCAAGCCTTCTGTACTTTGTCACAAAGTGAGTTTACCAGATGACTTCTTTGCTTTGTGTCAAAATAAGAATTTATGGTGTATTACTGTTAATTCACTTTCAATTAAAATATATATGTTGCAAAAAGAAAAAAAACCTAAGGCACAGGCAACAAAAGCCAAACTCAACCAAATGGGATTGTATCAAGCTCAGAGGCTTCTATACAGCAAAGGAGATGATCAACAGAGTGGAGAGACATCCAACAGATGGGAAAAATTATTCACAAGCTACTTATCAGACAAAGGATTAATATCGAGAACACTCAGCAATCTAAAAACTCTACAACAACAACACCAAAAAGAACCCAACCTATCCAGTTGAGAAATGGGCAAAGGATCTCAACAGATTTCAAAAGAAATACAGATGACCAACAAATACATGGAAAAACGCTCAACATAACTAGCTGTCAGGGAAATGAAAATCAAAACCACAATGAGATATGACCTCACCTCTGAAAGAATGGCTAAAATCCAAAAGACAGAAAATAACAAATGCTGGCAAGGATGTGGAGAAAGAGGAACATTTATACACTGTTGGTGGGAATGTAAATTAGTCCAATCACTGTAGAAACCAGTATGAAGATTTCTTTACAAACTACAAACAGAGAGAGAGAGCTGCACCACAATGTTTATAGCAGCACTATTCAAAATAATCAAAATATGAAATCAACCAAGGTATTCACCATCAGATGAATGGATAATGAAAATGTAGCTTGTCAGTAGAAGATGGCCCAACTCCTTGTGCCCCTGCACCCACATGGGAGACCTGGAGGAAGATCCAGGCTCCTGGCTTCGGATCGGAACAGCTCCAGCCGTTGCGGCCAATTGGGGAGTGAACCATCAGATGGAAGACCTCTCTCCTTGTCTCTACCTCTCTCTGTAACTCTTTTAAATAAATAAAATAAAATCTTTAAAAAAAAGAAAATGTAGCTTGTATTCATACACATATATGTATATATACATAATATACACAATGGAATATTACTCAGCTATTAGAAATAATGAAATTCTACCATTTCAGGCAAAATTAATGTAGCTGGAGGACATAATGTTGAATGAAATAAGCCAGACAGAGAAAGATGAATACCCAAATATTGCATGTTCTCCATTATATATGGGAGCTAAGTTTAAAAAAAAAATCAATAAACCAAAATAAAAAAGATGATGTGTCTATCAGTATTGCTGCAAATACAGTTTTGTAAACTTTGTCAGATTAATGGTTAAGGATGTTATACTACTATAGTTGTAATGATCTGTGATTATATTGGTGAAATTCATTTTTCCATTTGATTTTTTTTATAACTCTTGTCCATATTTCCACTAGAGTCCTTTTGTTTTTTACTTGACTTCAATGTAAATTAAAGATATGTTATCTCAAAAGTGAGAGAGAGAAGGAAAAGGTAGAGGGAGAAAGGAAGGAAATGTCATTATATTGCTAAAATTGTATCTATGAACTATCATGAACCTGTTAAAAATTTTAAAAGGAGGAATTATGGATTATAAAGTCTTGCCACTAAATAACCAATGTATCCTTTTCCATTTAATATAAATACAAGCTTTATAACATAAACCATTTTTCCAGCCTCTGTTATATTGACAATAACCAACTATGGCAATAAACAACAATGACCCTCTTAACTTACTAACATGCTATATTAATTTTCTGGATGAAATTAGGTCTGCATTTGTATTCTACATTATGCTATCCCCTACCTAGTCAATAACACATGTGACATTCCCTTTGTACAAAATCCACAATGACATGTACTCATTTGGCAGGAAAGAGGTCACATTCTCACATTTCTGATGAGACAAGGTTCTCTGACCTGCTGGCGAGTGAACTGTCTCACCAGCAGAAAGAGAAAATATTGACAGTTTGACACAGTGAGCAAGAGGGAAATTCAACTTACATAGCAGGACTCGGGAACTTGGCCAATAAGGAGAACACGGCTTAGCCAAAGTTCTCATTTCAACAATAGCCCTCATTTGTCCCTCAAGTCTTACAGTCCTTTTAATAATAACAAATTTCTCTTTGCTTTGAGTTAGCCATTAGACAAAGAGGAAGACAGAACAAAAAATGCTAATAAGTTCTTTGCAAGTAGGTGGTTTCCTACTAGGTAATACATTATGCTGCAGGCTGGAAATACACAAAGTATCTTATTAAATCACATCATAAATGACCCATGTAGAACAGTTTACTTTTCATTAGCAACGTGAGGAGGCATGGGGCCAAACAAATCAAAATGAACAAGGCCATAATTGTTCCTCCCGTGACATCACCTGAAACGTGGAAGCAAAGATTACAATTTGGAGGAAGAATTTCATGTTGGTGAACTCACTTTTTTACATTTAGAAAGAAAGGCTGCATGCCTCTGGGAAATAGTGATCCTATTATTTTATGTGAAAGTAAGTTTTAAAAGAATACAAAGTTAGATTTATGAAGCGGGTCCAGGAAATACTAGTAATCTACTCACAATAATAGGAATGTGAGAAAAATACAAACTTTTAAAAATAGCTTCTGATAAAACTCCAATGTTTGCAGGAATTAAATTTCAGGGAGTAACACTGTTCCCAACATCTTTTAGATTTATAATGGTAGAGATTTCACAGGAATATAGTGACACTTTGAACCACTCATTCAGTCTTCCAATAGTGTTTTTTTTTTCCTAAATTTCATACTAAATGATGAAGTCTTAGATGCTTTTCTCTCTATAGAGACTATGATCAAGCATCAAAGTTGCATGAAAAACAAGCTTAGAAGGGTCTCGTGCTGGGGTTAAAGCGCCGCTGTCACTAGCTCAAAATTCTCAGCATTCTGGAACAATGAAGGCTGTCCTTGTCCCGATAATCCCACAGCTGGCCCTAGGAAGGCACACTGAAAACTCTTCAAGCAGTTGATTCAGGCGTCGGCAGACCCACTGCGATGCATACTGGAGATTGAGAACAACCGACTCTGGAGATGAGGAACGTTACTCTGGATCTACTTCTTGCCATCCAGGAAGAAGGGCTGTGAACACGCAGGCAGCAGAAAGCATAGGAGACGGTCACTGTGTCTATCTCAGATTTCATAAACGCCAAGCAGTAAGGGTCAGGGCAAAGCCAGATACTCTCATCACAGACCGTGTTCAGGGTTCTGTGCTGTACCTTTGGTCCGAAGTTGGAAAGGACGTAAGGTCAGGAGGAACCAGAGGCTCTAAGCGTGAATTCCCCATATTATCAAATCAACACTAGCTCTGCCCAGATTTGTTCATCAGATGCTAAGGAGAAAATCTGCAAGTCTGAACAGGGAGCTCACTGAGCTCAGACACTCAAGGTTGAGAAGACGTAAGGGTAATAAAGATGAAGAGAGCCCGAGGGATGTCTACAAAGACTTGAGCACTTGAAAGCTTTCAGGACAAAATGACAAAGGCTTCTCAATAGATCTAGACTAGGAAAGAGGTTGGAATGAAACTTCAATATTGGGGAACTTGTGAAAGAATCCGATAAGGGGACCAAAACAGAGGAATCACGATTTCCCTGGCCCAACGTAAGCCACCTGCCACCTTGCCAGAGTGATGGCAACAATACAGTGTCAAATACAAAGGGGACCCTTTATAGATGTAACCCAACTCATATCAGAGTTGACCTGTGCAAACGGTAAAGTGCTGCCTGCGGCTGCCTCTGATAAGAAATTGAGTGGAGCTGCAGCTTTCATAGCACTGAAAACATTGCAGGTGCCTCCCACGCAGCGTTCCAAACACAGCTTAATCTCATCAGGCCCATCTCAGCAATGTACTTGAATACCTGCCTCTGACTCTGTATCCACCTCGTTAGTTCTTCTCTGGTCTTGATCCTAATAAGCAGCCTTTCTTGGCTGGGTTGCAGCACTACGGGGTGGTCCTAAACAATGCACACATGCCTTGGGCAACGTCCACCATTCGTGACAAAAGCTGTAAGGTTAACTAACAAAGCAGGGTGTACAGATTTATTCATATTGTTTTGAATCTTTTTCTTTTTCCCCAGAAAGGAAAATAATGTTCAAGCTGGCAAATCGAAAACAAACATCATTGAGGAGAACTGAAGAGCAAGATAGACGCAGGGATAATAAGAGAGTGCGTTGTTACAGCTTTGAATTAATTCAAGCCTTCAGGCCAAGACAAATTATATCCCAGGGACCGACTTAGAGACACGATCAAGGAACTGCTGTTGCTGAACTCTAAGAAATGGTGGAGAAAAAGGAAGCTCCAGAAGTCTGGGGCTGGTATTCCTGTCTCCTAAGGGTGGAGAACATGGCCTACAGGAACCCTAACTTCACGTGAGGCCCAGATCCAACACTTGAACAATGGCTCGGCGCTCTGTGGGTGGCTCCCCGCGCTGTTCAGCACTGAACCTGTACCAGCATCCTTAGGAGGCATTTAGGAAGTCTGGACTGAGTAGGGGCGGGGGGCTGTTCAGCAAGGAAGGTTGCGTTCGGGCACGGAGTCACTGAGCAGTGACCGCCGCCAGTAACCCCTGCCTCTTTGAGCTCCCGCACAGGCCAGGCTACCCTGGGAGACGACACAACACCACAATATCTTAACTAAACACGACTTACCGTTGCTCCCGCGTCCTGTCCACGCAGTAGGCTGGGTGCCCTGCTCTGGGTCCTCATCCGGCACCCCAGAACTCGGCGAGGGAACAGCCGCCCACCGCAGCAGTGCTAACCGCCTTGGCAGAGAGAGAGAGGAGCCTGTGCAGCCAGGACAAGCCGCCCTCTCCTATAGCCTCCAGCTGGACGTGCGGCTCACCCTGGCACCTGTGAGCGCCACGTGCTCTCTGGATCAAAGCAGGCCATGTGGCCACACCTCCTCAGGAGGGAAGAGTTCAATCCTACTTTCTCCCGCGGGAGGAACCACGAAGGGCTGATGACCACCACAGGTAGCCCAGCCACAAAGTGGAAATTATCATAGCTGTTGTAAACAGTTTTCTTCTCTCCTTTAAAAAAAAAGTCATAAGTTGTTTTTCTTAATCTGTTTAAAGATAACGCTGAAAGCCCTGTATCTATGGTGATGAGTAATTTGTAGTAATTCTGGTTTTGGTGGGGTTGGAAGGAGGGCAGCATTTATCAACTGAAGGTTGTGCGAGAATTCAGTTCTCATCCTGCTTTGAGCTAAAGCGGGATTCTCTATTTATTGATACATACATGGTCACAGTAGGGAAGGAAATTGTCTGATACACTGGTTCATTAGAAACTGGTTTCCCGGCCGGCGCTGCGGCTCACTAGGCTAATGCTCTGCCTTGCGGCGCCGGCAAACCAGGTTCTAGTCCTGGTCGGGGCACCGGATTCTGTCCCGGTTGCCCCTCTTCCAGGCCAGCTCTCTGCTGTGGCCAGGGAGGGCAGTGTAGGATGGCCCAAGTGCTTGGGCCCTGCACTCATGGGAGACCAAGAGAAGCACCTGGCTCCTGCCTTAGGATCAGCGCGGTGCGCTAGCCGCAGCGCAGCGGCCATTGGAGGGTGAACCAACGGCAAAGGGGCAAAGGAAGACCTTTCTCTCTGTCTCTATCTCTCACTGTCTACTCTGCTTGTCAAAAAAAAAAAAAAAAAAAAAGAAGAAGAAGAAGAAGAAATTGGTTTCCCTGAGTATCTCCATACTTCGCTTGGGCATAGTTTGTTTGGAAGCCTTGTCAAACTTGAAAACCTGGGCTAATTGGCCTGCCTCTGCACCTGGCAAAGGTGCCGTCTGCATTTTCATTCCGTCCTTGGGTTGCTGTACGGAAGCATAGGCCGACAGTCCCACACATCACCCTCCTCCACAGTGTGCAGGAATCTTTCTGTCTCATGAGCTCCGAGCTCCGTTCATTCTGCCTACTCACTTCATACCTCCCACCTCCTTCCAAAGAGTGGTGTCTCCTCATCCCACTCTGACATGGATTGACTTCCAAAAACTAATGGGGGGAGGAAAAGGGTTTTCAGACAAATGCTGCTTTAACTCTTGCAGTATCTATACCTCAGACACAAGACAACAGGCAAGTGGATATCTTAGGACTTAGAAGACCACAGGCCCCCAAATCCTCAATACAACATTGGCAAACCAAATCCAGCCATGTGTAAGGATCCCACGTCCTAATGAAAGGGGTGTTTGCTGAGACTGCAAAGCTGATTGAACAGGGATAAATTTGCCAAACTGATAGACTAAGAATAAAAACCACATTTTATATAGACTGAAGCAGAAAAAACCCTGGGCAAAATCCAACTCTCTTTCACCCTGGGTGAGGAGAAGAAAAAAAATCCTGTTGAGAGAAAAATGCAGAAGGAAAAAAGGCAAATTACATTTAATAATATTTCAGTGTAAAATTAGTTGATGATTAAAGTAAATGAAACTAGAACCAAATACAGTGGCTGGGAGAATAAGCTTTCAATAGATGCCCACTGCTATTATGACTGGCAAACCATGTCTTCTGCTTAGCTGTATTTCCTTTTAAAAACAGCTATTCAGGCGGTTATTTGGAGGGTGATTCAGTGCGTGTGTTTCTTTGGATTGGCAGAATATTCATTGTATTGGTGGGCTGTGGAACATAGAATCTTATATCTGTCTCTGCATCCTCATTTTATAGATGAGTAATAATCATCTGTGAAAATGTTACTTTAACAAAAAGCTTTTATTATTTATTTTGCTACTGTCCAATTCTATTCCTTATTTTTGTTTTATAGTTTTAATGTTATTAAAATAAGCCAATGGAAATCAATTTATCACACAGTGGAACCTCATCAAAAATTATTTCTGGGAACCTTTACATTGAAAATTCTACTAGGACTCCTTCATGTTTACTAAAAAAAAGTACTTAAAAATCACAAGAAAACAAAAGTTCCAAACAATCTTTTGTTTCCTTTGGACTTCAAGGATTTCTTTAAGGAAAGATTGGCATGAAACATACCTGAAAGAAGGGACATTTGTAGGCAGATCTGTTTGAGAAGAAACCTTGCTGAAGTCACACAATGGAGTCCCCTAGAATGTCTGTGCCTGTGAGCCCTGGCCTAGGACCCCAGGTGGGAGACTGCCCACTGTCCCAAGACTGGTGCCAGGCTTTCCTAAGGAGAGACCTGGGCTTTAGGTCATCTGACCTTGATGTGAACGAATAGCCTTAGAGTCCTTAGAAATAAACTCAAGATAACTAGTTAGCAAAATGCAGTCCTGTCAGTCACTTGGGCAAGTTTAACAAAATTATTATTGGAGGGCTTCTATTCTGGTTTTCAAATTTATTATATTTATTGACTCCATTGAGAAACATGAAATCAAATTCGTCCTCTATGTAGTATCAAACTAAAGGATGACAAGCAATTGCAATCTCACTAGTCAGATTAAAAAAAAAAGTCTAATAGTCTACAGAACCCAAATCCTGACCCATAGCTTACAACCCTGTACTTCATATCTCCTTTCTAATATTTGCTGAAAATGTACCTGACTCATCAAGTCAATCACAGTAAGTGGTTAGAAGGGCCACTGTTGTGGCATAGCAGGTAAAACTGCCTTCTGAGGTGCCAGCATCCCATATGCGGGTCAGTTTGAGTCCTGCCTGTTCCACTTCTGATCCAGCTCCTTCCTAATGCACAGCAGAGGATGGCCCAAATGCTTTGGCTCCTGAACCCATTTGGAGACCTGGAAGAAGCTCCTGGCTTCAGCCTGGCCCACTCCTGGCCATTATGGCCATCTGGAGAATGGATGGAAGATCTCTGTCTGTCTCCCCCCACCCTCTGTAACCCTGACTTTCAAATAAATAAATACATCATTTTTAAAAATCAGTAGTTAGAAAGCTTTCATTTGATTTCATTTTGAAAATATTATTTCCTTAAGAAAATTATTATTCTTTGAGTGTTTTCTTCTAAGAATGACTTTGTTAAAATAGATGTAAAATATGGAAATTAAAAGGTAAAATAAAACCTAATGTTTCCCATTCTTTGTAAGTTTACCATTTGCCCTTTTCAGATAAATACATCCTTCTCTTTTACTTTATGCTATAGAGAGTATCACTATAATCCAGTTTTCAATAAAGAGTTCTTGTAACTGTGGAATTCCAATGGCAAGTTATGTACAAGGATACTCACTGCAACACCTGTTAAAGCATAAATTCTTGGAATCTATGAATGGATAAATACTTGGAATTCACAATGCGCTTAAGTGCACTATAGTATGTCTGTAATATGTCTTTACTCCAAAATTGACTTAAAAATATGGATTCTAATTTGAAAAGAAGCTGTGTGATCCCATTTATGTTATCCAGATATTGGTATGCATAGGTTTATTTTTAATGCAGAGATGATTTCTAGAAGGATACATTAGAAGTTGTTTACATGGGATTGGAGAGCTGATTGGAAAAGAATCCTTTTACCCCTCTCTGTCCACCTCACTACATGATTGAAATTTTAGATCTATATGCATTTATAGCATAATAAAATTAATTGCTACATTCCTATGCTTCCCAGTAGGTATTACTAGGTAGTTGATAAATGTCACAAGCCAAATAATCCTCTTTATACAATCAGGAAATTTTCATTATAATGCATTTACTATTACATTTTAAAGAATAATTTTCTAATAAGATATCAACAGAATAGTAAAATATATCAGAAAATTGGAGGAAAAGAAAGTAGGGCAGAAAATGAATTAAAATGAAGGACTTGTGAACAAAAAAATATTAAATGGTCTGTTCCCATTGCTGGAGATTGTCTGCTGATAAGTTCGATACTTCCTTATGTGCAAAGAAAATGGAAAAAATGAGCAGTTTTAATAATTACCTAATGTTGTACTGGGGCTAAGATCTAAGAGCAGCTTCTCTTTCCTTTATTATTAAAATCTCCTAATACCAAATCAAGCACACAGAATTCCTAATAGACATGACCAGAAAAGACCTTCACCATGACACATTGTAATCAAACTCACCACAGTGAAACACAAAGAAAGGATTCTAAAATGTGCATGATCAAATGCCAGATTGCTTTCAGAGGATCTCCAACTAGACTCACAGCAGACTTCTCATCAGACACCTTACAGGCTAGAAGAGAATGGTGAGATATAGTCCAAGTCTTAAGAGAAAAAACTGTCAACCCAGAATACTATACCCTGAAAAGCTCTCATTTATGAATGACGGTCAAGTAAAGCCCTTCCATAGCAAACAGAAATTGAAAGAATCAGCCATCACCTATCCAGCCTTGCAAAAGATGTGTAAGGATGTGCTGCACACAGAAACAGGGTCATCATTACAAAACAATGTAAAGGGAGAAAATATCCCAGTAAAATTACAAAGGAAATTCAAAGTAATCAATAGGAAAAATTATGGAAAAATGGCAGGGCAAAGATGTTACTTATCAATAGTCACCTTGAATATAAATGGCCTCAACTCTTCAGTTAAAAGACACAAACTGGCCAAATAATTAAAAAAACAAAACCCATCTATTTGCTATCTACAAGAAACACATCTCACCAACAAAGATACACAGACTGAAAGTGAAAGGATGGAAAAAGATATTCCATGCTAACAGAAACAAAAAAAGAGCTGGTATAGCCATACTAATATCAGACAAAACAGATTTTAACTCCAAAACTGTTAAAAGAGACAAGAGTACTATATAATGATTAAGGGATCAATTCAACAGGAAAATGTGGCTATTGTAAACACATATGCACCAAATTACAGGGCACCTGGCTGTTTAAAAGAATTGTTAATAGATCTAAAGGGAAACATAGTCTCCAATACAATAGTAATGGGGGACTTCAATACCCCACTTTCTGCAACGACAGATCAACCAGACAGAAAGACCAAATGAACCAAACAGATATCTACAGAACTTTCCATCCTACAGTTGCAGATTATACATTCTTCTCTCCAGTGCATAGAATTTTCATTAGGATTGATCACATACTAGGCCATAAAGCCAGTCTCAGCAAATTAAAAAAAGTCGAATTCGTACTATGCCTCTTCTCAGACCACAATGGAATGAAGCTGGAAATCAACAACTCAGGAATCTAAAGAACATATGCAAACACCTGGAGACTAAGCAACATGCTCCTGAATGAACAATGGGTCACAGAGGAAATTAAAAGAGAAATCAAAAAGTTTCTGGAAACAAATGAAGATGACAACACAACATATCAAAGCTTATGGGATACAGCAAAAGCAATGTTAAAAGAAAAGTTTATGGCAATTGGTGCCTACATCAAGAAATTGAGAGGCACCAAATAAATGAGCTATCAATGCATCTCAATGATCTAAAAAAAAAAAAAAAAAAAAAAAAAAAAACACAGCAAACCAAACCCAAAAGTACTAGGAGAAGAGAAATAAAATTAGAGAGGAAACCAACAAAATCGAAACAAAAAAAAAAAATACAAAATATCAGCAAAACAAAGAGCTGGTTTTTTGAAAAAATAATCAAAATATGGATATCTTATGGATAGGATTAAGTGTCTGGTAATAACAGATAGAATTAAAAAGGAGTGAAAGTTCCAACATGGAAAGCAGTCCACAGAGCGGACTCATAGTATGACAGCTGTTTTAAGTTGTACTCAGACCTCAGAATCAGCACTTAAGGCATTCTGGTCTGTCTGAAATGTCCATGAGAACATTTCAGGCATGGAAAGCCAAGACACTGAGGCAAAAATTGTTCTACATGAAGATTCTCTGTGAGTGAGATCCCAGTGGAAAGAAGTAGCCATCAAAGAAGGATGTAGTTTTTCTCTGAAGGAAGGAGAGAATTTCCACTTTGCTTAATTTCCATTTTGCTTAAGGTCTTTTCCAAATACTGATGGAATTTGTGGATTCAAAGGGTTTCCCTTGCCTAGGCAGCTCATGCCAAGAGCCTTGTAACATTCATGAGTGTTAATTATTAAACTAACAACAGGAGTCACTGTTCACTAACTTCTCATGCAGGACCTCTGTCCTTAATGAGTTGTATTAAGAGAGTTAACAATAAAACTTTTTCCTCAGTTTGTGAGTGTGTGCAAATTGTTGACTTTTTTACTTAGTATAGAGTTGGCCTTTTGTGTACAAAGATAATTGAAAATGAATCTTAATGGAGGATGTGACTGGGAAGGGGAGAGGGAGGAAGAGGAAGGGTTGCAAGTATGGGTGGAAGGGTGAGTATGGTAGGAAAAATAAGTGTATTACTAAATTTGTACATACAAAATTTGTATTCATTAAATAAAATATTTCTTTGGAAAAAAATATAGGGGCTGGTGCTGTGGTGTAGTGGATTAATGCCCTGGCCTGAAGCCGGGCATATGGGTGCCGGTTCTAGTCCCAGCTGCTCCTCTTCTGACCCAGCTCTCTGCTATGGCCTGGGAAGCAGTGGAAGATGGCTCGGGTCCTTGGGCCCCTACACCCATGTGGGAGAACTGTAAGAAGCACGTGGCTTCTTGGGGCTGGCACCATGGCTCACTTGGTTAATCCTCCACCTACGGTGCCAGCAACCCATATGGGCACTGGGTTCTAGTCCCAGTTGCTCCTCTTCCAGTCCAGCTCTGCTATTTTACTATTGCTGAAGGTGAGTGAGGCTTCTTTCTATTCAGCCATCTTTGTCCCTAATCAGCTTACTCTTTTACTCCATTTTATCTCAGGTTTTCTTCAAGTCTTAATTTTCTACAGAAAATCTTTCCAGGCTGGCGCCATGGCTCACTAGGCTAATCTTCCACCTGTGGCACAGGTACTCCGGGTTCTAGTCCTGGTTGGGGCACTGGATTCTGTCCCAGTTGCTCCTCTTTCATTCCAGCTCTCCACTGTGGCCCAGGAGGGCAGTGGAGAATGGCCCAAGTGCTTGGGCCCTGCACCTGCGTGGGAGACCTGGCTCCTGGCTTCGGATCGGCACAGCACGTCAGCTGTAGTGGCCATTTGAGGGGGTGAACCAACAAAAGGAAGACCTTTTTCTCTGTCTCTCTCCCGCTGCCTAACTCTGCCTGTCCCAAAAAAAAAAAAAAAAAAAAAAAAAAAAAAAAAACACCTGGCTCCTGGCTTCGGATCAAGGCATCTCTGGCCCTTGCAGCCATCTGAGGACTGAACCAGCGGATGGAAGACCTCTCTCTCTGTCTCTACCTCTCTCTGTAACTCTATCTTTAATAAAATTTTTTAAAAATAATAAACTCTTTTAATTTGGTTTTCCATGAACTTTTTAAAGCACCCATGTATGCGTGATGTGTGTGTATACTGCATATATAAATACAGGGAGACTATTTCTGAAATTGGCAGCCGTGGTAGCTTCTACAACAGTATGGGTAGCTAGGGATTAGCATGAAAAAGAGGGATTTTTTTTTTATTTACTCTGTGTAAATTTTGCATTTGTTACTGTGGGAATGTTCTACCTTTCAGAAAAATTTGATTAGTTAATTGTTTAAAAGAAAGAAAATGAATTCTAAGGAGAAGAATTAGTGTCTTACTGCCAAACGTTGGATATGAATACAGAGACAAGAACTGAGGGTTTGTGCAAAGCGAATTCTACATTTGGAGCTCATTTCTCTTTTGAGAAACAGTGACTGACTAGGGATGCATACACGTGCTTGTTTTGGAAAGATTTATTTTTCTAGCATTTTCTTGTCTTCCTCTCAGAGCGTTTGTTTGTTCAGAGGCTGTTAACGGGGGGAGGCACAATGCTCAGGAGAGGCCCCAGATGTCTCAGCTAACGCTGGTTCCTGCTGGGCCAAGGCAGGCTGTGCAGGAGACTTGAAAGCCTGTAGCAGTTCTCCAGGCTGGAAAACCTGAAGGTGAGGGTGCACCTTTGTGGCTGAAAAGCACATGTAGGCCCCAAGGTGGACACACTGACTGCCACTGCCGGTAAGCCAAGCAAGTGCCAGGCTGAGAGCTCAGAAATTCGTCTTCACCAGGGAGCCCCTTTCCCTGAGTGTGGTGTCACTCTCCTTATGTGTACTCGGGTCCTCCAGAGCTCGTGAGCCGTAACCAGTATCAGCCCAGGGCCTCCCTCCTGAATTACAGGAAGTGAGAGCATGGTGGGAATGTGCCAGTAAGCTACAGAGCTAGGCTCGACCTAAATCCGGTCCCTGTTTTCTGGAGGTGTACTGTCCTTAAGCCTCTGTGGAAACTGGTGCCGGGCAATGTCACAGCCCAGGTCACTTCATTGGGAAGGTGTAACATTGGGAAGGGCTAGAATGGAAATGGAATAATGGAAGGTTCAGAATAGTTCTCCTTGCAGGACACTTGGGGCCATCCACATTTAAGGGCCTAGTGGAGGATGCAGAGCAGTGGGGCATTCATACATCCCCTGGGCCCTTCAAAGGAGCAGCTGTACAGCTCTGAGCTGCTCCATGGTCCGCACAGCTCGACACACGCACATAGCACCCTGTAAGTCAAATATATGTCTTACAGGTATGCAAATAAAGAGGTTGCAATGGGTTATTCAACTATGTCCACTACTTCCCATGTGTTCAACTCTGGTAAAGGGGGAAAAATATGTCTTCTGACATAGATTCCTCTCCCCACCCCGAGGAATTAGGACCATGCCTAGGCAGTAGCTTGAAGTCAGCCTGCTGGCTTTTGGACCCTCTCATCTCTGCTTTTGCACCTCGTGCTGTACAACCCTGCTAAGCCTGGACTTCAGAGACACACATTGATTTTCCCCAACTCCTTTCTTTTTCCTTTCCCTCGCCCAGCCTTACTACCCACTTTGGAAGTAACAATTTTTTCAGGAAAAAGAAAACAAACACTTACTCCAATGTATAGCTAAAATCCTAATATATGTGCTAATGTTATACCTTCTTATACAACATATTTGCATTTAAATAGGATTGTCAGGAGATTTAGTGTTTTAACCCAAAAGGATTAAAATACCTCACGTTTGTATCGCACTTGGTAGATTATTTCAAAGGCTGTTCACAAGCAAGTGAACCTCTAAGTCACCCTAACACAGGGAGAGCAGGCATTTTGATCGACATGCATGGCGAGGCTCTGAGAAGTTTAGCGGCTGCTCCAGTTACATAGTAAATAGCACTTACCTCTTGCAGCACTCTTCTACCATATAAGACTTCCAGAAAGAGGTGGGAGCTGTGTATGTGTGTGGGGTCACGACACGTGAGTACCCAAAGGCTCCATCCACTCAGAGGAGGACATGCTGCATGCCGGAGACAAGGCTGCAGATGGAGATAGGGTTAGCAATCCTGTTACAAATGCAGAACTTGGCCACCACTCATTTGCTCAATCAGAAACAGAATCACTGAAGCACAGATATTCTGAGAAACCTTGACGAAGTCCTTGCTGACAGCAGATGTACATCACTTCCATCCTGAGACTCTCCCGTGTTCACCGGGGTCTCACAGGTGGGCTGCCTTCTTTACATGTCAATCCCCCCAGTGCTGTCCTTGCCAACATTCCCCACTTGGTTCTTGACTGCTCCTTTTCACGTTGACACCTGCACGCAGACTGTAGTCGGCCTTCTCAGGGCTTTTCTAACCCTAAGCTGCTGTTCCTCCCACTGCCTAATGTTCCACACAACTGTTCCTGACCCACCGAGATTTTCTTCTTCCTCTGCATCGACAACATCATTTTCAGTGTTTGCTCTATGGCTTTTGACAAATGCGTGTAGTTGTGTAATCACAGTGAAGATCTGGAACAGTTCCATCTATCAAAACCTCCCTTAAATCCTTTTATAAGAGTCCTCTCCTCTCACTTTAAAGTCCTGGCTGGTGAGCTTCCTGCCTTGGCAGTTTTGTCTGCTCAGGAAGACATACAGGTGGGATACTACAGGTTGCAGCTTCTTGAGTCAGGCCTTATACACTTAGCATGATGCACCTGATTGCCATGCATATTGTACATGTGTTGCTAGTCTGTCCTTTCTGTTGACTATATTTTTACTCCAATGCATGATCATGCAATTTGTTTATCCTTTCATTAGTGGAAGGTTATTTAGATTACTTTTACTATTTAAGTATTACTAATATAGCCATTTTAAACTTTAGCAAACAATTTGGGGGGTATATGTGTATATGTGTGTGTGTGTGTGTGTGTGTGTGTGTAAGCATAAGTTTTCATTTCCCTTGCATACATACTTTGGATAGCATTACTGGATTTTATAAATTTGGTTTTATAAAAAAATCTATTTTTCAGACAGCTTTGCATTCATAATAGCAATGCATAAGAGTTATAGTTGTTCTACATCTTTGCCAGCACTTTTGGCATTGTCAGTTGCTTTTTATCCCCCAAATTTTTAAAATTCAGACAAGTGTAAAGCAGTATCTTATTGTGTGTTTTTTTTTTTTTTTATTTGACAGATAGAGTTAGACAGTGAGAGAGAGAGAGACAGAGAGAAAGGTCTTCCTTCCGTTGGTTCACCCCCTCAAATGGCCACTATGGCTGGAGCTATGACGATCCAAAGCCAGGAGCCAGGTGCTTCCTCCTGGTCTCCCACGTGGGTGCAGGTGCCCAAGCACTTGGGCCATCCTCCACCACCCTCCCGGGCCACAGCAGAGAGCTAGACTAGAAGAGGAGCAGCCAGGACTGGAACTTGGCGCTCACATGGTAGGCCGGTGCCACAGGCAGAGGATTAGCCAAGTGAGCCATGGCACCGGCCCCCTTATTGTGGTTGTAATCAACATTTTCAATTGTTAATCATGCCAAATAGCCTTTTTCCTTGTGGGTTCTAGTTGATATTTTTAATGATTAATCATGCAGAATATTTTTTCTCCTAGAGGTTCTAGTTGACATTTTTCAATAATTATTTATGCAGAATATCTTTCCATGTGCTTATTTCCCATACATAGAACTCCTTCCTTCTAGTGGCCTTCCAAATCTCTGTGCATAATTTTTATTGGGTTGTTTCTTTTATTTTTGTGACCTATAAAATAATAGATATTTATTGAGCCCTATGTGATGTTTCAATACAATATTGTTTATTATATAATGTTAAAGTTAGGATTACTGTTTAATGCTGAGTTTTGAGACTCCCTTAAATACTCTGGATATGTGTACCTTAGCAGATGCATATTTTTCAAATATTCTTGCAAGTCGATGGCTTTTTACTTTTCTCAACAGTTTCAAAGAGCAAATGTTTTCAAGTTTAGATGAATTTCACTAAATTTTTAATGAACTGTGCTCCAAGTGTTATATTTGAGTAATCTTTGGGTCACAGATATTTTTTTCTTTTTGTTCTTATAGAATTTTTATGGGTTTTTATTTTATATGCTTGCCCATGATCTATTTTGAGTTAAATTTATGAATGGATATAAGATTCTTTTGCTGTGAAGACTAAACTTTCTTCATTGCATCGTCTTTGCAACCTTGTGGAAATGCACTGGTTAGGGTTGTGTAGGACATTTCTTCCTAAACTTGTGCATATGTTTACACACAGGTCTTAATGATTTAGGTATTAAGGGCAGAGACTTGATCTAATGATGATGTTTTAAAAGTGAGTCTAGTGGAAGGTCTTCAGGTCATTGGGATGTGCCCTTGGAGAATGGTTCTTAGGAGGGAGTTGATGGTTTGAATTCAGATTTGGCAGGTTGCTCTTTTTCTGTTTCCTGCATCACCACGTGCTCTTTTCTCTGTTCCTACCACAATGAGCTTCCACCAAATACCTGACTGTGGAGTCCCCTCATCCTGTACTTAACCTCCAAAGTGTAAGCTTTCCTTTCCCAAGAAGATCCTCAAGGGTTTTTTGGTTAAAGTAATGAAAAACAGTCAAATACAGTCTGTTTAGTTTTGGATAATCTATTCTATTCCATTGGTCTATCTGATAACTGTTTTTTAAACTCTAAGGATTTATGAAAAACCATTTTCTACTTGATAGCATATTACTTAATAGACTATCTTGGCTCTTTTATTAAATTGTGAACTAGGGCAGGGTTGATATACCTTTACCTTCTTTTTTTTTAGCCTATGATATCTTGCACAGAGAAGATGATTAAGATATGCAGAATATATTGTTTTGGATCATTTCTTGTTTATGTAGTTACCATCACAGTTTTGTTTACTGGAAGAGAAACTTAAGTTGGCAGATTGCTAGAAGGAAAGACAGTATTGCTTTTCCTTTGTATTACTAGAGGGCTATAACTTTGTATAATTAAGACAACTCAACTCATTAAAAATTAGACAAGAAGTGCTTTATCCATTGCTTCAAGAGGCAAATTTTAGAGCCACAAGATTCAGGTAGCATCTCTTTTGTTAAAGGTAATAAAACAGAGTTTCCTAAATAAAACTCATGAATAATGTTTAGAACAATTGAATATATTCATGTGAGAGTGAACCCCTTCTGGAAATAGAAAAAAAATAAAGCTTCTTTATTTATGTGTGCATATGTGGAGTTTTCATACAGTTAGTTAATACATAGAAATAGTAGATACTTAGGCATTCTGCTTTCACATCTTGATTCTCTGAGACAAGTGTTACCTTTGCTATCACTACCGTCTGAACAACAGGCTTTAGTTTCAGTACTGTCAGCTGCTCAAAGCTAGTGTAATCCCATCGAGCAGGTCAAAGTGCAGGCAACCTTTACAGGAATGAGGACAGCACTAACTATATCTAATGGATTGTGTCTTCTTTGTATGCTAGAACAGATGTTACACTGTGCTGGCATTTGCACAAATAATTTCATCTACGGTTGTTAATTTATAGAGTAATTCCTATTACCCATTGTCTCACCGTGGTAAATCTTACTGTCACTCTTGTTCTCATATACTTTTGTCAACATTTGCTGAGACAGATGCAGGAAGATTTTGTTCCAGGGAAAAGTCACCTTGTGGTAGTGATATTGTAGAGATGATTTAGAGTGCCCAGATACCACCAAACCCACTGCCAGTTTCACAGTTTGGTCAGTTGAAAGCTGATTATAATCCTGGAGGGGGAAGGAGTGAGAGTTTTTTTCACAAGTCTTTGGGTCAGGTAATATGGTAAGCCTTAGGGGTTTTCACCTCTCCGATTTCTTTCAAATTGCCTATCATATCTCTTGTCATTTTGAAGTATTTTTGTCTCTTTTTCCTCATCTGCCAGTCAGGAGAATGAAAAGTACATGGCTTCTGAAGCTCTACTTGACACTATGTCCCCACAGCCAAGAATAACATCAATGGGGGCTATCTAAGATCAACATGAGAAAACAATCGCAAAGATTAAAAGGACAGTTCTATTATAAGATTCATGGGCAACTCTTTTAAAGTATCTTTTCATTATGGAAAGTTTCAAAAAGAAAAAAGAATGAAGACCCATACGTCACAATTGTACAACTGTTAAAGCTCTTTCATCTACTTCTCACTTGTTTTTGCTTCTCTGCTAGAGTATTTTAAATAAGTATCCAGAGATATCATTTCATCCATAATTACTTTGTCCAACAGAGAATTAAAAAGCCATAACAATGCCTTTACCATAGCTAACAAAATTAGCGATGATTATTTTAGGTAAGTTCATATGTAGTTTATGTTTAAATATTTTCCATTTTCTCAAGAAGATATTTTACAGTTGATTATTTGAATATGAAACAAACAAATTTCACACATCATCTTTTATTGATACCTATCTGAAATTTCTTTTATTCTGTAACATTTTCTATCTTCCTATTCTCATTAAATACTCTTCCATCCTGCTCCTGATAATTTTAATTGATGGTGTGTGTGTGTGTGTGTGTGTTCCCTTAGCATCTTTATCCAGACTTATAGTCTCTCTATATAGTGAATGGATCTATAAGCTTGATTAGAATCAGAAATTCGGGTCTAATTTCACTTCGTTTTATTTAGCAAAACGCATATGTAGTTCTGTATATTCCTTATTGCATCTTAGCAGACACACAATGTCTGATTTTCCTACTTCTAATGATATTAAGATTGACCAACAGACTTATCTTCGTCATCCTTTATACTTGTAAAATTACCATATACTACTTATTCAATATTTTTAGCAGCCATTGACTACCATCTAGGTCAGCTACTGTATTAGGATTTACAAAATGGACATTTTCTAATTACATTATACCTTTTCCATTAGCTAGATTTTGGTTATACATCTTTAATCTCTCTTTATATGGTTTATGTTTAACACTTATTCTCTCAAACACTTTTTTGAGAAAGAGAAAGAAGGAGAGACAGAGAGAGATGGTTCACTCCCCCAGACGGCCACAATTGCCAGCACTGAGCCAGGAACTCCATCTAGATCTCCCACATGGGTGGCAGAGGACCCTATAATTAGACTGTTTTCTGTGCCTTCCCAGGTGCCTCAACAGGAAGCTGGATCTGAAGCAGGGTACCTGGGGCTTGAATTGGTACTTTGATAAGGGATACTGGTGTTACAAGTGGAAGCTTAACCTGCTGTACCACAACACCAGCCCTTCTCAAACACTTCTATTATTTGTCAGAAAACAAAGGACTGTTATTGCAAATAAAGGCGATATTTTATGGTATGGAATAAGAAAAAGTTTGAAAATTTTCATCATCCTTCACTGGAAAACAGCAACAATAGCCACTTAAGTCGATTCCCTGGAGCACATAACGGTGCCGTCAGAAAGAACCACCAGCATTCAAGATACAAATACACAAATGGGTACCACTTGCAAAGTGAGAAAACGTAACTATCTTTTGTAATATCTACCACTTAGACAAAAATCTGTTTGAATTTTGATTCGCATTCTGTAGTTAAAACTCCAACTTCTTACATAAAGACAGAAGTTGTTTTTGTTTTGGCTTTTTTTTTTTTTTCTATTATATTGCTGGATTTGTAAGATCTAGAAAGATGTGTGGTACATGACATCTCCTAGGTATATGTGTATTGCATTAAAATTGAGTTAATGAGTGAGATAATTTCAAGAAGTGATTAGTTGTCAGTGATTAAATCAAAGGAAAGGAGACTAAAGGGGAAATATTGAATCTACTCACTTGTGGCAATAATTCACCACTATGAGTTAAGAGTTCACATTAGGACTGTCTATGTGCTACCACATGTAAAGTTTCATGGCTTAAATAAGCTACTTCCCCCTCAATAAAGCCTGGTCTGGACCAAGGGATCAGTGGGATAATTTTTCTCTCTCCCATATATAGCTTCCAGCCCCACTTCTCCAGGCATAAATAATTTTGTATTATGTGTCCTCCTTTCTTATAAATATTTATTGAATGGATAAATGCAAAATCCATTAGTTCACTGAGTTTGCTGATAAAATACATACTTAAATTTTCTCAAAAAATTGAGTAATATCTCTGATATTTTAAAATTTGTAAACTATAGTATCTTCTCTTTGTACTTGATTATTCAAGTACTGAGAGAACGATAGATTCAAAAGTCCCACCTGAAATTAGAGAAAATTTAAAGCATAATCTAAGAAAATCTTGTGATTCAAGATTTTATTTTCAAAGAAAGAAAAATTCTCTCGTCTAGAGAGCTTGCTTGACTGACTGTCGCCCACTTTTACAATTCCTTTTCTTCTTTTCATACCCCACGAGGACACTTCACAAAGTTTGTGGAAAGTAGAATTAAAAGATATATTTTTGACACCAAAAATTTTGAAGTACATGGAATAGCTTTTTCAAGATAAGCATTTTCATGAACATTTTGAAGTCCACTCATTTATATAAGGGATAATAGCCATTATGTCTGCTTTAGTGAGTTCACTGAGTTTTTAATGTGTCAACAGAAAGTTACTTAAATGTATTATCACACACACACAAATTACTGTATCACCAGTTACTACTTTTTCCTTGTGCTCTGAATCTGCATTTCCAATTGTGCAACATCTCAAACACGTCTAGACTGAGTTTCAAATAGAATTTTGAAACAGTTTCACTAGATCCCACAGAATTCATTTCTGCCAATGGTATAATTTTCTGAGTCTCTCAAGCTTAAAACCTTGTTATCATCCTTATCTCCTCTATCCATTTTTCCATCCACCGAAAATTAATCACTCAATCCCATTGGTCTGACTATCCTAATCTCTTGAATTGGTCTCTTCTACTCCACTCCCAAGGCCCCTTCTCTCATTATCTCTCCACTGAACTATTATAATAGCCTCTTAATTAGTCTTTCAGTTTTTCTTTACTCCAATCAATTCTGTCTATTACTGGCAGATTAATCTTCCTAATGCACAATTCTAAGTATATAATCTTCCTGTTCACAAAACTCGGTAGCTCCCTATTACTTAGAGGATTAGGTTCAAACTATATTGCTTGACATTTACGACCTTCATCTAAATCCTCCTTAGCATAAACTCTAATTGTTAGTGCAAGTGAGTTATTTCTCACTCCCCAAATAATCTTCAGTTGTTCCTGCTTCCATTCCTTTGATTATGTTTCTCTCCATCAGGGATCTCTCCTTTCTATAGCTGTTTCCCCAATCTGTGTTCATAAAAATACCTTCATCCATCAAGACATGGCACAACTGCCAGACCCTTCAGGAGACATTCTTCCCCATCCTTCCCTTGTGTTGTAGCCTCTTTGTTTTTTAAATTTCTACAGCATTTTGTTGGTAATTCTCATAGAGCAATTACCACATGTGAGTTTAGAGTGTGACTATTTGCATACAACAATCTTCTCCACCACCAACCCCATTTGCAGGGTATGTGTTCTGAGACCCTTAGTGGATGCCAGAACCCATGTCATCTACATCTAAATATACTGTTTTCCCATGTTTGCCCTGGAACATTGCCACACAGGAGCAGAGTTAACCTGTCTTTCTGTGTTTTATGTCCTAAAGTTTCTTTCGCATCACTGTTCTTGTACTTAGGGGTCATTATTAAGTAAAATTAGCATGACTTGAATGAAAGCACAGTGTTACCACAACAGTTGATCTAATATCTGAGAAGCATACTAAGTGACTGATGGGCAGGTGGCATGAAGAGTGTGGATATGCTGGACACAGGGATGATTCCTGTCTCAAGTAGGACAGAGGGAACACCACACACTTTCCTCACACTACCCAGAATGGTGTGCAATTTAAGATTTATGCTTCTCTATGGAAATTCCATTCAATATTTTTGACTGAAGTAATCAAAAGCTCACATAAGCAAAACCTTAGACAAAGGGATACTACTATACTTATTTCATCTCCACTTTAGGAAAGACCCTGGTTTTTTAAATCTTCTTACATTCTTTTATCCCTCCCTAAGAAAGCATGACATCGTAAGGTCTACTAATCATATGCTGAATTAATTTTAATAGGTTTTTGTGGCAATTTTGAAAAACAAGAAATACCATTTTCATGTTGACTGCAGGAGCCATAGTAACCTGGCTATTGTGATGCCATTAGCAGGGTATGGCTAGGAATTTGGCTCAGAGCAGGTTAGTGAAATAACAACGTAGGCAATGTTGACCATGAAAACTCAAGGGAAAGGAGCCACGCTTTCTTCTTCCTCTTTGTGCATCAGATGGAAGCTGGTAAAATCCTAATCATGTATACATTAATACATGCTTGTTAAATGAATGATTTCTGTAAGCTGTAGTATTTACTTCCAAAATTCCTCAAGCTATAACTGATTCATTATTTTGAAATCAGCTTGTAAAAATCTTCAGATATCCAGGTTTGACATTTAACTGTAAGGTAAGACACACAAACATCACAGCAAAACAGAATAACTTCAGAAGTTGAATTCCTATAAGTAATTCCCCAGCAGTAAGCACACACAAAGCCAAGTTGTTGACACTTCCCTGTCTTCTGCTTTGCTCTAGCATCCCATTGCACTTCAGGACTCTTCTTCATAGTCCTAGGGAACATTGAAGCCTTTCTTCTGCAAAGAAATATCTTTATTCTTCCTACTCTGCTTCAGTGAGCAAATAAATACTTTGGACATTTTAGATTTTCAGAACTGAAAGTTCTCTCTAAAAATGCCTTTGAATAATATATTGAGGGAACAGAATAACCCCATAATCTCTTGGAGTTTGAGTTGTAATGACTTACTATGAGTTTACTATTGCTTTACAATGATTTACTCAGACTTCCTGCCACTCCCTATACATTGGCAATGACTTGAGATTGTAGGAAACTCTGAAAGTTAAAATCAAAACAAAATTCTACAGTTCTTCCTCTATGTGAACAAAAAGTTACTGAATAAAGTACAGTAGCCAGACATGGATAGCTTTTACTCTTGGTGTCCTTCCAAATGACATATGCCTATTACAGAGCTGTGGTAGGCAGATGTCTCTCACACTCACTGGAGAAGCTGGAAATGAAGGGTATTTGATTTAACCATCACTGAAGAAGTGATAGATGGGGGAATAGCGCCTGGAGAATTCTGCTTAATTGTCTCAGAATCCCTTCCGTCCTGACTCCACTCCTAAGAGGCTGAGTGGGCCTCAGTTTCTTCTCACCCAGTACAAGGAATTTAAATGACATGAACATCAGTGGGCCCCGCCTGCTTGCTTTTTCTTACAGAGAAATAGAGTGACTACGAACATTGAAGTTAGTAACATAATTTCAGATACATGCTCCACAGAAAATAAAGTTGTGCTACACCAGAAGTGAGGAGGTGACATTTAGGCTGAAAATGAAATAAAGGCAGCCACGTTAAATGTGTGTGTGTGTGTGTGTGTGTGTGTGTGTGTTAGAGCAGGAAAGAGGATAGGGGGTGGACAGCATGCTAAGGCAGAGAGAATATGAAATGCAAAACCCTCCTGGCATGAAAAAGGTCACTGTGAGAATAAGTAGTGACAGGAAATGGCACTGGGGAGATTTGTGACTCTCAGGCTAAGAGCCTGGATTTGAGCTGACAACTAATGAGAGAGGGAATTCATTGAAGAAGTTGATGTGGAAGAGTTATATGATCTGATTTAAGCTTGCAGACAACCATGCCGGGTGTTGAGTGTGCACTAGTCTGTAGAAAAGCAAGAACAGAGACAGGAAAGGCAAAAGGGTGAGGATATTAGAACAAACCAGGTCTTTAGCGGTGAGATAATGGTGAGAAAAAAAATTGGACTTAAAAAATTTGTGTAGGAGGGGCTGGTGTTGTGATAAATCCTCAGCCTGCAACCCTGGCAGCCCGTATAGGTGTTGGTTTGTATCCCAGCTGCTCCACTTCTGGTTCAGCTCCCTGCTAAGGGCTTGGGGAAGCAGTGACGCTGGCACAAGTGTTTGGGCTCCTGCCATCTATATGGGAGACCTGAATAAAAGTCCTGGCTCCCAGGGCTTTGGCCCAGTCCAACCATGGCCATTGTGGCCATTTGGGGAATGAACAAGTGGATGGAAGATCTTTCTCTTTCTCTTTCTGACTCTCTACAACTTGGACTTCCAAATCAATAAATCAATAAGACTTTATTTTAAAAAATATTTTTTTTATTTAAAAAACTATTGGTGGAGTGTAGGGAAGAGAGGTAGAGTGTGGGGGTAAAAAGATCCCTGATTTTAGATCTGATGAAATACATCATTTTATATATAGTTATGGCTTAATACTCATATTAGGGCTTGGCTGTTGGCAATTTGCAAATGTTAAGTTGTATATTTGGCTGGATCTCAGTGGATATGTCAAGGTTGAAAACAGTGAGTTGGGAGACCTCAGCTTATAGATGGCACTTAAAACCATGGAACTGGATAGAATCTTGAATGCTTTCACATTCACCTTTTTATTATCTAGCTGCAGAAAAATTGGATCAGGTACATTGAGTAATTTTTATTAAATTACCTACCATGGTATTTTGAAGTTCTTTGTGCTGATTTAATGAAGTGATACTGATGGGGCGAGAAGCTGTGAAGTGTGCCTCACAAAATACATGGTATTAGTTGTAGCTTAATTTAAGGCTTCACTGTCGATGCTTTATAACCATGAAGTATTTTTCAAGCATCTCTTCACCTAATGTTGTTCTTTATCAGAATGAAAGGGAAGACACAAGTTTTTTAACATCTAAATTTACTTTGTATCTCATTACCATTTAGTTTTTGAACTATCCAAAACCAATTGATTTCCAATTAAGAGTAAAGTTTTCTTTCATTTTAAATTCATTTAATTAATTGTTTTAATTCCAAACCTAACAAGAGATACAGGAGGAATTTTCAGTTAAAGTTCATTTTTAACTGAAGAAAACAGAAGAGAGGAGAAACTGGAAGCAAGGGCGTCCATTGTTAACAGTAAGTTCTTCTTTATAATAGAATCTAGCGTTCACCCTTATCGATCCCCCTTCCCTAGATTCCAAAACAAACACTTAAGACTGCTTTATATATAAAGGGTGTGAATGGCAAAAGGCTTATTTCCTTAACAAACAAAAAGCATTTAAAGTAATGATATCCATTCCAACCACAAGAGGTGGGGCCATGGATACCATTAGGCAGTTCATGTATAGAAGATGGAGAGTTGCCGTTTATACACACTGTACTCTGGTTTTCCCTACCTTTACTGTTATAGAATAATAAACTCTAACCTTGGAAAATCTGCTACAGAATTCTGTTCCCTACTGACCCTTCATTCCATTTTTCTTTGCTCCCTAAACTCTTCCTCGGAATCTTCTTTGTTCTCCTAATTTATTCTTGATTTTTACTGTTGATCAACAGAAACTCTTTTGATCTAAGCAGAAAGGAGCTGAGGGAATGGAGATTCAAATATTGCTGAAAGTAATAACCCTCACCTATTCTGGTCTCCCTTCTTTTTCAGATATATTTTCTAAACCCTGTTTTTGATCATTCTTGTTTCTCAGCTTCTAATTCATCTACTATTTGGATTTTTTTTTCCTGTATGTACTCTTCCAGGCCACTTTTGCATCTTTTTACACATCAAATATCTAAAATCTTCTTCAAATTTCCTAATGGGAAATTCAATTCAAACTACCACTGAATATTAGTTAATATGGAAGCATTTCCTTGACAGGCAAACAAAAAATCTCTGTAAGTTCATGTCATGAAAAACACTCTCAAAATGGCATCTTTGAAATGAAAACTAGGAATTATCTCTTATGTATATTTTGGTTATAGCAGGTAAAAAGAAACTTGCTCTTCATATAAAAAATATCCCTTTGAAGAATCCCTAAAATTACCCTTAAATTTCCAGAAGCTAAGCTTTGGAAACTCAGATGCTAAGAACTAAATTATATTTTTCCTAAAAAGCAAAGAAAAGATTGACCAGAGTGGGCCTGGCAGTGAGATCAAAGTCTAGTTTGAAGAGGTCACTGAGACAGTTTCATGGTAGAGGGAAGGAAGTTAAAGCAGTTCAGCCTCCCTCCTCTTACAAATGAACTTTGAGTGGGTTTTTCTCTTTAAGTTCTCCTCTCATTTAGCTCTATTCTATCAGAGTATTCAATCAGAGTATCTAACCTAGCTTTGGCTATTTTCAAATTTTACCTACATAATGACTACCACATTCCATTATGAGTTCACAGGATTCAAAACTCTAGAGAGCCAAGAGCATCGAGCGTAGAGAGGGACCTGGTAATGACAGTAGGCTTTTCCAGTAGCTGCTGCAATGTCAAGAATGATCCTTGTGTAAACCGTTAACAGGTACATATGTCATACCACAGATGGCCCTCCTATTATAACACAGTGACACCAAACACAGCTGAAAAACCATCACCTGGCTCCTCGCTTGATGATGTGGTGCAACACTCGACAGATGCTATAGTCCTGAATCAGCAGCCTTGTGTATGCAGCAGAGGGAGCTGGACTCCTGGTGGGTGCTCCATCCACATGGCAGCCAAGTTCCCTTCAACCCTGCACTTGCCTAACTGACAGACTCAGACACTGCCAGCTGGTCCACAACTCTTGGAGGTGTTTTCAAAAGTAAAATGAAACACCTGCCCCATCTCTTTCCTACAATAACTTGGAGCCCAGATTCAGTGCTGAACTGGGTTCTCTGCTTGGCAACTAAAGTTTTCCATTAAACTCTCAACATCCTGTGGCTTAGTCCTTATGATTTTCCCTCTTTCAGGGTGATAAAGAAATGATAACAGAATTAACTAATTAATCATTATTTGTTAAAAATCAAATTCCCAGAGTTGGTGAAATACAGATATAAGGCACATTCTGTTAAAACAAACTTAAAAACAGCAAAAGTTATACTTTCTTTTAGTTTGAAAAGAAATTATTTTTGGAGTTAAGAAAGTGTATTAAGTTGAAACTCAACCAACCCACTCACAGATAATAACCCATCAGAAACAGCTTTGGAAAAAACCAGCAGAGAATGTTGATGGAGTATGTGGGCTGGGAAACCTTGGATAGAACACAAAATGTATCCATTTGATGCAAAATAGAAATAACGATTAATTTGAACTATTTTTTAAATTGAAAGCAGATTCTTCAATCAAAGCACATCCTACGACAAAGAACCAAAAATGGACTTCTTTTGAACTATCTGAAAAAGAAACAAGTTTGATTTCCAAGAAACTTAATTTTAACTTTTATGGATACTGTGCATTTCTGTACCCCAAAAGTTATGTTCTTAGATACTCAAAAAAAACCAGCTTTTTTTTTTTTAAGATTTATTTATTTATTTGAAAGCCAGTTACACAGAGAGAGGAGGAGAGGCAGAGAGAGAAAGAGAGAGAGGTCTTCCATCTGCTGGTTCGCTCTCGAACTGATCACAAAGACCGGAGCTGTGCTGATCTGAAGCCAGCAGCCAGGAGCTTCCTCTGGGTCTTCCATATTGGGGACTTGGACTTGGGTCATCTTCTATTACTTTCACAAGCCATAGCAGAGAACTGGATCAGAAGAGGAGCAGCCAGGGATAGAACCGAAGCCCATATGGGATGCCGACACCATAGGCGGCAACTTTACCCGCAACGCCACAGCACCAGCCCCAAAATCTCCAGTTTTACACACACACAGACACAGGGTACAGCCAACTTACAAGATCAAATTGTAAGAAAATACAAGAAAAAACTGATTATAGAACTTTAAATTTTCAGAAAATCAGTAACTGTAAAGGACTTGGTATTTTAATAAGTAAAATCTACAAGATCTCCCATGGTACAGCCATTCTTGGAACTTTGTTGATCCTTCCTTTTGTCTACCAAAGCTGTTTCAGTCATAATGCTGCATACAAAAATTATCCTAAATATAATGGATTAAAGTAACAATAATAATTTATTTCATAGTGTGTGTGGGTCAGGAACGGTGTAGTTCTGATGCGAGGTCCCTCCTGTGGTGACACTAGGATGGCTTTGGCTATACCATCTCCCAAGCTTCCTTACTTACAAGACGGGCATCTGACAGCAAGGGCTGCTCAGTTATCTTCTCCATTTCTACGTGGCTCATGGGGTCTTCCCTGCATCGCTACAGTTTGAAGGACTGTGTCCCTGCAGAATGTGTAAGTCGGAACTCACACCCCAAGGTGGCAGAAGAGGTAGAGTCTTTTGAGGTGAGTATGTCATGACAGCACTATCATTATGAAGAGGTTGTTGCCATTACAAATGGGCCCCAGGACACATCTCTTCTCTATACCATTCCATCTCTTCTGCCATGCACTTAACCCCTTTGTCTCCTTTCTCCTTGTGAAGACACAGCAGTGAGGCAACATTTTGGAACCAGAGAGCAGCACACACCAGACACCAAATCTGCCTGTGCCTGCAGTTCTCAAAAACTGTTCAGAAATACAGTTCTGTTCTTTACAAATGAACTGGTCTCGGGTATTTTTGTTAAAGGAGTAGCAGTAGGCTGACACCATGCTCTGACATGATAACTCAGGACTCCCAAAGTGTTTCCTGAGAGAAAGCAAGCCAGTGAGAACCTGCAGAAGCTTTTATGGCTTTGTTTTCTATGATATTGATTATGGGAGTCAGTTAAACATTTCTGCTGAGGTTCAAGGGGAGGGGAACCACAGTGACACCACTTCATAGAAGAGTGTCAATATCATGTTGTAAAAATATAGCATCGGGTATATACTGATGAGTCCAACACTGGATAATATAACATTCCACACCAACACAAGGCCAACCAAGATTTCTACTCAGATTTCTTCCTACACAATGATCATATTTAGGTGTATTAACCAGCTTTTTGTGACTACAGTAAAATACCTACTTAAATAGAAAGACTTATTTAGCTTATAGTTTTAAAGGCTGAAAGCCCAAATAAGGTGGTGCAAGCTCTGGCCAAAGTTCCATGGTGGATGACAGCATGTATCTCAGTAAGCATCACATAGTAAGTGAGGAAGCAGAGAGTCAGTGGACCCATACTCGAGTTTTTATAAAAGCCTTCATGAAAACTACCTTCTGAGGGCATACTCTCAGTGACACAGGGACCTCACCTCCTCAAGGATCCAGCCCCTCCATATGCTACCACCCTGGGGACCAAGACTTCAACACATGGGCCTTTGAGGGGCACATTTAACATACAGATGATTACAGACAGCAATAATATAATAGTCTAAGAGCAGAAAGTAAGAAGTAGTCACCATCACGGAGGAAAGATTTTTCCTCTGTTTGATGAAAACATACCTAGGAGACAGCTTTGCCTATGTAGTAGTCTCTATCCAACAGAATCAGTGAGGCATAAGAAAGAATATCTGAGATAGAAACAAATTTCTGGAAATTTTACAGTCAGACAAAAAACAAAAGGAAGAAATTAGAAAATTAAAAAACAGTGCTGGAGATCTATGGGATACTATTAAATGACCCAACATATGGGTCTCAGGACTTCCTGAAGGTGTGGAAAGAGAGAATGGATTAGAAGGCCTTTTTAGTGAAATAATTACAAAAAATTTCCCTAATTTGGAGAAAGAAAGGGACATCCCCAGACAGGAAGCACATAGAACTCCCAATAGACACGACCAGAAAAGATCTTCACCACAACACCTTGAAGTCAAACTCTCCACAATAAAACATAAAGAAAAGATTTCAAAATGTGTACAAGAAAAACACCAGATTACTTTCAGAGGATCTCCAATTAGACTCAAAGCTGACTTCTCATCAGAAACCCTATAGGCTAGGTGAGAATAATGAGATATATTTCAAGTCTTAAGAGAAAAAAACCTGTCAATCCAGAATACTGTACCCTGCAAAGCTCCCATTTATGAATGAAGGTGAAATAAAGACCTTCCATAACAAATAGAAATTAAAAGAATTTATCACCGCCCATCCAGCCTTCCAAAAGATGCTTAAATATGTACTACACACAGAAACATGGTCATCACTATGAAAGAAGGTAAAGGAAGAAAATTTCTCAGTAAAAGGAAATTCAAAGTGAAAAAATGGGAATATTTTTGGAAAAATGGCAGGGCAAAGCCATTACTTAACAATAGTCACCTTGAATGCAAATGGCCTCAACTCTCTAGTTAAAAGATACAGACTGGAAGAATGGATTAAAAAATAAAACCCATCTATTTGCTGCCTACAAGAAACATATCTCTTGGGGCCAGCGCTGTTGCATAGTGGGTAAAGCCTCTGCCTGCAGTGCAGGCATCCCATGTGGGTGCCAGTTCCAACCCCATCTGCTCCACTTTCAATCCAGCTCTCTGCTATGGTCTGGGAAAGCAGTAGAAGATGGCCCAAGGACTTGCACCCACATGCAAAGACCTAGAGGAAGCTCCTGGCTCCTGGCTTTGGATCAGCACAGCTCCGGCTGTTGCAGCCAGTTGGGAAATGAACCAGTGGATGGAAGATCTCTCTCTGTGTAACTCTGACTTTCAAATAAATAAATACATCTTAAACACACACACACACACACACACACACCACACACACATCTCACCAACAAAGATACACATAGACTGAAAGGGAAAGGATGGAAAATGATATCCCATTCTAACAGAGAGCAAAAAAGAGCTGGTGTAGCCACACTAATATCAGACAAAATAGACTTCAACACAAAAACTGTCAAAAGAGACAAGGAAGTGCACTATATAATGATTAAGGGATCAATTCAACAGGAAGATGTGACTATTTTAAACACATACGTACCTAATTACAGGACACCTGACTTCTTAAAAGAATTGTTAATGGAGCTAAAGGGAAACATAGTCTCCAATACAATAATAATGGGGCACTACAATACCCCACTTTCAGCAATGGACAGATCAACCAGACAGAAAATCAATAGGGAAACAATAGAGTTAATCGACACTATAGACCAAATGAACCTAACAGATATCTACAGAACTTTCCATACTACAGTTGCAGAATACACATCCGTCTCACCAGTGCATGAAACTTTCTCTAGGATTGACTACGTGCTAGACCATAAATCCAATCTCAGCAAATTCAAAAAATTTGAAATTATACCATGCATCTGCTCTGACCACAGTGGAATGAAGATGGAAATCAACAACTCAAGAATCTATAGAACATATGCAACACATGGAGACTGAACAATGAGACTGGACAGTGAGTCACTGAAGAAATCAAAAGAGAAATTGAAAAACTGTTGAGGAATAGTTTTTTTTTTTTATACTATTTGTTGAACTCTACTTAGTGTAGAGTTAATCTTCTATGTACAAAGTTAATTGAAAATAGAACTTAGTAAAAAACAAGAATAGGAATAGGAGAGGGAAGAGGAAGAAGGGTGGGAGTGGGAAGGGGTATGGTGGGAAGAGTCACTATCACCATGTTCCGAAAGTTGTATTTATGAAATACATGAAGTTTTTATACCTTAAATAAAAGGTTTCTGTGGAAAAATAAATAAATAAAACTAAAAAACAAAAGTCCCAGTGGAACCTTCACTTTCCCAATGGAGCAAAAATAAAGATGAAGTTATATGAAATAAGTAACAACTCAGTTGTAGAAGCTGTTCTCAAACAGAGTCATCTTACAGAACTGCTTTATGCATACTTCCATTTTGTTACATAGAATATTAAGAAGATGTGCCCCGGGGCTGGAGCTGTGGAACAGCAGGTTAAAGCCCTGGTCTGAAGCGCCAGCATCCCATATGGGCACCAGTTCTATTCCCGGCTGCTCCTCTTCCAATCCAGCTCTCTGCTATGGCCTGGGAAAGCAGAAGATGGACCAAGTCTTTGGGCCCCTGAACCCACGAGGGAGACCCAGAAAAAGCTCCTGGCTGCTGGCTTCGGATCAGCACAGCTCCGGTCATTGTGGCCATCTGGGGAGTGAACCAACAAATGGAAGACCTCTCTCCCTGTCTCTACCTCTCTTTTTAACTCTTTCAAATAAATAAAATAAACCTTAAAAAAAAAAGATTGAGATTTAATAAAATTAATGTTATTGCTTAATCAAGGACATTCTTAAGTGAAGCTGTCTTCTTTTCCAAATTGGATGTGGTGGTGAAGAAATTAAGTAACTGCTGGCATGGCTGGTGCTCCTGCTTCCATCTGTGCTAAAGCAGCAGCAGCTCTGCTCATCGTCATTTGCTCAAATGTTGATATTGTAAAAATCTTAGTCTATATGAAAATAGTTATGACTTTATCCCTGAAAGGATTGCAAAGACCTCCAGGAGTCTCTGGATCACATTGATAACCGCTCATCTACAGCAGCAGGTTACTGAATTAAAATGGCTCATTTTGTCCATTAAGGAAAAAAAAAAAAAAACAGCCATTAAATAAAGTATCTTTAACTAGAAACATACTTAAAAATCAGGATATTGTATTGATAAGTAGACAAAAATATTGTAAAGGTAAAACAGGGACCAAATCTTCTATTTGTCCTAGGTACAAAGATTCAATGTTTATTAATTCAGTACTTGCAGTAATTTTACATAACTGTGAATAATGAGAACTGACTTACAAATAAGCCCATGACAAATGCCCAGTATAAAAGGGAGTCTTGAGTTTACTTTTTCTTTGCAAATATTAGCAGTTTCAGCTCAAATGATATCTTTAAATTTTTTTATTCTTTCTCACTGTAGAACTAATATATCTTATGGTATCATTTCTAATTTGTAAAGAGAAAAAAATTAATAATGATAATCATATTATCTATGATCAGCTATAGTCATCAGAATTCTATTTTTTCCACTGTCAAGAAATATTTTCACAGAAATAGTCACAGGATTCAGTTTAGAATCACGTCTCATGGAAGTGACAGAGCGAAACTGAAACCATATTTGCCCTATCTCAAAAAGGAACTACAATACGACAGAGAAGTGTGATAGGAACAGTGGCTTTATACCATTGCTATGGCCTGAATGTTTCTGTTCCTCCCAAAATTAGTATCAGGGCACCTAACTCCCAAAGTACAGACAGTAAGAGGTGGGACCTTTGAGGCGTAACTAGGTCACGAGGGTCACTACCCTCATGAATAATAATTAGTTTCCTGAAAAGAGAAGCAGCTGCAAGGATCCTGTTGGTGTCTGCCAAGTCAGGGCACGTGAAAGGCACCATTTGTGAGGAGCACAGACACTAGCTTGCTGCTGTCTTGATCTTGGAAATCCCAGCCTCTAGATCCATGAACAATACATTTCTGCATTTTATAAATTTTCTGGTGGTACAGAGGCCAGAGGGTGGCACCAGGGGAAGAATCGAAGTTCCTGCACTGGTCTTGACTTAGATTCCTATGTCTCTGTCCTCTTTGTTGGGAGGCTGCAGAGTGATGCGAACGGAAGCAAAACCAGAAAGGAGATAATTACTATACATTCCATTTCCCATGTTTCCAGCATCTTTCATTCTCCTTGTACTGAGTGAGGCAGGGCCATGTGACTAGTTCTGGCTGGAGCACAGAGGCATGATCTGGGAGAAGTCTACAGGTAGATGTCTTCTCCACCACCTGCATTTCTCTCTCTTCCCTGGACACAGTAAGCACCAGAATTTCTATTGTGATGCTGCCACAGTAGGGCAAAACCTGTCTTCCTCGGTCATGGAACAAAGAGCAAAGTTATCCTAAGGAATATACACTTGTTTTAATCATTTCGTTTATCTCTTTTGACTTTGGAAGTATTATTTTTACATTCTTAATGTTTCCCTTTATTCATTTTATCCTGAATGTGAGAGGGATTTTTTTATCAAATTCCTCATGGTAAATAACTGCAATGGGCATGTAATGAACACCAGGCCAACTGTCTCCATTTGTAGCCGAGAAAAAAAAATCCCTGCTTATGAAAGGGAAGGAGGCAGCTGCTTCTCTGGCTTCCTAAAACTAGTCTCCTCCTTACTCCAACCCTTTGATAGGTAAATAAAATCTCTCCAGGAGGCAGATAATGTCCACCTCTCCTTTTAAGCACTACCTATCTGTACAGCTCTCCAAGTGTTAGTCCGTCTTCCCTGGTTCTCCAGTCTACCTGGTACACTGGATCTAGTCCAGGCTTTTTGATCTTCTTGGGAGATAAAAATTTATTATTTGAGATCAGAGGAATTAACTGGGCAAAGACTACAGTATTCATGGTATGAGACAATGTTTCCCAGCAAAGTCAAAACAAACCTGTTACTTTATAGTATGTATTTTTGTATGACCCAGGAGTCTAGGTTTGCTTTGCATAGATACTGAGAAATTCAGGGAAGTTTTATGTCTCTACATTTATTATGGTTTAGCCTCACTTGACTACTGAAAGTGGAAGACTCAGATTAATTTAAAGAAGAGAGTACTTTAAGGGAAACTAGTGAAAGCTGATCTTGAAAGCATAGCCTGATCATGCTCTTGAGAACTGAGGGTGCCAGGGCAACGATGTGTTGCCGCATCCATATAAGGACATTCGTGACATAGGGATCTAACTCCCAAACCCTAATATTCTGCCTCGAGTTTAGACTTGCTGATGCAAATAGTAATAATAACTCTTCTGATAAAATTCCTATCCTCAAAAATCAAGTAAATGATGACTGTATTTGTTATAGCAATTGTGCATATCATTGCGGCATTTCACATGTTTGTTTTTTCCTCACCTGTAATTTAGTTTGACATCTCGGAGTGAATATCTCAAGCATGACTAGGTATAATTTTCCAGCTCTTAATAGTGGTATAATTAAAGTATTTGTAGGCATTGTAAATTTAATTGACATGTAAACAATATGCTCGTGGTGATAAGCATGCACTCATTTCCGTATCAAAAATTGGAAGCAAATAAGCTTTTTTGTCTTTTAAGACAGAGCCTCTTTCAATGACTTAATTATTTTTTCCCTCATAATTATGTTATCAGCCTAGGCTTGGCTCAAAACAAGAGCATTTATCTTAGCTTAGATAAAGATCATTTTGAAAACCAAATAGAAGGCAAGTTTTTAAATTTAGAAGGCAAAAATCACTGGAATTTTTAAGTAGAGAGGCTAAAATAAGACAAACTGTTTCTAAGACAAATGCTTAACTTTGGAAGGGAGTATTTGATTTGACTGCATCCCTGAGATTAAGAGCTTCTGGGGCACGAGCCAGACTTGAGTTGAAAGTCCTGGAAGTAACTTAAGAGGTATATTTGCTTGGGCCTACCAGAACACTCTTAGCCATCATTTCTTAGTGTGTGAAATGGAGGGAAACATCCTTGATTTCTTACTCTCACTTCTTAACACAGAACTTATCAGGAAATCTTGGTTGGGACATCCGATTGGCCCCACCGTTACAATATCTAATGGCTAATTTTATACATCAACTTGACTAGGTCCTTGTGGTGCCCAGATATTTGGTTACATATATATATATAATATATATTTATTATATATATTTATATTTATTATATATATGTAGAGTTAAACAGCGCTTGGTAAACATTGTTTCTGAGTGCATCTGTGAGGTTTCTATTTCAGGATGAGACACCTTTAAATCAGAGACTGACTTTTTCAATCTGAACAAAGCAGATCCTCTCCCCAGTGTGGGAGAATCTCATCCACTCTGTTGAAGTCCTGAGATAACAGGCTAAGGAAGAAACAACTCCCTCTCTCTGCCTGAATGACTGAGCTAGGACAGCTGTTCTCCTGTCTTTGGACTCAGACTAGAACTTTCGCTACCAGCTTTCCTTGCTCTCAGGCCCTCAGGCTGAGGCTGGAACCGCACCATCAGCTCTCCTGAGCTGCCAGTTTGTCAACCTCGGGTCATGGACTTCTCAACTTCCATAACCACGTGAGCAATCCTTAGGATAAGTCTCTCTCCTGCTTGCTCTCACTCTCATTCCCTTTCTCTCTGCATGTGTGTGTGTCCCTGTTGAGGTCTGATTCTGGAGAGCTCAAGCTAACATAACACAGATGGATGATGGTTCCGGGCCCTATTTTCTGTCATTTCAGTACTGCAGTTTGCTTCTCCTTTACCTCCATCTCCCATCATTACTCCCTACTGTCTGTGTTCTCAATGCAGCAGTCACAGAAGGCCTTCCTAAGTCAGACCGGGCCTTCCTTTCCCCTAAAGCTCTCATGACTCCTCGTCTCATACAGAGCATACGCCAAGGTGCCTACAAGGCTCTCCCTGATCCAACCTCCTGTGAGCCCTCCCTTACTGGGTTCTTTCTCATCACGCTACTTCAAGCACTCTGATCTTACTTGTTCCTTGAACCTAATGGTCAAACCCTTGTCTAATGAACAGTCTGCCCTCAGACAGCTCTAAGGTTTTGCTTAACTAGTAACTTCTCAGTGAGGCCTATACATACAATTATTAATTACCCCTTCATACTCTACTCACCAAGCCTCTTTCCCAGTTTTTTTCCCATAGTGCCCCAACTTCTAAGATATTACTGAGTTTACTTAATATGTATATTGCTTATTATCTGTCTTTTCCCTTTTAGCATATAGGCTTAACAATGGCAATGATTTGGGTCTCTTGTGTTCACTTTTATCAAGTTCCTAGAACAATGTATTGAATGTGGTAGGTGCTCAAGAAATACTTAAGTGAATGAATGAATGTGCATTATCTATGCCACAGAGTTATCTTATAAGCTAAATTCAGCACTTAAATATTGCTACTATATTCCTGTCTACATATTTCTAAACTTTCCTGTTTGTAAAAAGTCATCAATCTTCCCCATATTTTCAGATGTCAAGGAAAGAAAACATGAAAATATCTACATAACTGTTTTTAAAGGAATAAAATTAGTTACATTTCTAGCTATCATTAGCATGATTGCTTGGAGACTTAAAGGAACAGATATGTTCCTAGCTTCATTAGATGTGTTTTAGCGAATCTTTTGCAGAACCTACGGCTAATAGAACATCCTGAATAGATTATGCCTTCTGAGATACACTGAGCACAAGTGTGCACACGTGTAGGGAGCAACTGCCAGTTTTCAGATCAAGTGAATATAGGATTAGGAGAAATATGTGACAAAACACATTTTGACTTAAATGTTTCCATGTCAGTTAACACAATAGCAGTTTAGGTAACTGCAAGATACATAGAACTATCAATATCCTGCGTTATGTAAAAGATGCATTAGATAACGTGTAAAGTCCCAGAATTCATCACTTAATACACAGTTGATTCTGAATATTAAAAATCATTTTGCACTGTCATTTTATGAATTATTTCTAAACATTTTATTTTCTCTGACTATAACAAGCATGTGTTTTCCTATTAACTTAATCCCTCCCGTAAGTTTTCTTCTGATGGAAGATTATCATGTAGATAATAATATATTGTCATTGACATTTATAAAGTCTTCTGTGATTTGGGTTTCCTTACACAAATGAGATGACAAAATTGAACACTTAAACCTGAAGGCATCATCTCTGGATCCATGAAGCTGTCATATTGGCGCATACGCCTCATGAAACGCTATGTGAAATGGCTTATTCATCTGTCTCTGTCATACTCTAAACGTACTAACAATCTTTCATCAAGTTTCAGGCCATGTTTGTCTTCTCTCAGAGACTCTCAATGTCCCCATAAAATCAACAATCCATCAACAATCCATGAATTTCCTTATTCTTTCTCTTGAAATGATTACTTTATATGTATGTGTATGTATGTGAGAGGTATCACGTCATACATATATTATATATAAGTGTTTACTTCATTCTTTGTATATCTACATGTGTCTAAACTAAAATGCATTCTCTGAGGGCAAATTAAGGATTATAAACTAAACTGAAAATATGTTATTTGAGAAATTAAAGAAAAAGAAAAGAAGGAAGGAAGGAGGGAGGGGAGTATAGTTATCATCTTTGAACTGTATCTATGAAATACATGAAATTTGTCCTCTTTACATTAATTTTAAAAAGGATACACACACACACGCATATATATACACATGGGCCGGCACTGTGATGCAGAAGGTAAAACCGCCATCTGCAGCGCTGGCTTCCCATATAGGCACCAGTTCGAGTCCCGGCTGCTCCATTTCTGATCCAGCTCTCTGCTATGGCCTGGGAAAGCAGTGGAGGATGATGCAAGTCCTTTGGCTCCTACACCCGAAAGAAGAAGCTCCTGGCTCCTGGCTTCGGGTCAGCGCAGCTCCGGCCATTGTGGCCACAGAGGAGAGTGAACCAGCGGATTGAAGACCTCTCTCTCTCTTTGTGCCTCTCCTCTCTCTGTGTAACACTGATTTTTAAAAAAATAAATAAATCTTTAAAAAGAGTATATTTACATATATTTCTAGGGACATAGAAAATTGTCAAAAATGTGGCTGAAAATTATTTATGAATCCTCTGCCCTTGCTCCCATTCCTTGTGTGTGTGTATGTTATTTATTTATTTGAAAGGCAGAATTAGAGAGAGGCAGAGGCAGAGAGATAGAGAGGTCTTCTATCTGTTGGCTCACGTTCCAAGTGGCCACAAAGGCCAGAGCTGGAGCTATCCGATGCCAGAGGCAAGGAGCTTCTTCCGGGTCTCCTATGTGGGTGCATGGGCCTGAGGACTTAGACCATCTTCTACAGCTTTCCCAGGCCATAGCAGAGAGCTGGACAGCCGGGTTGAAACCAGCACCCATGTGGATGCAGGCACCGCAGGTGTTGGCTTTACCTGCTAAGCCACAGCGCTGGGCCCCCATTTCTTTTGAGCAATCATTTTTGTTTCTCATAGATTCAATGTTTACAGTGAAATATCTCTTCTTAAGCTCTTTTAACACATTAGTTTACAGTATTTCTTGGGAAGTTTTTCACGTTTGCAAACTGATAACTCATTTGACTATGGGGCACTGAGGTCCAAAGTTTTGTCTTAATGAAGATCCTTTCTTTCAATGATATTTTGAGTTTATCATTATTACTTACAAACTGTACAAAACAGGTTGTCATAACAACCAGGGCTTAGTGGCTTAGTGTTCCAGACTTCTAGATTTAATTTTTATACCTAAATAATAGAATTTGTGTGTTACTTTAAACTACCTCTAAAATAAAATGCTTACCTTGAGCACTCAAGAAGAGTGCCTAAGGAATTTCATCTAAATAAATATATCATTGCAAGTAAAATATGCATGTCTCTTTCTATATAAATATGTATGTGTGTACAGCTAATGTATTTTAAGTATGTACTTTATACTCATAAAACCCGTCTTGTTTTCCACATATTTACCAGGTCAACTTCTGCCTATTCCTCAATACCTACATCCTAATAATTGCCTCCCAAATAATAGTTGTCCAGCTCCCTCATGCTCCTATTGTTCTTAGGCCTCTTTTCCGGAACTCTAAATTTGTATTTAATTTACGCAAATAAGGATCTGTATTTATACCATGTTTCTGCACTCCTAAAAAAAGGAAAATATCATCGTACTTGTCTTAGTGTTTCTCCCAAAGACCACTACACAGGACCTTAGACAGTTAGATAGATATTGAGTGACATGAATATATATCTTAGGCAGGCAGTCCTTGGGCAGGGCTTATAAAGGTCTGGACTGAGTTGCTGCTTTGATGGAGTACTGACATACTAGGTACATATGCAAATGGGGGCTGTTCATCTTTACAGTTCAATATTCATCTTATTAAATATTAAAATGAGCTCTCTGTAGAGTACTGCCTCTTACTGTCATTTGATTAACTGTACTATAAAGTTATTTTATAATGCCAGAGAGAGTGTTAGGTATTCAAGACAGCAAAAGACTTTACCACAGGTCTTAGAATGCAGAGGCATTTAGATTCTAGGAGCAGAATTAAATTAAGTTTGGAGACAGAAAAGCCAGAACACTTTTCACATTGGTTAGTCTTTTGAAGAATTTTCTGCTCTTATTTCTTTTGTCTGAATCACAATATAAAGATCCAGGTTTTGCATTTTCTACATGCACATAGTATGACAGAAACACTCAAGAACCAAAGGATGTGCACAGATGTAACAAGCCCATAAATGAAATAGGCAATTAGGAGTAACAGGAGCATTGCTTCCCTGAATTTATTTCTAAATATCTCTTACAGAAAATATTCTCCTCTTCCAGGATCTACATTCTGATCTAATCTGCTCCCCTCTTATTACATCTTGGGGTGATTCTTCTTTCCCATGGCATCTCTCCTTTAGTAACCATCAGGCAGGTAGCAGTCACAGATACAATACTGCTCTTGCCTCCCACATACTCAGGACTGCAAATAGCTGCAGCCCCCATCACCAATCCCAGTCCTTGTGTCATTAACACCTCTCCACACTCCCCAGATTTTTTTTTTTTTTTTTTTGACAAGCCGAGTTAGACACAGAGAGAGAGACAGAGAGAAAGGTCTTCCTTCCGTTGGTTCACTCCCTAAATGGCCTCTGTGGCCAGCACACTGCACCGATCCAAAACCAGGAGCCAGCTGCTTCCTCCTGGTCTCCCATGCGGGTGCAGGGCCCAAGCACCTGGGCTATCCTCCACTGCCTTCCCAGGCCACAGCAGAGAGCTGGACTGGAAGAGGAGCAACCGGGACAGAATCCAGCAGCACAGGTGGAGGGTTAGCCAAGTGATCTGCGGCACTGGCCCCCACTCAGATTTACACACACACACACACACACACACACACACACACACAACCAGGCACATCAGGTAAGGGACTTCAAAAAGTTCATGGCAAATTCATATTGTCTTTTTATTCTACTTTTCCATGGATGTTTTTTTAAGTCTCCTCATACCTATTCAGTTTCATCCTGGGGTACTCAATTATGCCACTGTTAGACTAAACCTATTCTCATGTCTCCCACTATCTTCATACGCTTTTCTGTACTTGGGATGCTCTTTCCTTCAATTCAATTTCATGAACATTTATGGACGATTTACTATTTTCCAGAAACCACTAGGCCTAGGAATGCAAATGTAAATGCACAGCAGGTATCCACAAGGACACTCTGTTATTTTCATCTCTCTCTTCTCTATGTGCTACCTAAGAGACATTTGAGGCATGTTCACCCAACCTGATGATGCTCATTCTCCTAACCCACAAATTCTCTTCCCCCACATTCCACACTTCAGCAACTGCACTATATAAGCCGTAGCTTCTTAGGTCAGATTTCCTGTCAAATGTTTTAACTTCCTAGAATTGATACTAATATTCATGCTTCCTAAAATAACACAAGTTTATAAATCACACCTAATACATCTTTTTGCTCTAAGACTCTCACGTGTAAAGATATAAACCACATTAAGTTCTAGAAGACACTAATCTATGTTGAAAATAATCAGAATAGCTGCAGTTGCAGCAAATGGGGAAAGGGACTAGGAAAAGGAATGGGCATCAACAAAATCTTTGTGGAGTTACAGTACTTTAATGTTAAGCAGTCTATTAGGATTTTGCATTCTACAGGAATACGCATTTTGTCTAAACTCACTGAACATTAGATTTCATGTAAATTTCACTTTTCTGTGCTTATTTCATAGCAGTTTTATGCCTTTCATTCATTTTCCTTTATTAAATTTTCAGGTAATCTAACATCAGGCATCTTATAATTTCAAAGATTATTCCTTTTCTTGTGTTTTTTTTTTTTTTTTCCTATTTGGTTGACCTTGTTTTTTATGACTTCTCATCACCCTGTTCCTTTCTTAAGTTTTTGAATTTCTAATTCAAGATATCTTATCTGCAAATGCTTGTAGAAATGTGTTTAATTAAAATTGGATTGGTTTCAGATTTCTTCTGCTTTTGGGTATTATTTATTGAAGGCAAAGTTTTCACCAATGGAAATCCAATTTTACAAATCCAGATTTCTCTTTTCTTCTTACAATAGTGACCCTCAATGAGTGTCATCTGGGGAGTCTGAGGAGGCTAAGTACCTCCATGCAAAAGCACTCTTTCATTTGGTGAAATACTATAGCTTCTTCCCCCAACACTACACGCGTTCTGATGAGGCAGTCTTGGAGTGTCTCTTGATTTGTGACCCTTCTTCTGTACTTATAGAAACCTCCCCATCTATACAGCTCAACCATGTCTCCATCCCACCACCATGTCTGCTTAAGTCTCCCCTTCAGTGCAGTCTGTAGCCAAGATTTTGCTCACCTTAATGCTTATTTCTCTATACTCATTCTAAAGGCACAATAGGTGAATTTGCTTTCCTAGACCACCAGCACAGTTTTTGAAGGACATGTAGAGAGAATCTGATTTAGGAAATCCCCTTCTTTCCATGAAAATCTGGAAATATTTGGGATTCTGTTTCTAAAATCCACAACATTAATATTAAATCCTACAATAGCAAGCAGAGTCCTGCAGTCAACTCATCCTACTCTGCAATCAAAAGACTTTATTGGAACTGTAACTGAGAACTATGCTCCTAAAAGTGAAAACTACCAGGACAAAGACAACATTTGGGATTGTCAAGCTATCTCCTATAACTGTTAAGGAAACAATGATACTCATTGTTCTGCTGGGGCCAGTGCTGTGGCGTAGGAAGAAAAGCTGCTACCTGTGGTCTGCATCCAACATGGGTGCCAGTTCAAGTCCCAGCTTTTCCATTTCGATCCAGCTCCCTGCACCCACATGAGATCCAAAAAAAGCTCTTGACTCTTGGCTTCGGGTCAGCCCAGCTCCTGCCATTATGGCCATTTGGGGACTGGACTAGCAGATGGGAGAGTGGATAGAAGATACTTCTAACTCTGCCTTTCAAATGAAATACATAATAAATCTCAAAAAAAAAAAAAAATTAGTTCTACTACACTGAGTGTGGAAAGTCCACTTAGCCAATATCTGGTGCTGGTAAAATCCTGTTTTTCAAAACCAATGTACAAATGGATGGAAGGAGCCCTGAGTGGTTCAGTAGCTGAGAAGGGAAACTACTCATATGACAATGGAACCAATGCAAACCGCCATCTTTTAGGTAAAAAAATGAGAAGTATTGGTAATTTAATATAAAAATTAAAAACCCTATCTGGGGAAAGTGAGATTGTTGTGTTAAGTTTGAGCCTAAACAGAATTCACATTAAGTAGTTTCACAGATGAGATAGAACTGTACTTAATAAAACTTTGATAAAATATGTGGAATTTTGTTGATAATATTGATTGAGCAAATCAAGACAAAGATATAAGGCTGATACGTTTATCAATACATTGGTATTTCACTGAACATCTGATGTTTCTCCTTGAAGCATCAGAAATCAGAATTTCCTAGATCAGTTCCTTATGTACAAGGTACATTTTTCAAAAGCTTTATGAAAAAATAGAATTAAAGGACAAGCTTATTTTGGAATAAAATAATTTTAAATCTATGAATTTTTTCATAACACATATTTCCATTAACTTTTTGTAGACTCCTCAAATCTAGAGATGCTATTAAACACTTTAGTATTAATTCTCACCTATCTGAATATATTTGGTGAAAATCTAATATTTACCAAAGTACTAAAATTCGAACCAAAGCTTATTCTGAAACATAGAGCACTCTTAAAACATTCAATGTAATTATTGTGATATCCATCTTTTGTTATATCTGAGAAAATTAGGAGGTGCAGTGAATGTTAGAGGGAATAATCTAAAAAATTCAAATTTGGAATGACTAAAAATATGAGATGGAGTTGTAATTTCCAATGTATGCAGGGGACATGCAGGTGTGTTATACCCAACTGGAAGAACATTCTTATTTTTCCAGTATTCACAAAACTGTCCGATGAGTGAGGAGGGTTCATCAAAATTGGGAGATTAAGGTAGAAACTCTCCTCAAAACAGCCAGTGAAAAACAAAACCACCTTGAAAGCGTGAAGTTTATTGATCTCCATCATTGTGGTCCCTGACCACACAGGGGAAGTGCTAAGAGATCTTTTGTGTGGCATTCTTATTTCTAGTTATAGACTCAACCCACTTTATATTGGAAGAGTCCTTAGGAAAGGAACTAGTAGACACTTATTTCTTCACCGAAGCATGAGATGTAGAGAAGTTAACTGTTTTCTGCATATGGGGTACCCACATACTTTCATGAGTAGGCCAAGTCTTGCTGCAGGAACAAACACTCCTAAATCCACTGGAGTTTCACCTTTCCTTCTCACTCTATGCATCTGACAAGGGCTCTATTCAACATCGTCTCAGGGACCCAGCCTATTGCAGGCTGTCTGCGGCAGGACGGGAAATTAGTGAATGGCACCTTGACTTTCAAAGTTCCACACAGAAGTACCATACATCATTTCTGCTTTTTTTTTTTCTTCATTTATCAAAGCAAAGGGGATAGGAAAGGATCACAAGGTTTAGAATGGTGGTGTATGTGAAAAGCCCTAATCACTTCTATTCTAGGTTAGAGGATGACCCACACTGTTTGTACCACATTCAAATAGGAGTTTAAACACTCTCTCCAGAATTAACTATAAATTATATGAATTACATACTCACTCAAAAAGTCTTCACTCTAATAATGCAGATACAGCTATCTTCTCCTCACCCTTAAAAATAACTTTGAGATAGAAACTTTTCTCGCTGGATATTATCAAGTTTGTGTGAGATGCCTGGAATTTTAACAGCCATCCTATGACAACAAAAGAAATAACTTAGGAAAAACAACCCAAGGAAGACAGAAAGTTCTTAAATTCCTAAGCTCTATTTTTATTATACAAGATTAAATAGGCCTAAATTCTTTAAGCCAGTGCTTCTCAAATGCTGGTCTGAAGGAAGAGCTACTCCCAGGATATAAAACACATACTTCCTTTCCTGTAAAGAAAATTTTCCTGAAAAACAAAAACAAAAAAACCAGAAGGTAGACTGGTATGCACAGTGATCTCTCACTGTTTTGGCAACCATTTACATTTGGTAGGAAATACCAATTCAGCCAATTATCTGGAAAAAGTTCACTTTTTTACTCATCATTGAAATACTAACTTTTCCATGTGTGAGAAGCCCAAGATTTGTTCTTTAGGCAATTCTATCATGCTTGCCTTTGGTAACTCCCTTTCACTGATGGCTCACTGAATTAAGAGATGCAAGCTACATGAAAAAACTTCTCAGAAAGACCACAGTAATCTCCTTGCCAACTTCTCTGATAAAAGTGGTGGTCTAGAACTCAGAGCTGTGTGGCAGGAGAGACAGAAATTGAAGAATTGACCCAATGTCAGTTAGGAGTTTTACTCTAAAGGTGGGAACTTACATATCAGCTTACACTTCAGCACCATCATTCTAGCATTATTTGTGTACTGTAGGAATGGAATGTCTGAACGGTTGGTTAGAACTGCAGGTAGGGGCTGGTGCTGTGATACAGCAAGCTAAGCCGCCATCTGCAGCATCAGCATCCCATATGGGTGGCAGTTCGTGTTCAGCTACTTTTCTGATCCAGCTATGCTTATGGCCTGGGAAAGCAGTGGAAGATGGCCCAAGTGCTTGGGCCCCAGCACCTATGTGGGAGACCTGGGAGAAGCTCCTGGCTTCATATTGGCCCAGGTCTTGCCTTTGTAGCCATATGGTAGCAGGTGGAAGGCCTTCTGTTAACTACCTCTCAAGTAAATATTCTGGAAAAAAAAAATTGCAGCTTGGAAAATGTATTGCACCATCATTGTGGGATGAACGAAGTATTTACACAATGTCCACTTTGATGCCTCTTATCTTACTCAACTGGGGCCTAAAAAAATTTGCCTCTAAGACATTTTCATTTTTCATCTTTAAAACCTCATTGAGGCCGGCACCATGGCTCAATAGGCTAATCCTGAGGTGTGAACTCCTTGGTATGGCTCAGCAACAATGTGTAGGGCAGCTTGTTCCTCCAGGGTGGTGGCAGCTTACCCATGGGAGCAATGACAGGGACCTCTCTTGAAAAATGCATCCTGGGTCCTCACCAGCATCCTTACGCAAGCGCTCTGGAATCAGGGAAGCACTTGCAAAGCACCGGTACTACTCTGGCCTTCTTTAATTTCACATAGAGTATGCCCGGGCTAACCCAGCATCATCTTTTCCAAAAACATACTCACTTTTATTTAAAAAGTGTTTTTTTAATGTTGGATTAAATCTATAAAAATCAGCATAAGGGAAATAAAAGATTCCCTTATAAGAATCACACCAGAGTTACGTGCCCAAGTAAAACTCTAATCAGCATCCAATTGTGAGGAGGTCAATTATTCTGGATATTTCTGTGGTATTTTTGAATGAGATTACCATTTACTTTTGAGTAAGGTTGACCTAGGAAAGCTTCATCCAATCAGTTGAGGACATACATAGCACCTTTGTTAACCAAGGAATTCCATCTGGCCTTTGTATATGCCTTGCCCAATTAAATCCTCCACTTGCCAAGCCTCCACAATTCTACAAGCCAACTCCCTACAATAAATCTATTGATATGTATCCTGGTGATTATCTCTGGTGAACCCTAATACAGAACCTAGGCAGCTAGATGGCATCTACCACTCACACTATACACAGGTCCTAGACCTGGAATGATGCAGTATTTTTATGGAGATGGGGCACGCTATGCTCCTTTTATTCATGTGTATCCATACCTCAAATATTTGATCTCTTCTATCAAGTTCCTGCTGCCCAATGCTGTTACTTTAGATTTCTGACGTATTTAACTGGAAGGAAAATCATATTCATTTAATATCTCTCAGAAATGAAAAAAATTTTTATATAGCTCAATTTTAAGACAATCCAGTAAATACTATGCCCATTTCCTCCAAGAAAACTCAGACAGATGGCTAAATTTGTAGTTTAATTACAGAGCAAAGATTTGAAATCACAATATCATTTTATCAATCCTACAGACTTATTCTTGCTTCTACTTTTTCCAAACGTAAGAAATCTTACTGTCTCATAGGAAAACTTTCCCAACCGTGACATTAGATTGATGATTACTTAATCAAAACAAAGTGACAAACAAGTGCAGGCTGTTAAGGAGTCTAAAGACAGGCACTAGCATATAAACTGAGAGAAAAACTTCAGGTTTTAGTAAATTAGGTAGTTTTACACTAAGGCTAAGAGGATGCCTAACATTATGATAAGTGCTGTGTAGGCATCTATTTTGTTCTATGCAAAGATGTGGAACCACACTGAGCAACTGTTCAAGAATCCAGAAATACATGTTATCTAGAAACATATAGCATCCTCTCACCAAAATCTAGAGGCCAGAGAGACTAGCAGTTTATAATCTACTTTACATTACTCATCCACTCATATTTCAGAAGCAACCAAACCATTGAAATATTCAATTGCGAATTACTTTCTGCTGCCTAAAACAAAAGCCCTACAAACTAGGCCCTTAAGATTTTAAAGCATAATTCAGCTGTTATCTTTTATCCCTTTGCTACTAGTCAAACTCCAGAGTAAGTTTGGAATACTTCCTACAGTATATGCTTCCATTTTAAATACTTTTATTCAGCCTCAACAGGACTAACATTGGTCAGCAGTACCATTATCAGACCAAAAATTTCAGCTTAATGCTACAGGCCTGGGATAAAATTAAGCTCTTAAATCTTTTCTATCCCTTTAAAAGAAAGTTATAGACAATAGAAAACATTTCTTTTGTATTTCTTTTGTATCATCAATTTTTTTTTTTTTGGACAGGCAGAGTGGACAGTGAGAGAGAGACAGAGAAAGGTCTTCCTTTTGCCGTTGGTTCACCCTCCAATGGCTGCCGTGGTCGGTGCGCTGCGGCCGGCGCACCGCGCTCATCCGATGGCAGGAGCCAGGTGCTAGGTGCTTTTTCCTGGTCTCCCATGGGGTGCAGGGTCCAAGCACCTGGGCCATCCTCCACTGCACTCCCGGGCCACAGCAGAGGGCTGGCCTGGAAGAAGGGCAACCGGGACAGAATCTGGCGCCCCAACCGTGACTAGAACCCGGTGTGCCGGCGCCGCAAGGCGGAGGATTAGCCTGTTGAGCCACGGCGCCGGCCATATATCATCAATTTTCAACAATGTCTTAATCCAAAAGAGCAAAAATTAAATAAATAGGTCACATAACAAGCTGAATCATACACATCTTGATTAAGAAACTAATACTGGAATATTATCCAAATCATAAAGCAAGCACACGCTCAATTATCGCATTCCCTATATATGAGAAGAGGCAGTCAGCATTCAAGTCATAAGTTTATTTACAAACACATCTAGTATGCTGAGTTCAAGAGTTTGATCCATTTTCCAGAGACCGCACCTCTTGAAATGCTGTTATCTGCAAAATAAAAGTAAAAATTATCATCAGTAAAATATCCTGTTTAAAACCATCTACTTTTATCAATAAGCTGTCAGTTTCACTGGCACATCAGAAAGCGTTTACAGTATCATGATTGTAATCATACTGATTTGCTTCATCATATGCACCAAAACCTTTCCATATGATGGATAAATCACTCTCTTCTTAAACTAAGAAAAAAAGAATTTAACTCTCTAAAGTATATTTTGGGACTAATTCCAATTATCCTACTAAGCTTCTCATAGCATTGCTGAGAAACTGATCACAAACCATCTAGAAGAAGCTCTCATTCACACACAGATCAGTTCTTCGCAATATGCAAGACTCCACTGGGCATGCACTCCAGGCTTTCTCAACCTGGACCCTATTGCCATTCTCTCAGCTGGGACAACGGCCTATGGTGCTGTGAAACCATCATCCTTCAAAACCAACGCCCTCATGAGAAAAGCATCTTCAGAAGCTTTCTTTAACTTTTCCCAAACTGGCTGAGCTGATCAGGCACAGACTATTAACAGTTCTAGCATCAGAGGAGACTAACTCCACGAGCACTAGAGACATTTTTTTTTTTAAATCTCTTGGGAGTTTCTTAAATTAGGATTGCCAACACAAGATTTTAAAAACGATTTGGGAGGGTGCTGTGGTGTAGCAGGTAAAACTGCCGCCTGCACGGCTGGCATCGTATATGGGCGCCACTTCTGATCCAGCTCTCTGCTATGCCCTGGGAAAGCAGTAGAGGATGGCCCGAATCCTTGGGCCTGCACCCTCATGGGAAGACCCGGAGGAAGCTTCTGGTTCCTGGCTTCAGATTGGCACAGCTCCGGCTGCTGTAGCCAATTGGGGAGTGAACCAGCAGATAGAAGATCTCTCTCTCTCCAACTCTCTGTGTTACTCTTTCAAATAAATAAATCTTAAAAAAAAAAAAAAAAAAACTGGACGAGAACAGCAGAATTGAACACTTCACAGTCTCAACAGACGTATTCTAAGCTACTGTTACTTTTAGTAAAACTACTTAAGACAGAACAATATTAATCAGTTTACCGTTTACAAGCCACTCTAGAACAAGACTGCTTGGGCAAGAATCCTGTGCACCAACACTAGTTATCAGAAGTTGGGCAACTTAACATCTTTATGAATTATCAGAGTATAATGGGCCTGACAATCAGTGATACTAAATAAAGACTAGCCGCTTCTGATCAAGGAAATATTTGGTTATAGGTTTATCAATCCATAACTCCAGGAATCGGTGTGGTGTGGTACAGCATAAAACTGAAAGCATTTCAGTGCTTTAGTGAACTTAGAATAAAAGCTCTAGGGAGATCAGAGAAACCACGGATTACCTGTTCAACGGATGACCTAAAACATCCTTATTTCTTGAGCAGTTGGTGCCGTACTATGAAGAAAGGGGCAGCAAATCCAGATCCAAGATACAAGGTCATCATAGCTAGCAACCTCCACTTGTTTTCCACTGAAAATGGCAAATTCTGTTGGAATAAAAGAACAAGCAACAAAACGAGAAAGTCAGAGTTTCATTTTGCAGATCCAAAGTCATGTCCGCAGGGAACGCTGGAGATGTCCGTCACATGATCAGGTCACATAGGTCACGTCCCTCATCCTGTTACACATTACCCTCCTAATCCTTTGACCCTCACTACCAGCTCTGTAGTATCTGACTTCAGCGAGCACCAGGTAGTCGTGTTAAGAACTCAGATGTAAGATAGGAACTCTCCACCCAGAAGCCAGACGGCCCTGCTGACAGCATTACCTTTTGACTTTGGCATAACCAAGCAGCCACACGCCCTAAATCCTGCCCTTCCCAAGCAGGCCTCGCGGAATCCGCCAAGGGTGCTCCTGCGGACGCCGCCATTTCAGTGACCTGGACCTGAGGTTACCCCAGCTGCACCTGGGGACAGCCACATCTCCTAACTCAAGGCAACTGGTTGGAAAAGGCTGGATCCGCAAGCACAGGCCCTCTCCTTCCCATCCGTTCCCAATGACCTTCACTCAGGGTCCGATGACCTCCAGCTCGGCCCGAGTCCCAACACGGGCAGCCGCGGGCGGGCTCCCGGGCCAAGCCGACCTCGGCAGGGGCAGGCGGCCCACGGGGCCAGGTAGGGCTGCCGGCTGCGCCTGCCCACGTCCTCCCGGGCCTACGACGCGCGCCGCGGTCGCTGGGGGTCGACCTGAGGGAGGCGGAACGCCAGCCTACTTCTCTGAGTTTCCGGCCTGCCATCTCTCTCCACGCAGCTCGTGGGCGGCCTGGCGGGCAGCAGGTCGTGCCCGAGAGCCCCCTCCCCAGCCCACCTGGGACCCTTTCGCACTAACCTTCCCTGGGCCCTCCTCATAGTGGCTCCTACGGACCACGGAGGTTGTGAACCTCCGGATGCTCTGTCCCAGCATGGCGCGGCCGGACGCTCTGTGCGAGGCACAGAGACCGAAGAAGGAGAAATGGCGGAACCACACGAAACCTCGCTCCCTGCACGACCTTGTTCCCGGGTGTGCAAGGGCCGAAAGGGAACACGGGAAGCGAACGTCGCAGAGACTTCCGGAAACGCGCCAAGTGGCGGGCTCCGAGGATTGTGGGAGTTGTAGTTCAGAGCACAGAAGCGACGCTGCGTTCCCGCAGGATTGTGGGAAATGAAGTCTCGCGCGGTTCACCCGGAGGAACAGACCCCTGGGTCTTAGCGGCGGTGGTTCCTGAAGAACTCGGTTCTTTTCTTGAACTCAGGTTTAGGATTGTTGGGGTCTGTTTCCCGAAACGATTTCATTGAGTCAAGTGCAGCAGTTTACGGAGCAGGAAAATAAACCCATCCTCCCGGGCAACACTGTCTGTGATTTTGCTCTATTCTGCCCAAGCTGGGAGAGGAAGAGGAGTGTACACGCGAGGGACCTGGGAGAAAACCCGAGGGGAACGAACGTGGCAGAGGCCGGGACGCGGTCGGCCTCTGATGGCCGGGCCGGGCCTCCAGGGCAGTCACAGAGCGCCAGCCCCACCGCCACAGACCAAGAGAACTGGATCCCTGCAGAGCGCTGAGCACAACACTGCACAAGCCACAAAGATAAACACCATGCCTAATGCGGCCTTAGGCTTCTGAACCAATTACAGTCCCTGCGTCCGTCTTTCTTCCTCCCCAGCGAGATTTAATAAGATGTCAGAAGTCATGGGAAAACAAGCCCGGGGCCTTCCTAACATTTACCGACAGCCGTGGGGTCCCCTAGTTCCTGGTGGTCTGTGGCCTCTCTTGGCACAATACACAATGAACCCAACTTATTTAATGATATGTCTGTTCCTTGTGGCTGTTCACTCCAGGGGATTGGGAGGAAACCAGAGATAAATAAGCCTGGGAAAGTGGTGTTTGATCAGATTGTGAGGGGTCCAGCTAATCTAGAGTGTTATTCATCTGTGGGAGCGAGTACGGTGCCTCAGTATACACTGGCTCATTTATACGGAGTAATGAACAACTGAGATTAAGGGTATTTGGTGCAGAGGTTAAGACAAGACTGAGGGCTGCATCTGAGTGCCTGGAAGTCCTGAATCTGCTTTTGATCCCAGCTTCCTAATAATGTACACCCTGGGAAGCAGCAGACAGTGGCTCAAGGACTTGTGTCCTTGCCTACTTGGCTCCTGGCTTCCACCTGACCCAGGCCTGGCTGTTGCAGGCATTTGAGGAAGTGACCCAGCAAAAGGGAGCTGTTTCTAAATAAATAAATAAATATTTTTTTAAAAGAACAAGTGAAATAAAACAAACAAAAAATTTAAATAATGAAAGTTAGGATTTCTTTTGAGAACTGGTTACACAATGTATGCTTTTAAAATCTTTTTCTAGTTTTTAAAGACAAAAATCATGCCCTCTTCTTCAGAAAACCTTTAAAGGTTAGTGTTCTGATTGGCTTCTGAGTGAATGGTGAGGTATATCCTATACTATAGATGGTGTCATTGCCCTAATATATACATAATATATCCATTTTATTTTTTAACAATTCCATCTAATGTCTTTGCATATTAAAAGAATGCTTTAACTGTATTTGGAAAGCTTTATATTATGTCTAACTTCTACTTTTCAATCTACTCTAACTAGTACTGTCTGTAGCTAGGGCTCATTGATGATTCTCATTCATATTAGTTGAATCTGTTCCGTGTATCTGGTTTTGAGCTGTTAGGAATCTGCAGGCCAGAGATTCTAGCATATGGCTTCAGAATTGTCTGTTTCCTCATGGGCCCTGTGGAAAAATATGGCTTCAAATTCTTTCTATCAAGAGACAGCATTTATATCTTCTCTTTCTAAATGTGGATGGTTCCTCTGTGACTATTTGGGCCAAAAGGATATAGAAGTGCCAGTGTCCCAGGCCTAAGGATATTGGTGGCTTCTTCTCCTGCCGCATGAAACACATTGCCCTGGGACTCCCAATGTGGTAGAATGAGAAGGCCATGCCAAGGTGGCCACTGGCAAGTGAGCGTCAGTTACTCAGGAATGGCTTTGAAACCCACCTGACAACGGAGCCTGCCTGGCAACAGGATGGATTTAAAACTGCCTGGGAACAGGCTGTGATTGGATGGATTTGAAACTGCCTGGCAACAGGCTGTGATTGGATGGATTTGAAACTGCCTGGGAACAGGCTGTGATTGGATGGATTGGAAACTGCCTGGCAACAGGCTGTGATTGGTTGGGGCATAGACGGCCCCTTGACCAGACTGGCTGGTCTTGGCTATATAAGATGTTGTACCAACTGAACTAAATGAGTCTGCGGGCTGCTCACCTCAAGCTTGCTTTCACCCGACTCCGGGGTCTGTGTGGTGACTCTGCACCTCTTGCCCCCACCACATTCCTCCTCTCAGAAACTAATCCACTGCAACATTGTTGAGAAATCAAGTGCGACATTCCCAGCCTCCTGTAGGCAGTTTGTTTTCTCTGCCTCCTAGAGAATCTCCAAGACCCAGTGAAGGAAGGGGGCTGACTTGGGTGGCGGGCATGGGAGTGAAGCCATCGTGGGCCTTTCAGCCCAGCCCAGCAGCCAGTTAATATCACTGAATGATCCCAGTCAATATGGAATAGAGCACAGTTGCCCAGTTGAGCCCTGCCCTAAATGTTGATCTACAGATTCATGGGTATAATACAATGATTATTATTTTGAGTAATTAAGTTTGGGGTAAGTTGCTATGCAGCAATAGACATCTAGAAGTAATACAACTGCTTTATTTAAGGAAATCCACTGTCTTCTAGCTGCCATAAGAACACAGTTTCTCATCACTGATCTGTAGAGAACTTGGTTGTGTCACTTAAAATATTTATCTTGACTTAATGCACATCTTTCTCTTGAGTCATTCTTCTCTGATAGTTCTCTAGCTGTCGTGAAGATGGGTTGTACACTGGAAGTATAGGAAGTAGAGTGGTTCCATTTGCTGAAGGTATTCCAGAGAATGAGATTTCAGAAATGAATTTTGCAGATTTGATATTTCCTGTGAGTGGTGAGCTAAAATGGAATGAAATTGGAAGTAACTGAGGTCAGTTAGTCCTGATGTGATTCCTGACTTTTATGTTAATGGCCAGATATTACTCATGGAGCATGTTCTTGATAACTACTTCAAAATACTCTCTAAATAACGTTTTTATCAATAAGCTAATCTAAGCACTAGAAAAACTTTATATTTCCTATATTGTTTTTTATTAATTACTGATTAGAAAGCAATGGACAAATTAGAAAACTAATTAACATATTCTGAATTTAGGAGTTTTATGCTAATCTCAGTCTCCTTAAATTCAATATGGAGCAAAGAAAAATTTAAAGAAATCTAGTCAATTCCATTTTTGAATAGGCATTGTGGTAAATAAAAGATGAGCCCAATTTCCTTGTAACTTTCCCCACTGAATGCTGCAGTCCAATGCACCTACTTCTAGCTTTAATGACCAACTTTACCAATAGAATGCAGCAGAATCACATGCTGAGACCTAAGAGGCTAATTCATTAAAATGCTTGCTCCTTCCACCCAGGCTACTTGAATCTTGTCTTGAGAGAAGTCAACTGCCATGTAAGAAATCTGTCCTGTGATTTCAAGGCCAAGAAGCAGACCAAGCTAGTCATAGAGAAAAGCCACATGTTGGGGAGTGGTGCAGAAATGGGTAGAGGCAGAAAAGGAGGAGAGAAGGGGAAAAGAAGTGTTATGGAGGTTGTAGGGTCGGGGGAAGAAAGGAAAGGAGAGGTAGAGGAGAAGAAGTAGGCAGGAGGCCAGCGCCGTGGCTCAACAGGCTAATCCTCCGCCTTGCGGCGCTGGCACACCGGGTTCTAGTCCCGGTCGGGGCGCCGGATTCTGTCCTGGTTGCCCCTCTTCCGGGCCAGCCCTCTGCTGTGGCCCAGGAGTGCAGTGGAGGATGGCACAAGTGCTTGGGCCCTGCACCCCATGGGAGACCAGGAAAAAGCACCTAGCACCTGGCTCCTGCCATCGGATGAGTGCGGTGCACCGGCCGCAGCGCGCCGTCCGCCGTAGCCATTGGAGGGTGAACCAACGGCAAAAGGAAGACCTTTCTCTCTGTCTCTCTCTCTCACTGTCCACTCTGCCTGTAAAAAAAAAAAAAAAAAAAAAAAAAAAAGAAGTAGGCAGGAGAAAGATATGCCCAACAAGCAAATCTTGTCATTCCATCCCAGGCACAAAACATGAATTAGTCTTCTGGTGACTCTAGCTATGGTCAGACTTGACCTCAACCCTCAACTATAGGCGCAACATGTTAAACAAGAGCTGCTGGATGAGCCAATCAGCCCCCAGTACTGTAAGAGAAAATAATAAATTGTTGCCTTAAGCTGGTAAGTTGGGGGGTAGTCTGTTACATAGGAATAGAAACCTGATTCAGATCAGACATCATGCCCTATTTCATATATAGGCAGCTAATAATCTGTCTTCATGTCATAATAGCTGGCAAGAAAAATATGAACCACCCTAGAGAATCTTTGGATTTAGTATGATACACTTTGACTATGAAATGCATTTTAAGAGAAATGAGACATTTTATGAATTCATTGGTACAAAACAAAACATCTTTGGGGAAATGAGATTACTGTAAAGTTATATTTTAAAAATAGAACAAAATTTTTTAAGTAGTAGATAGAGTGTATATGATAGGGAGAACAGTGTACACCCACATGAGTCTTTGGAGACTGAAATTTCATTATATAGAACCACATAACCAAAAATTAAAGTGCAGTATTTGTCATTTCTGTCAACATCCACTATATTAGATTTTTAAGGACTAGGTTCAAGTTTATTTAAAAATAAATTATTTGGTAAAGAAATTATGTTTCCATCCTGCATCATGATGCATCATGATATTGGATGCCGGCACTGCAGGTGGCGGCTTTACCTGCTATGCACATTGCCAGCCCCCCCCCCCCCCCCAATTCACATCTTTGACTTGTTAAGTCTCTTATACCAATAAATCACAGCTAAGAGGATAGAGGAAAAGGATTAAAAACCAGAGTAATCTTTGAGTAAAGACTCAATTCTGTACAGTGTAATTAGAAAGCAGTTTTTGGTTTCTTGGACTTACTAGTATAGAGACCATCTTAAATTATAGGTGTGTTCCAAATGTAATACTCATCAAAAGTTAGAGCTTGATATAGAAGTTTTTCCTAAGTTACTTATCTGGTTTAATTTATTTGCATATAAACTCTGGTAAAAATTATGGAGAGTGCTTGTCTTGCTCATTATTTATTCCTGGAAGAAATGGATTTCCTTGGAAACCAAGGACATTTTAGTTTCAGGGTCCTTCTAATGCATGGGTCCATTCTAAGGCCCTGAGAAAAGCAAGGTCGCTAAGTTCTCATTGTCTTGTCTTTTTATAAAATGTACAAAAGGATGATATTTTAATTACGTTGAATTAAGGGCTCTGTCTGTTTCATTGGGGCTTTTCTACTGTCACAGTTTTCCTCAGTTTATGTGGCCTTGTAGAAAAAGAAAACACTCTTTCTTAGCCATAGTTAGTGGAAAGTTTAGAAGAAATGTGGGCAATGTAGTTATTATGAAACTCATTATGTATTGCAACAGTGAGAATTTTGATGACAAACTGATTGATGAAGTCATCAATTCGAGGAATATTTAAAATTAGCCATTGCATGACAAAGCTCAAGACTTGAGGCTCCTATGTAAAAGATTATTGGTAGAGGTTTTCCTATGCTTAGAAAGCAATTAAAAATGTACATATTACTGATAAGAAATCAAGAACTGAAATATTTTAGACTGAGTATCATTTAAAGAAAAACAATGGAGGTAAGGGTGTTTGATGTAGAAGTTGATGACATTTGAGACTCTCACATCCCATATTTGAGTGCCTGGGTTCGAGTCTCCCTTCCATTTCCATATCCAACTTATTGCTAATACACCCTCAAGGAGGCAGCAGGTAGTGGCTCAAGTATTTGGGTGCAAGCCACCTGTGTGGGAGACCCAGGTTGAATTCCTGGCGCCTGACTGTGACCTGGTCCAGATATATCTGTCCTGGGCATTTGGGGAGTGAACCAGTACGTGGAGCTCTCTGCATTTTAAATAAGTAAAAGACTACACACACAAATTAAACAGCAACAACTACAACCAACTGTGATCTACCTTGTTAGTGTATTATTTTTATAGAAAATAATAACATTATTACTGTATGAGGAAGTTACCAGAGAGTAGGCAGCCAAAATCTATAGGAAACAACATTTCAGAAATGTATTAGACTATTAATAATTAAAATATTATTCTAGTTTTCTGGCTTTTGTGATGTTTCTGGTGTTTGCTTTTGAAAAATTTATAAATGTTGTGATTTCTTTTCTCATTCTAAATCAATATTAACTTCCATATCTAATATTTTAAATGCTTTATGGGTGATAATTCATAAAGTGGTCCCCTCTTTATGAATCATCTCTGCCTGTCACCTAATACAATTGACAAATTAATATTGAAAGGAACAGACATGGTCAAATCATGAGCTGTCTTTAACTATAAGTTTTAAAAATGTAAATTTTTTTCAAAGTATTTCAAAACATACGTACCATGGAATGATTGTAATACACTTGGCCCCAAGCTGACTTCTGGATAATCTTAAATATCAAATCCACCATAAGCAGACTGCACAGCAGTCACTGTATTCTAAGAATGTATGGGAAGTTACAACAAGCAACAGACAAAGATCAAACTAAAAAAAAAGTCTCACTACACTTTTTTTTTGACAGGCAGAGTTAGACAGTGAGAGGGAGAGAGACAGAGAGAAAGATCTTCCTTTTCCATTGGTTCACTCCCCAAATGGCCGCTATGGCCGGCGCACTGCGCTGATCCGAAGCCAGGAGCCAGGTGCTTCTCCTGGTCTTCCATGCGGGTGCAGGGCCCAAACACTTGGGCCATCCTCCACTGCCCCCTCCCCCCCCCCTCCCCCCCGGCCACAGCAGAGAGCTGGACTGGAAGAGGAGCAACCGGGACAGAATCTGGTGCCCCAACTGGGACTAGAACTCGGGGTGCCGGCGCCACAGGTGGAGGATTAGCCAAATGAGCCACAGGCCGACCTATACTTTTTTTCTTATAAGCATGCTTCTAATTCTGACTTATTTGCCTAATCTCAATATAGGTTATGAAAAGTTTCACTTTTTAAAAGATGACCTCATTGTATAAGTATTTGCATTGGAAATTGCCAAATATATTTATGTACATTTCTACAGCTAACATTTCTCTATCTGAAAATCACTGACTATAGTTATACTTATGTTCTATCTCTAACTTTCCTTAACTTGCAGGGACACCTGCTGTATCTCTGCTTGTTTCGTTTCTTTTTCTTTTTTTAAGATTTATTTATTTATTTGAAAGGCAGAGTTGCAGAGAGGCAGAGGCAGAGAAAGAGAAGGAGAGCTCTTCCATCCACTGGTTTACTCCTCAAATGGCCGCAAAGGCTGGAGCTTGGCTGATCCAAAGCCAGGAGCCAGGAGCTTCTTCTGGGTGTCTCACACAGGTGCAGGGGCCCAAGGACTTGGGCCATCTTCTATTGCTTTCCCAGGCCATGGCAGAGAGCTGGATCGGAAGCAGAGCAGCTGGGACCTACATGGAATGCCTGTACTGCAGAAGGCGGCTTTACCCACTAAGCCACAGCTCCAGCCCCTCTACTTGTTTCTATAACGGAAATACTAAATGATTAAATAGCTTTGTTTATTTATTCTAGGAAAACAAATGATAAAGGAAGTTTTAAAAAATGAGTTAGATGCATCATTCTAGAAAGAAATTCTTTTTTAGAACAAAAGCAAGAAAAATGTGCAGTGCTGTAATGTCCCAACTCCGTTCTGTGACTTCACTGTTGTCCATGGTCAACCACCACTCAAAAATATTAAATGGAAAATTCCATAAACAAATAATTTCTAAGTTTGAAATTGCACACCACTGAGTAGCTTGATGACATCTTGGTCTTTACTGCTGCTTCCCACTCATGAAACATTCCTTTGTCCTTCGTATCCTGGCTGTACAGGATACCTACCTTTTATTTATTTATTTATTTGACAGGCAGAGTGGACAGTGTGAGACAGAGAGACAGAGAGAAAGGTCTTCCTTCTGTTGGTTCTCCCCGCAATGGCTGCTGCGGCCGGCACACTGTGCTGATCTGAAGCCAGGAACCAGGTTCTTCTTCCTGGTCTCCCACGCGAGTGCAGGGCCCAAGCACTTGGGCCATCCTCCACTGCACTCCCGAGCCACAGCAGAGAGCTGGACTGGAAGAGGAGCAACTGGGACAGAATCCAGCGCCCCAACCAGGACTAGAACCCAGGGTGCCGGCGCTGCAGGCAGAGGATTAGCCTAGTGAGCTGCGGTGCCGGCCCATACCTACCTTTTAATAGTCAGTGCTGTCTTATTTATCAGGTTGACTGTCACAGTACTGCAGTACCTGTGTTTAAACAGCATTTACATTGTAGCCCAAGGCTGTATCACAAAGCCTATGTCACTGGCCTCACTTCATCTTATCATGTAGGTACTGCATCATCTTACATGTTCCCAAGAAATACATACGAGTGCAGTACAATGAGGCTATGTTGAGGGAGACGTCAGAGGACTTCTAGTACTATTGTTCTAAGTGCTGTATTTTATTACAAGTTATTGTGGTTAAACTCTTACTATGCCTAATTTATAAATTAGACTTTATCATAGGCACAGATACACAGGAAAAGACATAGTAAATACAAGCATATCTGAGTGTACTATATCATCTTTGTACCATCTGTGGCTTCAGGCATCCATGGAGGTCTTGGAGTGTATCGCCTGTGATAAAGGAGAGAGTCACTGTTTTTGAGAAAAGAGCCGCATTCCTTGCCTTCTTTGTGCTGAAAGGGAACAATTGTGCAAACAACTATTTGGAAATCTTTATTCATAGCCAGGGCCTGTAGGCTGCTGCTGCATTTTCCCCTCAAGTGAGACTGCAGGAATCCCATGGAAGCACTTGGACCTCCCTGTAATTGGCTGGCAATGACATGGTTCCTACATCCATCGAATGTGTGTGTTTATGCTGTAACAGTGCTGGCATTCAGCTCTTCTGTTTGGACTTACAACTAAGAAAAACTGGGATTTACTGGAGAATAATATTTCTGCCACTAGAATTAACTAAGGCTGCTTTCACAAAATATTGTTTTAAACATGACAATTCATTATAAAATTATCACACACAGTGGGTTCAGTTTCATCACCAATTTCCTTCTCATCCCTTGTTGACAGCATCCTTGAGCCTGAATGGCTCTCAGCCATCTTCTCACCACCCTGTACTAAGAGATTTTATAATAGCAGACTTGTAAGACTCATTGCAGGTTTACTATGAGAATGTGGTTTAATACTTTCCACAGTGTCATTTTTATGAGGACCCACAGGAGAAATTTCTCTCTGGTCTTGGAACTAGAAGAAACATGCATCTTCTGGTTAGCTGATTTGCTTTCGCCTTATGGGTACTGTGAATAACAAACTCCATTGTGATGTCTTCTTTCTTCTGGGTCCTAGAAAGCATACAGCCAGGTCTGTGGCCCGCCTCTGTGGAGGCAAGCGATGTGTTATGTGGACTTTAATCATGCCTCCATCTTCTTTTCTCAATTTATTTCCCTCAGCTTCACTTTCCTCCTAACTTTAATCTATTTTATCTTATTATTTAGTATGTATCTTTGCTCTGTACTTCAAATGTTTTCTGGAATCACATTAGCATGTAAATAAATGAATAAATCATAAGTTGTTAGTGTTATTTATCAATTTTTCTCCTCTTTGCTTTGCGGAGCCAGGCCCAGGAGAGATTATGAAAGTGAGCTAATGTAGGAAACCATCCCAATATTAGTGGCTGCATAAAATAGAGATTTACTTCTCCAAGTCTAAGGTGCTGCAGGTGATCTCCCAGGCAGCAATGTAAGTGCCATCAAAGTCTTGGGCCTCCTTGGGCCCTTCACTTAGTCCCCAGGTGTAGCCCTGCCCCTACTTTGTGAAAGAGACAGCAGAGGCTTCCATAGTGCTGGGGCCAGGTCTGCAGGTGGCATACATGACTCATGCACACGTTTTGTTAACCAAAACCTCTCACATGCTTCTCCCGCATGCAAGAAGTCTGAGCAATACGAAGTTCCTGTGATTTTGAGAGGAAACCAGAAATGGCTTCCCTGAGCACATATCACCTCTTTCACATTGACTAGTTTTGGCTGATGTCTGACAGTGCATCCCTACAAGAATTCAATACCCAGTGGTCAGGTATAATCTTGGGGCTTTGCAATGGTGGCTGCAGATCATCTTAATTCTTCTATGGTTTTATACTGCAGACAATACATGATGCCCTGGAATCAGACTGACCTAGTTTCAAATCCAAGATCTACCCTAACTATTTAGCTTTTCACAAGTTATATGACATCGATCTTTAAAATGGGAGCAATGATGATACCTACTTTATAAGGTTGTTAGGGGGATTAATTAAGAGATTTGCTACTTTAGCCTGTTCATTAGGGACTGTGCCAGTGACAACCTGCATTTGGGATCTCCCAGTTTGTCCCCTTTTTAATGAACTTTCTCTCTCTCTTTGTTCAACAGACTGACCATGGATGTATGAAGGTCTAACCTATTAAAAAAAAAAAAAAGGCAGGGCCACAACTCCTCTGAGAGCAGGAAGTTTGTTTTTTTTTTTTTCTGATCATGATTAAAGCTATCCTAAATATCTTGGATAAAAATATTCAACACATCTGTTGAAAACAATGAGTGGATAATGTGGCAGTTTGAATTTAAAGCAAACACCATGTTTTGGATATGAGATCAGAGTATGATTTGGCTTTTAAAATCAACTTTTTCATGGCATAATTTACAGGCAATAACGTATCTATTTTGAGTGCACTGCTTAGTGAGCTTGACAACTGTTTACATCTATTAACCAACACCACAATTAAGAAATAGAACAATTCAATCACCCATGACTTAGTTTTAGCAATGGGTTTTAAAATGATTTATGTGCTGATTGCTTCTGAGCCCCTTGGCCCTTGATGCCTGGCTGCTCTCAATTACAGCCAAACCTGTTCTCAGCCCTGCTGAGTGAGGCCCTGCTGCAGGGTTTCTCAGCCACTTGCTGCTGACATTATGGGACAGGTAAGCCTTTGCCAATGGAGATATATTGTGTATTATAGGATATTTAGCTGTGTACCCAGCATCTATCTGGTAGATGCTGGTAATAACACTACCTCTATGCCCATGACAACTAAGCGTATCTTGAGATATTGCTAAACATCCACAATTTCGGTCAGAAAATTGCTATGGATTGAAAACCATTACCATATATCCATCCCATTACTGGAATCTGAGTTAGCAGAATACACACCTGAGCTGAGACAGTACTGTTGTACTTGCTGAGATTCAATTATAGAATTTTCTTGTTTTTGAAAAAGATGTATGATGTACTTGTTTGAAAGGCAGAGTGAGGAAGGGAGGGAGGGAGGAAGGATGGAGGGAAGGAAGGAATGAAGGAAAGAAGGATATCATTCACCCCTCATCCATTCCCCAATAGCCTACAAAGGCCAGGCAGCCTGGACAGGCCCAGGCTGAAGCCAGGAGCCAGGAACTCCATTCAAGTTCTACCACGTAGCTGGAAGGAACCCAAATACTTGGACCAATTTATGCTGTCCCCTAGACATATATGCAGGAACCTGGATTGGAAGCAGAGGTGGTACTCAACCCCAAGCACTCTAATTTGGGATGCAGGCATCCCAAGTGATGGTCTAACCCAGCACACCATAACAGCCACAATGCAGTTTTCTTGTCTCACTTGACACAACAAGGTAAGGACCCACTGCTTTGGGATCCTGCAGCCCACTGGCACAGTGTCCACTCCATCCTCTGCTGTCAGCATGTGCCATTCACTATCTGGAGTGCTGAATATCTAAAGCTCCTATTGGTCCTCTCTTTGTTATGCACAATGACATTAGATCTTCCTTGTGTTTTATTCCTGCCTTGTGAATGTGAACTCTCCAAGACCAGCTCATTTTAAGGTAATGAACCTTGCCTCAGTTATACCTCCATAAGTAGACAAGTAGATTTTAATTGAATGGATACACATGCTTGTCATTGTATTTGACCTAGAGTAAGACTCCTTTTGTAGCCAACATTACTATTTCTTCCTTGACCCTGTTTTCCTGTCCTGGGATCACTTTGTGATAGTCTTCCCTTCCCTATACTGCACTTCCTATGTTTGTGTCACCTGCTGTTGGATGAGTGCTAGAGCCACACAACCCAAAGACACTTCTCCAGCTACTCAGTTCACCAAGAACCACCCCCCGTCTGCCTTGCCTCTTGGATTACTAATCACACATTTTTTCGGTGTGTGATATAAGGTTTTCTCCCCTTGTTCTTTAGGAGCCTTGTCATCATTTGATTGGGAAAAAAAAATGCTTTCCCAAGTGTCACTAGGAAAACAACCCTCTGAAGGTTGGGGGAAAAAAAGGCATTCTGGGTCTGGTAGTCTCCTAGTTTTCTCACCATCCTTGCCTTGCAGTGTCGTCAGGCTCGTACTTGTGGCTCATGCAATTTATGACTAATAAATGTAGATAGTATTTGCTTAAAAGCATCTGCTATAGTGAGTTACACACAAATAAAGAGTTTTTTTTTTAAATAACTGAACATAAGAACAGCAGTTATTGAAAGGCAAAAGGAGGGGCTGACAGTGTGGTATAGCAGGTAAAGCCACCACCTGCAGTGCTGGCACCCCATAAGGGCACCGGTTGGAGTCCTGGATGCTCCACTTCTGATCCAGCTCTCTGCTATGGCCTGGGAAAGCAGTGGAAGATGGCCCAAGTCATTGGGCCCCTGCACCCACATGGGAGATCTGGAAGAAACTCCTGGCTCCTGGCTTCAGATCATCACAGCTTTGGCCATTGTGGCCATCTAGGGAGTGAACTAGCAGATGAAAGACCTCTTTCTCTGCTTCTGCTTATCTATAACTCTGCCTTTCAAATAAATAAATAAATCTTAAAAAAAAAAAAAGGAAAAGAAAGAAAGGTAAAAGGATAGTATACAGTCAGGCATGAGTTCAGGAAACCTCAAGAGAGAAAATTGCTGCCCAAATTGGGATCATCCTTTTATAGGTATCCAGGCCAGGGCCTCATTGAAGATCTGAGGGAGACAGGATTTGGAGTGGGGTTACGGTGCGTATGGTGGTTTCCAGGAACGTGGACCAGTAGACACAATGATGAACCCACTGAGAATTCCTCTTTTTTAAAAAGAACAGAAACATGAGATGTAAGAGCACATTCTTTGTATGCAAGCACTGTCTCAGAAGTTGAGGACGCCAGGGTAATGTTCATATATTGCAAGGAAGGGAACCCAAACCATGTGGGAAAAGTGGAGTTCGGAGAACTAGTAAGGAAGCAAAGGTCATTATTCTATTTCATATTAGGCATTGCTATATTCCGTATTCTATTATGCATTAATATATTATTTAATAATCTAAAATTATTATGATGAACCTGATAAATTTTACTGAATTGATTCTTGAACAAATCTTAATTTTATGTTCCTGTAACATAGGCATCAGCATAAACTTGGCTTTTGGAACTCAATATGCAGAAATAAAAGCTGCAAAATCCCTACTGCTCAAAATATTGTGTTGCTTGGTTTTTCCAGTCTTCTCAGAAACTCGCAAGCTGACTTCATTTTCTTCTTTTCTCTTCACCTTCTTGCCGCAGAAATTCTATCCTGAAGGGAGGAATGGTGGGAAAGTACAGAGCCAAAGGCAATTTGTGGTTAATAAAAAGCAGGGATGAATTAGAAGTTATTTTCCCAGGACACAAGCTTTTAGGACCTGAAGTAAAATAACTGATTTGAGTTATATCCACCTCTGAGAGCAGTCCTGGATATATATACTGGGGAAGTAGGCCAACCTGACCCCAGGAGAATAAAAAAACCCAAAACTTTTCCTGTAATTCTCTGGAAGAAAGTAAAAGCTTTGATTTTCAAATCAGAGGTTGAGATGCATATTCAGAAAAGAAATAAGAATTTAGCTTGAATTTACAATCCAAGGCCTTTCTACAAAACAAAACTACCTAGGGATGGCAGGTAAGACTGATAACCTGGAAGCCACAAGCAGTCAGGGAGGGAATAATTAGTGCCAAATGTAAGATGAAAAAAGATATTTTCTGCTGACCTGTGTAATTTTGTTTAAAATAGTTCTCACTTTGATTTTGCTTTCTGTGTGAACAGCAGGAATTTGACAGAAAATATAAAGATTTAAATTGAAAACCACTTAAAAACTTTAAAGAATTTGTAATTCTAGTAAAGAAAAAGATCATAGAATCAAGTGTTAAAAGTGAATGTCAAATCTAAATACAAATGTTTCTGATGGAATGGAATTAAAACATAATGCAAATTTTCATTAATAATTAACTCCTTGTATTTTAGGAACACAGTATGACAGATTCCCAGATCTGAAGACATGAAGATCAAATCGAGAACATGAAGACCAGGTGATCTGACATCTAAGGTAACAGAAGGAAGCATTCCCATTCCTTCCTCTCTTAGGTGTCAAATTGTGCATCTTCTTCACCAGGGCAATGTCCTTCACCTGACCTCTCTCGATGCTGCCATCACTGGGGAGTTTTAACAAACCATTAGCTCTCAGTGGCATCACATAAATGGAATTTAAAAGGGACTGTGCTACCTTGGTGAAACTCCATCCCCAACCATAAATCTGCTCTTCTTCCCAGTTTCCTTTGCATTAGTGCCTTTCCCATTTCCTGGTAACCTCAGCCCAGATAATTTCCATTGAGCTGTCTTTGATTCTATTTTCTGCCTTTTTAAGGTCTTCATAACTTAGTGGGGGTAGTATAGGGAGGAATATCCAGGTTGATAGAGGAAAAAGCAGCATAAATTTAAAAGAAATTTTTAAAAACCTTTATTTGAAATGGAGAGAGGGTAAGAGTGACACAGAGAGGTAGAACAAGACAGAGAAAGGGAGCTCCATCTTCTGGATCACTCCCTAAATGCCTACAACTTCTGAGGTTGGTCTGGGGCTAAAGTTAAGAGCCAAGAACTCAATCCAGGTCTCCCAAGTAGGTGGCAGAAACCCAGTCACTTGAGCCATCACTACTGCTTCCCAAAGCCTGTATTAGAAAGGAGTTGGCATCAGGTGTTAGGCACTCCAATGTCCGATATGGTTGTCCTAACTTGCAACTTAACCACTAGGCAAATGCCTACCCCAGCATAGAATGTTTTAAATAATTAGAAAACAAAGCATCTTAATATAAAGATGTCTTACTCTGTGCACTTGATTTCCCACTATGGCAATGGCAACTGTCTTCAGTGGATATCTCAGGGCAGACATAGCTTCTGAGTATTTCCATCTTAGCCAACGAGGAAGAGGAAAAGCATTACCCTTGTGTTGCTCTAGGAACGCCAGGACTTTTCACTTGATTTCCCACATTATGACGTCCAGGTAACCTGGTGGTGCATAAAAACAGGACCGGCATGAAACAGAATTCATTGCTGGAAAAAATTGTTGCTGTTGGATCTTTCTACTTCTGAACTCTCCTCTGGTTCCTTCCTTCCCCCCTCTGTGACACTTCTCTTCTACACTACACACACTTCCTTAGGATTCCAAGACTCACTCTTTGGGACAAAAAAAAAAAAAAAAGAGCTTTTGTGAGATCTAATATTAATGCATTTTAAATTTATAAACAGTTGACATTATATTAGAGTGTTAATGTTCTCTGAAGGCTTTCCAATTTAACAGTGATTAAGGCCTAAGCAAAAGAAATGAAGCTTGTACAGATAATTTCAGACATACAGAAGAGCACAAGTATTATTTGCATCTGCATTTGTTTAACCAGGAGAAACTGTGCGAGCAACACTTGAAACATTCAGATGGATTCTGTACCATGCAAATGTTATGAAGTCATGGAGAAAATTTTAGAAAATGAACATCTTTCCTTAGCATAGATACACCATATAACTTAGACATCATATTTTAGACTTCTACACACAACAGATTTTTTTTTTTTTTTGACAGGCAGAATGGACAGTGAGAGAGAGAGACAGAGAGAAAGGTCTTCCTTTGCCGTTGGTTCACCCTCCAATGGCTGCCGCGGCCGGTGCGCTGCGGCCGGCGCACCGCGCTTGTCCGATGGCAGGAGCCAGGAGCCAGGTGCTTTTCCTGGTCTCCCCATGGGGTGCAGGGCCCAAGCACCTGGGCCATCCTCCACTGCACTCCCGGGCCACAGCAGAGGGCTGGCCTGGAAGAGGGGCAACCGGGACAGAATCCGGCGCCCCGACCGGGACTAGAACCCGGTGTGCTGGCGCCGCAAGGCGGAGGATTAGCCTACAACAGATTTTTTTAAGTGTGTGAAATAACTATCTTCAGTAATATTGTTGAAATTATTTCCCTTCTGAATAAAAAAAGAGAGAGAAGATTTACTATTTCAAATTTTTTAAAAAATTCACCATGAAAAAAGTCAACATGAATTAAATCTAAACATTTATTTTTAAAGAGGAAGTAATAAATCAAAGATAGTTTTTCTTTCATAGGATATAGTTTAAGTATGTATTAATAATTAAAATGGAAGAAAATAGATTTTCAGCTTTATCTAAAAATATATAGGTTTTCTTTGAGTATCTATGATAGGCTTAAAGGCAAAAGTTATGGTTTCTAATTTATTGACTCTCTGTTGCTAAGAACTAAGGAATTATGTTGCTTAAATTTATTTACTATTTGTCAAATTTACTGGTGAATTTTGTAATGTGTTTTGTGTGCTTGCAAGTAAGACAAGATGACGATCAGTACTGAAATAAACAGAATGGTGTATGATATTGAACTTAAAGTTTTGTTGATTTTTTAAAAGAGATTTATTTATTTTACTTGAAAGTCACAGTTACACAGAGAGAGAAGGAGAGGCAGAGAGAGAGAGAGAGAGAGAGAGAGAGAGAGAAAGAGAGAGAGAGAGAGAGAGAGAGAGAGAGAGAGGTCTTCCATCTCACTGGTTCACTTCCCAAATGGCCGCACCAGTCAGAGCTGAGCCAATCCAAAGCCAGGAGCCAGGAGCTTCTTCTGGGTCTCCCACATGTGTGCAGGGGCCCAATGACTTGGGCCATCTTCCACTGCTTTCCCAGGCCATAGCAGAGAGCTGGATCAGAAGTGGAGCAGCCAAGACTTGAACTGGCGCCCATATGGGATGCCGGTAGTGCAGGCAGCAGCTTTACCCGCTATGCTACAGCATCGGCCCCTGTTTTGTTGATTTTTGGCATACATTTATTTCTTAATTCTGAGGTAACTTTTTAAAGGACAGAATGGATTAAGTCATTAAAATTTGAAGAGACTTAAGAATAATCTCTAAACCTATAAAATTCAATCCTATTTTATTCCTAAATGTGTGCTGGTTTTAGGCAGCACAGTGAGAACCAAAAGGTAATTGCACTGTTGCTTCTGAGTTTATTCTTTTGTGGACAGAAGGTAAAGGAAAATGTTTTGGAAGATGTTCAACATTTAATTACCTTGATTCTGATGTTTTTCTTAATGGATGTTAATACTTTTAACCAATTGCATTCAAATGCTTAGTTTATATTGTGTAGCACACAGAACATATTAGAACTAATAATAAATATAAATGGAACAAGGGCAATAGTTAATATTTCCTTAGTATTCCCTTTCTCTTTTACTAGCACATTAAAAAGTGCCCAGGCTGGTATGTCTGTTAATATTCTTGCCTATGAATTCATAAATGGTTCTAAATATCATAAAGAATGATGGACGTTTTTATTGGGTTTTAATTACTACTGTGTATAACTTTAAACCATAAAACAATTTAGAGAGAATAAGTAGAAAATTAGCCATGGGAAGGGAGTAGAATTTTTGGTGCTAGAGCATGTTATACGTGCTAGAAAATCAGATTCCAGTTTTTCTTGCTTTTCATTAAATGCTCTAAAGATAAAAAAAAAAAAGTATGGGTGCAAAGACATAGCTACAGACAAAAAGAAGTTTCAACCCTGTGAGGGTTTGTTACCTGGTCATTTTGTGAATGTTTGAATATGGTTGCTAAATACCAGGGGCTGCATGGATTTCACTCATTAAAACTTGTTCTTGAATACATATACTTCCATGAGCATATGAAATGGTTGTTAATGCCATTAAGCTTGGGGTGGTTTTTTTATGCATGAAGGAGAGTGGAACAGAATTTGGTGCCTGGAAGTGGGAGTTTTGCCCTTGTCTCTGGGCTCAGGCACTGAGTGTGACTAGTAGGCATGGAGGAGACTGTTAGCAAGGGTGCGAAGAAAGTGTTATTGAAAACCCAGGAACTTAGGCCGGCGCCATGGCTCAACAGGCTAATCCTCCGCCTTGCGGCGCCGGCACACTGGGTTCTAGTCCTGGTCGGGGCACCGGATTCTGTCCCGGTTGCCCCTCTTCCAGGCCAGCCCTCTGCTGTGGCCCGGGAGTGCAGTGGAGGATGGCCCAGGTGCTTGGGCCCTGCACCCCATGGAAGAGCGGGAAAAAGCACCTGGCACCTGGCTCCTGCCATCGGATGAGCGCAGTGCACCGGCCGCAGCACGCCGACGGCGGTGGCCATTGGAGGGTGAACCGATGGCAAAAGGAAGACCTTTCTCTCTGTCTCTCTCTCTCACTGTCCACTCTGCCTGTAAAAAAAACAAAAACAAAAACAAAAAACCAGGAACTGGTGCACTCTTATGGAGAGACAATATTTGGTGATAGTGTTGCTTATGGTATCATGGGATTATAAATATATCTCATGAAATTGGCCAGCTCAGAAGACTTCTGTGCAGATTACTGAAAATGTTTTTTGCTTTTTTTCAGTTGTTAAAAATAAAATGAGAGAAAAGAAAAATGAATAAGCTTTCTAGTTTTCAAATTTGAATTAAAACTTAGAGAAACTATAAAGGGGCTCAATTGTTCAAGTCAATAAGTGTTTCCAAAATAAGAAAGAGTGTTAAGTCAAGGGTCAACTCTATGGAGCTGTTAGGATTTTAAAGCTTAGGGTAAAGATGAAGACAGGAGAATGATCTGATCTTGTTTAGACCCCAGAATGACTTAAGGCTGTTTCTCATAAACTGTTTCTGTTACACAAAAGGACTCCTTAAAGTATTTTTCCCCAAACAAACCTTTTATTTAAAGAATACACGTTTCATAAGTACAACTTCAGGAATATAAGGATTTTTCCCACCATATCCACCCTCCCATCCACACACTCAACCCTCCTCCTCCTCCTTTTTCCCTTCCCTGTCCCATTCTCCATTAAGATTCATTTTCACTTAATTTTATACACAGAAGACCATATACTAAGTAAAGTAATGTAAGAAGATCATATACTGAGACCACTATACTAAGTAAAGATTTCAACAATTTGCATACATGCACATATATACAAACTATTTGAGAACAAGTTTTACAGTTAATTCTCATAATAAAACTCATTGAGGATAGAGGTCCTACATGGAAAGTTAGTGCACAGTGACTCCTGTTGTTAATTTAACAATTAAAAATTTTATGTATGATGTCAGTGACCACTTAAGGCTCTTGACATGAGCTGCCTAGGCTATGGAAGCATTTTGAATCCATAAACACTGTCAGTATTTGGACAAGGCCATAAGCAAAGTAGTTCTCTTCTCCCTTCAGAGAAAAGTACATCCTTCTTTGATGGCCACTTCTTTCTCTTTTACAGAGATCCTTCATGTTGAACATTTTTTGCCACAGTGTCTTGGCTTTCCAGGCCTGAAATGCTCTCATGGGCTTATCAATCAGACCAAGATATTTAAAGGCTGATTCTGAGGTCATAGTGCTACATAAAGCAATTGTCATTCTATGAGTCTGCTTTGTGGACTGCTTTGCATGTTAGAACATTCTCTCCTTTTTAATTCTATTATTATTATTACCAGACACTTGATCCTATTTATATGATCACTTTAACACTTAAGATGGTATTTTTACTATTGAGCTTAATGAGATTTGGAGTTCCAGGTAAGTTTTTAAACTGAACCCTTTGAAGTAAGTCTGTAGCAATGCATGCTGACCTATACTGCTTTCAGTTACAAACTTCAACTTCCCTCTCTTATTCCCACTCTTATTTTTTACTGAGATCTGTTTTTAGTTGACTTTATATGCACATGCTTGTGCAGGGGCCCAAGGACTTAGGCATCTTCTACTGGTTTCCCAGGCCATAGCAGAGAGCTGGATTGAAAATGGAGCATCTGGGACACAAACCAGCACCCACATGGGATGCAGGCACTGTAGATGATGGCTTTACCTACTACACCACAGTGCCAGCCCCATGTCTGTATCTTTTAACTGGAGAGTTGAGACCATTTACATTCAAGTTGACTATTGGTAAGAAACAAATTTGCCCTGCCATTTTTCAAAAAAAAATTCCTATTTTTTACTTTGTAATTCCTTTGTATGCTTACTGGGAGATTTTCTTTCTTTTTGTTCTTTCATAGTAATGACATGTTTCTGTGTGCAGCACATCCTTAAGCATCTGAGATAGGGCTGGATGGGTGGTGAGAAATTCTTTCAGTTTCTGTTTATTATGGAAGGTCTTCATTTCACCTCATTCATAAATCAGAGTTTTGCAGGTATAGTATTCTGGGTTGACAGTTTTTTTCTCTTAAGACTTGAGCTATATCTTGTCATTATCTCCTAGTCTATAGTGTTTCTCATGAGAAGTCTGCTCTGAGTCTAATTGGAGATCCTCTGAAAGTAATCTGGCATTTGTTCATGCATATTTTAAGATCTCTTCTTTATGCTTTATTGTGGTGAGTTTGATTACAATGTGTCATGGTGAAGATCTTTTCTGGTCATCTCCATTAGGACTTCTATGTGCTTCCTGTACTTGGATATCCCTTTCTTTCTCCAAATTAGGGAAGTTTTCTGTTATTATCTCACTAAATAGGCCTTCTAATTCTCTGTCCACACCTTCATGAACTCCTAGAACCTACATATTGGGTCATTTGTCAGTATCCTGTAGATTACCAACAGTATTTTCTAGTTTTCCAATTTCCTCTTCTTGTGTTTGGTCTGACTGTATAATTTCCTGTGCTTTGTCTTCTAAGTCAGATATTCTTTCTTCTGCTTCACTGATTCATATGTTAAGGCTTTCCAATGCATTTTTATTTGTTCTATTGAATTCTTCATTTCCAAGATTTCATTTTGCTTTCTCTTTAAGATCTCAATCGTGGGAGAAATCATGTCTTGTATGGATTTCATTAGTTTGTGCATTTTCTTCTGATTACTTCTATGTAATCTGACAATTTTTTGCATCCAATTTCTGGCATTTCTTTAATCTCATCATCTTCACAAATTAATATTGAAGTATTGTGTTCTTTTTGGGGGTGTCATGTTGTCTTCCTCATTCTTGTTTCTTGAATTCGTGTGTTTGTTATTCGGCATTTGTGGAGATACTGGTTGGTTTCTTTGTTGTTTTGCTGTTGCAGCTTTTATCTTTGTAGTATGCCTCTGTAGATAGATGGAGTGTGCTTTCAGTGAATACCTAGAGGCATGTAGTGGGTGTGACCAGGGAGCTCTGTTCAGTTCTCCAGGGTAAAGGTCATGTCTATGGTGACACACCCAGGTTTTGCATCATAAATCTTCTCTCTCTCTCTTTTTTTATTATCAGAGGAGAGGTATATTCTGCTCAGCTGAGTTCCTCTCCTCAAAGGAGACCACTGCATATGCACAAGCCCCGATGGGTATATTATTTGTCCTCTCTGCCACAAAGACTACACAAAGGATCTGTGCAGTCCTCAGTGTAAGCTTAGATTCCCCAGGTAACCAGGGAGCCCTGAGTGTGTGGAGTCTCCCACAGTGACTGCTGAAAGTCCCAGCCACACCATGAGCCCTCCCACACAGCCTCGGTTTTTTCAAAGTCCTGGCACACAAGCTTCATGGTCATGGGCACCCTGCCCCATGACAGTTCTCTCCACCAGACTCAGAAGTCTCCACTGGGCTGGTTCTTTGGGCATGGACACAAGCTGGCACAGCTGTTATGTATGTCCAAAATGGCACCCACTCTCAGCTTGTTACAGGACACTATTACGGGGTGACTTTTTCTTTTTCTGCTCTATGGCAGGTATACTAAATCCCACAGGGTTTCAAGCTGAGTTCCCTCTAGGCTCTTCCTGCAGCATTACTGCCAGTGACTTGGGCTGCTTCAGTCTGGCCTCACTTCACTCTCCAATGCTGGTGCAGAAGCTCTCGGTTGCTGGGGTCCTGAGTTGTGGGCTTCCATGCCCTCCACATAGGTCCAATGTGTCCCTCTAGTTTGCATAGAATTTCCTCTGTCACTTTCTAACTTCTCCCTGAGACTGCACTCTCTCCACTTTAAAAAAAAAAAAAAAACAACTATCTTCTCCTAGACTAGAGCAGTAAGCTCCCTCCCTTTTCTGCCAGCTTTATTCCATTCACCTAAAAGTACCAAAATCTTGTCTTGCAGTTCCCCTTCCTTATACATTGAAGCTTCCAAGAAGTGTGAGGATATTGTGCAACTGCCATGTAGGAGATCTGAGATTAGGAAAAGGCTTCTGGCACAGGAATTTGTTTGTGAGACTTTTGATTAGTGGAGTAAATTTCACCATGATAGCTAATATATAATACCCACACAATTTTAAAAGGCCTTATACTATATGGTAGCTTGAATTTATAGGGATGGAAAAACACAAAATAAATATAGGTCTTTGTATCCTCCAAATCTTTGTGGATAGGATGCAGGTTGAGAAAACTAGTTTGGGGCAAACACTGGAAATTTCTTATGGGAAAATGGTGATGGTCCAAAGGTTCAAACCAAGGATAGGGAGAATCATTCATAGGATGCACAACTGGACCTTAATTAAGAACCTGGCAGTGTTTGTCCAAGCTGAATTTTTGAAATGTTATGGACTAGGGATTTCCTTTTTCCCTACTGAGTGGGACTGTATGTGGCATTATTGAGTGTTAGATATGTATTAGGAAGTTAACTTGTCTCTGGAGTTAACTGGTTTTTAGATCAAGGGGCACTTGTCCTGAGGAACTGCTTTCATTCATATATGGACTTGATTTATATAATGAGATTCCTAATCTCAGGCCTGAGTCTATTGCCACATGCAATGGGATTTTTGGAGAATCTTGGGATTGAATGAGTACATTTTTTTATTTACAGAAATCACTATATTTGGGGTGATTTATTACAAAGCTATAGATAACTGGAAAAATGTGACCTATGAAAATCTATTTCCCTTGTAAAATGTTGCCATCATTGATTTTTTGGGCTTCCTTGAGGATCCTTCAAGTCTGCCTACAAAGTGGGAGTGCAACAGAATTTAGGACTCGAACTACACTGTCTTCTGTCTCCTTGGTCAGCTCCACATAGTTCCATTTATTACTCACTCATGAAGTGTGAATACATATTGTCTCCCACAACATGCAGTAGAAGCTACTTGGTATGTCCTTCCGGATGTCCAATAAGAACATCATCTTCTGGCCGGCGCCGTGGCTCAACAGGCTAATCCTCTGCCTTGCGGCGCCAGCACACCGGGTTCTAGTCCCGGTCGGGGCGCCGGATTCTGTCCCGGTTGCCCCTCTTCTAGGCCAGCTCTCTGCTGTGGCCCGGGATTGCAGTGGAGGGTGGCCCGAGTGCTTGGACCCTGCACCCCATTGGAGACCAGGAAAAGCACCTAGCACCTGGCTCCTGCCATTGGATGAGCGCGGTGCACCGGCCGCAGTGCGTAAGCTGCGGCGGCCATTGGAGGGTGAACCAACGGCAAAAGGAAGACCTTTCTCTCTGTCTGTCTCTCTCACTGTCCACTCTGCCTGTCAAAAAAAAAAAAAAAAAAGAACATCATCTTCTGATCACATACAACCTACTTCATCCTATTGTAAAAGTCATTGTTTCCCTCAAATTCTCACCCTAATAAGAAATTGGCATCAATACAGGCTTTCTGTTCCTCACAACCACCAGTAACCAAATTCTGTAGAAACAGAATGTTCCTTCCTTGTTTATCTCTGTTTCATTGACTTCATTGAGGCTTTTAGCCTCTCAACTAGACTACTGGAATAATCTCTTAACTAGATTTGGGAATCTTTGAATTACTTTCCTTGAATCCATCCATTATTCTAGAACCAAAAATTATGAAATCAACATTACTTCTCTGCCTAACCATCTTCATTGGATTTGTGTCACCTGTCAAAGGTGATTGTGTGACTTCTAATCCAAGGAAAGTTTTTATTTTTTGGAGAATCAAAGGAAGATCCATTAAGAATTTGGAAGCATGGAAGGTAGAAACCTGGACATGTAGTCAACTTTCTAATAGAACACTGTCTTAGTTTCTTTTTTCTTTTTTAATATTTATTTATTTATTTGAAAGGCAGAGTTACATAGAGAGAGAAGGAAAAGCAAAGGAAGAGAGAGAGAGAGAGAGAGAGAGAGAGAGAGAGAGAGAGAGAGAGGTGTTCCATCCGCTGGTTCACTCCTCAGTTGGCTGCAATGGCCAGAGCTGCACCGATTTGAAGCCAGGAGCCAGGAACCAGGAGCTTCTTCTGGGTCTCCCACATTGGTTGCGGGGTCCCAGGGACTTGGGCCATCTTCCACTGCTTTTCCAGGCCATAGCAGGGAGCTGGATTGGAAATGGAGCAGCCAGGACTTGAACTGGTGCCCATATGGTGTGCTGGCATTGCAGGCGGTGGCTTTACCTGCTAAGCCACAGTGCTGGCCCTGTCTTAGTTTCTTAAAGATCACAGGCATTGTGTTAGCGCAGAGTCCCTAAGAGAATGACACAGGCAAGAAATTAGAAGGGGAGAGCTGAGCTTGCCAGCTCCTTCCCACAGTCCTGTCTGTGCTGCAGCCCCGTTTGCCCCTCTCCAATCTCCCCGTTCCATGCAGCAGAAAACTATAGCTTCCAATAAGCTGCCTCTTAGAACTGGCACCAGTCAGAAATAACCAACATGGTTCCATCCCTGTGATGCCCTTTAGCTAATTATAAGGTCAGTTTAATAAAATTACTACTGCTGATACTCGTACTCCAATCATGCACTTTACACTACGACAATTCTGAGATTTCCAAGAAGGACAAGGAAATGGGCAGCAGGCAGGCCTAGCCCCAACTCTGCCCTTTATGATTATCCAATTAAACCCCACCCAGACAGTATGCCCTGTGACTGCAGACGTTATAATGGTGTGCACCTGAACCTTGGTGAATGCAGCTGTCTCTTGGGTGTGCCCACAATCCCTCTAGAGTGTATTTTTGCTTTGTGTGTAAATAAATCTCATTCCTCTGTTGCCCTTTGCCTATGTCTCATCCTCAATTATTTTCTTGTTTCAGAAATAAGAACCTGAACTCAACCATCCTTTGATGCAGAGCCTGAGGTGTTGATTCTTTTGGAAGTTTTTAACTGAGGGAGTACTTCCAAGAATAATATCTGGAGAACTGAGTCAAGCAGGAGAGGAAAAGAAAGAACGTAGCAAAGATGTGCTTTCTGAGAAAGTCTAGTCTCAGCCTCATCTGTGGGACCCTTGGAGTATCAATGACACCATAGAGTTATCACACTACGCTGCACCCAAAGGGTCAGGGGAATTCTCTTAATAAGAGCACAGCTATGAGCTGTTTGTACCCAATGGTGATGTGGGTACTCGAGACCTAAGGCTGCCACAGTGAGGTACCACAAACTAGATACCTTAAAATCACAGGAATTTCTTCTCACACAGTTACAGATGCTACCAGTCCAAAACCAGGGCTTCAGCAGGGATGTTATACCACTGAAACCATTAGGGGAGAATTCCGTCTAGCCAGTTCTGAATTCTGGTATTTGCTAATAATTCTTGGCTTGTGGTTGCAACACTACAGTATCTGCCATTGTTGTCACATGGCTGACTTCCTGTGTTTGTCTCCATTGACACCTTGCATTCTATCTGTGCAATTGTGTTCATATTTCCTTCTTCTTCAAAGGATACCTGTTACTGAAGTAGGGCCCAAACTAACAGCCTCAATTTGATTGCATCTGAATACTTTACTTCCACGTACAATCAGACTCCTGGGTTCTGGAGGTTAGAGCTCTAAAATATCTTTTGGGAGGTACAATTAAACCCCTATCAATGGGGCACTGGAAAAAAATAAGGTCAGAGCACCAACCTCACTGACTGCAAGCATCTTGGAATCTTCCCACTTTTCCTATGAGTTTTGACTGAGCTATTGGCATACTGAACAGTTTCTAAATCCTAGTTTTTATGTCTTTGCATACTCTTCTTGCATAAACTAGGTCCCTTGCCCCTCTGATTGTTGAAAATTTCCTCAAGTATCAGTACCATATCCCAAGGGCAGCCTTCACTGGCCTTTCCAGTCTCTCCATACAAAGCCACACCATTCCAGATGAGTTTGTTCTACCAATTCATTCAGAAGTGTGTAATGGTACAATGCTAGCTATTAGATGTGGTGTTGGGTTATTAGCATACTGATTTTGGCATTAAAGTAGGCTGCAGTCTGATAGAGGAAACAAAATATAAGGAATCATAGCAAAGTATCAATACATGATAAAATAGCCACAATGTGCTCTAGCCTCTGAGAGAGAGAGAGCTCAAGCTCAGGCAACAGCAGAGTATGAGAGACAACACTAGTCAGGAAGACATTTACATGAAATATTAAAAAATAGTTTCAAATCATTCCTTTAAAGAAGCACCTAATTGTTGACTGTACAAATGTTCTCTGCTAGTGACTCATTAAGTCATTCATTTGTTAAAGTTGACAGTTATTTCTGGATTGAGGTACTGAGTTAAGTCCTGCTACACATACGTTTGAGCTGTTTTAGAGCAAACATTTTAAAAAGGCAGTAGAAGAAAACACACTTGCTGTCTTTAAGGTTAATGTAGCAACTTCTTATTTTGAACTGTTGAGAAAGCTGTATTTATCTATAATTCATTAGTATCCTAGGAAAATTTTGTCAATCTGTAATTTGTATATCTCAGAGCAATCCTTAAATATCCTAAAGGTAATTTTCCTAAACAGACAATTTAGCCTGTCTGCAACTGGAGTTGCAAGTGATGATTATCTGCAATAGTGATTTTCTTGTTTAAATGGCAATTTATAAAAAAAGTATGTCACCATTATTCTTGTTAAAAAATGCTGCCTTTTCATCAGATGCTGATAAATGCTCTACTTTCTATTAGTAGTGCGGATAACTGTGAGGGAAGATGACAACTTTAAAAGACTGACTCTGCAGATGCCAATCTTAAAAATCCACACCAAGGCTTGATGAGTTGGTTTAATATTCTTAGTCTTCGAATATAATTTTCTAAAATGTTCATTTATTTATTATCCTTTTGAAAGGCATAGCAACACATACCCACCCACCCACACACACACACTCATACACTCAGAGAGAGAGAGAGAGAGAGAGAGAGAGAGAGGGAAATATCTTCCACCTTTCCATCTGCTAGTTCACCCCCAATGCCTACAATAGCAGAGCTGGATCAGACCAAAGTCAGGAGCCTGCAGCTCCATCCAGGTCTCCCACGTGGATGGCAGAGACTCAAGTACTTCAGTCATCACCTATTGTCTCCCAGGGTGCATTTCAGCCAACAGGAAAGCTAGATCAGAGCTGGAGGCAGGACCCAAAGGCAGGTATTCCAATATGGGATAAAGACTCCCAAGTGATGACTTAACCTGCTTCCTCAAATAGAAATTTTGGAGGAAAATTTTTTTTTTTTTTTTACATTTGCCAGATAAAGATTATATCCGTCATTATTAACGTGGATGGAAATATACTATTTTACAAGTTTATCCCATTTCTTGTATTCATAGTTATATAATAAAGGATATTCTGTAGCTGACTTCTCCATACTCTATATTTCAAGAATGCAATAAAGATGAAGTAGAAATGTCAGGTTAATTGATTAACCACAGAAGTGCTAGATTTTCCTTTCTGAGTCAATCTAGAGCAGGGTTTGGTGAATATTTTTTATAAAGGACCAGACAGTGAAAATATTTTTAGCTTTGTTGATCATATGGTCTCTATCACAGGCATTCAGCTTTTTTTATAGGAATGCTCAGAATATTAAAAAGTATAATATATGTCCACTACTTCATATAGAATCCATACAGAGCCTTCTAACCCAGGAAATCCTTATTATACTCAACTCATCATCACCCTTATTATATACATAAGAAGAGACTGAGACAAAAATAAACAAAGCTAAGTGGATGCCCCATGCGAAGACTGGCCACATTTATCTAAGTTCCAGCACAGTTCCAGCAATGTGTCTGATAAAAAGTAGGGAGTCAACGGATTCTTATTGAATAAACCAACATGTGAATAAAATATAGCATACACTGCTGGTAATGCCCCACACATTTCTGTAAAATTTAGAGAAGACTGTGATTTGGTAGCATATAATTACTTCATGCCCACTCACTGTTTCGTTTTCATAATGTTTATTTATTTGAAATGCTGGGTGACCCAGAAAGAGATAGGGACACAGAGAGAAATCTTGCGTGTGTTATTTCACTCCCTAAATGACTACAACCGCCAGGTCTGGGCAGGCAGAAGCTAGGAGCCAGGAAGTTTGCCCTGGTCTCTGACATGTGTGGCAGGAGCACAGCTACGAAGGCCACCACCTGCTGCCTTCCTAGGAGTGTCATCAGGAAGCTGAATCAGCAGAGCCGTCAGGACTGCACAGGCCCTCCAGTGTGGGGTGCTGGTGCTAGTGCTGCTGCTACATCAGGGGCTGAACCTGCTACACCACATGGACAGCCTCCCCCTCTTGCCATGCAGATACACGGCTTAAAGCAACCAAAATACTTGCAATGGTCATGAGCAATAGTATGAACGCTGTGCCCTTGGGGCCCGCTGAGGCCTACTTTATGGCTCTGAGATGTCTTATATGTGCTTCCCCAAGGAATCACAGGGTGTTGAGCTCAATAAAGCCATTTATTTCATCTTCTACCCACTCAGGTTTTACAGTTGAGAGAAAGGATGTGCTGAATGCTTCAGTGGTCATATGGGGAAAGGAAGAGTCGGGGCTAAAACCTTGCTTTCCTGACCGCCTTCACCACGGTTCATATGTAAACATTTTTATTAACTGTGGAAGAAAATCCCCCTTCTACCACTTTTCCTCCCTCCTATATAAGTAACATGGAGTGAACATTTGAAGATACGAATACATCTTTTGAAAAAGATCTTAATTTAAGTGATTCAACTTAACTCACTTCTAAATCAATGACTGTACAAAATACCATCTCTGATTATTCCCATGTGGTGGAACAAAATCATTCTTATAACTGTAATTTTGAAGGGAAGCACATAGTGTGAGGGAGATTTTCCTAGTTATTAACACTGATAGCATCGTTTTTTCTTTTTCTTTTTCTTTTTTTTTTTACAGGCAGAGTGGACAGTGAGAGAGAGAGACAGAGAGAAAGGTCTTCCTTTGCCGTTGGTTCACCCTCCAATGGCCGCCGCGGTCGGCGCGCTGCGGCCGGCGCACCGCGCCCGTCCGATGGCAGGAGCCAGGAGCCAGGTGCTCCTCCTGGTCTCCCCATGGGGTACAGGGCCCAAGCACCCAGGCCATCCTCCACTGCACTCCCGGGCCACAGCAGAGGGCTGGCCTGGAAGAGGGGCAACCGGGACAGAATCCGGCGCCCCGACCGGGACTAGAACCTGGTGTGCCGGCGCCGCAAGGCGGAGGATTAGTCTGTTGAGCCACGGCGCCGGCCAGCATCGTTTTTTCTTAACAACTAGTGCTTACAACTTTTGACCATCTGTCTGTATATAATATGCACACAATTTCTGTCTACTTCAATGAAAACTTAGAATCTGAATGTCTTCCCTGTGATCAAGCAGACATTGCTTTCTGCTTCTCTCTTTAAAGATTCCAACATGGCAAAATGTCACTAACCTGTATCTTGCACTATTCTGACAGAATATTAAAATACAGTGATTTTTTACAAGCATGTTCCCTTTCTGGTATCCACAGATAATCCTATACAAATGAATAAATTTAGTTGACTTCTCTTTACCATGGCTATGCTTTAATTTACAGAAGATTTAGAATTATTCTCATTGTATAAGAAATAACTCTAAGTTTTGAAATGTTTGTATAATCCAACGCACATATCTGGTTAAATGGTTACTTAAAATTGATATGGTTAAAATGATTTTACTGAAGAAATGGCTAACTAAATATTTTACAATTTTTAAGCAAGGTGATAAAGGTAATAGTTGACAAATCTGGAATCACTCCAGGTGTCATTTTGGATTTAGTAATATTTTTTCTTTTTTATTTGTTTGAAAGAAAGAGTAACAGAGATTTATATATATAGAGAGAGCGTGAGTCAGAGGGAGGGAGACAGCCAGTGGCCCGGAACTCAATCCGGGATACCAACATGGGTATAAGGGACACAGCTATTGAGCCATCACTTGCTGCCTGCCAGTTTGCACATTATCAGGGGTCTAGAGTGGGGAGCAGGGTCAGGACATGACCCAGGTGCCTGGATATGGGATACAGATATATCAAACAATGTCAATCCCTGTGCCAAATTCCCACCCTTGAACTGAGGAATTCATTACTGAACAATTATGAGTCACTGAAACACACAGAATCTGTTTTTTTCTTTTAAATTGCCCTTGTAAATAATGTAAACTAAATGCTTGGAAATACTTTTATTTGGAGAAAAAAACCTGATTTCTAAAAAGTTATTGTTCCTTTGGGGTCAGTGTTGTGGCTAAGCAGGCTAAGCTATTGCATGCGTTTTGATCCTGCCTGCTCCACTTCTGGTCCAGCTCCTTGCTAATGCACCTGGAAAATCAGCAGATGATGGCCCAAGTTCTGGGGTCTCTGAACCCATTTGAGAGACTGGGATGGAGCTCCAGGCTCCTGGTTTCTGCGTGGCTCAGACCTGGCTGTTGTGGCCATTTGGTTTTTTTTTTTTTTTTTTTTTTTTTGACAGGCAGAGTGGACAGTGAGAGAGAGAGACAGAGAGAAAGGTCTTCCTTTTGCCGTTGGTTCACCCTCCAATGGCCGCCGTGGTCGGCGTGCTGTGGCCGGCGCACCGCGCTCGTCCGATGGCAGGAGCCAGGAGCCAGGTGCTTTTCCTGGTCTCCCCATGAGGTGCAGGGCCCAAGCACCTGGGCCATCCTCCACTGCACTCCCGGGCCACAGCAGAGGGCTGGCCTGGAAGAGGGGCAACCGGGACAGAATCCGGCGCCCCGACCGGGACTAGAACCTGGTATGCCGGCGCCGCAAGGCGGAGGATTAGCCTGTTGAGCCACGGCGCTGGCCCTGTGGCCATTTGGGAAGTGAACCAGCAGATGGCAGATATTTATCTGTCTCTCTGCTTCTCTCTTTCTCGGTAACTCTGCCTTTCAAATAACTAAATAAATCTTAAAAAAGATTTATACTTTTTTCTATAAAGAGGTTGGGCATGCATTTTGCTAAATTTATTCCTAAATGTTTTATATGAATTTTGTATTTACTTTTATTATAAATGGAAAGATATTTTGAATTTTATTTCTTAATTATTTTCAAATCACATATAAAAGTGATCAGTTTTGATTGGTTCCATATCTTAGCCATTGTGAATTGAGCTGCTATAAATATGGTAGTGCAGGCAACTCCTTCATATGCTGCTTTCATTTCCTTTGGCTGTATTCCCAGGAGGGATGATTGTAAACTGATGACTAGATAAAGAAAATGTGGTATATATACAACTTGGAATATTATTCAGCCATAAAAAGCATGAAATCTTAACATCTGCAACAAAATGAATGCAACTGGAGATCATCCTACTAAGAGAATTAAGCCAGATCCAAAAAGAAAAAAATCACACATACTTTCTCTTATTTGTGGTGGTCAATACATATTATATACAATTTATAGTATATCCATAGATAAATTACCATAGTTTTAGTGATTACTTTGAAATTCATTGTATATGGTTGAAGTGGACATCTTTTCATGAGGTTACTGTTAATAGATTTTGACTATATCTGAAATTTTTTCCATGACTAAAACAAGAAACTTGGATTTTTTTGTCCTTTTTGTTCTGTCCTCTTGGGGTGCAATGGCTCTGTCAGTATTAGAATAAATTTATTCTCTTGCACCCTTGAGAATTCTCTCTTGACTGAATATTTCAATGATGCTATTGCTCCATTTATCTGTTTCAGTCTTCATGCTCCTTAAAATGGTTGTCTTACTACAGAATCTCCATTTTACCACCTCTCATTTGCTTCATCTCCTCTGGTATGGCGTCGAGCCCTATCACTCCACTGAATCCGCTGGGGACATCGACAGGATTAGTGTTCTGCAGTTTGTCCACACCACTGTTCACTTTTCTCTTGTGATTTGTCATATTACTTGAATATAGCACCAAATATGTTTGACCACTTAAGGTTCCTAGATGCTGAATTGAATAAGGGCCAGGATAGGGCTAACTCCAGATTCTGGGAGATCACTGGGAAGACTGTTGGTTATAGAAGAGTTGATAACAGACAGTCATAGTTTAAACATAGTTCTCACAGTGGAGATGGAGACAAATGGACAGAGAAAATGGTATGTAGCAGGAAATATTAGGGACTGATAAACTTTGCCTCTATGTTCGATATGTTGAAATTGAGGAGCTCATGAGATATCCAAATAGAGCTATTGAATAGACATTGTCCATGGCGGATACAGATAATGAAGAAGAATTCTGAAATTGAACTTATTTAGAGTATCATCAATATTCGAATTGATTTGAGACGTGGGCTTGGATGTCATCACTTAAAGATAGGTGAGTAAGTTGGAAGAGAGATCTTTGTAAGAAACTTGCCATAGTCTATAATGTATTCTAGTTCCTTATTCATTTAAAAGAATGGCCATCAAGTAAGTCTGGGTATATAGGAAGTGACAAGATCATAACCAATGGAGTCGTTCTTTCTATTCTTTATCTCATGTGGTACATTTTCCTTTCAGTATGTGACGAGACAATGTAGTTGAAGGCATGCAAGCAGTAGATTTTGCTACACCTGTCACTCTACTTCTAATAATACATTTCAGTGAAAGCAAGCCTTGTATGACATATAAAACAATATTCAGTGTGATAATGCTATATTTGATTATGGTAATGCAGTTTGATGTAAATATCTTCTTGCTATTTTAAAAGAAAAGTTTTGTTACAGCTATGCAATTCATTTAATAGTTTTCTGTTGTCTGGAAATACCACATCCATTTTTTTCCCAAGCTGGTTTTGAAATACTTTAGCTTTAGTGTTTGAGGTTTCAGTAAATAGTAAACTTTTTTGTATCATAAATAAAGAGATTTTAAAAGAACATTAGAGTAAACATATAAATCTAGGGAAGAAAAGAATATAACAAAATTAAAGTCTATCATACTTGTTCCACGAGGAGAAAAGAGAAATGTAAAAAAGCAAATAAACAAGAAACGGCTCAGTAAAGTGAAAAGCAGAGAATGATTAATTCCCTTGAAATTATTCCTTTGCTTGAGCTTCATCTTTTAATAACATACATAAATCATTTTTATGGACAAAAAAATAAAGTCAGTGATTGAATTTATTCAAGTTCCCTGATACTCAGGTAGGAAAAAGCAAAAGATTGTCACTTGTCCTTTGACTGTAATCTACATTTTCAAACCATAGCTGATAATGAAAATTTACAACTTAGCATTTCGAGAAAAGGATAAATAAACAACAAAGTAATTGTTGATGAAGGACTGTTATTTCAGAATTCACTGAAATCAAACTCAAAATGTTATATGGTGTGTTCATATACGTATTTTGCTTATGGTAGGTATAGTCTGAAGTGGAGCATTTTCCTGGAAATCTAATTTATCAGGAAATACATTTTTCAAAAACATTGCCAGAGATTCATTTATTGCATGTTCGGTAAGTAAATCCTTTTTCTTTTTTTAATTTATTTGACAGATAGAGTTAGACAGTGAGAGAGAGAGAGAGAGAGAAAGGTCTGCCTTCTGTTTGTTCACTCCCCAAATGGCCGCAACAGCCAGAGCTACGCTGATCCGAAGCCAGGAGCCAGGTGCTTCCTCCTGGTCTTCCATGCGGGTGCAGGGCCCAAACACTTGGGCCATGCTCCACTGCCTTCCCGGGCCACAGCAGAGAGCTGGACTGGAAGAGGAGCAGCCAGGACTAGAATCTGGCACACATATGGGACGCTGTTGCCACAGGTGGAGGATTAACCAAGTGAGCCACGGCACCGGCCCCTGGTAAGTAAATCCTTATAAAGCTGAAATGAGTTTATTAACTTGTGTAAATTTTAAAACATTGGAAACATCCCAGCTTTCCTACTTTTATTAAAAAAAAAAAAAACTTCTACAATCCCATTTTTAAATAAAGCCAAATGATGCTAAATTTGTCTTACATTTTTCTTCTAATAAGTTACTCTTTTGATAGTTTCCTGAATGTATAATATTCAAACCTCCAATAACTCACTGAAAAATCTGGCACTATAAGAAATGAAAACCTCACTTTGTGAGTCTGTGGTCATCCTGAATTGGATTCCCCTAGTAAGCTTTTTGAGGGCTCAATTCAGGGATAATTCGGCTGACTGGAGTATCTGAGAGTAATCATCCCATCGAGAACCTCGAATCTCCATTTTCTGAGCATGCTCTCTTCCTGGAAGTGAATACTGCTACAGAAAATATGCATCATCTCATATGTGTTATGAAGCTAGACTAAAAACCAGATTGACGAAGGTTGTTGAATGGAATGTTTCTTTCCTTTTGGTTTGTGCTGAGATTTATTTTCTCATTAATCTTGAGCTTGAAGAGATATCTGGTTATAATAGAAAGTAGCTTTGACACCTTAGGAGAAGGTTTACTTCCCTTTAGGTCAGGAGTAGACATACATGGTAATGTCGTTGAGCTGAAGCAGAAATCATGACACTGTTGCTAAAAATGACTGCCTGAAATCGATTTATAAAAATGCCTTATATCTGTCAGTTACTAAACTTTGACTATGTTGATTCAACTGCAGATCTTTCTGTGAAGTGCACTCCCCAGTACCCCCTACCTTCATGCCCCCACTTCTTTTAACACCTACTCTATTGTCTGCACACATAATTTATGTGATAAATTAAATAAGGCAGCATTATTTCATTTATTGATATTTTTAACTAGTTAGAAGGAGATTCTGATTTTTATATTAACAGTTTAGAAATGATATTATGGTGTATATTGAAGCTGGGTATTTCAAAGAATCTTTGATTGAAGAAATTTTTATCCTTAATTGTGAATATTTTATAAAAGTGAGTGAAATGATGAGCTTACATGGTAACTACATAGGAATATCTATGTGTTCAACTTTCACTTGATAGCTTGGATGAAGTTCATGGTTTTTCAATGAAATGTTCCAAATGCATAGGAAGCAGTGCAGCCTTGTGAACAGTGGCGACTAATGATATGTATTAGCATATTTTCCTCCTCTAGATTTTTCTTTCATCATTTGCACATTTTCTAATTGGTTGTTTATTCTTATTGATTTTAAACCTTTATAAATTTCATATACTAATTCTTTGTCACCTTTATCTTTAACAGCAAATGCCTTCTAGTTTGTGGCTATTTTTTCTTTACTTTGTATTTTGAAATAATTGTAGATTCAGAGGAAATTATGAAAATAATTGAGAGAGATCACGACTACCTGTGACCTAGTTTCTACAGGCCATAACTAATAATTTGACACTGGTACATTGTGTTTACGGTTTTACACTATTTATCTCACATGTATATTCACATAACCAGTGCCACAACCGAAAGACTGAGCTAGTCCTTTAACACAGATGCCTCCGCATGCAATCCCTTTAAAGTCATCCTGCCTCCCTTCTTCTCCATTGGCTCTAACCTCTGTAAACCACTAATCTGGGATTCATCCCTATAATTTTGTTGTTTTGTGGAAGTAATACAAGTGCAATCACAAAGTGTGAGACTTTTATCACTTAGTATAGTTTTCTATATAGATCCTGTCTTCTGCTGAGGGAATTTTCCTCTTTACTTTCCCATTTGTATACCTTTGCTTTCCTTTTCTTGATTCTTGATTTTTGTTCCTGAAAGAAACCTCCAGACCTGTGTTTCATAGCAATGGTGAAGGTGGGCATTGTTAGTAAAATGGTGCAGTCTTATCTATGACATTATCTACACACGAACACCATCCTAGGCTCTAGCCCCGCCGCCATTGCTGGAAGGCAGGTGGCCACATGGCCCAACCACTGGTGTCAACTCCACTCCCATCCTAAGGGGATTTGCTGCTCCTACTTTCCTGCCTGCCCCCTGGTAAAGTTTTCAAAGGACCTGTTTCTGAACATGTGGTTCTTTCTCTCCATCTCTCTCTGTCTCCTGATCTCTCCCTCTCTGTCTATCTCTCTCTTCTCTCTCTCTCTCTCTCTCTCTCTCTCTCTCTCTCTCACACACACACACACACACACACCCTCATTCTCCCTCTTCTCCCTTTCCCTTTCCCTTACTCCGGTGTTTGGTGTGTTCTGTGGTGGCCTTACAGGCATCCATGTTTTGCTGTGGTTTTGGGGGAACAAGCATTCATTCTTTGAATATTATGTGCTGTTTTTAAAGATTTATTTATTTACTTGAAAGGCAGAGTTCCAGAGAGGCAGAGGCAAAAGAGAGAGAGGTCTTCCATCTGCTGGTTCACTCCCCAGATGGCCGCAATGTCCACAGCTGCGCAGATCCAAAGTCAGGAGCCAGGAGCTTCTTCTAGGTCTCCCACGTGGGTGCAGGGCCCTGAGGACTTGGGGCATCTTCTACTGCTTTCCCAGGCCATAGCAGAGAGTCGGATCGGAAGTGGAGCAGCCACTGGTGCCCATGTGGGATGCCAGTACTGCAGGTGGCGGTTTTATCCACTCTGCCATAGCACCAGTCCCTATTATGAGATTTTTTAACAGGAGGGTTTTCTTGTAGATATTCTTTATCAAGTTGAAGAAGTACCCTTCTTATCCCAGATTTCTGAGACTTTTTGTTTCATTATGAATGGCGGTTGAATTTTGTCAAGTCATTTTCTGCATCAGTTACCATCATGTGATTTTCTACTTCAGCCTGTTGATACAATGAATGACATCGGTTTTCAAATATTGAAACAATTTTGTATACGCGGAATGAACTCGATTTGGTTATTGTACATGATTCTTTCCATACATTGCTGAATTCAATTTGCTAATATTTTGCTGAGCATTCTTACATTTATATTCATGGGGGATAATGGAATGCAATTTTCTTTTTTGTGCACTGTTTTTGTCTTGGTTTCATATCAGGGGAACATTCCTTTCACAAAGGTAAGCTGAGAGCAAAGTTAGGCAGTTCTTTTCTAATATAAACATTTATTGCTACAACAGTCTCTCTCAGCTCTGCTTTAGCTGTGTGCACAAATTTTGGTATCTTGCACTTTTATTTCATTCAGTTCAATGCATTTTTTGATTTCCCCTGAAATTTCTCCTTTGACCCAGGGATTATTTAGAAATGAGTTGTTTAGTTTCCATGTATTTGGGGATTTTCTGTTGATCTTTTTGTTATTGATTTCTAGTTTAAGTTGATTGTGGTAAAGAACACACCCTATATAATTTCGATAGTTTTTAAATTTGTCGAGGTAGGTTTGTTTTTAAACCAGGATATAGTGGATGTTGGCATATTTTCTGCAAATGCTTAAAAAGAATGTGTTGTTGTTATGAGGAGTGTTCTATAAATGTCAATTAAATCCTATCCATTGACGTTTTCAGTTCTACACCCTCACTGAGTTTTTGCATAGTAGCTCTATAATGTTTTTTGTTTGTTTTGTTTCTTTTTCTTTGTTTTGTGTTATTTTTCATACATAAGACTGCATGACTATAATACAAAGGGCGGTTCTGTTTTCATTGAACATTACAATATACACAGCAAGTCTGGACTAGATCTTACAATCTGAACACAGGTACTTAATCTTTCTCATACAGCTATGTTTACAATGCACAGAATCCTGTAACCAAACTGTGTAGTGGAGCACACAAAACTGGACTGTGATGTAACACAGTATACAGAAACATTGCATCTGGCTCCACAATGTTTTGAAAGAGGGATGCTGAAGTCTCTAACTGTAATTGTGAAACTATCTATTTCTCCTTTCAGTTCTATTCATTTTTGCTTCACATATTTTGTGTGTCCCTCATTGGTTTATAGGTACACATTTTTTTTTACTGGTGTAGCTTCTTGGTGGATTAGCCCTTTAATCACTATGTAAAGTTTCTTCCCCTAGGAAAGATACAATTATAGCTACTCTTCCAAATACATGGAAACTAAACAACTCATTTCTAAATAATCCCTGGGTCAAAGGAGAAATTTCAGGGGAAATCAAAAAATGCATTGAACTGAATGAAATAAAAGTGCAAGATACCAAAATTTGTGCACACAGCTAAAGAAGAGCTGAGAGAGACTGTTGTAGCAATAAATGTTTATATTAGAAAAGAACTTCCTAACTCTTGCTTTCTTCTGACTAGTGTTTGCATGGTACATCTTTTTCCATCCTTTATTTTCCATCCACATATATATTATATTTGAAAAATGTCTTGTGGACATCATATAGTGCAGTCATGGTTCTGCGTATCTCCCAGACTCTTTCTTTTGATTGTGGTACTTACACATTTTACAATTCTGGTCTGCTTCAGACGAATTATCTCAGTTTTCCTACATCTGAGACTGACTTGACTTCTTTTCATTCCTGAAGAATATGTTCACTGGATATTGAATTTTGTATTGACAGTTCTTCCAGTATTTGCACAGTGATACAGATGGGGTAACCCAGACTACACGATTGCTGATGAGAAATCCAATGTCATTAAATTTCGTGTTCCAAAGTGGTAGTCTGCCATCTCTCCGTGGATGCTCTCAATAATTTTTGTCTTTAGTTTTTAGAAGTTTACTGAGGATATGTCTTTGCATGGATTTCTTAAATTTATCCTGTCTGAGATTTGTTCAGGTTTTGACAGTGTAAGTTGACGTCTTTTACCAAATTTGCAAAAATTTTTAGCCATATTTTTTGAGTGTTGTTTTACCCTCATCTTTTCCCCCTGTTTTCTGGCACTCGAGGGTTACAAATGTGTGAGCTTTTGGTCATAGCTGCTTAGGCTCCAAAGGTTTTGTTCATTTCCATTCAGTACTTTTTGTCTGTTGTGCAAAGTGGGTACTTTTTGTTTTCCCTCTTTATGTTTTGATTCCTCGTACCTTTCTGCTGGTGACACACCTGTTGGCTTTATCAAGTTCAGTTCTGAAATTCCTGTTTGCTTCGTTTTTAACTGTTCTCTGTCCTTGCTGAGACTTCACTTCTTTCATGCTTCAACCATGCTCATCATTGTTTGCTGAAGTCCTTTTACCAGGGCTGTTGAGAAACCCTTGTTAGATATTGAAACATCTGTGTCCTCTCAGCACTGCCATATGTTAATATTCTTTCCTCATTTGGGTTGAGATCTTTCTGGTTCTGGATGTAACAAGTAATTTTAAAAATAATTTAAGTCCGAATGTTTTGTATATTCTGTCATGAAACTCTGGACTTTGAGTTATAGCAGGTCTATTCTATCATTACTCCAGCTGGGGAAGAGGGAGTCACCTTGTGCCTGTCCCCTGTGCTGTTCTTCATCTGGCCTCAGCTAATGTGTGGTGAGGAGAGCTGGTAGGGAGAGGCAGGTGTGCCTCATTTCAGCTGACCCTCCCTGTCTGTATGGAGAGGTAGCCTTTTGAACCCTGGGAAGTGCTGGAATTCTTAGCTCTTCCCTGGCCTCCTCCGATGCTGCCCTGGTGAAGAAGAGGAGGAAGTGGAGGAGGAAAAGATTATTTTGTTGTTTCCAGTTATGGGGGTGGAAACCCAGCTGTCCTGGTGGTCTCTGCTCACACCTTGCTGGAGGTTCCCTGGAACTGGCCTGTCTCCTCACTCAGCTGTCTCTGAAACTCTCCTAGCTAGCGTGTGTGGCATCTCATTACAACAACGCACAGGAGGGGAACACTTGGTGTTTGCTTTGGCAGTGTGGGCTGAGCTGGGTGTTACTACACTTGTTTATGTGATATTTGGAATTGCTCTGTAACAGAGCAGTTATTGTTGAAAAGCTTTCTGTCTCGCTAGGCTTTTCCTGAGGCTGTTTAGTGCTGTCTAATGACATTCCCAGATTGCTGTCTTCTGTAGTCTAGGATGTAGGAGGCAGAGAGAAGCACGCGGAACTCATCTCTGTCATTTTCTGGTCCTGAAATCCCTAACCAATGTGTTTCCTTCCAAATGTTTGTATAATTATTCTTCTTTGCTTTATATTTGTAATGTCTAGGGTTTTTAGCTGTTTTACCTGAGTGCTTAGTGGGAGGCATAGGCTACGTCTGCTTTCTATTTCCAGTAGCAGAAGTCTGGCCAATTGGCTTTAAAATATTGTCTAAAGGGGGCCAGCACTGTAGTGCAGCTGGTTAACGCCCTGGCCTGAAGTGCTGGCATCCCACATGGCTTCCGGTTTGAGACCTTGAAGCTCCACTTCTGATCCAGCTCTCTGCTGTGGCCTGGGAAAGCAGCAGAAGATGGCCCAAGTCCCCTGCACCCGTGTGGGAAACCCAAAAGAGGCTCCTGACTCCGATCGGCACAGCTCTGGTTGTTGCAGCCAACTGGGAGTGAATCATCGGATGGAAGATCTCTCTCTCTCACTCTCTCTTTCTGCCTCTCCTCCCTCCGTGTAACTCTGACTTTCAAATAAATAAATAAATCTTTAGAAACAAAATATTGTTTGAAATGTATATTTTAAATTGGAGTTTAATATGTTAATATTGTCAAAGTTATCAATGGTCTTATTTATGTTTTATGCTTTTCATGTCTCAAGAAATTCCTCCCTAATCCTAGGCTGTAAACATATATTTCTAAATGTTTTAAAAGTAAATGTTTTTATAGTTTGGTCCATAATTCATCAGAAGTTGATTTTTTAAGTGGAAAAGAACATTTTATTTCTTATATTTTCTGTGAGGATCATCAATTATCCCAAATTAATTTACTGAATAATGCACCCTTTCCTCACTGACATAACTTGATTTCTGTATTCTAAATCAAATCACCATTGATGTTTGGGGCTGTTTTACGATGCCTTATGTAGCTCATTGGTCTATTTGAATACGTTTTTAGGGACACATGCTGCTTAAGACAGTATAATTCAATTAGTTCTTGATTATAGTCTACTAGGGTAGCTTTCCATACTATCCATGTTCTAAATTTTGTTAATGCTTTTAGTTCTTTTCTCTACAATCAGCTTTCCTAGCTGACATTTTCATAATATTGAGTATTCAGTCCATTAATATATTATCGTTGTTTAGTATTTTAAAGGAGGAGTTACAGATAGAAGGGGAGAGAGAGAGATCTTCCATCCACTGGTTTACTCCCCAAATGTCCGCAATGGCAAGGTAGGAGCCAGGCCAAAGCCAAGAGCCAGGAGCTTCATCTGGGTCTCCCATGTGGGTGCAGGAGCCCAAGTTACTTGAGCCATCCTCCACTGCTTTTCCAGGTGCATTAGCAGGGAGCTAGAATGGAAGTGGAACAGCCAAGGACTTGAACCTGTGTCCATATGGAATACAGGTATTGTAGGGGGCGACTTAACCTGTTAAGCCACAATGCCAACACCCATTGTTTATTTTTGCATAAATGTAATCATGCAGTATTCTTTTGTAGCTTCTTTCACTTAGCATTATATTTGTGGGAAATAGCTTTTGTGTGAATCAATCGTTCATCCACTCCAATAATTCCTTGTGATTTCTGTTACAATTGTACATATTTCTATCATATAATCTTTTTTTTTTTTTTTGGACAGGTAAAGTTATAGACAGTGAAAGAGAGACAGAGAGAAAGGTCTTCTTCCGTTGGTTCACTCCCAAATGGCTGCCACGGCTGGTGCTGCGCCGATCCGAAGCCAGGAGCCAGGTACTTCCTCCTGGTCTCCTGAGCGGGTACAGGAGCCCAAGCATTTGAGCCATCCTTCACTGCATTATGGGGCCACAGCAGAGAGCTGGACTGGAAGAGGAGCAGCTGGTACTAGAACCCGGCGCCCATTTTGGATGCTGGCACTGCAGGCAGAGGATTAACCAAGTGAGCCACGGTGCTGGCCCCTATCATATAATCTTCATTACTATTTATCATTGATTTTTCTCTCATTTCTTTTCTCTTCTTTTTGCTTCCTTATATTTTTCCACTCTGCTGAATTGATACTATCAAATCATTTGTCTTCCTTAGTAGCTATTCCTTATCTATTTAATTTTAAACTGAAACCTAAATCTATTTTATTCAAAATCACGCTTGAACAAATGATTAATGTTTAGTATTTTCCCCCTTTTTAACCTGTTGTATGGTCCCTTGTTCACCTGGATATTTTTTAATCAAGATTTATTTATTTACTTGAAAAGCAGAGTTACAGGGAGAGGAAGAGACACAGAGAGAGAGGAAGGGAGGGTAGGAGGATGGGAGAGAGAGAGAGAGAGAGAGGAGAGATCTTCCATTTGCTGATTCACTTACCAAATGGCAGCAATGGCCAGGGCTAGGCCAAGCTGAAACCAGCAGCCTTTAAACCCATCCCAGGTTCCCATATGGCTGCAGGAGCCCAAGTACTTGAACCATTTTCTGCCGCCTTCCTAGATGTGTTGGCCAGAAGTTTGAATGGAAATGTAGTAGCCAGCACTTGAATTTGAGACTCCTATGAATGACAATGTCACAGGATATGATTTAACCCTCTGTGCCATAATGCCAGTGCTCCTAACTATATTTAATACCTCTGAAAACCTGTGACCCACTGACATTCAAATTGTAACTGAAATATTCACCTGATTTATTTTTTAAGAAATTTATTTATTTATTTGAAAGGCAGAGTTAGAGAGAGAGAGAGAGAGAGAGAGGGAGAGAGAGAGAGAGAGAGAGATTGATTGATTCATCTGCTTGTTCACTTCCCAGTTGGTTGCAATGGCCAGAGCTGGGCCAATCTGAAGCCAGGAGCAAGGAGCTTCTTCTGGATCTCCAATGTGGGTGCAGAGGCCCAAGGATTTGGGTCATCCTCCACTGTTTCCCCAAACATATGAGCAGGGAGCTGGATTGGAAATGGAGCAGCAGGGACTTGAACCAGCACCTATTATGGATGCTGGCACTGTGGGCGGTGGCTTTATTCACTAAGCCATAGCACTGGCCCTCACTAGATTCATTTAGCTTTCTTTCTGTTTAACCCTATTGTCAAGATGAATACATTTGATCTCACCTTAAAAACTTAAAAAAAAAAAAAAAGGACTAGATGAAAACGGGGGAAATAAAGTGTGTGAAAAGTATGTGAATGAGAATATAAGGAATGATGTTTTTAGAGTTAGTTCAACTTTTTCCTGAGTCAGATAAGCAATTTTCTTTTATGTTCACAAACAGCAGGGCTTATATTGCTTTTGTCCCTCTCCAAAGTAATAGGTATTAGATTTTCATCTTTTATGGTTTTTTTATGGTGTTGTGTTTATGCCAAAACAAGATAGGAGCACATAATTCATTTACTCTTAATATATTTATTAAAAATCCTAATTTATGTGTTTGGATGTTATGCTGACTTTTCTATTAAATTCACCAGATATTTATCTAATCATTGCATATAAAAAAACCCTGAAAGACACCATCTGGGTTTTAAAGGCACAACACCACCCGAAGCCATTTTTAGTTATCTCTTACAATTTCAGATGCTCAGGGAAACAAGAAGCAAACCTGACTTCTTGGTTGCCATATACAATTCAAGAATTGAGAACAAATTACTTTGATTCTGACAGGGTAAACCAAGATTACATCGTTTTTTCCAAGTGGAAATCAGTCTACTTTGTAACAAAGTGATTTTTTTCCCTACTACTCAGCTACTCAATACAAAAGATACAATGGTTTATTATGCGATTGTTCACGAGACAATGATTCTTATTTTTGATAGACAGTAACTGTAAACATATGGTGCTCTTTGCAGACAGATTGTGTCTTCCGAATGTCAGTTAAGCACTAAGGCTCCACATTTTCCCATGCGTGAAGCCAGCTCTTACAACGGAGAGGGCTTTCATGCCTTAGAATGCTGACTGATCACTAAACACATGGATTGTAGAAGATCCGAGAGTGATTTTGTATGTAACTCTGGCTCAAGCAGTGTAAGAGCATTTATGTAGCTTTACCACAGGGAGTCTATAAAGGTAACCATAAACCATCTCTTCAGAATGAGCATCTTTCACCTTGTTTATGGATCCTACCTCAGTGAGCGTAAAAAAGAGTGGTGAAACAACACCTTGTCCGTAATATATTACTCATGTCCGAAAGGAAAGTAAGGCACAGTTTCAAAAAGTAGGACTGACATCCAACTCTTTACTTAAATTTTTGTCTAATGCACCAGAGTTCTGAGTACAGAATACAATGTGAGACTTGACTTGTCATTTGAGACAAGAAATGAAAAGGAAACTTGTCTACAGGTTATTTAAATATTAATGCCAATTCAGTTCACAAATGAGAGTTTATATTTTGTATATGAAATAATACCAGGAAGACCTTATTTTATTTTCATGCCAACTCCTAAAATGCACATTATTGTGTGTACACATACATATTAATACATTCATGAAAACATAGTGATGTTGGTTATTTAGTCACCATAATGGTTATATATGTAAGATTTTAAGAGGCAAATGTTTAGGAAAAGGAATTTTAAATGGAGAGAATAAATGAAGGTATTCTCAGATTATTAAAATCACATTAAATTCAGCTTAGTCAATCCAAACTGTAATCTTATGCATGAGGTCTGTGAATGGGAGTTTATAATGAAACAATTTATTGGAGGGATATCTTGGAAAATCATTCTAAAATTTTAAGATTCTATTTTGTAAAGAGGTGTTGGAGATTGGATAGTACAGGCCAACCTATTTAAGGAGAACATTCTAATATATCCTTAAACCTAAACTCCTAAAATTTCAGTGGTTTAACAAGGACACATTTTTTTTCTCCTGCTCATGTTGTGATCCAGTGTGAGTCACTGGGAAGCTTCCAGGCTTCTTCCACCAACTGCTAGGCCTTCAGTGTGTTTCATGGGGTCTTAAGTATTTAACTTAATGTATGGGGAGGTTTTAGGGGGTCTAGGCCTGAAAGAGAATTCCTTGTCTTCCTGCATTATCTCAGAACTGATCTACATGATCCCTTCTAACCTTACACAGTGTGGGACAGGTGGTCTAGAAGCAACTGGGAGTGAGGAGAAAATTAAGAGAGTGATTCAATGATCCAGAGTAGAATATGTAGGATCTGGTTACAATGCAGACTACAGAAACAGTTCTCAGATCCTATGTCCACCCACAGCTTTTCAACATGATTGCATCTCTAATTCATGGTAATGCGAAAAATTGTTCAAAATATAGTTTGTGAAAATTACAGCATAGATACTCTTTGTATTAGTAAGAACAAGCAAATTTATAGCCTAATTTTACCTTTATAAAACTTAGAAGATAATAGCAGAGAAGAGAAAAAGCCAAAAATGTTAAGTAGTCACTTGGATTCAGAGTGAAGTTTTTACTAAGAACCAGCTGTCAAAGCAGATGTCTGAGTACAGAGAATAATAGAGACATGCCATGTAGAGTTGCAGAGAACAGGAGTGGTGCAATATCCAAGAACAGTCTATTTTAACATGCATTTGAAGTAACTGGAACACTGAGCAAGGAGCAAGTTTACAGACTGCTTTTATCTCAAAGGTAGTAAGGAAGGCCACAGTGAAAACCCAGCTGCTGACACACTCAAGAAGTTGGTTGGATTAGTCTTATCATTCAGACCAGGTTCAGTTCCTAGTAGATATTAAGAGAGATGGGTGTCTGCCGTAATCGTTAAGATGAGAGTTAAGGTATCCACAACCCACTGGGGTGGACTCCTGGCTCTATCTCCTAACTTCAGATTTCTGACAATGCAGACCCTGGAGACAGGAGTGATGGCTCAAGTTATTGTGTTCCTGCCACCCCCACGGGAAAGCTGGATTGAGTTCTGGGCTCCCTGCTTTGGCTCTACTCAGTCTCCATTGCCAAGGCTACTTGAGTAGTGAACAAGCAAAAGACAGCTCTCTCTCCCTCTCACTCTTGCTCTTGCTCTCTCACTTTCTGTCTCAGACAAAATATATTTAAAGTAAGATAATACTGAAAAATTTATGAGCTAGAGATTTTTTTCCCTACTTACAAAATTGATTTGGCCATTAGCTATTATTGTAGATTCAAAGACAATGATGTGAGGTCTTCTACTCTTGCTTTTCATCTGCCTATAAGGTCTGGAGGTGAGCACAGACAGAGGTATTACTCGAGATTATTCACTTATTTATTCATTCACTGAAATACAGGCTCATTCAACTCTTAGAGGAATGCAGGGACCAAATGTCAGGAGGTCTTCCATCAAAGAGCTCAACCTACAATATCAAGTTGAGCTCCTGCTACTCATTTGAGAGACTAGAGTTGTATTCCTGGTTTCCGGCTTTTGACCCAGACCTGGGCTGCTGCGGGTATTTGAAGAGTGAACCAGTGGAGGGAGCTTTCTATCTCTATCTGTCTCTCTGTCTCCTTCCCTACAATATAATTTAAAAAAAAATTAAGAGAAACTAAGTCTATATTAGTTAGGGGGGCAAATCCTACTCAAACCATAGTAGAAGCTGACACTGGTTTAATGATGAAACTGTACCACATTTCCTTAACTTTTACACTTGGAAGAGTCTCCATTTGGAAATGAAGAGAAATGTATGAAGTCTGAGCTTTGGATATTTCTAAGCATAAAATAACAGTCCTCAAGAATGAAAATAGTATCTTTACACAGAACTCAAAAGAGACACAAAGGATCTTCAAAAAATTCAAGGAAAATGTGTATTAAACTTAAACTATTTGGCATACCCTTGGCAGAGTAATGTGGATAAGGCTTGATTTTATAATTTGAGGCAGAATACGAATCCAGTCTCATCTCTTTGCACAATGTTTATTAATTTAAGACATGCTACTGGGCACCTTCCAGAAAACATCACACTGCAAGATTTAGGAACACAGTGGAAAACCTGCAAATATAGTTCATATTTGCAAAAACTGCATACTCTTTCAGGGAAAATCACCACTAAGGTAATTATGAAGGGAAAGACCAAATATTCTTTATATAGCAGTCTGTTTTATTTTTCATCTACCAGAGTTTGACTTACTTTAAGATAAGACCAGTGGCTGCATATGTTTGTGGTGGCTTTAGATAGAGTGTTTTTGTATTCACCTTGAACACCCGAGCACCTACGCCATAATAGGTTCCTAACAAGACTCTGAGCTGAGCTGTCCTGATTCTCTTTCCCCTAACGTACACGCTCGTCCTTATTGTTACCGTCACTTTAGTTTCAGAGCAAACTTTCTTTCTATAGTTATCTTAGGGATTTAAAAAAAACAGTTTTAATAGCATCTTAATAAAATACTCCCCATCTGTTTTTATTAACTCCATTTAAAGTGCAGAGTGCTTTGCATTTTTATAAGTCTAATGGGTCCTGTTTGTTAATTTATTGGAATGATGTTTTATTTCCATTTCTCACTATTTTAAATGTGTTATTTATTATTTCCCCCTTTCTCTTCACCCCAAACAATGAGGCCATTTGTATTTTTATATGGCTATATTCAGAGTTCACACTGCTAGCTGTGGAGTTTGTTAATATAACATCAATAATATGTATTTCAATTGACTTTCTTTCCATGGAAGCCATGCCAGAGTGACTCTAAGGAAACACAAAGAATAAAAATAAAGATGAGAGAGAATGAAATAGTTAGAATTTCCTCTGAAAGGCATACCGATAGACCATTCCCTTGGTGGTTTTATGTAAGCTAAAATAATTTATATGTAATTATACACATTAAAATATACATTCATAATTGGTAAAAATGCTTAAGTAGTGATTTTTCCTGTTCACTGTTTTTATTCACTTGAATTGTTTTCACTGAGGGGAAATAAATATTCAACCCATCCTTGTTCATGATCACTTAGGGCAATTATAGTTTGGCAATTTCATTGCTGAATATCAAATACCAGCATGAAACAGTTTCCGTATATATCTATATATGTAAAGACACATATAATACTTATGCACATATAAGTATGCATTACTCACAGTGTAATTGTTATTTGAAAGAACCAAGGACGCTTTGGGCCCTAGATTATTTCCTCATTGAAGGCACACACACATTAGCTTAGCAGCATTCTAACACCAAACTCAGATTTTCGAATAGCGGATTTTAACCATCTAGAGCTTGCTGACACAGCAGACCTTTAGAAACCTCACCCCACTCCGCTGCACCCTGTTCAGAGAGTCTTGTGGTTACAGCTCCCAAGCCACTGTGGCCTGTGGCCTGGGCGGTGGTGCCCCGATCCTGAACAACGCCTGGCCTGTTAGTCCCTCTTTGATCTGCCTCCTCCCCAGGAGTTCTTAGTCCTCCTCCCCTTCCTGGTCACAGCCACTTCACCTAGTGCTCACTCCAGTCCTTCTTGGTATGAAATTTGCATTCCTGAGTTTTAACTCACGTCTCTGGCTCATATGGTCAGGGAATACAGATGAGAAATGTTCTTAGTGTCCTGCATATCTAATATCTGTGTGCTGCTTTCACACTGTCAACAGTTTTCCTGGGGACAGAGTTTATGGCTAACTTCTTCCCAAGACTTTGATAAATATTGCCTCATGGTCTCCTGGAATTTTACGTTGCAGAACAATCTGCTCCAATTTTATCTCATTTCCTTGTATATATATATATATATATTTTCTAGATTGTTGTAGGATTGTTTCTTTGCCTTTTAAATGTAAAAATTCCACTAGACGTATTTTGCTATTGTTTTGTTTCCATTGATTTATTAGAACACTTACTCTCAGATTTCACGATGAGGTTTTATTAGATGAAAAAAGTTTCTCGTTATTTACTTATTGATTCTGCTCCATCTACTTTTATAGACTTTGATTAAGCTTTGGGAATCTGTTCTCTGTATGGCTTAATTTTCTCCTTTTAGTTATTTTATTCATTCTCTTTACGCTTCAGAAGAATTCCTGATTTTTTCTTCTACATCGTTAATTTGATTTTTTGTAGTATCTTATATGCTTTATGTTTCACTATACGTAAGAGTCAGAAAACATAATGTAGAGACAAATAATCATTCCTTATCTAACTTTGCATTATACTGGTAATTTATACTAGATCATATGTGGAATGCCACCTTAAGAACATAAAAGAGATGTGTAAAGCACCTTTTTTCTGTTCTTGCAGTCTTCTTTTACCCCCAAGGGAAAGCAACTTTACAGAAGTAAAGGGTGTATTCTTTGAGATTCTGAATTTCTATTTGGCCTATAACGCTTCTGCTTTTATTCATTTTTATAGGGGACAATCTACTTCAGCTCTGCCATTTACTGTTTGAGTTATCTCAACTTTGTATGCTTAAATTTCATTTTTCTAAGGAATGGGGTTGATAATAGTACTCGTCTCATAAAGGAGGATGGTGGATAAAATTCATCAATATATTTTTCTTCATCTTCTTAGCTATGAAGAGTGCCTGGCATATTGTGAAAATTCAATGACCACTGAACTGAAATGAAAGAACAAGATTCACTGGTTTCCAGGAGAAAAATCTCAATTCTTTCTACCACTGCCAGTTCTGACTTCCGCAGGAGTGGTGTTTTTCCACCAGGTCTATCTCTGGTCAGTCTCTGAGAGGTAAAACAATTCTCTGGAAAGTTTCAACACCATAGTTCATTTCAAGGCTGAAATGCTTGACAAATGCATTTACATTGAGAGCTGCTTCTTTTCCCTGGCCTGTACTGTCAGCATCATTCGTATTTCCTGAGTCTCACACGACCTTTCTCCCGAGTCCTCGCGCTCGCAATCCCATTACTGATCAGTCCAGAGCTGCAGCCTGGAAAGGTAGAGTCTGTTAGAGACCTACCAGAGAGGAAAAGCCCTCAGTCGGCAGTTCTGCTGTCATCTGGTATTGGAGTCTTCTGGGCTTGCAGAGGCTCCTAGAGGACTTGTTTTCATGGCAAGCATTCGTGGGTTCATCTGAGGCTGCCCCAGGGGACCAGAACACTGCACCCTTCAGCCACGTGAAGATGGATTCTAATCCTCTGACTTATCTCTCCCCCTTAGGGCCAGAAGCTTGTGAGGAGCTCCTTGGCATGCGTGGAAAGTGCTCCTTCAAGATAGCTGCAGTGGGGTGACCTGGCAACTCCTCATCTTCTCCTGGCCCAACAGTGGCAGGGGAGGAGGCTTGTAGGTCCACAGGGAATGTATGAAAAAAACATACTCCCACTCTCTAGCCATTGTCCTGTCTGTTCCTGGGAGAGAGAGTGCATTTAATAAGCAGGCAGCAGATGTCTCTGATGCCCATACCGGACCGTAACTACAAGAGGGAAAAGAGGCACCTCTGACTCCTTGCCAGAGGCCTCGGGGCCACTTTGGTACCTTGTGCTCTCCAGTGCTCTCAGGCTGTGCCTCACTGGGGCGTGTGCTGCCTGCAAGAAGATGGTGAAGACCACAGTGCTAGCTCCTGGAAGCAGCGGCCCTTGACAGAGAGGGGATAAGCCCTAACACTGTCTAGCGAAATGCAGTGCTGGGAGCTAAAACAATACGACATGTGACAGATACAGGGGGGTGGGAAGGTAATGATGCCTCTGTGGGGGATGGCTGAAAGGCCCCACAAAGAGCAGTAAGGGGACCCTCCTTGTTTTGAGGCAGGTTGAATACTCTTAGGGAACTTGTGGTTGCTTTGTGAGCTGGCCACACATGTATTCGGAATCATACAGCCAACAGGAAGAACTGGCCCCCTGAGTGAGTGACTGATGTGACTATTACTGATGGCACTCTATGAAGCTAAGGACAACAGCATGTTAAAAAGTCAAATACAACCACGACGCAGGTTGGATGAGATCATTTGTCTCATTTCAAATTACATATTTTATGAATTTGCATTAATTCTCAGGTTATCCCATTACCGTTTACTAATTTTAGTGTTCCTGAAAGAAATGAATTCAAGGTAGCTTCAAAATTTTCCTGACTTTTAAAAGATTATAGGTTAAGACTGTAAAATAATATTAGTGACTCCTATAATAATGAGTTACTCTTACAGGGATTACTCTTTTCCCACTTAACACTGTTAAAATCGTACCAATTCATCAAAGCCAGGCTCATATTCTAATCCTTGAAAAGTCTTTTTGGGGCCGGCGCCGTGGCTCAACAGGCTAATCCTCCGCCTTGCGGCGCCGGCACAACGGGTTCTAGTCCCGGTCGGGGCGCCGGATTCTGTCCCGGTTGCCCCTCTTCCAGGCCAGCCCTCTGCTGTGGCCCGGGAGTGCAGTGGAGGATGGCCCAAGTGCTTGGGCCCTGCACTCGCATGGGAGACCAGGTAAAAGCACCTAGCACCTGGCTCCTGCCATCGGATGAGCGCGGTGCGCCGGCCGCAGCACGCCATCCGCGGCAGCCATTGGAGGGTGAACCAACGGCAAAGGAAGACCTTTCTCTCTGTCTCTCTCTCTCTCACTGTCCACTCTGCCTGTCAAAAAAAAAAAAAAAAGTCTTTTTGACCATATTAACTAGAAGTAAATCCCTTTTTACTCCATTACTAATTGTGTTACACATTTGGTTTGCAGTTTTTACTAAATATTGCTTTGCAGTAGACATATTTCCACATCTATCTTAGCTCTGTTACTGGATCTGAACAGGTTGTGTCTCCTGGGATGGCTCTCCAGCAACTTGCTTTCTATTTAGCAGGGACTCAGCCACGCTATTGGATTCATAATTATTTTAATCACTTATAGATACCTTGAATAACATTTAAAAATATATGCAAGTTGACTTTCAAATTTATTAATGTTAGAGGGAATGCAACCTAAGAAAAATAGGCAAAAATAGAAATAAGAATTTAATAAAGACCAAACTTAAATGGCCTTTAAATTGGTATATAGGACACCAAACTCATTGAGGGCTTGGGTAATGAAAATGAAAGCCACAATGTGATGTTACTTCCAATTCATTAGATGAGCAAAAATTGCAAAAAACAACAGCTAGTACTTTGGATGAAAAATATGCTTTGATTATTTGGTAGGAGAGACAAAACTGAATGCTTTCTTGGAAAGCCATATGACTGACAGTGTATAAAGAATTTTTGTGAATAACCATATAAATGAGGTCTTAAAAATTCATGGAAAATGTATATTATGAAAAACTACACATCAATTTAAAAATTATTTTACACCAAAACATATGCATATTAATTAGTTAGAACACATGTGAAAGGGATCCCTGAGTCATGAAGGAGAGTAGACATCAGTTTGAATAAAGACTCTATCAAAGCCACAAGAATCCTACTAAAACTGAAGCAAGAACAAACACCAAGATGATGGAGCTTGGATGAAAGAATGGTGAAGTCATTGATGCTTTATGCAAACTTTATATGGACATTGCTCCAAATAATTCAACAATTTTTTAAAAAAGATTAATTGATTTATTTGAGTCAGAGTTAACAGAGACAGCGAGAAACATAGAGGGATCTTCCATCTACTGGTAAGCTACCCAAATGGCTGCATTGGGCAGAATGCACCATGTTGAAGCCAGAAGGCTGAAACTGCATCCATATCTCCTACTTGGGTGGCAGGGACTCAAGCACTTGGACCAGCTTCTGTTTTTCCTAAACCATTAGCAGAGAGCTGAATCAGAAGTGGAGCAGCCAGGACACAAACTGATGCCCATATGGTATGCTGGCTTTACAAGTGGTGGCTTTACCCACTATGTCACAATGGCAGCCTGTGTATAACTCATTTTAAGACAAGATGAGATGATACTGAATATGTAGCTTGTACTGGCAGATCATCCACATCAATTTTCAAAAAAAAAAAAAAAGAGTAATACTGTTTGTTCCCTAACTGAAGAGGACCAACAATTAACAGCATAAAAAAAATCAACACTACAGTCATCTCGATTGATTCAGTTTACACAACTCCGCCTGAAAAATGAAAGTGAAGCAAACTTTCTGCTTGATGGACATCAAAACTGTTGCACCCAGATCTACTGACAGAGCAGAGGTTTTCAATGGAAATTTTGAGCAAATGGGAGTGGATTCTAAAGCATTTCTTCAAAGAATTCTGGCAGGACACAAAACATGGCTCTACCAGTCTGATCCTGAAGACTGGGCACAGCCACAGAAATGGCTGTCAATGAGTAGAAGTGACCTGTTCAAAGGAAAAGTGGACCAGTGGAGAGCAAAGGCCATGGAAACAGTTTTTTCAGATGCTCAAGGCATTTTGCATGTTGACTTTCTGGAGGACCAAAGAAGAGATAACATCTTGTTAGCAGTGTTTTGAGGATATTAATCCAAGCTTCCACAGAAAATGATCTGAAAAGCTTCACCATGACTATGCTCTCATTTATTTCTCTCTTCAAACACTGTAATTTTGTGAGAATTTTGATAGAAAATCAGTAGACATCCACATCACACTCTTGGTTTGTCTCCTTCTGACTTCTTCCTGTTCCTTAACCTGAAATCATCTTTAAAGGCATGCATATTTCTTTGGTTGATAAAAACAAAGCAAAACAAAAAAAGACTTCACTGACATGGTTAAATTCCCAGGAACCCACTTCTTTTGTGATGGACTAAATGATGGCTATCATTGCTTACGAAACTGTTGAACTTGATGGAGCTCATGATGAGAAATAAAATTTATGTTGTTTATTTTAATCAGTTAATTCCATTTCCCATACTTTGAAGTTTCTTTTATACCTTTTCACCCACCAATTCCACTTCAGGGTGTGTGTATTAGAAATAAGAGCAAAATTTCCAAAAGATTGTTGTTTATGGTATCTTTGTAGTGGGAAAAATTAGAAATAATGTAGTTGGTCCAAGAGGCTAAGAAATTCTGATATATCATTTGAAATTATCCTGTCATTAAAAGAATTTACTTTAGTAGGTCAAACTTCTGCCGGTGGTGCTGGCATCCTGTATGGGTGCTGGTTCATATCTCGGCTGCCCTTCTTCCAGACTAGCTCTCTGCTATGGCCTGGGAAAGCAGCAGAAGATGGCCCAAATGCTCAGGACCCTGTAGCCCCGTGGGAGACCCAGAAGAAGCTCCTTGCTGTTGGCTTCAGATTGGCCCATCTCTAGCCATTGAGGCTATCCGGGGAGTGAATCAGTGGGTGGAAGACCTTTCTCTCTGTCTCTCCTCTCTCCGACTCTCTCAAATAAATGAGTAAATCTTAAAAAAATTAAAAGGAATTTACTTTGTAACATTGGGAACAAAGCAATGTTACATAATTACAAGAAGAAAGTCTGTCTATGATCAGATAAGATAAAGCACTGCCCAATGTCACCAGATCTCATGTTCTCTGACCTCTTCTGGTATTTTCCCATATCCTTTACTGTTTGATGATGGATTGCCTTGTATCTGTGACCAACTATTGCAATGTATGTGACTTGTATTTCTTCTTAATCCCTTGCTGTTTTATGTTGTTTCTTCACAATGCTGAGCCTTACTCTTTTTGCACAGTAGGCAGATGGGACATCTCTTTTATTGATTGATTATTCTCCTGAGTGAGTGTTGGTAATAGATGCAAGGCCCCTAGGCTGTGGCACTTGTCAGTATGGCTATTTCCTTGTCTTGCCCATTTTGCAGTCAGAGCTACAGCTACTCCATTCAATTATTCCATCATCCCACTGAAAATGTGAGTAGTCTATTTGTTACAGAACAGAACATAATAAAAATGTAAAGCCATTGCCCTTAATAAATAACAGAACATATGTGTCTGTTTTCCAACAGCAAGCAGAGCTTAAGTGAATATTCATGTTGTTCAAGATTAAGTAAATCACTACAGACAAGGGGAATTACACCATCACTTATCTGATCAGATCAAAACAACAGTCATTTTCTCCATCAATGAGCCCTATTAAATGGATTGTATGCTAACAGTTTCCAATAATGAGCTGGGTTTAATAAATTATGCCTTCTTCATAACTTTTTAATGTACATTCTTCCAAGACTATCCTGTCCCCAGAAGGGAATTCATCAAACAGTCTCTACACATCAGAAATAAAAGCAAAATGAATGAGATTGGAGTGGCTGAGGCATAACTGGTGGTAATGGGATTGGTCTTGCTTCACTTTCACTGTCACCCGCCAGACATGAGAAATCTCCCACAGGTGGCTCAGTGTTAGCTTTCTCCCTGTGTTTTTGTTTCTCCCATAAGTATTAGATGTTGGCTACTGACAGCAAGTAGATAGTGTTTGTGATTGATCTGCGCACTGCTCCGTTGCACCGGAAACTTTATTTCTAAAATATAGCATGTAAAATGTGGCTAGTGAGAGTAGCCATCACAAATGCATGTAACACACACACACACATACACACATGCACGCACATAAAACCATAGAAGAGATCATTGACAGTGTATACTGCAAACCCTTTTCAACTTGAATCTTGGTAGTTTAGTGAAGAAATATTAAAGGAGAAACAAGTAAAAAGTTATATTATAGGTAACTTCTAGGTTTTGACAAGCTATCCATTGAAAGTATATTCAACTGTCTAGGATTTATTTAATAAAAAAGCAAAACATTCATTTCAGCATTCAAGCCAAATATCTAAAGTTACGCTGTTTAAATTTCTCATTTTATCAAATACTTATTCTGATTGAATAGACTTATTTCCATTCAAATTCAGCATGAACTTTGAAAATATATTATATTATACAGTTAATAACACCTATTTTGCATGTCTTTCCAGTCTTTACAACACACATGTCTAATTTTACTGGGCAATGAGGGATTTTTATGACTACATATAAAGGGAAAATTCCATAGAGTAGATGATACAGCAGGTGATTTTCATACTTACTATGCCAAGTAATTAAGCCAGCAGTGATTTTTTCTTTTTTGGACAGGCAGAGTTAGACAGTGAGAGAGGGAGAGAGAGACAGAGAGAAAGGTCTTACTTCTGTTGGTTAACCCCCAGAATGGCTGGTAGGGCCGGCAAGCTGCACGGATCCGAAGCCAGGAGCCAGGTGCTTCCTCCTGGTCTCCCATGCAGGTGCAGAGCCAAGCACTTGGGCCATCCTCCACTGCCTTCCCAGGCCACAGCAGAGAGCTGGACTGGGGCTGCCAGCAGTGATTTTTTTAAACTGTAACTGTATCAGAATGCTTAAAGCAATTGAATATATATATATAATTTATTGATATATATTTATATTTATCTAATATTTATTATTATATAATTATATTTATATACAGACATAGACAAATATAGATTTATAGATGTCAATATCTCAGAGACAATACTACGTGTTTTCCACACTGCTTCCTCCTGGCCCCATGGCTTGACTACTGTTTACGGGGGGAGAAGTACAGGTTTTGGAACCAGGCCTTCATATTCTCTTTTTCCTCACACTTGTCTACATGTAAAGGAAGCAGAACTGCACTAGAAGAAGCCTGTGCTGTGGATGGCTGCATGGACCAGAGGATTCAGAATCTGACTATGAAGTGAGTTAGAAATTTATTTCTAGTAGATTAGGCCAATGAGAGCTTAGAAGTTTTTTACAGCACTAAATTTTTTGGACAAATATATCATGTACCAGGCAGGATGCTCGCAGAGGCAACACAAACATCAACTGAAAGTGACTTAAACAAGAAGTCCAAAGTTATTCAAATTCAGTTTTTATAAATTCAATGACTCTGTAAAATCATGAAGGATCCAGATTTTTACATCTTTTCATATTAAATCCTTTCACAGCTGCCTCAACTCTTGGTCACAAAATAGCTTCTGCAGTTCCAGACATCACACAGACGATAATGGCCAGAGACGGTAACATGACATTTCTCCTCCTCTCTCTTTTCTATGAAAAAATAAACTTTTCCCAAAAGCCACTCTATAGACTTTCTTTTGGGTCACATTCCTCAGGATTGAGTCACATGCCTTTTTGCCAAATAAATCGCTTGAAAGGGGAAATGGTGTAAACTTAATCTCCTGTCACCAGTGGGACCTTAGTCTTTGCTGAAGGACACTGTTGACCAGGGAAACTTGAAGAAAGTAAGGTTCTTTTAACAAAGAAGAATGGAAGGATGGTTTTTACATGACCAATAAAATATACTTAGATCAATCAACAGTATATACCAATAGTATATACTTGGGTCACTTAAAATTTATTAAATCCAAAACAACAGAGATGCTCAATTTATTCTGTTCAGATAGATTATATAATGTTGTACTTGCTTAAGAGAAGTACTTGAATGATAGTAATAATAATAAAAGAATTGTCCACTTATGTGGTTTATATATCAAATATGAGACAATATTGAATTTTTATAGCACTAAAACAACCCATTCACTCTTAGAGGAGGGTGCCATTTCTGTGAATGCTATTGCTAGAAATATTTTATTTGTGTAGAGACATGATGAGTAAGCATTTAAAAATTTGTGGAGAGGTGTAGAAGACAATCATGCTTACTCTAATCTTTTTTAGAAAGATGGAGTCATGGATATACTTACTCAGTTTAGGTTATGACTTCATAAACAACAAAGAATTGTTTGATTAAAGGAATTTATTGATCTCAGAGAACAAGGATAATTTAGAGACATTGAGCCCAACCCCATCCATCACAGACAAGGGAATCTAATTCTGTAATGTCTAAATGAATTTTGCCAGATCTCATGATAGATCAGTCCCTGTCAAGGCAGGGACCCCAAGGGGATTTTTAATGATTTTCATGCTACACCTCTTTTAAACAGTGTGTAATACTTTTACCAACACATAAACATCAGTCAGAAAAATGGCACTTAAATTGAAGAGCAATGTATTCTATGTGTACAGAGCAGCATACCGTGTACTTCTTAAGGATGATGAAAGTTACAGTTTACCAAGCTTCCCCTGGATACTGTCCCAGGCTTTCCACATTGCATTAGTTCATTTATTTGCCACAATAATTACATAATATAGATTTTATGAATGCCTCCATTTTGTATATGATGAGTTTCCAGAGAAACTAAATATTTTTTAAATTCCTGATTCATCTTTCAATTTTCCTGGTTGTGGCCCTTTGAGACCACAACTACTGTGGTAGCTTGAAACAAGATACATGGTAATCAGCCAGAAGCCATCTTATCAAGCAGTTCAGCACCTTAAATTGGATTTTTAGAAAAAGTCTCACAAGAAACACCCTTTTCCAATAAAATTACAGTCTTTCAGTATGATACCCACCCATACAAGCCAGTCAGAAAAAATATCTTTAGGTTTTTTGAATTAATCAGCTTTGCCTTACACTACTGTCTGAGACCTGTCTGAGGAGTTACCACTTACAATCTTTCTATAAACTCCAGGATTTTGGAATCATCAGCATCTATTCATCACCTCTGAAAAATCTAGGATTTCATCCACCATGTACGAACCAACATTGAACAGTAGGAAAACACCCACCATAGTCTACTAAGGCCAACATCATTTGTAATTCAAGGCAACAAATGAGAGATGAAGTATACCCAAAGGAGGCTGAGGAACAAGACTAGCACCTGGAAGTCAATGCAGCTTCGTGGAATACATCAACTGCTTGCTTTAATCCCAAACATATTTTTATTGTATACTTAATCAAGTGGTTTGCTCAACATTCTTAATGAATGAGTGCCACTTCCCTCTAATTTTACGTCTTTCATGACTCATACTAAAGAAACCTTCACATTTTTGTCTTACTGGTTTTATGTCTTCTGCCTGTGAGATGGGAGTGATTAATGGCCCAACAGAATTTGAGAATTGTTATTTCATTTTCCTAGGTGTTTGAGAGTACCTGCCTCAGTGGGAACATATGCAATCTCAAATTTCTCCCATGCTGGTGAAATACAGTCTAAAGAATGTTTCAATTGCTACTTATATAGGGACCTCTTTTTTTTTTCTTTTACAAAATGACCTTGAACTTGACCTGTCCCCCCAAACATTCTAGAGGTAATAATTATTGTTTTCCCACAAGAATAATTCACATCCTACCCTATTTAAGTAATGTTTCTTGGAAAGATGCCTTGTAGCATCCCATTCCGTCCTAACAAGTCTATGTGATGGCAGCATTACAGCTTCCATTGTTAAATCTCAGCAAATAACATCATGTTTTATTTGTCCATCAGGTATAGATATATGTAAGTATGATAGCAAAAATATTTATTATGTGAAATATAGTTGCCTGATTGGCCTATCGGGTTTAATGACTTGTGTGTGCATGGCCACAGAAAATGAGCTTTAGTAAATGTTGGGAAGAAAATAACTTTAGGAAAAACAATGATCACTATTAAGTGTACTATTATTTAAAGAATGACAAATCATTGTTCTTAAAATTTAGTGAGAGAACAATGGTGTTTTTAGAAGACGGATGCAGAAAATAAAATGTCTTTTCCATCTAACTAACCATACTATTGGTGTTTATATTGTTGTCTTCTTGAGTCATGATTTGTGGCTACCAAAAATGTTAACAATAAAGTACTTGATATTTTTAAAATGCCAATGACATTGCTTATTTCCATTTAACATAAAATTCTTAATTGAAAATGAGAGTTTTATGAGTAAACAAGGTTAACAGGCTGACATTTTAACATACTAGTTCATATTTTTATCATATTTACTTTAGTCATCTTAGTTAACTGAAATTTAATTTGATTTTTGTTGACTTGTGTGCAGCACATTTCTTATTTGTGATTATTTAGATGTATATGTGTGTGTGTACACTGCAACTGCTTCTACAAACATACATACACGTAGACAATGTTATGAAAAAAGTATTTAACTGTAAAAATTCATTTGAATCAGAGCTTAGAATATTAATACTGAATTATAGAATCTTGGTTTCTAGGAGACCTGAAGAAGCTACACTGTTGATTCTGTTGCCTTCAAATCATCCAAGACAGATGATTTGTCTTTTCAGATTTCCAGAGGAAAGTGGATTTCATAAGCTTGTGTATTTAATAACCCTGGAAATGAGAAGTATTATTCTTTATTTAATTTCTCTGAGGTGCATTTAAACTATTTGCTTTCTTTTCTGATTTTACTGGAGATGAATAACGCTGGTCACAAAACACCATTCAAATCTGGGCTGCATTTCTCTTGTTTTCTTTGTCTCAGCTGTCACAGTAACAGGCATGAAGTCAGTGCTTGTTATGTGTTTGTTGAAACCATAAATCAATAAAGTCTACATTTCATTACTTTGCAATATTTCTGTCATTTTGGCCAAATTATCACAATTTTTGTACAGGTCTGCAATATTCTATCTTCAATTCAGAAACAAATTTTTTTCCGTAACACTTTCAGTAATTTTTTTTTGTTTTTTTTTTTTTTTTAGATTTTATGTATTTGAGAGGTAGAGTTACAAACAGAGAGAAAGAGAGAGAGAGTGAGAAAGGCCTTCAGTCCACTGGTTCATTCCCCAAATGGCTGCAGTGGCCAGATCTGGGCTGACCTGAAGCCAGGATCCAGGATCTTCTTCTGGGTCGCTCATGCAGGTGCAAGGGCCCAAGTACTTGGGCCATCTTTTACTGCTTTTCCAGGCCAAAGCAGAGAGCTGCACTGGAAGAGGAATAGAAGGGACTCAAACCGGCATCCATGAGGGATGCTGGTGCTGCATTCTGAGGGTTAGCCTACTATGCCACAGTGCAGCATATTCATGTGTTTTGCCATGGAATATTAATGTAATGCTGCTCCTTACTCTACTGGATGTCATAAACTATATGCATTGTTTTCTTTATGTACTCAGCCAATACTCTGAAGCTCCCTGTTGATCCATGTCTAGCCTCAAAGGTTTTGGATAAGAAATTCTGGAATGGCATGCTTTGATCTGACCTTTTTAGTTATTTTAGACATCTGTCTCTAAGTTTCATATATAACGTTCTACCAAGATGTCAAACAATCAATACTCACAGATCAACATTGATGCCTCCTGATTTTCTTATAATAAAGGTAAATGTCAAACTTTTTCTCAGTTTTCTGTGCCTCAACCCAGAGGAACCACTTATAAGAAGGGGCAATTCAGCTCCAATGGACCTCCAATTTTGACCTCTCTTTTGAGAGTGCTAACAAGAATGCCAATTAGTGTCACTTGCAACAGAAAAGCTTCATGATTTAGACAGGGTACTATTTTTAAAGAAATGGAGTTTCTTATATACTCATTTCACATGGAACTGTGATGAGGAAAGTGTAAAGTAATGATTTGTAAATCTTTTTCAATTTAGACAAACCAGATTAATGGCTTTAATTCAAAAATCTCTAGATTGTATGTTTAAGGACTTGATTTAATGTTATTGGTCACCACATATCTTCTATAATTATGATAAGCCCCCCTTATATGTATTTATCATTAGAGAAACCATATCATCAAATACCTTTTATAATTATGATATGCCTCATTAATATGTATATTTTATTATTATATTTAGAGGAACTATGCAAATGAACTAATGCAATTAAACTATTGCTTAAATTCCAAATAGAATATCCAAATAGAAAATTTACTACAAAATTAGATTAGAAAAAATTATGGAATTGTAAATACAATGAAAGTTTCTGTATCTTCTAATTGAGCTAAATTTACATGTAGGCAAAATAGATGTAGAGATTCTCTTTAAGGCCAACTTTTGAAAAAAAAAATTTCATGAAGTTAAGACACATACACAATGAAAAAGAGAGTAGAAAGAGATAGAGAATTCTACATTTACTAACCGTGTGATCTTGGAAAATTCACATGATATTCTTAGCCTGTTTCTTTGTAAAATTGGGATGATAACGGTATTTACTACACAAAGTTGTGGCAATATTTAATGTTTACTAGGCACAGAAAAATCATTTAATGATCAGACTATAATAATAATAATAGCTATATTTCCATTGTACTTGTGATGATTATAAAGCACAAATGTTGGACTGTTAAGTTATTCATTCTTCAGTCTTTCTGTCTGCTTCCTGGGGTGTAGGTTTTGAACAGAAAGGTTGAGTTGCTGTATAGCATGTGTCTACGGAGGTAACTGGGAAAGAGAAAACTTCAGGCAGGAAACAAGGAGAAACCATTTACAAGAAGGGGCCACTAAAGAAATACCCCTTCCCTAAATTCTATTAAATTCAGTTATGCTCCATATGGAGGCAGTAACTACTAACATGAAAATTACTATTCATTTATTATTTTTATTAGTAATTGGTCTCCATGAATGGTATTAACATTTGAATGTCCACAATCCTAAAACCATAAGTAAAATTGTATTTCAAGGATTTCTTAGGCTCATGAAACTTCTGTTTGTTTTACATATTAGCATTGGTTCTGCTCAATTATGTATCAGAATAAAAGAATGCAAACACTTGTCCAAATACAGGTATTTCCTCATACACAGAAATACCCATTATATTTACCTTCTCCAATTCAGGAATGTCATATACAGAACTTATTTTTTAATCCATTGTCACTTTGTTATTGTTCCTTTCTAAGAACTAATCTAATGGTGGGTTTTTGGCATTCTGGTTAAGATGCTGATCGGGGTACCTAGGTCCCAGATTGGAATGCCTGGTTTTGAGTTCTGGTTCCCCTCCTGTTTCCAGCTTCCTGCTAGTGCACACTTTAGAGGAAACAGTGGTAATGACTCACGTAGTTAGGTCTCTTGCCATCTATTTGGGAGACCTGGATTGAATTCTTCACTTTGGGTTCCATCCTAGATTAGATTGCTGTGGGTATTTGAGGGATGAACCAGAGGATGGAAGATCTTTGTCCTTCAGTTTCTCTCTCTGTCTCACTGCCTTATAAGTAAGATAAATAAATCTTTCAAAAATAATACAAAAACTGACAATTACAAAATACACATAATACTTGCTATTACATATGTTTTAAGATTTAAAAAGTAATGCATTTTAGCAAAGCTCTGAAAGTTGAATATAGGGTTGAAATTAACATTGATACTATAGCAAAGAGAATTACATTTTCAGAATATTATAGCACCCTGTGGGAACACTTTGTTGTTGTTATCATTAGAATTATATTTGGTTTCCAATTCCAAGCACACACATTCCTATCTACCTTTCTTCTCTATTTAAGCATATCAATCAAACACCTGAGAAATGGCGTCTCGTGGTCAAGTGAAGCAGATGAAGCATGTGGTAGAATAAGCTTTATTTTATGATTGACATGATTGTGAGCCTTGGCCCTATTTCTTACTAGCTTAGATGTATAACTTTCTATGAGAAGACTCAGTGCCCTTAACATTTTTTTTTTAAATTATTTGACAGGTAGAGTTATAGACAGTGAGAGAGAGGGACAGAGAGAAAGGTCTTCCTTCTGTTGGTTCACTCCCAAAATGGCCTCTATGGCCAGCACTGAGCTGATCTGAAGCCAGGAACCAGGTGCTTCCTCCTGGTCTCCTATGTGGGTGCAGTGGCCCAAGCACTTGGGCCATCCTCCACTGCCCTTTCAGGCCACAGCAGAGAGCTGGACTAGAAGAGAAGCAACCGGGACTAGGACCCAGTGCCCATATGGGATGCCAGCGCCATGGGCAGAGGATTAATCAAGTGAGCCACAGCGCTGGCCCCATCAGTGCCCTTAACTTTGAAATGGGGACGGTATGTGTCTCAGATTTGTTATAAAAATTAAACCAATCAATACTATCATAACTAAATTTCCCAGCACAAACTAAGAATCATATATACATATATATATATATATATATATATATATATATATATATGTTACCTTAAGTTTTGAATAGTCAGAAAGCTGCTAGACATAAAGTAAGGATCATAGATTAGTACAATAAACCCATGGCGTCCTCACTGATGTTTGGGGCTAGGAAGCCAAGGGACCTGCTCCATCAGAGGCCATTTTAGGAATACCAAGACCCTAATGAGGCAGGGTAGTCAACAGATTGGCCCCTAACTGACAATGTTGCTATCTCTGGCTGTGCAGAGAAGTGCACAGGTACAGGTGGTCTCACATAGTCCCTGAGATTTAGCCCCAGGTCCAACCATCACTCTATTCTGACCCATATCCTCAGGTAAGCAATTCCAGACTGCCCACGGAAGACATCAGGATGGAGATTTCTATGTCCCCACTCTCTCATCTCCTCCCCTCAACACCACCATCCCCTCCTCAGTTTCCATTACTGACATAAGTTGCAGCACTTCTGCTTAAATGCCCTCCTCACAATAGGGGAAACTTCTAGGCCTGCATGACGTTTAAACTGAGCTCTGAAGAGCAGGTGGGGATTAAATTTTAGGAGGAGAGGAGTCTTTCCTGGTGAGAGTCCTAGAGGTTTTCTCTTCCTCAGGAGAGGAAATGATGAAGGCAGGCTACTGCCCTAATCCTGCATGGCCATGCTCTCACGGTAACAAAAACATTCTGACAGCGATCAGTGAGGAACTGGGGGTAAGCAGTTCTGGTCTTTGTCCTTGAATGCAGTTTATAGCTCCAGGAGGAGTGCTTTCTTGGATATGACATTAACAAAAACGACACTGAGCACAGCCATTAACACGCTATTTTGCTCTGGGAAAGGAATACACTGGACGTTTTCATTGTGTAAAGCATTGCGTTATGCGTAACCCTCTTTCCCTCAATATTTAGAGGAACCATTTGCCACATTTTGTATTTTCCATGCCAATTATCAATTTCTCTTTTGTTTGTTTAGTCTCTGGAAAATACATTGGCATGCACATTCTCTATTATGTATGGTCTTGTTGTTATGAACCCAAAGTTATATACTTTGGAATTGTTTTTGTAAACTGAAGCTGAGCTCCAGTGATTAGGAAAATATGTCACTGATTTGGGGATGCATGTGTAGTTTTAAAATTCACAGATAGGACTCTTTGAGAAGAGCTCTCTGACAGCCCAGGGTAAACAAAATTTATTTTTAAACATGATTTTCATTATTGAAAACTGATAACAGTCCCATTTGCAAAGAATGGACAGCCACTGATAGCAATGATAAAGTCAAATAATGTGCAGTGAAAGCAGACAGTTTCTGCACACCTGCTTCAGTGTGAGTTAGAAACACCAACAGCTCAAGGCAGCTTTCAAAGCCACAACACCATGGCTCCAAGATTATCAAACACAAATCGAATTAGCAACATACACAAAATTTGTAAGAATTAAGTTAAGATTCCTATATGTTACACTGAGAGATAGTTTGGAACACTTAGAAATCCCCCCCCCCCGTCTTTTTTTTTTACAGATTGCTCAAACTGTAAAATAAAATTACTTTTATTTCTTTTAAAATTTCTTTTAAAATTTTTTTCTTTTAAAATTACTTTTATTTCTTCTCAAATTAACTATATATGTAAATAACCTTATAGGTATGCAGACTTTTAGTAAAATTTTATAATTTAAGAGACTTTGTGATTCAATATGCCTTTAACATGGTTGCATTTTGTCTGTTCTAGTCTACAATTTTTAAAAAAATCTTGTAATAAAAATATTTTGTAAATACACTTAAGTATAAGTTGTGAGAATCCTGATTTAAAATACGTTTTGCATAACAACCTCTTAGTCAAACTGACACAAATTCCTATTGGGGTACCTAAAAATAGACAAAGAAAAATGGAATATCACTAATATTAAACTCTACAAATCACAGACACTATACTGGTAGGTTCTAGATGAAATACTTACTACTATAACTCACATGGAAAAAGAATTTGGAAAAATAAAAATAAAATGGGGACACATCACTAATTCTTTTTGCTTACTGAGCAAAATAGGATAGTTTATCTTCAAATAAATAACTAAATCTTTTAAAAAAATAGTTTATAGGGGCTTGTGTGGTGACACATCAATTTAAGCCACTGTTTGCAATGCCAGCTTCCTATAATGGAGTGTTGATGGGAGTCCCAGCTACTATGTTTCAGATCCAGCTTCCTACCAATGCTCCTGGGAAGACAGATAGCCTAAGTAACTGGCTCTTGCTGCCTATGTGGGAGATGAGGATTGAGTTTCTGGTTCCTGGCTCTTGTAGCCATCTTTTGAGTGAACCAGTGGTTGGAAGATCTCTCTGTCACCCTCTCTCTGTCCCTCCACCTTTCAAATAACTAACTAAATAAATAATTTTTTAAAAAGTTCATGGAAAAGGTGTATTACAAAAAATACTAAATATATACACACAAAATTTAGATTTTAAAATTTGCCTCTAATTTACATTATTAATTGTTAATCTGGCCATTTATTTACTTGGGAGTCCAATAAACTCAAAATTCACATCATCATATATATATATATATATATATATATGTATTTTCTACATTTCTTCATACTTATTGCTGGCTGAATCTTTTTCAGCATCATACATGTTATACAATTGCTTAATTCAAGGAACTTTCAGACATTCTAGAATATATTCCCTACTGGTTTCCTCTTCCTGCCCAACCAAACATTGCTCTCATTCTAGTCCACGATATTATCTTTTTTTCCCCTCCAAATATTTTCTGACTTCCCATTGCTCTTCATTGATAATCCATTTGCCAACCACTGGCCATAGCGATTTTCTAAAGGAATAAATAAATAAAATCATGCCCCTAAACACTTTCAGTTCCTTCCTATTTAACTCTTATAATATATTTCATCAGAATGATACAGAAATATTAAGAAGAAAGTTAAGGGCAATCATAACAAAATAAATCAGAGTGGGAATATTAATTTTAAGGTAAAAATCAAAACAAGAAAATAGGTGATCAATGGTAAATTTTAAATTGATAAAATGAAATATACAACAAAGCTATAAAGTTCATAAAGCTTCATGTGCAAAGAGTATAATTAACACATGAAATGGTAATAGCCGTAATTTGAATGTTTAAGCCTGTCATCCATTAAAGTAAATGCATTATTTTATTTCATTCCCACAAAACCTTTATTCTCAAGGCCCTTTTCTTGATTAAGGAGCCTGGATGCTGGTCATAGAGCTCATGAAGGATGGAGTAATAGTGCAAAGTATTGGCCAGTTCTAAGTGTTTCCATAGCACACGCTTTTCTATTACATTACACAAACCAATGGTCCTAAAAATTACAGGAGAAATTGAATACAATTGCGATGGGAAACTTCAACTCTGCTTTGACAATTTCAACAGATTAAGTTTAAAAAAAAAAGATTAAAAAAAAAAAAAGGGCGTAGAGAAATTTGAATCCTTTAATTGTTATGCTAAGGCCTTGGGAATATCTCAGATTAGAACTGATTTTGTTTCCTTTTTCTAGGAAAAACTCGATTTGACTGCTTGAAGATATTATGTTTAAACAAACTAATTCTGGGCCTATAGTTCCACTTCAAGAAATAGGTTATATGTGAAAAGATTTTCTTTTAAAAGAGAAAGGAGACTTGAGCAGCTCCTAGAAGTTTTGTTTGACAACATACTCCTAGAAGTTTTTTTCTCAACATCTTTCTTTTAATTAATTAAATAATTAATTTGAAAGAGAGAGAGCGAGAGTGAGAGAGAGAGAAGACTGAGAGATCTCCTATTCACTGGTTCACTCGCCAAACAACTGCATCAACTGGGCTGGGTCAGGCCAAAGCCAGAACTGTTGTATGGAATGCCCACCCCAAGTGTCTTCATGGGAGAATTATACAAAACCACTTTGTATGCACACATTCACAGGTAGGATACTGGGATATTTTATTTCATGATACTGGCTGTACTATGTTGGCAAAAACCTAGATTTCACCCTCAGTTTGAATAACATCATTTTGCACTAGTTCAGTATGCTAGATATATTTTCATATGGATGAAAACTAGTTACAATGTAGACATGCTCTTTAGCAGTAGTTTCTTAAGGTCGTGCAACTTAGGACTTTTTTTTTTTTTTCATAGTTAAAACTGCTTCAACTGAAAAGTGATCCCTGTGAAATATAAGAGTGGGAATAAGAGAGGGAGGAGATGTACAATTGGGGACATGCTCAATCAGACGGAGTTAGAAACATGCCAGGGGATTCCAATACAATCCCATCAAGGTGGCATGTACCAATGCCATCTCACTAGTCCAAGTGATCAATTTCAGTTCACAATTGATCACACTGATAGGTCTAAGAGTCAAAGGGATCACACAAACAAGACTAGTGCCTGCTAATACTAACTGATAGAATCAAAAAGGGAGAGAATGATCCAACATGGGAAGCGAGATACACAGCAGACTCATAGAATGGCAGATGTCCTAGATAGCACTCTGGCCTCAGAATCAGCCCTTAAAGCATTCAGATCTAGCTCAAGAGCCCATGAGAGTATTTTAGGCATGGAAAGCCAAGACACTCTGGAAAAAAAAACCACCTAAATGAAAGATCTCTGCGAGTGAGATCCCAGTGGAACGAATGAGGCCATCAAAGAAGGAGGTACCTTTCTCTGAAGGGAGGAGAGAATCTCCACTTTGACTATGACCCTGTTGGAATAAGATTGAAGTTGGTGAACCCTAAAGGCTTCCATAGCCTCGGCAACTCATGACGAGAGCCTAGGGAGATAACTGATGCCATAAACAAGAGTGTCTAATTGTTAAACCAACATCAGGAGTCACTGTGTACTTACGTCTCATGTGGGATCTGTCCTTGGTGTGTTGTCCAGTGTGAAGTGATGCTATAACTAGTACTGAAACAGTATTTTACACTTTGTGTTTCTGAGTGGGTACAAACTGATGAAATCTTTACTTAGTATATACTGAATTGATCTTCTGTATATAAAGATAATTAAAAATGAAAAAAAACTTGGTGTTAAATTGGAAATTGCATAGATAATTAATCAATTTAAAAAATATATCATGTAGGATCTCTGTCCTTAATGTGCTATACATTGTGAATTAATACTATAACTAGTACTCCAACAGTATTTTTCACTTTGTGTTGCTATGTGAGGGCAAACTGTTGAAATCTTTATGTAATATATACTAAACTGATTTTCTGTATATAAAGAGAATTGAAAATGAATCTTGATGTGAATGCAAGGGGAGAGGGAGTGGGAAAGGGGAGGGTTGCGGGTGGGAGGGAAGTTATGGGGGGGGGAGTCATTGTAATCCATAAGATGTATTTTGGAAATTTATATTCTTTAAATAAAAGCTTTATAAAAAAATAAAATAAAAAAAAAACTGCTTCAACATTCACATGAAAACAGGACACATCAATAGATGTGTGAGATGGGGCCCAAATGTGTAAAAGGCACAGCCACTGGGTAGATGGAAGTTGAGAAGCAGGCAACTGATCTCAGTGAGTCTGAGGGCCAGAACCCCACTGGTAATGATAAGAAGTCTGAAGGTTCATGGTGGACATAAAATGGGTCTAGCCTTAGCCAAAGCAGGTAGGTTTAGAAAGATTTTCTCTACCTCTAAGTTGGTTAAGCCTTTGCCTTTGGTCTTCAGACACCCTTGGGTTTTTAAAGGTTTGTTTTTATTCATGACAGAAAGATCTTTCAGAAAGAAGAACCCCTTCCCAAATTTGTGGCTACAATCCTTTAGGTGTTTGGGAAATGGGACACACACTTCTAATTGTGTGAGGAACTGGGTTGGGAGGTTGACAGAACTTGGGCAGAGTCTTGGGAATTCACATGACAGGCCTGACCTGGACTTCTTGTTGCTTTTTCAATTTAACACCTGTGCTTCTGAGGCAAGTGCTCTATCCTTGGTCCAGTCTGTAGCACCCTATCTTAGATTCTCGCACAAAGAGATTGGAGTGGTAAATACATGCATAAAAACTGAGAGCTATCCAAAGTTTGTGGGTTGGAAGTAAACAAACATTGACTTTCTTTATGGTGATCCCATCCCAATTAAACTGACAACATTGAAATGAATAACAGCCATGCATTTCGCATATATTTTCTTTACTGCTGAGTTGTTCACCTCAGAGCCAGAATAGACTTTAAACTTGTCAGTTGTAAGTTAGACACTTACAAGATACAAGTAATGTTCTCCCTGAGTTGAGTAAGGACTAGGGAAAAGAAATCTGGATATATGTTTATATTAACTTTTGTCAGGTTTGATAGCACTTAAGAATTCACTTACTGACATGTTTCCACTTTATCCTCCATCTTGTTCTTTGCTATTCTAAGTAGCATACTGTATATACAGATTCATTCATTTATCTTGCTATCTAATATTTCATGGGTTTTTTCCTTGAAAATGATGCTGCGGCTGAATTTTTCTGATTAGTTTTTTTAAATCAAATATATAAATTTTCTCTATGAGTTAGTTTCAGTCCAGAGAAAATGATCTCTATCTAAAAGAAGTAAAAATTACCCCCAATAAAGTTCCTAGGGCCTAACCCAACTACGAATGGGCATTTTTGCTTTTTCTACTTTGAAAACAAAGAACTTTCACAAGAAACCCAGATATTCTAAGTAGTAATTTTACTACACAGAATATCAATAATTTGCCCAATGAATGCAATTATACAAACTAAGATACTCTGTGGATTTGTTTATTCATGAATGAAACCATTTTCTCCTTTTCTACACATAATTATATGATATTTAAACAGCTACAATTGTTATATGTCTTTTGCTCTTTAAAAAGGATATTGAAAAAATTCAATCTTAATTTTAAATATTTCTGCTCCCTAAGGTAGAACTGTTTGACAATTTTAAGTTATAATATTTACCTTTTCTACTTACTTTTAGATTCTTATCATTGTGCATATATAAATTCATATGTCCATCCATCCATCAATACTTTGCAGATCTCCTAATCAACCTCTTCTTACTTATTTTGACATATAAGTTATGTTTCCATATAAAACACACTGTCTAATGTATGCTGAAAATTTCTTTCTTACTGGATATTGGATATTCTTTATTTTTCCAAGGAGTATTTTCTCCTGTCAGCTGAATAGAAAATATGTTCAAATAGGTTTATGTCACTAGCAATAGTTATTGCAAATACAAAAGGTTAAATTAATATTACATAAACTAGTGAAAATTGTGTATGTTAAATAAAATTTATTGGTCTATATAAAAGGATAGTAATGCAATTAACATGAAATTGAATTTTTGCATATATGTACATATTTATAATTGTGTGATATTGTAAAAGACTACATAAATAATAAATACCTGAAAATTTTTATATACATACTGACTTACAAATGTCTCTTGTTCTGTTACTACTTTGAAAAACTAAAACAGGAAATAAGAAATAATGCATTAGAGAGAATTTATGCAATAAACACTGAGCAATATTCCAATTCATCCTTGGTCAATTTCAAATTGGTGAACGGTTGTTTACATTTTAAATTAAAATAAAACATTCAGCTTATTAACTGTCTGTATCCAGATCCAATGGTTCAAGATTTGTCACTTAAACAAACTCTTCTGATTAGTCTACACACTATGACTCTGGCTCTTGTGCAGCAAGGGGAGTGGGAACGTATCTGTTCGTAGGTTTCATCCATAGAGACTAGAAGATGCCTGATGGATTCACCATAAGAGCACTATCTACAAGGATACCACACATTATAATGATAGCATATTCAGCTTATCATACAATTTTAAATTATTATTTGATAAATACCTAATGCTAAATAATATACACTGAATCTTAATTCCACAACTCAAATTCTTTATCAAAAAAGTGGAAATACCCTCAATGGTATTTTGAACAATAAAAGCTTTTTTTGTTTTTTTGTTGTATTCTAATTCTAGGGATCCACTTCTTGTGTCTCTTGCTACTTCAGAGCACCTGGATAGTTGGATGATGTCAACATCAGTATAACAGTAAAAGAAGCTAAGATTCCTTATCTGCAATTCCTTACAATTCAATTTTATATTTCAGTCTAAATCATCAGCATTTTGATGAAGATTTACATATTCCCAAGTTGCCAAATATTCCTGTGTGATTACTATCTGGCTTTTCTACCTTTGCCTTGGGGCGCTCTCTCCACTGTGCTCTGGTCTGTATTTCTGCATCTTTGTAAAGCCTGTTGGGGCTCTGTTTTGCATTAACTCCTTCTGATCGATCCATTGCCCAATCAATTGGTTCTGTTTTTCTAGAACAATCAGGACTTTTTTATTTTATACATTTTGTGGGTAGGCTGGGACTTCAACTTACAGCAGATGAATAAAATAATCCATATAGACGTATTCACAGAAAAGTATGTCTTGCATTAAAGAATTAAATGACCTCCGGCTGTAGTATCTTAGAGATTTACTTTTTAATTGTCTTATATTCACTGATACATTTCCTCCCATATTTTCACATTCAGTGCCTGGTAAGTTTAGATAGCTGGGAATTAAAATTTTATCTGTCCGTCTGTCACAGTTTGTTCTTTGTTGCCAGAACCAAATTCCTGAGCACAAAAGAAGTTGATATGGCTCACGATTCTAGAAAATCTAAACCACATGACTACAAGCCAAGTGCAGAAGGAACTAAGCATGTGGGGTGGCTTTGTTACTGGTGAATGGCAGGGTTCTTGTCTTTGAGCGAGAAAGAATTCAGGGGTGAGACAGAGAGTAAGTGGAAAGCAAATAGCAAGGTTTATTAGGGAAGGGACATCCATAAGAATGGATGAGCACCTCTCCAGATAGAACCTGAGAGAGAGTGCCCAGTTGCTCAGACTGGGCAAGAGCCGGGTTACATGGTTGAGTGGAAAGAGTACACCTGGGCAGGCCAGGCGGGCCGCTCAGCAGAGAGGCAGAGGACTGAGCACACAGTCCGGTTGAGGTTATTGGGTTTTTAAGGGGATGGGTCTTGCCTCCCCACCTCTGCTCCTCTTGGAAAAAAGGACTTTTTGGATGTAAATACTAAAAATTCCTTTCTTTGAGTTTTCCCCCTGAAGATATTAGACAGGGGGAATCCTGACTGGCGTTGCCCCGCCTTAGAGGAAGGATGGTTATCTGGTAAAAGGGGCTGGGCATTTGAAGTGCAGCTACTGGGCTGCACCTGGAAGATTATCAGGCAGAAGGGGCAGGGACCCCCACCTGGCAGGTTATTGAGTAGAAGGGGCAGGGTAGGATGCAAATACAGGGCTGCTCCTGAAACGTTATTAGGATGACTTTGAAATGCATATGCTGGACCTAGATGTCAACTCTTTAGGCCTTTATGTCACACACCCATAAGCTCATATCTGACTTCCTACCGAACAACTTCATTTTCTAAAAACCCATTCCTGTAAGAACGCACCCATTTCTAAGAGAATCACAATAATCCTTTCTGATGCTGGTACTCTCATGAACTATTTACTGTCCATGAAGCCCCACATATTAAAGATCTACCACTTCTCAATTTTGGTTCACTGAGCACCTAGCTTCCAGAACATAAACCCCTGTGGGACACACTCAAGCCATGGCAGTGTCTGATCTTTCTAAGTTTCTGTGTTTATAATTATTATTGTTATTGCATAAATATTTATGCAATATGTATTGATGTGTATCTGTGTGTGTATGAGTTACTTCAAAAAGTCACAGAAAATGGAATTTAAAGCTAAGCTTATTTAGGTGTAAAAAATCTGAAATCTGTGCATAGCTTTTTTTTTTTTTTTTTTTTTTGGACAGGCAGAGTGGACAGTGAGAGAGAGAGAGAGACAGAGAGAAAGGTCTTCCTTTTGCCGTTGGTTCACCCTCCAATGGCCACCGTGGCCGGCGCACTGCGGCTGGCACACCACACTGATCTGATGGCAGGAGCCAGGTGCTTCTCCTGGTCTCCCATGGGGTGAAGGGCCCAAGCACTTGGGCCATCCTCCACTGCACTCCCTGGCCACAGCAGAGAGCTGGCCTGGAAGAGGGGCAACGGGGACAGAACCCGGTGCCCTGATCGGGACTAGAACCCGGTGTGCCGGCGCTGCAAGGTGGAGGATTAGCCTATTGAGCCGCAGCGCCGGCCTGTGCATAGCTTTTTTATAGCAAGTATTTTCCATGAACCCTTTACAGGTCCTGTGTGTGTATGTGTTTATTTGTGTTTGCATGTGTTTAAATGTATGTGTATGTGTGTACGTGTGTATGTATATGTGTGTGTATGTATTTGTGTTTGAATGTGTATAAATGTGTGTATGTGTGTTTGTATGTGTGATCATGGTGTCTCCCCTGCCAGGTAAGTATGTGTGTTTGTATGTGTATGTGTATATGTGTGTGTGTGATCTGAATGTAGCTTTTTTACCAAGAGTTTCTGTGAGGCTTGGTCCTCAGTAAGGCAGTGGGAGGTGGTTGAACATTTAACAGGTGGGGCCCACTCAGGAGTCCTCAGGTCAGCTGGGTTGTGCTTTTGGAAGATTTGGGGTACCGCACTCACTCCCTGGCTCCCTTTTTTTGTTATGTGTACACTGCCTGCTTCATTTGCTCCTACTGTGATACTATCCACTGTTAGGCTCTCACCAGAGGCTGATCCACTGGGGCAACCTAGCCTTGGATTTTGAAACTGCAACTCTGTGAGCTATGTAAAACTCTTATTTATAAAGACAGCCTGCCTAGGTATTCTGTTATAGTAATAAAAAATGGACTAATATAGAAAACTGGAACCAACAAATGCAGTTATTACTATAATTATATCCAAAAATGGGAAGGTGGCTTTGGAATTTTGTAACAGGGAGAAGACTGACGAGTTTGGGGAACTAGACAAAAAATATTTAGAATGCTGTAAGCGGGGCATTATGACGAATTCTACTGAGAGCTCAGAAGACAAACAAATTAGGGGAGTAGTCTTACATGGAAATGAGGATCTGGTTGCAAATTGGAGAAAAGATCATCCTTGTTATACCATGGCAAACAACCTTACTCCTTGCCCTGAGGCTTTGTGGATGGGGGAAATTAAGAAATATGGACTAGTTTATTTGGTGGTGGAAATTTCAAAGCAACAGAGCATTCAGGCTGAGCATGGGCATTATTGGCAGCTTTTAGTCATGTTCACAGTGAGACTTAACAGCAAAAGGAATCAGAGTGGAAAGATTTGGAAAATTCACAGGATGACCAGGGAAGGAGTGAAAAGTGTCCCTTCCTAGGGACAGGAAGATACATCTGAGTGACCACTTGTTAAAGAATTGTCAGGAATGCTAATCATCAGAACTATTAGAAAAAGCGACAGGAGGGCATCTTGGAGCTCTTTGAGGCCACCCTTCCCATCACAGGTCACAGACCTTCAGAGGAGAACTGATGCATGGAACCTTAGGTGCTCTCCACAGACTTGCCATCTGGACTACCTGGACTATGCCTCTGCATGCAATGGGCAAAGCACACTTTCAGGGGCAGGTCATGCCTTAAGCAGACCTTGGTGCTCATGTGATGCTGACTTTGCAGGCTGAGAGGATGCAAGAGTTATGACATCAAGTCTGCTTCCAGTGCGATTTGACTGCAGGATGTACATGATGCTAGCTTTAGATCCTCAGGCTTAAATATCTGTCTGCTATGTTTTGATCTTGCTTTAGGCCAAATGTTCCTTTCTCCTTCTCTATCTTTTGTAATAGGAATGTCGATCCCATTACTGTTCTACCATTGTACCTTGGAATTATTTTTTTAAAAAAATTTAGGGACTCACAGCTAAAAGAGGTTGCCTTGAGTCTTAGGACATGGACTTTGGAGTGACATTGGCAAAATTAAGACTTGAGAATGTATCATGAATGTATTTTGCACTGTGAGGTACACACGAACCCAGGGGCTGGAAGCACAAAGCCATGGTTTGATGTGGTTGCCCTCCAAGGATTCATGTATTGGAGACTTGCTCTAAAGGATGCTGCTGATGAGGTGGTGGGAGCTTTCAGAGGCATGGCCTAGTGAGAGGTCCTTAGGTCACTGTGGGGACTGCCCTCAGGTGAGATAAAATAGCTCTCCTGGGATCACAGAGATCTCCTGAGAGTGAGTTGTTACAAGACACCTCTCTAAGACAACTTGCTCTACGGCCTCCTTTCCTGTGATGTGATCCCGTGCTCCTGTGTGTCCTTCTGCCACTATACCATCTGCTGTTGGGCCCTCTCCAGGGGCCAAACCAGAAGGGCTATCCAATCTTGGACATTCAGCCTTCAAAACTGTGAGCTAAATAAATGCCTTTGTAAGTACCAGCTTCAGATATTTCATTATGTGATGAAAAATGAACTAATACAGCAAAGATAGGAATATCTGGGCACTTTCCAAAGAAAACAAAATTAGATGTGTGACAACTGAAGGACAATAATACAGTATTTTTCCTCTACTTTACAGAGGCACCAAAATGATTAATAGCTCATGAATGCACTGTGAACCTTTATTAGAATTCCAGAAAAAAGCTATAGGTATGTGTAAATAATAGGTTATTATCAAAAAGCAATATTTATGTGGTTCATTAATCCATGGTGGCAGTTTCCATCCCATCTTTTTTTTTTTTTCCCCACCAGGATACAGATAGAAAAAGAAATGTAAGTCCTCAGAGTGTGAAGATACTTCTTTTTTTTTTTTTTTTTTTGACATGCAGAGTGGACAGTGAGAGAGAGAGACAGAGAGAAAGGTCTTCCTTTTGCCGTTGGTTCACCCTCCAATGGCTGCCGCGGCCGGCGAGCTGTGGCCGGTGCACCGCGCTGATCTGATGGCAGGAGCCAGGTGCTTCTCCTGGTCTCTCATGGGGTGAAAAGCCCAAGCACCTGGGCCATCCTCCACTGCACTCCCGGGCCATAGCAGAGAGCTGGCCTGGAAGATGGGCAACCGGGACAGAATCCGGTGCCCCGACCAGGACTAGAACCCAGTGTGCCGGCACCGCAAGGTGGAGGATTAGCCTATTGAGCCGCGGCACTGGCCTGATCCTTCTTTCTATCAAGTTTAAAGAAAATCACACCACTGTGAATCTCAAAAGATCCTGAGATTAAACATAGACTGAATTAATTGAAAGATAATTTAGGGGCCCATGCTGTGGCCCTGGCCTAAAGCGCCAGCGTCCCATATGGGAGCCGGTTCTAGTCCCGGCTGCTCCACTTCTGATTCAGCTCTCTGCTATGGCCTGGGAAACCAGTTGAAGATGGGCCAAATCCTTGGGCCCCTGCACTCACGTGGGAGACCGGGAGGAAGCTCCTGGCTCCTGGCTTCAGATCAGCACAGCTCCGGCCGTTGCAGCCAACTGGGGAGAGAACCAGCAGATAGAAGATGTCTCTCTCTCTCTCTCTCTCTCTCTCTCTCTCTACCTCTCCTCTCTCTGTAACTCTGACTTTCAAATAAATAAATAAATAAATAAATAATTTTTTAAAAGATAATACAATTCTAAAAAGATAATACAATTCTAAAAAGATAATAAAAATATATTTTTAAAGATTTATTTATTTTACTTGAAAGAATTACACAGAGAGAGGAGAGGCAGAGAGAGAGGTCTTCCATCTGCTGGTTCACTCCTCAAATGGCCACAACAGTCAGAGCTGTGCTGGTCAGAAGCCAGGAGTCAGGAGCCAGGAGCTTCTTCTGGGTCTCCCACATGGGTGCAGGGGCCCAAGGATTTGGCCCATCCTCGACTGATTTCCCAGGCCATAGCAGAGAGCTGGATCGGAAGTGAATCAGCCGGGACTAGAACCGGTGCCCAAATGGGATGCCAGCACTGCAGGCAGCGGCTTTACCTGCTATGCCACAGTACTGGCCCCAAAATAAAATTTTATAAAAATAAAATTGAAAGATAATTTAATAAAAACAATAAAATTCTAAAAATACCTATCTGTGAAAGTTATTCTCTATTACTTAAAATTATGGAAGAGAGAGAGAGAGTGAGCGAGAGAGCAAGCTTCCATCTACTGGTTCAATCCTCACATGGATGCAATGACCAGATGGCCAGGACTTACCCAGACTGAAGCCAAAAGCCTAGAACTCCAGCCAGGTCTCCTTCATGAGAGGGGGGATCCAAGTACTTGTGCCAGTTACCACTGCTTTCCCAGGCACATTAGCGTGGAGCAGGATTAGAAGCAGAGCAGCCAGACTCAAGCCCGGGCTCACTGTGATGCTGACATCACAGGAGGTGGTGTAACCCGCTGCACCACAATTCTTTTAGTTACTTTCAAAATGTCTCAGATATTTGTTAGATCTTTGGCAGAATTCTGCATTTTTTTTTTGTAACGGATAGAATGATTCATCTATACTTGACCCTCCTGAAACAATAAGGCATAGTGTAAACTAAAGGTGATGCTACTTTTAAAGGATTTGTTCATGAAATAAAAATGTCAAAATTTAATAATTTTTAAATTTAATTTGTAATTAGTTTTTAAAAGATTCAATGTGCTTTGTAGATACAAAAAGGGAAACACCATCATTATTAGAAATTTGCATTTAATGTTTCTGAAAGGCAAATGTTGCAGTCATTAAATTGTCTTCTAATGGCCCAAAGTCCTTGGGCCCCTGCATCAGCATGGAAGACCCAGAGGAAGCTCCTGGCTCCTGCCTTTGGATCGGCACAGCTCCAGCCATTGCGGCCATCTGGGGAGTGAACAAGCAGATGGAAGACCTCTCTGTGTCTATCTCTCTCTGTAACTATGTCTTTCAAATAAATAAAATAAATTTAAAAAAATTGTCTTCTAGCTTCTTTCTAGATGTTTTCATCAGCATGGTTCCATAATGTTCTATGCAAAACAAACATCAGGCTTCTTATGTTTAGGCCTAGCTTCAGTCTCCAATCCCCACAGAGCCCCCCCCCCCCCCCCCCCTTCTGCCTTGGAGGCTGTCAGGCTAAGCTTTCCTTTCTCTGGGCCCTGTTCTGGTCCTGCTTCACATTTTGAGGACAAAGATGCTTTTCAAAACTACTGTAGAAGAGATGGCCCTTCTTGAAAAGTAGAGTCTCTCGTAGAATGGCAAACATCCAAAATAGCCTCAGAATCTGCCTCAGAATCAACCCTTGGGACATTTGGATCTGGCTAAAAGGTCCATGAGAGTCTCACAGGCATGGAAAGCCATGACATGGTGGCAAAAAACAATCTAAATGAAAGATCCTGGTGAACAAGACCCCAGCAGAAGGAATAGGCCATCAAGGAGAGAGGTGCCTTTCTCTGAAAGGAGGAAGGAACCTCCACTGTGATACGGCCTTGACTAAACAAGTTCAGAGTTGGTGAACTCAAGGGGCTTCCATAGCCTAGACAACTCATAGCAAGAGTCTCGGGTGATTGCTGACGTCAATTGTTAAATCAATAACGGGAGTCACTGGGTACATGCTCCCCATGTAGGATCTCTGTCCTTAATGTGTTTTACTACGAAACTTAAAAAACAACACTACTAGTCAAAGAATACCCTATACCTTTTGCGGTTGAGTGAGTGCAGCCTGTTGAAATCCTTGCTGAGTATATACTAAGTTGATCTTCAGTATATGAAGGTAATTGAAAATGAAACTCGATGAAGGGTGGGATGGGAGAGGGAGTGGAAGAGGGAAGGGCCACGGGAGGGAGGTTGGGGGGGAAGCCACAACAATACAAAAGTTGCACTTTGTAAAAATAAATAAATAAATGAATAAATAAAATTAAAAAAAAGAAAAGTAGAGTCTCAGCATGCATGTGTGACTCACTCCCCTTCAACATGGAGCTCTTTAGATTAGCTTTTTTTCTTAGTCTTCTTTTATGAATTCTGTTATTTAATCATCATTTTTTTTTTTTTTGATGCTACTGGTCTGTCATTGGACCCTGTTTTCTCTATGCTCTCTCTAGGTGACTTCACTGAGGTTCACGGCAGGTATAATTATGTGCTAACAATGCTCTGTTCTATAATTTTATTCCAGATATTTCCAAGAACCCCAGATTTACACATTCTGCATACTCCTTGATATTGCCATATGGATATGCATTAGTCATTCCAAACTTGGTGCAAATAGAACTCGGTTGATTTTCATTTCAAGGCTAATTTCCCTTACTTTTGCCCATTTCACTGAATAGCAAAACCATGTTTCTAGAGCTGTGCTGTCCAACGTACAACCATCAGCTCCATGTGGCTATTGAAATTCAAACCAATTCAAATTAAATAGAACCTTGAAATCCAATTTCTTAGCTGCACCAGTCACATTTCACATGTTCAATAGCTACATATTGCTCATGGCTACCATATCAGACAACTTAGGAATAGAACATTGCATCATTTCAGAACTGCAGAATTTTTTTAAAATTTATACCCATTACTCCCTAACCATACATCTTGCATCCAATATGCTCTGTTTGAATTTTGTTTTGTTCATGGAATAACAGCGTATCCTTTTTCTGCTTGTCTATTTATAATTATCTATCCATCCATATCTATGTACAACATGTGGGCTCTATCCCGAGATGATATCACCTTTGGCAATCTCGCCATTTTCTTTTCTCAATAGCTGTCTACTTGCACTTGTACCACAGCTTGTTCTCTTATCCTTTTTTTTCCAGAACAGTCAGCAGAATTTATATTAAATGCAAATGGGTCATATCATTCTTTTGCTTTAAACTCTAATCTGTTGCTCACTTTCCATTGTTCAAAAAATAAAATCCAAACTCCTTATTTTAGATTGCAAGTTCAGTATGATGTGGTTCCTTCCTACCTCCCAGCCTCATGCCACACATTTCTCCTTACTAATTTAAACTTGAACAACTCTTCTTCCTTTCACTTTTTGAACAATACAGACCAATCTCATCCCATTCTAAACGTCTTTTTCAAGCTACCTTCTCTATCTGAGTTCCTTGTTTTCAAGTCATAATTAAGGCTGGCTCCTTCTAGAAACTGACATCTAAGCTTAGAGCCACTTCTCTAACCAACGAAATCAAGAGCAGTCTTTGAACTTTTTTTTCTCATCTGGACTGTGTAATATTTCTTAATTTTCAACATAGTTTTTCAACATAGTATGCTATTTATTTAACGAGAATTTAATTTTCATAGGAATCAGAATATTATTTGTCTGGTTCACCACTTTATCTTTCCATGTTCAGAGAACTGTTGGGACTTAGAGATTTACTACCTACCAGGCTACTTGAAAAAGTTTGTGGAAAATTGAATTAAATGACAAAGTAAATTTTCTTTTTTTTTTTTTTTATAATGCTTTTATTTAAAGAATATAAATTTCCGAAATACAACTTATAGATTACAATGGCTTCCCCCCCCCATAACTTCCCTCCCACCGGCAACCCTCCCCTTTCCCACTCCCTCTCCCCTTGCATTCACATCAAGGTTCATTTTCAATTCTCTTTATATACAGAAGATCAGTTTAGTATATATTAAGTAAAGATTTCAACAGTTTGCCCTCACATAGCAACACAAAGTGAAAAATACTGTTGGAGTACTAGTTATAGTATTAATTCACAATGTATAGCATATTAAGGACAGAGATTCTACATGATATATATTTTTTAAATTGATTAATTTTCTATGCAATTTCCAATTTAACACCAAGATTTTTTTCAGTTTTAATTATATTTATATACAGAAGATTGATTCAGTATATACTAAGTAAAGATTTCATCAGTTTGCACCCACACAGAAACACAAAGTGTAAAAAACTGTTTCAGTGCTAGTTATAGAATTACTTCACATTGGACAACACATTAAGGACAGATCCCACATGAGACGTAAGTACACAGTGACTCCTGAAGTTGATTAAACAATTTGACACTCTTGTTTATGGCGTCAGGAATCTCCCTAGGGTCTACTCATGAGTTGCTGAGGCTATGGAAGCCTTTAGGGTTTGCTGACTTCAATCTTATTCCAACAGGGTCATAGTCAAAGTGGAGGTTCTCTCCTCCCTTCAGAGAAAGGTACCTCCTTCTTTGATGGCCCCATTCGTTCCACTGGGATCTCACTCACAGAGATCTTTCATTTAGGTCTTCTTTTTTTTGCCACAGTGTCTAGGCTTTCCATGCATAAAATATTCTCATGGGCTCTTGAGCCAGATCTGAATGCCTTAAGGGCTGATTCTGAGGCCAGAGTGCTATTTAGGACATCTGCCATTCTATGAGTCTGCTGTGTATCTCGCTTCCCATGTTGGATCATTCTCTCGCTTTTTGATTTTATCAGTTAGTATTAGCAGACACTAGTCTTGTTTGTGATCCCTTTGACTCTTAGACCTATCAGTGTGATCAATTGTGAACTGAAATTGATCACTTGGACTAGTGAGATGGCCTTGGTACATGCCACCTTGATGGGATTGTACTGGAATCCCCTGGCACAATTCTAATTCCATCATTTGGGGCAGTTCCTATTGAGCATGTCCCAAATTGTACATCTCCTTCCTCTCTTATTCCCACTCTTATATTAGACAGGGATCACTTTTCAGTTAAAATTTAAACATTTAAGAATAATTTTTTGTTAATTACAAAAAATTGCAAAAATTTTTTGAAATTCATGCCTGGAAGCATTTCCAAAAAGTTAATGGAAAATACATATTATGAAAAAATTATGCATAGATTTCAAAAATGTTCGCACATAAATGAATTTATCTTTTAATTCTATTTTTGACATATTTTTGAATAATTTTTGTATTTTTATATGAAATGATGTGATATCAAATGGTGTGATATGAAACTATGAAAAAAGAAGAGAATTTTGAATTTAAAGATATTTCTATCTCTTTATTTTATCTATGGTTCACAAAATTGAAATAAGATGTGGGCAAGAGTGAGAAATTTCAATCTTCTCACATTAGATTATATGAAGAAATAATATTTGATACAATTGAAATAAAACTTTGCAAAAATTGAATTCTTCATTCATTCACTCAAAATTTCCTAAGTCATGGAGAGCTGAAGTAGTTTTCTGTTGCAAATAAAAACGAGAATACCACCACACCCTAATGTTGCTGGAAACTATCATCATTTATTTTTTGTTTCATATCTAAATGTGATATCATATAAATAAAATACAAAATTAGTAAAAATTTTCAAGGATTACATTCAACATTAATTCACTCAATTTTGTAAAATCTAATTTATAATTATTGAATATAAACTATAAAGTTTATGCCTATGCTTTTTAATGTTTTTACTTATTTATTTACTTATTCATTCATTTTATTTTAGAGAGAGAGAGACAGAGAGTAATCTCCCATCTGCTGTTTACTCTGAAAACACCGGCAATAATCATGGCCAGGTCAGGCTGAAGCCAGGAGCTGGGAATTCAGTCTGGATCCCTGTGTGGATGGCAGAGGCACAACCACTTGAATCATTACTTGATGTCTTCCAGGTGTGCATTCGCAGGACACTGGAACTGAAAGTGCAGCCAGAACTCAAACCCAGGTACTCTGGTAAGGCATAAGGTTGTCTCAAGTGGGTTCTTACCTGATATGCCAATGCTTGCCACAGTCTCATGTTTTTAGCACAGTATATAATCTTAACATTATTAATATATTTTATATGAGAATTTTACTTTTAATTATAAAATTTGTATAGAAAGATGGGTAAGGGGGTGGGTGTCGTGGCACATGGGTTAAGCTGCTGATCCACATCCAACATCAGAGTGCTGGTTTGAGCTCCATCTACTCTGCTATTGATCAAACTTCCTACTGGAGAGGCAGCATATGATGGTTCAGGGACTTGGGTCCCTGTCACCCACCTGGGAGACTCAGATCCTGACTTTGGCTCGTACAAGCCTCAGTTGGTACGGGCATTTGGAAGGTGAACCAGAAATGGAAGATCTCTCTCTTCCTGTCTCTCTGTTTCTCTCTGTCACTCTGTGTTATAAATAAATAAATAAATAAATAAAGAGTAGGTAAATACAAAATTTTCTTTAAATTTCAGCTATTCTTTTCTCTCCTTTTCTGCATTAAAAATGTAAAGCAGCCTGTGTTCATATTTTAGGAAATGGGATGAAATACGGAAATTAGGCCATGGAAGGATGTGAAAATATCTTTCCCAGGAGACAGATTTTTAGCATGAGGTGGACTTTTCAGGGCCTCTAAAGCACCATCACTCCTTGTCTTGTCCTCTGCATATCTATGAAATTGGAAATTCCTGAAATTCATACCCATAAATTAAATCTCTGAGAGTGGGGTGTAAAAATCTTCATTTAGGAAAAACAAAAACTGAAGTTGATTTATTTAACTGCAATGTTTTTGTTTGTTTGTTTGTTTTTTTGGCCAGGCAGAGTTAGACAGTGAGAGAGAGAGATAGAGAGAGAGTTATAGACAGTGAAAGACAGAGAGAAAGGTCTTCCTTCTGTTGGTTCACTCCCCTAATGGCCCATACGGCTGGCACTGTGCTCATCGGAAGCCAGGAGCCAGGCGCTTCCTCCTGGTCTCCCATGCAGGTACAGGGACCCAAGCACTTGGGCCATCCTCCGCTGCCCTCCTGGGCCACAGCAGAGAGCTGGACCAAAAGAGGAGCAACCCGGACTAGAACCTGGTGCCCCAACTTGGACTAGAACCCGGGATGCAAGCACCACAGGCAGAGGATTAGCCAAGTGAGCCACAGCGCTGGCCAACTGCAATGTATTTTTAAAAATGTTATCTCAAGACCAGCGCCGCGGCTCACTAGGCTAATCCTCTGCCTTGCGGCACCAGCACATGGGGTTCTAGTCCCGGTTGAGGCACCAGATTCTGTCCTGGTCTCCCCTCTTCCATTCCAGCTCTGCTGTGGCCAGGGAGTGCAGTGGAGGATGGCCTGAGTGCTTGGACCTTGCACCCCAGTGGAGACCAGGAGAAGCACCTGGCTCCTGCCTTCGGATCAGCGTGGTGCGCCAGGGACTGCAGTGGAGGATGGCCCAAGTGCTTGGGCCTTGCACCCCAGGGGAGACCAGGATAAGCACCTGGCTCCTGCCTTCGGATCAGCGCGCCGGTCTTGGTGGCCATTGGAGGGTGAACCAACGGCAAAGGAAGACCTTTCTCTCTGTCTCTCTTTCTGTCCACTCTGCCTGTCAAAAAAAAAAAAAAAAGTTATCTCAAACACTAAAAAAGGAAGGAAGATTTAAAGAGGGGGGAGGCAGAAGGGTAAGGAAGGAGGAATGGTATCTGCAAGTGACACCGAATCTGTTAAAAACTATTTAAAAATTAAAACAAAAAATTAGAAATGGAAATAATTAAACTTGAGAATAACCAGTGTTTGTAATGAAGTTTAATGAAGTCATCCAAAGCAGACTTCCACAGTCTGAATATCAGTAGCTCTCCAGTGTTTAAATTATCATTTATTCAGAAAGAGTAGGAGCAGCTACAGCCGCAGGACAATAGCAACATCATGGAACAGGTGACTCTCAACCCCTAAGCCCTCCTAATACCTCCACCTTCAGACTTCCTAGTCCTTTGTCAGCAATCTTTCAGGCTTAGTAACATTTCAGAAAGGAATAATTTGTAGCTATTAAAATTTTACAGTGAATTATTTTATTAGATTAATTTCTGTAACATAGCAGGGCTTGAATGAAACACAAGTTATTGAGATTTTTATTTGTGGAGAAAGTTTAGAGCTCATGGAAGCTTCTTGCAGGTTCAGTTATTAATTGATTAATGCAGAAATGATTCTTGGTAATTGTGTTAAGTGGTATAGGAAATTAGAGAGATCAGCCATCTTATCTATTATCATAGGCTTTAAAATAAATAAGGATATAATATAGTACAGATATCAAGATGCCCCATCATACTATGTGTAAACTGCCACAAGAGATGTAGAAAGAGTGCAAAGGGGGCAGTCATTCCTAAGGTGGCTAACTGCAGTACACAGGGTTTTCTGGAAGACCTACATTTAATCTTGACCTTCAGTGCAGACAGAACTTGAGTATGTGGAAACTCCAGCAGAAAACCTGATACAATTGCATAGGGATGTTAGGGAAACTATTTTCATTAGAAGAAAATAAATGCTTAGAATATGGAACAGCATGAACACTGACAACAGAACATACATTTTTCCTCATCAAACATTATTTTATGCTCAGACTTTACTAAATGCTCAAGTATTATTCAAGACTAAATACAGTTAAATTTCTTTTTCTTGAAATGTTAAAAAATTCAGATACATATTACTTTCTATGATATCAGTCCTTTATATATTTCATAAGAAGCAAATAGAAATCTATAGACATGATCTATCCAAAGGCTTCACCACAGAGTAACTGGAGCTCAAGTTGCTACTACTACGGCATGTGTTTAGGGAGTGTTCTAAGATTATTAGCATCTTTGTGTTTCATGTCTTAAAATATTATTTTGTTTATTTACTAAAATAGTGCCCTTTAATATTTACATGTATGAGAAAACATTAGAAGTAGGCACTTTTTATAGAAAAGACATTCAAATTACCATGACATTATGGCAAACATGTGGACAGTTCTAAAGAAGTTGCCAACCTGTTACCAAATCCAACTACACGACAGAAGTTTAAAAACTTGTAGCTGTTCATCTACCCTTCACTAAATGGTATACAAATGACAACAGTCCAAACCCAACAGCAGTAGTTTGGAATATTTTCCACTAAGATGAGGATGATCAGTAAAACTCAAATAGATTATGATATTGAAATATAATCATTACAAAATTTGATTTTTATTTTCTTGGTTAAAATTGAGCGAAGTTGACTTTGCATGGAAATAGGATTGGAAGAATGTGAAATTTATGGATGGAAATCAGAAAGCACTTTACAGTAACAAAGCACAGAATACAAACACTGTCACTTGCCCTTCCTGGTGGAATACTAGATTTAGTGTTTTAAGCTAAAATTTAATACTTGTGTAAAATTTCTGTGCTTGAAAATTTTGTTGGTATAGTTATTATATCAAAGATCAAATCAGCAAGCAGAATTAGAGAACAAGCATTAAATTAAATGAGAACTACAGACATATTCAGAAAACTAAGTGTGTAGGCAATAAAATCTCAAGAAAGAAATGGAAAATCTACTTCATGGCTTACAAAAAATCTAACACATAGTAGCTTATGATATCAGAGATGTAAGAATAAAGGAAAAGAAAAAAATAAAATGACATCAACATTGGAGTAAATACACTCATTTGGAAGCAGAGAGAAGGTAACAAAACAACCCCACAATATGGAACATCTGGTCATTGAATCAAAAATGGACTTTAATTGGAAGCAGACAGATGGTATAAACACTATTAGCACAGAGAAAGCTGTTGTGTAGACATAGAGATCTAGCATATTGACTTTGGCAGCACTGTCTTTACTTTGCATTGCCAAGCATGTTATCCAAATCGAACAGAGTATCAGGGAAGTTGACCCCCTTGCTTAACATTCCTTTGGGCCCATTCATGCTCTTTTTTAAACCAAAATGTTTATTTATTTGATAGAGAATGAAAGAGAAACAGGGAGATCCATTGGTTCACTTTCCAAATACCTGTGAAGGTGGGTTGAGTCAGGGGGGAGGCTGCAGCTGGGATCTGGAAAGTCATTCAGGGGTCCCACGTGGGTGGCAGGATCCCAACTATTTGAACCATCATTGCTGTTTCTGAGAGTCCTTATCAGCAGGAAGCTGGAATCAGGAGTTGGAGCCTGGTTTAACTCAGACACTGTTATCTCCATCAGTGTCTTAATGACTAAATTAAATGACTGACTGTCCCACTCAGGCACTTCTAAGTAGGTAGCCAACTGTATATTGTCATGTAATTTAAGAAATAAGTTGGATGTCTCCATTTCTGATATTGTGCATATATCCATACATATGTTGGAGAAAGAATATTATAATAATGAACATTTTGCTTTATAGGTAGTATTAATTCAAAATGGGGATTTTTCTAAGTATCTGTTTTACATGGACACTGAAAGATATCATCATTCTCACAGTTGAATATAGGGATTCAGGGATAAATACATAAGTCATTTTGTTACAGTGCTGATACAAACAGGATAACTAAGATAAATCTGGTAAGATGACCAGGTTGTATCAGAAATATTCTCAACTATATATCTTTGATTTACCAGACATGATTTAAAGAATTGTTAGATATTTAGTCACTAGATTTACATAGCCATTTTTAAAATCCAATCTAAGTAGTCTTTAAAATAGGCTTTGTAGCAAAGCATAAGTAAAAAAAAATGCTGGCGGTAAATGTTTTTAATAAAACCTTTTATGGGAGTTTCTTACTTTATGCACTGGCTTTATTTCTAGCCCTTTTGTACAATGAAGAACTATTTATTTAAATCAATGATGCTTTGACTATAACATTGATTTCTTTGAGCTTCTGATATAAAATATTAATCCTTGATAAAACGCATATACATACAGAAATTTCTCATATAATTTTAAGAAGTTTTTACCCTCTGAAGTTCGTAATTACGGATCTCAAGCAAAGAGCTGAATTTTATAGCAAATGCTAGCAATCCTTTAATTCAGATGAATAAATGTGGTACAAGTTGGATGGTTCAGTGGAGTTCTTCTGGATGCCTGTTTATGTGCATACAGATCCCTAATCTATATGCATCTAGTCTAGTGGTTAGACACTGGATTACCTGGATTGGAGTTCCAGCTCTGGATCCTGATTCCAGCTTCCTGCTAATGAAGATTCGGGGAGACACTGGTAACGACTCAAATACTTGAGTTTGCCACCCATATGGGAGACCTGGATTCAGTTACCAGCTTCTAGCTTTGGCTTGACCCAGCCCCAGCCTTTACAGGCATTTGGGAGTGTACTGGTGGATAGGAGTTTTTTCTTTGTTAGTGTCTCTCTCTCTCTCTCTCTCTCTCTCTCTCTCTCTCTCTCTCTCTCTCCCTGCCTCTAAAGCAAACAAGCAAACAAAAAATCAAGTACATCGAAAAAAAACTAACAGTAGATTAACTGCTTTCTTCTGCTTTAGTTGTTTTTAGTTATTCTTTTGAATAACCTAGAATAGCCCTCTTTTCTGTTGTAGATCACAGACCTTTATTTTCCTTCCCCCACCTCGACTTTTAGAACATCAGAGAAGGCACTTAGTAACTCAGCTCACCAAAGATGGAATTGAAGCAAAAATAATAAAACAATACATGACTTCTGTCAACAGCATGTTACCAGAATGTCTCAAGTGCCTGTAGCTTCCCTTTAAATGTGTTCTTCAGATGATTATCTACCCATCTTTCTTCCAATTGCTTTTCTCAAGGTTCTTTCTTAATGTGGTGCCAGGCATTAGTCCCTGGGATCTGCTTGCCGCTTGCACAAGAGATTGTTGAACTCATGGTAGTTTTGAAATGATCACATCTCATGGAAAATATGCTTTTAAAAACCTTTCAAACAGCTGCACCTTGTGGATTTTTACACAAATACCCAAACACCTGCCAACTGATCTCCACCTTCCAGATAAAATTTAAATGAAATCAACTTACACATTTTTCTAGATAAAATAAATTCTAAATTTTTAGTGGTGTCAGAAAATGGTAATATTGTTAAAAATTGAAGTTACAAGATAGTTTACAGACTTCGTTTCCATCATTAAGGGAGATATTTTACTTCCATGCAACGTTTTAGTAGAGTAGGTGACATATTGTTAGATTAACAGCTGCATTTCCTCTGTTTATATAAAGTTATAAAATTGATTAGCCAATTCAGTATCATAAAGCTTTGTAATCAACTCATATCTTAATATTTTTTAACCCTGAGTGGATTATTATGTTGCATGAGTCACAAACTCTAAAGCATGAACAAACTGCAAACTGTGCTTTACTACTTTGATCAAATAAAATGTGCATAAGTTAATGTAGCATCTATTTAATGGTATGCATAATTGCTGTTGTGCTACATGGTAATTAAGCCTGGATGGACAACAGATGATTATAATTTTCCATAGCCAAGCTAAAATTTTATAGCTTTTCACTTTTCTTTGTTATTTCTTCAATATGTTCATGACTGATGGTGCTGAAAATTTATCTGATTGGTCGTAAAGCATAAACCTCAGTATTTTCTAACCCCATAGCGACTATCCACTCCCTCCAAATTCTGAATCTGACTCCTTCACTGTTAGGAGTTGTAGTGATACATGACTCTTCTCTCTCTCTCGCTTTTTCTCTAAACTCTCATCCTGGAGAAAGACTTGTTCCCTTTATGCACTTCAAAAGGCAATACAACAAAATATTGCTAAGAATGGACTGTAAAGAAAGGGAGTTCTTGAATTTAATTTATCCTCTTCTTATTTGAGAGGAATTGATAAAATATATCTAACCTCTTGAACATCAATTTCTTTACACACAAAATGTGGGACAAGGCTGATATCTGCTTGAAAGTGTTAGTGTGTGAATTAGTCAATAGGTTTAAAGAATTTGGCCTCTGCCATGACATAGTTATTATCCAATAATAAACAACGGCTGGTATCATTCTTGTCTCAGCCTAACTGCCTCATCTTTAGCTATAACAGGTGCTGGAGAGCTGGGGGCTTTGTGGATCTGATGCTTGAACAGCCGGCTTGCCTGGCTAGACAGACCAGGGGGCTGTATCAGTCCAGGCATTCTGAATGGGTTGGGTGCTTGGACTTGAAGCTGAGGGAAATTATGAGAGAGAAGATAGCTGTGAACATAAGGCCAGAAGGCTGGCAAAGGAAGAGACCAGCTGGAGGTTCTAAGGAGGGATATCACCAATTAAATGGAAACGTTGGTTAGATTAAGTTATAGGGGTCCAGAGGCTGCAGGCAAGCATGTGGATGGCTGTGTTTGCAGTTTCTAGCTTCCAGTAACTTCGGGAAATAATACCATGGTAACTTTAGCTGGGTTAATTGCAGAATCATTCCTTCTACTACCAAAATGTTCCTTTTAAATAAATGTTTAGACTTAGATTCTAAATAAGCTAAAGAAATAATCATAATATTTAAAGGGCAACAAGAAAATATGTGCCTTTAAAAACTACTACCTGAACCAGTGCTGTGGCATAGAAGGTCAAGCCTCTGCCTGCGGCACTATCATCCCATATGTGTGCCAGTTTGAGTCTCGGCTGTTCCACTTCGAAACCAGCTCTCTGCTAATGCACCTGGGAAGCCAGCAGAAGATGGCCCAAGTACTTGGGCCTCTGTACTCATATGGGAGACCTGGATGAAGCTTCTGTCCCCTGTCTTCTTTCTGGCCCAGCCTTGGCTGTTGAGGTCATTTGGGTAGTAAAGAAGCAGATGCAAGATTTCTGTCTCTCTCCTTCTCTGTCTGTATTTCTGGCTTTCAAATAAATAAATATTTAAAAAATTACTACCTACTCGGTTCTTTAGAAAACAGAAAATTTTTCACTCTAGACCACTTGTTTGCCTAGGCTTACCATGAAAATGACCAGCATTGTCAATGCAATGTAACACATTCACACAGGAGTATATTTAATAAGTGACAGTGAATGCAAGCTTTTCACTTTCACTGGTGGTAGAGGACTGAGAAGCAGAGCAGCCCCACTATATGTGTTCACTTGATTGCGTGGCTACTATCAAAGAGAGATCGGGGTGGGGGAATGAAAACAGAAAAGGAGAACTCTGAGAACTAATTTTGAAGATGTCCAAATTCTTCCCTGGTGTGGTTCTTTTATAAAAGGCAAACAGAATTTTTAACAGTTATGTTTTCTTTTTTTTTTTTTTCTTTTTTTTCTTTTTTTTCTTTTTTTTTTTTTTTTTGACAGGCAGAGTGGACAGTGAGAGAGAGAGACAGAGAGAAAGGTCTTCCTTTGCCGTTGGTTCACCCTCCAATGGCCGCCGCAGATGGCGCGCTGCGGCCGGCGCACCGCGCTCGTCCGATGGCAGGAGCCAGGAGCCAGGTGCTTTTCCTGGTCTCCCCATGGGGTGCAGGGCCCAAGCACCTGGGCCATCCTCCACTGCACTCCCGGGCCACAGCAGAGAGCTGGCCTGGAAGAGGGGCAACCGGGACAGAATCCGGTGCCCCGACCGGGACTAGAACCCGGTGTGCCGGCGCCGCAAGGCGGAGGATTAGCCTGTTGAGCCACGGCGCCGGCCAACAGTTATGTTTTCTGTTTCATGATGTAGTTTAAGACAACATTACTCTTCATTATGCAATAGCAGAAAATGATTAATAACAGTGGAGGTAGCAATGAAAGTACTAATATTTGCCTGGACTTTATAATACTCCAAGTATGAGCAAACCCCAGTGCAAGATTAGCAGAACTAAATAAACAGATAATGCAAGATTTTATAACCTTACTTGTTTTCCCACAAGATAGTAAAAGAAAAAAAAAATCAACAAACCAAATTACATTTTAATTATCAAGGCACAATAGACTGTAACTAAATTCTGTATTAAAAGTTACTGGTGATAAATCAATTTATTTATTAGCACACCATATGTGTGCTAATTGCTAACTGCTGATTGAAGGCATTCCATGTCAGAATAACAAAGCAGAATGATTACATGCCAACACTCCAGCTTTTAGGAAATCGGAAGCCATGTCAACAGGGAAAGCTCTACATTGGGGATTTTCTACATTCTTTGATCAGATTTCCAAGAACACAGTTGGGAACATATTCCAAGTGAGGATTTTTTAAAACATATAAAACTGAAAAAAACTACATTTAATCAACTAGAGCCAAATCATTTCATTGGAAATTCAATCCTCACCATGATATGAAACAGTCCTAGCTTGGATGGTCTTGAAAACATAGGATTTCTTTTTTTTATTTCTGATAAAATAACATCTATTTAATCTAAATCAATCATTTTAGAAATGATAGACTTTAACTATATTTGCTTATCATCAGCAGAATATTGGAAATATTTAAGACTCTAGTTTCCATGAACTAAATTCCATTTATGACAACATTCTCAATCTACTCCTTGGGATGAAAAGTATGAATGGACTAGGAATTTTAACTAAAATTATTAAACGACCATAGATATTTCTATGCATTAATTAAATCATTCATTCATTTCCAAAGCAATCTTTGATTTAGTCCAAGCATATATAGCATAGTGGTAATACAAAGTTGCACACAACGTGGAAGCAATTTTCAAGAATATCTTTGTGTTGATGGTGAGATGGATATGCAAAAACTTACTATAGTCAATGGTCAGCACATCATGTTATGTATGTGTAATTTATGATGATGGATGAAAGGGCTACTGATTGATTATCTGGGAGAGAGATTGGGTAGATGAGGAAGGCACTAGCAGAGCCAGTGGCATGGCAATTTTGTATTGAGCACCTGCTAGAGCTTCCAACACATATGCATCTAATACATCCTTGTGAAGTAAGGAGAAGTGCCAATAACTGATAGCCACAAAATGCATGGATGTAGGAAGGGGAAACACTGAAGGAAAAGAGCTTGAAAAATAAGCAGTGCATTTGCCAGAGTAGGCAAGAATTGCAGTTTTGGGATACAGGGAGCTCTAGAACAAATTGTAAGCAGGTATCATGGTCTGAATGTGTCCTCCCAAATTCAGATGTAATTAATCCCAACATAACAGTGCAGTGTAGGGCTTAGGGGGAGCTGTTGAGGCCACAGGGGCTCCACCGTCATGGGTAATTATTGCCTCTATGAAAAGGGCTTGTGCGAGGCCATTCTCTCTCTCTTACCATGGGAGGACACAAAGTTTATGTGTCTCTTGAACTACCACCATGTGAGGAGATAATAAGAAAGCCTACATGAGATGCCAGCACCTTCATCTTGGATTTTCTAGCCTCCACAACTGTGACAGAATAAAATCTTGTTCTTTATAAATTACCCAGTCTCAGCTACTCTGCTACAGCAGCGTGAAACAGACTAAGATGGCAGGCAATTAACAATTTTATTTATATTTTTAGAAGAACTGCTAATGTAAAATTGCTTTAAAAAGACTTTTGTGTAAGTAGATGTTGGGATTCTCCTTTCCTGAGGGATTGAAGAGACTGACAATGCTGCGTTAGTGTTCAAAAGCTGGGAGTTGGGATTCTAGGGTAGGTCTATTGTTAATGTTATTCGAGGAGGCACAAGATAGGTAAAACTGGGGAGTCTTTTTTTTATTAAACTTGTAAACTCTTAAATTCTTTAGTAGTGAGTGCAAATGTCTCCCAGACTCAAAGCACTATTTCCTGGTACCTCTATCCTTATCAATGACTTCTCCCTTCTACTCTCTCCTAGTAGCCTGTGGCTGTAACTGTCTGTTCTTAACTAAAATTCCCAAGTCTCAGTTAAAATCACTCTCTCTCAGATTTCACTCTCTGATTAGTTTTTAATGTTTAGCCAACTGGTTTATATCCTCATCAATCTATTGAATTACTCTTGGTGAGGTTACCTTGCTCTGCATAATCAATGAACACATTGTAGACTTCTCACTGGGGAATGATAGTATTTGAAAACCCCAAATTACAGCCTGGCAATGGTGACATTACTTTATCCTTGTTTCCTTTCTGCCAAATCTCCTTTTACCCATTTTCTCCCTGAAATCCCTTCCTATACCTACCTTCTTTAACTAATTTTGAAGATTCATACCCTTCCGGTCAACATTCTACCAGATATCCAAGTTTTTCTGTAAACTCTCACTAGATAACATATTTTAGTGTGTAAACATTCATTTATTGCAGCAGTTGTAACACTGATTAAACTCATTTACTCAAGTCTACCTTCCCATACTATAATAAAAATATATTTAAGACCGGTGCCGCAGCTCAATTGCCTAATCCTCCGCCTGCAGCACCAGCACGCCGGGTTCTAGTCCCGGTTGGGGCACCAGATTCTGTCCCAGTTGCTCCTCTTCCAGGCCAGCTCTCTGCTATGGCCCAGGAGGGCAGTGGAGGGTGGCTCAAGTGCTTGGGCCCTACACCTGCATGGGAGCAGGAGAAGCACCTGGCTCCTGGCTTCAGATCAGCGTGGTGCGCTGGCCGCAGTGGCCATTGGGGAGTCAACCAATGGGAAAAAAAAGGAAAACCTTTCTCTCTGTCTCTCTCTCTCACTGTCTACTTATGCCTGTCCAAAACCAAAAAAAAAAAAAAAAGAGTCAAAGGGATCACACAAACAAGACTAGTGTCTGCGAATACTAACTGATAGAATTAAAAAGGAGAGAATGATCCAACATGGGAAGCGGGATACACAGCAGACTCATAGAATGGCAGATGTCCTAAACAGCACTCTGCCCTCAGAATCAGCCCTTGAGACGTTCGGATCTGACTGAAGAGCCCATGAGAGTATTTTAGGCATGGAAAGCCAAGACACTTTGGAAAAACAAACAAACAAAAAATGTAAATGAAAGATCTCTGGGAGTGAGATCCCAGTAGAAAGAACAGGCCATCAAAGAAGGAGGTACCTTTCTCTGAAGGGAGCAGTGAACCTCCACTTTGACTATGACCTTGTCTAAATAAGATCAGAATTGGAGAACTCAAAAGGCTTCCATAGCCTGGCAACTCATGACAAGAGCCTAGGGAGATTACTGATGCCATAAACAAGAGTGTCAATTTGTTAAGTCAACAACAGGAGTCACTGTGCACTTACTCCTCATGTAGGATCTCTATCCTTAATGTGTTGTACAATGTGAATTAATGCTATAACTTGTACTCAAACAGTATTTTATACTTTATGTTCTGTGTGGGTGCAAACTGTTGAAATCTTTACTTAATATATACTAAATCGATCTTCTGTATATGAAGATAAATGAATATGAATCGATGTGAATGGAATGGGAGAGGGAGCGGGAGTTGGGATGGTTGCGGGTGGGAGGGATGATATGAGGGGGAAAAGCCATTGTAATCCATAAGATGTACTTTGGAAATTTATATTTGCTAAATAAAAGTTAAAAAAATGTCCAATAAATATATGAAAAAATTCTCAATGTCAGTATAATCAGAGAATTGCAAATCAAAGCTACCAAGAGAAAGCACCTCAATTAAGTTAGAATAAATATTATTTAAAAGGCAAAAAATAACACATGCTTATGAGGCTGTGGCAAAAAGGAGATCTTAATAAACTATTGGGGAGAATGTGAATTAATAGGCATTATGGAGAATTGTAAAGAAGTTCCTAAAAATTGATCTAACATATGATGCTCCATTCATGTGCTGAAATATTATACTGTACCCCATAAAATGTGTGTTACTTTTTCATAAAATTTAAACACAATATAAATTTAAAAATATGAATGAGAATATATAAAACACTTTGATTATAGATAATATTAAAAATGGTACATCTTAAACTTAGAACAATAATAGCTATGGAAATTACAACATTTTGATTGATGTTTTCAAGTTATATGACAGGATTGAAAACAGTGCATTGATCTGAAGTTTAAATAATAAAACATATTTCATTGCTTTAGATACCTCCAAATCAGGTTAATTATATTCAGCAGCTTACACTATGTATTACAGAAAGTTATAATTTAATAGCTTGCATTTTGATTTATTACATAGTCAAGTTTAGGTGATATTATATGTAAGCTTTAATTATGATAATGGAAGATACAATAAAGAAGAATAAAAATAGTTTGTTTTTATTTTTAGGATTCTCAATTGCTTTTGAAGACTTTTGAACTTACAGAAATGTTGCAAGAGAAGAACCAATAATTCCTGTAAAGATTTGTCAGCTGTTAAATTCTTGAATCATTTATTTTATTATTCCACCTCTCTCCTTAGTGTATGCACACAAGAGTGTACATATATGTATTTCTGCATGTGCCTGTGCCTACACATAGAATATATCCATATATTTTACATTATATAGATGAAATATGTCTGTGTATCTTCTAATTTGGGAGTTAGAGACATCATGTTCCTTCACCTCAATGTGTGTTTTCCTAAAAAAAAGTCATTTTTTTCTTAGAATTGTCAAAGTATGAAAGTTTAACAGGAATATAATACTATTTCTTGATATTCATTCTGTATTCAAACTTTTAAAATGTCTCAGTATTTTCCCTTGTAGTGATTTTTTTTTCCTTTTGATTAAATATCCAATCCAAGATCCACATGTTTGACTATCATGCCTCATTTGTCTCCTTTATTTTATAATAGTTTCTTTGCCTGTCTTTGTCTTTCAAGATATCAACTATTTTTTTTTTAATGTAGGCTATCTGCTTTACAGAATATTCCTCGATTTGGGCTGGTCTGATGTTGCCTCTCAATTATATCAAGTTACAGAATTTTGCCAGGAATCCTATGAAAATGATGTGTTTTCAGTGAGGCACACAAGGAGACACATGATGACAGTTAATCTCTGATGATGACTTTGATTACTTTGTCAGTTTCTCCAATATAAATGAAGCATTTTATACTTTGTTAATAATAAGTAACTTCTGGAAAGATTCTAGATATACCTCAGTCTCAATAGAGTTTCTCTAGTATCAAATCCCACATTTAAGTCTCTTTCCTAAAGAAATATTTTTTGAGGAGACAAATGTTTAGGTTAGGTCCACTAAACACAGCTCCCACTATTAATGTAAACTGTGCTTTATGAAATAAACTAGTCACAAGATGCCTGTTTCATTACACCCAGCATCCTGGGGGGGCTAGGTGGAGCTTGTACAAGAATCTTGAAAGACATATTCAGGTTCTGCCTACCATAGAGTGCTAATGAATAACCATTAATTTTCAGCTATTGATAACAATGTATGGTGAGAACTCTTTGTCTTCAGGTTTTACATGTCATTTTCCTAACTCAAGTCTTCACTTTCTTTCCTCTGACCTCTTAGCCTCTCTACAGAAGTCCTTGCTTCCTGTATTTGCCAACTGACTGTACCATTATCATAAAGTACGGTTATGACCACTGCATCTCTCTGATACAGAATCTTTCACTCTCTCCCTAATGTCTTCTAAATAAGATGCAGGGTATGTAGAGTGTATGATAATCTACATCAAGTTTCTTGAATTACCTCCAATAACCATCAGCTGCAGCCAAATTAACCCTCTGGTTTTTCTATAGTTTTCTTTCATCTCTTGTAAAATATTTATTTCTACCTGGAGGATCTTAAAGTTTTTCACTACTTAGTTTCAGCCACATTCCTAGGACTTTTCAAGAACTACCTTTTCCAAGAAACAATTTCTGATTCCCTTAGTAATCTTATAGCTCTACCAATTTTCCCGAAGTGAAAAGTCCTAAAAAGATACTCTTTATGAATTGTATAGCTTCTGCTGCCAGTTCAAGTTCCCAGAGACTATGCAGAAAGGTAGAATGCCTTATGACCTTTGTATTCTCTAGGATGCTTTGCATGAACTTGCTATTAAACAAATATTTGTTGAATAATTACTTGAAAGTTTTACTCTTTAGATGCATGACTTCCTAATCATCTTTCTTTCCTAGCTCAATTGATTAAGAGAAATTAATCCTGCTGATTGGGTTTTATTACTAATAATTATGATTAAAGTAAATTAAAAGGACTTCTTCCAGTTAATCACTTTCTTTGTTGCCTAATTTATCCCTGTGACCCTGATGGAAAATAATGTCATCATCTTGAAGTTTTAATGAAGTTATTCTCACTGAATACACAATTAGATCGAGCTTTATGTAATGTATTTTCTTTTCTGAGATGAGCTTAAAGAGGAAGATTTATTGGCTTCTAAAGGCATTAAACTTTTGCCTGAGAACATTCCTTCTGATTGGATATACCTTTATGGATGTAGATTTTGATTATGTGTTTATATCAAAACTCTTCATATTATATGTCATAGATATACTTTACCAAGAAAAATACATCAAAACAAGTTTCAAGAATTGTAAAAGTATTACACTGATTGAAAAATTTATTTGCTTCCCATTTGTAAATAAAGTTAACCTTAATCTAAAACTTAATTTGGCCTGAAAGTTGCAATTGCTTTCAGATTGATAGTCCCTTTTTTATTAGCAATGCCTTTCGTGCTGGAGGCAGTATCACTATTTAGGATACTAAATTGGTTATAAAAATGAAGAAAGCAAAATTGTATTGCATGAATATGTACAATCATTATTTGTCAATTAAAAATAAAACAAAAGGTGGCAGATACTGTGGCACAGTGGCTTACGTTGCCCTTGGGAAGCCTGCACTCTATATGAGCCTTGTTCTCGTACCAGCTACTTTGCACTTTCAATACAACTTTTGGCTAATGTGCCTGGGAGGAAGCAGATAATGACCCAAGTACTTGGGTTCTTGCCAACCACACCGGAGTCTTGGATAGTGCTCCTAGCTTCAGTCTGTTCCAGCCCTGTCTGCTGTGGCCATTCAGGAAGTGAACCAATAGAAGGAACATCTTTTTCTCTCTTAGTCTCCCACCCTTCTCACTCTGACTTTCTAATAAATAAATAAATAAATTTAAAAACTAAAATATAACTCTGAAATTCAATAATAAACTATGAGGTAAAGAAGATTGGATTCTCTGGATTAGGGCCAATAGACATTTAGAAAGTTTTTAAAATCAAAAATGGATGGGATAACTCAGAGATCAGAAGATATAAAATGACAACAATGATCCCTCACATATAGACATGGCAGATATTACTAAACAATGATGCTACTCTTTCATGCTAAGAAGGACTTAGTTTCTAACTCACTGATTTAAAAAAAAAAAAAAAAGGGCAGCCATGATTGGTGAATGGGGATTAGAGTAAGAGATGAGGCCTAGTTACTCTATACCTAATGTGAATTTCTGTCTTTGAAATGGCACTAGCAAACCATAAAACTCAAGGTGGCTGGCAAAATCCTCTGACGTTCAAAGCATCCAGATATACCTTGGTCTCAATACAATTTTTCACACACATGCTGAGTTTCATCTCTTTTCTTCATTTACTTAGATAATTCTTTGCTATGCACCTTTCTCAGTCTTGTACTGTGACTTGCAATGGTAAACACCATTTATAATGATGCTAACTCTACCCGCATATATCATTATGCTATCCTGTGTGACTATGGGGGCAAGACAATGAAATTCAAGCTTAATGCTTGGCACAATCTTTAGCATGATTTATGCTGAACAATTAATTTTATCAAAAGTCATCAGTTTGCTTTAAGAAGTTGTGGTAAGTAGCATAAATGGAGACAAGATATAAGTTTTTTGTCTCAAAGAACTAAGATAGCCTGGATTCTGCTTAAGGCTTTGTTGTAAAGACTCATCATTTAGTTCATTAGCTCATCTAATCCGAGAACATATTTAGGTGACAGGAAGAGGTGTTTCCCCTCTTTACAAAATCTTCTCTACTATCAACATCTGAAATCTCATCATCTTTCAGTAATTCAATAAAAATTGCATTTTCTTAATTTAAGTCTCTGCCATCCAAACCACAGAAGCACAAAGCAAGGCTATTTCTTGTCCTTGCTGTCCTTGTTAATTCTAATCCTGGATTATTGCTTCCTAAGTTTTCCAGGTTTTTATACACTTCCTCTTGCATTGTCATATGAGTCGAGTCTCCTGATTAGCATCTACACTTTGTCTTTCCTGATCATTTTCTCTCATAAACCTTCATTAGACTAACTAACACAAATGTAATCATAGGCATCTCCTGTTTTGCCTTAGAAAAGTTCAATGTCATTTTTTCTCTAGTTAGATTTTATAGGCCTCTAGAATCTGACTCTATCATCTTTTTTCCCTTTAACTTAAAATTTTATTTGCTCTATGCTAAACTCCTTTCTCTGTCCAGAAGTTGCTGTGCTAATTTTCAAATTCATGCTGCCTATTCTACTTAGCGTATATTCTAGGGTCCTCCAATCCAACTCTTCATTTTGATAGAATTCTGAAACTCCAGGGACCCTCCATTTAAGGATAACAGTACTTATTATCTGAAAAAAGGTGTCTATGTATGAAAATGTATATTACGTGACTGTGCATGTTTATGTGTTGCTCCTCTTATTAAGGAGTAAATGATAGTATTGGAGCATGGGCCTTGGAATCCTGTGGATGTGAATCCTGACTCCACTCCTGACCATTTGTGTGAACTTGGGCTCCTGGACCAAGTCTCCCCATTTGTGAGTTGAGGATGACTGCATCTACCTCTTGTCTTCATTTTCCAGTGAATTCACTCTTCAGTGAATTGTTACTGCGTGTCTTATTTCTTCTTGTTGTTAGTATAAATAGTGACCTGATTTTTGCATTTATGTTCAGGTCTATAATTTTTTTTAGAATGGAGAGAATACTAAAATTACCGTAATACAGTCTAGTATTACCAATTATGGATAATGTATACTACTCATATTCTTACTCTTTTTTTAGCTGTACAATGAAAACCATATATCTTTCATAGGCTACTAAAGTAATCAATAAATTTAGTACTCATATTTACAATTTTTGAATTTACATATTGTTGAAAATTAAAGGATTATTGTGATAGTTAATATTTAAACAGTTAATAGCACAAAATCAGTATTTTTAAAATGTAGTAGAGAAGGAAAGAACCAAGTATTAAATACTATATTGCAACTTAAGGGTTGAACAGATGACATAGGCTGTATTAGAGCCTAAGCTTTTAGCCACCTGAGATATATATATATGGTAGCTCAGGTGAATACTCACAATTTAAAAAATCTAAAAGAATTTAGTAATCACTTTTGAAGTCACAAGACCAGAGCCACAATCCAGCTTTTGCAGTGTGTAGTGGAGCAGTTCTCAAAGCCCCTTCTTTGAACTGCTGTACGATGATTGATGGGTTTCCTCAGGATGATTCGCTGCCACTGTAAGTTGGTGTTACAAGATTTTTCAAAAATGATAAATGCCTCTCTTTAAACATTCCATATTGTGTTTCCCTGACCTTTCATCTTTGAGCCTGGTGATGGCTATTATGTAGAACGCATGGAACAGACACAAAGAATGTCAAATGTGGCCTGGGCTAATTGTCAGATTTCCACTGTGATGCGGAATGTGGAGTGATCTATAATTTGAATACTTCTGATTAGGGCCACAAACATTCAGGCAATCAAGGAGCTGATAGTGAGGAGATTCTGCTTGTGTTCAAATATCTTTTGAACTCCTGCAGGTACTTCTGTTCCTTGCTGTGGATTCAAGGGAGCATCACAGAGTCCTGTCTCTGATGGCACAGTGATCCAATTAGAAAAAAGAAAGTTGGACAATCAATTAAAAAACATGCCATATCATGACAAGTGTCTTTTAATTAAAGTGGGGGAGGAGTATGGGGATGCTGAGGCCAATAGTTTTAGAATGTGCTTCCAGAAAAGGCTCTTGGAGAAGTGGATGCTTAGAAACTATTGACAGGCATGTGATGGATCCAGCCATGCAAGTCCTGGTAAGAGCTCTGAAGTCAGAAACGTTCAGGTCCCCAAATGAGATTTCAGCATGCTTTGAGGAACACTCAGTATGCACGAAATCCCATTTTCTTGCCATGCACAGTGCCTGTTTCCTTCACCGAGGCTGCCTGCACCTCTGAGAATGTGGTCATGAATGTGGTCATGAGAGATCTACTTTGGGAAGTAGTTTGACAGTCAGGAGGTAATTCAGTCGGGTTGTATTTGGGATGTGATTGCAAGAGTGGAGGTCAGGATGATTTGTGGGTTTCTGGTCTCATCAGTGTGTCAATAGCAGTACCACTCAGACTACTTGTTGAGACTTGATTCCCGTCTATACAGAAGGCTCCTGTTACATTAATAATCATCATTTAACCCAAACAGCTATGTGAAATATGCACTGGATCACTGGTGACTTTTGGAGGTTCTCAAATTTTTGATCCTTTATGAAAAAGAATATAATAGAGAAAGTTCCAACGTGGATCAGATTTTGAGCAAAATTTTCTGTGTGGTACTGTTTGCCAATTTAGCAATGAGAAGAAAAAGAGCTAAGGGGTAAGCTACCAAGGACAACAGCATCACAGAGTTGCAACATGAGGAATTGTGGCTGGGAATATATTCAAAGGTCTCAGGAAACATTCGTTAATTTACTTAACTGATGTGGGTCCAATCCTACCTTTATAACCAAACTGCAAAGTTTCTTTTTAAACTGCCTCACATCCTCTATTTTTTTTTTAATTTCTGTAATTCAATAACTACGACTCAAGAGGAAATTGAATGGCTAGCGTATCAGTCAAGGTTCAGTTGGAGACAATAAAAGCCATTTTATTTAGTTTGAGCAAAAAGAGATTCAATACAGGAAATTGGATGCTTACACAATTGTCGAAATGAATGAGGATCCAGGCGGAAGGCTGAGCTTAAAGGAATTATTTACAGAAGAACACAGCAGTGAAAAACAGTCCATTCTATGGTTCAGGAACCAGTCCACAATTTTTACATACATTAACTACTTTAATCCTCACTAGACATTTTCACCTAGTCACTTATCCACCATCACACAACTAGGGGGTGGCAAAGCTGACATCTGAACCCAGGCAATGTGATTCCTAAATTCATCCTCCTGAACATTGTGCTCAACTGTGTTCCAGGTATTGACTTGGCATACGTAATTGAATTAATTCTGCCAAGATCAAAAATGTTGCTTCCCAGACTGCTGGGTTTACATCCACATTTATTTGAGGATGACTGAAGCCAGAAAAAAGAATGTCCTGTGCCTTATAAAACCAGCACACATGGGGCCAATGCTGTTGCATAGTGGGCTAGGCCTCTGCCTGTGGCACCAGCATCCTGTATGGGCCCCCATTTGTGTCCCAGCTGCTCTTCTTCCACCCCAGCTTCCTACTAATGGCCTGAGAAAGCAGTGGAAGGTGGCCCAAGTGCTAGGTCCCCTGCACCAACATGGGAGAACTGGAAGAAGCTCCTGGCTGCGGGCTTTGGATTGGCCCGGCTCTGGCCACTGTGGCCATTTGGGGAGTGAACCAGCAGGTGGAAGACCTTTCTCTCTGTCTTTCCCTGTCTTTCTCTATAACTCAACCTCTCAAATAATTAAAATAAAATATTAAAAAAAAACACCACAAAAAGCTTACAGACGTTGGTACAAATTTCTGATCCTGCAGCCAATGGAAACATAGAGACAACTGAGTCGACCTGATCGTGCTTCATTTCAATTATTATAGATATGAGAGGTCTCAGGGGAAAGTGTGATCATTTGTGGGAAATGTTAAATAAAATCTAAACCAGGCCTGCTTGTCTTCTGGGAAGAGAAGCCATACAGGTAAAACACAACCTAGCTAAGTTTTTGAATGTAAGCAAAAGTGAGGTTATTTCTAATAAATGACTCCAGTAACCATACATAGAACTTAACTTCTGTGCTCAAAGTTGTATAAAATAATTTTTAACCAATCTCCTAACATCAGGTAGCCTCTACTGTAACAACTAAACACTGTATATATCAAATAATCATCATTTTCATCTGATAAGCTATCCCATAACTGCCATGAAATAAATGTTTTCAGTTTGATTCTCTTGGGTTACGATATGAACTTTCTTTTACTGTGAGACAAAGATATTTTTCTAACTTGATCTGATTATATGTTGACAGAGCCCAAAGTGAAGTGTAAGGTACCACTCAGTTTTCCAGCCTGTTGATTTTCATACAGACACAAGAAACACGAATGAATTTATCTGCAGTACATGCCACAGTTAGAAACAATGTGACGTGAGCCTCAAACTGTGGCCAATAGACAACACAGTTCAGAAGCCAATGCCAAGCTGTATTTTTACAAATGAACTGCAATCACAAACATTTCTACTTTTCTTTGATGCCATAGCAATTGATGACACCTGGATAATGACAAAATATGCACAAACGTGTTATCCTTTAAGTGTTCCAATAACCTGTTTTAGGTTCCCAGCAAAATAGAGAGGAAGGGGCAGGTGTTGGTACAGGCAGTTAGGATACCACTTGGAATGCTCACATCCCATCTTGGAATGGGTTAGGGTCCTGGCTCTGTTCCTGATTCCAGTTTACTGCTAATGAGCACCCTAGGAGTCAGCAGGTGATGACTCAGGCAGCTGAGTGCCAGCTATCCATGCAGGAGCTCAGGATCAAGTTCCTGGCTCCTAGCTTCCCCTCAGTTGTTGCAGGCTTTTGGAGGACTGAACTAGTGGATGGAAGCTTTCTCTCCTGTCTGTCTGCCTGCCATTCAAATAAAACTCAAAACAAATTTGAGAAGAAGGGACAGAGACTCCCCCTTGTAACTCCTGCTCCTTCACACAGGTAAGCTTTGGACTCTCCTTTTCTTGGTTGCATTGTATATAAAATAAACCACTGACTTCACAGGCTACTCTTTCTTTCTCCTGGTAAATTCTGGCTTTTCTTTTGCAACAGACCCAGAGATGTGCATGTGGAAGAGACATATAAATGAGACTCCACTGCAGTTTCTATATTAAAAAGTACAAAAAAGTATTGAGAAACTATAATTACAGTGCATCAGGTGACTTTAATGAAACTGCTTTAAGGTTTATACTTAACCCTCCTGCGATTTTAACCTAAAGGCACATGAGTTCCTAGCTGGAGTGTTCAGATCTGGGACTGCACAGTTTTAAACACGTGGATTCTTGTCTCCCTGTGCCTCAGTTTCTCTGCTGTGGAAGGGAAATAACAGCATGCACCCCATAAGGTTATAAGAAACCACTGTAGGTGCTGAATGAATACTTTTAGAAAATAGAGAATGCTGAGAGTGGGACAGCTTGCATTCAAATTCTATATCCAACACTTTTGAGTTCCATGACGTTGAGTAAGTCATTCAAACTTTATGAACCCGTGTTTTCTAATTTGTCAAATACGGAATTAAGTGGAAAGTTTTTAATCTTGGAGAATAAGTAAAATAATGGAAATGACACGCTGGATCTTGAGATGTCAGTATATGTATAAAGTATCCATTAGATGCGATTTATTAATGGATCCCAGTAAGGAAACACGAATTTCATCATTTCACTGGAGTTGCAATGTTTATGACTGTATATCATCTGAATTAAACCCTTGTCCAAATCCCCCAGACTCATGGCCGGCCTACAGCTCCTCAATAAACAGGCTCCTAATCTGGGTGATTGTTATCTGCAGGCTTGAGCTGAACTTGATTTCAATCCACAAAAACCATTTCCCTGAATCTTGGCTTCCCATGGCAGAAGCCATGAAGGGAAGCTCCTTTAAAAACACTATATTGCTAATTGGGCCAGTACAGTTTTAGAAGCTTGGTATTAGTCAGCCGTGAGGCTGAAAATGTATGGCTTACCCATCTCATTGTTGTAGAAATGTCCCCTCAGGTTGCATTGCAGAATCTTCCAGTCTTTATATCTAACTCAAAAGGAGGAATAAGTAACTGCTGTATTTCCACTCTGGGAAGACGATCAAGTGGTACAGGCAGTGATACCATTGTTAAGCTTGCAACAATTTTGAGCTGTACATTTTCAGCATTACTCAGAGTCTGGGACTGTTAACGTAAGACCCAAACACTGACATTTGGTCAGTGAGCTTCATGCTCATGGAGACATTTTTTGCCTGACTGCTGCGCAAAAGATATTGGTATTACATGGAAGTCGGCTTTCTGCTATTTATAACAATTTTAAAATAAAAGTAAATAAAGCATGACAGATGGGTTAGCAATTGAAATAGATAATGATGCGCATCAAAGTATAGAGAATATTATCAATAGTATTAATCTCATTTAGTTATCTGTACCAGTAGATTCTGCCAACAGTTGGAAAGTTCTTAATCTGTTAATGTTTCCTGCATGATTTCATTTTCATGAGGATACTTGGAAGGTATGTAAGCCTGCACTAGGAAATTGGAATAATTTCAAAGAGCTGGAGTAGTTAATTCAATTCCAGAAGTCCCTAAGCTGTTGTTTATGCTGCATCCAGAAACCAGAATATTTAAAGTGTTACTTTTTATGGGAAATAATATTTTCCTGTATTTGAATCTGCTACGTAGATAATACAGATGAGTTGTTTTAGAGTAGAGAAGATTTCTGAATAATATATTGTGAGCAAAATTCCCTCCCTCCATATCCCCCTGTCCTTTCCACTTAAGGGAGAGTGGATGAAAGTAGCTTCAAAATGAGTGAATTAGCAATTCTGTTTTCTAGAAAAATATCAGTAGTTGTTCTAGGTCAAAAATGCACCCTTTCCTTGGGAAGTAGATGAGAAAGGGCAACTTTGTTGGGAATCCTAGTTATTGGTGGGATTTCTGACATTCTTGTGTAAACATAGAGTGGGATGTTAAAAAGGCTTCCTCACAGTATGAGACTAGTGCAGGAGCTGTTTACTATCTCCGATGCTTCAAATTCCAGGGTAGAGATGTGCAGTACAGACTATGAGCATGCACTGAGCCTTTCCTTCTTGAAGGAGATGACACATCACTATGTGTCTGTTTTGTTTGAAATTTCACCTATGATTTTATGACCACAATCCCATTTTTAAGACTTTAACATAAGTCAACATAACAACATAAATTGACATAATTTCAGAGCAAGTATTTAAAGCTATGGATGGATTTGCCATAAATCATCTTCTCCAGCACTCCTCTAACCCTATAAAGCAATGACTTAAACCAGAAAGAGCCTTTTAAGTTATAGATGAGTTATTTGAAAATAGGCTCAATCCTTGCCACCTTCTGTCTCTCTGGAAATTGTTCACAAACAGAGCAGGTGAGATGATCTTGCAACAATATGACAATTCTAAAGCTATTTTTCACTTCAAGGCCTTGCAAAAAGGTCTTATCACATTCAAAATAAAATTTGATTTCCTTACCAAGTCATAAAGGTAGGCTGAATCTTTATGTTATGTGTTTGCTTAGTTTTCAAGCTGCATGACAGCTTTGTCCCATTCACTCAATATTCTGCACCAACACTATCTTACTTCCCTTTTTGGAACATGCTACTCTTTCTTTCAGATTCAGGACATTAGTACATGCTGTATCATTTACTTTTCCTACTCTTCACATATTTAAGACTCTTATCTTTCAGGCATTGATGGATACACCCTGTCCTATGAGGAGATCCACCTGTGACTTTTTCTTAGTCTTCATTTTGTTGTTGATTTTATGACATTTATTACTATTATAACAATTTTATTTAATCATAACTATTATGCTTAATTGTTTAATAACTTCTTTGGTTCCATCCTTCCATAGACTAGAGACACAAATAATTCAGGAAAATTGCCAATCTTGTTCACCAAAATTGCAGGTCTAGGATATCGCAGTCAGGACATGAAAAACCAGAGTTGTCCTCCTGATCCTTACTTTTCATGGTACCTTCCACCATTGAAAGTCATTCTTTCCGTAAGGATTCAGATTGAAGATCTGGCTAGAACTATTATTTTGCTATCCAGGGAAATATAAAATCACTAATATCTGAGTGATGTCAAGTATGGGTTTTTAAGGAGTGTTGCAGGGCTCAGTCTATGGTGAACATTTAACTGAAGAGGGCAGTGCTGTCTAGTGTACTGTATGGCAATCCTGGGGTTCATAACCTAAGACTGTTGAGGTCACATTCAGTGTCCTGTGACAGCGATAACATTCCTTCATTACTATTTCAGCAATGTGATGCAATTACAGCTAGAAATGACCCTTTCATAAGAAATATCAGAGTTTTCATCACAGATGTATCAGAGTATTTCTTAAATTAACTGGCTGACCCTTTGGAAATTATTTTTTGAAAAACTATAGATATTTTCATTTGGTACTAACTTTTGACATCTCTTGCCTTAACGTCTCCTTTAAAAAATACGCTTTGGGAATTTAATCAGATTTAGCTGTGAGTAGTGTATTTTCTTAGCAGCCTCCCTCAGTTTTAAAAGGTCAAAACTGATTTTGAACTCATTACTATTTTCTGTCATCCTCTTGCCTATATGTTTTCTGACTCTTGCTGTCCTCATCTTATTTACACAGTACACTATGCCAGGTTGACTCCAAAGCATATCTCTGATCTGATCACTCTTCTCTGAACAATCAGTTTAGGTGCCTGATGGTTTACCTTGCATTACTTAATTTGTATTTGTTTCTTTACATTTATTTGTAGTGGAGGTAAGGGGGCGGGGAGAGAAAGAGAGAGAGAGAGAGAGGACAAAGAGACTTTTGGTCCACCTTTCTAAATCTCAAATGCCCCCAACAGCTGGGGCTGGACCAGGCTCAGGCCTGAATGGAGTCTGGAACCCAACCCAGGTCTCCCACGTGGGTCGCAGGGACACAAGCACTTGAGCCAGCGCCTCCTGCCTTCCAGGGTGTGCATTAGCAGGAAGGTGGATTGGGTGAGGAAGCAGGACTTGAACCCAGGCACAGAAGATGTGGACAACTGAAGCAGAGGCTTAACCACTGCTTCAAGTGCCTAGTCTGTTAGTTAGCATCATTTAATTTTCAAGACCCTCCTAATGTCACTGGATATTACCTGCCCAATCTTACTTGAAATGCTTCCTTGCTGATCTGAAGGGCTCCATCCAGACTCAGCTAGCAGAGCTCTTCCCCAGGTCTTGGCTGGCACTGTCACCAGCTGGCCAAGTCTGCAGCAGGGAGGAACCCATACACAAGAACTCTGATGGAGAACTAAAAGTCCTGGTTTTCCACCACTCCTGGTTCCTCTGCATACTGGGCAAATCTGATCTTACTCTATGATACTATTAAATAAGTTCCCTGAAATGGGGAGAGGCTTCCTTCTCAGAGTGGTGAACAGAGCAAAGTTTCAGATGCTGACCGCTGGGAAGGAAGTGCCAGATGCTGGGAGTGGCTTGCTATTGATGCTCTTTCCACGCTCAGTTCTCACAGGTTGAGTCATGAATCTCTCTTCTAGTCCTCCCCTTCCCTATGAACACAACAGTGTACCGTCTCCCTCTCCATGTCACATCTCGTGAGAATACATGAGCTCTCCAGAAGAGACTGGTACTTTTTCAAGAGGATTTGTATTACAACTCCAGTGAGGCTGGGAAAAACCCCAATTTTACTTCTCAATAACAGCACTTGGAACATTATCAACAAATTTAATGAGTATTTTTCTCTTATCCCCCTCCTCTTCCTTTACATTGATGAGCAGGGTGGTATAAGAGACTTTAAATTTATTATTTTTGTATTCTTCTATCCATTGATCATCTATATATCTATAGTTTACATAGTAGAGTGGCAACACATTTGTATGGCTAAAAATAATTAAAATACATCCAGACAAATTTCCCTCCCATCTGTAACTCCATCACCCAAGTTTCCTTCCATTTACAAACCATCAGTGTTACATTCTTTTATATCCTTCAAAAAAATTTTATGCCTATACCAGTAACTACAAATGTGTTTTTTAAGCTTATTCCTCTTTTTATACACTGTATACACTCTATACTTGCATTTTTCACTTAACAGTGCATCTTCTATATTCTTCACATCATTGTGGAAAGCCTTCTTGTTCTTATCTTGAGTAGTATTTCATAATATGCATGTAGCACAATTTATTTAATCATTTCCTATTTATGAACATTTAGTCAGTTACTGGAAATAGTTACAAATTCTAAAATGAGCAACAATCTGCAAAAATCATGTAATATATTTGCAGCTATAGCTATCAACTATATTTTCACTCTTTAAAAAACTAGATAGTTCTATTAATTTTCTATCACAGCTGGAACAAGTTACCACACATTTAGCGGCATAAAACAGCACCAGTTGCATCTGAAGAGTCCCTTTTGTAATGTTACAGGGCTTACTGCAGATTCTGGGGCTGGGGCAGGAATGTCTGAGGGGGACTTTCCATCTACTGCAGGAGCACAGAGCTGAGTGTAGGCAAAGTTGGACATATTTTAAGTGTTTTTCAGAGTTCTTTATGTTTTTTATTCACAAATTCCTTTCTCTTTGCTTTAGAGTTTGTGGATTTTCTTGGTTAGCTTCAACCCTTCATCTCAAGGAAATGGGATTATTGTCATATTTTATTCCAGAACATCAATATTTTATGTTTTATATTTTCACCCCATATGAAAGTTCCTTAGTTTAAGATAGGTGAAACTTGTTCACTTTTCTCTGTGCAGGCGACTAGTGGATTCTCTTTGTGAAGGATTTCCACTCTAGAGACTCTCACAGCATCCATGAGAACTAAATGGACTCTCAACCTTTTGGCAAACGTTTGCATACCTGTGTACTTTTCTCAAAGGGACAGGAGACTAACAAAACAATTGTCTTAGTAAGAAAGAGTACCAGACTCTGATTTAGGAAACCGGGTTCTTGATTTTGTAGAATAATTGTCTGAGAATTCTTTTTTTTTTTTTTTTTTTTTTTTTTTTTTGTGACAGGCAGAGTGGACAGTGAGAGAGAGACAGAGAGAAAGGTCTTCCGTTGCCGTTGGTTCACTCTCCAATGGCTGCCGCGGATGGCGCACCGCGCTCATCAGATGGCAGGAGCCAGGTGCTAGGTGCTTTTCCCTGGTCTCCCGTGGGGTGCAGGGCCCAAGCACTCGGGCCATCCTCCACTGCACTCCCGGGCCACAGCAGAGGGCTGGCCTGGAAGAGGGGCAACCGGGACAGAATCCGGCGCCCCGACCGGGACTAGAACCCGGTGTGCCGGCGCCGCAAGGCGGAGGATTAGCCTGTTGAGCCACGGCAATTGTCTGAGAATTCTTACTTCTAACATGTGAGTAGTGTAATTATATGATTTCTAAAATTCTTTCCAGTTCAAAAAATATGAGTTCTACCAAACCAAGTTATTTTATTATAAACTATTTTGAACTTTAGAAAAAATATGTCCTTAAGCCAAATGCACCCAATCGAGAAATGCTATAAAGATGATGTAGAATGGAAAAGATTATGAGTTCTCCAGTTACAAGCCAAGTCTTTGATTTAATTCTCTAGTTACCAGCCAATTCTTTAATTATTAATGTTTCAATAATTAAAGTATTCAGTTTCAGTCAAAATTGTTTAACTAGAGAAAGACATTCTTAAGGCTGAGACTGAAAAGGTCAAAAATAAAATCTGACCAAAAGTCTACCAGGATTTGTTTTCTTATTTGTGATTGTGATGCATTTTTAGTATGTTGGCCATGTGGTATTATAAAGTTACCATGGGCAGGACTTCCAACTGTTCAGAGTTAAACTGTATCTTGATTTTTCTCAAGTGCATGGACAGTGGCTGGCTATTTCACAAGAACAGGTCACTGTAACCATTTCACAATATTCCCATGATGTTAAAGAGGTTCAGTGCAAGCCATCCAGATAATACTAAGATGTATTCTGTATCCTCAAAATTCCACATGCTTAATTTGAAGATTATAGCAGATGAATTTAAAGAATATTTTTTACTTTCCTTGGACCTAGTAGAGTGCTGGATTGAAAGACAACAGAGGAAAAACTAGAAGTTAATATACTTTCTGGCTTGTCAGTATAGTAGCCTCTAAAGTACATTATTTATACTGACTTTATAGTTAGCATGGTGTGAGTACAGACATATCCCTAAGTAACCAGGTTCCAGGTGATATGCTAAAAAATCACATCATTATTTAAGTCATGAATTAAAAATACCTATGTTATATGCTAAGGGAAATAGTAACAATTCAAATCTATACTTATTTTTGTTACCAACTAATATTCCTTTATTTTTTATAATTTTGTTAGTGTAGTATGTCAGGGTCAAGAATGAAGTGTCTGAGGGGGCTCCTAAGTTTCTAGAAGCCAATAATGTAAAGGATAAAGTAAAATTTTAGAAAAATACACTCCTCAATTACTTGAATGTGACCACTACTAGTGGGAAAACAGAATAAGTTAATTAAGATACATAGAATACACTGTGGAGGAGTTTGTTTCTGGATAACAGAGTAAGTATACTTTCATGTCTCTCTCAACTGACAAAACTGTAAAACCTGAACAGAATGCATGACACAGTTACTGCAGGTCTCTGAAACATAAGCTTGAGGTCCAGAAACCTAACATTAAAAATGTCCAGAATAGAATCTAAAATACCTCTCCTGAGAAAGAATTGGAAAACTGTCAATTCACAATAGAAAAAAACAAATTTTTGTTTAGAAGGCATAGAATTGATACAATCTAATAAAGACTTAAGCAGCATTTAAAAAGTATTTCAAAATAATTGTGATCATGCTTAGATGAATAGAATGACAGCAAAGATTACCAAATAAATAGAAATAAAAGGAAAGTCAAATTAAGAAACAGATATACACTGGCAACAAAGTTTCCATTCATTAACCAAACAAAGAGGATAGAGTCAGTGAACTCAAGAAGAGAGCAGTGACTATCTTAGACAGCTTGGGTTCCTTTAACAAAACAACAGATTATAGATATTATGGTGGGGCTGGCACTGTGGTGCAGTGGGTTAAAGCCCTGGCCTGAAGCGCCAGCATTCCATATGGGTGCTGGTTCATGTCCCAGCTGCTCCTCTTCCAATCCAGCTCTGCTATGGCCTGGGAAAGCAGTAGAAGATGGTCCAAGTTCTTGGGCCCCTGCACCCATGTTGGGGACACAGAAGAAGCTCCTGGCTCCTGGCTTTGGATCGGAACAGTTCTGGCCATTGCAGCCATCTAGTGGTGTAATTATATCCAGTGGATGGAAGACCTGTCTATTTCTACCTCTCTCTGTAACTCTGTCTTTCAAATAAATAAAATAAATCTTTTTAAAAAAAGATGTTATGGTTTGTGAGCCAGAAGTTCATGATCAAGTTGACAGACACCTGGTTCTTGATGAAAGTTTCTTCCTGGTTTGCAGTCACCTTTGGACTGTGCTGTTAGAGAGAAGAGGGGAGAGTGGGAGGTGGCAGGGAGAGGGAGAACTCTGGCTTCTTCTCATAAGGGCACTAACTGCAACATGGGGATGCCACCTAGGGTTCAGGGTTCAATGTATAAATTTACAGGGGAGCAGAAACACTCAACAAGAGTATTATTCACCCACACAGATACACAAAGTATAAAGTACTGTTTGAGTACTAGTTTTACCATTAATTCTGTGTGGGTGTAAACTGTTGAAATCTTTAGTTAGTATATACTAAATTGATCTTCTGTATATAAACATAATTGAAAATGAATCTTGATGAAGAATGGGATGGGAGAGAGAGTGGGAGATGGGATGGTTGCGGGTGGGAGGGAGGTTATGGGGGAAAAGCCACTATAATCCAAAAGTTGTACTTTCAAAATTTATATTAAAAAACTTTTAAAAAGTTATCTCAAAAATTAAAATAGTTTAAAAAAAAGAGAATTATTCAGTCGGAATGATAGAAAAACTTGAAAAAACACAACAAATTTCAGGCACATGTAGGGCAACAAGATTTGACCTTTCGTGTCATTGTTTTTGACAGGCACAGTGGACAGTGAGACAGAGAGACAGTGAGAATGGTCTTCCTTTTCCATTGGTTCACCCCCCAATGGCCGCTGCAGCTGTCACACTGCAAACAGCACACCGCGCTCATCTGAGCAGGAGCCAGGTGCTTCTCCTGGTCTCCCATGCGGGTGCAGGGCCCAAGCACTTGGGCCATCCTCCACTGCACTCCCTGGCCACAGCAGAGAGCTGGACTGGAAGAGGAGCAACTGAGACAGAATCTGGTGCCCCGACTGGGACTAGAACCCTGCGTACCCGTGCTGCAGGGAGAGGATTAGCCAAGTGAGCAGCGGTGCCGGCCATTTTTTTTTTCTATTTCTTAACTGGATTGATTGTTTTTTATTGAGTTTTTCACGTTGTTGATACATTTGGGATATTATTCCTTTGTTGGACAGGCAGCTTGCAAATATTCTTTTCCATTCTGTTGGATGTCTCTTCACTCTATTGATCATTTCCTTTGTTGTGCAAAAGATTCAGAGTTTGACACAGTCTTACTTGTTTAGTTTTTCTTTTGTTGTCTGTGTTTTGGGAGCCTTGTCTGAGAATCCATTCCCTACACGAATGTTTTGGAGTTTTCCCCTACATTTTCTTTCAGAAACTTCATAGTCTAGGTCTTAGTTTTAGGGCTTTGATCCATCTTGAGTTGATTTTTGTATATGGTGAGAGGCATGGATCTAATTTAATTCTTCTACATATATATATCCAGTTTTGCCAGGACCATTTGTTAAGAGATTACCCTTACTCCACTATATGATCTAAGCACTCTTGTCAAAAATCAGTTGGGTGTATGCACATGGATTAATTTCTGGGCTCTACTCTGCTCCATTTATCTATGTGTCAGATTTTATGCCAGTACCATGCTCTTTTAATTACTACAGCTTTCTAGTATGCTTGAAGTCAGGTATTATGATGCCTCCAGCTTGATTTTTCTTGCTTAGGATTGTTTTGGGTCTTTTGAGATTCCACATGAACTTTTAAAAAAATATTTATTTATTTGAAAGTTAGAGTTACATAGAGAGAGAAGGAGAGGCAGAGAGTGAGAGAGAGGGAGAGAGAGAGAAGTCTTCCATTTGTTGGTTCACTCCCCAAATGGCTTCAATGGCCATAGCTGTGCTGATCTGAAGCCAGGAGCCAGGAACTTCTTCTGGGTCTTCCTCACAGGTGCAGGGGCCCAAGGACTTGGGCCATCTTCTACTGCTTTCCCAGGCCATAGCAGAGAGCTGGATTGGAAGTGGAGCAGCCGAGATTCAAACCAGCACCCATATGGGATGCCAGCACTGTAAGTGGTGACATTACCAGCTATGGCAATGCGCCAACTACCCACATGAATTTTAATATTGCTTTTTATTTGTCTCCTTTTTGATATATTTCTTTTTTATTTTTGATTTTTATTTATATAAGGTGAAAAAATTTCATGTATTTCCTACATATAGAATTAAGATCATAATATTGTTTCTTCAATTCTGTAAAGAATGATATTAGCATTTTGATAGGGATTGCATTGAATCTATGAATTGCTTAAGGTTGTATAGATATTTTAATGTTATTGATTGTTTCAATCCATCAGTCAAGGAATATCTTTTGATTTTTTTGTGTCCTTGATGATCTTTCACCATTGTTTCACAATTTTCATTGTAGACATCTTTCAGTTTGTTAGTTAAATCTATTCCTAAATATTTGATTGTGTGTGTGTGTGTGTGTGTGTGTCTGTGACTACTGTGAATAGGGTTTGTTTCTTGATTTCTTTCAATGAGTTCATCCTTACAGTACAAAAAGCTCAAATAAGTAAAACAGAGATGAAAAAGGAGATATTATTACTGATACCACTAAATACTAAGGATCATAAGAAACTATTATGGGGGCTGGCACTATTGTGCATTGGGTTAAGCCATGGCCCACATTGCCAGAATCCCATATGGGCACCATTCAATTCCTGGCTGCTCTGCTTCTGATCCAACTCCCTGTGAATGCACCTGGGAAAGCAGCAGAGGATGGGTCAAGTCCTTAGGCCTCAGAACCCTTGTGTGGGACCCAAAAGAAGCTCTTAGCTCCTGATTTTTGCCTGGCCCAGCCCTGGCCATCGCCTCCATTTGAAGAGTGGTGAACCAGCAGATAGCAGATCCTCTCTCTCCTTCACTCTCTGTATTTCTGCCTTTCAAATAAAGAAATAAATCTTAAAAAATCTATTATGAAAAGCTATTTATTAATAGGCTAAAAAATCTTGAAGAAATGGATAAATTCCAGGATGCATATAATACACCAAGATTAAATCAAGGATACCCACAGCAAACAATGAGATTGAAGCAGTAATCAAAAGTCTTCCATCAAGAAAAAGTCTTGGACCTGATAGCTTTACTATTGAATTCTACAAAACATTCAAGTAGGAAATAACCCCAATATTCTTCAAACTATTCCAAAATATTGAGCATGATGGAAATCTGCCAAAATCTTTTTATGATGCCAGTATCACTTTGATACCAAAACCAAAGAAATGACATGAAAAGAAAACCATAGACGTATGTTCTTAGTGAACACAGATGCAAAGATTCTCTACAAAACTAACAAACAGATTCAAAAACCTCATGTAAAAGATCATACATCATAATTAAGTGGAATTTGTCCCAGAAATGCAAGGGTGGTTTAATATCCACAAATTGATAAATGTTCACAAATCACATCCATAGAATGAAGAATACAAACCATATGGTCATCTCAATTGATGCAAACAAAACATCTGATAAGGTTCAACACTCCTTCATGATAAAAACTATCCACAAATTAGGTATTTAGGAACATTCCATCAAAATTATAATGGTTATATACAACAAACCAATAGTCAGTATCATACTGACTAGGTAAAAAGTGGAAGCATTTCCCTCAGATCCAGAACAAGACAGGATGTCCAGTTTCACTACTTTCATCAATACAGCAAGAGTAATTAGGGATGAGCAAGAAAAGAGGACGTCAAATTATCCATGTTTGCAGATGACATGATTTTGTACATGGAAAAACCTAAACACTTGACCAAAAAGCTGACAGAATGGATAAATCAAATCAATAAAGCTGCAGTTTACAAAATAAGCATATATGCATGTGACTGAAAGAGACAGGAGAAAAGTCTCAGTGCTGAGGCACTATTTGGAGAAATAATAACAGGAAACATTCCAAATTTGGTAAAAGATATAAACCTACTGATTGGAGAAGGTTTGCAATCCCCAACTGAATGAACCCAGAGAAATTAATGTTCAGTTACATATTAATAAAAAAGATTAAAATTGGAGAAAAAAATAAAATCTTGAAAATGTAAAACAACTGTATGTATTATCTTCCAGCTTGAATGACTGAGATGTCTTATTTCAGAATCTGTGCAGGAAATGCTATATTTTTTGAATAATGAAGGAAAACAGCTGTCAACCCATAAGTCTATATCCTATGAGAATATTCATTAAGAATGAAGGTGACGGCTGGCGCCGCGGCTCACTAGGCTAAGCCTCCGCCTGCGGTGCTGGCACATCAGGTTCTAGGCCTGGTTGGGGAGCCAGTTCTGTCCTGGTTGCCCCTCTTCCAGGCCAGCTCTCTTCTATAGCCCAGGAGTGCAGTGGAGGATGGCCCAAGTGCTTGGGCCCTGCACCCGCATGGGAGACCAGGAGAAGCACCTGGCTCCTGGCTTTGGATCAGTGCGATGTGCCGGCCACAGTGCAGGCCGCAGCGGCCAATGGAGGGTGAACCAATGGCAAAAAGGAAGACCTTTTTCTCTGTCTCTCTCTCTCTCTCGCTGTCCACTCTGCCTGTCAAAAAAATAATAATAATAAAAAAATGAATGTGACATAAAGAATCCTATGGTAAAGGGAAACTAATTTCCTGCTGAGTTGTTCTAACGGATTTTAAAAGGGAAGTTCCTAAGAGAAAGGGAAATGGCATCTGAAGGAAACGTAGAAAAGAAGAGTTTGAAGGGATAGCAACAGATTAAATCAGAAATCATAAAATCTATTATGCACTTATACATGTAGGTATGCACACATGCATATTATAGGCTCAGGTTTACAATAGACTTAAGCACGATGTCAGACAAGACAAAGATTTTCTTTCATGAAACACATGGTTAAGAAGATGTAACACTCATATAAGACACTGAGTAAGGTAACATATTTCCAATCACATATCTGACCAATATTCAGAACAAATAAGAACCCTGTAAATTCAACAATAAAAGCGTTAACACCCTGAGCCGGTGTTGTGGCATGACATATTAAGTCACTGCTTGCAATGCCAGCATCCTAAATCAGAGTGCCAGCTTGAGTCCTGGCTGCTCTGCTTCCAATCCAATTCTCTGCCTGGAAACTCAGCAGGGGATGTCCCAAGTGTTTGGCCTGTTGCCACTCATGTGGCAGACCTGGATGGAGTTTCAGGCTCCTTGCTTCAGCTTGTCCCAGCTTTGGCTATTGTGGCCATGTGAGAATGAACCAATGAATGGAAGATCTCTTTCTTTCTCTGTCTCTCTTTTTTTTTTTGTCACTCTGCCTTTCAAATAAGTAAATACATTCAAAAAAGAAAATATAACAACCTAATCTAAAAATGGGCAAATGTTTGAACACTTTACCAAAAAGGTTACATGTTTATCATATAGCAGTATGAGAAATATTGAATATCATTCAGTCATTAGGGAATTCCAAATTAAAACCATGGTAAGACACCACTACACATCTATTTAAATGAATAAAATTAAAGTCATTGACAATACCAAAGTTGGAAGAGATTGTAGAACAACTGGACCTCTCCTACATTGCTACTAAAACAAAACAAAATAGTATGGCCACTCTGGAAAAGAATTTTACAACTTATGTAAGTTAAACTTACTGTATTTCTCAGATATCCTACTCCCAATACTTATCCCCAAACAAGTAAAAATGTAAGTTCTCATAACAAATTATATATGAATGTTTATAGTAGCTCTACTCATAAACACCCCAAACTGGAAACAACTAAGTGCCTTTAAACTGGTGAGCAGGTGAACAAACTGGTACACTCATACCATGTAGCACTACTCAACAATGAAAAGGAATGAACTCCTTTTTAAAAAAAGATTGATTTATTTATTTATTTGAAAGGCAGAGTTACAGAGAGGCAGAAGCAGAGAGAAAGAGAGAGGTCTTCCATCTGTTGGTTCACTCCCCAGATGGCTGCAGAGGCTGGAGCTGCACCGATCCGAAGCCACGAGCCAGGAGCTTCTTTTGGGTCTCCCTCATGGACGCAGGGGCCCAGGGATTTGGGCGATCCTCCATTGCCTTCCCAGGCCAGAGCAGAGAGCTGGATTGGTAGTGGAGCAGCTGGGACTCGAACTGCCACGCATATGGGATGCTGGCACTGCAGGTGGTGGCCTTACACACTACACCGCAGCGCTGGCCCCAAGGAATGAATTCTTGATGATGCACTAACATGGGTGATTTTCAAAAGCACAACAAAGGAACAAAAAGCCAGTCTCAAACAGATACATACTGTACAATGGATGTTTTTGGAATGATGAAACAATTGTAACTTACATCAATCCATTTTGAGGGGAACAGATTGGTGATTGCAAGGGGTAAAGACAGGAGGAAGAAAGGACTGCAGTTTTTGGAGTGATCATGTATTTTGGATACTGATTATGACGGTGGCTACATCAATGTGTGTATGTATAACATTAATAGAAATGTATAATAAAAAGTTTTACTGTGCAGTCATTTAAACAATGGAACTGACTTTAGGAAAACGACATACTTTAGTTTTTTTCCCTAGGAAAAATTTGCAGGATCCTGATGGATCACAGAAGCATTCCTGAAGTTAACAAGTAAACAGCAGAAGCTCTTGTGCAAAGAAGTAGGGTATGAGTTTCCTCCCTTGGGTTGCAAAAACCTATCCTTGTAAGCATCACTGTGTTTTAAGTAATCACATATTCCTGACACTGAATTGAATCTTTGAACTGTACAGTTTCTTATGACTCCTGGGGTCTGAGGGAGTAGAGGAAATGTGGGAGCTACTTATAAAAATGACTTGAAAACTAGAATACAGAGTAACACCTGCAAAGGAACCCCATTGCTCTAGCAAGACTTCTTTTTTGACAGGCAGAGTTAGACAGTGAGAGAGAAAGACAGAGAGAAAGGTTTTCCTTTTCTGTTGGTTCACCCCCTAATGGCTGCTGCAGCTGGTGCACTGCACTGATCCAAAGCCAGGAGCCAGGTGCTTCTCCTGGTCTCCCATGCGGGTGCAGGGCCCAAGCACTTGGGCCATCCTCCAGTGCCCTCCCGGGCCACAGCAGAGAGCTGAACTGGAAGAGGAGCAACTGGGACAGAACCGGCGCCCCAACCGGGACTAGAACCTGGTGTGCCAGCGCTGCAGGCGGAGGCTTAGCCTAGTGAGCCACGGCACCAGCTACATAGTGAATACTGTTCTCATCATCAAGGGTTTGTTTGGTGGGCCTTGAAATGCAACAGATAAGCATCTGGACCATTGAGATTAAAGTCTTTATTTGTATTCTGGGTAGTGGAAAATGTTTTTCTTTAATCTTGATATGAAAAAGGTAGTGAATGGGAATCTATTTCTCTGCTTCTCATTCACACACTGTCTGTGTTGTGCATTTGCTTTTTTATTAATCAGGTATTGCCTCTCTAAAGATGACTAGGGTATTGCACTTTGCTGTCATTCAACCGTCTGCTCTCAGACACCTGCTTGCAAGTGTGCACGTCCTATCCCCTCCAGGTTATGCACGTAGCATCCTTGTAAGGCTGAAGTGAAGATTTTATATAGATGTGTTTTACAGAGACATTCTTTGATCTCCTTTGGAGTTTTGTGTACTGCCATTTTCAAGAAGAAACAAACATTGCTTTAAGTACTGATTGTTTTTCAAGCAGCAGGCATTCAGAACAGACGGTAGTTCACTTGAGGTGCACTCCTGCCACTTACACGGACAGATCTCCCTCATTGAGCCCAGACCGCCCCCTGGACACATGTGGACTCCAGCAGTTTTCCTGCTTCAATACTAAAAGACAATATCTTGACCTTTAGATAATGATCCATCATCTTGAGATCTGATTATTGTTTATAACTCTTGTCCATTCTCTTGAGGAACAGTATGTGTGTGTGTTTTTTGTTTTATTTTGTTTTGTCTTGTTTTTACTTAATTCTTGTTGAACTCTGTTTAGTGGAGGGTTAAGCTTGTGATTACAAAGTAAGCTGAAATTATGTCATTATAAAAATTAAAAGAAAAATAAGAAAAGAAGGGGGAGGGAAGGTTGGAGGGAGGTTAGGAGGGATGAGAAGTATCATTAAGTTCTTAAAACTGTATATATAAAATACATGGATTTTGTTCCCCTTATATAAATGTAAAAGGTTAAAAAAAGATACATTATCATCTCCTTTTGAATTGCTCCTTCAGATAACAAATTTTACTTTCTACTGTTTTTTATAAACTTCTCTCTTCTTTCCTTTCACTATTGTTTTTTCTACAACCACATTTCCCATTTATTTTAGTGCTATTTTTTCCATTCTAAGAAGACAGAATAAAATTTCTCTCTAAATTCATCAGCATTGTTCCCAAGTTGCTATGTTGTGAGTCAAAAACTTCCACTAATATTAAAAACTAAGGATTTCTTTTTTGTAGTGAACTCAAAATAGTATGATTTATTTCTTTTGAGTATGGAGGTGATGCTGAATAGGAACATCTTTTAAAATTTTTGTTCCTCAAACCAGAAAGCAAGAGGGGCATCTTTATGTTTCACTTTATTTGCAATTTGGAAGTGTTCCCTCCTTAATAAGGAGAACTAAGCTCTTCAGGAGACACCTCCAGGAGACCACAAATTGCTGGGAATTTATCAGCCTCTGGGAAAATATTGATCTGAGGAAAAGGTCTCCATTATTTGAATGTGCTCCATGAATCCTGTTGTTTGAGATGCTGCTGAAACTCTTCAGATGGAAGCTCTGACTACAGCTGATTAGACTTTAATTTAGTTTGGATTTTTTCCCTGAAGTTAAATATTTGCTCTCCATTGATCAATGGCTGACTGCAATTTCTTGGTATTACTTTGACACGTCTTTGGTGGACTGTAATTTTCTGTGAAAGGCAGTCTTCCGGAGGTGGGACTGTGTGTCATCCATAGGCTCAGTAGGAACATGCAGAGAGGCTGCTGTGGGCTCTTCTCTTTATATTTCCCTTCCCCCATCCTCCTTCCCATCCCCAAGAATTCTCTCCCCACTTGCTAAGAAGGACTTTCTTTTCTAGGTCCTCTTTGATAGGTGTAGATAACACATCTCTCATCAAATAAAAAGGCAGCTGTACTATCATGCTTCAACCACTTAGAATTTTACTGCCAGCATTTCAGAGGGCTGAAGACATGAAGAGATGTGAATGCAGTAGACTCATGACTCAAGGAATTGGGTCCCTGCCAACCACAGTGGAAAGTTGAGTTGAGTTTCAGGCTCCTGGCCTTGATCTGTCCCAGATTTGGCTGTTGCAGGCATTTGGAGGGTAGATGGATGAATGCAAGATCCCCTTCCCCACCTTGCTTCTCTCTGACTGTCTTTCAGATACAATCAAAATGAATAATAAATAAATACTTACTAATTATACTCAGTAAGCACTCAAGCAATAAAATTTTTGGCAACAAGTGCATAAGATGTTACCTAATACTGAGAACCAAATCACAGTTCACCCCGGTGTAGCACTGAACTATATTTACAACGGAAAATTTATTAGCTATTTACATTCACTTAATGACTACAACACATCAGTCCTAAAGCAAGAATATTCTATTTACATGAACAGATGCTACAGTAGTTTTTCCTAAAACCTCATTATTATTCAAAGAAGTGAGCCAGTATGTACATCTCTTCATTTGATAATTTACTTACCATACTTTGATTTTTTCCTGTGCTGCATTTAAGATTTTGTACTGTTGACACCAGGAAGCTCCCCAATACTTGTGGTGTTGGTATACTATTCCCAGCATGGAAAGCAAACAAGGTAGACACCTCCATTCTCTCCCCTCCCAGCTGCCAGGGTGTTCCCACAAAATTTAAGTTCCCCAATCAGATGCTCCAAGTCAGGATTTACAAGGTTAATTTGTTCAAGCAAAGGTCAGCTCATGTACAGAATTGCCTTGTTGCAAGTGTGGCCCTGGATAACAACCTGCAGCCATGACCTGAAGGTCTTTGTCTTCTGTCAAAGACAATGATCTCATTTCCCACTTTTTCACCCTAAGAATTGCCATTCTCCAAACTTGCTGTACAAGTTACAGGCAGTACATCGAACCCTTAAAATTCATCCAGTATATTACTTCTTTCTTTGACCTGAGATTCACAGTCAAATCTATTTTCTGCAAAGAAGAAACTTATTTGAATCCACTGAATATTTTTATTTTATCTAGGAAGGGTGAGCTTAGTTATTAAGCATTTATTAGTTAAAACAATTTTAAAGAGAAACAGGCCTACCTGTAGGTAGAAAGACGAAGCTAACAGAAGCCAGCTCTGTGGTGTTGATCTCCGAGGAGCCCACATCTGTATTTCACTTCAGAGATGCTATGTCCATTAACACTTCTCCCAGTAGGGGTGTTCATTTTCTTTTGCTTAATGGAACAAGAGAAATGGTCTTAGCTGTAAAGTGAAAGATTTGTGTGTTTATAATTAATTTGTTTCTAAGATGTTAAAAAGACCACATGGACCTCACACACATCTTAAATGTGAGATTCTTTTCGAATTTAAAACATACATTTATTGCATGTATTTTTATGTTAACACATTTAGTTATATGCATTAGTATACATAAGCATGCAGAGCAAGGTAAAAATTAAAACATCATTTTGAGTGACTCTCCTCCTCACCTGTCCTTCTTTAAGAACCTAGAGATGCTATCTGAGATATGATACTTTTCTCATGGGGATTTTAAAAACTGTGAAGTGTCTAAATTTCCAGGTTGGAGTGGATTTGTGTCCTCAGAAGTGGACTCTCCTTTTCAAGACAGGAAATTGGATTTAGTGCTAAAGGCTAAAGTACTTTCCCTTAGAGGATGACGATGTGCCATTCTACAAAGGATGGTGCGCTCACTTTTAAATCTATTATCCAGGTAAATTCACTTCATCCGCAGGCCAGTCAAATATGACAAGCCACTTTCAGATCTATGACAGACTCATCTAAATCTGGAACATCTGGGTTAGCAAATGTGACTTTAGATATCTATATGTGTGTTTAAGTCATTTGCATCTTCTCACTATTTATTCTAACATCACTTCTCCTCATCCTTCCAAAAACACATGCATTTAAAACATATTTAAAACACACATGAAATCCGGTCATTTGCAATAAGATGGAGGAATCTGGAAAACATCATTCTGAGTGAATTAAGCCAGTCCCAAAGGGACAAATATCATATGTTCTCCTGATCGGTGACAACTAATTGAGCACCAAAGGTGAAACCTATTGAAGTGAAATGGACACTATGAGAAACAGTAACTTGATCAGCTCTTGTGCTGACTGTTGTTGTACAATGTAATACTTTATCCATTTTAGTAATTTTTTTATTCTAGTACTATTGGTTGAACTCTGTAATTAACAAACAATTATTGTTAGGTGTTTAAATTTTAACTGAAAAGTGATCCCTGTTAAATATAAGAGTGGGAATAAGAGAGGGAGGAGATGTACAATTTGGGACATGCTCAATCGGAACTGCCCCAAATGATGGAGTTAGAATTGTGCCAGGGAATTCCAATACAATCCCATCAAGGTGGCATGTACCAAGGCCATCTCACTAGCCCAAGTGATCAATTTCAGTTCACAATTGATCACACTGATAGGTCTAAGAGTCAAAGGGATCACACAAACAAGACTAGTGTCTGCTAATACTAACTGATAGAATCAAAAAGGGAGAGAATGATCCAACATGGGAAGCGAGATACACAGCAGACTCATAGAATGGCAGATGTCCTAAATAACACTCTGGCCTCAGAATCAGCCCTTAAGGCATTCAAATCTGGCTCAAGAGCCCATGAGAATATTCTAGGCATGGAAAGCCAAGACACTCTGGAAAAAAAAAGAAGACCTAAATGAAAGATCTCTGTGAGTGAGATCCCAGTGGAACGAATGGGGCCATCAAAGAAGGAGGTACCTTTCTCTGAAGGGAGGAGAGAACCTCCACTTTGACTATGACCCTGTCGGAATAAGATTGAAGTCAGCGAACCCTAAAGGCTTCCATAGCCTTGGCAACTCATGACTAGAGCCTAGGGAGATTACTGATGCCATAAACAAGAGTGTCAAATTGTTAAATCAACTTCAGGAGTCACTGTGTACTTACGTCTCATGTGGGATCTGTCCTTAATGTGTTGTCCAATGTAAAGTAATGCTATAACTAGTACTGAAACAGTATTTTACATTTTGTGTTTCTGTGTGTGTGCAAACTGATGAAATCTTTACTTAGTATATACTGAATCTATCTTCTGTATATAGATAATTAAAACTGAAAAAAAAATCTTGGTGGTAAATTGGAAATTGCTTAGAAAATTAATCAATTTTTAAAAAAATATATCATGTAGGATCTCTGTCCTTAATATGCTATACATTGTGAATTAATACTATAACTAGTACTCCAACAGTATTTTTCACTTTGTGTTGCTATGTGAGGGCAAACTGTTGAAATCTTTACTTAATATATAGTAAACTGATCTTCTGTATATAAAGAGAATTGAAAATGAATCTTGATGTGAAGCAAGGGGAGAGGGAGTGGGAAAGGGGAGGGTTGCGGGTGGGGGGGACGTTTTGGGGGGGGAAGCCATTGTAATCTATAAGCTGTATTTTGGAAATTTATATTCTTTAAATAAAAGTGTTATAAAAAAAAAACACACACACACACATACACACACATCATTTTAGAGCCCTTTACAGTATAAGTTGTACAGAGCTAAAGTTCAATAAACACACACTACTATCACAAAAAATGAAATTGAAAGACAGCTACAATAGTTTTGCTTTGCTGGTGAAAAATCATGTGTGGGACAACTACATTGGTTAATTTTCTTATGCATAAGTTAATAGTAAATTACATATTTTTGCAAAGGAATACATACAAAAGAATGCCACAGTATAGCATATATTTTAGGAATCACCAAAGGGCTTTTCTCATCTTAATTCCTGTCAATAGAAATGATTTACTGTTTTGAAGAGAAAATTTGTATTCCTCTATAGAAAAGCTTTTCTTTCAACTCTTATTTTCCAGGTTTTAAAAAGTGCTTCTTATGTATTAGTTACCTTCTGCTACATAACAAAATACCCACAAAACTTAATAGCTTAAAACAAACACATTTACTATCTCACAAGTTCTTTGGTCTGGGAATTAGGGTGTCACATAAGTGGGTTCCTCACTTCAGGTTGTTTCATGATTGAGTGATGTACTTGAAATTCAGAGTCATCCATTTCATTGAAGAGATTAACAATAAATAATGCTTACATGTTATGATATTTAATATCATTGTCCTGAGGTTGTGACAGTCTTACTGGAAATGGGGTGACCATGTTGATTTTTTTTTAGTTCAAATTTGGAAATTAAAAAAAAAAAAAGAACTAATTTCGGCCGGCACTTTGGCTCAATAGGCTAATCCTCTGCCTGTGACACCGGCACACCGGGTTCTAGTCCCAGTCGGGGTGCCAGATTCTGTCCCGGTTGCCCCTCTTCCAGGCCAGCCCTCTGCTATGGCCCGGGAGTGCAGTGGAGGATGGCCCAAGTGCTTGGGCCCTGCACCCCATGGGGAGACCAGGAAAAGCACCTGGCTCCTGGCTTCGGATCAGCGCAATGCGCCAGCCTCAGCATGCCGGCCACAGCAGCCATTGGAGGGTGAACCAATGGCAAAAAGGAAGACCTTTCTCTCTGTCTCTCTCTCTCACTGTCCACTCTGCCTGTTTAAAAAAAAAAAAAAAAACAGGCCGGCGCCGTGGCTCAACAGGCTAATCCTCTGCCTTGCGGCGCCGGCACACCAGGTTCTAGTCCCGGTCGGGGCACCGGATTCTGTTCCGGTTGCCCCTCTTCCAGGCCAGCCCTCTGCTGTGGCCCGGGAGTGCAGTGGAGGATGGCCCAAGTGCTTGGGCCCTGCACCCCATGGGAGACCAGGAGAAGCACCTGGCTCCTGCCATCGGATCAGCGTGGTGCGCTGGCCGCAGCGCGCCGGTCACGGCGGCCATTGGAGGGTGAACCAACGGCAAAAGGAAGACCTTTCTCTCTGTCTCTCCCTCTCACTGTCCACTCTGCCTGTCAAAACAAACAAAGAAACAAACAAACAAACTAATTTCAAACATGGGATTAATTTCTGTTCTTTTAGATCACAGTGTTTTCATTTATAGTTCCCAGAGTATAATGGTTAAGTGTTTGATTTTTTTTTTTCACTTAATGATAGTGTAAGCATCAGACACATTCCAGCAACATTATACTTCAAATGTTGATTTTTGTTCTTTCCCTGGGCTAGTGGTCGACAGCATGACACACCCACGTGATATTGATCAGGGCAATGAGCCACAGCTCCTGTCAGCCATATACTTAGGAGTGGACACAACCTTGCTCTATAGTGCGCTGTGTTGGTGAACTGCTTTGCATCTAGGAGATGTATACCAAATGAATTTGCAGCTTAGGATATTTTCATCTCAGCATGCGTCCATGGAGCTGTAACCCTATTGTAAGTCACGAAGCATTTGTAGCGTGACACACATGTAAAAGTTATCTCAAAAACCATAATGGGAATTAAGTTTTAAAAGGTGATAACTTTTTTGCCTTCATATTTCTTTACTTTTCAGCAGCAATTATGACAATTGATCACCGATTTCAAAATTTCTTAGGATTCTTCAAATCTTATGGGCTGCAGATGTATTTTTTTTACCCATTTTGTGGGTTCCTTTTTTTAAAAGATTTATTTATTTATTTGAAAGACGAGTTAGAAAGAGAGGAAGAGAGAATGTGAGAGATTTTCCATGTGTTTTTTCACTCCCTAAATGGCCAGAGCAGCCAGGGCTTGGCCAGGACAAAGCCAGAAGACAGAAGCTCCATCCAGGTCTCCCACGTGGGGTGGCAGGAGCCCAGGCATTTATCTTTGGCTACCTCTCAGATGCACCAGCAGGGCACTGGATTGGATGTGGAGCATCCACAACTCCAATGAGAGGCCATACTGAATGCCAGCAGCACAGGCAGGGGTATTAACTCTGTTCACAATGCCATCCCCTTGGTCCTTCTTTCTTTGCTACATCTTTGAATTATGGAGTGCCTGGACTTGGTGCTGGTCCTTTTTTTTTTTTTTAATATTTTTGGAACTGAGTTTATTTAGTACAGTGAATCATATAGTGTGTGTGTGTGTGTGTGTGTGTGTGTACGTACTAATTTTGACCAGATTTTTCTCTTGTTTCAACTTTTTAGTCCCAATACAATAAAATGACAGAAAATATACAGGAATGTACAACTTGAAGAGTGCTCAAACTGAGTATGTCTGTATAATCAAGAATTAAAATATATCAACCACTGACACCACCCCCACCCCGAGTCACCACACAGTCGCAAAGGTTTTATCTACTTTCAAACATCATATAGTGAAATAGTACTTTGGAGTGCTTCTTTCACTCAGTGAAGGTATTGACTCATTACTAGAGCTGAATAATGTTCCAATGTGTGAAAATGCTACTCTTTATTTATCCATACTTCTGTCATGCATACTTGAGTAGTTTCCAGTTTTCATTTATTACTAACATTAGTGCTATAGATAGTCTAGTATGTGTCTTTTGGTAAACTTAGGCATTATTCTTATACAAGTAAAGGCATGGATTATAGTGTAAAATTCCCTGTGTTGTACCACTCGCTATGACTTGATGCAAGCCACTTATATCAAGTACTCTCTACTTCAATGAGCTAATTTAAAAAATGTGAGTCAAATAGTACTCAATTCATAGGAATATTATGAAGAGCAAATGTCTTAAATCTTTAAAGTGACTAAACTACAAAGTGAATAAATTTTTAAAGAGCAAAATCTTTAAAGTGATTCTAAGAATACTTGATTTATAGTAGATACTTAATGTGTTAGCTTTTTTGTTTTTCTGGTTTTAACAGATGGTATTAACTTCTATATAATTGTTCAGCTCCCAGCTTATACTAACATCATTTTTGTTCATAAATTCAACCATGGTTCTGTCTATAAACATATTCTGAATCTTTCCACTTCTCCTCAATGATTTCAAATTTACATCTATTTTAACTTCCCAGGTTACATAGGCTGGTCTTTCTTTTACTTCTACATCATCTCCTATCACTCTTCTTCCACTCTACCTCATTATGGTCATTCTGGCTTTCCGGTTCCTCAAGCAAACCAAGTTTATTCTCCCCAAGGTTTTGCAAAGCTATTTCTGAAGCCAGTGAAGCTGTGTCCACAGATCTTCATGAGGCTCTACTGTCTTTGTCATTTACATTTCAACCCCAGTAACTTATCAAATTTTCTGAGAAGGCTTTTCCTGACTTCCCTTTTAGTTTGCTTCTATCTATAATGACTCTCTATAACATTAACCTATTATATTTTATTCATTGTATTCATTGTTATCTGGAATCCTCTTGGTCAGTTATTTGAATGCTTGTCTATTTTCTATCTCCTCTCCAGAAGGACAGCTCCACAAGTGCAGAAACCTTACTTATTGTGTTTATCAGTTCCTATAACAATGCCTGATAATTTTCCCAGGTTCAATAAATATTTGAGATGAACGAATGAAGGAAGCGAACCACTCACTCAACCTCCTCTTAAAGTTTCTTATAGACATAAATATTCTTAGAGGAGAAGGAGCAATAAACATGTGAAGAACGTTCATGTAAAAACATTCTGAATATGGCTCTGATCACTGTGAGTCCATTTTATCAACAAGTTAGAAAGACTGATTGAATGGCCAACATAAGCTGACATTTGATTAATTTACTCCTTTATGTGATTGGTTAAATTTAAGTTAAAGAGAGATTACTGGAAACAAGGAAATTCGAAAAGATCATGCTGCTTTTATTTTTCACAATGGGTTATATTTTACCTCCAGAAAGTCAAAACACAAGCCAGAATGGTGCTTTTCACCATATAGAGAAAATGACTGGATAAGAGATGACACATTTCCCCACTGGAAGAGTATGATCATTAGTGTATATATTATACATTAATTATATGGCATCTTGTCATTTGTCATTAATGGGTAAACATAAAAGTCTACCCTGTTGTTATTCCTTTCATAATTGTGTCCTGTCAGTACATAAACGAATGTTGGAAGTCTTCAGAAATATGTCAAATATTTTTGCTTTACATTTGAAAGTACTTTGTTTTTGAATTAAAACTCTTTAGAATATATAATGGAAAACGGAATTTATGGTAGAAAACAAGCTTCTCTGTATTTTGATGTTGGGAATTAAAATAGTATAATAGCTTCTATAAGATGATTGAACTAAGCATTGGTAAAACTTGGGGAAAATAGAGCTCAAACTAAAGTCTTGGGTTTCAATTTAAAATTTCCACTTCAATATCAGAAAGTGCTTATTCATCTCTATAATTTTATTAGTGGAAGTGATTCCTTTAACAAACTAAAAAAAAAAAAAACACACAAATCTTTCCTTTAAGATAGGGGTGGGTAATATACAGTCTGTGGGCTGTATATAGCCCAGAAAATCCTTTGATCTGCCCCTTCCAAGGCAGCCACAGATGTAACTTGGAATTCAATAAATCTTTGTTTTAAAGATTTATTTATTTGAAAGACAGAGTTCAGAGGGAGAGGGAGAGATAGGGAGAAGGAGAGAGAGAGAGAGACAGAGAGAGAGAAAATCTTCCATCTGGTTGTTCACTTCCCAAATTGCCACAATGTCCAGGGTTGAGTCAGGCTGAATCTAGTGGTTCAGAGGCCCAAGGAATGCTTTCCCATGAGCATTAGCAGGGAACTGGATGTGAAGTGGAGCAGGCAGGATTAGAAATGTGGAATGCCAGTGCTGCAGGCTGTAGGCAGCTCAATCCATTACGCCACAACGGCAGCTCCCAAAATTCAATAAATCTTTAGCAGTCTAAATTTTAAGTTAATAATTTTGTATGGCCTGTGAATGGTGTTATAAATTTGCAAATGACCCTTGGAAGAAAAAAGATTCCCTACCCCTGCTTTAAAATACCATTTAGAGAATCAGTAAATCAGAAAATGACTTTGTATTTATTATAAAGTCCTTCCATTCAAGGGCAGGCAAACCCAACCTTGGTAATGTCCATTCCCTTTCTCTCTTCTTGTCTCTGAACTCACTATTCCCACTGACAGCTGGGTGAGGAAAGGTATATTACAGCAACATGAACATCCCAGGTTTTCTCATAGGCTGTACTTGCCAAGCAGACAAATATGTAGTGTGAATTAATAAGCATGGTGTACCTGGGTTTTCTTAATTATATTTAAAACAACTTTGGCCTTGGCACAGGTACTGTAACACTGGTGCCATAAGACCTCGTATTAATAAAATTCATATTAACTAAAGGTAACTAAGGAGGCTTCAGAACTTTGGTAATGTAAGTTTACTTTTCTCATTTCTAAAATAACATATGATGTTTTACCTTACAAGAAGTAGTGGGAAGTACTGAATAATATACAGTTAATGTATATAATGTATTATATCAAATCTAGATTGTACAAAAATACAAATATGCAACTTTTCAAGGATTATTGTGCATGACACTTCTCTAAGGACTTGGAATTTATGATTTATTTGACCTCTTTATTTAATTCAACAATATTCTGTTTCTCTTCTTCCTTTCTTTTTCAGTGCTAAGACTCCTGACATGCTGTATTTCTTTTTGATCCTACAATGTTTATTGCCCTCTATGACACCGGATGCTTTCCTTAAGAAATATGTCTTATTTTCTTGTTGGCTGTCTCTTTTATTCTATAAGAATTTTTGTTCCTCAAGGGTAGATCTTTTTGTCAGAATGGAACAGGATAGATTAGGGTACAGTAACAGTACCAAACAGTAGCTGAAAACAGTAAGGCTTATTTTTTACTCATGGGATATGTCCATCAAGATTCTGCAGAAATCAAAGGACACAGAGACTTCATTTCAAAACAGGGCATCCAGGATCACAGAAGCTGGGGAAAGCAAATGTGATGAATCATTCGCCTGGGCTAAAAGCTTCCACAGAGAAGTGACACAGGTCACTTCCACTTACATTTCTTTGGACAAAGAAAGTCAGAGGACCATGCCTGATTTCAACAGTGCTGGAAAGAAGACCTCATTGTAGAGAACAGAGTACAATTTATCAATCTCTTTTGTGGACTGATGTATATCAAGTGCTGAGAAGATAGTAAGAGGGGCGGACGCTGTGGCACAGTGGGTTAACACCCTGGCCTGAAGTGCCAGCATCCCATATGGGTGCCGGTTGTAGTCCCGGCTGCTCCTCTTCCGATCCAGCTCTCTGCTATGGCCTGGGATAACAGTAAAAAATGGTCCAAGTCCTTGGGCCCATGCACCCATGTGGGAGACCTGTAAGAAGCTCTGGGCTCCTGGCTTCGGGTCAGCACAGCTCCAGCCGTTGCGGCCATCTGGAGAGCGAATCAGCGGAGAAAGACCTCTCTCTCTGTCTCTACCTCTCTTTGTAACTCTGTCTTTCAAATAAATAAAATAAATCTTTAAAAAATAGAAGATAGTAAGAGATATTTGTAGCTAGTAACTCATATCATCATCATTTTATGAACAAGGAATATGAGGCATACAAAAGGCAACTTACCAAATTCTAGAAAGATCCGGGTGTGAAAACAAACTATGTATTTTAGTGTCCTGACTCTTATATTGATAAGTTCAGAAAAGAGGAGTCATTAATGAAATTTTATTTTCTCTCTGTGTGTTGGTTGCTAGGTATGAATACAATTATTTTTTGTGATTTATTTTCTACTTGTCTGAAAGGCAGACAGAGAGAGGGACACACACACAGAGACAGATACACACACACAGAGATTTCCATCTATTTGTTCTCTCCCCAAATTGTTACATTGGCTGGAGCTAGGCCAAGCCAAAGCCAGGAACCAGGAGCTTCACTTAGGTCTCCCACATGGTGCAAGAACATGAGCATTTGAGCCATCTCGTGCTGCTTTTGCAGATGCATTAGCAGGGAGTGGGATCAGAAGTGGAGCAGTCAGGACTCCAGCCAGCACCCTTATGGGATGCCGGTGCTGCAGTGGCAGCTTAACCTGATGTGTCAGAATACTATCTCAGTATGATTACAATTTCCAATGAGGAGCAGCAGCCTTAACCAGACATAAAATGGACGTATCTTGCAAACCCCTTCTGCCTCCCACTAAAGGCCTTTGATGTCTGCCAGTTTGCAGAAGATAACGAAGGCATTTTGTCTCAGGTGCTGAGGTGGAGGTATACGTTCTTTTACAGTTAAAGGCACTGGATATTTATCCCCCCCAAATTAATTATTCAGAAGATATATATTTTTTATCAGTAGTACAGAAGTATGTGCTTGTATTGTGGAACTCTCAGAATGTGGGAGAATATTTTTAATAATTTATAAACCTGGAAATAAAGGACTTTTCAACATATCTTAAATCTCAAAAACACACGTAAGTAAACATGATAATGTTTTGAATTCTGCTGGAAAAAATGTTTAAAGAAAAATATTTGAATTAGTAAATCAAAAGGCCTGGCAGTTTAGAAGGTAAACAAAATTTTTGTATATTTTTGAGCCCAAGCTATAAATGGTTCTCACCTCAGAGTTGAATAGTACACTCCTTGTTTGAGGACAAATTGTAAGTTTTAAAGCAAAAACTGCAAGTGTACATTGGAAAAGTTGTTTAATTTCTTCTGTATTTCATCCAGAGGAAAGAAAAATATTTGAAAATTGTACAGATCACACTGGTTTCCCAGTTAAAAATACAAATATGACATCTAGTATGTGTCAAATGTTCTGAGACCCTTTAAGGATCCAGCCAATATTCACTGAGTTGAGAAATAAGTATGGGTATCACCACCAGCCATAATATATATTGGATATGCTTTAAACTTATCTGTTTTTTCTTTGTTCTCAGTTTCTCTGAGGAATTAGTTTTGGAGAACATATGTTGTTTGGAATTTTGTTTTGTTGTACGTACATATAAAGGCTTACCTAAAATAAGTTATCACTGTGAATCCTTATAACTATTTTAGATATAACTTACATTTTCTATTTCTCAATTTACTGCAGCACTGTAAAATTTAGAAGGAATTACTCATTATGTAAAATATTATTTTTATCTCTCTTTCTTGAGTTTCTATCATTAAATAAGTGCAATTGCTAGTATTATACACATACTCTGAATATATACTCTAAAGTAAAATGATGTTTGATAGTTATTTTATGTATCATTTATATGAAAAATATGCATTAATTACACTTGAAGGAATAAAACAACAAGATAAGCCTATACTCATTAAGTTGTTCATGGTCTCACAGAAATGTAGGAACCAGGATTTAAATCCTGGTTTGTTTGGGACTACATTGTGGAAATTGATAAGAAAGTATGCCAAATTGAAACAGTGGTTTTCTTGACTCATTTTTGAAGGGGAGATAACTTTCCAGTTTCAATTGTTTTTTTTAAAATATAATTTATTAATGAAAATTTTTGTTTTTTTTTTTTATAGGCAGAGTGGACAGTGAGAGACAGACAGAAAGGTCTTCCTTTTGCCGTTGGTTCACCCTCCAATGGCCGCCGCGGTTGGCGTGCTGAGGCCAGCGCACCGCGCTCATCCGACGGCAGGAGCCAGGTGCCAGGTGCTTTTCCTGGTCTCCCATGGGGTGCAGGGCCCAAGCACTTGGGCCATCCTCCACTGCACTCCCTGGCCACAGCAGAGAGCTGGCCTGGAAGAGGGGTAACCAGGACAGAATCCGGCGCTCTGACCGGGACTAGAATCTGGTGTGCGGGCGCCACAAGGCAGAGGATTAGCCTGTTGAGCCACGGCACCTGCCTGAAAATTGTTGGTTGTTAAAGAATCCATAGAAAAAATGTATAGCAAGCTGAGATCATTTTTTTGTAACGCTAAATCTAATGGCACATTACTTACTTGCTTGTAAAAGAGACTGGATGTGTGGGAAGAAGTTCACCCTGTAAAAATCTGCCTTGTCCAGATACACTTTTGAAAAATACTAACTGCTTAGTACAATCACTTCTGATATAATTTAATTAGAATTCCCTAATCTCTCTTTTTTGGGTAGTATATGTTTTAAAAAGAACTACTTTATGTTAGGAAAACACTGAATAGACTCAAATGAGAAAAAAACTTCACTCTTAAAATAAAAATGTTTTCTGTTTAGTGAAATGAGACAATGACATGAAAACAATAGAAATATAACATTGAAAGCACCCAGGAAGCACCTGAAAGATGAGCTTGAATTCGTTCTACACTATAGTATCACTTCTCAACAGGTAAATTCTTCAATCTGATTAGTATAAACTATCTAGGCATTGATGTCATTAATATCTAATAAGCCATGGATTTTGTAGAACTATAAGTAATAAGTAGATAAAAAGCAGCTGTTAGGGAAAGGATAGTAACTGTTTATGCGCAAATGAATTTAGGTTACCTGTAAAATATTGCTTATAATTTAATTGTGAGAATTATGCCTCCCTACTCGGAAAGTACCCAATCCATTATTAAGCACATAATTTTGCCCTTTTTAATTAATTAATTAATTAATTATATTTGAAAGAAAGACAAAAAGAGAGAGACATCTTTCATCTGCTTGTTCATTCTCCAAATGCCTGCAGCAGCAGGGGCTGGGCTAAGCTGAAGCCAGAAGCCAGGAATTCAATCTAGGTCTCCCATGTGGGTGACAGGGACACAAGAACTTGAGTCGTCACCTGCTACTTCTTAAGGTTTGCATTAACAGCAAAATGAGAGTCAGAAGCAGAGGTGGGCTTTGAACCCCAGGCTCTCTAATATTAGATGTCAGTGTCTCAAGAACATCTTAACTGCTGTGCCAAGCACTGACTTCCATTTCCCCTTTTTCTTTTTTCCCTCCTTCCCCTCTCCCTTTTGCCATGTTTTATTATTAGCATTAGTAATACTGTTAGTATTAGCATTATATTTAGTGTGTTCCAGACACCAAGGTAATTACCATGTTCTACCAAAAGTTGACTCTACCACCTTTGCATTATCCAGTTTGGTAATAGTTTTGCTTAACTTTTTTCCTTTTCAAAAAACCGAACATACTAATATTATTCACCTCAATGCATTAATTGTGAGGTGTAAATGCATAATTAAACATGAAGCACATTTATGTCTGACATACAATGGATTCTCAATAAATATTTTAGAATGAAAAGGTGAATAAATTAATGTATGGTAGCCTTGGGAAAGAAGATTTGAAATGTGTTTGTAATATCCAATCTTTATTATGTGGTAACTGAAAAATTATATTACAAAAAAAAATCTACAAGGCAATCTTTCTCATTAATATGGATGTAGATAACTTTAGAAAAATCAAATCCTAACAAATGCAAGGCAGATTCTCTGAAATAGGAAAATGAACATGCATCATAACCTAGAAGCTTTATTTCAGGGATATATGTTTAACTTGACTACCAATGTTTGAACTCACCATATTAACAGAATGAAAAAGAATGTGCATCTCAACAGATATAGCAAATGCTTTTAATATCATTTGGTATTCAATGATGAAAAAGCTCTTAGCAAATTAGATATAATAGGGAGTTTCAATAATTTAAAAGAGTATCCACAGTCTTGAAGGAGGTAAGACTGTTTTTACTTACACCTTTATATTAATCATTAGGTTAGAGGCTGGCACTGTGGTGTAGTGTTTAAAGCTGCCACCTGCAGTGCTAGCATCCCATAAGCCAGTTTGAGTTTTGGCTGCTCCACTTTCAACCCAGCTCTCTGCTGTGGCCTGGGAAACCAGTTGAAGATGGCTCAAGTCCTCAGGCCCCAGTACCAACTTGGGGGACCCTGAAGAAACTCCAGGCTCTTGGCTTCAGATCACCACAACTCTAGCCATTGTGGCCATCCAGGGAGTGAACCAGTGGATGGAAGACCTCTCTCTCTCAGCCTCTCCTTCTCTCTCTGTGTAACTCTTTCACATAAATAAATAAATCTTAAAAAAAAAAAAAAAACAGTAGGGTCTAGCAAGCACAGTAAGGCCAGAAAAATAAGATAAAAGGTGAAGGAGAAAATCTGATTATTACTTTCAAATGACATTGTCTGAATAGAAAAATTAAAAACAGCTTACAAACTAATACTATAGTTCATAAGTAAATGCAACAAGTATGTTTGAAAACTCAATGTATTCTACATATAAGCAAGAATGTAAATGAAATTTAAGGAATATATAATATGTCATAGTATTTAAAATATCAATAACCTAGAACCAATTTAAACTACAAATGTGTAAGGCTTTGAATAGAAAATAACAAAAAAGTGTTGCAGTAAATTAAGGAGAATTGATTGGATGGATACATTTTGATTATAAATTTGTAGATGCAATATTGTTTTTTTAAGATTTATTTATTTATATTTGAGAGGTAGAGTTACAGACAGTGAGAGGGAAAGACAGAGAGAAAGGTTTTCCTTCCATTGGTTCATTCCCCAGTTGGCTGCAATGGCCGGAACTGCGCCGATCCGAAGCAAGGAGCCAAGTGCTTCTTCCTGGTCTCCCACGTGGGTGCAGAGGCCCAAGTACTTGGGCCATCTTCTACTGCTTTCCCAGGCCACAGCAGAGGACTGGATTGGAAGAGGAGCAGCCTGGACTAGAACCGGTGCCCATATGGGATGCCAGTGCCACAGGTGGACGATTAACCTACTGTGCCATGACGCCGGCCAAATGCAGTATTGTTTAAAAGATTTATCCATCTATTTATTTATTTGAAAGTCAGAGTGAAAGAGAAAGAGAGATGGGTTTTCCCACTGTGCAACAATGACTGCTCTAGGTAGACTCACTATCAAAAAGAAGACAGGCATGGAAAACCAAGATGCCTTGGCAGAAAAGCTCCCACACGAAGGACCTCTGTGGGTGAGACAACAGTGGAAAGAAGTGGTCACACTTCTGCAGATTTCCTTTTGGGTGCTCTGTTGGTTATCATAGGTCAGGGAGAGCATTGGTGGATGTCCCTTTGGGACTGGTTTATCACTGAGTATGATGTTTTCCAGAAATATCTGAAATTTTTGGTGTCCTATATTCTGTTTGGAGGTACATGGACATGATGATCATTCATATGCAATAAAGGTAAAGAATACCTCTCAAAAAAAAAATAGTCAGTGCTTTTGACATTGACCTGTAGTTTCATTCTATGCTACGCAGATCTCCTGCGAGTATGTTTCTTTGTGAAAATCTATCAGGAAATTCCAACATATATATGGAGATGCAAAAATCTAGAATAACTAATATATTTTTTAAGAAGGAGAATGAAGAATTTACAGTCAGATTTCACAAGTACTGTGCATGTACAGTACTTAAAGTAATGTGGTATTGGTTAAAAGATAAGCATATGGATGAAAACAAGCACAGAGTAGAAAATTCTGAAATAGGTCTGTACATTCAGAGTCCTATAATTTGTAGTAGTGGGGAAAATGATGTTTTTTTCAATAGGTTTGTCTGAATTAACCCAACATTAAGAAACAGAATTTAACCCCCAACTCACAAATATAAAGAAACTTCAGATAAAATATCAAGCAAATGTGGTTCAAAATAGCCAATATTTATATATGTTGACAGTGTACACATGTACTTAGGTATTTTTAATTGGATATAAAGTAAATAAAACCAAAACCTCATAGCTATTTTAAGAAAGATACTAAAAAGAAATTTCTGTGTTTCCTAAAATGGAGCATTCACTTAATGAGGGCCACTGAACTGGCTGCATGAGGACTTTTGAATATTGGCAGTTCTTACATTTAGCCATGGACAATTGCTCATGCACAGGCAAATGACCATTCTTCTTCAGTAATATAAAAAGTAATATGAATTCTTCAGTAATATGAAACAATTCAGCATATGAAAAGATTGAGACACAGTGGCAGGTTCCTTCATGCTGAGCGATGACTGTGGCACTAGGCATAACATTTCTGAATTTCTAGTATTCTTCTTCTGCTAAAAGTGAAAAATATCCATGAAGTGAATTTTTAACACATAATTGCTTTGATGCATTTTCATTTCTTCTGGAGCAAGTAACTGAGTCAGGTAAAAAATCTGATGGGCTTTTCTTGTATTCTGATATTCTGGAAGCAGATCAAAATGATATTACCATAAATACTTATCCCCACTATTTGACTTCATATTATTTTAAACTTACTTTAATGTTGCTCTTTTTGAAAATCCTGTAATATTTTAAATGAAATATGGCTCTCATAGCCTTCTCATATGCATTTCAATTTAGTACAGCATATGACTTATGAGTCTCACACCATTGCTTTTAATGAATTCTGTGGCTGTTCCTTCCAAAGAAAATATTCCTTCATTCACTCCTCCACCAAACAGGTAGTATGGCTTCTCCAAAGGCAAAGCGACAGTCATCCAGTTGCGATCAATTCTCAAATAGTATGCAGTAGAAAAATAACACCTGTAAATTAAGTCAAACCATCTTGGTAACATGAAGCAGGTGCTCATATTAGCATTTCTAAAGCTAGAGAAATCCATCTGCAGAAACTTGATTTACAGTAATTTTAACCTGATTTATTCTTCATTATAAGTAAGTGCACTACCCAAGAGATATGTGAATCATGGTACTTAGTGAAATAAACATATTTAGAAGATTATGATCTTGCAGAAAATCTGTTGTTACTCTCCTTGAGCAGGGCTCTTTAGAAATCATTTGCTCCTTTACTTTGCTTGAGTTTAATGATAGAGATCTGTGAAAAGAAATGTTTTTCTTTTTGTAGGAAAAAAGGGTAGTGCAATTCTGAAACCAAATATATTGTTATTGAAAACATGTAATTCAGCTTTTTCTAATGTACTTAAAAAACATTTTAAGAGAGGCAAGAGATATATGCAGAGGCAGGCTGAAATGAGTAAACATAGAGAATTGTACATATTTCTACTATAATATGAATATAATAATAGTGTGTGAGGCATAGTTAACCTTATAACATATAACTTTACATATTGCACACAGAACTACACATGTAAATATGCTCACTCCCTATACATTTGTATAAATATGTATATATATTTCTGTATGATTATGATCATCTTTCAACACCTACAGGGAATCTCCACAGATACTGAATCTGCAGATACTCAAATCTCTTATATAAAATGAGATAGTATTTGTATAGAGCCTATGCATATCCTCCACTTTACTTTGAATCATCTCTTGATTAATTATAATCCTTAACCCAATATAAGTGCTATGTAAATAGTTGTTATAAGGAATTATTTAGGGAATAGTAAAACATCTGTACCTGTTCACAGCAGACATAATTTTTTCTCAAATATTTTGGATCCTCGTGTGGTTAAATCTGCAGATATGCTTCGGATTGCAACTAACTTAGAAAGTCACGAGCAAATTATTATATAAAATAATGTTCTTTGATAGAATGAAATGACACACAATTATCAAAAGGGACATTCCACCTATGTGCATCAAAATTGTGCACTGATTATCCTAATATCTTAGAAATGTTTTTAAGAGCAAATTTCAGGCTGCTGCCGTGGTGCATCAGGATAAAGCCCTGGTCTGCAGTGCCAACATCCCGTATGAGAGCCGGTTCAAGTCCTGGTTGTTCCACTTCTGATCCAGCTCTCTGATAATATGCCTGGGAAAGCAGCATGGGATGGCCCAAATACTTGGGCCTTTGCACCCACATGGGAGGCCCAGAAGAAGCTCCTGTCTCCTGACTTCTGATCAGCTCAGATACAGCCGTTGTGGCCATTTGGGGAGTGAACCAGTGGAGAAAGACCTTTCTTTTCTCTCTGTCTCTACCTTTCTCTGTAACTTTCTTTCAAATAAAGTAAAAAAAAAAATCTAAAAAAAAAAAACTCAGCAAATTTCCCAACAATATGAACAATTTAAAACAAGGGATACACAGACTTGAACAACTATTCTAAAGTTTACATCTCCAAATGTTAGTCACTATTTATTTGTTATAAGGTAGAAAGGTCTTTCATTTCTCACTTTACATGTGTTTATGTATTTGAGGATTTTCTCATTGATCTTGTATTGATTTTTTTTCTTTCATAAATAAGATAATTTTAATTGAAAAAGAAGTTTATTATCTTGCCCAGTTGTCCAATGGCAATTTATTGATTGCCAAGCATGAATAGAGGTGAGGAGTTAGAATGAAAAGGACATTAAAAAAAAAGTCTGGCACCTAATGTACTACCTGTTTAGATAGAACTATGCCCACATCAGAATCTTCACCAGAACATCCAGAATGAAGATTTTTTTTCTCAAGAATGTCAGGGCAATGAGTTGCTCTTGCTCTCTTCAGAGTAGTTTTTAATCTTTATTTTTGCTAAGCTACCATTTTTAGGCCTGTGACCAATAAATAATAGTATCTACATAATCAAGTCTCATGAGAATTTTCTTAGAGAAGTAAGATTTGGGGTTTGATAAAAATCATATATTTATCATATTTTGCCTACCTTGCACCAATTCTTGCTATGCTCCAAAAATGTTAATGAAATCAATTTTATGTATAATATGAAAGGTAAACAAAAGGGAAACTAAGAGGGAACTTCAAATAGGGGATAAAGTGATAAGGTGGAAATTGAGTGGACAACTTCATTTAGTTATTTTTGAAGCATTTCAGTTAAATATATGTACATATGTAGAGTTTTCAACATGTTAGGAAAAAATCTATGTATGAATTTCAAACATTTTTGCACCAAAATAAGTTTATCTTTTATTTTTATTTTCTGTGAACCTTTTGAGTTGTCCCTGTATTCCTTAGGTTCTTGCTAACTCTGTGTACTTTTCTTTTGTGCCTCTGGAAAAACAGTGGATGGGTGATTTCTGCCACACTGATAACCTCCTCTTCTTGATTCGTCATTCAGGATAATAGCTGAATACCAAACAATGCAATCTTTGGCAATACCTTTTGTAACCCTTGGTTACAAGTCCACATGTGTTGTTTTTAGTTTGAAGTCCTTATACATTAAACTGCTGACTCATCTTTTTTCTGGTTCCCTGTCCACCCTGTCATCTCTAACTGATTTTCTTATCCTCCCCTTGCTCTGTTCTCATGCTGAGTATGAAGGGATGATATAATCCATCCTAACATTTTCTGTTAGTTTTTAAAACTAAATTTCACCTTTCGGTAACAGATCAGGACAAGGAAGGTGCACAAAACAAAATTAACCACTTTGAAGAAATGTGCAAAGTCACTAGAAATCACCTCAAAATTTCAGATTCTCTTCTTTTTGGAGTTAGATTCCCCAAAGTGTCTGTTGAGAAAAAGTTTACATGCAAAGGACTTATTAAGGAAACGCTCTAGGAGAAATCCTTAAGGGAGCAGAGGGGGGCAAAAAGGGAAATGGAGGTAGCCACATGAGGGTATTATGTTATAAAATTCTCAACTTCAGGTAAGGACCTTAGGCTTTCAATCTGTTGCACCAGTTGACAATTTGCTAAGGCAACCTTTGGGACAATGTCAACCCACTCTCAGGTATATGTGACTTTCTGTTCACAGAGTCAACGTGGTCCTGAAACTCTAGGGCAGCCCCTTGAAGAGGGTCTCTGGACTGGCTGTGCAAGATATACAGAAGCTACAAGGTGGGTTTACAGAAAGTTTTCAAGAGATCCTATGAAATCTGTCTACACCACAGAAATTTTAATTCACTTTTTTATTTGTACTAGAATGTCTTTATTCCATCATTACTGAAATTCTTTTTGCTTTGTCCTTACTTATTTACATATCTCTTCCTGCAGAAGAAAAAAATCCATTTACTACATTTTACTTATTTATTTTTTTTTATTTTTTTTTTATTTTTGACAGACAGAGTGGACAGTGAGAGAGAGAGAGACAGAGAGAAAGGTCTTTCCTTTGCCGTTGGTTCACCCTCCAAATGGCTGCCTCGGACAGCGTGCTGCGGCCGGCGCACCACGCTCATCCGATGGCAGGAGCCAGGTGCTAGGTGCTTATCCTGGTCTCCCATGGGGTGCAGGGCCCAAGCACTTGGGCCATCCTCCACTGCACTCCTGGGCCACAGCAGAGGGCTGGCCTGGAAGAGGGGCAACTGGGACAGAATCCGGCGCCCCGACCGGGACTAGAACCCGGTGTGCGGGCGCCGCAAGGCGGAGGATTAGCCTGTTGAGCCACGGCGCCGGCCTACATTTTACTTATTTCATTATATCCTTTTAAGTTTTTGAGAAGCACCTAAGAAATTAAAAAAAAGAGAGAGAATCATATTACATATGTAGATCTAATATCCAACAAGAGTACCGTGTGCCTAGTACTGGTATGCATTACCTTCTTTTTGGTAGCTTTTAACGCTGGGTTGCAGCACACAATCTGGGCTTAACCTCACTGCAGGACTGCAGCTTCTGTCTTGCAATCACTGTGCTAGAATATATTGGATTTCTTGCCTTTGTGGATTACTTGTCCAGGAAACGTAATCTGAATTCTGTATCTACCTGTGTTTATATTTTATAGGTGCAGTACTTGCTTTTAATATTTTATAAAATTGCCTTTTTGAACATAACATTTTTAGCAATTAAATGACTTTTAGTCTGCTGATTGTTTTTGATGCTTGTAAAATCTCTTTTTGAAAAGTTCTGGGCAAGATTTCATTTCAGAAATGCTAGACAGATCAAAGGTCATCCACATGGAGTTGAGAAAATGAAATTGGAAGGTAAAATTTCAGAGACATTACAAAGCACATAAAGACCTAAGGGTCAGAACTTAAATATATTGGTTCCCAGAGCAGTGAAGGATGTAAGCAGTATAGATAAGATTTATGTGGTTTCTGGAGGGAGTTATTTATTCCTTCACTAAGCACACCTTGCAGGAGAGCCAAATCACACGAAAATAAAGGGAGAAAAATATAATTCTGCAAAGGGAAATTGTTAATATTACACCTGACCTTTGGTTTAAACACTTTTGTTTTTCCTAATGGATTCAGTAAAATGCTAACTACTGATTCATTATTTTAAATTGAGTTACCTAAAATAATGTAAAAGGACTTCAGCAGTCAATCAGGCTACAATTTAAGTACATATGACAATATTTATTCTCATATATATATTAAATTCTTATTTGCAAGATAAATATTTGACATGCAAAAGTACTCACAGGGAGCAGGTGTTCAGTGGTTAAAACACCAGTCAGAACGCCATGTCCAATATCTTCTTTTATATGCTTTTTGTTCTAGTAGTTCCTATTCTACTAGCACTTCCGTATAATGAAGCATACGTCCTGGTCAAAACAGAAGATGTGGGCACAGTTTCTGACAGGTAATTTCTGGGCCCATGGAACGTCATACTTGGTAGACAGTCCTTCTTTACTGCAGACATTGTCATACTGCATAATCTAGCAAAGTAAGTTGGGGAGGGCTGGTCATATAAGCAAGTAAGGCAAGGGCTGAGCATGCCACAAAGACTCAATGTGTTGCATGGTGTGAGCTGTGGATCATATAGTATCTGTTGGTCTGGAGACTGAATTCAATCAATCAGTCAAGTTTATGTGAGGAAGTCCCAATAAACATTCTGGACTCTACATTAAGTTGGCCTCTTTGGCCATGTAGAGTATCACATGTGAATTCTAGGGGAGCAATGTGTCCTGACTTGAACAAAGGAAAATTAAAACTCTGCATTTGGTACTTTTTCTACACCCTGCACCTTGTGCATTCTCCTTTAGATCATGTCAAACTGTAGTTCTTCTATTTAAGAAAGCATAATCATGTGAGTAACAGCTTTAAGTGTGTTCCTGAGAGAGGTGCTTGGAATCATATGAAATTTCACCTTATGTCAGAAATGAGGGCAGCCTTGGGGATTATGCCTTCCAACTGTGTAGACGGCCTAAACTCTTTTCAGTATCCATCTAAGTACTATGATGTAATATTTTCCTTATTATTCAGTTATGAAAAATTTTCAGTTGGGTCTGTAATTTTCTTTTCCTTTTTTTTTTTTTTTTTTTTGACAGGCGGATTGGACAGTGAGAGACAGAGAGAAAGGTCTTCCTTTGCCATTGGTTCACCCTCCAATGGCTGCCGCAGCCGGCGCACCACGCTGATCTGAAGGCAGGAGCCAGGTGCTTCTCCTGGTCTCCCATGGGGTGCAGGGCCCAAGCACTTGGGCCATCTTCCACTGCACTCCTGGCCATAGCAGAGAGCTGGCCTGGAAGAGGGGCAACCGGGACAGGAATCCGGTGCCCCGACCGGGACTAGAACTCGGTGTGCTGGCGCCGCTAGGCGGAGGATGGGTCTGTAATTTTCTAACAGAGGACAGTCTCCCTAGATTTCCTTCTTTCCCTTTCTATTTTGAGTTCTTCCTTCCAATTCAGTAAAATCAGGATATCAAGAAAAGCAAATCACACATATGTTAATTCAGCCCATCATGTGCTTGTGTGAAGAAAGCACATTTCAGAGCCTAACTACTGAAATCCATCTCTTCAACCCACCCTCCTTTGGTGATACACAGTTTAGATGCATTGTGTGTCTCTGTAGTCCAGGTGTCTACACCCAGCTTCTCAAAGCAGCTCTCCTTGCACTGAAAACCAATCAGGAAGAGAGGTCACAGCTGCAGGCACCAGAGCTTGTAAGGCTGATTGAAACTGAGACTCTGAATTGAAGACTTATAGTGACAAAAGCGATGGGAAGTGGAACATTTTTCATTCCTATTAGTTTTACTGCCTATTCCTTCCTTCTGTCCTCTGGCCTGTGAACCGCAATGACTGTTCATGGGATGATATCAGAAAAATCAAAGATTCTGCTAAGTAGGTAGATGAGGCTACATGAATGCATAACCTCAGTGCTAAGCTCAGTGTGTTAAGAGAACTCAGTCAAAACTGCTGGCACTTTTTTCTATCCTTGTTCAAGTCACTTAATCTCATGATAACTATGTTTTAATCATTTGTAAAATAAGGTTATCAATGCAGATGCTCTCTAGTAAAGATAAAGTGAACATATATATATATGTATTATATATTGCAATATCTTGAAAAATGTGGTACATTTTATGGATTGCAGGAGCTCTTATGTGTTCTTAGAAGTTAAGCATGGCCGGCGCCGTGGCTCAACAGGCTAATCCTCCGCCTTGTGGCGCCCGCACACCAGATTCTAGTCCCGGCCGGGGCGCCGGATTCTGTCCCGGTTGCCCCTTTTCCAGGCCAGCCCTCTGCTGTGGCCCAGGAGTGCAGTGGAGGATGGCCCAAGTGCTTGGGCCCTGCACCCCATGGGAGACCAGGATAAGCACCTAGCACCTGGCTCCTGCCATCGGATGAGCGTGGTGCGCCGGCCGCAGCACGCTGTCCGCGGCAGCCATTGGAGGGTGAACCAACGGCAAAAGGAAGACCTTTCTCTCTGTCTCTCTCACTGTCCACTCTGCCGTCACAAAAAAAAAAAAAAAAAAAAAAAAAAAAAAGAAGTTAAGCATGATTCCTGAACCGGAGAGAGATACAATGAAGATTATGTTTTTATGAGATTAATTTGACACTTGTGCAAGAAGAAATGAGTAGGAATTAAGATGTCTGTTAAATGGTGACTCAAAAAAGGAGAAGATAAATGTAGTCTCGCAGATATATAAATTGATGAGCAAATGCAGTGTGATAATGGATCAGATAGAGCTGGAGGATGGGCTTGTCTGCAAATTTCAGGAGCTCTAACTCTTCAAATCAGGTGGATGGTGGTATGATTTAGAGGAACAATAAGTTTTGAAAGATATCCAGGGAGGGGCCGGCGCTGTGGTGTAGCGGGTGAAGCCACCACCTGCAGTGCCAGCATCCCATATGGTTGTCGGTTGGAGTCCTGGCTGCTCCACTTCTGATGCAGTTCTCTGCTACGGCCTGGGAAAGTGGCAGAAGATGGCCCAAATCCTTGGGCCCAGGCACCCACAAGGGAGACCTGGAAGAAGCTCTTGGCTCCTGGCTTCAGATTGGCCTAGCTCCAGCCTTTGTGGTCAATTGTGGAGTGAACCAGTGGATGGAAGCTCACTCTCTCTGACTTTCCTTCTCTCTGTGTGTAACTCTGACTTTCAAATACATAAATCTTAAAAAAAAAAAAAAAAGATACCCAGGGAATGTAAAAAGTAAGACAAAAAGAGCGAGATGAAGATGAAATGGAAAAGTGAAAGACACAGAGGCATTTTCTTCAAAGTGTTCACATTTACATTTTAAAGGTAGTATCTTCCAAAGCATCATATTTGTGTTTATATTCTTTTCTTTATTTAAAGGAAACTCAATACTTATATATTTGATTAAAAAGTAAGTCCTCTAATACTGTAAAAAAGGTACAATTAGAATTTCTTTAAAAAGCCACATTTAAAGATTTCTATCAAATTTTTTCAAACTAAAAGTGTCTTATACAATCTAAGTGGCAGATAAGATATGCATAACATGGAAATGTTTGATGCTTTCCTTTCCATTTTTAAATTTCCTTTCCATTTCAAAAGAACCTTATGAAAAAGGCACTTAAAACTTTGAATTGTTCCTTTTAAGAAATCATTACATAGGAAAGTTTAGGTGAAAAAATAAGATCTTTGAAATTATGCTGAAGACATTGTTAGGGATTTTTATTTTTAGTTACAATTATTCTTTTCTAAATTGTTTGCTATTCTCATCCATTGTTGAGGGTAGACACTATAGTGAGAAGAAACTGCAACATGGCATACTAATAGGCAATGGGAAGAAGTCACTTATTAACATAAAGTAGTCTTACTCCTTGAAAAACTGTAACCTCCATTACACTAATGGAATAATGAATAATGATAACTTATTGAATTGAATAAACTCCTTTTGCTGCAAATGGAATGTTTCATCTTTTCTCTTTAAGGACTACTAATAAAGTACAATGACCTTGCAAAATCTGAAAATGAATGTACAAGTAAATTGAAAGTTGGTTCTGCCATTAAATGCATTAACGATAAGCCTGCTATTTCCTTGGTATTCTCAAAAAAAAAAAAAATCCAGTCTTATTATCTATTATCTCTCAAATGGTGTTGCCAGTCAGTAGAAATGGATTTTGTTTTCCACAATAAAAGTTAGAGAGAGAAAATGAGGATCATGGAAATGTCTCCAATACATCTTGCTGTTACACAGCAATTAAATTGTTAGTTGGAATATCTAGTATTTAGTAAGAATGACAGATTCACTTTTACTATTATTTACAAGTACACTACCTATACATATGTGTTTATATGTGGAGATTTCAAAAAGTTTGTGGAAAAGGGAATTAGCAGATAAGCTTATTTAAATGCAAACATGTTTGAAATCTGTGCCTACAATGGATCTTCAAAAAGTTCAGAGAAAATGAGTATAATGAGAAAAATAAGCATGGATTTCAAATTTCTTTTACACTCAAATAAACTTATTTTTTAATTTCATTTTTCCATGTACTTTTTGAAGTTCCTTTCAATGATACTCTGCATACACAAAAACAGTGGGTGGCTTGAGGATGGGGATGCTTTCTGAGAAATAAGATTTCATTGTTGTGCAAATATAATTTAACATACTTATATGAACTAAGATGCTATGATGTCATTAGGCAATATAATCTTCTGTTGTGTATGTGGTCCATCCTTGAGCAAAAGTGAGTGGCTCTGCATTCCTATGCCCTGATGAAACTAAATCTGAACTCTGGAAGTAAACACTTATCTTCTTCCTCCATCTCCTTGTAAAAACTCTGACTTTTCAGAACGTATAGCACTATAGTATACTGGCTTCCTTCCTTTCCTTTATTCTTCTGAGTACATATTTTCCCCCCACAGGATTATTTTATACTCTTATCCTTGTTATAGAACATTGTGTCTTTCCCAGGACAAGTTTTTGCCTCTTTACTTTTCTGCCTCATCCATTCCCTTGTCTTTTTTTTTTTTAATTTTATTTATAGTATACAAATTTCATGTATTCCCATGATTTGGAACATAGTGATACTTCCCACCCTGCCCTCACTCCTGCTCATGCTCCCACCCTTCCTTTTACAATGATCTACTTTCAGTTTACTTTATACCCATGAAATTAACTCTATACTAAGAGTTCAACAAATAGCATGAAGAAAAAAAAAATGTTCCTCAACAGTAGAGATAAAGGCTGTAAAAATCATCAAAGCTCAAAAAGTCAATTTCACTACTATACATTACACATTTGGTACTCTATTAGTTACTACAGATCAGGAAAAACATGGGATTTTGGGGGGGACTGCCGTATTTCACTAAGTATAATGGCAATCCCTTATCCTTAACAACCATTGCTGTTTAGACAAAACCCAGCTGTATATGAAACACTTTTTTTCTGTCCTGTGGTTGTATTGTGTATTTCTAGCTACATGTTACACATTTCAAACTGGACAACTGGACACCTTGCCCCAGAAATCAGTCTTTGTTTCCAGATATTCTCCTGTTAGTAGCACTAATGTTTATCCATCAGCCTTTTTCTTCTTTCTCCAAGGTGAGCCATCCTCAGTCACACCAATTCTGTCTAATGTTACTAACTTTTTCCATTGCCATCTTTGCTTATTTTTCTCATTTTTACCCTAGTTCAACCTCTTATTATTTCTGAATAATTTTTAATTCTACACAAAATTTTATTATAGCTCTGTGAGAAATCTGAAAAAAATTGTAAACCCCATCAGCACACACATAACAACATAGAGGGATGTAAAAGACATGTGGAGTAAAATGATCAGAATTATCTTAGTTGAAGGATATTTTTATCAATAGGCTTTAGTTTATTTCAGGAGCATTTTTATCATTTTTTGAAAATTCTGTTCATTCCTTCATCCTTAATGTTTAATTATAGCATTTTGTTTCTTGCTTTCTAGAAACTTTGTGTATCAGAGATTAGTCCTATCATTCTATAACATTGTTACCAACTTCTTTTGTTGTTGTTATTTATGTTTTGACTTTTGGGTTCTCTTTTGATGATTCTAGAAATGATCCTACACTATGAGTTTATAAAGGAATTTTACTGCATTTTCTCCCAATCTTTTAGTTTCATTTTTAACAGGTAATTTTTATTACAATTTTAGTTTATCTTGTTGCAAGCTTTATTTATAGGTGGAATTTTACTTTTCTGCAACTAAATTTTACTAACTTTTCCAAATAAAACACTTTTGAACAAACAGAAAAATCTTGTCTGAAATCCCATCTTGTGTATACTATTGGACTTCCTGAATGATTCTAGATCTCCATTGTTTTATGTATTAATTCCACACTATGCCAAACAATCTTTTTTTTTTTTTTTTTAATTTTTGACAGGCAGAGTGGACAGTGAGAGAGAGACAGAGAGAAAGGTCTTCCTTTACCATTGGTTCACCCTCCAATGGCTGCCACAGCCGGTGCGCCACGGCCAGTGCACCGCACTGATCCGAAAGCAGGAGCCAGGTGCTTTTCCTGGTCTCCCATGGGATGCAGGGACCAAGCATTTGGGCTATCCTCCACTGCACTCCCGGGCCACAGCAGAGAGCTGGCCTGGAAGAGGGGCAACCAGGACAGAATCCGGCACCCTGACCGGGATTAGAACCTAGGGTGCCAGTGCTGCAAGGTGGAGGATTATTGAGCCGCAGCGCGGGCCGCCAAACAATCTTAAGCTATTTAAATGACTAAAACTGCATATTCTATATGTAAGTATAATATTTTAAAATTATTTTTTAAAATAAAACAGAAGACTGTTTTCATTATGTTTATGAGAAATTTGACCCCCATTTTCCCAGAAGTCATAAAACCCTCCTTCCTTGTCATTCTGATCTCCTCTGTTCCCACTCTCCCAGTACACATTTTATATTTTGATTGAATTTTAGTTGCTTGCTGGGATTCAGACACCCTTTATAGTTAGGCCATAGGCAAGGAGAATGACAGGCTTTGATATAATACTAGATATGTTTTGCTGAGGCTGTCACCTCGATATGGGACATTTACTGGTTGAATGACAGAAAAGCAGAATACTACTTATAAGGCAGGCATAATTTTGCCAGATGCCATCTACCCATAAGTTAAAGAAGTCAATAGAAATATCTTAGGGGAAGTCAACTAGCATTTATTTGCAATAATTTGAAAATAAACATTTAATTTATTTTTTCTCATTTTAATTATTAATAGATTCAATATGATTTATAGATACAAATGTAAGAACATAATGATACTCTTTTCCTCCATCCCTCCTTTCTTCCCACCTTCCTTCTTTCTCTTTTTTTGTTTTTGAGGTAACATTTTTAAATTTAAATTGTAGTCAAAAGGTTTAAAACTTCACTGAATAAGAAGTTTAATAAATAAAAAGCAAAAAGATCATAGTTTAGTGGGAATATAGACAATGGCTATAAACAATAATTGGATGGAAAAATGACCATTTCACCCATATATAGGAATTTTTGGTCAATTAGTAATTCATATTTTTTTTCAATGAGCTAGAACCAATGACTAAGTAACATGTAAATATTTCCCATCTGGTTACAAGAAAATAATTATGCTCATTTAGATTTTACACCGTTTTCCTGAACAGTTTATGCAAGAGAATAGTTTTATGCATACTGCAATGCAAATAATTATACATTATATTTTTGTGCCAGTACTGGGTTGTTTTGATTATAACAGCCCTGCAGTATGCCTTGAAATCTGGTATTGTGATGCTTCAGGATTTGTTTTTGTTGTTTAAGTTTGCTTTAGCTATTTGGGGTCTCTTTTGTTTCCACAGGATTATTAGCAATGTTTTTCATATATCTCTGAAGAATGTCATTTGTATTTTGAGTGGAATCCCATTGAATCTGTAAGTTGCTTTTGATAGTATACATTTGGATGATATTAATTCTTCTAATCCATTAACATGGAAAATTTGTCCATCTTTTGTGTCTTCTATTTCTTTATTTAATGGTTCATAATTTCAATTGTACAGATATTTCACCTCCTTTGTTAAATTTATTCCAAGGTATTTATTTTTTTGTAGCTATTATGAATGAGACTGATCTTACAAGTTCTTTCTTGGCCATGAAATTGTCTGTGTATACAAAGGCTATTGATTTTTGTGTGTTAATTTTACATCCTACAACTTTACAAAAGTCTCTTATGAGTTCCAATTATCTCTCAGTGAAGTCTTTCCGTTCCCCTATAAATATAGAACCATGTCATCTACAAACAGGGATAACTCTACTTCCTTCTTTCCAATTGGTATCCCTTTGATTTCTTTTTCTTTTCTAATGGCTCTGGCTAAAACTTGCAAGACTACATCGAATAGCAATGGTGAAAGTTGGCATCCTTGTTTGATTCCAGATCTCAGTGGAAATGGTTCCAACTTTTCCCCATTTAATATGATGCTGGCTGTGGGTCTGTCATATATTGCCTTGATTGTGTTGAGAAATGTTTCTTCTGCATACAATTTGCTTAAGGTCTTTATCATGAAAAGATGTTTTATTTTATCTATTGAGATAATCATATGGCTTTTATTCTTCAATTTGCTAATATGATATTTCACATTTATTGATTTGCATATGTTGAACCATCCCTGCATACCAGGGATAAATTCCACTTGGTCTGGATGAATAATCTTTCTGATAAGTTATTGGATTTTGTTAGCTAGTGTTTTGTTGAGGATTTTTGCATGTTATGTTCCAGTTCCTTATATTGTTGCAGTTATGAAAAACCGTAACCAAAGAACATATACTAAATTGTATTTCTTATTTGATAGGTCATTTTCTAGTACATATGTACTATATTATATAATAAGCACAGCATGCTATAAATAAACCATTATTTATCAAATCTAAATGAGAAAAATTAAATTTTACTATTTTACTTGTTTATTTCTAAGAGCAACAGAGGAAGAGGAAAGAAAAACATAGAGAGAGGAAGAGAGAGAAAAAGAGAGAGAGAAAGAATCTTCCATCTGGTGGTTTAGCCTAGACCAGGCTGAAGCCAGGAACCTGGTACTCCATTTCAGTCTCCCTCAATGGGTGGCTGGGTCCCAACCACCAGTACCTTCACAGGGATATTACTAGGGAGCTGGAATAGAAGCAAAGCAGCTGGGACTGGAACCAGTACTTTGCTACGAGAAGGCAGAATTGCAAGCAGCAGCTTAACTTAACTGTGCCAGAATATCTGCTCTGAAAAGATACATTGTAAACAGTCTGGTAATAAAATACATTTATAACTCAAATTAATAGAATTTATAATGTCATTTCATATCACGTTATGAATATACATACTTACATATGAATATATATACACATTTGTTTAATCATTACATTTATCATAGGAAATAAATGCCACTTGATAGAAGAATTTAGCATAATTATGGAAAACTCATACACCTTTATGGTTATTTAATTCTTATACAAGAGAAAACACAGAGACAGCAAGTCATGAGTGGCAGAGCTGTGATTTGAAAGCAGATTGTCTCTGGAGCCTATGTTGATAACCATGGGAAAACTAAACTGTGTTTACCCTTTGACATATTTTTAAATATCATACAGCCCTATGTTTATGAAATAACATTATGAATCCTGTTAATTTGAATTCTAAATCTATTTTTATTACTATACTCCTTAAAACATACTTTTCTTCTTTATATTTTATAATTATTTTTATTTATAACATTTGTGCCTAGTTTAATTTCTTTCTTCTCACTATACTAAATTTCAAAAAAACTTAAAAAATTTTGTTGCATGCTTTAATCACATTTGTCAGTTGATAGCTTTTTTTAAAAAAAAGATTTATTTGAAAGTCAGAGTTAGAGAGAGAGAGAGAGAGATCTCCCATCTGCTGGTTTACTCCCAAAATGGCCACACTAGCTAGAGCTGGGCTGGTCTGAATCCATGAGCCAGGAGCTTCCTCTGCATCTCCTTTGTGGATGCAGGGGCCCAAGGACCTGGGCCATCTTCCACTGCTTTCTCAGTTGCATTAGGAGGGAGCTAGATCAGAAGTGGAGCATCTACCTGCTATGCCACAGCACTGTTCCTGAGTTTATAGCTTTATAATGGTAAAGCAGTAGAGTTATAATAAATGTTAAGTAAGTCCATAAGAGAATGGAATTGAAATTGTTTATTTTAGCTAATCACTTGGACAAAAATTATCAAGTAAAGAAGTTATTTGAGGAGTAATCTTATGGGATGTTTTGATGACTTTGAACATAGAGACAATATATATGTAATAATTCTGAGACTTAGTTAATAGAAATTCTTTAAGGGGCATCGGATTCTGTCCTGGTTGCCCCTCTTCCAGGCCAGCCCTCTGCTGAGGCCAGGGAGTGCAGTGGAGGATGGCCCAAGTGCTTGGGCCCTGCACCCCATGGGAGACCAGGAAAAAGCACCTAGCACCTGGCTCCTGCCATTGGATGAGCGCGGTGCGCCGGCCGCAGCACGCCGGCCGCGGCAGCCATTGGAGGGTGAACCAACGGCAAAGGAAGACCTTTCTCTCTGTCTCTCTCTCTCACTGTCCACTCTGCCTGTCAAAAAAAAAAAAATAGAAATTCTTTAAATGGTTACATAGATATGGTAAATGTTAGAGACTACACTTCCAGTTGTCTGCAGGCAGATTGAAACCTGTAGCCTGGACTTTCAGGAACTGGCCCAATCAGTTAAATCAAGCTTCCTAAGTTCAGTTAGAAATAGACATATTGGAGGCAGGCATGGGGCACAGTGGGTTAAGCCACCGCCTACAGTGCTGACATCACATATGAGAGTCCTAGCTGCTGCACTTGCCATACAGCTCCTTCCTATATAACTGCGAAGGCAGTGGAAGATGGCATGGACCATTGCCACCCATTGGGAGACCAGGATGAAGCTCCTGACGCCTGGCTTCAGTCTGGATCAGCTTGGCTGTTGAAGTCACTTGGGAAGTGAACCAGTGTATGGAAGGTGTCTCTCTCTCTTTCCCTCCCTCCCTCTCTCCACTTTTCTCTCCCTCTGTTTAACTCTGCCTGTCAAATAAGGTAAAATAAATCTATGCCATTTCTTTTGTTTAAGCTATCTTCACTCTCCACAAGGGCAGTAGTGTCAAGGAATACAGAACTATAGGAATTCCTTTTGGAAAATATGGAAAAAATTTAAAGTAATTAAAGTGTCATAGTAGCAAAATTAAAGCTGCCCTGACAACAAAATTTCCTCAACCCAAAGAAATCACTTAGGAAATCAAACCCATTACAGATTTCGCCCTTAAACCTCCTTTCTTTCCCTAGATGCCCCCACTAGCATTGGCGTTTTTCATGGGCTCTGAAGCATCCTGAGAAGCAACACCTTTACAAATGTCTTCCTGCAATGGAGAAACTCCCACCGAAAACAGAGTCACTGCTGCAATCCTCCCTCTTTGTTCTTTGGTTCATTTCCTTGACCTGAGTCTTTTAAATTCACATATACTCCCTCAAGCTTTCAATTGAACAAGATAAACGTGGGGAAGGAACCAGATGCTGAGTGGCATAATTCCTTTAGATGGGATCTTCTGTTTCAGTGTTTCTTCAATTTGTATTGAAGACATGAATTGTTCTTTGGTGTTAGCCCTGTTGGATTTGGCATTTCCAAATGTAATGTGGCAACATATAAATTATTAGGAGAGATCAATCCCACTTACAATGGGAGCTACATTTGCTAACAATCACTAACTCTGTGATGCCCTTTGCCCTTCTGTGAAAGCAATTGCACCACTCTGCTTTGTTAAGTTGTAGGAAGTTTCAGCTCCAGTTGCAAGATTTACACCATACTGACAAATGTACAAATACTATATCTGTCTGAAACTAAAGAGTCAGAATCTTTGCAGAATTCAATAAATTGCCTTAAGAGTAGGTAGGAGAAAGTGGGTGGATGGTAGGTAAGAGAAAGCCTTACACTTTCAGAGAGGTGAAGCTTTGCACTGAGAACTCTGTCTCTGGATCATTTAGATACATTCATGTTTCTGTTTACCAGAAGTGCAAAGCAAGCTGAAAACAAATATACTGTTTATGGTTGTGCTGCTCCAGTGCTAACCCTTTACTGTCTACAAGCTCTCTTTCTATCCTTTGACCATTAACTTCAGTGGGAAGATCACTTTTTTATGCATTTTTAGTTTAGGTATCCTTTTATTATATGTATCCTGTGCCAGATACTAAGTTAAATTCTGTGCAAATTGTGGTTTCTTGGTAGCTCTTGTCACACCTAAGGCTCCTTCAAACATAAAGGATACAGAGATAAATTTACACAAGGGATCTGTTATAAACGTTCATATTCCAGCCTAAGTATTTAAAACCTGAATTGCTTCCTGGCATTTAAGAAGTTTGTCACCTTGTAAGTCTTGATGGGAAGTCTGAATCTGAGATTACCAGATACTTGCTTTCCTATCCACCCCAAAGCTAGGTGGCAAGCATATGACCTTGAATCCACCAACAAAGTAAAAAAAAAAAAAAAAAAAAAAAAAGTCTAGCCCTGAAGTAAAGCCAGAAGTTAGCAGAAGTAACATGAGAAACTAGAAAACTCCTCCTGATAGTAATTTAAACTGTGACTGCGTTTCTGGAGCAAGAGTAGCAGCAAGCACCACTTTTTTGCATCCACTGTCAGACAGCAGCAATGCAGGTCTTAGCAGCACTGTTTTGCAATTGGCCCGGCAGCAGCAGTCCAATGGTAGGATTCTGAGCATCACCTCAAATGCCTCTGGACCTGGTTCTCCAGTTCCCCTGTGATTCTCTGCACTATCAACATCTTTTAAATACATTCTTTGTCTACTTAATTTGATCTGCATCTACTTCCACGGCAGGCAGGCAGCTCAAATCCCTGACTCAGACATAGCAACTATTCAACACAGGCCACAGACATTTTTCATTTATTATGTAAATCTATGGGTTTGTGATCAATTGTCATCCCTCATAGAGCAAAGAAGCAGGCACAAAAACTGCAAATGAAATGCCATATTGTCTTCAAATAATTTGTAAATTATGGCTTTGGAGTCTACAGAATTTTAAAGCAACATTTTGAAAATATGTTTTGTCAAGTGCTAGTTCTCCAAAAAAGAAGGTCTGAAAGGGAAAGAAATTTTGATTTAATAACTTCAAAAATTAGAGAAAATCATACCTCCTGCTTATTAAATTGTCACATTTTGGGTTCTGAGAAATCCTACATAAAAGAAAGCTTTAAAATTCTTAACTAGAGCTTTCTAAACAATTTGAGTATTCCAATCATTTTTCATGTAATACTTCTTAGTATTCCTCAGAACCACTGTTCTCCAGGACATTCTAGGAAAACTCTAGTCATTATCAAGAAATGTTCATCATAATGTTATGAGTTGTTCACAAAGGTATCCATGTTCATGTGCTATATTTTGGCATCTTTAATATATAGGATGTATGAAACTTAATGGTACAATTATAAAGTCTTGCTGTCTGTTTCTGTGTGTCAAATGTACACGTACTCAGTTAACATTCATTCTCTAGTTATCCACAGCAAAGTATTCGGGTGGACAGAAACTGGTGATTATTAATATAAATAAAATTAATGGGTTAACTCCATCTTAAAATTTGTTGTTGTCTGTAGCATAATCTTAAGAAGGAAGCAAAAAGTTCATAAGAAAAACTTAAGAAAGAAACAAAACCTTAAAGAAAGAAATAGAAGAGCATACCAAAAAATGGAAAAATCTTCCATGCTCATGGATTGGAAGAATCAATGTTATCAAAATGTCCATTCTCCCAAAAGCAATTTAAAGATTCAATGTGATACCAATCAAAATACCAAAGACATTCTTCTCAGATCTGGAAAAAAATGATGCTGAAATTCATATGGAGGCACAGGAGACCTTGAATAGCTAAAGCAATCTTGTACAACAAAAACAAAGCCAGAGGCATCACAATACCAGATTTCAGAACATACTACAGGGCAGTTGTAATCAAAGCAGCATGCTACTGGTACAGAAACAGATGGATAGACCAATGGAATAGAATAGAAATACCAGAAATCAATCCAAACATCTACAGCCAACTTATATTTGACCAAGGATCTAAAACCAATTCCTGGAGCAAGGACAGTCTATTCAATAAATGGTGCTGGGAAAACTGGATCTCCACATGCAGAAGCATGAAGCAAGACCCCAACCTTACACCTTACACAAAAATCCACTCAACATGGATTAAAGATCTAAATCTACAACCTGACACCATCAAATTATTAAAGAACATCAGAGAAACCCTGCAAGATAGAGGCACAGGCAAATATTTATTGGAAAAGACCCCAGAGGCACAGGCAGTCAAAGCCAAAATTAACAATTGGGATTACATGAAATTGAGAATTTTTTGTATTGAAAAGAAACAGGAAAGTGAAGAGGCAACCAACAGAATGGGAAAAAATATTCGCAAACTATGCAACAGATAAAGGATTAATAACCAGAATCTACAAAGAGATCAAGAAACTCCGAAACAACAAAACAAACAACCCACTTAAGAGGTGGGCCAAGGACCTAAACAGACATTTTTCCAAAGAGGAAATCCAAATGGCCAACAGACACATGAAAAAATGTTCAGGATCACTAGCATCAGGAAAATTCACATCAAAACCACAATGAGGTTTCACCTCACCCCAGCTGGAATGGCTTACATACAGAAATCAACTAACAACAGACACTGGGGAGGACATGGGGAAAAAGGAACAATAATACACTGTTGGTAGGAATGCAAACTGGTAAAGCCACTATGGAAGTCAGTTTGGAGATTCCTCAGAAACTTGAATATAGCCCTACCATATGACCCAACCATCCCATTCCTTGGAATTTACCCAAAGGAAATTAAATTGGGAAATAAAAGAGCTGTCTGCACCTCAATGTTTATTGCAGCTCAATTCACAATAGCTAAGACCTGGAATCAACCTAAATGCCTATCAACAGTAGTCTTGATAAAGAAATTATGGGATATGTACTCTATAGAATATTATACAGCAGTAAAAAAAAAAAATGAAATCCGGTCATTTGCAACAAAATGGAGGAATCTGGAAAACACCATGCTGAGTGAAATAAGCCAGTCCCAAAGGGACAAATATCATATGTTCTCCCTGATCTGTGACAACTAACTTAGCACCAAAAAGGAAACCTGTAGAAGTGAAAAGGACACTATGAGAAATGATGACTTGATCAGCCCTTGTCCTGACTGTTGAGGAATAACTTACTATTTTATTCCTTTTAGTATTTTTTTTCTACTTAATACCATTGGTTGAACTCTTTAATTAACACACAATTATTCTTAGTGTTTAAATTTAACTGAAAAATGATCTCTGTTAAATATAAGAGTGGGAATAAGAGAGAGAGGAGATGTACAGTTTGGCACATGGTCACTCTGACTTACCCCTAATGGGAGTGTTAGAAATGTGCCATGGCCCGTGCTGTGGCTCACTTGGCTAATCCTCCACCTGCGGTGCCAGCACCCCGGGTTCTAGTCCCGGTTGGGGCACCAGATCCTGTCCCAGTTGCTCCTCTTGCAGTCAAGCTCTCTGCTGTGGCCCAGGAAGGCAGTGGAGGATGGCCCACATCCTTGGGCCCTGCACCCACATGGGAAACCAGGAGGAAGCACCTGGCTCCTGGCTTTGGATCGACACAATGCACTGGCCATAGCGTCCATTTGGGGGGTGAACCAACGGAAAGGAAGACCTTTCTCTCTGTCTCTCTCTCTCTCACTAACTCTGCCTGTCAAAAAAAAAAAAAAAGAAAAAAAAAAGAAATGTGCCAGGGAATTCCAAATCAATCCCATCAAGGTAGCATGTACCAATGCCATCTTACTAGTAGTCAAGTGTTCAGTTTAAGTTCATAATTGATCATAATGATAGAAATAAGTGTCAAAGGGATCACATAAACAAGACTAGTTTCTGTTAATAGTAACTGATAGAATTAAAAAGGATAGAACGATCCAGCATGGGAAGCCGGATACACAGCAGACTTATGGAATGGCAGATGCCCTAAATAGCATTCTGGCTTCAGAATCAGTCCTTAAGGCATTCAGACCCAGGTAAAAACCCATGAGAGTTTCTCAGGCATGGAAAGCCAAGACACTGTAGCAAAAATAAATAAATAACCTAAATGAGAGATCTCTGTTAGTGAGATGCCAGCAGAAAGAATGGGCCATCAAAGGAGGTACCTTTATCCGAAGGGAGGAAAGAACTTCCACTTTGATTATGGCCTTGTCTAAATAATGTCAGAGTTTGCGAACTCAAGAGGCTTCCATAGCCTTGGCAGCTCATAACAAGAGCCATCAGGTGGTTACTGACATCATAAATGAGAGTGTCAATTGTTAACAATGGTAGTCACTCTGCACATACTCCCCATGTAGGATCTCTGTCCTTAATGTGGTGTACTATGCAAATTAACAGTAAAACTGGTTCTCAAACAATACTTTATACTTTGTGCTTCTGTGTGGATGCAAACTTCTGAAATCTTTTCTTAGTATATACTAAGTTGATCTTCTGTATATAAAGGTAATTGAAAATGAACCTTGATAAAGAATGGGATGGGAGAGGGAGTAGGAGATGGGATGGTTGTGGGTAGGGTAGAGGTTATGGTGGAAGAGCTGCTATAATCCAAAAGTTGTACTTTCCAAATTTATATTTATGGTAAATAAAAGTTAAAAAAAGAATTAAGGAATCCACTTAAAAAGAGCTCAATTATTTTATATTCTTTCAAATACCAGTTTAGGTAATTTGTAACTTTTCCATCCACAAACACACTACCTGTAAGACAGAATCACAATTCTGCCAATAATACCTGTATACCCCTTTTCATTAAATGTAGGTGAAACATGGGACTACCTCCTAACTAATAGAATATGGTAATTTGAATGTGTTTTGCAATTGCAATTATGGTTTCTAATCAATGGACCTTGATTTAAACCAGAAAGGTGCCTTTCTTCATGAGTGTGACTCAATCAGGTAGGACTTTCAAACAGGAACTGGCACCTCCTTTATATGAAATTCTCCTGGGCACCTTTCTCTGAAGGGAGGAGACAACTTCCACTTTGACTATGACCCTGTCTAAATAAGATCAGAATTGGAGAACTCAAAAGGCTTCCATAGCCTTGGCAACTCGTGACAAGTGCCTAGGATGATTACTGATGCCATAAACAAGAGTGTCAATTTGTGCAAAGGAAAACCTTTCTCTCTGTCTCTCTTTCTCACTGTCCATTCTGCCTGTCAAAAAAAAAAAGAGTGTCAATTTGTTAAATCAACAACAGGAGTCATTGTGCACTTACTCCTCATGTAGGATCTCTATCCTTAATGTGTTGTACAATGATTAATGCTATAACTAGTACTCAAACAGTACTTGACACTTTGTGTTTCTGTGTGAGGGCAAACTGTTGAAATCTTTACTTAATATATACTAAATTGATCTTCTGTATATAAAGATAATTGAAAATGAATCTTGATGTGAATGGAATGGGAGAGGGAGTGGGAGATGGGAGGGTTGAGAGTGGGAGGGAAGTTATGGGGGGAAAAAACCACTGTAACCATAAGCTGTACTTTGGAAATTTATATTTGTTAAATAAAAGTTTTAAAAAATCACCATTTGGGTGTCATAACAAAAAAAAAAAAAAAAAAGAAATTCTCCTAATGTATTTGAAGAGGTTCCCTTTTGAGAGGGCTTTGGAACCAGGACCTAGGGATCTATTAGAGTTGAGAGTGACACCTATATGGCTTTCAGGAAGAAAACACGTTCTTCTGTTCTGTAACCACAGGTTACAAAATTCAGCAAACATGAATTAGAACTCTAAGTAGATAATAGATGAGAAGACCCTGAACAGAGTATCCAGTTAAACCATACTTATATAAGTAAGACCAGAAACTCTGAGCTACTAATGAAATATTGTTTTAAATCACTACTTTTTTTTTATTTAGTCAAAAGTCAGAGTTACACAGAGAGAGGATAGGCAGAGAGAGAGAAAGAGAGAGAGAGGTCTTCCATCTGATGTTTCACTCCCCAATCGGCTGCAATGGCCAAAGCTGCGCCGATCCAAAGCCAGGAGCCAGGAGCCTCCTCTGAGTCTCCCACGCAGGTACAGGGCCCAAGGACCTGGGCCATTTTCCACCGCCTTCCCAGGCCACAGCAGAGAGCTGGATCAGAAGTAGAGCAGCCGGGTCTCGAACCGGTGCCCACATGGGATGCCAGCGCCTCAGGCCAGGGTGTCAACCCGCTGCTCCACAACATGGGTCCCGAATAACTAAATTGTGGTAGTATATTTTTGAACTGTTTTATTTTACATTTAAAAATATTTATTTATTAATTTATTTGAAAGGCAGAAAGAGGAGAGAGAGAGAGCAAGACAGAGACAGAGAGATTTTTCATCCACTGGTTCATTCCTCAAATGGCCATAACAGACAAGGCTGGACCAGGTAAAAGTCAGGAACTAGGAACTCCATGTGGGTCTTTCACATGTGTGGCAGGGGTCAAGCCTTTGGACTGCTATGTGCTGCTTCACATGTGCATCAGAAGGTAGCTGGATTGAAAGAGGAGTAGTCAGCACTCCAACTCTGTTCTGAGATGTAGTTCCCAAGTGGCAGCTTAACCCACTGTGCTACCACACCTGCTTTCACCATTATACTTTTAACTTCTATGGGATCACTTTATTTTACTATACATATAGATGAGATCATATGATACTTCTCTTTTTGTATTTGGCTTATTTCTCTTAATGACATTCAGTTCCATCCACAGTGGTGCAAATGACAAGATTTCATCCTTTTTATGGTTGCGTGATATTGTATATATTTGCCACATTTTCTTTATCTGTTCATCAATGGATACTTAGATTGTTTTATTTTTTGTTTACTGTTAATAGTGCTGCAATAAACTTGGGAGTGCAGAAGTCTCTTTGATAGATGGATTTCATTTTCTTTGGATATATACCCAGAAATGTGATGGCTGGATCATCAGGTAGTTCTGTTTTTGTTTATATTTTTTAGTAACTTCCATACTGTTTTCTGCAATAGCTATACTATTTTACATTTCTCCCGATAGTGTTCAAGGGCTCTATTTTCTCCTCATTCTTCTGCATGTAGCAATCCAATTTTCCAAACACCATTTATTTAAAACACTATTCTTTTTCCAGTGAATTATTAGCAGATATGTCAAACATTGGTTAGTTGTATATGTATGGGTTTATTTCTAGGCTCTCTATTTTGTCCTATTAATCTATTGATTGGTTTTTATGTCCATACCATGCTTTTTTGATTGCTATAGCTTTGTAATATATTTTAAAGTTCGATAGTATATATTGTCTCCTGCTTTATCCCTTTTGTTGAAGACCACCTCGGCTAATGATGGGTGTCTTTGGTGCTTTGGGACAACTTTTAGTAGTTTTTGGTTGTCATTGGTAGGCATGTGAAAAAATATCTTTGGGATTTGATAGAGGCTGTTTTAAATCTGTAAACTGCCATTGATAGTGTGCATATTTTAATGACATTTATTCTTCCAGTCTATGAACACAGGATGTCTTTCCATTTTTGGCATCTTCCATTTCATTCTTCAGTGATTCCCAGTTTTCATTGTGCCAAGTCTGTGGTTGATGTGTTGTTCTGTATGAACTGAAGAAGTGCCTCAAAAGGAGTAGTCAATCCCCACCAGCCTCTTCTTGGGTCTGCTGGGGGCTCCGGCTCCTTGTCCTATGTTAATGAATGCCACAATGATATAGCTAAAAACACTTCTCTCTGATCAGTGTGCAAGTCTCCTCCTGATACTGGGGCAAACCCAGAGACTGTCCATAAGTGCTTGCCTCAGGATGGAAACTGTTATAATCTGCCCAAGGTTGGGCTTTATCAGTCCAGCACAGAGTCTCAAGACACAGTCTGGTGGCCCTTTCTTGTTCTGCCCAGTATTGGGGGAGTGATAAAGGCATCTCTCTGCCCACCAAAACTAGCCATAGGCTGGTTGTACCTGGGTCTTACAATCACAGGTCCATACAAAATTCCCAGTTTGTTTGCCAAGACCAGCAGAGCCTGACAGTGACAACATACCAAAATGAACCCGACTCCCAGAACACAGGTATCTACTTGATGCTGGGGAAGTCCAGAGGCTCAGTTTGTGAACAATGGCCAGGGGCCTGTGGACTTTCTCAGGTGCCAGGTCTCCAGTATGATAATCCCAACTCTGAGCTCCAAGGCACAATAATAGAAAACTAAGACATCAATTTTCCAATTTCTTGTTTTGGTGCCTTGCCAATTTCAGAGCACTATGATTAAAAACATTTAATGAATTCAAAGGAAATTATTAAAGCACGTTGTTCTGCCAGATAGTAGTGTGGCTTGTAGCTGGAGAGATTTTCACAAGTAACAATGCTCTGATGATTTAACATTATCATTCTATAGAAGTGTGTCCCTGTGCCCATTCTGCATTAAGAGCCACAGGCATCTCTAATTTCTTCTGGAGAGGACCTGTAGGCAAATCTGGGATGTTTAGGGGTTCTGGGGAGACAGGGGTTAGAAAAAGATCCTTTAGGAAAACGCAACCATGCTTCTGTTTAGACTTTTTACATTTTACATTTCTATTTGATGACTGGCATGAGTGTTACACTCACGGCTCATTAACAACTACAGTGATAAAAGCACAGTGCATATCCTAGGGCTCAACTGTCTGGGGTCAGATTTAGGTCTGGCCATTCACTTGCTCTGAGCTTCAGTCTCTTCAACTGTGAAATGTAAAGAAATGATAATACTACCAACATCATAGGGTTGTTGTGATTTCAGAAGAGATAATATAAGGTTAGACAACATCTTTGTATCCAGTACAAGGTTATGTATTTCTGTCATTTATATCTCTACACAAGTGACATCATTGATTCACTGAGGGCAGAACAGCGATGGTTTCTTCTGTGGTAAATGTGATTGAGTTACCCTGACTTCTCCCTTCTCCCTGTCTAGTTCCTTTCATGACAAAAACCATAAAGTTTTAGAAGATGGCAGATATGGAATAGTCTGATTCTATAATTTAGGATTAAACTAAGTAAATATAATAAAGACTACATCTACCAAAATATGAATGATATTTTGTGAGAGGTGCCATTGCTGTATTACACAATAACATCACCTAAAGTTGTTTTCTTCCTATTATATGTCTATCATATAGTATTAGTAAGGTTCTCAGGCCATATGTTAAATTAGTGAAGCTACAATCTTTCTCTCTGGCCAGAAAGGAAGTTAATGATACTATATAATAGTGTGAACAGCAGGTGTGGAAAATGGCTTTTTTTTCCTAATAGAAGAGATGGATTAATGAGGAAAGCAAATTTGAGCCCTCAAATATCATGCTGCTAATTAATATTTCAAATTTCACAGGTTTTAGGCAGGGATTTGTGAAGGGAAAAAGTTCTTCCACTTTTAGGCTAGCTACTTTGATAGACTACTCTACAGAATCCTTTCTGTGTTCTGACTTCTAGATGTGGCAGTTTTCACTGAGAAGTTGAAGAAGTGGAATTCCCTGGTAACACGTCAACTGTGCACCTGAAGACTTTTCAAATAATGAATGGAACATGCAAAAACTGTTAAGCAAATAATGGATTTTGTGCAAGGCATGTTCCCAGGTGGTATTTTGCAAATATAGCTTGTCTTGTACTGTTGTGTCAGGTGAACCTAAGAACAGAGGGCAAAATTGCTATCAAGAGTAAATGATTGGAATCCAATTTTTCTGTTAACTGAACTGAGCCCATATGCACAGTTTAATATTCCCCAGGTTTGATAGGCATATTCTATTAGCAATTTTCTACTCACCACATATTGTAATTTTGCATCTAATTATTTTCATGAAATAAATCATCAGTTGAAACTTACTATATTAAAAAATGTGAAAATAATCCCTTTTTTTAACACACACCAGTGCTTTGAAAAACTGGCTTGCCAAATTCAAAAGTGGCAAAATTAATAAAATGAGTAGCTAAGCATCTTATTTGCAACTGTTCTCTTGGATGTATTTTCAAACCATAATTGAGAAAAATATATTTATTGAATTTCCATTAAGTAAATGTTTATTTTGTTTTATCTAGTAAGTATGGAAATAAATTGGTCACATTTGAAACAAAGAAATCAAATTTGAGTCAATTTGTTATAGATCACTAATATGTTACATGATTACAGTTTCTCCACAGTTTTTTTAATCATTACAGTGACTGGAAAAAATTACAGGCACTTAATTGAAATGTTAAAATGTATAGAAACCTCCTATTATGAAGAGGTGAAGATTCAGGGGTGGTCATTTTTGATAACTATAGAAAGTTCATCTCCCTTGAAGAAAAAGCAAAGAGGTTCACTCCTTGGGAAAGCTATTGACAGAGAGGAAAGCTTTTCTGTGCACAGACCTGGTATGAATGCAGAGATGCAGGAAAGACTGTTTGGCTGCAGGGCTGAAGTATCTTTCTCTGGCACAATTTGAAAGCTGGAAGACTGCTCCTGCTCTCAGAGGTCGAAACATGGTCTTAGGAGAATGTGAGAGGAGCCACTTGAGATGTCAAGCTCTTTTCATGGGTAAGATTTAAACAAACACTGTCTCTCACGGTTGAGAAATGTAGTGCCCCTTCATTTCTTTGTTAAAAAGATTTCTCCAGGAAACACAAACCCATAACTGTAGTCCATGGCTCTCTGGTTGTAACTACTTTACATGATTTTCAGGAATCACATCTCACAAATAAGCCCATTTCTCAGTTTATGGTAGGAAGGTTAATTCATGCAAAGAGGAAGGAAATCAAGGAGACAGCTCCCTCCTTCATATTCTGTCTCCCTCAGCATATCTTCAGGCTTTCCTTGAGCCCTGCTAAGCTTCAGTGTGGAGAGCTGGTCTGGTTTGCCTCTGGATCTTGGCCCTCATATTCACTCCATCAGTAAGTGTTATTTCTCTCTAACATTTTCTTCTTCTCTTCTGTATCCATCAGTCTTATTACTTCTTTTTCTCATACCTATTGAAGTATAATTTACAAGTAAAATTGTGTATATTTACATGTGTAAGGTGATTACTTGATATAGAGCACTCACAAAATACTTCTTTTGGCTAGAACACTTCAAATCTACCTTTTTAGCAAAGTTCAAGTGCACAATATATTACTATCAACTATGGTCAAAATTCCATACATCAAATCCTCCGATTGTACTCATCTTCAGCTGAACAATATCTCCCTATTTCTTCTACCTCCTGTTCTCATTTTCTCTCTGTTAGGAGCCACATAACTCAGATATTGCCTCTAGACAGGTAGGCAATTGAAGACTGGTATTGGATGGTTTGAAACTGGTTGCTTTTAATTTTCTGTTTTTTTTTTTTTTTAAGAATTATTTATGTGCTTGAAAGGAGAGAGAAAGAGAGAGAATATATGAGAATGAATCTATCTTCCATCCACTAGTTCACTCCTCAAAGGAAAATGACATCTAGGGCCATACTGAAGCCATGGGCCAGGAACTCCACTGGGGTCACCCAGGTAGGTGGCAGAGGCCAAAGCCCTTGAGCCATCCTCTAGCAATGCCTTCTCAGGTACATTAGCAGAGAGCTGGATTGGGAATGGAGGAGCCAGGACTGGAACCAGGACTCCTGCATAGGATGCTGATGTCCCAAGTGGGGATTTATGGTGCTGTGCCACAATATTGGCCATCAGTGCTTCTCAACAGTTCTGACTTGTTCCAGTTCTGGAGAATCCACTCATGCTGGGTCTTAGTCCACCCAAACGAGGATGGACTGGGTCCAAAGAAAGTTAAGTGCGGTGCTCGCCCGTTCCCCAGCCCCCCTGATCCCAGGGACAGTCAGATGGAGTGAGGAGTCAAGTCAAGCAAGCAAGAACTCGGTTTATTGCAAGCATAGTAAAACCTTTTAAAGCATAAGACCGCAGGATTACTGGGGCAGGACATAAGGACCAACCAATTACTTAAAAGGTAATTTTACAGGGTGACTTTTTACAGGACCAGCCATATGTCTGTACACTCATCATCAGTTGACACCTCCCCTGATACTGCGCGTGGCCAATCAGCTTTCGTGGTAAACTACTTTGGGTACCACCCACCTTACTTCCTCTGGGCGCCATCTTTGAATTGCCTCCTGTGCCTAATTTCTCCACACACTCATCTCTCTCTTTCTGAAAGACTGAATTTGCACATCCTCCTTCGACTGATAGGATTTAGATTTCCTGTTTTGTGTCTTCAGTTATCTTCCCAATCACAGAATCTTTGTCCTATCCTATTTCTTATTCTTTTGGTTTCTGTGGAATCATCACTATATAACAAAACTACACTTGCTCTTATTAAAGGGGAAATATATTCTCTTTAAAATAAAGTGACAGTACATTTACCAGTTTAAGTTCAATTTCAGTAAATTAACGGCAAGGTATTTTGTGTAGAATTAAAATTTATTCCAGGAAACAGTCTTAAGTTACAGACAAGGCCATTACTGTCTGAATCACTATGTTTTCAGTCAAGTGTTTTTGTTTATGAAAGTGCTGAATGCTGAACAAATGGAGCCAAAGTCTATGTAAAGGAATCTATTGTTTTTTGGGGGGGGCCCTGAAAAGGGCCTTTGGATGGGGGTCTCGAGATGCAGGGGCAGCTCAGCCGCCAAAGCCGAAGAGCGTTCAGCCCTGATGCTTGAGCGCTTAGACCACGTCCATGGTCGTGACCATCTTTTGCTTGGCGTGCTCCATGTAGGTGACGGCGTCACAGGAAGACCTTGAGCATGCTGTGGGTCTCCTCATAGATGAGCCCTGAGATGCGCTTGATGCCGCCGCGCCGGGCCAGGCAGTGGATGGCGGGCTTGGTGATGCCCTGGATGTTGTCGCGCAGCACCTTGTGGTGGCGCTTGGCACCGCCCTTGCTCAGGCCCTTCCCGTTCTTGCCGCTACCAGACATCTCTACCCGCTATCAGAACCAACTCAGAAGTAGCCTAAAGGAATCTATTTTAAAGCCTTACAGGTTATTAGAATATGAGGTGCCTTGTTTTCAGTTTATAGAATTCCTAGTGCCTTGCACATGTACAGGTAACAGTGGACAGTATTATTTGATATTTTTGTGACTATGGAAACTTTACATTGTAAAGTTTATAGAATATGGTGATTAGTGTCTAGATTCCTTTTCTGCCAAGTACATAATATTGATGTTAAATACTAGTGAATGAATTAGAAGTTAATACAAACTTGAACTAGACAATTTTTAATTATTTTTACTTGAATTATTTTTCTTTTGTATTTTGATCTCTCATCTAATGCTTTTTTGCATTATCTTAGCTTAAGAATGTATCTGGTGATGGCCATATTAAAATGCATTAGCTTTATAAATCACTCTCTTTTTGTATTAGCAATTCTTTCACTGTGCTGCAGGTGTCAAGAGGATTTTCTTTTAATGATTCCTTTGGACTTTAAGGATGGAATCATCATGCCTCTGTCCACAGAGTCAAAGGATCTATTTAGAAACCAGTGATGGCCAACAGAATATTTGCAATGATGGACATGTTCTGTATCTGCTGTCACCAGTCTTATAAAATTATTGAGCACTTGAAATATGGTTAGTCTGAGTAACTTCACTTTCTGCTTTATTTCAGATTAATTAATTTAATTACATAGGCATATGCTAGATATCATATTGAAGAATGCATTCTAGAACTTAAGAAGCCAAATAATATCTGAGATTTAGTTTATCAGTTGTAAAATGAAAATACACATGGCTTTCTAACAGAGATGCTTCATAAAATAAAATTTTAAAGATTTATTTTATTTATTTGAAGGGGAGGATGACACAGAGAGAGGGAGAGATTAACTCGCCAAATAGGAAAAACCTGGAGCCTGGAACTCCATCTAGGTTTCTCACATGGAGGCAGGGGCCCAAGTACTTGGACTATCTTCTGATGCTTTCTTCAGTACATTAGCAGGGAGCTGGATTGGAAGTGGTACAGCAGAGACTCAAAGTGGTACTCCAATACTTTTGCTTTGATATGACTATGTTTGGTACTATAATGCACAGAAGTTATATTTGATGTGACAAAAGAAAGAAAAATATATGTAATGGAAAAAAAAAAAGAGAATAAAGTCAGAAGAGAATTAAGGAAAGCTGAAGAACATCTAATTGAATCCATAGAATCAGAGTCATGTCCCTTATCAAACCATTACTTAAAGAATATTTTGCTTCTGAAATGTTTTTTCAACATAGGAGTCCAATAAACTTACTCTGTTTTCTGTAATTTACAACAAACATTTTACATACAAAATAATGTGATTTTATTTTGTATAAAATAATATATGACTATTGTAAAATAATCAAATGATACAGTAGGCTCTGGGGTTCCTTTTTTTTTTTTTTTTTATTTGACCGGTAGAATTATAGACAGCGAGAGAGAGAGAAAGGTCTTCTCTCCATTGGTTCACTCCCAAAATGGCTGATACAGCTGGCACTGCACCAATTCGAAGCCAGGAGCCAGGTGCTTCTTCCTGGTCTCCCCTGCGGGTGCCCAGGGGCCCAAACACTTGAGCCATCCCCCACTGCCCCCCTGGGCCATAGCAGAGAGCTGGACAGGAAGAGGAGCAACTGGGACTAGAACTGGCAGCCAATAAGGGATGCTGGCATCACAGGCAGAGGATTAGCCAAGTGAGCCACGGCGCCGGTTCTTTTCCTGGTAGTAATTGGTGCTGTTGTCAAATATTCCCAGTAACCTTCTGGGGAAATGGTAGGTTTATAGATTTTGCTTCATTGAGTGCATATGATGCCATTAGGGTGATTCTGACATTGTGAGGGAAAATGATATCTCTTTTCCTCTCAGTGTACCATCAAATGATGTCTTCTAGGTCTGTTTCTCAATGACTAATATGAGGAAAGACATCTACCACATGAGTAGAAATGCATGCTTGCTATTATAAACCATGATATGATGTGGACTGTTACCCATATAGTGGTATAGTCTATTCCAACTAATATACTTCTGTTGTGGTGTGGCTCAGACCTAAGTAAAGTATCTGAAGACAAAACAGAAGAGATGGAAAAGGAGCACCTTAAGTAGTGTTATGAACTGGAAAGGATTTGGGTCCCTAAAGTTTTACATTATGGTTAATGCTTAATGTATTAATGCTAATGATTGATGGAGTAGGGTGAAGATTGGATACTAACATGGCATCTGAAGGCAGGAATTTTGGAAGCGTTTGGTTTGGTTTGGTTGTTAAAGGAAGAGCCTGTGTTCTAATCATAATGGTCGTGCATGGAGAGACCACAGAATGTGCTTCTGAGTCTCTCAGCTTCCTGCCTCAGCATGTGTCCCTTCCTCTGCACCTACTCACACATTACCAGTCTCTCCTGGACACAGACCAATGGGGCTGCTCAATCTTGAATTGTGAAACTCCAAACTGTAAGCCAAAGTAAGTCTTTTCCTTTCTAATAAGCTCTTCTTGAGTAATTTAGATATAGTAATGAAAGATGCAGAGAGAAAGTGAATTTAGGAGAAATACGTTAACAGATTATTTGCTTGGGATATTATGGATACTTTGTGATAATCAAGAAAGTAGTTTTATTCTTGAAATGGTGATGCATGCCAAATGGCAAGAGTTTGATGAGTGAGTGGTTGAGTAAATGAAGACAACACAAATGTATTTTCTCATAGGTTAGCACTTTAACTATAGTTTAGTAGATTAATTCTATGAGAAATTTGGAACTGCTTTTTACTACAAGGAGTCAAGGCTATTAATAAGCAGGCTATCAGTATTAGAATGTACTTTTTTAGTTTCCTCCACAAAAAGTAAAATTTCCCTATATTCACCTGAGAAACTCTCCTGCTGCAAGAGGGAACAGGAGAAAATGAAGATGGCAAAATAGCAGATAGAATAGGGTTCCAGAGGAAATAGACATGGTCAAAGGGCTGGGTTTGGAGTGGTATGTTCCTTCTTAAAGAAAAGAAAAAGGATGGGAGAAAAATCATGGCCACTTAAAAGTCATGAGGTAAAATGAAGGAATAAATATATAAAAGACTTATTTAGAAAAACAATTTAAGCACTCCCCAAAAGCAAAATGGACGGAGACCTATGAATTAAAATTGGTGGTGGATACTCAGATCTATTGTGAATGAAATTAGGGCTCACCCAGAGGAAAAGTAAAGTACATTTGATTAGAATTGAAAGCTTCTCCCTGCTTAGGGTACATAAATATGTAGAGAAAACAATTAGCAAATTTTCATGATTTTCTATAGCAGCACCTGCAGAGAAGCAGTAGGGAATAAAACTGCAATTTGTCAGGGGGTGGAAATTGGCAGGACAGATGTGTTGGAAATGGTCACAAGGACAGATAATTCTAGGATTCAGATAAGAGCATTGTTGAAAGGAGTTACTGTGTCCTTCCAACCTGGGCAGAAAGCCAATACTGTGGCACTAGTAAATGGGAAAATAGGGGTGTTTGAAATAATGAATGTTGAGATGAGTTCCAGTTAGCTGTGGGGGGAAAAGATGTAAAAGGAATTGAAAATTATTTTGTGGATGATTTTTAAAGTTTGATGGTGGTGAGAGGGTATGCAAAGAAATAAAGATAAATTGCACAGACTACACATTAGTGACTTTAATGACAGTAATTTTTTAAAAAATTTAGTTGGAAGCACTGATCATGAATGATTGTGATACTCCCAAGAGAGAAGAGGAGGTATTATCAAATGAAAATAGGTGGAGCCAGGCCTGAGCCTGAGGGATAGGTCTCTTAAAGAGCTGGCAGAAGGTGAAGCAGGAATGGGTAGTTCCTAACCCAGTGAGTTCATTGTTTCATGAATGACTAAGAATGAAGGTACAGATACAGAAGCATAAGTGAATATTGAGGCAAAGTTCCATGAAAAGAAATAAATCTGATAGACTAGATGGGTATCTCAGGAAAGATTGGAGTTTTAATGGATTTGGGCATGAGGCCTCTCCTCCTCCCTGTCTGGGATTCGCCACTGCATAGAGGACCTCCTGGGTGTGGAGTTTGTAAAATTCACCCCAGAAATTCCCACTGGACCTAATGGCCCTTTTGTGCAGGACAGATGAGATCTTCCTGATCTATACCCCAGGAGATGGATGGGGACCTACCTACAAACTTACTGAACAATGAAAAGACTCGATATATAAATGCTGGCTTGATTATACATTTCTTTCCTCATCCATCCATACAAAAATTCCAGTTTTATTTAGCTCAATTTTCTTCATATTTTTATGAAAATTCCAAATTTCTTCATGATATTAATATAACTTGTTACATACTTTTACATGCATGACTTTATTTAATCTCTGTAGTAATCTTGTAAAAGATGTTACTTCAGTTTACAAATGAAGAAATAGAGGCATAGTGCTAGCCATAAATCATATATTGAGTGAGAATACCAGTGGTCAACTGTTTGATCAAAGATGTGCTCTTAATAAGTAGATTGTATTGCTTTTGAACACACGTTTGTGGTTGTTTCTGCAATTGCTTCCCATGAATATGGGGGAATGTACCATTTCATTTGCTCTGTGAGTTAGTATGCCTTCCCTTTCTATATTTTAGCCTTTGATATGCAAAGGTACAATGCTCTTTCATATGGCTGTGATTTTGTACACAACCTCCTCTATCAAAGTGAATCACTAAAATTTACTTAGTCATTGAACATCTAAGCATTATCTCCAAGTATTTGTTCTTTAAAAATTTTAAATTTTATTTTTAGTTGATCACAAAAATTGTACATATTTATGGGGCTCCATGTGGTGTTTCAGTACAGGACACTGTATAACATTCAAAACAGGGTAAACGTATGTGTCTCTTCAAACATTTATATCAAAAGTCTCGTTCTTGTTCCCAAGGCTTGTTTGTTGGGTCTCTTGTGTGGTTGAATGAGGCAAGAAATGAAGCAGCAAGCCTGGCCAGCAGTCACTTATCCCAAGTATTTTCTTGGTGTGATAACCTTGTTAGGTGAGTCCCAAACTCCCCTTGAGGTGTGAGGGACAGTGTAGGTGAATCTTCTCTACCCTAAACCAAGGGGGCTATTAGGTCCATTATGAAGTTCTAGGAGAAATTTCAGAAACTCCCAGTCTAGAAAACCCTTCACACAAACATTAACAGAGGACCCTCACTCACATCCACAAAAACTCCAGTCTGAATAGACTGGGCTCTCAGACCCTTGCTGAGATGCTCACCTGGTCTGATCAGTTATGAGCATTCTCTTTATTAAACTTGCTAGCATGCTTATCACTAAAAACAAACAAAACCCACCAAAACATTTATCTCTTACACAAAACACACTGTTTAAAAGTTAATTTTGTATTTTCTTTTAAAGTTAAATATTTTGTGAATGTAGTCTGAGTCCTAATTGTGCCTCACATAGTTTTTAACATAAGTTTTGCTCAATTACTGTTTTTCTGAATTAAATACAAAGTAGATGTAAGATAGCCAAGGTGGGAAGGATTTATGGAAGATATCAAAGGCAGACAAGGATGTGGATTTATTGTATAGATTAGCAATGTTCAACCTGTGCTCTGTAGAACCCATCTACGTGGACATTTAAGCAAACTATTGGGCTTTTGCTGGGGCAGAGAAACCCTTATATCTTTTGCATGTTGGGTTTCTATGTAAAACTTCATTTAAGTAAAAGATTGTATGGGCAGCAACTCTTCAAAAACTGCTACATAAGAACTTTTTTTTAATGAAGTAATGACAAAAATAAATGGGTTCTTTAAAAACTGGCTCAGTAAATATACTTCTAGATACACACATAGTCACACACACACACACACACACACACACACACATATATACATTGTATAGGCATAAATCACTGTAGATATTATAAAATGTACCTAAGTGAGGTTGGGTGAACTAAGGATAGAGATATATTCAGGGATATTTCCGAGGCCCTGAGGCAGATGCTCATATGCAAGATTGTGCATTGATATGAATGTTGCATTGCTCACTGGAGAAGCTATTCACATCCATTTTGTTACTGCATGCAACTGAGATTCAGAGCACACACTATAGCAAGGTTTCAGTGTCCCAAGCATTTTATTTATATGATGCCAAGACTCCAGAAATTGGGAGACATTTGGAGAGTTAAATTTTCCACTTTTCATCTAAATGGTTTGGTGTCACATAGTTACTGCCTCAGTGGACATCTTTAAGGATTAGATTTACAGCCTTCTTTAGAGTAGAGCAGACCGAAGAGACTACTTATCTTAAGCATTTAGAAATATAAATGTATTTCTATTTAATTGTGTAGTCTCTGCACCTCGTGAAGAAGAACAGGAGCTAGAATCTTGTGATTTCTAATGCTAATAAGTTGATCTGTGGGATGGCTCTAGGTTTATGAAGGGGAACGTTACATTCAATACTATTCAATAAGGCATTTTTATGTGCACATGGACAGAATTAATCTTGAATGTTGCTAATACAACAGGGTTTGTGGCTTTATGTCCTGTCAAAAGCACTCAGTGCTGTTAGTCACGGTGGTTATGTTTACTCTAAGATATCTGTCTATATACTTTAGTGTTCTTAAGATTCTAAAGGCTTGTTCTAATCTCAGGAATTGAAGACTTTGAAGTACTCCATTTTCAGTTCCTAAGTAAATTGTGGTGGTAACTTTTTCTAACTCTTTAATAATTGCTGTAAGTCGGGTAAGAAATTTCCAGATGCTTCAAAAAGCATCAATTTTTTTTCTAATGGAATGTTATAAACACCACTTCATTTCATGCCTTTAAACAGCAAGTATCAGTGAACTGAAACTCATTTTCTTATGGCTCATCATGTGACTACAACCTGGAGATTGAAAATACTATTACCCAATTAATTCTGTGTTACTAAGTGTAGCAGCAAGATGTAAATGACAAAATATTGAAATAAGAGCTATTTAATTTCTTAAGTGATCGAAGCGTAAGTAAAATGAATGTGCATATATTTCAACCATTCAAAATTTTTCTATTCATTGAGCAAAAATTTTTAAGTGCATGCTGTGTTGACAATATTCTGAGCTCTGAGAATCATATAGGTTTGAATAAAAGCTGGAAGATGCTCACAGATAAATACAGAGAAAGACACTTGTGTGCAGGCATGGAGGAGCCCTTAAAGGAATTCCACGTAATTGAATTGTACCACATTAACTAATGCTCTCCATTCCCACTATCACATATGACTCATGGAGGTCCACTGTACACTGAACGGCTAACATGTCTGCTTTTACCATCAGTAATAGTCATGCATGCTTAGTAAAAGAAGTGACTATTTTTACCAAACATGCTTGTTCCAACTGATTTGATTCATTTAGTTTAAAAAATACACATAAAATAATGTGTGTAAAGATAGATTTATTGATAACAGTAATGATGAGGCATATACCTATTGTTAAAAGAAATCTGATTCTAGTTCAATTTAAGAAAGTTTACTTGAAAAAGAAAAATGTTTAGGAGCCAGTGTATTGCTCAGTGGGCTATGCCAACACTTTCAATGCCAGCATTCCACTTTGGACGATGATTCAAGTTCTGGCTGCTCTACTTTCAATCCAGGTCCCTGCTAATGTGCCTTGGCAACAGTGGGTGATGGCTCAAGTTCTAAGGCCTTTGCCCCCCTCCACAGGGGAGATTAGGACAGGTTCCAGGCTCCTAGTTTTGGTCTGGCCCAACCTTGGCTTTTGCTTCCATTTGGGCAGTGAACTAGCAGATGGAAGTTATTCATTCATACATACTCTGTCTCTCTGTCTCTGTCTCTCTGTCTCTGTCTCTCTCTCTCTCTCTGCCACTCTGCCTTTCAAATAGATATTTTTAAAAAAGAAAGAAGTTCTAAGACTGGACAGTATCCTAAACAAAGGTGATTCAGCATGCCAGAAAACCTGAAGGTCACATTTAATCAGCACAGAAGTAGAAGTGACCTGCAGAAGCAACCTGTTGGGTCATGGTTGGCATTTACCTTATATGATCATGTTTTAACAGCTTTCAGTCTCTTGGCTGAGACTGACTTGCTTGTCGCAAGTATATGCTGTTAGGTTAGGTTATAATTTGGGAATGCAATAAGCTAGGTTGTGGTTTTCTTTTTTCTTTTTTTTCTGACAGGTAGATTTAGATAGTGAGAGAGTGAGAGACAGAGAGAAAGGTCTTCCTTTCCATTGGTTCATCCCCAAATGGCCGCTACGGCTGACGTGCTGCGAGGATCCGAAGCCAGGAGCCAGGTGCTTCCTCCTAGTCTCCCATGCAGGTGCAGGGCCCAAGCACTTGAGCCACCCTCCACTGCCCTCCTGGGCCACAGCAGAGAGCTGGACTGGAAGAGGAGCAACCAGGACAGAATCCGGTGCCCCGACCGGGACTAGAACCTGATGTGCCTGTGCCGCAAGGCGGAGGATTAGCCTGGTGAGCCTTGGCGCCAGACTAAACTGTTTCTTGACAGTCAAGACAAGGGCTGTTCAAGTAATTGCTTTTTATAGTGTCAGTTTCACTTTTATAGGTTTCCTTTTAGGTGCTCTGTTAGTTGTCAAAGATCAGGGAGAATATTTGGTTTGTCCCTTTGGGACTGGCTTATTTCACTAAGTATGATATTTTCCAGACTCATCTATTTAGCTGTAAATGACCTGATTTCATTTATTTTAACCACTGTATAGTATTCCATAGAGTACATATCCCATAGTTTCTTTATCCAGTCTTCCGTTGATGAGCATTTAGATTGATTCCATGTCTTACCTATTGTGAATTGATCTGCAATAAACATGGAGGTGCAGATCACTCTTTTATTTGCTGATTTCATTTCCTGTGGGCAAATTAGTGAGGTGCTAGCAACAAGGACCTCATAAAGCCTAAAGCCACACCTGTAAATCAGGTTTCACCAAATCCTACAGCTAACAGCCTTTCTTTAGTGTTCATTATTGCATAAATTTTCGTTGTTATCAGTCACTAGATTTCATTTCCATTATTTTTCATCATAGTCACAAGGATATGAATATCAAGACAGGACTTAAATTACTTGTCACTTTGTCTCCAGGGCATACATAAGTGGGGACATTGCTTCTGGTGTACAAGTGTGCGCTGCAGGTACAGTGTGACACTGGGGAGATTTTTATTGCTGATACCAATGCCTTGGTAAAACTGCCTTGATAAAAGTGAAGGGGTTGGGGAAGGCATGCATCAATCAATAAGGAAAAAGGAAGAAAATCATTTTTTTCCTGAATACTCGGGAGTTTATTAGTTAATAAAAATCTAGGGACAGATTTTTGGGTGATATTTTTACTGACTGCAGAAGTACCCACACATTATACCTATCAGGAAATATGGTCAATTTCACAAATTTGCAACAATTTCACTTAGAATGAGATTTCAGATTTGGAGGAGAGGTCCTTTGTCCTTACAACAGCTCCATTCTGAAGGTGGGGAGAGAAACAGAGACCACGCAGGGACCTGTAGGACCTGACAGTGTTCTGCCAAGCCACAGAGCTGCTATGGGCCTGCCCTGCACGCTCTGCTCATTCAAAGGAAGTAACAGGAGACCTCTCCAAGAGATGGGACAGCTTACACAGGGACCACATTCACCTACAAAAATACTGGCCAGATAAGGCTGTTCTTACCTAGACTTAAACTCCTGTTTCTTGTGGCCGTTGTTGGGTATATTTGGGCCTTTATAGACTTTCATGTTATTTAATGTTCTGATTTTTTTGTATCTCTTCTGTGAGTCTATGACAGAAAGAAGCACCAAAAAAAGGAAAAGACAATTTCCCTTTTAAACGTCCTCAGCAACTTGTTCCGTCTTAGAATCTCGAGTGAGTGCCAACAATCAGCTGAGTAACACATGCTGATGGGGACAGAGGACAACAAAGCCCTTGAACTGATCTGAACTGATTGCTATCTTCATATCCCTGCCACTCACCCAGTAACTTCGAAGGACATTTTAGGGATGGAGAAACATTGCTGAATGAGAACGCTTAGAGACATTTTGAATACAACTGTTTCAGTTTTACTGACAATGTTAGAAATAAACACAATTTTAAATTTAAAAAAATGAGGAACTTAATATATTTAATATTTTAATAATTTTAAAATATTACTTCTAAGACTTCCAATCAAAGATGATGTAATAAAAATACTTCATTTTCAATGCAGATATTTACAGAAAATTGGACTGTACTAAAATGGTTATTAAAACTGGAGATTTTAAGGCATACCCTCACTTTATAATTTTATTTATATTTCTCTAACTTTTTTTCTAACAAACCAAAGTGTCCTGTAGATGAATGTAGGGACTATTATTTCCCTAAGCACAGATAAAAGGGGATGAAAATTACTTAAGCAGGTTCTGTCACTGCTACTGCTAACCGACAGGATGGTGCTCTTACGTGAAAATCACAGAGGGTGTTTATCTTCATCCTGGAAAATTACAGAAAAGTTCACAGCATATGTGAAAAACACCCTTGTCATTCTGCCTGAAGTGGAAGAAATCAGTAGATAATTTTCTTGGTTCTTTTTCATCTTCTTGGTATTTTTTTATTTGCAGCTTTAGTGTCAGGGCAGGTGTTCTATTATCTTTAACTATGAAAGAATGAAATATGAGTCTATTTCACTACACTTTATTTAACCTTTTCTCTTTGAGGAAGTCAGATGCTTATGATGTCATCACTTAGTGCTGCTTGGTAGGGCCAAAGTGGGGCTGGCATAGGGCTGAGATAGAAAGATGGGCAGTAATAAATCATGTGCCTCATCTAGCCACCACTTCCTTATAATCCTAGGATCTGGATTCTCTGTCAATTATCCAGGCTTCCAAATTGTATTCCTATGCCCTCTGGTTTCCTTCTTTTGAACCATTTCATAACTCATTAAAATTTTATTTGAAAAAAAAAGATAAAATTTAAATTAGATTCTTTCAAACTTTGTTTATGGCTATAAGTGGGAAATATTTTCTAAGGTGGAGAATTAGAAATACTGGGTAAAGTTACTTTTGGAAAATTCTTTAGTTCTTACTGCTTTTAGTAAAACCTCTTCTTGACTACCTGTATCCTATCACATAGTACCCATTACCAATTATCTGCATAAGATTCTAAGGTCCATATTGTTGGCTTAGATCTGTATTGCATTCTGCAGAAGCACATATCACATGCCTATGGGCAGCTCCCCAACTCTATTCCATAGGTTCAAAACGGAGCTTTGTTTCCTTTCTCTCTCCTTATATACTTCATAGCAAATGATATCACCATTCTCTCTAATCTCTGGAAAAACCCTGGTGTTACCTTTGATGCTGCCCTCTTCCACCTTGCTATCCTCAGTCAATCCTCCACTCTAAATGATTCTCCTGCCTTCTATTGCCTGATATTTTGTAATGTCTTAACTGCTGTCCTTCATCATAGTATTTTATGGAGGGACTTCTTGTCTGCATTACAAAATCTTCTTGACATGTTAGTTCCTTTCCATTCTCCATACTGCACAACATGCATTGAACTCTGCCACAGAGAGTTGCTCGTAAATCACAAATTTGATGGTCCTTTAACTGCTTAACTGGACAGGAGGTCCTGTGCTGCTGCTAAAAGCTGGACCTGAGGAGCCATGCAGTCTAAATTCAAACTCGAGACCTGCCATTTACTACTGTGTGATTTAGGGCAAGTTACTTAACCTCTGTGTTTATTCGCACTCTTTTCTGAAAATGGTGTTCCAGTGATGGTATTTAACCCACAGGGCTGTTAGGAGGAGTAAATGACTTTGGAGATGCAAAGAATTTATTATTGTTATTCAATAACTGTTAATATTTATCAATGCTGATGTCATGGACATCATCATTATTATTAGCTTCTATGGATGTACATGGGCTTGAGAATTGTTAAAATCTGCATTAAGTATTTGGCCTTTCTTTTCTGACCTGATCTTCTCCTCCTTCCTTAATACATCTCCTAATCTTTATAATTTTACTACAGTTTTCACATACTATTATTTCGTTTGTCAACTTATTTAAGCTTTCCAAAAAGCACATGGCAAACATGATCTTAATATTTATTACATTCCACTATTTGTTTATTTTAGTTTTAAACTTTGAACTCAAGTTCTTCATCCTTGAGACACAAATAATTTCTGATATATTTTCTGTCTACTTATGATAGGGTTCTACATTATTTTTATTATTTCTAAAATGTCTAATTAGAAAGATGTTCCTCGGTTACATGGCAGAATGGATTTTTTTTTTTTTTGCAAAATGTTCATATATATTATCAGACAGCTGAACTAAGCACTTCAATTTGTTTGAATCATTAGATACTGTCATTTCCTGAGCTTGTTGCAAGATATTCCTTATTGGCTATCTACAAATATCTTCTGTATGAAGAGAGTGGACACATATATTGTACCTGAACCTTTTGTGGTATTAAAAGGAGATTGTCACAACAAATGTGGATGAATGCTCACTACATAGATTACACAGATAAGATTATATTTATATTCATTTAGAGTGTGTGTACATCTATATCTATATCTATCTTTATCTACAGCCTCATAATAAACCATTTTTTGTGTTTTATAACTTCCATTTTGGCAAGTTAATAAACTTGTCCAGGACTCAGACTTGGACTTATCAAGAGGATATGGGCAATAAGTGACAGAGAGCTGAGGATTGCATCCACAGATGTTCTCTGATGTTAATATTCCTTGTGAGGCTGCCTCAACTTATGGTTCCTCTGAGTTTTGCCTTCTTCACTCAGTAACCTAATCCCAAATAGGCTCCTCAGAAGGAAGAAAAGCATATTTTAAAAAGAAATACAATGGAATTATTCATATAGAGAATTTTAATTGATGTACTTTATTCTAAGTGATAAAAGCACTACCTTGATAAAGATGACTAATCTATCAAGATTGAAAACATGTACTCTCCAAAAATAAAAAAAAAATAGTAATCATGATAGCAGCATTTCCTTGATGAATTACCAATTTATAAATATCTATAGAAAATTTAATTTTCATCTCAATTCTATGCAAATGCATTTGTTAATGTATTTAAGTTTCTTCAATGCAAGCACACACACACACACACACATATATATATATACACATATGTATGAATACTTATCAGACATCCAGAAATATATTATTTTCCTTGTTACTGTGGAATTATTATGTTTGTTTATCCTTTTCAAAATAAATTATGTTTCAGTGTTGCAAAGAAATGTAGTTTCAGTGTATATTAATCTAGGTAAGGGGCACTATGGTATCTTATAAATATTAACATTTTATTCTGAAATTGTAAGTTTTGAGTTTATTACAGTTTTTAAACAGCTTGTAACTCATAAATTATATATCCATCCAATCCCATGCTGGGTAATACTTTTGAAGTTTCAGAAATGAAATATGCTTTCTAGGGGGCATCTGTTTTGAGAAAATGAATCAACAGAGTTATTATCCTTTGGATTTTTAAAGCATATTGGCTCATCCTTGTGATTATTTATCATGACTCCAAAGGAACAAAATTAAACCTAAATCACTTTCTATGTCTTCAGTATAGGGGAAAAAGTAAGCATGCAGCACTGAAGGAAAAGAGGGCGACATCACTAGGTAGAGCACTTGTTCTCTCACTGGGTCAGAACATCAGTAAGGTGACTTGTACAACCCCAATTAAATTCCATGGAGAGGGCACCAGTATTGTGGCCCATTGGGTAAACCCAATGCATGTGAGGGTGGTATCCAATATGGGCACTGGTTTGTGCCCCAGCTGCTCAACTTCTAACCCAGCTCCCTGCAATTGCACCTGGGAAAGCAGTGAAAGATGGCTGAAGTCCTTGGGTCCATACACCCAAGTGAGAGAGACTCGAATGAAGTTCCCAGCTCATGACTACAGCCCAGCCCAGCCCAGATGTAGAGGCCACTTGGGAAGGGAACAATTGGAGAGAAGACTCTCTCTTTCTTTCAAATAAATAAAATAATTCTTTAAAAAATTTCAGAAAGAATTCCACAGAGAAGAGAGAGATCTGGAAGCTTCTATATATCAGAGCCCATGGCTAAGATAGGAAGAAATGGAAGTCAGTCCATGAGCCATGTGTATAGCTGGAGCATTGAATCTGATTTTGTACTGATAATTTTTTTTAATTAAAAAAAAATTTTTTGACAGGTGCAGTGAACAGTGAGTGAGAGAGAGACAGAGAGAAAAGTCTTCCTTTGCCGTTGGTTCACCCGCCAATGGCTGCCACGGCCGGCGCACTGCGCTGGTCCAATGGCAGGAGCCAGGTGCTTCTCCTGGTCTCCCATGCAGGTGCAGGGCCCAAGCACTTGGGCCATCCTCTACTGCACTCCCGGGCCATAGCAGAGAGCTGCCCTGGAAGAGGAGCAACCGGGACAGAATCCAGCACCCTGACCGGGACTAGAACCCGGTGTGCCGGCGCCGCAAGGCGGAGGATCAGCCTAGTGAGCCGCGGCGCCGGCTGATTTTGTACTGATAATTAAAATGCTCTCCTCAGAATAGGCTCATGTGGGTCATCTGATTATAATAGTTATTTTCCTAAATCTATTTTTCAGATAAACAAATTTCATGTATTTCATATACACATATTTAGGAATATAGTGACACTTCCCACCTACCTCCCTCCTGCTCAGGCTCTCACTCTTCCTCCTCCTTCCTCTTTTATTCCCTCTCTTGAATTTTACAATTTTCCATTTTCAGTTTACTTTATACTCATAAGATGAATCCTACACTAGGTAAAGGGTTTCACAAATAGTAAGAATCAAAAAAACACTGTTCCTCAATAGTAGAGACAAGGGCTGTAAATGATCATAGAATATCAAAATGTCAATTTCATTCCTATATACTACATTTTAGATACTCAGTTACCACAGATCAGGGAAAACATGGTATTTGTCTTTTGGGGACTGGATTATTTCACGAAGTAAAATTGTTTCTAGTTGCATACATTTTTGTTGTAAAAGACAGGATTTCCTTCTTTTTTATGGCTGTATAGCATTCCATACTATATTAATACCACAATTTCTTTATTTAGTCATCAGGTGATGAACATCTGGGTTGATTCCATATCTTAACTATCATGAAATAAGCTGCAATAAACATGGGGGTACAGATAACTCTTTCATTTACTGATTTCATTTTCCTTGGGTAAATTCCCAGGAGTGCGATTGCTTTCTGAGGTATCCCCATACAGATTTCCACAATGACTGTACTAGTTTACCTTCCCACCAAAGGTGGATTAGGGTACCTTTTCCTCTACATTCTCACCAGCATTTATTATTTGTTTACTGGGGTGAGGTGAAACTTCATTGTGGTTTTGATTTGCATTTCCATGATGGCTAGTGATCCTGAGCATTTTTTTCAAGTGTCTTTTGGCTATTTGAATTTCCTCTCTTGAAAAAATGCCTGTCCAAGTCCTTTTTCCATTTCTTAACTGGATTTTTTGTCTTGTTGTTGTTGAGTTTCTTGAGCTCTTTATAGTTTCTGCATATTAATCCTTTTTCAGTGGCATAGTTGGTGAACAGTTTCTCCATTCTGCCAATAGTATCTTCACTTTGCTGAGGGTTTCCTTTATAGTGCAGAAACTTCTCAGCTTGATGTAATCCCATTTGTATATTTTTTATTTGACTGATTGTGCTCCTGGGGTCTTTTCTAAGATGTCTTTGTCTATGCCGATATGCAGAGTTTCCACAATGTTCTCCTTTAGTAATCTGATGGTATAAATGTCACAGATTTAGCTCCTTGATCCATTTTGAGTATATTTTTGTATATGGTGTAAGGTATGGGTCTTGTTTCATACTTCTTCATATGGAGATCCAATTTTTCCTTCCCCATTTGTTGAAGAGACTGTCCTTTCTCCAGGGATTGATTTCAGCTCCTCTGTCAAAGATCAGTTGGTTGAAGACATTTAGATGGATTTATAATATTTATTTTCAAATCAGACATTATTGCTGCATATGACTTGTGTAGTTTAGGTTATACTCCAAAAATGTAAGTCATGCAGTAATTTGGAATCATATATAAAAAGAACAGTATTATTAAGAGACTCAAGCAGTCTTGCTACATAGTGTATGTGAAATTGTGATAATCCAATATCAACATCATGTGGCTACAATTTGACACCACAATGAAGATTTTAAGATGTATTTATAATATAAAAAGAAAGAATTATTTAGTGCATGTTATTGGTACAATAAATATTTTGGATATATTGAGATTACAAGTGACAAAAGCAGATGATTAACAGTTTTTAAAAACATACAAACTATTAGGAAAAACTAGAGAATGCTGAGTGAAAGCAAGAGTAAGAGGACAAACGGAAGGGCTGGCATTGTGGTACAGTGGGTAAGGCTGCCACCTGTGTTGCTGGCAATCCAAGTGGGTGTCAGTTCAAGTTCAAGTTGCTTTACTTCCAACCCATCTCCCTGTTCATGGCCTGAGAGAAGCAGCAGAAGACGGCCCAGGTTTTTGGCTTTTAACACACATGTGGGAGTCCTAGATGAGGCTTCTGCTCCCAGGCTTTGCCTGGCCGAGCACTGGCCATTGTTGGAGAATGAACTAGCAGATGGAAGAACTCTTGTACTCCCCCCCCCCCCCGACTTTCAAAATGAATAATTAAAATCTTATTAAAAAAAAAAAAAAGACAAGCAGAGGAAAGGCAAAAAAAAAAAAACATTCTGAAAGGAAATTTAACTGATGAAATAAACTGCATATGAAAACCTGAAATGATAAAATTGATTAACTGGAAGACTGATCATTAGTATCAAAGGAGGATACTCTTCACCTCAAGAAAGAGTTAACCCAAAGGATCTGTTAATAATGTCTTAAATGTTTTATACGATGTTAGCTACTTAAACAGAATCTTGGGCCAAAGCAACCTATAATTGAAAAATTGAAGAAGCCAGAGAGAAAGAAAGCTAAATGAAGGTTAATTAGAGACAGAAAGAGAGAGAGAGGGGAGAAACAAAGAACAAGGTAATTTTGAAAGTAATCTTAAGTTTGAATGCAGCCTTGGGATTTTTCTCAATAAATTGCGATTCCATTGACCATTATGAAGACTGCCCAGTAATTAAAGAGGTGAGCAACATTAAATATTCAGAATTTTCTAGGAAGAAATAGAAGTCAATTGAGGGAAATCAGATTGCTTACACTGTTTTGGAAAAGGAGATACATATGCAACATCATCAAATATGAAATGCACACTTCACAAAGAACTTGTTTTAGACAGAAAAAGAGGTACTTCAAAAAATTCATGGGAAATACATACCAGGGAAAAAGCTGCATGATGTCAAAAATCTATGGCTCTAGAGACTTCCATATTTTTTTAAAAATTTAACTTATCTGAGAGACAGAAATAGAGGCAGAGATAGAGATAGGGATAGGGACAGGGGTAGGGACAGAGATAGATACAGAGATAGAGATAGAGAGTGAGAGATAGAAAGAGATCCCATCGGCTGGTTCACTACTCAAATGCCTGCAAAGGGTGGGACCTGAACAAGGCTGGCTCATGGCTGAAGTCAGAAGCTGGGTTTCCCATATTTAATCTACCACTACTGCCTCTCAGGGGCTGCACTGGTAGGAAGCTAGACTCAAGAGCCAGAACTGGGAATTGAACCCAGGCATTCTGAAACAATGTATGAAGGCATCTCAAGTGCCAAGCTACATACCCACTGCCTTTTCATTCCATTTTCCATGAACTTTTGGAGGACAGGTGCGGCACTGATCCCTGAAAGGTATTGGAATAGCTGTGGAAACCTAGGGAAATTGCATGCACTATGATACATTTGGATAATTAGGGCTGGCTGCTAAGACAGAGCTTTGTCAGAAATTAAGTTTTGAAGTTGCTTTAAACTGGATTTTTCCCTTCTGTTGATCTTCATTTCTCACTTAGATACAATCCATGCCTATCATGCTTCCTCCTTTTCCTTTCCTTTAAAAATTACCAAGGAGCACATATTTTTATTTGTCTTTTGAGCTTATTAAGGCAATAGTATTTCTTATTTTACCACATTCACTTAAGTAGTTTCATGTCAGTGTTTCTATTTTAATCATAAATATTATTAGACATATAAAACCTCTGACATCTCAATTTGCCATATTGACTATGGAGTGATGGACTTGATGTTGGAAACGACCCCCTAAAATATGTATGAAAATATGGCCACTTAAAGTTTCCCAGAAGCGCCATATGTTACTGGAATTTGGGGTGTCATACGATATCACCATATGCTTATTAATAAATCCCCAATATTAATAAGCCCAAGAGGGTTCTTGCCTAATATTTAGAGAATTCTAAATACCGGCATAAATAAACGAGGTAGCATGGTACATATTAAGTTTTTATATAGTGCGAAAGATGTATAGAAGAGTGATAGCTTTATCTGAGAAAAAGAGAGGTAAATCTGGGTTCATACCGAGCACCAGGAACCAGCCACGTGGAAGAGCATCTGGGCCAGGAAGCCTAGGACCAGTGGCCTGAAGGCCAAGCACCCTGGAGGCACAGGGCTACAGCAAGCCCCCTTCTGGCAAGAGGCCAGGGAAAAGAAGAGAAGAAGCGGACACACCATGTCCCAGGCTTTTAACCCACTTCCAAAGGGGAGTGGTTAATTAACCTGATTGGCTGGTGGGCACCCAGGTGTGGCCAGGTAGGGGCATGAGGTCACACAGGGGCATGGCGAAGGTGTGGTCTTCCAGCTCACAAACCTAATCTATTTCAACCTGTATGCCTGCCTACTTTAGACTGAAAAAGAAAATATACATTAAAACTTAACTCAAAGCATTTAATTACTGAGACAAATTTGAAGCAGAGAGATGACACACATATTTGGGAAGGAAATGTAGAACAGATAAAGTACACTGATTGGTGTATTGTGTTCGTTCAATGGAAGTGAAATTGTATTGAAGTTTTTTCACATCTTTAGTTACTTCAACATTTGTCACTTTTTATACAAAGTAATAAATTATATTTAAAATATTCATGACATATGGAATATCGAGTAAATAACTTTTTCCTGGTAGTTACAAGTCTATTTAGAAGTGTAAATGAAACAATTTGCAGTGGTATAATTCCTCTGTTTGCATTGATTTGCAAGAGTAAGTATAGCACTGCTTATGCCAAACAAATAATGGCAAAAACAAAGAAAGCTACATAAATACACATTTAATTTTCATTTGAAAAACTTTAAATTATTCACATCTGTAGATGTCTAAAATCACTACAAAGCAATCAATTATTGCATAAACAAATTAAAATTGTGAAAACGTTAGCATCTAGTGTGTCATTATTTGAATTTTATACTTCTGCACTTTTGTATTCTAAATAGCAAAACTGAATGACTTAACATATTTGCAAATGAGTCAGTGATTCAAGCAGATACTAGAAATGACTCCATTAGAATTGAATCAGAATGTGGTCCATATTCAATGTCCTACTCTTTAGGAAAACATTTTGCCAATGTAAATGGCCAGACTTTAAGAATTTGATTTAGTAAGAGAAAGGAATGGAATATTCTTAAATAGAGTCTTTAATAAGCCTTAAGTTTTCAGTAATATTTTCCTCCTTCAATCATATTTCTCTACCTACTAGTATTCTTATATGAAAAATTTTTTTACTTGAGCTCTATGTTGCCATTTTCTCAAGGGTTAGGAGACTTTTTTGTGTTTTTTGATTCTATGATTAAATTTTCATGATAGCATATTGTATGATTCCAATTATTTGAAATGTCCAGATAAGCAAATTCCTGGCTTTAGGGAGTAGATCTATCTAGGGTCTTGGAGGAAATTTAAGACTGGAGAGAATTCTAAAGGACATGGTGTTTCTTTATGTGGTAATGAAAAAGTTCTGGAATAAATAATGGTTATGGCTGCACAACCGTGTGAATATACCAAAAACCACAACACAATATATTTCAAAATGGTGAGTTTTATGATATGTAATTTACCCATCTCAATTTTTAAAAGTGATGAAGCTTAAACAACTTTTGATAGTAACATAAAATTTGATATTAGTGTATTTGGTATTTTCTAAATTACTGACAAATCCATAATTGCCTGGATTTCTTGAGGTCATGTTGTGGTACTTTATAAACTGAAGTAAAAGAAAAAAATAATTAAAGAAAGGGTGATTTAATTATAAAGAATGTATAGGACAAGCAAAAAACCAAGTTGGTCACATAGTATTTCAAACAGAGGATGGTGGCTGTGGAATTTAATCTTTACAGGACATGCAGATGAGACTGACTTAGCTATGGAACAGTCCAGAGTCAGCCCCATGGTCACATTCTGATCAGTTTGGTTTCCGCCAGGTATAGCCATTTTTGAACTTGAGTCTATATTGTCAAAGCCTTTCTTCTTCAAGCTAATCGTTTATCTTAAAACACGGGATGTCATCCTGGGTATGGAAACGTTCCTGTTTCGGTGGCTGTGACACTTTTGAACCACTGCCCCCTTTATAAAAAGTACCTCTTTCTGCTTTGCACTTAATTGCACTTGTACTTCAAAATGTTCATGGAAAAACGGAATTAAAAGATATATTTTTGGTATGGTTTACTTTGAAATTCATGTATACTTTTTCATAAGAACCTTTTCAAGACTGTAATATTTCAGAACACTATGATGGAAAGTGTGGGGAGGCATGAAAAATAATCTTGATCATTTCTGTTTTTGTAGTCATTAACCACTCAGGGCTTTTTTTAAAGAATTGTTTTACAAGGCTTTCAAGTGAGGTGTCCTGTGAAGCAGAATGTGTAAAATCAGTGACTCTAGGGTTTTCCTCACACCCTTCCACCCTTTAAACATATGTGTATGAAATCTTTTTGGACAAAAAATTTCAATTGATGATTTATTTTGGAGGTTATTATCCATTTTTTAAAAGCATATAGTTTTGGTGCTAGTATATATAACTGTACTTTAGTATAGTTACGGTGCTACAGGTTAAGCAATTGGCATCCAATAAAAGAGTGTAAGTTCCAGTCCTGGCTGCTCTGCCTCTGAACCAGCTCTCTGCTGCATCCATGAGAAACATATCACAATTTTCATAACACATATTGAAATATGACATAATGTGCCAAGTGGTATTTTAATGATAAATTATGTATATTGATTATCTTCATAAATTTAGTAAGATGAGGGCCAGGCACATGTCCTTTTCAATAATGGCATAACCATAAAGGGTAATCTAATTGCCACATTCATAATCATTTCAGTCAAGTATTTATATTGCTCCTTTGGCATTTGACACCAGAGTCATCAGGTGCAGACTTATTGTATCTTTAATTCCAACTTTTTGTTTAAAATTTCAAAGATTTGTCTATAGCTTAATGGCACTACTGATAATATTTTTTAAGAGGATGACAGTTCACTTCCCTTTTTAAAGGGGATAAAGCAAAGATGCCTCTAATAGTTGGCAAGAGGAATGTTACTAAGCTTATTTGTGGAAATCATTCTGGATAAGGATAATTTCTGCCCATGACTTGCGTTTTCAATATTACACCCAGATATACATAGCACTGTCTCATGTATTCTTTTATATAGAGGAGAATTACTGTCTCAGGGCTTTATTTAAATCACATGCCCTAGAAAGCCAAGACTTTGTGGCAAAAAATATCTTACACGAAGGGTTTCTGTGAGACCTCAGTGGAAAGAAGGGACCATCCAAGTAGAAAGTACTTTTCTCTGAATGGAGGAGAGAACTTTCACTTTGTTTATGGCCATGTCCAAATACCAAGGGAGTCTATGGTCACAAAAGGCTTCCATAGCCTTGGCAGCTCAGGGCAAGAGCCTCAGGTGATCACTGACGTCATAAATAAGAGTGTTAATTGTTAAAGGAACAACAGAAGTCACTGTGCACTTACTCCCCATGTAGGACTTCTGTCTCTAATGAGTTGTACTATGAGAATTAACTTCAAATCTTGTTCTCAAACCGTACTCTATATGTTGCTTGTGTGTGTGGGTGCAAATTGTTAAAATCAGTGCTTAACATGGATTTGGTCCTCTGTACATAAAATCAAACTAAAAATGAACCATTATGAAGAAGGGGATGGGAGAGGGAGAGAGAGGTAGAATGGGAGTTGGGATGGGAGGGTGAGTATGGGGAAAAGAACCACTATATTCCTGGAGTTGTACCTATGAAAAATGCATTCATTAAATAAAAACTTTAAAATAAAAAGAAATCACATGCCTACAAATTTGATAATTACATAGAATCTTAAGCTAGCCTCTTTTTGTTTCAAAAATCAGAGAATTCAGTTTTAAATATTTTACTTTTTAACTGATTACCATTTATCCTTTTTCTTTTACTGTACATATTTCACATATAGGGTATATAGTTTTGCTTTGACACTTTCCTGCTTTGTTGGCTATTTTACTCCCTTTTGTTTCTAAGTAGTAGAATGATAAATTAATGTTTACTGCACCACATTATCTCTGTTAACTTATCAGCATTAGCCATGGATCTATTTCCTTTTTCTTCATGATAAGAAGTGTATTACTTGATAAGAAAATATATCCCAGACAAGCAGCTTGAGGTATGATGTTTTCCTGTTGGTATTCTCTGTAGGCATTGCTTCCAAGGGAAGAAATTTGTCTTATGCTGGCAAATTGTTATTCTGCTCATTACCTTGCTCTCATTATAATGTCTTCATCTTAGCAGTGCACGGTCTTTGTGCACAGTATGTCTTGCTGCAGCTTGTGCTGATTTTGGTACTGAGATTGCTTCTTTCAACATCAGCTGGCAAGGTAGGAGAGAGATCTTTCACAGAACTGAATGATGAATTCATAGAAATAACTATCTGAGCTTAGATATGTGCAGACCATTGAACCATATACAGAGATGACATCTGTCATGTGCTCCCTGGGCAGAGACCAGTATGGGATGATCCCGGGTGTGTGTGAGGGAAATGAAAAAGCATGCCACCTGTCTTTAAATAGTTTATAATCTATGCTATCATCAGAACTTCTGTACATAGAGCTCCTGATCCTGTGAATATATAGCTGGGCAGCTGTAGAGTTATGTGAAATTCTTCCCAAGAGTTACCTTTAGCATTTCCCTTCCTTAAAATAGGAGCATATTCAGACATTCTCCCAAGCTACAAGCACCTTTCAGGGTGATATACAATTTTTGTTCCTACCTGTAACATATATCTGCATTCAAAATATGTCCTCTTTATGAGAAGACACTGAAATTGACTCTTATTTGCTGGCCAATATTCCTCTCAATACATCTACCAATGTCATACTAAAAGTAGGAAATAAAGACTCCGTGAGGTTTGGAAGCCATAGTTGTCTGGCTCCAGAGACAGAGCTATTTTTTTTTAAACAAAAACCATAATTATTTATTTATTTGAATAGGAGAGAGAAAGAGAGAGAGTGCACCTGTGAGCACACTCCTATCCTCTGCTTCACTCCTCAATGCCTGTAAGAGCAGGGTTGGGAGAGGCTGGTCCAATGTAGAGAGCCTAGAACTCAATCTATGAGAGTGTCAGGGATCCAAATATTTGAGCCTGCCGCCTTCCAGGGCCTGTATTTGCTGGAAGTTGGAGTCAGGAGCCAGAGCTAGGAATCAAACTAGGTGCTTCAATGTGGAAAATGGACACCTTAGCGGCTAAGCTTAAGGCCCACCCAGAGGCTGAAGTCTTAATCACCTTATTCACATCATGTGAAGCTTCACAATATGATATAAATGTGTTTCTATCCATCAAAGAAAACAAATTCTTGATGGTCAACAAATTCATTTATTCATTTTTCTTAGCCCTTGGTTTTCCCTAATTTGTGCAATATGATTTACTTTCAAATCAGTCTCTGAAAAACCAAATTAATCAACTGCAAAAAATTCTCTCCATGATATATTCTTGCAATAGATCTTGGTTCCACTCATCTTCCCTCCCTCATCAATGTACATTGCTGTGGAGGCTAAGTAAGCCCCATGCTATGTTTCAAGTGCACTGGGTATGCTATGGAGGCTTTTGTTGTGACATTTTTAAGTAGATTCAGGCATTTTGTCCTGTCATTAAAGAGGTCATTATTCTTTGATTTTTTGACTTTTTCCTTTTAAGGGGTTGCTCTCTTCTAGATTCTTCATTACATTCAAGGTAAGTCTTTAAATAACTGCTGTATTAACAGGTATATGACTTTTTTTATCATTTTATATCAGGCCATTAACTGACAAACAAGCACATTCATTTAGCTAGGTTTGAAGAAAGAAGAATGTAACTGAACTTCATTCAGTGATTAGTCAAGTTCCATAAGAACTTGAACATCTTTAATATTTTATAGACGATCTAAATGATGCTTTTAAAAAAGATTTGTTAATTTATTTGAAAATCAAAGTGACAGAGAAGGTGGAGAAACAGAGAGAGATCACTTTTCCATCTGCTGGTTCACTCCCCAAATGGCTGCCATGGCTGGGGCTGGGTGATGCTGAATCTAGGAAACAGGAATTCCATCCTACTCTTCCACATGTGTGACAGGGGTCTAGTATCCAAGGGCTGTTATATGCTGCTGTCTCAGACATTTAGCAGGAAGCTGGATCACAACAAGAGCATCTGGGACTCTGAAAGGAGATGCAGGCATTGTAGGCAGTGGCTTAATCCACTGCGCTACAATGCTGGCCCCTGCATGGTATTTTTAATAGTACTGTAATTGAGAGATATTTTTCCTTTCCCACTTACATGTAAAAGAAGAGCAGAATGTCATTTTGATTCATTGCTGATCGCACGGTAGAAACAAATAATGGTCTTGAGAGCTGTAGTAGTTATTAGGAGAAAGGAATGAGTTTAAAGATTTGCAATAGGGGTTGAGTATTTAACCCAGCAATTGTGATGCTCATTTTGCATGTTTGAATACCTGGGTTTGATTTCTGGTTCTGGCTCCTACATCTAGTTTCTTGCTGGTGCAGATCCTTGGGGGCAGCAAATAATTAGTTTCTTAACATCCAGAATGGAGACCTAGATTGTTTTCCTTTTGCTCTTGGCTTCAGTCCCTGCCCAGCCCTGGCCATTGAGGGTAGTTTGGACATGAACTAGTGTATGACAGATGGAGCTTTCTCTCTCTCTCTATCTCAAATACATAAACATAAAAAAAAAATGGAATCTCAATCAATTCCTCTATGTGAAGAGGTAATCCAAATTATAGAAACCACTGTATTAATAGTGCATTAAGAACATGGATACATTTGTGAAACATTTTGAGTAAGAATTACCTGGCTATTTAAAATAGGGCTAGATTATATACTTGCTAAGTATATTAATTGCAGAATTCAGAATATGTTCTTCTTAAGTAATTCAAGTATGTGAAAGTGATAAAAAATATGTAAAGTAACATGAGTAAAAACTGACTATGTTGGAGTAGATATTGTGGTATGGCTGGTTAATCCATTTCTTAGAACACCCCCTTCCCATATTAGAGGGCTCATTTGAGTCCCAGCTAATCTTTCAATCCAGTTTTCAGCTACTGTGCCTAAGAAGCATCAGAGGACCGCTTAAGACTCTCTTTGTTTTTGTCACTCTACCCTTTAAGTAAGTATATTACTGAAAAACTACATGGCTAGATTTCTAGTATACAGTAAGTTTTTGGCAAAAGGCAGTTTTTTAAAAAAAGTCATCCTATGGGTCTGAAGATAAGACAAAGAGCAAGTCCATTGGCATCCTGTTTAGGCTTTTACCTGGGCACATGGGGCTGATCCCCATGAATCCAATGCAGCAGTTTACTGCTCCTTATAAAAATCATGCAAAGCATACAGCAGAGAGAAAGCACCAGACAAGGGTAGAGGCGGGTGATTACTTGGCTTTTCTCATTGCTGAGAGTTGTCAGAATGCTGTGAGGGTGTACTTCTCAGTGGATCAGTGTTTCACAGTTCACTTTGTAAAGTACACATGTTAATCATGGTGACTAAGAGAGAGAGTTAATAAGGCGTGGGTTTCTGCAATGAGTTTTTGCCTGGATGAAGTAAGATCCTGGAACTTGGCAATATTTAATTGAATCCTTATTTGCCTGGCTCTCACAAGGCTCTCAGGAGGGAGTCAGTCTTTGTCAGAGAGGATGAGTCAATGATATAAAATGAAAACTATGTTTGCCACATTCTACCACGTATCTCAACTCAGAAACTTTCATTTGGGCCCTAAATACCTCCTATCTGATGTCGTATTTCACCCCTAACCAAAATATACGTCATCCAGAAAAGGGCACAGAAATCTACCATATGATTATGGTGACTTGATCTGGGGAAGTTATACAGAGTAAGTGTTTTTATCAATATTTTAATTGTGCATATGTATAGGGAACAGTGTATTCAATGCATGTATTCGAGGTAAGATGACAAATCAGATCAATTAACACTGCCATCTGCTTATAAACTCTTAAATAAATGTATTTGTTTATTTATTTTGGATTGTACTTGTTTATGAGGAAGAGTCTGATATTTCCAATCTTCATTCTGTTAGACCTTCTGGTAGCTTGTAGGCACCTTCATACCTTTAGTGAGACTGCCATAGACTGTACTCACACTATATTGTATTCACTCTGTACTATACCCGCCCTGCACTATTCTCATACCTTAGTCAGATTTAGGTGAGTGGTGTGCATACCACCCTTGTAAAGCAGGGTGGGACTACTGTGTCTATAGACATGGGAAGGATAAAGACCTGGTACCTCATTTTCAGAAAAGGGTAATGGATTATCATGACCTACAAGTGGATTTTTTTTTTTTTTAAGATGATCTACTTTCATGAATCACTGGGGCACACACAGTGTTTGAAGGCCATTGATTTCAACAGTTTTAGGAGTAATACAAAGTCTCTTTTTTAGGTAAGAAAAATCACTATATAATTGTTTCACTAGGACAGCATCTGGGGTGTGGGAAAAAGTCTCACCTTCTTTCCTCCCCTCTCTTCTTCCCTTAGCCTCTTCCCTCCATTTCTCTCTCCTTTTCTTCCACTGTCTCTCCCTCCTTTCTTGTTTCCTCATGCACAATGACTCACATTTACCGGTCTCTGGAGCCTTGTTTATTCTCTCTGTGCACTGAGGTGGGCATAACCACAGCTGCATTTTGGTCTTAGGCAGGGTCTCAGGTGGATGAGATTTTGAACCACGTTCTCTATCACTGACTGCAGATTCACGATATGACTGCCTGAGTCTTAGGAACCCAGGTTTCTACTCATCTTCACTCATTTACCCATCAACATTGTATTTTATTAAACATCTACTCCGTTTTGTGCCCAGTTTTTCGAAAAACAAGATGTGATCTCTAACCTAGGTGAGCTCAAGGACTGGGTGCTTTGCAAGTTTGAATGACAAGCAAAATTTGGTAAATTAATCATGTAAAGAGTTGTAACTCAAATAGGTGTTTTGCATTCTTGGAGAACCAGAAGGAAAGTTACTAATTCTTTTGTAGGGAAGTTGGACAGGCTTTAGAGGGAAGGTAACATTTAATCAAGGAAGTACTTAAATGCAGTAGTCAGCCCATGAGAGTATTTTAGGCATGGAAAGCCAAGACACTCTGGAAAAAAAAAAGACCTAAATGAAAGATCTCTGCAAGTGAGATCCCAGTGGAAAGAACGGGGCCATCAAAGAAGGAGGTACCTTTCTCTGAAGGGAGGAGACAACTTCCACTTTGACTATGACCCTGTCGGAATAAGATCGAAGTCGGCAAACTCAAAAGGCTTCCATAGCCTTGGCAACTCATGACTAGAGCCTAGGGAGATTACTGACACCATAAACAAGAGTGTCAAATTGTTAAGTCAACAACAGAAGTCACTGTGTACTTACGTCTCATGTGGGATCTGTCCTTAATGTGTTGTCCAATGTGAAGTAGTGCTATAACTAGTACTGAACAGTATTTTTACACTTTGTGTTTCTGTGTGGGTGCAAACTGATGAACTCTTTACTTAATATATACTAAATCGATCTTCTGTATATAAAGATAAATGAAAATGAATCTTGATGTGAATGGAATGGGAGAGGGAACGGGAGATGGGAGGGGTGTGCGCGGGAGGGAAATTATGGGGGGGAGAGCCATTGTAATCCATAAACTATACTTTGGAAATTTATATTTACTAAATAAAACATAAAAAAAAGAAATGTACACAGGACGTTAAAAAAAATAAATGCCGTAGTCAGAAATAATCTATTTCAGGGGCCAGAGCTGTGGCATGGGTTTAGCCCCTGCTTGTGATGCCAGCATCCCATTTTGGAGTGCTGGCTCAAGTTCTGGCTGTACCTCTTCTGATCCAGCTTCCTGCTAATGTGCTTGGGTTGGCAGTGGAAGATGATCCTAGTGCTTGTGTCACTGTCCCCCGTGTGAGGAGCCCAGTTCCTGGATCCTTGCTTTAGCCTGGCACAGCCCCAGCTAATGCAGCCATTTGGGAATTGAACCAGCACATGAAAGATTTCTCTCTCTCTCTCTCTCCCTCTCTCTCTCTCTCTTTCTCCTCCCCTTTTCTCTCTCTCCTCTCCCTCCTTCATTCTGTCTTCTAAATAAATATTTAAGTATTTTTTTTAAAAAGAAATGACTAATTTTATTGACAGGCAGAAATTCCACTACTGTTACAAATGGGACAATACCAGTGTACTTTAAAAAAAAAAGTCATGGAAAATGAAATTATAAGACACATGTTCTTGGGTTCAACATTTTTTTTTCAGCTCCATACATAGTTTTTCATAATACATATTTTTCATAAATTTTTGAATAGCATTTGTCTGCAGATTTCAAACATGTTTTGTACTCAATTTTTAATTCCACGTTTCATGAACTTTGTGAAATACTTGCTTGTGTATCACCAGTTGTCTGTTCTATGTGTATAAACTCTACAGATAAAAAACAGATACAGCAGAATTGCAGTAAAGGCTGAGCCTCTTTACTGATAGGTCTGAGGGTGTTGAAATGAGTGGCCTCTGCTTCAAATTAATGCCTAGGGAGTTTGCAAGTTGCATTTCGTTTGATATACTTTCTGTCTGCTTTAAAAGTATAATATAGCCTGTCATAGATACTCCATCTTAAGACTTAAAATAATGTCATATATTTTTCTCACCCTATAAGTTTTTTTTTTAAGATTTAGTTATTTATTTGAAAGGCAGAGTTACATAGAGGCAGAGGAAGAGAGAGCAAGAGAGATCTTCCATCTACTAGTTCACTCCCCAGATGGCTGCAATAGCTGTGCCGATCTGAAGACAGGAGCCAGGAACTTCTCCCAGGTCTCCCACATTGATGCAGGGGCCCAAGCACTTGGGCCATCTTCTACTACCCATATGGGATGCTGGCACTACAGGCAGCAGCTTTACCTGTTATACCACTTTGCCGACCCCCATTCTTTTAGTTTTGTCATATTTCCTGCAATTGGTAGATTTTCAAATGAACATATAACCCACAGTGCTGTTAAATTTTAAAGCATGAATCCTTTGATGTGGTAGGTACTGTTTTGTGCATTACAGGATGTGTGGCACCATCTCCGTCCTTTGGCTAGAAAATAACAGTGAATTCTCTGGTTGTGACAACCAATCTTGTTTTCAGACATGACCAAGTGACTCTTGGGGGGTGGAATCATCCTATATTTAGGTAAATCCCAGTAGTTTCAAGTCCTCTTGGCTTTCATGTTTTTATCCAGTTACTGTCACAAACTCATCATTCCATTTAGCATTTGTGCTACTACCATCATTATCTTGCATCTGTATGGGGATTAGCAATGTGGTGTTCTAAGCAGAGAGAAATGTTGTCCAGGCTTACATCTTGGCAATTGAGCCAGGCTGGGAGGTATCAGAGGATGTAGGAAATATGTTTCCTCTTTCAGAGAATTACTTGTAGATGCAAAGGTGATTTTAAACAGAATCCTAAGGGAAGCTCAGGTCCAAGGTGCATTGCTGCCCTTGTCTTTCCTGGATCATATCTCTCAAAAATGTTTTCATAATACCACAGGATACAGTTTGAAATCCTTTCATGAGTCTATGGGTTACAATAAATTTTCGTGGCTGGCCAGAAGTGGGGAGGGAGAAGACGGAGAGCAGTAAGAAAATGGATGTTAGGGAGCACCGATCCGGCCTCAATTTGAGGCAGCTGTGAGTATCTCCTACTCCCATCTAATAGAGGTAGCAAATCATGAGAAAATGGAAAAAATAGTTATTGTTCAGAGAATCCTCTGAGATGCCTCCCAATTTACAACTAAGGGCAGGCAGGCCAGAGAACAATACTAAGAACAGAAATAAAACCGAATATTTACCACTTCACTTCTACTTCCTGATATGAGGAACAAACAGCTCTTTGCTTACCCTCTGACTCTCAAGGTTTCTTCATTAAATTGTCAAAAGTTCCACTGACCATCACAGAAAATAAGTTTTCCATTTTCTGAGCAAAGGGAAGATGTTGAATGAATGGTAAATGAACAATGGTGCTATAAAGAAAACTAAGTTCAGGGATCACATTATAAAATGCCAAGTACTCAGTTGCAGGAAGACTCATTCTGAAGTGTGTCTCATTTTTCCAATTTAGTATTTTATGTATGTGAGAGCACATAGAAAACATCTTAAACTGGTTCTTCTCTTAAAGAGATGCCCTTGGAAATTATAAAACCAAGCCAATCATAATGTACAATATTATAACTGCCAAAGAATGCTAGTTTGAAATTCCATTATACAACCTCCCCTACAGCATCTATTAAATCCAGCTCCCTCAGGGTTCTGGGTAAAATAAGCTATACAAATGGTTTTTTAATGTTTTGTTTTCTAAGAGCTTCTAATTCAAGATATTGTATACACACATATTTATATAGTGTATGTGATAAGGAAATAATCAGAGATAGGAAAAGATGCTCAGAATTGAAATTAATAAGATAAATACAACATAGTTAAATAATGAGGCTTTCTTGCACTCATACATAATGTGCCTACATAATGTGCATACATAATGATATCCTTTAGCATAAGGTCCATCTTTGTACAAAGTCTAGTTTAGAAATTAGGAAGGGAAGGGTGATAATCAATATACTAATTTTATTTCATTTAAGTTGTCATCTAAGCCAGCGCTGTGTCATAGCGGGTAAAGCCATAGCCTGCAGTGCCAGCACCCTATATAGGCTCCAGTTCGAGACCTGGCTGCTCTACTTCTGATCCAGCTCTCTCCTATGGCTTGGGAAAGCTATAGAAGATGACCCAAGTCATTGGACCCTCACACCCACATGGGAGACCAGGAAGAAGCTCCTGGCTCCTGGCTTTGGACAGGCCCAGCTGCAGCTGCTGTGGCCCCACCTCTTTTCTTTGCATTTTCCTTCCAAAGATTCCATTCTTCAGAGAAAACGACTTACACTTCATACAGCTATTACTTTTTCACGTTAATGCCACGTTTCCATATACTATATTAATGCTGCTGTTTCTTAATTTATAAATTTTGGTCATAACTTATTGATTTCCTTCTATGACAGATGAATGTGCTAGATTTTATGTGACACCCAATTAGACACCCAATCAGTACAATTCGATGAAGGTAGCAGTTGGTGGGTAGGTTTTTAATGAAGCCTTCTTAACAAGATGGTGAGTCAGCTGGTAGTGCTGCTTACTTGATTCTCTACATCCTTTCTTCTTCTGGGAATGGAACATTGATTATAACACCTTTCCTGTGATGATGAAGTGACACTGAGGAAGGAAGAGACAGCAGGCAGAAAAACAGTCCACAATAAGCACCAAAGATGCCCATGTCTAATCCCTGGGAACATGTTCTGCCTTAAATGGCAAGAAGGACTTTTCCAGGTATGGTTAAATTTGTCAATGCTGAGATGGGGAGATTATGCTGGATTTTCCAGGTGAGCACAAACTGATCACATGACTCCTTAAAAACAATCCGACTGTAGGCACAACAGGGAAAAATTCCTATTTTAAAAAACAGAAATAAGCTTATTTCGGAAGAGTTTTTCAATCTGTTTAAAGCAGGTGTTACTAATTTTTTGTATAATTACAGTCCTAGAGACACACAGTCCCAACATTCAAAATTATTATGTCTGGGGGCTGGTGCTATCGTGTAGTTGTCACTTGTGACACCAGCATCCCATATGGGTACTGATTTGTGTCCCAGCTGCTCTATTTCTGACCCAGCCCCAGTTAAAAAAACTTGGAAAGCAGCAGAAAATGACCCAAGTGCTTGGGCTCCTGTCCCTCATGTCAGAGACCTGGAAGAAGCTCCTGGCTCCTGGGTTAGCCCTGGCCCAGACTCAGCCATGACAGCCATCTGGAGAGTGAACTACTTGATGGAAGACCTCTTGCTCTCTGTCTCTCTGTCTTTCCCACCTCTCTCTGTGACTATCACTTTCAAATAAATCTTTAAAGGAGTGTATTATTGCTAATGTGGTGACAAACACACGCACGCCAAAGAGAAAGAGATGCACTTAGTTTGAGATGCACAGCCACGGAGTGTGGCTGGTATCCAAAATAGGGTCCCCACTTCCTTGGAAATCAGTCAGAAGGGGCTTTCCACAGAAGGAAAGTGAATCAGCCTTTCCATAAACCAGTTGCTTGCCATATTTTTATCTGTCACATTGACTTGGCCATGTGGTATCTCACTATTTTCTTAATACTTATTTATTCTGGGTATTTCTATGAGAGTGTTTTTCGATGAGCTTAACGTTGAAACCAGCAGACTCCAACTGTTGGTTTACTCTCCAAATGGCTGCAAGAGCCAGCTCTGGGCCAGTCCAAAGCCAGGGTCCAGGAACTCCATCTCAAATGGGTGGCAGGGGTCCAAGCACTGGGTCCATCATTTACTGCTTTCTAAGATCAAAGTGCAGCAGTCAGGACTTGAACAGCCACTCCAGCATGGGATGTTGGTGCTGTAAGCAGCAATCTTTTGATCAAGATTAGTCACTCCTGAGAAAATGGTTTTTGGAGGGTCAGCATTGTGGTGTAGTAGATTAACCTCAACTGTAAACTAGCAGAGCAGATTAAAGGATGTTAGGAAATATGATCTTTATGACTTCTATAAATAACAATTAAATATTTAACATATAAATGAAATTATGAATACAACAATCTATTTATAATATATTATTTATGATGATTAACAGCCCTATATAAAATTTTTTTAAAAGATGTATTTATTTGAAAGTAAGAGTTACAGAGAGGAAGTGACAGAGAGAGAGAGAGAAAGAATGAATGAATGAATGAATGAATGAATTTAGGGGCCAGCGCCGTGGCTCACTTGGTTAATCCTCCACTTGCGGTGCCGGCATCCCATATGGGCGCTGGGTTCTGGTCCCGATTGCTCCTCTGCCAGTACAGCTCTGTGCTGTATAGGGAGGCAGTGGAGGATGGCCCAAGTGCTTGGGTCCCTGCACCCACATGGGAGACCAGGAAGAAGCACCTGGCTCCTGGTTTCAGATTGGCACAGCGTGGGCTGTAGCAGCCATTTGGGGAGTGAACCAATGGAAGGAAGACCTTTCTGTCTCTCTCTCTCACTGTCTAGAACTCTGTCAAATAAATAAACAAATGAATAAAAAGAATGACTCTATCTTCCAACCTCTGTTTCGTTCCCCAAATGGCTGAAATGTCCAGAACCAGAACTGGGGCTGGCTGAATCCAAAAGCCAGAAGATTCATCCAGGTTTCCCACATGGATGCAAGGGCCCAAGAACTTGGGCCATCTTCTACTGCTTTCTCAGGCACATTAGCAGGGAGCTGAATAGGCAGTAGAGCACACAAGATTCAAACAGGTGCCCATATGGGATGCCAGCATTGCAAGTGCTGACTTTACCTGCTATGCCACAATGCCGGCCCTGGGAATATTTTTTTACATGATAAGTATTTTTGGAAAAAAATATTATTTGGTTTTAAATTACTTTAAATTATACATTTAAGGATGTATTGGCATGGATGGTAATACCATTAAAAATACCAAAACATAAAAAACAAAAATAACCCCCATAAACTTCAGTGATCCATAAAAGTGTTTATAAATGCAGGTATATGTAAATTCATCTTGAAAATAGTATTTAATTATAGGGTAATTATGAATGACTTGATGTTACCTGGTGCCCATTTACTATTTCATGACAAGTAAGAATGGCTCTCTGGGGTGAAATTTCCCATAGGTAATGATAGTTTAACTCCAGTTTTAACTCCAGATATGCATTGTACATGAAACTCAGTTTGTAAAAAAGATTCATAAATGTTAAAAGCCAAGGGTATTTGTGTGTGTGTCTATGTTTGCAGGGTGTGTGTGAGAGAGGTAAAGATAGATAAATAGACAGATATTACAGTGCATGATTTTCCTGGCCTAATCAGGTTTTGGTTAATATAATGTTCATGTTATTGCATTTACATTGTAGCACAGTGGGTTAAGTCACAGCTTATGACACTGGTGACCCACTGTCAGCATGCTGGTTTGAGCCCCAGCTTCCAATCTAGCTCACGAATGCATATGTGAAGGCAGCAAAAGATGGCCCAAGTGCTTTGCTTGGGCCACTGCCATCCATTTGGGAGATGAGGAATGAGATCCTGGCTCTTGGATTTGGACCGGCCAGACCTGGCAGTTTTGGCCATTTGGAGAGTGAAACAATGGATGAAAGATCTATCTCTTTCTCAGCCCCCCCCCCCCCCCAATCATTCTGCCTTTCAAATAATGAAGAAAGTAAATAAATCTTTAAGAAATAAATTCATATTAATATTTGACTGATTCATTTCACTGCCATTTTTGTACATCTTGAGACTCTCATTAAGTATCACCCAATATTTTCTGCTAGTTTCTCATTAGTTAGTCCACAAGTGATTTTTCTATTACATTTTTCATTTCTCTCATTTTCTTGTTCACGTTACTTGAGAAGCTTGAACACTGATGGCACAGTCCCCAGGCTTGTGTGAGCACCTGTCTCTAGTGTCTCTAGTCCTTCTGACCTGTATGCTCTATGTTTCCTGAGGTTGACAACATCCCAAAGTTGTGCTAAGTTTTCTCTAATGCAAGAGAATGCTCTTTCACCATATTTTACATTATACTTGATTGTCCTGGCTCTAAACAAGAGAAATTATAAAACTGAGTTTTGAGAGTTCTGCATAAAATCAGGTTCTATGGATTCCCTTAAATTCTTGCTGTTTGGACTTGCATATACATTTATGTGGCCTGGTCTATGCCTTGGGGATACAATGCAAGTTTTGCTTTCATATCACTTTATCTTTCAAACTTTCCATACCAAACCAAAGAGAAATATATCAAAAACTGTTTCCCAGAAAGAATGAATTCAATCAAATCTCAACAGGATTAACTACTATAGTAGTTAATTATATATGTTAACATGACTGTGCCAAGGTGCCCAGATATCAACATTATCTTGGATGTTTCTTTGAGACTGTTTTGGGGTGAGACTAACATTGAAATCAGTAAAACACACTGACCTCTATGGATGCACCTCATCTAATCAGCAGAAGGCTTGCCAGGAGCAAAACTGTGACCTCCCCAAAATCAAAGGGAATTCTTCCAGCAGATGGTATGCAGATTGTACCCTCCCCTTCTCTCTCTCTCTCTCTCTCTCTCTCTCTCTCTCTCCAAACCCCCAGCTCTCCATTCTGACTATAGTAGATCTGAACAATAAAGTCTGTCCTTGCCAGTCACCAAATTCACATTAGCCAATTGTTAAAACACGTCTCTTAATGTATCAATCTATTGGTCAATAGATAGATAGATATTTCAGGTAACCATGTATAACGTCATAGATAGAAAACTATGTAACATTTATATGTGATTATATTTCTATATACACAGAGAAATATATACACATACATACTATTGATTTATCTAGAGAACCATAATACAAATGCGATATTCAAATTTGGAATCCTGCCTCAAATTTAAAATTAACAATTTCATAAATTCAAGTGTATCTTACAGCTTTATTATTTGCAACAATGTCTTCTAGGAATGTATAGTTCAATACATTGTTTTAAAATGGATATTTGTGTAATGACCACTGTGATTTCAAAATGGAAGAATGTCAGAATGAATGACCTTCCCTCATTGCCACTTTCTGAAGGTAACCACCATTTAGACTTCTAACATTTTACTTTAGTCTACATATCTTGAATTGTGTATGATCAGACTTATTCATATATTCTTTTGTGGCTGGCTCCTTCATATTAATATTTACGCTTGGTATGCATGCACCAATGTGGAACTGACAGAACGTATGCATATTCCTCTGCTAGATATCATGAAACTGTTCAAAGGGCTTGGACCAATTTATACTGCCTCCCCAGCAGTGTATGCCATGTTAGGGTACATCTGCAGACTTTCTGAGGTAAACTGTTGTTCATCTTATAAATACCAATGTAGTCACTGTGTTTTCCATTCCAGTTTAGTTAACATTTATCTGACAATTTGTGACACTGAGTGAGCATACACATACATACACACACAGACATCTTTGCATTTAATTTAATTGAAGTGCTTAGCTAAGACTGACTTTTTTAAAATGGGTCATCTGACTTTTGGAATGTAACTAGTAAACATCTTTCTGTGCACTGCAGGCACTGTATATTTTCTCCATGTTTTTCTCACAAATAATCTCCTCAATTCTATGCATTGTACTTCCACTTTTTTACCACTAACTGCTGATGAAAAAAGTTCTAAAATGGAGTACAAATACAAGGCTTTTAAATTTTATTTAGTGCCATCATTGTATGGGTATAAATAAATAATTATTTATTTGTACCTTTCTCTGCAAAGTCATGAAGGTATTTGCTCATAATATTTTCAAAAAGACTACTGGATTGCTTTCCATGTTTGTGCATACAATTCATTTAGAATGTATTCTTGTGTGTGTATGAGTATATTAGAATCAATATCCCAAGAAACACAAGGAGAAAAATAAACTACAGTCAAGTCAAGATTGGGCACTTTTCTGTTTCATTTGGATTTAATATCCTGCAGTGTTCTGAATCCACTTGGAAAGAATACTTTCACTCTTAGTTGCTCATTTCTACATATGCCCATTTGGTCAACTATTCCATTGTGTCCATTTTTTTCTGCATATCACTAATATTTGTGTGTTTTTCAACCTGTTACTGAAAGGATGGGTTTGGTGCCCCATTCTCCAGCTCATGTGTGTTCCCCACTAATAGCTCATCTGTAATCATCCTCAGAGGAACACTCTGCCATTGTTGCTGTCCTTCGGACAAACAACCGGAGAACGGAGAACGTATGAGTTTTTTAACTCAAATAGTGCTGTGCCGGGAAAACAAGTTTGTCTTCCTTACCCCTGAGCAGGGTAATATTTGCTAAGTAATTCACACTTCAGATTGTCCCTCAGGATGTGGTCACACCCTTGCTTGCACATTTCCTATCATGTTCTGTTTATGTTTTCCTCTGACAACATTTCCTTTGCCCAGAGTCTGTTCCTGGGAAAATGAACCAAAAACAGTGTTTGTCCTTTTACTGACTAATACATCTAGAGATATGAGACAATGTTCACTTGGCTTCCTCTAAATTTTGGAAATGCACAGTCTATCATTTTATCCTGCTATAATGTTTGTGTTGTTGACACTTAAATTCTGAAGAGGAGAGACCTAAGCCTGGTAAGCAGGGTTCAATCAAAGCCATGACAGTGAGATGGAGTGTGTGCCTTGCAGTAGGCTATTTTCCTGTGTATTTTTTTTCAAATGGGAAATCATCCATTAGTTTGAAATATTTTTTAAAGCTGTTATTTATTTGTAATAGAAAAATACTGTTAAGAGGTCTCAATCTAAAATAAAACTTGCTTATTAAACTTTAGAGAAACAGATAAAGCTCTAATCTACATAAAATCAAAGGTTGGAAAACTCCCTAGTCATGTTTTCAAAGATGTAAGTTGTACAGGTGTGCGTGTATGCATATGTAAGCTAAACCCATCTATTAAAAAAAAAATGGAGAATGACCATGAAGCTCCTAATTTCCCTTAACATCCATCAAACTCCTTATATACTTAGTGACTACAGCATTTTACATTTGATAAGAAATCCCTGCAGAGAGAAATACTGGTGGATGTAATTACGACTAACAATTTATTGAGGATATTGTCATAATCATTCAACAAAAAATATAGATGGTAGGAGTAAAAGCAGAAAAATATCAGAAACGACAGAAGAAAATGCTTTAATGAGATCAGTTACTACTACAGAGCTACTGAGACACTGAATAAGACAAAAAGAAAATATTTACATCGAAACTGGCAATTTGGCAACTACTAAGCCTTGCTTAATGGAAAAAAAAGAAGGCAGATATCAGAGTCTTGTGATTTAAAATCTGAATAGGAAGTGAGAGGAAATGTGTTAAAGAAGTTTTAAGAAGTTTAGATATCAAGAGGAGCAGAAAAAAGAGAATGCCTGGAGAGTTAAAGGGGGGATTTATTTAAAGATGGGAGATACTAAAGTATGTACTCATGGTAGAAGACAGCAGGTTGAAAAAAGGCTCAATAGTGAATGGGGAAGGTACAGCAAAGCCCATAATAATGAATAAAGAGAAGGTGCAATATATGTTAGGCAATGGAATTTGTTAAGAATTCATCTGGAGTAGTGGGAAAGAGAGTATGGATGCATGTATAGCCATGCACATAGGTTTGGCAGTAGGAAAAGGCAGAACGTTTTAACTGATATATAACTCATTGTCCAGTTTTTCTAACCCGCTTTTGCAAGAGAAAATAAGATATGGAGAAGCAAGAATCTAATGGAAGTGAAAATACTATTACTTTGGGTTGTTATAATTTGATTTTGCTGTCAGTTAAAGTACACTCCTACCATGCACACATGTTTAAATAGAAGTTCCATTCATGATGGAAGTAAGTTAATCTCTTTTAGGTAGAGTCTGAGAAGGTATATCATGCTCTGAGACTAAGGTGAGAGAGCCCTATGGAAATATAACTTCACCTGTTTATTCTGTTCTATACATTAGAATTCCTTTGTAATTTTAATTGTCTCTCCTAATGAAGTACTCCCAAAGCCCAACTATCTCATTCCTTAGTTTCTCTTAAGCTCAGATTTACTTTGCAGATACTTTTTTTTTTTTATAAATTTTGAAAGTACAATTTTTGGATTATAGTGGTTCCCCCTGCCCCCATAACCAGCCTCCCACCCGAAACCATCCCATCTCCCACTCCCTCTCCCATCCCATTATTAAGATTCATTTTTAATTATCTTTATATACAGAAGATCAACTTAGTATAAACCAAGTAAAGTTTTAAACAGTTTGCACCCAGGCAGACACACAAAGTATAAAGTACTGTTTGAAGACTAGTTTTACCACTAATTCGCATAGTCCAACACATTAAGGACAGAGATTCTACTTGGGGGGTAAGTGCACAGTGACTCCTGTTGTTGAACTGACACTCTGATTTATGTCCTCAATAATAACCTGAGCTGCCAAGGCTATGGAAGCCTCCTGAGTTGACAAACTCCAACCTTATCTAGACAAGGCCATAATCAATACTCAAAGTGGAAGCTCTCGCCCCCTTTCGGAGAAAGGTACCTCCTTCTTTGATGGCCTATTCTTTCTGCTGGGATCTCACTCACAGAGATCTTTCATTTAGGTCATTTTTTTTTTTTTTTTTTTTTTTGCCAGAGTGTCTTGGCTTACCATGCCTTTGCAGATACTTCTAAAAAATGGACATTTTGCTATTTGATATATACTTGGACTACAAATTTTCTTCTTTTCAGTAACTGTGCAAATAACATATTGTGGAGGCATGTACAAGCACACGCATACAGATACATACACAAACACACACACAACCAAACACGCCAGACAAAACCTACCTTCACTCTTGAAAAACCCTGGGCTATGCTCTTCTTTCTCAGGCTAGGAAACAGAAAGAAACAGATTTAGGATAAATGTTCTTTTTTCCATGCATATATTTGCAGTGAAAGTACTAATAAAGACAAACACAAACACAAAATTATGATTCCATGTTTGTTTCCCTCCAAATTATTTTCCCGCTCTTGTCTGTATAGTGCTTTGTTTATCTGCAGATTTGATACATTTTTCCGGCCATGAACACTTAAAACCCATGTACATCTCTAATCAATGATTTTTGCATGGAAAAATCTCATTATTTAGAGGAAGAGTCTTAATTATTTTTTATACAAAAAGACTAGGAAACAAATTTTTATTTTTATTTATTCCTAATATTTGAGCTAATTAGGGTTGGCTGACTCACCTATTGTCAAAAGCTGACCATTGTTTCAGAAATCTTTTCCCTGACAAGTATTTGATTGGAACAAGTGATCGAATTTTGTAATATATTTCTCCATTTTTAAATGTCACGATTCAAATTTTGTTAAAATTACTGTCATATAATTTATAAATTATTTTGTTTTAAATTAATGGCAGTCACTAATGCTCTCTGTGGATTTTTACATTAAGCATTTTATTAAAAGATGACAGTCATCTTTCATGTGTAGCAATGATCAAATCCTCAAAATACACTGAAATCGGGTGAACTCAGAAGATGTACCACTAAGAGCATGCAGCAGTGATGAGCTGACCCTCCAAGCTCCAAATCTACAGTGGGCTGTCCACTCTGTGGCATTAGGACTGGGTCCAGTAAATACTTTTCTTTTTCCAGCTGTCTGAGTTTAAGCTTTGGCAGTAGAAGGTACTGGATGGACACTGGAGCACAGAGGGCTTTCTCTTCTGGGAACAGGGGTTCCTACAGGGGCCTCCTACAATGTGTTTGAGGTCTACTGTGCCGAGCCCTTGCACACAGGCAGTTTCTGCTGCACTGGGCCCCTCCCCTCCCCTCCCCTCCCTTCCCTTCCCTTCCCTGCACCAAGGCAAACAGTCACTGAGTTGGGAACCTCCTCAGCCAGCTTCATAGCCTCACTGATTGTCTCCACTCTCCACAGTCACAACTCTTTATTTCCAGTGAAATCTGCATCTCAGCTTTGGAAATGACCAGGGCAGGGAAGGGACTTCTCCATAGGAGTCCTTCCCCCATGGGGAGTATCTGCACCCTTCAGCTTCTACTTTGTTATTCTTCAGTTCATTTTATGTCTTTCTGGGCTATCCTCTGTTTCTATAATTCCCCATTCTAAATAATACTAATAATCCTTTATAATATTACACTTTCTCAGATTACTGTATTTGTCTCCTGATTGGACCCCATTAATAGTTATGTGATGTGTACTATCTGTCCTCTTTTAGGTTTAACATCCTTCAGTGTGTAAGGTTGAGAGGTAACTGTGTATAAGACATGCCCAAGATATTTATGGAACCCAGGGAGCCACCAAGGCAAGCATTTGTTTATAATTACAATTTCTGTGTAATAACTTAGTTCATTGTGCCATTGAAATGCAGGTAATAGGGCACGGAAAAACATTTAATTAGTGGAGGTAATTCAGCTAGGCAAAGAAATGAATGCAAATCACCATCAGAAGGTAGTTTTAAACATATAAAAGTGGCAAGTTCCAAGTCAATTTTATTTTTACGTTGAAATAAATAAATTTAATACCTGCAAGTGTCAGAGAAGTAGTCATTCCCAGGCGGTTTAAAACTCCTGTTGTGAGTAAGCGATGCATGAATCCACTGCAAAAAGGTTAAGACAAAATATACACCAAGTTGAAACGCATTTCCCTTCAGGTGTCTCCGCTCCCCAAATGCTTGCCAAGCCAGGAGTAAACGGAATCCTAATAGGAAAAAGTGAACTCCAACAAGGGAGTGATGTCATCACCTAGGACCACCTAGTAGCTAGCACAGGTGCTGAAACACCTTGGACATGGGATAAAGCTTGTTGCATGACGGAGTCAGCTGTGTGCGGCAAGGGTCGTGCTTTCCCCTTTAGATGAAGTACAAAACTAACGGAGTTGAGACTGGGTGCGAAGTCGTGGCGCAGCAGGCAAGGCCCCTGCCTGGAAGCCAGCATCCCGACTGGGCGCGGCTTCCCGACCCGGCTGCCTGCTTGGAAAAGCGGCCCTGAGACGGCCCGAGTGCTTGGGCCCCCGCACCAACATGGGACTCCCGGGAGAAGCTCCTGGCTCCCGGCTTCGGCCTGGCCCAGCGCGGGCCGCCGCCGCCGTCTGGGGAGTGAACTAGCGGACTGCAAACTCTGTGCGTCTCCCGCTCTCTCTAGCGCTGCCTTTCAAATAAATAAAAAATAAAATCTTTAAAAAATATTGAAGACTGTGAGGAAAATAATAAACTCACCTTTGCTCATAAAATACAGCCTTAATTAGAGGTAGTGGTTTCAGGAAGCGGTAGAAGGGACGATACACGGGCGTTTGATAGAACGTTAGAAAACACGTCAAGTTTCTGTTTCTTCAGAAAGCCACTGTCACCTCGCCACAGTGAAACGGTGTCACTCTACAGCTAATTCTAGGTAGACCAGAACTTCCGCAACCCGTCAAGGTAGCCCTGTGTCTTTAACTACCACGTGGTAGGCCCACCTTCCCAGGATGCATCTGTAACATCCGGGACCAGAACGCAGGCGCCGGCCTCACTCATTTGCGGAAGCCTTGGGGGAACCGCCCCCTTCCTTATAAACGGAAGTGGAGGACGGAAGTAAGCGCTGCTTCCGCCACGGTCAGCCCTCGGAGGAGCGCCTCGGTTTGCCGCTTCGAGGTTTCAGGTTGGTTTGCTTTCCTCCTCGTTTCTCTGGTTCTCAGGCGGCTCTGACTGACTCTCGTGGATATTCCGTGTGGGGCAGCCCGCACTCGGACGTCAACGTGTGTCTTCTCACTGTGACATGAGTTCTGTTCCCGTTCGCGTCGGTGCTAGTCTCCGTCTCGTGTTTCTGTGAGAGGAGAGCCTAGGTTGCAAATTAATACATGCGTTGCCCACATCAGCGTCACCTCTTCACTGGCTGTCAGGAGGTCGATTTTTTTTTTTTTCTGATACCATGTCTTATCCTTAACAAGTTCATTCTAGACGAACATTTGTGTTGAGTGGTATAAAGAAGTTTATGCCTTTTGGAAGTCAGGGTAGTGGAGAAAGAAATGCGGGGTATTCTGAGCCCGCTAATTTTCCATCGCTCCCTGCCCTACACCTGTTCATCTCTGGTTTTAATCTAGCATGAGTTAAAATCCACGTCTGTCCTTTACAAACTAAAACGTTTCGGACTAAGTAATCTCAGTGGTCTCCTCTCTCTCTCTCTCTCTTTTTAAATCTCATATGTAAAATGAAGACGGTAATACTTACCAAAAATTGAGACAGAAAATAATAACTCACTTTGCACAAAATGACAAGCTGGGCTAATTATACACACCAGAATCAGATGTTCCCCCTGTCCTCACCTAATTGTTTTTCTGAAAGCTTTGGGCACAGATCAGGTGAATCAGCTTAAGGTGAAAAGTTCTCAATTATTATTTTTTTTAAACAGGCAGAGTGGACAGTGAGAGAGACAGAGAGAAAGGTCTTCCTTTGCCATTGGTTCACCCTCCAATGGCTGCCGTGGATGGCGCGCTGCGGCCAGCGCACCGCGCTCATCCGATGGCAGGAGCCAGGTGCTAGGTGCTTCTCCTGGTCTCCCATGGGGTGCAGGGCCCAAGCACTTGGGCCATCCTCCACTGCACTCCTGGGCCACAGCAGAGGGCTGGCCTGGAAGAGGGGCAACCGGGACAGAATCTGACGCCCCGACCGGGACTAGAACCCGGGGTGCCGGCGACACAAGACGGAGGATTAGCCTGTCGAGCCACGGCGCCGGCCCAGTTCTCAATTTTCATTCTCAGATTTTAGTTCCAGAGATTTTGATTTGCGGTCTGATTGATGTCCTTGATTGATTGCTTAAAAGCACCTCTGGCCGGCGCCTTGGCTCAACAGGCTAATCCTCGCCTTGCGGCGCCGGCACCCGGGTTCTAGTCCCGGTCGGGGCCCTGGATTCTGTCCCGTTGCCCCTCTTCCAGGCCAGCCCTCTGCTGTGGCCCAGGAGTGCAGTGGAGGATGGCCCAGGTGCTTGGGCCCTGCACCCCATGGGAGACCAGGAAAAGCACCTAGCTCCTGGCTCCTGCCATCGGACAAGCGCGGTGCGCCGGCCGCAGCGCGCCATCCGCGGCAGCCATTGGAGGGTGAACCAACGGCAAAAGGAAGACCTTTCTCTCTGTCTCTCTCTCTCACTGTCCACTCTGCCTGTCAAAAAAAAAAAAAAAAAAGCACCTCTGGGAATTCTGATATGCGTGATTCTACTTTGGGAACTATTGCTCTAGTGTGTGTCGTGTACAGGAAGTGATGCTAGCTGTGCATAGCCGCCACTTTTTATATCTTAACAGCATAACCCACGATGTCTATTGCTCCTCAGAGCTTTTTCTTCGTTATACTGTTAAGGTCACAGGAAAATATTTTGGATCAAAATTATTTGATATAGTTGAAATAGCAGCAATTCAAAGACAAAGTAAAACTATCCTAAGATTGATAATGACAAAATTGGAAAAGAGTTCTAAATAAGTAAGGGGTCTGTGTGTTTCTGTGCATTTTGATTTACTCTATTTTGTAATGTTATTTTCCAGTTGTATTTCTGAGATTTTTTAATAGTGTGGTCAGGAAAATAGGAAAAGGAAAATTTTAGTCTTGCATACTTTCCATAGATAACAAAGTACCTGAGGATATTGCCAGTGTTTGGTTTAATCATTGAGTTGTTTGCATAATATGTTCTGAGAATATAGATATTTGCCAACAATTACACTAATTTTATTGATCTGTGTACGGTTTATGTTGTCACACTTTGGATTTTAATCGACCTTTTTTTTTTTTCCAAGTAAAGCAAATAAAACAGAACATAACTAATTGTGTCTGCAGGGGGCAGGTATTTCGTCTTGGTGTTTAGCAGCTGGTTGGCATGCGTGCCTCTCATGTTTCAGCTCTTGCTCCCTTTCCAACTCCAGCTTCCTATTAATGTACACCTGGGGTGGTGGCAGGCAATGGCTCAGCTAGATGGGTTCATACCAATTGAATTACCAGTTTCTGGCTGCAGCCTGGCTCAGCCCTGGGCACTTGAAAAATAAAACAGCAGATGCCTGTCTATGTCTCTGTGTCTACCTCTTAACATAAAATTAAAAAAAAAAAAAAAAAAGGCGGCACCGTGGCTCCATAGGCTAATCCTCTGCCTCGTGGCCCGGCACACCGGGTTGTAGTCCCGGTAGGGGCGTCAGATTCTGTCCTGGTTGCCCCTCTTCCAGGCCAGCTCTCTGCTGTGGCCCGGGAGTGCAGTGGAGGATGGCCCAAGTGCTTGGGCCCTGCACCCCATGGGAGACCAGGAGAAGCACCTGGCTCCTGGCTTTGGATCAGCATGCTGTGCTGCCGCAGGTGCCAGCCGCGGGGGCCATTGGAGGGTGAACCAACAGCAAAGGAAGACCTTTCTCTCTGTCTCTCTCTCACTCACTGTCCACTCTGCCTGTCAAAATAAAAAAAAAAAAAAAAAAGAATTAGGGGCCAGCGTGGCATAGCAAGTATAGCCACTCCCTGCAACACTGACATGCCAGATGAACTCCAGTTCATGTCTTGGATGCTCCATGTCTCATTCAGCCGCTTGCTAATGGCCTAGGAAAAGCTGCACAACAGGGCCAAGTGGTTGGACCCCTGCTACTTATGTGAAAAAACTGGAAGAAGCGCCTGGATTTGGTCTGGCCCAGCGCCAACCATTGTGGCCATCTAGGGAGTGAACCAGCAGATGGAAGATGCCTCTGCAACTCTGACTTTTAAGTAAAGAAGTTAAAAACATTTTGAGTGTCTCTATATATACACACAAAACCTTAGTCATTGTTAAGACTTTTAAATTAAGCTCAAAGATTTGTTGAACAATCCAATACTCCCTATAATTTATTGCAATAATAAAAACATAATGTTGCTGGTCGGTGTTAACATTTAGTATGTGCCATTTATACTTCATAATGGTTTATCTTACTGTTGATGAATGAAGAAACTAAGTTTCAGAGAAAGTGTAGCAAGCTCAAGGTTACACAGCTCATCAGTTACAGAAATTGGGTTTGTATGAGTTTATCTGATTCTCAAATTGAATATTTAATGCATTCATAATTTGCTTTAAGGAATAAGATTAAGATCTAAATCTTAAATAGTTTCACTGATTTTCAGTAATGGAATAAAATATTGCTCCCTTCATTGGAAGAAAAATGGAAAAGCAAATAAAACTATACATTTAGTTCCTTTTAGAAATGTAAACCAATTTTTCAGTAATACAAAAATATATTTCAAATAACTATTTGAACGTTGACTATTACCAGGGTGATAGAAATGGAAGTGGTATCAATTGCCAGCAAAGGAGAGTAACTCCACAGGGTTCCATCTCCAGCAGAGAACAGAGCTGCGGCTCTTCTATGGGGAGCATGACATTAAGGGAAGAAATATGGGATTCCCATCAGTATTTCAAAATAAAGTACAACTAGAATTGTGTTACCGAGAAAAAATTTTTAAAGACTTTTTGTTTCCACCTTTTTCTATTAAGACAGAAAAATGAGTAAAAATGATGGTTTCTGTTTCTTGAAATGAGCTAAACAGGGAGAATTCACTGTAAATACCTGGCATTGGGATTAACTCCAAAAGAACAACTGACTGATTTATTGACTCTCTTATGAAATAATTATTTAGTATCTTTTATGAGAAATGCTTAGGATAGAGGAACAATAAACACCCAGAAGAGAATTGCTTCTCTCCTAGGGTGGGGTTTATTTCACAATTTAGAAGGTTCAAGTACAAGATCGGGGAGGCTCCTCTGCCTTTTCTCGACTGGTTCCTTTGTCCCCTGGATATAAGGTGAAAATGTGAATTTTTTCATTGATGAGGACCTCAAATATAAGTATATAGCCAAGTTAAAAAGAACTTTGAGAAAATATCACTTTAATATAGAAATAAAGACACAGGTAGTTTTGTATGACATCAAAACACAACAAAGTAAAATGCTTCTTGACAAGGAAATATAAACATTCATACACAATACAACAAAAACTAGGTACATAAACTTTTAAATGCTGATGATCTTGATAGCCCTTGAACTAAAAAAGTAATTTATTTTGAAAAATCAATTAGGCTGCAAGAAATATTTTTAAATGTTTTTTACAACTCCACAAACTTTATAAATCTCTTGTTCCTGTTTATTATGCATGTGAATATGTTAAATGGAATATGTTAAATCACAGATATAGCATCAAAATAAATTATTTTCATCTAAAAAGTTTCTGGATCATTTTCTGGGGATATCTTTTGGGAGGATGTTTTAATCCATGAAACTGAGGAGTTTTCCAATATGCAGTGGAATTGAATGTTTTAATGATATTGTCTATTAAGATTTAATTTAAAAGAGTATAATTTGTTTTGAATGATGTATTAATAAGCACCTAGGAAAATTTCAACAGCAGTATCTTTGGATTTAAATGAAGAATGCAGATTTTTTTGGAACGTGTTGCAGTTAGTTTTCTCCCACCCATATTACCCGGAAGGAAAATTGCTTCATAATATTTTGGATCATGCCAATTGGTATTGACCTGGAAATTGAATGGTGATGTTCTGAATTTCCAGGATCAGAAAGATAAAGCCTATGACTTCGTGACATCTGCAAATCTATATAGGAAATCAAAACCAAAAGTGTTCCTTGTTCATGAGGCAACTAGAGTAGAAGCTAATTGTGTTCAGATTGTGTTAATAGCGGATAGCACAGATTAATGGTGACATTCCTCTGAAGCTAATGGTTCTCTAATTAGCCTATAACCTTGACTTAGTCTAGCATAAGGATGATTGTAAGCTAATCATATTTGGTAGGCATCATTGGTGGATTTAGGCATAGTCTGTAGCGGAGACAGATTCAGTAACTCCTGTTTGGTCAAGATTGACAGGTTGGGATCTTCTCTGTACAATTTTTTGTCACTAAAATGAAACCTGAGGGAAAACTAACTTTATGAAGAGAAAAGATTTATTTATCTCGTAATTTTGGAGATTAAAGCACAGGAGTTGAAGCCCTGATTAGTTAGTTTAGCCCCTGGTGGTAGGGCTTTTGCTGGCAGAATCCTGAGGTAGCTCAGCACAACATGGCAGGAGGGACATAGGTGTCTGTATCTATGTGATCTCTCCCAAATTTAAACACAAGGGCACCACTCAGTCCAATCCAGTCACTTCCCAAAGGCCCCACCTTTAAATGCCACAATTGGACCAAGTTTCTGCTCTGCTGTTGCCATTAACATTGTGCTTTGGGGACCACGCCTTCATCACACTGGTGTCGGGGGAAAATTGAACATCCACAGTCATATCCAAACCATAGTAAGCGCCATAGGTTAAACCTTTGGATTGAGAGCCTTCTAGAAAGGAATTAAAATGGCTCTTCCAATTGACTAAATTATTTTTAAAGAACAAAATATAAAAAATAGAAACTCAGAAAGTGTTTAAACAATGGTATTTGTGAAAATATTTGGCTCAAAGTGAAGGCAGATGCTGAAAAATATTGAAGACCTTTTAGAGGATTATATGGTAAGTTAAGAAGTAACTATATATTGCCATTTCCAAAGGATGAATATGTGGTGGTTCCTTGGCTGTGAAGAAAGATTTAAAAATACCTTTTATTTGTACTACCCATAAATGGTCTCTAAAATTTGTACATGGCCTCTGAAATTGAATTGGCACAGCTGGCAGATTAGCCTTATGTGTGTATGTGTGTGTGTGTGTTAGTGTGTGAGAGACAGAGAATATAAATCAATCAATTCAGGCTTGGGGCACACTCTCCTGGAACTAAATAACTCAAATGAGAACATGAGGTGCAGTAGGTAACTGGGAGACTACATAAAGATTTATTGTTTGTTCGTTTATTCTACTTTACTCATCACAGGTGCACAGATACAAGTTGCTTATGTTATTCAATTAATTGTAATGATCACCATTGATCCTCCAAAGGCCCTTTTCTGTCTTATTTCTACTTATTCTAGTATCACAGTACTATTTTTCTCTTATTCCCTGCTCCTTGCAAATAACCATTCTTTTAATGTGGTCTCTTTTTATTTCTATTTGTTCTTTCCAACTGTATATTGTCATTGAGATATATATTTTTTCATGTAAATTACCTTGTTTACATTTTGGTTCCTTTTTCTTAGCTTTCTTTAATAGTAAAAGCTGTGTTTTTGAGAGTCCTCCATTCTTCTGAGTCTATATTTAATCTCTAGTTTAGTAGTTGTATAAATACCGTGGTATATAGATCCACCCATTTACCCTCTATCCAGCTGAATGACATCAAAACTGCTTTCAAATCTAACTGCTACAAACAATAGCTCAGCAAATATCCTTCAGTTTGTTTCCTTGTGGACTTTATATATGTTTATATGTCTTTGTTGATGTTGCTGTTTCAGGTGCTCTGTGTGTTCCTAATTTGTATATATGAGAACAGATAGTTTCCCAGAATGGCGACACATCTGTATTCCACCAATGACATGGAGATAAAGGAATTATAAATCTGCAATGGAATGATACTGTTGGTGGAATGTAAATTTTCCGTTCCATAAATTTGCTGTTAATAAACTGTGCCCATTTTTCTAATGTGTCTACTTTTATAATTTTGAGGAGGCCTTGATATTCTAGACATTAGTTCCTTGAGTGTTAGATCCCACAAGTTTTTAAAGATTCATTTTATTTATTTGAAAGACTTAGAGAGCTTCCATCTGCTGGTCACTCCCTAAGTGAACACAGTGGTTGGAACTGAGCCCTTCCAAACCCAGGAGCCTCTTCTGGGTCTCCAACATGGTTGCAGAGGTGCAAGGACTTGAACCATCCTTTGCTGCTTTTCAGGCACAGTATCAGGGAGCTGGATTAGAAATGGAGCAACTGGGACCTGAACCTGTGCCCATATGGGATGCCAGCGCTGCAGGCTGGGCATTAACACACTGTGCCACAGCATCAGTCCAAATAACTATCTTTATTTATTCTTTATTTCACAAGCAGAGTTATAGACAGACAGAAAGATCTTCCTTCCGTTGGTTCACTCCCCAAATGGCTGCTATGGCCGGCGCTGCGCCAATCAGAAGCCAGGAGCCAGGTGCTTCTTCATGGTCTCCCATGCAGGTGCAGGGCCCAAGCACTTGGGCCATCCTCCACTGCCCTCCCGGGCCACAGCAGAGAACTGGACTGGAAGAGGAGCAATCGGGACTAGAACCGCTTGCCCATACGGAATGCCGGTGCAGCAGGTGGAGGATTAACCAAGTGATCCTCGGCGCCGCCCTCCCCCCCCCCCCCCAAAAACTATCTGTTTAGCTAATTTTTAAGTATTGAGTTTTTCCATGACATTCTTATTTGAAAACTTGTCATTAGGGCCGTCACCATGGCTTACTAGGTTAATCCTCCACCTGCGGCACTGGCATCCCATATGGGCACTGGGTTCTAGTCCCGGTTGCTCCTCTTCCAGTCCAGCTCTCTGCTGTGGCCCGGGGAAGGCAGTGGAAGATGGCCCAAGTGTTTGGACATCTGCACCCACGTGGGAGACCAGGAAGAGGCACCTGGCTCCTGGCTTCTGATCAGTGCAGGGCACTGGCCTTAGCGGCCATTTCGGGGGTGAACCAACGGAAGAAAGACGTTTCTGTCTCTCTCACTGTCTAACTCTGTGAAATAAATAAAAAAAAATGAAAAATAGTAAAGATTCTTAGACTTAGGGTACAACTTTTAAAGGGTTGATTTTAAGAAGTGCTTCTCTGCCTGTGATCATAAAGTTGTGATCATGTATTTTATCCAGATCTTTATTTTGTCACATTGAGCAGGGCAGTTTTTTTCCTGTGCTACATAGAGTGAACAACTTTTATTACATGCAGCCTCCTGATAATCTTTCCTCCCTCATGTGTGTAGGCAAAATGTGTCATATATTATGTTGCCATTTATGAATGGGTGTTTCAGTATTTTTTTCTTGTTCCAAAATAACCATTTTTACTATGTATAGTTTTGCAATGTATGTTAATATCTGGGAGGGCAAGACCATATTTACTAAATTTGACTTTATTCTTTGAAGACCTTTATCACTTCATATAAAGTTTAATATAATGTTATTGGCTTTATCAAAATACTCATTATTTTGATGTTCTGGAATATTTTAATATAAATTTCAATGAATCAAGATAATTCTTATTTCTAGTGGTAATGCAGAAAAATAGCATTATTATAATTATATTGCTATAAATAGTAAATAGCTTAAAAATGAAGCAAGATACTATGAGATGTTCAATTTAATAAACTAAAATGTGCAAATGCCACCCTGTAAAATATTATTTTTAAATTTTCATATTGGAAGAAGTTTTTTTTGATATATTTATTTATTTGAAAGAATTACAGAGAGGAGATGCCAAGAGAGAGAGGTCTTCCATCTGCTGGTTCACTCCCCAGATGGCTGCAACAGCTGTAGCTACGCTGATCCAGAGCCATGAGCTTCCTTGGGGTCTTCCACGTGGGTGCAGGGGCCCAAGGACTTGGGCCATTCTAAACACTGCCTTCCCAGGCCATAGCAGAGAGCTGGATTGGAAGTGAGCAGCCAGGTCTCAAACTGGGCCCATATGGGATGCCAGCACTGCAGGCGTTGGTCTTACCCATTCTTCACAGCATCAACCCCATGGAAGAGAATTAAAATTTGATAGTACTAAGCTAGTAAAAGGTATTGAAAAATGGATGACACTTCCACGTAGTGTTAGTGGATAATAAATGGAAACTCAGTTTCAGGAAGATACCTCATTAATGTTAAAATACTTAAAATTTATAATAGTTCATCCAGATTCATATCTCTGAAAAATTATAAAGTTTTGGCTGAAGAAGTATACAGAATGTATGTATAAGGATATTCATTACAGAGAAGATTGGTAGTAGTCTAGAAATGATTAGTAATGGATTGAGTAAATACACAATGTAAATCACATAATGGGATATTATGTAACTAATTTATTTGGACACTTTGTATACACTCTATTTCTGTCCATACAAATATTTAATATAGATTTCCTTCCTTTCATATACTATGCAACCATTGAAACAATGAAATGGGTGTGAATGCTCACATGTATAAAAATTAAATTACCACTTTATTAGAAGCTTATGACACAGGTCCACAATTATATTTTAATCAAATTTTAATAAGTAATAGCTGGAAATACTATTTGTTAAATTGTTACCAGTAGTTCTTTTTTTATTTTTTATTTTTTGACAGAGTTAGAGAAAGGTCTTCCTTTTCCGTTGGTTTACCCCCCAAAATGGTTGCTACGGCTGGCATGCTGCAGCCGGTGCACTGCGCCGATCCGAAGCCAGGAGCCGGGTGCTTCTCCTGGTCTCCCATGTGGGTGCAGGGCCCAAGCACTTGGGCCATCCTCCACTGCCTTCCCGGGCCACAGCAGAGAGCTGGACTGGAAGAGGAGCAACCAGGATAGAACCAGCACCCCAACTGGGACCAGAACCTGGGGTACTGGCACCGCAGGCGGAGGATTAGCCAAGTAAGCCGCTGCACCAGCCGCCAGTAGTTTTTTAGAAGGAATTTTTTCCTTTATCCTTCCTAGTTTTCTTTATTTTTAAGGTGAACAAATTTCATGTATTTCGTATATACAGATTTAGAAGCATGGTGATGCTTACCACCCTACGCTCATCCTTCCTTTTTTAAAGAATATCTTCATTATCACAAAACTATAAAGCAATTTCATTCTGAACATAGCAACTGGATTTATTGAAATGAAAGATTTCTTGAAGGAATTCACAAACTATTTTTAAAAAGGTCAAATGCCTATATTTAAGGATGCTTCTCAAATTATTGATAAAATTGTTTCAAATAAAAAATTTTAAAATAAAAATTACATGAAAATTACTCTAACACATTTTTGATGTGTAAGTCACAAAGTCTCAATTATAAAAAAACATTAATATGCTGAAAAGATCAACACATGAGAAGTTGGTATCATTCCACGGCTTATCCATATAATTATTTACGGTAATAAAGCATTTAAATTTAGTTCAGCATTTCTTGGTAATTGGTTCTAATAAAGACACCTTCAAATATCTTCTGACTCTGGAACCCCATTTTATTTATCACATAAATCTAATAAAATGGGCACTAAGTAACAAAATGAGCGCTGATGTTATTTTTAGTGTTGTTAATGAAACAGATACCTGTATTATTGACTTTTTTAAAGCTATGAAATAGTATGTAGTGAAAGCTTTGAGTTACAAATGAGATAGCCTTTCTTTTGAACTAAGATAATATACTCCATTCACATTACTTTCTGATCTGTCTGTGAATAAACTGGTAAGAATTCAAATAGATAGCTAACATGCCTCATATGTTCTTTTCCATAAATACTAATTATCTTGTTTTTTTGGCTAGTGCTGATGAAAAAATCATTTTATGGTTGAATTCTCTGAGAGTTGGAAGTTTGTATATTCTTTAGTTTTGACTTATTAGATGAGTTCTATGTATATTATTTAAGCATTTCCTCTTATTTACAGTTTAGCCTTATTAGTTTAGCAGCTGATAATCCTTCTCTGGTGAGAGAAAAAGATTGCTGTACAATCCAAAGAACTGACTGGAGTACTAGGGTGGATCATATCCTTGATGTTGCCTTTTGTCCGTCAGATTTTCCTTAAATTAAAGATGAGTTCATAAGTTGGCTGTAAGAATTCAGTGAGGTGATCAAGGTGGTTTTTGGAAAGGAGAATGTTTATGGAAAGGATTTTACTATTTGTGGCTACTTGTTGATACTAAAACTACGTCGTCATTTTATGGATTTGCATTCATTAAATTTACTTGGCAAAGGAATGTGCCCAGTATGGCTAGTTGACTACCAAATGTTCATTCTACCCTTACTGAAAAGTAGAAGACTTCACTTTTGGAAGTAGGCTCAGCTCAAAACCACATTATCTGAGTCCTGTTACTCCTAGTTCTGCGGATTGTTTGAACATGGGGAAAGCTTGTCCTGGAGAGCATTTAAAAATTGTCAAGGTTTTGTTGTATATGAATGAACACAATCTCTGGAAGAAAATTTATTGCACTTGTGTGCAACTTTATACATACCAAAAACAGAAAAGCTGGAATGCAGTTTGGGTTGAGAGAAGGAATCTACCAATTCTGGAGTGGAAACTTATTGTCCCCTGAGAAGCATCAGTGAACACTTGGTCAAATTGTGCTGGTTGGGGTGAAGATCAGGGGATGAATTGAGTGATTGAAAATGGAGGAAATGGAAGAAAATATTGAGAATATTAGTTACTTTTTAAACTTTGCTGAGACTTGCAAAAAAGAATAGCACTGGAGATTGAAGGAAATGATTCTGTCTTACCAGTTACCCGGTATTTGTGACCTGCCACCAAAATGGCTGAGTTCCACAATTTGCAGTTTCTAGGGTTGAAAAAGACTACAAATTGTAATGGTTATTATGGTGGTTTTTGAAGCTGTGGCCTTAACACGGCGTAATAACGGAGTGACTGGCTTTCCCGGAGCACTTTACTTTAAGTGTTCTTCACTAAACAAGAGAGAGAGCCTGCAACATAAAGGGCTATTTTTCAAAATTGCTTTGAGGCAGCAATTGTTAAGCTGAGGACCAGGGAAAGGACAGGAAAAAGAGGCCAGAAGGAAAAGAATAGAGTCTTCAGCCTTAAAGATTATGTCTAGACAAGATTTTTGGCTGTGGGTACATAAAAATAACTTTGTCCTGTGTAAGATTGTAAAGGCACACTCTGCTGTGTGCTGAACCTAGGCCTTCTCCAATGGGACAAATACGGGCAGAAATGATACATACAATATTAGAACAGAGCCAGTTTTCAATTCATAATTCATCTTTTTCTCAATGTCAAGAACTGTGGTGCCTGAGAGAGAGGCCAAGTTCTGGAGTGAATTTAATATGGAATGGAGCTGTGACTATTCACGAAAAGTGTTCTTGAGAATATGTGTTTGTTATTGTGCAATTCAAAAATTTGTGGACCTTTTGAGCCCAAAATAACTTAGCTCTATTATACACAAAATCTGATACAGCCTTGATGGTGGAAAGCTAAGAGAATATTGAAAAGATAGGGAGAAACTTGTTACCACAGCTAATACAACTTTTTATTATGAAAACATTTGTGTTATCTCAGAAGACAAGTAACATAAAGAGGGAGTTATGAAAGAAATAATTGAACATTCAACAAGGTGGAGTTACTCTGATGGCTTTAGAAGAGTGTGATTGATAACAAAATTAATGGAGTTTCCACTAGGGAGTTGATAGTACTCTAATTTTATATACCGTTTTGGCTGGGGTCTGATGTCCAATTGTCTGATCAGTTACTGTCTGGATGTTGTGTTGGTTTTTTTCTGAGATGAGCAACATTTAAATCAGTTGAATTTTAGAAAACCAGTTCTTGTCTATATCATGAGGTCGTCTCACCCAATCAGTCAACAGTAAAGGTTGAGATCATTTGAAGGCATAATTCTTTTTCCAGACTTTACTGGTCTCAAAACTACAGGTCTATTCTTGCTGGGATTGCCAGCCTGTCACTTTGATAACTGTTAGTCTGGAGATTCCTACACTTGATTTTAGCCAAAAGGCCGAGAAGCAATAGTCTGGAGATTCCTTACTAATGTAAATACCTTGACGGTTTTGGGCCACTGATTGAACTCTTGAACATTGAATCTTCACATGATAGTGAATCTTTAAGGGCAGTAACTGTTACTTGTGACTGAAAGTATATAATTTGTATACATAGGAGTTTTATTTTTTTACTGGAAGATTGCAAATAATTTTATACCTTATATTAAAATATTAGATGATTTGAAAATGTATCAATCATAAGTTACCTAAAGCAACATTCTTGATATTTTTCTCTTAGCTGTACATCTTCTAATTAATTGTATTTTATAAGATATAATGTCCATGCCTGTATAAATTTAAGTCTGATTATGGTTCAAAGTGGATTATCTTTAATATCTTTGATAGTAAACATAATTGTGAAGTATAATAGGTCATACAGTGCTAATGTAGATATTAACAGTAGAAATCCTTATGTATTGCATGCTGTTGGACTAATAAAATACAGCTTGAATGTAATTGATCAAATTGTTTTGAAGTTATCTTTAATATGAATCACATCCTTAATGCAACATTGAAAATAAACAGTCCACATAGAATTTAATTTGATCTTTAATCTCTTCCTTCCCCTACCTCACTTTCCCTCAGTAATGTGAACTACAGTTCCCTGTGGCAGAGAACAAGCATTTTAGGTGCTGTAGTTCTAACTGATCCTTGTGAGCAGTTCTGGTCTTATTAAAGACACAGTCTGAGGCAGATCTGAGCATTTTGTCGCTTTCTAAAAGGCAATCTCCAACTTCTAGCAACTTCTCTGTATTGTCAGAGATGCCACATTAGTTGGGTACCATACCACATACCTCATCCTACTCAATTTTTCTCTACATTTCTTCCATTTGCCACATCTCCCTTATCTTTATTACTCATTCTCTTAAGTCTTCTGAGATACTCCAAGCAATCTAATCCAAAAATGCCATTGGGCTACCAACATCTCTGTAATGAGACAAATCTTCCCTTCTCAGGAAGGAATTTAGAATCCTCGTGTTAAACCTAACTTAGATCTCCAGGAGTGAAATTATAGATTTGGCAAATAAAAACATCAAATGCACAGTTAGATTTGAGTTTCAGATAAAAATGAAATAATTACAATATTAGGAGACTTATTTATACTTAATGGTGCCTCAAGTATTTTACTCCTGATCGGCCCAGTTCTGGCCATTGCAGCCATTTGAGGAGTGGGCCAGTGGATGAAGATTGATCTTTCTTTGTCTCTCCCTCTCTGTGTAGCCCTGCATCTTAAATATTTAAAAGTTTATCATGTCGCCGGCGCCGTGGCTCAACAGGCTAATCCTCCGCCTTGCGGCGCCGGCACACCGGGTTCTAGTCCCGGTCGGGGCGCCGGATTCTGTCCCGGTTGCCCCTCTTCCAGGCCAGCCCTCTGCTGTGGCCCGGGAGTGCAGTGGAGGATGGCCCAGGTGCTTGGGCCCTGCACCCCATGGGGAGACCAGGAAAAGCACCTGGCTCCTGGCTCCTGCCACCGGACGAGCGCGGTGCGCCGGCCGCAGCGCGTTGTCAGCGGCGGCCATTGGAGGGTGAACCAACGGCAACGGAAGACCTTTCTCTCTGTATCTCTCCCTCTCACTGTCCACTCTGCCTGTCAAAAAAAAAAAAAAAAAGTTTATCATGTCTTTAATGAATGCATACTACGATTATGGAAAATAAAACACTGAAATTGTATTTTATCGTATTCTGCACTGTAAAATGAAAATTAACAAAGTACAGTTAAAGAAGACAAATCATCCTTTTCTGAATTATATTTTAAAAGCCTTTTGGATTACTTTGTCAAAATGGAAGTTTCTTCTCTCAATCTGAGAATCTTACAATATTTAAAACACAATATTTTTGTTAAATATATAAGTACACAATGTTACTCATAATTTTATATATATATATATATATATATATACACACACACACACATATACATATCTATGTAGGATAGTGGGTTGAATCTTGTACCCTTAAGAAAAAAAATTAAGCCATGGTTCTAACAAATACAAATCATATTGGAGGCAGGTGGGCTCCTACCTCAATGTGACTTCCTAAGAAGATTATATGAAGACAGACAACAGGGAGAACACTCTGCAAGAACAGTGAATTTATGCAGCTGCAAGACAAGACCAATGATTCCTGGAAAACCACCAGAGGCTATGAAGACTAAAACATGGATTTCTCTACAGATTGTAGAGTGTGTGGTTCAGCCAACATCCTGCTTTTGGATGTGCTAAACTTAGAACAATGAATTTCTTTGCTTTTGCCTCAGTGTTTGTGGTACTTTCTATGACTACATTCAAACATCAGTGCCTGAATTCTGTTAAAAATAATTTTCTAGGTCTAAAAATACACCTTTATAATATGTAAGGAAAAAATAAATACCAAGTAACTATTATATTGCCTATAAATTTCTACAAAAACAAAGGTATACATAACAAGGTGGATAGTCTTGGTGTGACAGAGAACCACTTTTTTTGTTACTTCCCTTTGTTACAGTGGAAAGACATCTGTGTTTGGACTGGAATTTCCCTCTCCTCCAGTAAAGATCATATTTCCCTGTATACCTTAAGGAACTTGGTTTGAATATTAAATAGGGCTTTATTTTCCAGATGATTTGGAAATTTATAAGAAGGTGCCAGGACACAGAAATGTCTGTACCCACAGTGCTATTCACATACATCTTGTGTTGTCTGTGTTGTGCTATTTACTTATTCTTCAGTGCCTGAATTCGTTAAACATCAGGCAAAGCAGATTCAGTGCCATTACTGTGTTTGAGTCCAGATTATTTTTACTATGATGTTCCTTTCCTCAAAATAGAAAAATGAAAACAACCTCAGATATCACTACTAAGACTCTCTCCTTAATTCTGGAACTTTAAATTTGTATGTTCTGTAGATTTCTCAACATAACACTTCCCACAAGGAACATTTAAACTTCTCTCAGATCATTTCTATTTCCATCAGACCAGAAAATGTCTTAACTGTCTTGTAATGCTTAAAACTTGCCTATCAAATATGGACCCCATTCATTCTTATTTTCCTTCCATTGGGCAGGCCTAGGAAGTGGTCTTGAAAATTTTGTGAAAGTTGAATTAAAAGATTTATTTTTTTAGTGTAAAAAAATGGAATTCAGGCATTGTTTACATAGTACCTATTCTCACAGAACTGTGTGAGTACTTTGCATATATTGCCTTAAAATTTATCCAATCTATTTCTTTCCTGTTAAAATTTTAATTATGAGCTCATTGAATATTGGGAATTTTCTGTGATGTTTTCAAAAATTTCGAATCCACTCTTACTACTAGCAGAGCTCTTTTCAATGGTGAACTTGGTTGTGTAGACAACTCTTGCCCTGTTGGATTTACATCAGACTGCATACGCTTGATCCTTTGGTGGTAACACTAACACTGCCCCTACACCAGTGTTGTGTGAAAATCTCTTGTTCCATGCCCTGAGATTTATCTGCTGCTACATGTGGAAATTCTTGCTGGATGAAACTGTATACCACCATGATTAGTAGAATATATTAGTAAAAATTGAGACAGATCATAGACTGATTCACTTCCTGATTTTCCAAAAATTTCTGTAACAGGGCTGCATCATGCTGATGCAGTACATGTAATTCAACCTGGGTCCTCCACGTGGGTGTCAGGGATCCAAATTCTTGAACCATCAGTTGCTGCTTCCCAAAGTAAGTATCAGCAGAAAGCTGGATCAAAAGCAGAGCAGGACCTCAAGCTCAGGCACTAGGATGTAAGTTGAGCAGTCCCAAGTGGCTTCTTAAATGTTAGGCCAAGTGCCTGCCTCTAGCAGCATGTAAATAGATTCTCAGCAAACAGAGGATAAGAGCCTATTGACAAATGGTTGATGATGAAGATAAATGAATTTACTTTGAAGCATACCCATGCTCCCACATTTCAGGTCAGTTAAGAGGAGATGATTAAGGTTTTTTTCATTTAAATGACTATATAAGGTGAACAGCTTTTATGTATTTCATGTATGTGTATATATGTAATTTTAGGAACATAGATATACTTCCCACCTTCTCCCTTTTCATGCTCCTACCCTCCCTGCTTCCTTTCATTTTCTTTCAATTTTTGTAATGACATAATTTCAGTTTATTTTTAATCATAAAGTTAACACTCCTAAGTAAAAAATTCAACAGATAATAATGGCAGAGACAGGCTGAAAATAAAATCTCAAATCTGAATTTTGCTCATATACATTGTATTTTTTGTATTCTTAATAGCTACCACCCATCAGGGAAAACATATGGTAATAGTCTTTTTGGGATTGAATTATTTCACGAGGTAAAATGCTTTCCAGCTGTATCCATTTTATTGTGAAAGAAAGTATTTCACTGTTTTTTATGGTTGTGTAATATTCCATAGTGTGTATATACAACAAATTTCTGTTGTGTTTGTAGGACATTGAGATGCATTGATAGCTCATTTATTTGGTGCCTTTCCAATTTCTTTTATTTATATTTGACAAAGTTATAGACAGAAAGGTCTTCTTTCCATTGGTTCACTCCCCAAATGGCCTCTATGGCTGCTGCTGCGCCAATCTGAAGCCAGGATCCAGGTGCCCGCTCCTGGTCTCCCATGCATGTGCGAGGGCCCAAGGATTTGGGCCATCCTCCACTGCCCTCCTCCCCCGGGCCACAGCAGAGAGCTGGACTGGAAGAGGAACAACCGGGACTAGAACCAGAACCCATGTGGGATGCCGGCGCACAGGCGGAGATTAATCAAGTGAACCACGGCGCTGGCCCCAGAAGATATATTTTTTAACACAATATGTTTTCCTGTTAAAACTACTTTTGCTTTATCCAATAAGTTTTGATATGTTGTATTGTCATCTTCATTTCCAGATTTTTTTAATTCTCTTGATGTCTTTTCTGACCCACTTTTCATTCAGGAGCATGTTCTGTTTTCATGTGTTATAGAGATTCTTGAGTTACTGATTTCCAGCTTCATTCCTTTATGCTTAGGGAAGATGTATGGTATGATTTTTGACTTTTTTGATTTTGTTGATACTTGCTTTGTGGCCAGCATTTGGTTTATCCTAGAGAAAGTTCCATGCACTGATGAGAATGTGAATTCTGTCATTATGGGGTTAAAGTTCTGTAGATATCCATCATGTCCATTTGGGTGTAGTGTCAATTTTTTATCCTTGCTGATGTTCTGTTTGGTTGATCTATATTGCTGAAAGTGGAGTATTGAATTCCCCCAATGCTGTTGGAGTCTGTGTCTTCCTTTAGATCCATTCATATTCCTTTCAAATAGCCAGGTGCCTTGTAATTAGGTGCATATACATTTATTATAATCACATCTTTGTGTTTAATTGATCCCTTAATCATTACATAGTGACCTTCTTTGTCTCTTTTTACAGTTTTTGTGTAAAATTCTATTTTGTCTGGTATTAGGATGGTTAAAATCATCTTTTCCCTATTCAGCCATCTTGGCATCTCAAACATTCAGTTTTCAAGTGACATTTCCCCTTGGGTCTGCGTGATGTTGGAGCAATGCTGCTTACTGTGGTCTTTGTTGGTTTATTTCCCTTTGTTTTTCTGCCTATACAGACCACTCAGCTAAGGCTCTGTCTTGGACATGACACAAATGTTCCTCTTTTCTATTTCTTACAGAGCCTAAGTGTGGCTCTGAATATGGGTTATTATTTTTGGTATTGAAGGGAATACTTCACATCAGTCATTCTCATTTTTCCTATTCTTACTGGATTATCTCTTAAAAAATCTTCTCTTTACAGTTGATCTCAGTAACTTTTGTTTAAAAACAAAAGCCTTGAATACGTACCACAGATCTTTGACAAAATGAGCAAAGCAGAGTCTACTAAAAAATAGCAAAAAATTCAGGGAGAAATCATAAATGAGTTTCTCAAAAATTACCTTGCCACAGAAATATTCCCTTAGAAAGGGCACTTCTCTGTTGAATTATTTGCTGTTTGAAAAATACAACTTAGAGATGCAGAGTGTGGCCTGGAAGGCAGATATCATTAGGAAGATGAATGAGTATAATCTTTCCTTTCTCCTTCTTAAATCACCGGAAAGCAACAAGCGATGCATCAGTTTAGAAGCATAAGCCAAAACTGACCTTTGAAAATTTACTTCTTTGCATAGGAGAATTGCCTACAAAGTCAAGTTACTAGTAAGAAGTTTAGAATCAGATTGAACTTAGAAAACCTTCGTGAGTTTTAGTATTTGATTTTGACATGTAACTTACTTAATGCAAATCTAGCATTCTGTCAAAAACATTAATCTAATTGGTCTCCCCTGAATATACTTACGTAATCCTTCCATATTTATCAATATCTTTTGAAGTAGAAATCTGATTTGTACATTATGTGAATTTTATTTTGTTTTGATATTGGTATACACTTGTTTTATGTTTTACTGTCAGAAACATATCCTTTCATTTACCTGAAAAGACATTTCTCTCAGATCAGAAATGTTTATTAGAGAGCCAGTGAAGTCTGTGTATAGTCCTATAAAGTGATTATTCCATTCCTCATGGGAATAAAACTCTCTCTGCTAACCTCTAAAGATGGAACTTTGAGATGTTTTTATTCTTTTTAACCCATTGTGTTAAAAGTACTCAGGATGCAAACAGTAAAAGGTTACTGCCTTCTTTGGGTCTAATATTCTAGATTTATTTCATCGTCCTCAAAAGATCTTTCATATTTTGTGTTGTGTTCTGCTTTTTCATATGAAGTGCTAGATAAAATTCTACATAGGTTACATACATTTTGGAAATGCACAGATTAGCTAGAAGTTTACCTCATTACTTCTTATTTAACATTCATTGACTATGCTACGATTTTCACTGCTGATTATATTGGACCAATAGTGATAAGTTAGGTATTAGGTCATTAACCGGTTAAGTCCCATGTTTTCAGTGTTTCACATATTTCAATGAAATTTGCAGGTGCATTAATATAGGTTAGAAATAATAATTTAGGGCTTATATATCCTTTATTGTCATTAAAATGTAAGTATAAATCAGAGTATCCCATAAACAGGATGCTGGGAAGACAATATATATGTATAATATAAATATACACATGCACACATAAATATAATATCTATCCTGTAACTAGAACATGAGGCAAATATCCTTTCAAATGTTACAGAATATAGAAGTGACTTTCATGACTTTTTAAACAGTGATATTGTAGAAAAGGAGAACACTTCAAACAAAGGGCTCCATTACATTGTTGACAATATGGTTTTGGTTTCATAAAACATGACTTTTTTCCCCTCACATGATCATTGTTATCTTTGAGATAACAATGTGGAATTAGGTATCAGTAGTACTTCCAGGAGTATTCTGTGTTTTTCCTCCTGGTGATTGCCTTTGTATCATTTTAAGTGTGTTAAGCAGCTTTGTCTTTTGAAATCCAAGATTTCTGAGACCTCTTCATTTATAAATTTGTTAGTAACCCAAGCCTTTTTAGTGAAAAAAGACCAGTGCCTTTTTGTGTCTGAATGGAAGTGGAACATTTGGAATCCAACAATCTTGTTTATGCATACAGCCACTGAAATTGTTAAAGGTACCCAATACATTTGGTTGAAATACATTGGCTCTACTCCGCACCCCCCCCCCCGCCCCCCACCATGGCTGAACTTTTACAAGTGATTCTACTATGTTGTTCATTCCAACAATGACACAAGTATTATCTCATCATTTTAAAATGAGAATTTCATTATGTGCATCAAATCTGTAATTATGTGAATTGCTTGCTTTTTCATCAATTTTGTTGGCTTCAGAGGACACATTTGTTCTCCCTCTTTGATTCCTATAGCTTGGAATCATATTTCAAAAGTGTACCAATAAGTCATTACTAGTGAACAGATTGTTGAAAGAAAATGGAGTGTGTTCGTAGATTTTCCTCTATTTCAAGTGTTTGTAGAACTGCTTTGTTACCATACATAAACAAAACTACAACACAGTAGCATTTGGCATCAGTAGAATAAAGTGCACATTACTATCCATGATATGTAGTCCTGATAATAGAGGAAAGCCACGTTTGGAAATTGGTAATTTGAAATGTAGTACTTTTCTCAAAATGGAATGCCAATTTGGTTTTATAAAATACTTTGATGAAAGCATTTCCTATGTATTAGTTATGTAAGTAACATTTTGTTAAATTGAACGCTTGGTAAAACTAATGTTTATATATTTTGACAAGTAATTTAGAAATGTTTTCAGGTGTTTTAATCATTCGCCTATTTTTCTGAAGAGAATAGAACTCTGAAATACAGTACTTATTTCAAGGATACCACAAGTGGTTTATTTATTAAATTTGAAGCTTTCATTTATGTTCTTTAAAAGGATGTTGGGGCATAATGGATTAAAATGCTGCAGATTAAAGAATATAGATATTAACAGGGATGACATAAGTGAACCAGAGAACTTTCGATTTGAATTAGATCATTTTTAGGTGAGAAAAAGAACCATCTTCTAGGTATAAGGAACTTATTGAGCCAAGTCCAAGAAGATGGAAAAAAGAAAATATGGGTATATGTAGTTCTCAGCAAGTCTTGGGTAAACAGAGGCTTTATAATCAAGTATAGTGAAAGATGATGTTAAAATTAATAGGAGGTTTAGACCTGGAATTACTCACACAGTTTGAGGATTTAGGACTCTCAAATGAAAGTAAGGTTTCCAAGCAAAATTGAATCATGATAAGAGTATTAATAGGGTTAATCCACATGTTAGCTATAAAATGAATTAGAATTAGGAGACTATGTAAGCACATAAATTGACTCATTTCAGATTCCTTGAATAGCACAAATCTACGAGGTATTGCTGGGCACTACCAAATTAAATAATAGAAAAAAAATTCGTGTCTCATAGTTGCAAACTCTTGAGTAAACAACCATTCTAAATTAAACTACATGAATAAGCAAAAATTAGAAATGTTATTAAAGTTTTGCTTTAGTAATTAATTAACGTAGAACATTTTTGTGGTAAAAGCATGGATTCTGGAATCAGACACCTTGGATTTGAATACTGACTCTGCCATCTAACTTTGTGGCTATGGGCCAATTTGTATTTCTGTGACTCGGAATTTGGTCTGTTCTATTGGGAAGACAGTTTTGATTCCTATATATTAGTTGTGAGAATAATCGAGGTATAATATTTAAAACATTTGTTCTGACATCTGTAATAAAGTATTTTAAATACTCCAGAAGTATGGGGGGACATGTAATCAGGATTGACTCTGATGGTATCAGTAAATTCTGGAATTAGTAAAAAAGAGAACATTTAACTAATAATGAGTTGAGGGTAGATTTTAGATCAAGATTGTCTTTGTGGCGACCAATATTCAACTGTGAACACATAGCTCAAGAAGGTAATTGAACTGTGAATACTAGGTAAGGCTACGTTAGAGTCCACTTAATTCTACAAAACTTGATACTCTTAAATTTGTGAATATGAAATGGTATGATTTGGGGCCCGGCGCTGTGGCTCATTTGGTTAATCCTCCACCTGCGGCACCGGAATCCCATATGGGTGCCAGGTTCTAGTCCCCGCTACTCCTCTTCCAGTCCAACTCTCTGCTGTGGAAAGGGAGGCTAGAGGAGGATGGCCCAAGTGCTTGGGTCCCTGCACCCGCACGGGAGACCAGGAAGAAGCACCTGGCTCCTGGCTTCGGATCAGTGCTGCGCGACCTTAGCAGACATCTGGGGAGTAGATCTTTCTCTGACTCTGTCTATAACTCTACCTGTCAAATTAAAAAAAAAAAAATGGTATGATTTAAGTACACTTGAAAAGGGACCTTCTGTGGTAGTTGATTTTTAGAGATGATAAATACAGAGCTGTTGTGGTCAACAGGGCTGAAATTTGATGGTTCCAGTGTGGATGATAGAAGTTAAGAAATAAAGTAGTAGCAGTGGGATAGAAAATGGAGCTTAGACCAAAGAGACTGTCTAATCACAGACTTTACAGAAAAGGATCATTAATGGAGTATGAAAACTGAGACCCAGAGGAGTAGAGTAAACTAAGCGTTTACAGCCAGTAGATCTGTATGCATTAAAATATTAATAGGTATAGGGAATACATGTGGAAGAAAAATTGAGAAAGTAAGATGACAATTAACTGGATGGATCAAATAATAAAGTTCTGTCATAACATAGTTAGATTGCCTACTGGAAGTGGAATGAAAGCCCTTGTGTTGATGTATATTAGTGAGTGATCCACTGAAGGGTAATAGTGTAAGACACGGAATTTGGTGATACTAGTTAGGTAAAATGTAGATGAAAAGCATGCTTCAAAAAAAAATCATTTAAGGGGGGCCAGCACTGTGGTGCGGTGGGTTAAAGCCCTGGCCTGAAGCACCGGCATCCCATATGGGTGCTGGTTCTAGTCCTGGCTGCTCTTCTTCCCATCCAGCTCTCTGCTATGGCCTGGGAAAGCAGTTGAAGATGGCCACATCCTTGGGCCCCTGCATTCATGTGGGAGACCTGCAAGAAGCTCCTGACTCCTGGCTTCCGATTGGCACAGCTCTGGCCGTTGCGGCCATCTGAGGAGTGAACCAGTGGATGGAAGACCTCTCTCTCTGTCTCTACTTCTCTCTGTAACTCTGTCCTTCAAATAAATAAAGTAAATCCTAAGAAAAAAATCATTAAAAATAGGCGCACTGAAAATTAACGAAAACTACATATGGATATCTACATTTTTGTACTAAAGTATACATCTTTTAATCCACTTTCCGTGAACTTTATTTGAAGTCCACTCATATTTGTTAGAAATCTGTGTTGACATCTTTTCTCATCCTATTAGTGACTTTTTTCTTTTTTAAAAAAATTATTTAAGGCCTACAAATTCCATATATTTCATACGTATGGATTCAGGAACATAATGATATTTCCGATCATACCCTTCCTCCTGCCCGTGCTCCCACCCATTATTCCTCCCTCGTTTGTTCCAACTTTTAATTTTTATAAAGATATATTTTCAGTTTACTTTTTATTCATAAGATTAATGCTATACTAAGATTTCAACACATAGTATGAAGAAAAAAAAAAAAACGCTTCCTTAACAGTTTAGACAAGGTCTGTAAACAATCATTGAATCTGAAAATGTCAATTTGATTCCTGTAGATTACCTTTTACGTACTCAGCTAGTTACCACAGATTAGGAAAACAGATGGTGTTTTTCTTTCTGGGACTAGTTTATTTCACTAAGTATGATTTCAGTCGTATCCATTTTGTTGCCAAAGACAGGATTTCATTCTTTATACAGCATTTCATTCTTTATACAGTATATATAATACATATTTATATAATGTGTATGTGTATACAACTCATGTATATATACCACACTTTATTTATCCAGTCATGGACATGTGGATTGATTCCATATCTTAGCTATTGTGAATTGTGCTGCAGTACACATGGGAGTATAGATAACTCTTTGATATGCCAATTAAATTTTGCTTACATAAATTTCCAGGAGTGGGATTACAGGGTCATATGGTAGATCTGTATTCATATTTCTGAGGTATCTCCATACAGTTTTTCTTACACAATGGCTGCACCAGTTTACATTCCCATGAAAAGTGGATTACAGTACCTTTTATGCCACATCCTCACCAGCATTTGTTGGTTGTTGATTTCTATATGAAAGTCATTATAACCAGAGTGAAATGAAACCTCATTTTGTTCAGTGATCCTGAGCATTTTCTCATATGCCTGTTGGTCATTTGAATTTCCTCTTTTGAAAATGTCTCTTTGGGGCCAGTGCTGTGGTGCAGTGGGTTATTGCCTTGGTCTGAGGCCCCAGCATCCCATATGGGCACCAGTTCGAGACCTGGCTGCTCCACTTCTGATCCAGCTCTCTGCTATGACCTGGGAAAGCAGTAAAAGATGGCCCAAGTCCTTGGGCCCCTGCACCCATGTAGGAGACCTGGAAGAAGCTCCTAGCTTCAAATCTACACAGTTCTGGCTGTTGTAGCCTACTTGAGAGTGAACCAGCAAATGAAAAACTTCTGTTGTTCTCTCTCTCTCTCTCTCTCTCTGTTTCTCTGTGTATCTCTGACTTTCAAATAAAGAGACATTTTCTTTTTTTAAAAAAAGATATTTAAGTCCTTGACCCATTTCTTAACGCTTTGCTTTGCTTTGTTACTGAATTTCTTGAGCTCTTCAGGTTCTGGATATTGATCCTCTATCAGTTGCATAGTTTGCATATATTTTCTCCCATTCTGTCAGTTGCCTCTTCACTTTGCCGAGCAGTCTTCAGCAGTGCAGAAGCTTCCCAGTTGACACAGTCTCATTTGTCAGAAAATTTTGGCATATGCCGATGTCTTGCATTGTTTCCCAATGTTCTCTAGTAATTTGAAGCTGTCAGGTCATAGATCTAGGTCCATTTTGCATTACCGTTGCATGGGTTTTTGTTTAAGGTGCAAGATAGGGGTCTTGTTTCATATGTATGCATGCAGAGGTCGTTTCCTCAGCACCATTTATTGAAAAGACTGTCTTTGCTCTAGGGATTGATTTTAGCTTTTTTGTCAAAGATAAGTTGATTGTAGATGTGTGGGTTGATTACTAGCATTTCTGTTCTGTTCTGTTGGTTTACTTTTTTTTTTTTTTTTGCCAATACCACACTGTTTTGATTATAACTGCCCTGTAGTATGTCTTGAAATCTGTTATTGTAATGCTTCTGGCTTTGATTTGGTTGTGTAAGATTGCTTTTAGGTATTCAGAGTCTGTTGTTTTTCTTTAAGAATTTTAGCATTGTTTTTTCTACAACCAGATAAAATGTTGGTATTTTGCTGATATCACATTGAAACTATAAATTGCTTTTGGTAGAATGGACATTTTGATTATATTTTTGCAATCCACAAGCATGGGAGATTTGTCCAATTTTTGTGTCATCTATTTAATGTTTTCTAATTTTCACTGTAGAGATCTGTGACCCCATTTCTTAAATTAATTCCAACTTATTATTTTTATAGATATTGTGAATAGGATTGTAGCCATGGCATTCTCTATACAAAGGCTATTGATTTCTATAGGTTAATTTTATATCCTGCCACTTTACTAAACTCTTTCATAAACTGCAGTAGTCTGTTACTGGAGTCTTTTGGTTCCCCTATATATAGAATCAAGTTATCTGCAAATAGGTATAGTTTGACTTTCTTATTTACAATTTGTATCCCATTGTTTTATTTTTCTTTCCTAATGGCTCTGGCTAAAACTTCTAGGACTGTAATGAATAGCCATGGAGAGAGTAGGCATCCTTGTCTGGTTCTGGATATTAGAATGCTTCCAACTTTTCCTCATTCCATAGGATACTGGCTGTGCGTTTGTCATAAATTGTTTTGATTGTGTTGAGCAATGTTCCTTCTATACCCAATTTGCTTAAGGTTTTCGTCATGAAAGGATGTTATAGTTTATCAAATTCTTTCTCTGCATCTATTAATGTAATTATAAGGTTTTGTTCAACAATGTGTTAATGTACTGTATCATACTTACGGACTTGCAAATGTTGAACCACCAGCATATGCCAAAAATAAATTCCACTTGGTCTTTGTGAATGATCTTTTTTGTGCTGTTGAATTCAGTTAGCTAGTATTTTGTTGAGGTCTTTTGTGTCTTTGTTCATCAGAGATATTGGTCTATAGTTCTTTTTCTCTGTTGTCTTTTTCTGGTTCAGGAAGTAAGGTGATGTAGGATTCACACAAGGAGTTTCAGAGGATTCCTTGACTTTCAGTTGTTTTGAATAGCTTGAGAATAATATGGATTAGTTCTTCTTTACATGTCTGGTAGAATTCAGCAGTGCAGCCATTCGATCCTGGGGTTTTCTTTGCTGGAAGGGTCTTTATTGCTGATTCAGTCTCCATCTTGGTTATCGGACTGTTTTCCATGACTTAACTTTGGTATGTGTCCAGGATCTACTATTTCTTCTTGGTTTTCCAATTTGTTGGCATGCAGCTCTTTGTAGTAATGTAGTAATAATCATCTTTCCTGATGATTATTTTTATTTTGTGGCATCTATTTTTACATTTCCTTTTTCATCTCTAATTTTATTGATTTGGTTGTTTTTCCCTTTTTTGGGTGGGGTTGGATTTTTTCAAAACATGCTCTTCATTCACTAATGTTCTGTATTTTTTGGTTTAAATTTTGTTTATTCTCTGATTATTTCTTTCCTCCTACTAACTTGGGATTTGGTTTATTATTTTTCTAGGTCCTTGAGATGCGCTGAAAGCCTATTCATTTGGTGCCTTTCCAATGTCTTGATGTAGGCACCAATTGTTATAAAATTCCCTTGTCACTGTTTTTGCCGTATCCTATTTTTTGTTATGTTGTATTGTCTTCATTCATATCTTGAATTTTTTTTTATTTCTCTGATTTCTACTGTGACCCCCATTTATTCAGGAGCATGTTGTTAAGTTTCTGTAGACCTATCTGAAATTTCAGATGGATTGAACATACGCTAAGCCATAAAGCAAGTCCCAGCAAATTTAAAAAAAAAAATCAAAATCATACCACAGTGTAATGAAGCTGGGAATTAACAAGTCAAGAATATCTAAACATATACAAACACATGGTGACCATTATCAATTTCTTTTTTTAAAAAAAAGATTTATTTATTTGAAAGAGTAACACAGAGAGGTAGAGACAGAGAGAAAGAGGTCTTCCATTCTGCTGGTTCATTCCCCAAATGACTGCAATGGCCAGAGCTGAGCTGATCTGAAGCCAGAAGCCAGGAGTTTCTTCTGGGTCTCCCAAGTGGGTGCAGGGGCCCAAAGATTTGGGCCATCTTCTACTGCTTTCCCAGACTGTAGCGAAGAGCAGGATCAGAAGTAGAGCTGCCGGGACTCAAACTGGCACCCATGTTGGATACTGGTCCTGCAAGCTGGGGCTTTAACCCACTGTACCACAGTGCCAGCCCCTATCAATTTCTTTAATAAGAAGTAACTTAGTTTGTTGGAAGTTTCTTTTGTCTTTGTAAGATTTAATAAATAATACTTACCCTAAAATATATATTATATTATATTTCTATATATTTTTCTATATAGTTTTCTATATATTTGCTTAAATTTTTAAGTTATAGAGTCAAATAATAGTTTATACCATACCAGACTTTTAAAAAGTATTTGAAAAGCTTAGTGATAGGAGAGATGAAAGTTCTTCACCCAGTGGTTCACTACCCAAATTCCTATGACAGCCAGGGCTGGGACAGCTTGAAGCCAGAATGTGGAACTCCATTTTTGTTTCCTATATATGTGGTTGTGATTCAAGTAGTTGAGTGATCATCTTCTGCCTCCCAGGTGCATTATAGGAATCTGGGTCAGAAACAGAACAACTGGGACATGAACCATGCACTTGATATGGCATGCAGATATCCCAAATGGTGATTTATTTGCTGTGCCACAATACCTACCCCCTTATCAGATTTTTAAATCTGCAAATAAACTGAGTTTTAGAAAAGGACTACACACTTTCTTGGCATTTTCAATAAGCCTCAGATCATTTTAGTAAATACAGAAATTCATTAGTGTAGTATTAAAACACACCGTGGATGATTAAAAGTATTAAAATTATATGAATCAAATGCTGGAAGTAAAGTAAAAATGGAGCAAGAGAGATTAAGTTTGATATTGATGGACTCATCAGACTCAACATGTATGAATATATGGCTGGGATTGTAAATGGGTCAATTGGAATTATACAAGTTGAAACAGTAGTAGAAGGAAACAGTGAAATAGAGCAGAACACTGAGATGGAGAATGATATCAACTATGAAATTATGCCTCAGTGAAATCACAGAAGTAGAGAGTAACAAGACAAAAGATCATGAAAAGATACTGGTAAAGGGTTTCCAAAAATAATGGTAATGTTAAATCAAAGAGACACTTAGAGCTAAACAAGATATAAACCAAAACCCACATAGGAGACCTGGAAGAAGCTCCTAGATTCTGCCTGGCCAGTCCCCAGCCATTGCAGCTCTCTGGGAAGTGAACCAGTGGATGGAAGATCTCTTTCTCTCCTCCTCCCTCTGTACTCTGCTTTTCAAATAAATTAATTAAAATCTCATGGAAATTTTTATGTCAGTTTCATTTATAACCACCCAACACCAAAATGGTTTACCTATCATTCAATAAATTGACAAACCAGCATGCTTTTATTGTGTAGACATGGCACCATTCAATGTCCATTGTCAGCATGAGAAATCTGAATATAATCTCTCTGGTTATGGTTTATGCATGGCAATGCCATGAACTATAATAAAAATATTAAAATAGGATATTATTTTAGAATAATTTTAATATTCCTCATAGAATAAAATTGAATTTGGACTTCATTTTTACTATATAAATTCATGATTTGCTGATTAGTGTCTTATATTCTACTGGATGACTACAATCTGATTGTTAGATAATTTATTCCAGTATCTTATCAGGGTTTGAGCTCACTGACCAATGATTGCCAGTGGTACTGTTTCCCATTCTTTTTAAATTAAAATAAGTAGATAATCATTGCTGTTTTTCAGAGAGTTTCTGTTGCTCAAAGTTTTCAAAAAAAATTTCTCAGAAGTAGAATTTGCTAAAAAGCATTTAACAGTTTCTAGCATCTTTAATGATAAAAGCTTCTCAGAAAATTAGGAACAGAATGGAACATGATAAAGGGCGTGTTACGTTGAATCATAACCCCCTATGTGATGGCAGTGGAGGAAAGGAGGGGCTGTGGCTTCTCATTAGGTCAAGAGACAGAGACCTCATGTAGGGGATCAGTGTCCTCTTAAAGACCTTAGAATAGAGCTTCCTCACATCTTCTGCTGTATTAGGACTGTTGAAGATTGAACAGGACTTGCCCTCCAAACAGAACCGGACATTAAATCCCAAATTCTGGGGCTAGGGAATTGACTCATTTGGTTAATCCTCCACCTGTGGCACCGGCATCCCATATGGGCACCGGGTTCTAGTCCTGGATGTTCCTCCTCCAGTCCAGCTCTCTGCTGTGGCCTGTGAAAGTGGTGGAAGATGGCCCAAGTGCTTGGTCCCTGCACCTGCATGGGAGACCAGGAAGAAGCACCTGGCTCCTGGCTTTGGATTGGCGCAGCGTGGGCTATAGCGACCATTTGGGGAATGAACCAATGGAAGGAAGATCTTTGTCTCTGTTTCTCTCTCACTGTCTATAGCTCTACCTATCAAATAAAAAAATTCCAGATTCTTAGGTTAACAGTTCTTGAGTTAATGAAATGGTTGATGGTTTAGTGCTCAGACTTGATGTAATTACAGAGGCAGGAGATGGTCTAATGAGAGATCTTTTAAGTCCATGAGGGGCTTTTCCATGGAAGGTAGTTCTTGCAAGAGGGTTGGCTATGTACACCCAGTTCAGTCTAGCTTCTCTCTGCTTCTTGGGTCACCATGTGATTTTCCCTCTGCACAACCTCTGCATCCTCCAGATGTCAGTCTGACGAAGCTCCCCATATTGAACTGGGCACTTGGAAATGCGGTAAACTAAAACAAGTCTTTTTCTCCCAGTAGCCTTCTCTAGGCTGTTTTTTAGTTAAAGTAACAAAAAGTTGGTTAATACAAGGACTTAGTGAGAATAGGCTTTCCCTGACCATGAACAACTTCACCAGACACTGAATCTACTGAAATCCTGATCTTGGACTTCTCATTCATTAGAGCTATATAGAACAAATTTTTGCTTTTTAGAAGCCATTCACTTTGATAATTTGCTATAACTGCTTATACTAAGGTATTTATGAGGAAGCCATAGTCAATATTATCTTCAATAGTGAAAGACTAAAAGTATTCTATTTACACCAGGAACAAGAAAAGATGCCCATTTTGACTATTGCTCTTCAGTATTGTACTGGAAGTTCTACCGGAGTAAGGAAAATAAATGTTGCAAATTACAAAGGAAGACACAAAGCTGTCTAATTGCAAATTAATTTATATTATATATATATATATATATATATATATATATATATATATATGTAAAACCCAAAAGAGTGCACATACAAATGCTGGAACTAATATTCAAATTCAGTAATGATACAGATAACAAAAACAAAACAGAAAACTATAATTGTATTTTTATATAGCAGAAATAAATAAAATGAAAGTTAAGGAGATAACTACATTTACAATAGTAGTTATAAGAGAAGATACCTAAAAAATTTAAATGATATACTAAAAGATAGTGATGAAGGAATATGAAGAGGGCATAAGTAAATAGAAAAATATCAGATGTTTATAGAAGAGCAGAAATAATGTGAAGATGTATTATTCAAAGTGGTTTTCAGTTTCAATGCAATTCCTATCATGCCTGTAGTCTTGATTTTTTGTACTGATGCAAAACCCAATCATCTAAATTGCAATTGTAGAACTTTCTTAGTCTATGTTGTACTGATAGAGTACCACAGACTAATAAATTTATAAAGGAAATAAATTTCTCACAGTTCCTAGGCTGAGACATCTAATGGATATCACTGGCATCTGACAAGGACTTCTATGCTGTGTCACAGTGTGAAAGAAGGGAAAATGAGCTTGTACAGAACAGGAGCAGGAAGGCTCATGTATAAGAAACCTCCTTCCATAAGAACAGCACAATCATTCATGAGGTTTACCTACATTAGCCCACACTTCTCAGTACTGTTGCAATGGAAATTGTTTCCATTATGTGAATTTTGGGGGCCATAGCCTGATAATTTTTTTAAAGATTTATTTATTTGAAAGACAGTTACAAAGAGAGGTAGAGTCAAAGAGGTCTTCCATCCACTGGTTCACTCTCCAGATGGCCACAACGGCTGGAACTGCACTGATCCGAAGCTAAGAGCCAGGAGCTTCTTTTGGGTCTCCGATGTGAGTGCAAGGGCCCAAGGACATGGGCCATTTTCAACTGCTTTCCCAGGCCATAGCAGAGAGCTGGAGCAGAAGTGGAGCAACTGAGTCTCGAACCAGTGCTCATATGGGATGCTGGCACTTTAGCCCAGGGCTTTAACCACTGTGCTACAGCGCCAGCCCCAATAGTCTGAGAATTAACAATTTGGAAAAATAAAGGGGTCTTATACTTATGGATTTTAAAACTTAGCACAAAATGTCAGTAATGAAAGCAATGTAGTCTGTCATAAGGATAGTCCAGTGGACCAATGTAATAGAATTGAGCTTCAAGAAACAAAACCATACCTATATGGTCAATTTTTACAAGGATTGTGAGACCATTCAATGGAGAAAGAATAGTACTTTAAACAGTGCTGGGAAAACTGGATTTCCAACTGCAAAAGAAAAAATGAGATATTTCATAACCTATGCAAATATTAATCTCAAGTAGACCAAAGACATAAATGAGGGAACCTCAGAGTTCATCGAAAATGAAAGTATTTGGCACCAACATAAATTCATATTTGAATTTCAAATATTTCTGCTTGTGTAAGTGTTGATCCTGCAAAACTGTGGGAGGCAACTAACATGGTAAATATTTATGCCTGAATTTGGTGATGGATTCTTAGATGGCACACCAAAGCATTAATAACATGATTTCATAAATAAACATTACTTCAGAATTAAATTTTTGTGTGACAAAGAGACATTAAGAAATGAAAGTAAAATAACATTCAATAGGAAAAATATTTTTAAAGCATTTCTTTTAAGAGTGTAATATACAGATTACATAAAGAATTCTTAAAATTCAACAACAACAAAAGATAATTCATCCAATCAGAGTCAACAAAACACTTAGGTAGATATCTTTACAGAGAGCTATTTGAATAGCCATCAAGTACTTGGATATTTATGTCATTAGTTTTTGGGAGTTAGAAATCGAATTATGATGAGGTACCACTTTATACATACTAGAAAGACATAACTAGACACACAAAACAATTCTCTCCACCCACATACAGCAGGAATTGGAAGGATGTGAAAAAAGTAGAACCTAGCACATTAGTGGTGAGAATGTAAAATAGTTCAGTTACTCAGGAAAACAATTTGGTGGATTATCAAAAAGTTGAACATAGTTTATATGATGCTGAAATTCCAACCCTAACTATGTACACAAATTATTACAAGCAGATGTTCAGAAAAGTACATGTTCACACATTTCATAGCAGGACTATTCCCATGGTGAATAGGTGGAAACAACCCAAAAGTTAATCATCTGGTGAATAGATAATTAAAAAGTAGTATATACATAAAATGTTATTGTCATAAACATAAATGAAGCACTATTAAATGCAATATTTAGAACCTCTAAAACATTATGCCATGCAAAAACACAAATATCACAGGTTGTATGATTACATTTACATGAGATATCCAAAATAGGTGTAATCATAGAAACACAATGTAGATAGGTGATTTCCAGGGGCTGGAGAGAGGGAAGAAGATGTTTAGTGAGTACTTGTGAGTGATGGAAAAATTTTGAAACTAGGTAAAAGTATTGGCTATACAACACTGTGAATGTACTAAGTACTTTGAGTTATTAACTGTATTATTAACTTTGAAATTGTCACAGGAATTTCACTTTAACAAATTATTAGAAAAATGACAACTACCTAGTACAGACACAGATTATTGGCTAGCAAAACTGATTTGCATGCGTGGAGGTCTTAAATTATATGACACTCATGGAGGTAAAGTGCCTTTCTGAAGCAGTGACTGAGCCTTAGTTGATTTTGCTACCCTGTGGATGGACCACAAAGGTGTTCCCTTTTTTCTTTGTTTCATCTGCAGGCAGGTGAGAATGGGAGGTGGCTGGTAACAAGTTGGCATATGTTGCTTAACTCAGGAGAAAGATGATGTCTGAGGTCTTGGACCTAGTATCTGCAAAATGGATAATCATATGATTAAAAGAGTTGATTTTTAACTACACGATATTTCTTTCACAGATCTTATAATGGTTATTACTTGCTTGACATTTCCCCTTGAATGGTAAATAATACTTGAAATTTATTTAGTTGTTTAGACTACCCCCCCCCTTAATATTTGCTTCTTTGTAGTAGTTGATCATCAATCAGTTTTACTCACTGAAAATATTATAATTAAGATCCCCTGGTCCTAGTTTTCCATATATAAAAATGATCTGTATCATAGTATACTGTGAAGACCATCAATAATATGTCATGGTAATAGTTGGCCTTCTTATCCCATGTCTGAGTAACTCAAATGTCTAGCACTTCTTCTGCACAAGTTGCTCTAGGAAACCAAACAAAATATTTTATTTCCACCCAGTTTGAACATGTCAGTCGTAATTCTGACCATATCACTATTTCCTATTGATTGATCCTGTTAATTCTAATGCTCTTTAGTTGATTCTCTTTGATTAGCTCATCTTAAATGTTGTGTTTTTTTCTGACACACAAAGTAGTAACAGCATGTTTCTCATTTCCAGGCGGATTTCTTCTCAACCATCTGGGGTAGTTTAAGCCTTATTTTTTTCCATAAGGGGTGTTCCATTATACAGGTTATGATTCAGTCATAATTGAAGTCTGAAGTTACTATTTAAAGTTTCTGTTGATAGACAAGCAGAAAATCAACCTTGAGTCCTTCTGAACAGCATGGAAAGGAAAGACATGTCTAAGAGGAGAAATGAAGCTTTGAAAACAACTGCTGATATTTTAGCTGCTAGAGGAATGAGTTTTGTGATTTCAAATGCATACAAGTGGGTGTCTTGTAGATTTTACATACACTTTGTCAGACGTAGTGATAGCCAGTCCTTCCCCCAACCTTCAACTCTACTTCTTTCCTAACCTATTGTGTTTGGCATTTCATTTTATTCATTATATTTTTGCAAGTATTATATGTGATACTATGCTACTTCACGTCAAGCATATTGACACAGGTGATAAGGTTTCCTTGAATGTGTAACATACATTTAAGCTATGGGCACTCGTCAAGCATTTATTCTGCAAGAAGAGCATTGTTTGATGGACTAAGAAAATGATAAGCTGATGTTTGCAAAGACTGTCTGATCTGTCCACATTCATTCACTATATTAAATCATTGTTGACACTTTTTAAATGTCAAGGTGCTTTCTCTCTTAATATGATTTCAAGGGATGTTGAGTTCAAGAAAGAGCCTTGATAATATTCCAAGTGTTTGGAATGTAGTATGTAACATTCCTTTGTGCTGGGTAATTTTACCTAACAGAGTGACATTTGTGGCTTCTTACATTCTTCAATGCCTTTATACATTTATTTTGCCCAAAACATACTTGAAAGTTAAAACCTTTCCATAAATATTGGCATAGTTTTCTTTTTGAAAAGAATACTGTTTTGGCAAGAATGAAAGTTGTTAGTGGAATTTTAACTTAACAAGATATGTGAAACTGGAAGATATATACACACATACACTATATATATACAGATATACATATATACGTATGTGTCTTATATAAGGTAGAATAACAGTCTCTCTACCATTTATTACCAAATGGACATAATGAATAATATATTCAATATATAATTATGTAGTGAATCAAATAACCCCATTTAATATAATCTCTTGATAACGAAGAATTTCATTTTCAAAAAGTGTTTAATAATCTATCCATAGCACAGCATTTCCTGATTTTTCTGTTATTAAAATTTCTATTTACTTACTAGTTGCAAATAAAATTTCTCTATTTGGAAAGAAATGGAAAATGGCTAAATTTTTCTTAACTATCAATGTAGGTAAATTTCAGTTTTATCTATTTTAAAGAGAAATATCATGGAACAAGCAAGCATCAATATTATTTAGAGAGAAAATATGACGAAAATGTTGACAGGGTCTTGAATAGAAGTCGTTGGGTCTAACTTTTCCAAGGGTAGCCAGAGTTTTAAAATACATATGAGAATCCTATTAGTTTCCCATGTTAAAACGACAACAAAATTTAGCTAACATTCAAAATCCTCTCTCTCTTGTATCCATTTCTGATTTTTTTTGTATATTTACCATTTCTCTAAAAACACTACTCTTTTTAGAAGTGGGAAGCATGGAAATGAGTAAAAGTCATTTTAAAGATTTTTTTTTTTTATTTTTGACAGGCAGAGTGGACAGTGAGAGAGAGAGACAGAGAGAAAGGTCTTCCTTTGCCTTTGGTTCACCCTCCAGTGGCCGCTGCGGTCGGCGTGCTGTGGCCAGCGCACCGTGTTCATCTGATGGCAGGAGCCAGGTGCCAGGTGCTTCTCCTGGTCTCTCATGGGGTGCAGGGCCAAGCACTTGGGCCATCCTCCACTGCACTCCCGGGCCACAGCAGAGAGCTGGCCTGGAAGAGGGGCAACTGGGATAGAATCTGGCGCCCCAACCGGGACTAGAACCTGGTGTGCCGGTGCCGCAAGGCAGAGGATTAGCCTGTTGAGCCACAGCGCCGGCCTAAAGATTGTTTAGTGGGTAAGGAGAAACTTTAGCAAATTGTGTCTTGTTTTATTTAGAAAGATGGATGTTTAATGTGTCAGGATACTGTATCCAGGGTTAGAAATATGAAATTGTATTTCTGATTCTAGCTCAGTTGCTAGCTATGACAATTTCCCCAAATATTTTAGCTTCTGAAAAACTGAAGCTAGTGTTTCTTGTGGAAAATAAATATGGAATATTGTTTATATAATATCTAGTACTGTTAATATAAATGTTCTGTAAACAGTATTATATATTATATAAAATGTTTTTATAAATGAGTATGAATGTTGACACTCATGAAACATCATTACTGTTATTCCCTTTTATTATGTAATGGTAGGATGTTTGCCTTGATCAGGACGGAAGTAATAAACCTAATCAGTATTTAGTTAAATTTAATTTAAAACTCTACACCACAGAATAAGCACAGAAAATGATACAGAAAATAAAGAAGTAGATTCCTATGAAAGAGTATAACTTGGTATGTGCAATAGTCCATTAAAGTACGAGTTCCTTCAGAGAGAACCAGCATCCAACACAAAACCTTGGCATAGAACAAATGCTAAAAACTGTTGAAGTGAATTCACCTGATATTGCTAGTGACCCTACATACATTCCAAAATATCTTATAAAATTCTAGGGAATACATGAGCTCCTGTTGTTATCTCTGGTTGGATTCTATATCCAGTTTTAGAAGCAGTTGATAAAAGGCAAAGGCTGTTTAAGGAGGGGGAAATGTCTTCAGAAAGGCTAGAGAGACAGGAAAATTCTCTGCAAGGGACAGTTGAAGACACCCTCGGTTGCTTTAGAAGGACCAAGAAGCTGCTGAACCAAAAGATCTATCAGAGGGAGTTGAGCCAAGCTTTCTGCAGATTTTCTGAAAATTGAGATGTGCTAAATTGATAGATACTACCATATATGATTGAAGTTTTTTTTTTTTTAATTATTTATTGGAAAGGCAGAGTTAGGGTGAGTTAGATCTTTAATCTTCTGGTTCACTCCCCAAATTGCCACAGCAGCTGAAGCCAGGATCCCAGAACTTCATCCAGGTCTCTGACATGGGTGCAAGGGCCTGTGGACTTGGACCATCTTGTGCTGCTATCCAAGGTACATTAGTAGGGCAACTGGGACTCGAACCAGCACCCATCAGGGATGTTGGCTTCACAGCTGATGGCTTAACCTGTTAAACCATAATCCTGGCCCCAAAAATGATTAAACTCTTAAAGTGATGAGAGGAAAAAAAATGACAAAAACTTGAGGTGCACAATGCTAGAATGATTGAGACTATAAATTCAGGTGCCACATTTTCGTACGGATTCTTTAGCCAGATGATTTACATCTGCACATCTATATTATAAAATTAATTCGATTGGATATAATCAGCATCCACTAAATACCAGAATTTACACTAACATCTGGCAATGTGTGTGTATGCATGCTTGCTGGCATCAAGTTCTTCATTTTCAAAGTGTTAAAAATTATGACAGAAAAAAATACATAATTGAAATTAACTAAAAAACGCTGTTTAATAAATGCTCTATTACTGCTTTTGAATATTTGCCAAGAGGATTTTGAAGGTTAGTAGTGTTTTCAAATACTAGGAAAGCTAATTGGATTAAATCCAGAATATCTTTAGCTTAACAATTACTATGTTTCTGTATAGAAAGATGACTGAAAAAGTAACCTCCACTTGATGAAAGTTATATGCTGAATTAACGTTTCAGCCTTCATCTGTAAAGACTGGCCTCCTTTGCAAAGTGCCCCTTACAGCGCTCTGACTTGCATTGGACAGTCATAGGAAGAGATGTGGGGAAGAGAGAGAGTGCCTCAACCAGCAACTGGGATATGAAGAATCAGTGTGTGAAGGGCTGGTGCCCTTCTAATGAACAGTGAAATGGACCTTGGCTTTTAAACATGGAAATGTGTTATTTGGCCTAAAAGCTTTCTGAGAATAATCTCAGTAACATTCATTATCGTTTCAGATTGAATAACAAGGGGACAAAGCTGGGAAGACAACCTTACTCACAAGGCATTTTTCAAAAATTCTTGATCTTAAGGGATATGAATTAGCTTGTTTGATTTTATCTTGTATACTGGCCATCATAAAATAAATTCCAATTCCCTGTTTACTGAGTCATTATAGCTCAAAATAATATATTATGTACTGCCTAATAAACGGGAGGAGAGGAACCACTGGGCTCCAAACATGAAGAAAAGTTGAGGAAATCAAAATAGCAATAGCTTGATATGATCATCTTGTGTTTAAATATTGCACTGTGGGGCTGACGTTGTGGTATGTGGGTACAGCCACTGCCTGCAATGTTAAGGCATCTGATATGGGAACCGGTTCGAGTCCCGGCTGCTACTCTTCTGATCCAACTCTCTGCTGTGTCCTGGGAAAGCAGTGGAAATTGGCCCAATCCTTGGACTCCTGCACCTGCATGAAAAACTCAGAGGAAACTCCTGGCTCCTCGTTCCAGATCGGCCCAGCTCCGGCAGTTGTGGCTGTCTGAGGAGTGGCCCACTCATTGGAAGACCTCTCTCTAACTCAGCCTTTCAAATAAATAAGCAAATCGTTACAAAAAAATTCTGTTGTACTCTGTAAAAATGTACACATGCTATACAAATTTTCATGCAACATTTTGTAAGACCAAAAGAAAATTAAAAGAATGGCAGATAAGCGGTTGCCTGATTTTTGGTATTGGTGATGTATATACTGTTTCCTGATAATAGTTACATGACCATATACAATTGTGATAACTCAGCACTCTTTATAAGTAAAATAAGTGAATATTATTGTTTGTTAAACTTATAGGGGGGCAAGCTTCGTGGCACGGCAGTTAAGCCACCACTTCTAACTCAGCATCCCATATCAGTGTGGTGGTTGGAGTCATTTTTGATAATGCAACTGGGAAAGCAACAGAAAATGGCACAAATACTTGGCACTCTAGCACCTATGTGGATTCTTGGCTTAGTCCTGGACCAACTCTGGATGTTGTGAACATTTGTGGTATGAACTGGTGGATAGAAGATTCTCTTTCTGTCATTCTGCCTTTTAAATAAGTAAGTTAAAAAACAATCTAAAAAATTGAAAAAAGGATTTTGAGACTATATTCCACACATTTTAAAAAGAAAATGAACTGAATCATTGAATAAATAAATAAAATACAAATGTAAGGAATCTGCAAAAAATAAGTCAGAAAATAAACAGTGATGAGCATTTGGTATAGGGTCAAGATAGTGGCTAAGACACTTCACATCCCATACTGGGATTTCCAGTTGTGGCTCCTGACTACAGACCCCTGCGAACACAGATATTATGAAACAGTGATATTGCAGTGATAACTCAAGTAATTGGGGTTTAGCCACCCATGTACGAGTCCTACTTTGAATTCCTGGCTCGTTGCTTCAGCTTGGACCAGCCCTGGCCATTGCAGACTTCTGGGAAATTATCAGATTGTCTTCATCTCTATTATGCTCTCTTTCTCTCTCAAGTAAATGTATAAATAAAAATTTAAAAATATATAAAAATGTTTTGTTGGACCTCTTCAATTAATTAACTTCAATACATTTAATATATTATCAAATGCAACTTTGAAATGTTTTATGATTATATTGATATGGGAATAATTTTTGTTAGAACTTGCTTGGGGATTACAGAGGAAGTTCATTAATAGTTTCAGTTTTTATTTTAGAGTTTTAAAAATGGCTTTTGTTAGGAAATTTCAGGTCTACATCAAAATTGAGGGGAAGGTACAGAGATTTCCCGTACACCTCAGACCCCCCACAAGCATAGACTCCTCCCTCAGCAACATCTCCCACCAGAGAGGTGTACTCCTCACCAACACTGAACCTGCATTGATGTGTCATTCTCACTCAGACTCCACAGTTGACATAGAGATTCAGTCTTGGTGTTGAACACTCTCTGGGTTTAGAAAAATTTAAAATGGTCTCTATCGGCCTTCAGAGTATCAAGTAACTGCATTGCCTTAAGAGTTTTCTGTGTTCTACCTATTCAGCCCCACATCCCCCCATCCACTGGCAACCAGTAATTATATTTACTATTTCCATAGCTTTGCCTTCTCCAGTGTGCCATTTATTTGTAATCATATAGTGTGTAGTGTTTTCAGTAACATGCTTAATCTTTGTGTCTTTTCATTGCTTGTGAACTCATTAAATAAATTCAACAAATACATGAAGTCCACAGGTGCATAGGCTTTTTTCCTGGCCTTTTTGTAGCATATTGCAGTTTTTCCTTTCACAATTTGAATATTTTCTAACACATGGACATTTGGGATTGTGTAGTAAGAATTTGAGTATGTAGTTTTTCTTTTTGCACCTGTATATTTTGGATCAATGTAGATATTGTCCAGAGACTAAAAAATTAACCCAGAATGCCTGGTCATTTCCCTTAAAGAAACTATTTCTTGAATGAAAGAAACATATGTTACATTTTAGAATAATTCCAATCACTCTGTTGTAGTAAAAACACATTTTTGTGATGGAAATGTTAAATTTAACATGTAATTTCTCCCAGATTGCTTTGCAATACATGTAAATAAATAGAACCGTCTCTAATATTAAAGTGTTCTTAGAAATGTTTTTGGCTTGAAAATTTTGAAAACCACTTACTTGAAAATGCTTATCTATTCTTAAAGATTTGGTATTTTCATTTTTTGTTTCCTCAAGGTTTGGCAAAATTCTTTGAGATCTGAGTTTCTCAGTAATTGTGAAAAATCTGATTTGATCTTAATCTATGGCTAGTGTCTGGATACAGAGTCATTACATAAATAGAGGCCCTGGAAAAGGAGTGCTTCTGGGAAGAAGTCCAAGGCTGAGCCACTTGATAGTACACAATAATACCTATCCTCATATTTTCCAGAAAGAAGAGACGTTAAATGTGAGAAAACCCAATGAAACTGCTCAACATTGCTGTCATTCAATAGGGAACTTTTACCACATATTTCTTTTTTTAAAATAAGGAATATTCTTTTAATAAAACTAGTATTCTCTATATACACAATATTTGAAATGTTTAAAAATATTCTGTTAATTTCAAAATCTAGTACTAGTAAACTTCAAATATTGATTTTACACAAACTATATCAACATTTAATCATCAACTTTATTCTTTATCCCTCAGATTTATAATAACCATACATTAATATTCTGTATTCTCAAATGGAAAGAATTTGTTAAATTTATGTATTTAATTTACTGATTCCTTGGCCTTCAGGGTAAGATAGATAATGAAGATTTTAGGATTTTAGATTTCTACAGTTAGTCACATGATGAATTGCACACTAAATTAAAGTTTATGTAAACCTGTTTACAAAACCTTCCAGAAAAATCTGAGGTGAGCTAAACTTAGAAAATGACCTGGACAGCACTGCAGAATGAAATTGGTATAGAATGTTCCACCTCATAAATGCAACTTGTGTTTAAAGCCAGAGAAAGGCAATGACACATGGAAACAGTCTAATTGGCTGTAGTTGCATTTGTTTAAATTGACATATTCTGATCATTTGGCAGCCTGTGATTGGCTGAAGCTCTCCTGCTTCAAACTCTATTGGTTTATAACATGTCTATACTAATTTATAATTTATTTACACATTAAGCTAGGGTATAGTACCCTAAATATGAAGGCTGCTTGGGTCAGATCTAACCATACAAATCTGGAGGCAGATTGAGGTCAAATTTAACTCATTCTAATGCAACATATATAATATTTAAAAATATTCTCCATGGTATGTTTAAAATAAAATGAAACTGACCCACAGAAATGAGTAAACATTTCTGTGTTTAAGTTGCATCTTGTCTAAAATGTAATTTTAAGGAGTGTCACATTTAAGATGAATTTTAAATTGTAGGAAACAATTCTAATGTTCCTTAAGGAGATTCATATCTAATTGTAATTTATTTCTATTCTTAGTATCTTTTGTTATTTGCTGTTGTCTCTCATTCAGTCCTCTTACATTTAATGTTTATATCTTCATGTGTATATACTTAGGCATCTCTGTTGATAGCAGCTCATAAAAACTTTGCCTATTTTGCCAAATAAAATAAAATAGAGGAAAGTGAGAAGCCATTTTACTATTGTCATATGTACTGGAAAGTGTAAGCTCAGTTTGGAGATCTTGCTCTTAACCTCAGTAGGATACTATTCAGAATATTTTTAAGACATGATGTTATAGCACAATTTTGTATTTAGAGAAAATATTTGAGAGAATAGCACAGAGTTCCAGAGTATAGGTTAACTAATGTCCTTTATTAATATCTTACATCATGGTGATAACACTATCATACTTACCCAATGTGATACATTATTATTAAATTAAAAAAGAAACATTGTTGTTTCCTACTTTTTTTTTTTTTTTTTTTTGACAGGCAGAGTTAGAGACAGGTCTTCTTTCCATTGGTTCACCCCACAAATGGCTGCTACGGGCCATGCGCTGCGCCGATCCTAAGCCAGGAGCCAAGTGCTTCCTCCTGGTCTCCCATGCGAGTGCAGGGCCCAAGTAGTTCGGCCATCCTCCACTACCCTCCAGGGCCACAGCAGAGAGCTGGACTTGAAGAGGAGCAACCAGGACAGAATCTGGCGCCCCAACTGGGACTAGAACCCACGTTGGTGCCACAAGCAGAGGATTAGCCAAGTGAGCCAAGGCACTGGCCAATTCTCTGTTTTTCCCTGGTGCCCTTTTGTTCTCTTCCAAAATGCGCCAGAGTGCCGTATCCATTACAGACAATATCTCGTGTCTAGGTTCCTCTTGCCTCTGATAAATTTTACAGATTTTCTTTGGTATTGATCATGAGAGTTTTGAGGAATCAAGTATTTTGGAGAATTTGCTGTCATCAGGATTGATCTGACATTTTCCTCATGATTGGAATGGGATTATGAGATTTGAGGTGTGAGAGCAGAGAATCAAAGCATCATTTTCATCACACCAGGGTCACACAATACTAGTGGGATTTGTTACTGATATTAACCTTTGTCATCCAGCTGAAGTAGGTTTTGTTAGGTTTCTGAACTGTGAAGTTAGATTTCAGTGCTTCCCCATTCTTTTCTACACCTTTTGCACAGAAATTCCTGTGAAGGGAACATACTTAATGAATGCTAACCTACAGTGCTTGACTTTGAAGGGAGAATAGATCCATTGGAATTCTTCCTCAAGGGGGTCTGTCAGTTCTTCCCATTAATTCATTTAGTCATTTATCTTAGTATGGAATCATGCATACTCATTTTATACTTTGGGTTATAACTGAACACTTATTGTTTTGCTCAAAATGTTGCAGCATTGGACATCAGGAGTAATTTCAGTTGGCTCCTGCTCCCCTTTGACATAACAGAGAAAGAGAACCAGAGGGAGAGGAAGAGAGAAAGAAACACAGAGATCCTCCATCCAGTAGTTCACTCCCCATATGGCCAAAATGGCCAGGCCAAAACCATAAGTTTGATCTGAGTCTCCTGCATGGGTGCAGGGGCCCAAGTACTTCATCCATCATCCCCTGCTTTCCCAGGTGCATTAGCAGGGAGCTGGATCAGAAGGGGGGCAGCCAGGACTGGAACAGGTACCCAAATGGGATGCTGGTGCTACTGACAGGATCTTAAGTGGTACACCATAGCGCGGGTCCCCAAAGTGTTTATTTTCATCCCAGTGCCAGGCTATTTTGACTATGACAACCCTGTAGTATGTCTTGAAATCTGGTATTTTTTTTTAAGATTTATTTATGTATTTGAAAGGCAGAGAGGCAGAGGGAGGGAGTGAGGGAGGGAGGTCTTCCATCCACTGGTTCACTCTGCAAATGGCCTCAGTGACTAGACCTGGGCTGATCTGAAACCAGGGTTCTGGAGCTTCTGGGTTTCCCTTGTGGCTGCAGGGGACCAAAGACCTGGGCCATCTTCTGCTGTTTTCCCAAGCAATAGCAGAGAGCTGGATTGGAAGTGGAGCAGCTGGAACTCAAATCAGTGCCCATATGTGATGCTGGCACTGCATGTGGCGGCTTTATCCAGTAAGCCACAGCACAGATCAACAATTTGTATCTCTTTAGATTCTTCTTCTTGCCTAATGGCTTGACTAAATCTTCCAGGACTATATTGAATAATAATGAGATTGGGTATCCTTGTCTGGTTCCAGATCTTAGTGGAAATGCTTCCAGCTTTTTCCCACTCAATATGATGCAGGCTGTGGTTTGTCATATATTAACTTAATTGTGTTGGATATGTGTTCTTTCTGTACCCAATTCTTAACAGTTCTTTATCACAAAAGGATGTTGTATACGATCAAATGCTTTCTTTGCGTCTGTTAAAACAGTCATATGGTTTTTATCCTTCATTTTCTTGATTTGGTATATCATGTTTATTGATTTATATATGTTGAACTTCACATCCCTGGGATAAGTCATACTTGGTCTATGTGGATGATTTTTTATTTTTAATTTTTAATTAGTTTTTAACAGACTCAATGTGGTTTGTTGATATAATTCTAAGAACATAATAATACTCCCTTCTCTCTGTCTCTCTCCTACCGTCCTTTCTTTTTTTTTTAAAGTTTTTAAAATAACATATTTTAAATATTTCAGTAAAAAATCTTATTGTTTCACCCAATAAGCTTAACAATTAAAAAGACTCTAATTTAGTTGGAATATAGATAAGACTAAACAATAGATAAGACTAAATAGATAAAACTAAAAATGATCTTTTTGATTTGTTGTTGAATGTGATTTGCTACTATTCTGATGAGGATTTTTGCGTCTGTGTTCATAAGGAATATTGTCGTATAGTTCTCTTTTCATTGTTGCTGTTTTATAAGTAAATTAGTCTGGTGCTTTGGTGGCAGGAAGAGAGGGAAGCAATCCTTCACTGAGCAGAGTGGATGCCATCCCCACCAAACACTGCCCAATTCACCATGCTGGACTCAAAGCCAGCTGGGACCATGGAATTCCCACTCAGTAACTTTGAACAGCCCTTATCTTGACAGTTGAGTAAGTAATTTTTATACTATTTCTATTTGTTGAATTCTTAGTGTAGTTAATTTTATGTGCATTAGGTTAATTGAAAACATATTTTAGTAAAAAATAAGAATGGAGGCCAGCACCCCGGCTAACTAGGCTAATCCTCCACCCGCCGTGCCAGTACTCTGTGTCCTAGTCCTGGTTGGGGCACCAGATTCTGTCCCGGTTGTTCCTCTACCAGTCCAGTTCTCTGCTGTGCCTGGGAGGGTAGTGGAGGATGGCCCAAATGCTTGGGACCTGCACTCGAATGGGAGACCAGGAGGAAGCACCTGGCTCCTGATTTCAGATTGGCGCAACGTGGGCTGTGGCAGCCATTTGGGGGATGAACCAATGGAAAAGGAAGACCTTTCTCTCTACTCTGCCTGTCCAAAAAAAAAAAAAAAAAGAGAGAGAAAAACAAGAAACGAGATAGAAGAGAGGGAAGAGGAAAAAGGGTGGGGTTGCAGGTGGGAGGAATCACTGCGTTCCTAAAGTATTTAAGAAATTATGAAGTTTGTATACCTTAAATAAAAGGATTCTGTTGAAAAAATAATTTTTGTCCTTTTACATCACAAAAAAAAAAAAAGATCTGTGGCACTGGCCACTGCAGCCTCCTTTCGACTTCCCCAGAGAGAAGTGTGCAGAGCACTGGAGTTGGTGACATACTACCAGTTGCTGTGTGTCTGTTCTTTCTTCTTGATGTCTATGTAGTCCCTCTTCTGTTTTGTCCATTTTCCACTGAAAATTTCTCTCAGACCATTGGTAACATGGTCCTCCCTTTGTTTTACTGGCATCTTTTTGTGGCTTGAAATCACTTCATCTTCTCACTATTCAGACATGTTGGATTCCCTTCTAGCAATTTTAAAATACATAATTTTTATGTTTTATTGTCTCTTTAGGTTTGAGGTCTTCCAGATCAGTCTGTCCTTTCCTTTATTTCGTGGCAAGAAAATATAAATCTTAGAAGATTTTGGTCGGTGCTGCGGCTTACTAGGCTAATCCTCCACCTGCCGCGCTGGTTCCCCCGGTTCTAGTCCTGATTGAGGCGCCGGATTCTGTCCAGGTTGCTCCTCTTCCAGACCAGCTCTCTGCTGTAGCCCAGGAGTGCAGTGGAGGATGGCCCAGGTCCTTGGGCCCTGAACCTGCATGGGAGACCAGGATGAAGCACCTGGCTCCTGACTTCGGATCAGCGCAGTGCGCCGGCCGCAGTGGCTATTTTGGGGGTGAACAGCTTTCTGCTGTGGCCTGGGAGGAAGCACTGGCCATGGCAGCCATTTGGGGGGTGACCCAACGGAAGGAAGACCTTTCTCTCTGTCTGTCTCTCTCACTGTCTAACTCTGCCTGTCCAAAAAAAAAAAAAAAAAAAAAAACATTAAATTTGACCAGAGTATTAGGAAATTACTTTCATTAAAAAAAAAAAAGATTTTATCTGTTTTTAGTTTTGACAATGGTTATCTTTGAAATTTTGAAATGTATGCCTGACAAAGACTAATACTAATCAGCATTTGTTTAGCTACCTCCCATTTGTCTAAATTTTTTTTTCTTAAGTCTTGTTTTTAAATCCTAAACTAAAAATCACCTTCATTACTTCATAAGAAATACTTGGCATTTAAATGTTTGTTTAGCTGTGTGCATCCATTACTGTTTCCTTTTCCCTATTTTTACATTTCACACATTGATTTTAAGAAGCCTGCCATTTTACAGTTTCTTTTGTAATGTTTCATTTTAGATTTTCTTTAGGTTCAAGTATATTTAAATAGGTCTTTTTATTGGGCTCATTCTTGAAATAAACTTGTGCCTGTATACACTGAAGATAATATTTTAATCCATTCTGGCTGCTGTTTTGATCTTTTAGAGATCATGCTTAATTCAAATTTGTAAGTGAGTGAGCTTTCCTTGCTATGTTTATTTTTAAGGTTTACTTTACTTTCACTTCCTGCAGTTAACCTGTTTTTTTTTTTTTCTACCAGCAAATTATTATCCTTCCTTTCCTTTTATTCCTTGTATTTCATAATGTTTGTTTAATATATCCTTTCTACCTGTTGGTGTGATTTTGGAAATTTGTTTTACCTTTAGATTTTAGAATTCTCTCTCCACCTATTTTCTTTGTGCTCCACTGATGTTCTTTAAAATTTTAGCATAAACTATATATATTAAATGTTTTAGTTGGGATATTTGACACTTTTCCAAATAGCATTTGTCATTTCAGTCTTTGATTCTTTGCTCATTGAAAAAAAAAATAAGGTTTATTTGGAAGGCAACAAGAGAAAGAAGTAGGGAGGGAAGAAGATATCTTCCATTGCTGGTTTAATCTCCAACCCAAAATGCTAGCAATAGCTGGAGTTAAGCTATGCTTAAATAAAGGAGCCAGGATCACCATCAGGGTCCCCTTTATGGGTGGCCAGTATTTAAGTACTTAGATTATCGACTATTGGCTTTTTGAGAATGCATTTTCAGGTCGTGGAAAGGGAAATGGAGGCGGGACTCAATCCTAGGCACTGAGATTAGAGATATGGGCATGTTAAGTGGAGACTCAACTCCTACATCACAACATCCGCCTATCCCCACTCATTTTTGTTCCTACCCTTTTTTTATTTTGAATATACTAAGCATCATGACTGTATATCACAAATTAATGATTTTGGCCGGCGCCGTGGCTCAACAGGCTAATCCTCCGCCTTGCGGCGCCGGCACACCAGCTTCTAGTCCCGGTCGGGGCACCGGATTCTGTCCCGGTTGCCCCTCTTCCAGGCCAGCCCTCTGCTGTGGCCCAGGAGTGCAGTGGAGGATGGCCCAGGTGCTTGGGCCCTGCACCCCATGGGGAGACCAGGAAAAGCACCTGGCTCCTGGCTCCTGCCATCGGAGGAGCGCGGTGCGCCGGCTGCAGCGCGCCGTCCACGGCGGCCATTGGAGGGTGAACCAACGGCAAAAGGAAGACCTTTCTCTCTGTCTCTCTCTCTCACTGTCCACTCTGCCTGTCAAAAAAAAAAAAAATTATTGCTTTTAATATGTAAAATCGTTGCTTCAGTTTCTGGTGGTTCGTTGTATGTTACTTATTATTTAAATAGTATTTGGAAGAAACTGATAACACATTACCTTTTTGGTACTAGCCATGTTTACTTCTGACATGTCTTTTCTAATTTAAGGAAATAAGCTATATATCTAGTTGTCCTCATCCAACCAACCCTTCACAAAAGTGAAAATTAATAAAATTCTGATTGTGTTAGTAGAACTCTGACACTATCTTTCAACAAAGCTCTGTCTTGAATGGTTTGGATCCCCACTTCTCACATTTCAACTCTGATTACCTCCCCATCTTCATTACAAAGTGATATCCCTGTGCCTCATTGGAATCTTGTTTTTTGTGTGCATGTTCTTATCATGGTCTGTAATCATTTCATATTCTCATTTTTTGTTTCCTAAGCTTTCCTACCTCTTCCATTACTTTCTCAACTAAAGCATTGCTATCCTATTATGGAAATGGATCACTGCTTTAGCCTCTGGTGATGAAGCAAATATCTACATATGCATCTACCTACTCATAAACTTAATAGAAGCATTTAGGAATGAACTCATTTATATTTTTGTCATTACTAATTGCTTCTCTTTGTTTCACTGTTTTTGAGATAACATGTTTTTAAGTTATGTTACAGTCAAAGACTTAGTGCTCCACTAAAGAAAGTGCTCAATAAATAAAAATAAAAAGACAAAAGTTCAACAGGGATATAGCAAGAGCTATAAATAATAATTATGTGAAAAGATGTAAATTCCATACATTAAAATTTCATATATAGTACAATTTTTGATAGCTGATGTTTGTTTTTTTACTCAATTTTGCCAAACTCATATTTGCATCCATTGTACCTTCATCCCCAATCTGTGCACATCTACATCCATTCATATTGTATCCATTGTTTCTTTGTGAGATGGCTAATAGGGGAATTGCAAAATGTTCTCAAGTTGAAGCATAGAAATATGACTTCTTTAAGAATTACATTGCAACAACAAAAGCCTTTTTTATTTCCTATTTTCCATTGCAAAAACTTACGAAAATTGATGTAAAATAAGATATATGGCTCATATTCAGTTATGTTAAAACTTGGTACTGCTGCACAGCTAAATCTACTCTCTATGGTGCTACAATACAAGGGCCTTTGGATATTTCCTTGGCATTTGGCAGAGAGAAAGTAATTTCTTACTGAGAGTTATCTAAGTCCATTTTTATTATTTTGAAGTCCTTCATTTCTAATGCTATCAAAATTTCTTCAGAAGCAGCAGCTGCTGTTTTAAAAACTGTATTACTGCATTACTATGTTGTCCTTATTTAGTTATATTATTTCCCTTATATATGAACAGTGAAATAAGAATTTCATATATCTTGGTACTCCAGCATATGCTTTTATAGAAACTAATATTCACAATACCAGGAAAATTAGAATTAATCAAATTTTAAGAGGTCCACATTCCATTAGTCTGAAAGCTTTGTAAGAGCTGAGAACCATCCTTTTTTTTTTTTTTCTACTCTTTTATCCACAGACACTGGGATAATGCAAGGCACATTATTCATTTCTATTCTCTTTCACATTCTTTCTCCTTTTTGAATAAATTAACAAATATGAAAGAGAAACAAGAAGCAAAACAAAATACAGGTGATAGAATCTTGATTTCTATAAATAAATTTCTATAAATAAATAAAAATATGCTAACCTTATTAGGAATTTGGCAAATAAATATAAATAGAAAGGCATTCATTTGATTCCACCCAGAAATAACTGTCTTGAAGAATTGTTAAAAGTGATGAACACCCAAAAGGTTAATCTGTCTTTTGGGCAGTCTCTTAAGCCTTTATATACTAAAACTTTATAAAAAAGTTAACAGATTTAAACATAATAGTGCCTCTGCATCTTCATGGGAACTTCACCATTATTTTTGCCTACTAAATTTTTACTCCAGATCACAATGCAAAATTTTTTTTCACTTAAAAGTACAAAATGTCTTCTTGTCACTATTTATACCTAATGTAATTTTGTGTGAAAAAATACTTATTAGAAAAGCTAAAGGTCAAATAATAGAGGGAAAAATCTATTTACTGTTAGGTATTTCTAAGAAGAAACTATATTAAGATAATGAGATGTAAGTATCACTTGTATAAGGTGCACCTCTCAACTCATTTTGAATCATTTTGGAATCTTCTTGAATACCTTAAAGCTATATTCCTGTAATAGTGATGTGAAATCATTATATTGTTAAAGCATTAAATAGCAAGGCAAATTTGTTGTATTACTTAGATTCAATATATAGGCAATTGATTGGAAATGATGCAATTGCTTTAAAAATCAAGCACAGTTTTAAATTTTTAGGTTACATATAGAAATATATATTAATTTTGCAAAACAGAAGAAATTAGCATTGTGAGTTTAACCTATGGATATCATTGCCAAAATGGAAAATTCAATACACAGTGATTTTTAAACTTAAAATATAGCAAAGCAAAACAAAGGAGTTCATTTCATTTTATTATTATTTTTTTTGACAGGCAGAGTGGACAGTGAGAGAGAGACAGAGAGAAAGGTCTTCCTTTGCCGTTGGTTCACTCTCCAATGGCCGCCACGGCCAGCGCACCGTGCTGATCCCAAGGCAGGAGCCAGGTGCTTCTCCTGGTCTCCCATGGGGTGCAGGGCCCAAGCACTTGGGCCATCCTCCACTGCACTCCCAGGCCACAGCAGAGAGCTAGCCTGGAAGAGGGGCAACTGGGACAGAATCCGGCGCCCTGACCGGGACTAGAACCCGGTGTGCCGGTGCCGAAAAGAGGAGGATTATCCTGTTGAGCCATGACGCCAGCTAGGAGTTCATTTTAAATCATTACAGTGAAAAAGAAGAGAGTTTAGGGTTTCTTTAACGAGATTTTATTCAGTAATTGACAATTTTCTTGTGTAAAACATTTGATTTGAAAATAATTATTGAAATAATTGAGACATAAATTAGATGATATGCACTTTATTTTGGCATTATATTCCTGTTAATAAGTTCCTGTGACTATTTACAGCAATAGATTGCCTTTATATTCCACTTTGGGAATGGTGTGTATAAAAGAAGGAGAATAAACATAAAGATTTGCTGGTCAGATCATGAAAGATGTTTCATTGGCTTAAGTCATATTTAAGAAAAGATTTGTTAGCCAGTAAACCCTGAGTGTAGATTTCTTGTGTAAATATTAAAAGCAACAATGAGTAGAGAATTCTGACAAACTCGAGTGTCTAGTGTTATCTTTGTGTCCGGTTTTAGAATTGGAGGAGAACATTACTCCTCCATTTTTATGAAGAGGTCCCTATTCTTTCTGCTTATGGAGACAGATATCACCTACTGCCTTGGTGGGAAGCTGAAGTCAGAAGCCAAATCTGGGACTCAAACTCAAGCACTCCTTGCAAATCACGAGCATCTTAACTACTAGGCTAAATGCCCACTACCCAAATAGGAAATTATTTCATAGGAGGTTTGCAATATAGAAAAACCAGACTAAATTATTTGTAACAATATTGGTAGTAGAATGCCATTGTATCATAATTGTATCATAATGCCAAACTATATATGCAGGTATTTAGCCAATCTGTGAACAGTATAAGCTGGCTGACAAGGAGCTGTGTGTCCTAAAGCAAAAATAAATAAATACATAAATAAATAACCTTTTATTTAAAATAGCGGTATACACCAAATTTCTAGGCTTTGAAAACATGCAGTCTACCCAGGAGGGGGTTGACATTGGTTGCCATTCACATGACCCTCAAATAAGATGATGAAATGAGTAAGGGGATGGACAAATAATGGGTGAAATAGCAGTTGTCACTGTGAGAGAAAAACGCATGAAGCCTCAAGTTGCCTGCTATCCACCACCACCAGCACCATAATCAGCAAAAGCCTTGGAGGTATTCACTTTAAGTGAGCAAAGAAAGGCTTTTGAGTGTATAAACTTGGAGTTCTTATACACACACAAGCATACATACTGTGCAATCCTGTTAATTCCAGGGTGTGGTGTAGAGACTCTTCCCTCCAATCTCTGCTTTATTCAGGACATTTAAGTTGGGTCTTCACTGAAACAAGACTCCATTTAGATGCTGAGGAATGTTAGTGAGCATGTTGTAGAAAGGTTACTACTATGAAGTTTAGTGTTTCACAAAAAATTAATCCAATACTACCTAACCAATGAATTAGTTATATTTTGAAAGTAACAAGTTCTGTGTCTCAGTAATAACAAACAATAAGTTTGCAGCAATTATGCCAACATCTATGAGGGAAAAGTGTAATAAGCTAAGAAATTAAAAATTGATAGGGCAGATTAGTTTTTCATTCACTTAAAATCTTTATAGAGTGCAAAAATGTACATGAGTGAAATTGTCATCTTGAGATCTGATTATTGTTTATAGCCCTGTCTGTACTTCTGTGGAACAGTGCTCCTTCTATTTTCTACTTGTTTAATTCTTTTTCAGTAGAGGATTAAGCCTGTGAGTTTAAAGTAAACTGAAAGTATTTTAGTGCATACATTGAAAAAAGGAAGGAGGAGGGAGATTGGTGAGGAGGTTTGAAGTATCTTTGTGGTCTTGGAACTGTACATTCAAAATTCATGAAATCTGATTTCTTTATAAAAATAATTAAATATGTACTCTGAAAAACTTTAGTTTCAGAAAGGGAACCTATTTTATTTTTCATTGATACAATTTTTTTTGATAGGCAGAATTGGGGGGCAGGGGAGAGTCTTCTTTCCTTTGGTTCACTCCCCTAATGGCCACTACGGCTGGCATGCTGCGCCAATCCAAAGCCAGGAGCCAGGCGCTTCCTCCTGTCTCCCATGTGGGTGCAGGGCCCAAGCACTTGGGCCATCCTCCACTGCCTTCCTGGGCCACAGCAAAGAGCTGGACTAGAAGAGGAGCAACTGGGACAGAACTGGTGCCCCAACCAGGACTAGAACCCTGGGTACCGGCGCCGCAGGTGGAGGATCAGCCTATTGAGCAGCGCTGCCGGCTGATACATATTCTTTTTTTTTTTTTCTTGACAGGCAGAGTTACAGAGAGAGACAGAAACCTTTTCCGTTGGTTCACCCCCCTAATGGCCACTGTGGCCTGCGCACCGCGCTGATCCGAAGCCAGGAGCCAGGTGCTTCTCCTGGTCTCCCATGCGGGTGCAGGGCCGAAGGACTTGGCCATCCTTCGCTGCCCTACCAGGCCACAGCAGAGAGCTGGACTGGAAGAGGAGTAACCGGGACAGAATCCAGCACCCAGAGTAGGACTAGAACCCGAGGTGCCAGTGCCGCAGGAGGAGGATTAGCCTAGTGAGCCGTGGCACTGGCCCCCATATATATTCGTAATATTCTTCTAAACAAGTTTGCTGTTAATGTGCAGTAGAAAATGAATATAAAAATAAAATGGATATACTCTATTTAAGAAATTAGACTGGGCATACTTTAAATTTAAAATGATTGTAATTGTACACACCATTAATTGCCCTTGCTTAAAAAGAAACTTAATACAGGATAGAGATCTTCAGATAGTATCTTTCAATAAACAGATAAAACTGATAAATACTGAAAAAAATAACTTATTTCACATCTAATTTTCCTTAAAACTTGAATAAATATTTAAAGCAATTTTTTACTTTTTCACACTCATTATTTGATCAGGACATAAATCGTTTAGCAGCAAACTCATATTTTATTTACCAAAAGAAACTTGCCTCCTGGTAAGTTAATGGAACTGGTTTTAGAAGTTTGGAAAATGTACTGTTGTAGTTTATGATTCAAACTTCAGTTTCCATTAGCAACAATCTGATCTTCTACGCTTTTAATATACAGAGAATTGGGATAAATTCTGACCTGCTTGGTTAGAAGGAAATGAGTTGGATTCCTAGATCCATTGAATAGTCAAGGTTCAAAAGCACAAGAATAGTGAGTCCAGAAACACCAAGATATTGGTAAGAGATGTATCTGCATTGCTGTGAAGCAGTACAATCAAGTGGAAATACACACAAGGAAAGTAAGCCCAGAGTTTGAAACTTCTCACACCTTCTAAGATGTGCATGCCTAAGAACTAAATAAAGACATTGTGATCTCAAGGAAAGGATTACTAGGAACTAAGACTTTTATTTCGTTACCTTAAAAAAAAAATCATAGAATGTTTATTCATTTGTGAACTTTCTATTTTTAAAAAATGACCTGTTTCAAGTCATATAGGTGACTATATAGTGGCAAAAATTTCCATGTCTAATGTTAAAACCTATTTAGGTAGTTCTGGACCACTTAGGGACAATATATTAATTTAATAATAACATTAATAATGATATGTTATTACCATGCTCAGTTTTCATATACTTTAGTAGCATATGGTCATGAGATGGGTATTTGTATGTATTAGCACTCCAGTTGTTTATAAATATAATTAAAACATGAGATAAATAAAGCAGAAGTAAGCCTGCCTGGTTAATTCTTCACATAAGAGTCTGTAAATAGGCAATGCAGGTTATCGACTGCTTCTTTCGTCTTAGATTTCTGCCTAGAATGTGTGGTTTTGAGGCTTCTGTCCTGAATGTAACCCTTATTGCCTGCATGGCTGCTGAGCTCTGTCTTGATGCAAGCCCATCTGCAGAGAAGGGTGGAGGGTGGGGAAATGCTGCACTGTGCACATTGAATCTTGTCCCTGCAGTGTGCCTCTCGGGATTTCCATGCAAACATTTCTTCCACACACACACAAAAAATGTTAAAAAGAAACTGTTCACACAGCCACAGATAACTACAAGGCAGCCTGGGGAATAAAATGCAGTATTATTCAGCTGGGCACATTGCTAAGAATGTTGTTAGGGAAAAAAGAACATTGTATTTGGGTGGCAGATTTTATCATCTGTCATTGTTTATAATGTTTTCGTCTCTCCTCTTCCCCTGCTTCACTTCTCCATCTCTCTTCCGTTGTGTTCTTCTGTATCACTTTCTTGACAGGAAAAGAAATAGATATTCAACGTCCAGTTGATTGACTCAGAATCACACACAGTGTACTTACTCCAAATTCTGTGTCTTTTAAAATTATGTATCATCTCATTTAAGGGGTCACATCAGGTTATTTGAAGTTAAAAAATCAAATCTTTGTTTTTAGGTTGTATTTGCAAATTTATTAGAACAAAAAAAGTTGACCAGTGTCTTGTATATAAAATGCACTGTTCTGTCCTGTGACAGCAACATAAAATGGAATGTATGATTTAGGAAAATTTGTGTAAATTACAAGGGTCGGTGGGAATTGGTGAACGCATCAGTAAGAGGCACATACCTTGGAGTAGACTCCTTAGGACTTTGAGACAGTAAGAGTGATAGAGTGAGGCATTGAAGAGTAGATGATAATTCTGAGGTCTCAGTGCTGGGGTCTTGAGTGATTCTAGGTCTTAGGAGGCTATTTCAGAGAAGAAACGCAGCACAATGGAGTACATAGTAAGGTGCACATGAAGGTACCTGGACGGCTGCACAGTTATGGATGTACACCTGAGTTAACAGACCTACCGAAATTACCATTTGCAAGAAGGCTCTAAATAGAAGTTTGATTGTGAGTCGTTTCAGTGTCCTAGAAACATCACTGCCTAATTTGAGCCCAATTTATTTTTCACAAAGTAGCAACCAGGTGGTATTGAGAGAAGAGTGCTAAAGACATGATAGCAAGATGCTCAGAGTCTGTGTGAGCAACATTTCCTAATGCCTTACTTGAATGGGTCCTGGAAGATTGGAAGAAAATGCATTTACCTTATTTGGGTATATTTTTCAGTTGCAGGAGCTGAAGTTGTTTGGTAAAAACGAGGTGCTCCTAGTTAGTCTTCAAATTACTTTTGAAATAAAATGTTAATTTTGCTAGAAATATCAAATTATACCTTTCCTGTTGTTATTCTAGCAGCCATCTTTTTCTTTGCTGAATTAGTCTTCATTTACCACTCATTTGGCAATCATAATTTCTAATGGTCTGTCAACATGTTTGTAGCTGTCTCACCCATGTTTTTACATATATACTACATACACATTTGTGTTGTGAATTTTTGATTTAAAGCCATGGTATAGTAATACTTTATCCATTTCTACAGTGCTCAGCTTATAGCCTGAAGATAGCAAGTAGCAATGCTATTTTTAATGACATTCAAAATAAATGATACTGGCAAGTGGAATACTTTTAAGAAATAATACCTGATTTCTTTTGTGGAAATGGGAAAATACATTTTTGGAAAAAGAAGTTTAGGCCAGCGCCGTGGCTCAACAGGCTAATCCTCCGCCTTGTGGCACCGGCACACCGGGTTCTAGTCCTGGTCGGGGCACCGGATTCTGTCCCGGTTGCCCCTCTTCCAGGCCAGCTCTCTGCTGTGGCCTGGGAGTGCAGTGGAGGATGGCCCAAGTGCTTGGGTCCTGCACCCCAAGGGAGACCAGGAAAAGCACCTGGCACCTGGCTCCTGCCACTGGATCAGCGCGGTACGTCAGCCGTATCGCACCGACCACGGCGGCCATTGGAGGGTGTTCCAATGGCAAAGGAAGACCTTTCTCTCTGTCTCTCTCTCTCACTGTCCACTCTGCCTGTCAAAAAAAAGGAAAAAGAAGTCTGTTTTGTGAGGGAACCAATAATTATTGAGAATAAGAGAATATGATCAAATAAATGATCAAAAGAGGAGGATCATATTTGAAATTTTCCTGAAAACGTTATTAGAAGAAACTCAACAAAAATGAATTATGATGTTACTTCACACTGATATCAAAATATGAACATTTATGAGCAATATGGAATCAAAACAGTAACACATTTCTCTGAAATATTGTGACATTGAAATAGGCCATGAAGGAAACCTGCTATCCTTCAGATTTAAGGGAAAACAGAGCCTTGCTAATTCGAATTTAAGTCTGGTGACTTAATCTGTCATGGTAGGACACTGGGGGAGTCAAATGATTTGATGTCTGAAAATTTGACAGACATTTTACACAAAATTAAACATGAATTTTTTTTCAAGTCAAAAATATCATGAGAGGGTAGTAGATGGATATTATAAGACATTCAAAAAAATTTTTAGTAGCTGGAACCTAAATTCAGTCTGATATTTTTTACCTGGATTAATAAGTAAAGCAGCAGCTATAACTCTGAGTCTTTCACCCCAATAAGCCACTCTCTCGGGAAGCCAGAAAGTTCTTCACTAATTTATAACTGCAAGTATGACCTCTGCCTTGGAGATGAAAAATAAAACAAAGCCTTCCTAGCATTGCCTCTGCAAATCCTGTCACTTTACCTCCCCTGCCCTCTCATTCTCTTGGACAATCTCAGAATCACAGTGGCTTTCTTGTTTGTTGATCACACTTGGTAAATCCCCTCTGTCTCCATGCCTCTTGGTCTAGTCATTCCAAGGTGACCCTGAACCCACGCTACTCATAAGTCAAATATCTTGCCAATGCACCTCCCAAAGACTGCAGTTTTGATTCCAGGTCTCCACAGTATGTGTACAGTGATGCCTTCTTAGGAATTTTTCATCTTGTACTTTAATATCCACTACTGGTTCTCATTTGGGATGAAGGTCTTCTTAGTTGAAGTCAAGAATAGGTGCCTTGTTCTAAACACTGCTCAACAACCATCTATGGGTCTGGAGAATGGTAAATAATCCACAAGCATACCAGCTAAAATTTTCTTTGATAATAGCAATTTTTTTAACAAGTGTTTGTGTATTGGCACAGGTATATGGCACAGCAGTTAAATTGCCACTGTGGAGGCCCACATCCCATACTGGATTGCCCACCTTGCATCTACTCTGCTTCTGATGCAGTTTACTGTTAATATGCACCTGCAGGATGTACATGATGGCTCAAGTATTTGGATTTCTGCCTCTGACATGAGAGATCTGATCTTTCAGGCTTCTGGTTTGGCCTGGTCCAGCCCTGGCTATTGCAGGCATCTGGGGAATGAACCAGCAGATGGAAGATTTCTCTACATCTCTCTTTCTGCCTTTCAAATAAAATGAAATAAATATTTTTAAAAGTGTGCATATGTTGATATAAGGGTAATATGAGTGGAGTCAAATATTAAATTATTATAGGAAAATAATCCATTATCAAATTTTCAGCAATTTTTTGCTCTTGATTTAAACAGAATTTTGTAAAACATAGTTTTTCTTTTGCTAGTAACAATTTAAAAATCTAGAATTCAAAATGACAATGTCGGGACCAGCATTGTTAGCGTAGCAGTTAAGCTGCCACTTGCAATGTCTGGCTGCTCCACTTCTGATCCAGATCCCTGCAAATAGCCTGGGAAAAGCAGCAGAAGATGGCTCAAGTGCTTGATCCCCTAAAACCCACGTGGGAGACCCAGAAGAAGCTCCTGGCTCAGCCCCGGCTGTTGCAGACATTTAGGGAGTGACCCAGCTGATGGAAAGTCTGTATTTTCCTCTCTATCTGTAAATCTTTTTATTTATTTTTAAAGATTTATTTATTTATTTGAAAGAGTTACACAGAGAGAAGAGAGGCAGAGAGAGAGAGAGAGGTCTTCCATCCAATGGTTCACTCCCCAGTTGGCCGCAACAGCCGGAGCTGAGCCAGGAGCTTCTTCCTGGTCTGCCACCCGGGTGCAGGGGTGCAAGTACTTGGGCCATCTTCTACTGCTTTCCCAGGCCACAGCAGAGAGCGGGATTGGAAGTGGAGCAGCCGGGTTTCGAACCAGCTTCCATATGGGATGCCTGCACTTCAGGCTAGAGCATTAACCCACTGCGCCATAGCACCGGCCCCTGTAAATCTGACTTGCAAATAAATATTTTTTAACAATCAATCAGAATTGCCTCTCTTTCTCTTTGTCTCCTCTTCTCTCTCTGTGTAACTCTGACTTTTAAATAAATAAGATTTATTTATAAATAAATATTATTATAATGTTTATGAGTAAATAAGATTTTTTTTTGAAAGTTGGACTTACACAGAGAGAAGAAAGAGAGAGAAATATCTTCCCTCCACTGGTTTATTCCCCAATTGGCCAGAACGGCTGGAGCAGTGCCGATCAGGAGCCAGGAGCTTCTTCCGAGTCTCGTATGCAGATGCAGGGGCCAAAGACTTGGGCCATCTTCGACTGCCTTCCCAGGCCACAGCAGAGAGCTGGATCAGAAGTGGAGCAGCTCGGATTTGAACCAGCGCCCATATGGAATGCCTGCAGGTAGCGCCCCAACACTTAAATCTTTTAAAAAATAAAATATACCTCTTAATTTTCAAGAGTATAATATTTTGTTATTAACTATAGTCATTAGGTTGCACCATACATCTCTTCTATTTGTTTTCCATTTTAAACTGAAACTCTATGTGGTTCGGTTACCATCTCTCCAAGCTGGTATTTACTTTGACCTCCTTGTACCCCACCATTCTTGCTCTGTTTCTATGAGTTCAACTTCTTTATTATTTAAAAAAATATTTTTAAAAGATTTATTTACTTACTTGGAAAGTTAAGAAACAGGGAAAGAGAGGAATCTTCCATATGCTGGTTCACTTACCAAATGGCTGAACAGCCGTATCTGGGCAGGCCAAAGCCAAGAGCCAATAACTCCATCCTGGTTTCCCACATGGGTGGCAGGGATCAGAGTACAGGGAACATCTTCTGCCTTCCAAGGAAGATTAACAGGGAGAGTTGGATTGGCAGCAAAGCAACTGAGACTAGAACTGGCACTCCAATATGGGATGCTGATGTCACAGGTGGTGGCTTAATCCTTGCGCCACAGTGCAGCCCCCTGAGTCTTTAGATTCTACATATAAGTGAGATGATTTGGTATTTGTCTTTCTGTGCGTATATTATTTCACATAACAGATGTTCTCCTAGGTTCTTGCATATTGTCTCAAATAACATGGTTTCCTTTAAAAAAAAAAAAACGGTCGTGTGTGTGTGTGTGTGTGTGTGTGTATAAAACTTTCGTTGATTCATCCGCTGCTAGACACTTGAGTTGATTTCATATCATGACTATTGTGAATAGTATTGTAATGAACCTGTAATTACAGGTATTTCTTTGGCATAATTATTTCATGGCATGGGATTTCTGGATCATATACCATTGCTATTTTTTTTTAACTTTTGATGAATGTTTACACTTTTTTTCATAATTTTGCTTTACCACCAACAGTGTTAGAGTTTTTGTTTCTTTTTCCCACACACCTTCAGCAGAGCTTGTTTTCTGTTATCTTTTTGATGATAACCATTCTAATGAATGTAACTGACACATCATCGTTGCTTTATATTTCTATGATTAGTAATGTTGATCATTTTTCAGATATGTGTTGATCATTTATTCATACCCTTTGCCCATGTTTAAATAGATTAAATTGTTTTTAATTCCTAGTAAGTTTGGATATTAACCATTTATTAGATACATGGTTAGCAAATATATTCTCATTCCATAGGTATCTCTTCATTCTGCTGTTTACTATACAGAAACACTTATTTTTTGTGTGTACAAATCTTTCACCTCTTTGGTTAAGTTCATTCCCAAGTAGTATTTTTATTGCTATTGTAAATTGGATTATGTTCTTAATTTCTTTTTTGACTACTTGAATGTGCAAAGAAAAAAAAACACTTGTGCTTTGGTTCGGGAAGATTTGAGCAGATAAGGGAATGATATTCAAGAGTATGTTTTTTTTTTTGTTTGTTTGAAAGTTAGAGTTACACAGAGAAAGAAGGAGAGGCAGATAGAGAGAGAGGTCTTTCATCTGCTGGTTCACTCCCCAGCTGGTCACAACTTCCAGAGCTGCACCGATCTGAAGCTAGGAGCTTCCTCTGGGTCTCCCACGTAGGTGCAGAGGCCCAAGGACTTGGGCCATCTTCTGTTTTCCCAGGCCATAGCAGAGAGCTGGATTGGAAGTGGAGCAGCAGGGACTCGTACTGGTGCCCATACAGATGCCAGCACCAGAGGTAGTGGCTTTAACCACTATACTACAGTGCCAGCCCTGAGTTTTCTTTCTGAAGTACTATAACGTCCCAAAATTGGTTGTGGTGATGGTTGAACACATTTGGTAATAAATTAAAAACCACTGCAGTGTATACTGTACATGAGTTGATTTTATGGTATGGGAATTATTTGTTAAAGAACTGTTGTAAAAAGTTAAGAAAACAGTAATTTGTTTTCTGAATTATGTTCAAGCCATAAAATTAATGTTGTTCCTTGAAGATGGAGATAACTTAAAATGTTTTATTCTTATCATTCTCACCAACAGTGGCCATGGTTTGGCTTTGCCCCAGTTTGGAACTCAAAACTGCATTGACTTCTCCCATGTGAGTGGGAGGGAATTCATGATTTGCACCATCACCTGCTGTCTCTCAGCATGTGCGTTATGAAGAAATTGGAACTGGGATTTGAACCAGAGCACTCTACTACAGGATGCTGCCTTCTGAACCACTGTTGTAACCGCCAAGACAAACAGCCTCCCCATGTGTAAGACTTCCACATTGCACAGGTATGCCACGGTTTTTCAGTCTCTCCATCAGCTGAAGGACAGTTACATGATTTCTGCTTTTAGACTATTTTGGATAATGCTTCTTTAAACATTTTTCAAGTATTGTATAGAGGTTTTCAATTCAGGTAGGTAAATACCTGAAAGTCAAATGTCTGGATACATAGTAGTTGTATGTTTAACATTTTAGGAGACTGTCAGATGGTTTTCTATAGAGCAGAAATTCACCAACAGTATATGAGGCTTCCAGTTTCTTCATACACTCACAAATAGTTGGTTTAACCATTCTTATTCAACATATTACCTATTTTAGAGGGTTGCTGCAGTAGTATATCATTCTGGTGTTAATTTGTCTTTCCCTAATGACTAATGATATTGAGCAAATTTTCATATGCTTACTAAGCATTCACATATTTTCTTTGTTGATGCAAATATATATCAATATTTTAAATTGGATTTTTTTTTTACTTATTACCAAGTTATAAGAGTTATTTATATTTTGTGAATATAAGACGTTATCAGATAAGTTTTATATTCTTTGCTAGTCTTTGGCCAGTGTCCTCATTTTCTTAATGTCATGATTTTAAAGCAAATGTTTTAACTGTGATCAATAAGATGGACTTTGGAGGTATGAGTTGTGATTGTGTGGGTAAAAAATTAATGCTGAAATGAAAATATTTTTAATTTTCAAAGTAGTCCAAATATACTAACTAGATAGCTTTGATGCAATATAATTCAAAGATAGTGGCAAGAAAATCCCTTTTTCTGCGTATTTTGAAGATTTCTAAGAATATGGAAATTGAAATTTCTCCTCATTGATAATTGCATATCAATTCTTCAAAAGCTATGGGGGATATATAAAACATGGATAGAACATAAAAGTGTTCTGGAAAGATGAATATTTCATCAATTTTTATTCTTTGGAAACATTTGTGTCATGTTGGATGATCAAATAATATCACAAAATATCTCAATTTTCAAATAATGTCAACCCCCTAATTATCAAGCATCACTCTAAACCCTTCATCTTCCTTGAATGAATGGCACAAGTTTGAAAAGGTGTTTATTTGGATGACTGGATGATGGTCATTTAAAGGAACACGAAAAAGTCTGTAGTATTTAGTGCTTTTTTTATTGGAGCACTTGAAAGAGAATGGCATGGCAATAGGATTCAGTATACTGAGTGTTATTTTTGTATTTTCTAAAACTATTTAATGGATTTTCTCCATAAAATCTTCTCTATCCATAATTTTATGTATGATTATTTCTGGAAATTGCTTTTCAAGTCACAAAGGACAATCAGAGAACTGAAAGAGAAAATGAGGCAGTGTTCCTTCAAGAAAGATGAAAAAAAGGGACTAACTGATGAAATTAAATGCAGTAAGATTTCATCTAAAAGTGATAGGATGGAAAAAATACTGTATTCTCTAAGTAACAGAGACACTAGTTTCATGTCATCTGCCTACAACTCTTTGGTAATAATGATCTTTCTTTATGCTCTAAAACATAAAGGCCATTAACTGTAAACTAACATTTAATTATTAGAATCAGAACACACCACTGATACTGAAAACTCATATAATTGAATCACAATCGATTGTTTAAATGTGTTTTCCTCCAGAACTATGTGACTAAGTGAAGTTGAAAGGTTTCATCCATTGATAATGTCTAAAAAATTGGGGAAACTTCTTATTAACTGGATTTATGTTTTAAACTACCTTACTTACTGATTTATCTCTAGAGAGTTAATAATTCTCTTTTATCTGTATAGTAAAACTCTCATCAGAGGTCATCCTTCTTTTCTTTCTATGGGAAATTAATGATGGGATTAATATAATTCTTTCTAGTGTCTATTAGATATTATTCAGATCTAAGAATTATCATATTGAGTGATATATTGTGTAATTCTAATAGTGCTGTAAGCAACAAAACTATCATGGGATGTTTGTAACAGCAATAACATTTATCTAGCTTTTGAGACTATCTTACATTTGGTGCATCTGTAAATCAATTGTGTTTATTAAATTGCTTCATCAACAGGTAATTTTGGTACTCGAGATTTTAAAATTATTGATTTTTGTTTCTTTTAAAAATATGTATTTATTTGTTTGAAATAATCAAAAGAAAAAGGAATAGATCTAGAATCCACTGGTTCATTCTCTAAATACCAGTGTTAGCTGGGGCTGGGCCAGGATAAGGCAGGAAGTTAAAAACTCAGTCCAGTGTCTCCCACATGAATGGGAAGGACTGGAGTACTTGGGTCATTAACTGCCATCTTCCATGAAGCTGGAATTGGAAGAGGAGTTGAAACTCCAATCTAAATTCTTGGATATGGAATGTGAGCATCTTAATTTCTGTGCCAAACACCCTCTAAAATTATTTCTTTAATTTTTTTAAAAATTTTTTTGACAGAGTTAGAGAGACAGAGAGAAAGGTCTTCCTTTTTCCGTTGGTTCACCCCCCAAGTGGCTACTATGGCCGGCGTGTTGCGGCCGTCGTGCTGCAACAATCCGAAGCCAGGAGCCAGATGCTTCCTCCTGGTCTCCCTTGCAGGTGCAGGGCCCAAAGACCTGGGCCATCCTCCACTGCACTCCCAGGCCACAGCAGAGAGCTGGACTGGAAGAAGAGCAACCGGGACAGAATCTGGTGCCCAGAGCAGGACTAGAACCCGGGGTGCTGGCGCCGCAGGCAGAGGATTAGCCTAGTGAGCCACGGTGCCGGCTCTATTTCTTTAAATTTTAAATATATGGTTCTAGTATTTTCTCTGAAACATATTCCTTATAGAATTAATGCATGTTGAGTACATTTCCTTTTATTTTTCAATTCAAGCATTTTTCATAGAGATGTTGTATTCAACTCTGGAAACAACTCCTAAAATAATTTTTTTATAAAATATCAAGAATATGAATATATGAATATAGAATAGATCAGATTGATCTGATCCTTTATAAACATAACTGAAATAGGATATGCCGTACTTTCATTTATTACTAAATTCCTCGTCGATGATATCACCAAATATGATATTAATAGTACCTTCATTGCTTCTTTAGATGAAAAATGATCCCTGAACACAATGAATTACTAGGCTTATGTATTCTTTATATTTAATATGTTACAGAAAATAATATTGATTAATCCTGGGTCACTGGTATCGTTTAAAACTCTCTTCACACAAGTAAAAGCTTATTTCTTCTATCTGGGCTGGTTTCAGAATCAATTTTAAATCTCTGGGATGTAATGGTTTTAAGATTTTGAATGCTGACTAAGCTCTTTAAAATGCATTTTCTACTTCTTTCTTTGTATATGTTTCGAAAAGTAAATTTCAAACTCCAGAAATAATGAAACATGCATATAAAACAAGTATTTCTTGTCTTGCCTTGTCCTTGTGAGATATTACAAGGCTAATGCATTTGATTTTTCTTCCAGAGTACAGTAATATGGGAATAATTAAATACAATGCCTTTCATCTGTTTCCTTCCTTGAATATGAAATCAGTGGAGTCTTGGAAAATAATCCAAGTAGTAGAATTATCCCTTAAGACATAGATATTTTTCTTAGTGTGTTTTGGTAATATTATACAAAACATACAGTGAGACACTAAAATTTAAATAACCCCTTCATCACACTAGTGTTTAAGCATACATAAAAATACACATTACATTTTTTAAAAAAATAATTGTCCCTGTTGTAGGACTTTTTACTAATTCTGTTCATTTATATTTAGTATAGGTAGCTACATTTAAATCTCTTACGTGTTGCTTTAATTTCCTCAGATTTAATTTACCTGATCCTTACATATTCTTCTGGGAATGAGACAGGATGCGAGGTGAGGGTGGACAGGAGGAAACTTGAATGATTTCTCCTGTCTGTAGGGCACAATGGTATAGTATGCTTATCATGTGCATGTAAATGATGTTTCTGGACCCAGCCTTGTGGTGCAGAGGATTAAGCTGCTACCTGTCATGCCAGTGTCCCATATGAGCACCACTTTGAGTCCTGGCTGCTCCACTTCCAATCTAGCTCCCTACTAATGTCCCTGGGAAAGCAGTGTAAGATGGCCCAAGTACTTGGGCATTGCTGCTCTTGTGGTGAACCAGTTGACATTCTAGGCTCCAGGCTTAAGTCTGGCCAGACCAGGCTGTTGTAGCTATCTGGGGGAGTAAACCAGTAGATGAAAGGTCTTTCCTTGTCTCTATCTCTTTCTGACTTTTAAATAAATGAATCTTAAAAAAGAAAATAATTGTTCTATAATAAAACATATTGGCGAAGTTAAAAATAAAGATACTCAGCCTTCTAATTAGTGTTGACAACCTTAAAAAGAGACTTTGCTTTGCACTGGGTTTGCAAAAACTCAAGTTTATTTTTTAACTGCTTTTGAGGCAGTTTTTCTATTAAAATCATTTGGGAAATCCTAGTTTTATAATGTCATTACATGATGCTTTCTTAAAATTTAGCATCTGGAGCAGCATTGAGAAAAATGAAATGAACCAAGAAAATCAAGGTTTCAGTTATTTTTTAATGAGATCACTTTTGTATATCCGTAACGAAAGGCTTGAGATTTTTCAAAGCATTTGAAGATGTAAGCTACTGAGGCTAATTTGTAATATTTTATAATTTTTATCAAGGATGCCAGCACAATGTTGGGAACACTGAGTTATTTAATAGTGGATATATTTTCAAAACCTGCCTTTCTGAAGCAGCTTCACCCAGGGTTCAAGATATTAAGTATCAGGAAATGGGTTTGTGCTTGCTTTGATCTTACTGTCTTCAGACCTTTTAATGACTCTGCCTCTGAAGGACTGATAACTTTCAGAAGTTTGATCTTACAAAGTCTTTAAGCCTGTCTGTAACAGATGGCAATGAAGTACTGCCTCTTTAAATTGATAGACACGGTCCATTCCGTTACAGCTGAGATTCTTTTGACTGTTGCTTTACTACTGGAGACTTTTTATGAATTATATTGTTGATAATTCTCTAGGTCACATAAACTGTCTTGGTAGAGAGGGGTTAAAATAATCTGAAAATTTAATAAAATAATATGATTTTTACAGACCACTAGTTATATTGTGTTGACCTGTGGACTAGGAAGTAAAAATTCATCATCTAGTCTGTGCACGTCATACTCATAAGCTATGCCCACAGTCACATACATACTGCTGACTTCCCCAGTGCCCCTGTCTTGGAAGTATCCATGAATCGTGGTTTTAAATCATCTCTCAGAAAAGAGTGTCTTACTAAACTAATTCATGTAAAACAAAAGGTCGATTTACCCTACGAAGAGTCAAAATTTATATTCACACATTTCACTCAAGAAATGAAATTGTTATCCTTTTTTGGGGCTGTGTATTCCTTAATTTGTGATAGACTTTTTGAAGTTTACAAATGGTGATCAGGTGTTATGGACAGTCTATGGCAAATTTTCAATAGGCTTATTTAAAACATTTTAGATAACAGAAACAGAATAACTTTCTTTATGCCAAAGAAACTTGTAAGTTAATATGCAGGATAGAGATGTAAGTGTCTTATTAAACACATAGACATAAATGGACTTACATAATTTAAGAATAAAAAAAATGCTTTTGACTGTGAATTGTTTGAGATTACAGAGAGTTTCCTCAGCTCGCAGGGGGTACCATTTATACATTAGTTGTGGTATGATTTTGCCCTGAAAATACAAAGTCCATTACAATCTGTAGTTTATTATTTTACTAAACATTTTCTCCCCCTAGGAAAATGGTCCTGTCTATGAGTACTAGTAGCAGTAACAGCAAAGGAACTTAGTCACCCTCACCTGGAGGAGCTAGAGGAACCCTGCTTCTTTGCCCTCACTAGTGAGGCAGAAACTGCTTCATTCCGCAGAGCAGAGACTAACATAATCCCTAACTTTGTTCCATTCGTATACTGAATAATTGCAAAAAATTAAACTGGAATCCAGGCCTGTCTGACTGCAGTGACAGTACATGGTGCCCATTTAACAATAACACCGTAAGGATTTTTGGAGAGGAGCAGTGAACTGGCATGGTGAAGTAAGGAACAGGAAGATGGCTCTCCCCTTGGCACTTTCTATGCAAGTACATAGATCCAGCCTGTGTGATTCTTGCACTGTGGTAGTGTGAAGACAAGAAGGGAGCCATTTTCTTCTAGTGTCCTTGGCTGCTGTTTGCCCTCCACAGGTCATTGTGTTTTTGTTTTATTTTGTTTCTTCTTTAGCTCATTAGATTTTTAAAAAATGGCTATACATTTAGTCATCCTGAAGGAAGCATATTGCCAAGTAATAGGAAGCAAGAGTGCTGACACATATAACTGATTGCAAAGAATTTTGATTTTTTTTGTTATCTCCATCATTTGGCTTCCATTTCAGATGTCCTAGTGGTGCTTTGTATTTGACAATGCCAGGTAGTCCTGGGGAAGCCTGTTTCACAACAGTGTGGTAGATTTGCTGTGGTCCATGGACTGCTCCTCAGCATTACAGGCCCAAACCTTGAATCTCAGTACATGGAGATCAAATCTATTTCTCAGAGGTAAACTCTTAATACCTAATGTGATGATACCACTTTGCAAAATTACTGATGAAGTAGATAATCTTGCATGGACTTGGGAATAGTCCTATTTCTTTTTTAGTGCATTTTCCTTCAATGAAGAAGTAAGAGGAATCAAAGAATGAGCAAATCATGTATTAGCTTTCTATGCAAAATGACTACCAAATAACAGGCATACTTGGATCTACATAACTGATGACAAATATGTTCTTCTCCTTTAGGGACTGTACATGGGAGGCTAGGTAATAATCAGGAGATTTTGAGTATGATATTAGAAAACTGAGAGAAAAATCAGTTATTAAAAAGGACAAAATTAAAATAGCCTGATTTATTTATTTTACTGCCTGAGTGGTCTTAGCATTGGCAACACCAAGTCTTTCATATGTATGGTTACTTCTACATCTTCACATGAAAATTCAACCAAATATTTGGTGTCTGTTAGATGAGCCACATCTCAGAGAGTTGAGAGAATGGGTGCTATGACTGATTCATCAAAACCCTCTCACCAGCTAGTGCATGATTAAAGCTCTCTGTTTTCTTTCAAGTAGTTAAGTTATACTCAAGCTTTTATAATGCTCAGATTTAATTTTGCCTCTGTATGAAATAAAATTGTTAACCTTTTTAAAAAGATTTATTTCTTTTGAAAGAAAGAGAAGATACCTTCCATCTGCTGGTTCACTCCCCAAAGGACAACAGCCAGAGCAGGACTGGGCGAAAGCCAGGAGCTTGGAATTCCATTCTGGTATCCCAGATGGGTGGCAGGTGCCCAAGTACTTGGGCTATGATATGCTGCATTCTCAAGTGCATTTACAGGAAACTGGATCAGAAGCAGAGCAGCTAGGACTTGAACCAGCACTCTGATATGGCATGCCAGATTGGAAGGTGATGGCTTAGCATGCTGCACCACAGTGTCAGTCCCTATTAACATTATAAGGTGACAAACCTCTTTGAATTCAGGGGGTTAGACTTTTGGACTTACAATGTCCATTCACATTTATTTGATTTATTTAAAAGTATACTTTCTGAAGATTTTTCAGTATCCTGATGTCTATATTTCTTCAGCATTCATATTATTTAGTATATGTATTTAATATATAACAGATGCTTAAATATATTTGCTTATTCATTCACTTCAAAAATATTTATTAAGTTACATACTAAGTTCCAGACACTATACCAGTTGTTGGAAACATAAAGAAAAAATATCCATGGGGCATGCTATCATTAGAATTTGCCCAAAACAATCATTACAATTTTCTGTGAGTTTTTCTTCATTCGTTATTGAAAACAAAGTATTTTAGTCAAAAATGTGCGAGTTGTTAGGGAAAACATTGGAAATACGAATTTCAACTGAAACTGTTTTGTAGTTTCTGAATCAGTTTAGATGTTGTGTAGTTTGCCTTAAATTCACAGGGAGGCATGTAATGCTTATGTGTTATATTCTGCTTTAAGAGTTTCTTAAGTGTGATACTTTGATGTCAGGTTTTATTGTGTAAAACCTGGAATTTATTCTAGTATTTTATCTTTAAGTATCTATGTTTGAAGTATGTTTATAGTTACTTTGATCAGTACTATAGAAGTAGTCATAGGCAAAAAATTAGATTAATCTTGGGTCACAGATATCTGAACTTTATTCTATAAAATGTATTTGGTTTATGCATTTGTACTTCTTACTGGGTACTTGATTAATTTTAAGTTAGTATTTTACTTGGAAAATCCTAAACTTTGTAGATTAAATCAAATTAAGAACATGTTTGAAGTAGGAATTTTTGAAGAAAAATTAAAATCCTGAGAAAATGAATCACTGAAAACAGCAACTAGTTACTTAACTTGGAATATTGCCAAGACAATTTCTACCTACCAGTGTTTCATTGTGTTAATTTTAGGGGAAAATGCAAGATTTTATTAGTGAAATGTTAATTCTGCAATCCTGCTTGTGCTAAATCATTGTAAAAATAGATTGCGTGTGTCTGTGTGGATGCACACATGCACCTATGCATGTTGTATTCATGCTTGGATTTAAGCAGATCATTTCTTCACCGACTATAAAATTGTCACTGCTCTAAAAAAAAAAAAAGAAAAAAACTGTGTTTATTTTTCTGGTGATCTAGTAAAGCTGCGAAGAACTGTAGTGAACAGTTTGAGATTTTACAGCCAGGAAAGTGGCAAAATGATAGTAACAGAGTTTGTGAAGTGGATCAAGAGAAATAAGGCAGGAAGTAGTATAGAGACATGATGAAACATGCCATCACCACCGATAAAATCTGCCAGAGCCTTGATCATGTTCTCAATGTCTAGAACAGTACATTTCTGTTGCCTACAAGTGATCCGCTCTTTGTTACTACAGTCCTAACAGAAGACAAATATCATATTGTTTGTGCTGTGCTTATACATTGAATGTGTAAAAGAAAATGCCAAAGCTAAGTAGCATTAATGTAAATACAAGAGCATAATAGATATGTGTGAGCTATTTGTATAGTTGACCTAATATGTCCAGTTCTCTATGGAATTGGAAGTAGCATTGACTTCTTTAGGTAGTCCATCTTGGGACAGTGTTGATGTCTCTTTTGCTTATGCTGACTCTTTGCAAAGTTAAACTTGCTATGTAAGACTTGAATCTCTTATGTATTTCAAAACAAAGAACTATGAAATGAAAAGCATTTTAGATACATGTCAAACTTTTTAGAATTAAAATTACTAATGAAAATATAGAACAGCAGGAGTTTAATCTTGTGGCACTTTTTTGTTCATAAATGAGATTTTATTCACGTTGACAATTAGTATACAGACATTACAGTTCCTAACATAGTTCCTAATGTGTGTACCAAAAATCTAATAAAGTCATGAATTGACATTCTGTTTCAAAATCATTCCAGTGAATTTCCAGCTTCACATTCAGAGGCAGCGCTTCCTTAAGAGGACATCAACTAATCAATTTCCAGTATCATTACATGTTGATAAGCTGTTAAATAAATCCCAGCAATTCACAACTTAATGTCATACACAACCTACTCAAAATTTCAGTCTTTGACAGAACATTGTGGCATTAAAAAAAAAAAAAAAACACTACAATCAGTAAGTGTTTTCTTCAGAGGACATTCTTATTTTCCTAATGTAGGAGCATATTATTATGTGGAGATAGCAGGCCATCTACCTACATTTTGTTGCGTCTTAACATTAATAACCAGTATTACGAGATCATGAATTAGAAAACTGCAGAAGCCGAAAGGATATGCCCTTGAGCAGATAACGTTTCATAGCATTCCCCACCAGTTCATGATGTATAGTCATTGATGATACAAGTTTGTTTCTCATAATGTGTATTGATATTTTTTTTCTTTTTTTAACTTTTATTTAATGAATATAAATTTCCAAAGTACAGCTTATGGATTACAATGTCTTCCCCCCATAACTTCCCTCCCACCCGCAACCCTCCCCTTTCCCACTCCCTCTCCCCTTCCATTCATATCAAGATTCATTTTCAATTCTCTTTATATACAGATCAGTATAGCATATATTAAGTAAAGATTTCAACAGTTTGCACCCACATAGAAACACAAAGTGAAAGATACTGTTTGAGTACTAGTTATAGTATTAAATCACAATGTACAGCACATTAAGGACAGAGATCCTTATGAGGAGTAAGTGCACAGTGACTCCTGTTGTTGACTTAACAATTTGACACTCTTGTTTATGGCATCAGTAATCACTCCAGGCTCTTGTTAGGAGTTGCCAAGCCTATGGAAGCCTTTTGAGTTCACCGACTCTGATCATATTTAGACAAGGTTGTAGTCAAAGTGGAAGTTCTCTCTTCCCTTCAGAGAAAGGCACCTCCTTCTTTGATGATATATATTTACAGCAATATTTATACCTATATAAAGTAATTTGCATATGAACCTCAACATGGCACCTTTACAGAGAGTGTGCCAACCATTTCATTTCTGTGTATGTCTGTGAAAGCCTTCAGTACAGCTTACTCCTTCTAGTCAGGGTCACTACAAAAAGTGTCTTGGGAAGAGTAATGAATACCCAGGCATCTAATTATGCAGGAAACAATGCAAAATTAGAACTATTCTGCTAGACAGTGTAATTCTTCTCCTTATTTGATTAAAATTTGCAGCTTTACAGAGTTGTTTATTTCTTCATCTATTCAATTGTTAAAGCAGCTCTTTTGAGCATGCAATTTTACGTACTTTTTAAGATTGTGCTATTTCATAAGGAAAAGCAAAATGCTATTAAATGATTCAAAGCATAATTTAGTAGTTATAGAATGTATCATTTTAATTTTAATGCAAAATAACACATTGTAAGAAATCAGAAATATTTTCAGTTTTGGTCCAGCTGAAATTATTTGAATAAAATGTTTTTGTGTATTTTATTCTTGGTTCTTTAAATCATGTTGCTACATAACTTGGTAGTACAGTCCATTTGTGAAGGATAAGTTCATCATTTTTTAATTAAAACAAAATTTGTAGTTTGAACCTCATTAAATATCCAGTAAAATAAAAAAGTTGCTGCAAGAAAAGAAAACCAAGGGGCCAGTGCTGTGGCACAGTGGGTTAACACCCTGGCTTGAAGCACCGGCATCCCGTATGGGTGCTGGTTCGAGATCTGGCTGCTCCACTTCCTATCCAGCTCTCTGCTAAGGCCTGGGAAAGCAGTGGAAGATGGCCCAAATCCTTGTCCCCTGCACTCACATGGGAGACCCGGAAGAAGCTCCTGGCTTCAGACTGGCATAGCTCCAGCCGTTGCAGCCAATTGGGGACTGAACCAGCGGATGAAAACTCTTCTCTCTGCCTCTCTCTCTCTCTCTCTCTCTCTCTCTCTCTCTCTCTCTCTCTGCCTCTCTTCTCTTTCTGTAATCCTGACTTTCAAATAAATGAATAAATCTGAAAAGACAAAACCAAAGCAATTTTGGTTTGGTGATCAGTTTGTCACTATATGACATTTTTTTGTCCTATTTTTATTTCTGAGTATGCAAATGATTCAACAAAAATTATTTATTCTCTTTGCAAAGCTGTTAACTTTTTGTTAAAATTGAAAAAAACATGTAACTTTAATTATGTTATTTTAACATCCGTATGCAAGGAAAACAAGATTCTTATAGATGCTTAAAATTAAAGAATGATTGCCTTTCATTAAAAAAGTGTCCTTTTGAAGATATTTCTCATTTCTTTTTATTGTCTTTTTAAAGCTTACTGCAGCAAACAAATCTAAAAGCTGTGGCATCCATTTTGTCTTTTAATTTCTTAGAAATTTTTTCTTCTTTGTTAAATTGCAGTTGTTTCTAAATCTTCTTTTATTAATGGTATGTAAAAAGGCTTTGAGATTTCTACATTGCTATACATGGATTATTATTATTAGAATTTTCTGCATAAATCAAGTCCTGAGTATTTTTCATGAAGTATTTTTTCTGAAATTTCTCTTCATTCAGGTCTTGTAATCATTGCTTTCTGTTTTTTACCATTCCTTTCACTTTTTATTCTCTTCTTTATTAATTTTCCTTTGGTTTCCCAGCTATGTAGCACACACAGGTGATCTAAAAATCATGAAATATCTTATGTTCCTTTTTTAAGGTTTGATATAAAATATGAGCAGTTTGGAGACAATTTTTTTTCTATTGATGTTTTTTCCCATTTTTGGTAGATTCCAGTTTTGAAAATAATCCATTAAAATTATGTGAACTTTTAAAAAATAATTAGAAATTTAAATTCCTTGGGCTTTTTTTTTATATAATTTTTCATGCATGAAGTGTGAACAGACTGCATCACCAGAGCTCATATAAGCAAGGACTTAATAATAGCAGTTGACAGTTCTTTTGCTGTAAGGGACACATGGTAAGGACTAGAGATGCTCAAGAGACAGAGAAGCTGATGTGGAGGAGTTACACTCACTCTACCTATAGGAGATTCCAAGTGGCTGCTCAGACAAGATTTCGCTTAAGATTAAAAAAAAAGATCATTCTATTGAGTCTATGGGAGACTCTTGCAGTTGAATAATGTTGGGGAAATGCTGTAAAATTACAGAATATCAAGTACATTTTCTAGTAATATACTACAGAAAACACATTTTCTTAATGTTTGACATTTTTATGTGAATTATGCTGATACTGTATACATAACTTTTTTTTTCTGTTACATTTTTGTAGGAATAGCCAAAATCTTAGTCTTCTTAGAAATACTGAAGTAGTAATTTTGGCAAATCTTGTTGTAGTTTAGCAAATGCTATTATGGATTAAATCACATTTTCAGGGTTCCTATCTTTAGTATTGTCCTCAATAAGATGATTCTGTTTTTCTGTAGGTATTAATCCATTGTTCTAATTTCCTCTCATGTAAAGGCAAATAGATTCAGAGCAGTCTTTTGTATATATATTTAGTGATAGATTTTCTCATTCTAAATATTTTTATTCCATTTCAGTTATTAGTGTTTTATTCAGTAATTAGTGAACGACCATAAATCCTCAGGATGAATGACTGTTCTGGATGGTGATGATTGAAAATACATGGGAACTGCATTGTTAGGTACCAGAGTTGCAAGCTAAGTTGTCACATTCAGCATCATTTATTGAGATAAAGTTTTCAGTTGTCACAAGCTTTGTTTTAATATCATGCCTGAGTTCATGATCAAACAAACTGATTTTCTAAAGGGGCTCTACTGTTCTTAATGTACAGCTAACTGATTCTGTTGATATGGCATTATTTCTGCAAATCGTATTTATTCAAGGACAAATTAATCAGCAATTTAAGTATTCATAGAATAACAAGCAATAAACACAAGCAAATACAGAATAAGAAATGTTCATCATTTGGCCTAGTGTTGATTTTTGCTGCTTCTCAAAGAAGCATTAGAAAGATCCTTTCAAAACAAATTTTGTTTTCACACATTGTGGTAGAGACATTTTCATTATTTTTAACTTCCTATTTCATGCATTTATGCACACTTAATAATTACGCCAGCTGTAGGGTAACCAGATATTTAAATATAGGTGCATAGAAGTGCACACTTAATTTGGAAACCAAACAGGTGCTAACTTTTAGGACAAACATCATCTTCCAGTGACTATTCTAGTTGATCCTCCATTTCAATGAACTTTCTAAGGGATTAATAGCCAGATAAGTTCATGGAATGTATTCTGGGTAATTTACTTGTGAAGATACTTAGAATCAGACAACTTGAATCTGATCTCATGGTTTGAGCTCTTTATATTTTCCTTAGCTCAATGTTTTCAGCAACAATTCCAATGGCTTCATACACACTTTGGCACTGATTTAAGTAAACCATGATTCCCTCTCCTATCAACAAAAATTCTATATCCCTTAATAATATTAATGGAGGAAAAGCAAACTTAGAACAAAAAACTTGTTTTTGTTTACATGAAGTGTGGCAGTCATTTTAAGTGGAAAATAGTGAGAGCTGTAACTATGGGTATCTGTTATATCAGTTTAGAATTAATGCAGTCTTCTGTAGTGTGAAAGCCCTGTGAAGCAAATTAAAATGACTCATGAGCGCTGGAATAAGTCTACATATAGTTGAAGATAATAAGTTAATTCAAATTCCAAATATTGCCATTCATTTCAGAGAATTGAAACATCTAGGTTCTAGATAAATATCAGTCTGTTGTGAAGGGATAACTGAATTCTGAAGGCGTGTTAACATCATGAGTCTTCTGATTCCATGTCAGCACCAGGCAGTGAAAAATGAAACCAGCTACTCAGTGTTATGTACACGTGTCTGAATCCACCTTATTTGTAAAAAGGGTCGAGCAGATGTCATACACATGAAATGCACCAAAATGTGATGCCTGCTTAACTAAAGCTTCCCTTCCCTACCAGACCATTTCTACAGTGTTCTGCAGATACACACACATGAAAAAAAACATTATGTTTACAGCAATATTACATGCCATGATAATACAATTGTACAGACTTCAGTGAAGAAAACTTGGGAGACAAGATTTTTGTCTTGGAATGTATTGACTAATTCTATTTTTTATAAATCCCCTTATTAGCCAGAGGAATAATAATACATTTTAAAAAAAAGAGTTTATCTGTGCAGGTGTGTGTGTATGGGCATGTGAGAATGTACTTGTGTAGATGAGTGTTTAATTTCAGTGTCTGTACAGCATGTAAGACTCAAATTTGTTCAGGCTTTGTTTTGGGTATCGCTACTGTACTATACCACTTAAAATAGCTCCAGGAATAAAGATGACACTAAAGGTACTTATTATTAATATGTACACTCGTTGTAATACATTGTCAAAATTGTTGAGTCTTTGTTTTGGGCGTCACTGCTATTTTATACCACTTAAAATAATTCCAGGAATATAGATGACACTAAAGGTACTTACTAATTTGTACATTCTTTGTAATACATCGCTCTATTGTATTTTCATCTCATTTTGAGTATGAGAAAGATGAAAAATTGTGATTTCAATTTTGTTAAGACAATTTTTTGAGGTTTAAGTAAATTTTGAATTTCACTGGGTTATGTATGGATGTGTCTTTCATTTTATGTCAGTCAATATGTCTCAGATTTCCTATGTGTAGCAAATTTTTCTTAATGTCTTTTTAAAACATTTTCTAAGTTTGCTCTTAATCCCCTATTTTTTTCTATTGTACTGATATTAAACTTTGAAATTGTTAAATTTTAATTATAATGAGTTTTTAACAGATTCACTGTGATTTGCAGATACAATTCAAAGAACATAATTATATCCCCTTCCTCCCTCCCTCTCTCTCCCATCTTTCTCTTCTTTCTCTCCCACCCTCTTTACTTGTCCATTTTCTTTTTCTTTTCTTTTTTTCTTTTAGTTTTTAAGATAACATATTTTAGAATTACTTTATAGTAAAAAGGCTTAATAGCTAATCAAATAAGTTTAGGAAGTAAAAAACAAAAACACCCTGGTTCAGTGGGAATGTAGACAATGTCTATAAATAATAATTGGATGGAAAATTACTGTATTTCCATATAATAATCACAGCTCATTAAAACTATAGTAGTGTAACATTCTTAACCAATGATATCACAAAGGGATAAAACAGTTTTACAAAATTATATTTGTACCAGTACTAAAACACAGACATTTCTTTTGCTTTTTTTTTTTTTTTTAATTTTAGCTCCCCTGTACAAGGCAGAGAACATGTGGTATTTGTTTTCTGTGTCTGGGTTAATTACTCAACATGATGTCCTTCATTTGTATCCATTTTGCTTCAAATGGTGGAATTTCATTCTTTTATACAGCTGAATAACATTCTATTGTCTATGTATACCACATTTTCTTTATCTGTGCATCTTATGATGGATTCTCTGGTTGGTTCCAAATTTTGGCTATTGTGAACAGCGCTGCTATAAACGTGATACAAGTGTCTCTTGGATACATTGTATTCAGGTGTTTTGGGTACATAGCTAGCAGTGGGATTGGTGGATCCCATGGAAAGTCTATTTCTAGTTTTTAAGAAGTTTCCACACTGTTTTCCACAATGCCTGAACTAGTACACCTTTCCCACTAGCAATGTTTACGTAAGTGTTCTCCTTTCTCCACATACTCAACAGCATTTGTTGCTCTCTCTGTTTTGGATTTTATCCATAGTTTATAAGTGTACCCCTGTTTCCACATACTTGCCAGCATTCGTTCGTCTCTGTGTTTTGAATTTTACCCATCTGACAGAGATGTGTTCATATTTCTTTGTGGTTTTGATTTGTATTTCCCTCACGGCTAGTGATGGTAAGCATTTTTTCATAAGTTGGCCATTTGTATTTCTTCTTTTGATAACTGTCTATTGAAGTCTTTTTCCCATTTCTCAGCTGCATTGAGTTTTGTTGTTATTGTTGAGCTTTACAAGTTGGTGATATATTTGGGGTGTTAATCCTTTGTCAGATAGGTAGTTTGCAAATATTTTTCCCATTCTGTTGGATGTCTTTTCACTCTATCATTTCCTTTGCAGTGCAAAAGCTTCTGAGTTTGATATGATCCAATTTGTTTTGTTTTGCTTTTGCCGAGTATGCTTTGGGAATCTAGTCCAAGAAGTCATCTCCACACCAGTGGCATGGAATGTTTCCCCTACATTTTCTTCCTACAGCTTCATAGTCTCAGGTCTTAAATTTAGGTCTTTGATCAAGTTAATTTTTGTATGTAATGAGAGGTATGGATCTAATTTCATTTTTCTTTTTTTATGTATTTGAAAGATACAATCAGACAGGGAGAGAAAGACACAGAGAGAAAGGTCTTCCATCTGTTGGTTCACCCCCCAAATGGCCAGTATGGCTGGAGCTACGCTGATCTGAAGACAGGAGCCTGGTGCTTCCTCCTGCTCTCCCATGTGGGCAGGGCCCAAGCACTTGAGCCATCCTTTGCTGCCTTCCCAGGCTACAGCAGAGAGCTGGACTGGAAGAGGAGCTGCTGGGACTAGAACCCAGCGCCCATATGGCATGCCGGTGCCACAGGCAGAGGATTAACCAAATGAGCCATGGTGCTGGTCCCTTAATTTATTTTTCTGCATATATACATCCAATATAGCCAATACCATTTGTTGAACAGGTTATCCTTCCTCCGCTATATGATGAGCATTTTTGTCAAAAACCAGTTTTCTGTATGTGCATAGATTAATTTCTGTACTCTCTATTCTGTTCCATTGAACCATGTATTGGCTTTTATGCTAATACCAAGTTGTTTTAATTACTGTAGCTTAGGTAGTATGAAATCAGATACTGTGATACTTCAGCTTGGTTTTTCACTGGCGATTCCTTGTGAATGATTGTACCATTTTATTCCTGTAATATCCATTGACATCACTTTAGAAATGTAATCATATATTCACATTTGAGATTGCATATTGAGAGGAAGAGGTTTGGGATTTTTATACAGAACATGTGAGTTCTGATCAGTTGTGCATTTAATTGATTTAAGCTCAGAAAAAAATACAATCTGATTTTATCCCACATAATTACAGTGATGCACATGATTATTTGGAATTGCTTTGAAAAATAACAGGTAGGCAAATGTGATTATGGTGTTTTACAACATACAATACTTAATATTTCCAAAGGCTTAAAATCTACCAATCCTTTTATGTATATTGTTTCATTTAGTCTCTTTAGGAGTCTTGGAAGATAATTATCTACCTGAAATAGTCTCACTGAGTCAGACAATTGTGCATTTCCCTAGAGATTCTGTTACTGAAAGTAAAACTTTCCACTAGCAATCTACAGTTCATTTACTTCTATTTCCATAACTTCTTTTTGCCTTCAGTGGCAAGTATTAGATTCATCCAGCCACTAAAGCTGTATTTCTCATCTACACTCATATAAAGTGCTTTCTGCAACCAAATTAAATAACTTGGTAGTGTTCTCATACTTTTCACCATTTTATTTAGAATCATTTGTTTTAAGAGTTCGGAGCCTAATACCTTTTTGGATGACACATCTATATTTAAGCCTAGCTAAAGGGATATTTCCAAGTAAGTAAGTTCTAGAAGTTTTGAAATTACTATTATTATCCTTTCCTTAATAAATGCACTTGAAATTATTGTTATTCAGTTGACAATATTATTTACTCCTGCAGCCCTTTCAATCCTGTAGTCCATAATCAATTTAGCCCTGCTGGAGTGACAAAGTTAGGGATGTAAGGGAGCAGTTTGACAAGTATTGATTCGTTATAATAGTAGTAAACAAAAGTAAATTGCAGTGCAAGTTATAGTGTCTTCAGCATGAGCCTTACTTTAAAAGAAAAAAAAAATATATATATATATGCATGTCAAGGTGTGTGTGTGTGTGTGTGTGTGTGCGCATATGCACATTGTTCTTTTTTCTAGTTATTAAGTGGAGGGTATTGTCATTTATTTTTTAAATCTTAAAGTCCATTGCCAAAAATGTCACGTTGGTTTTAAATGTTTGATGAAATATTGTCCAGTGAATACACTAAAAATAATTTCAACTGGAAATGAAAAAACAGCAGCAACATAATCTTAAAAATAACTTTTAAGGAGGCAGGACTTGCGGCACAGCCCATGAAGTTGTCACTTGAGACACCCGCAGTATGTATCTGAGTGACTGTGTTGAGTCCTAGCTCTGCTTCTAATCAGGCTTTTTGCTAATGCACCTTGGAAGAAGAGGGTGGTGGTGTAAGTACTTGGATCCCTGTCATTTCTACCTGTCTCAGCCCTGATTGTTCAGGCACTTGTGGAGTAAACCTGAATATGAAGGATCTCTCTGTCTCTGTCTCTCTCTTCTCCAATCAACTAAATATTTTAAAAATATTAATTATTGGAATATGCTAAAGCTCATATCTTTCCTTGCATTTTTTTAGTCTTTTGATAGAGATCACAACATCCTCATTCCCTTTTAAAGGGTTCAGAATTTGGTAGGGTATGAAGGTAACAGGATTTGGAAAGTTTGAAAGACATCCCTCTGGATAGGGACTGACTACTGGGGGATCAAAGTACAAGCCACTGCTTAGTCAAAAGTCAGTGTTCCAATTCTCATTCTCATTCTGGGCACATCCCAGGAACAAAGAGAAAAAAAAAATCCAGGAATTTAAATAAAATCTTGAGGAAAGGACTTAGTTTTTCTAAGATCAGCAACATTCAAGTTCACACAAAGCCTAAGAACGTTAGCTAAGTGCAATGTACTGTAAAAAACAAAACAAACACAACCTTGTAACAGACTTTAAGAGCAAAGCGTGGAAGAAGGTAACTTTAGACTTCCCCAGAGACTTCCAGATGTCTAGGCACCCAAAACTTGTAGTTAAGGATTGAATGAGTAGAAAATTGACCTCAGTTATTCACTAGGGAAAACATCCATGGCCTTTTGTATCTTAGATGAATTGACGTGTAGGGGGTTATGAAGGTACTAGATAGTGTCTTGAAACCTACAAGACCATGACCATCCAAATGTGTCTGTCCCAAGTGGTTGGGATATTATTTGCAAACAGTGATTGTCCAGTGATACTAAGGAAAGAATCAGACACCCTTTGGAGTCATGTATATAAGAAATAAATTTCTTATACATGGGATATGGTATGACTAACAAAGATACTGACTGCCTGCTTTTTTTGGCTTATAAAGATTTACCAATAAACTTGATAATTGTAATGCTGTATTTCAATTATTTTTCTGAATATTTGAACAGAGAGAAAAACAAAGCAGCTTGAGGTTTCTACTTCTCCATCAAGCGCTCTCCCTTTTAGTTAACATAAGTTTTACAACTGAACTTAGGAAATAAGAACAACATGGTCATGACCTTTCTTTAGAGAATATATACAAATATAAGAGATGCTATCGGTTATTCCAAAAGCATCCACAGTGTAATTGGAGAGATAGTATAACAAAGGACAAAATAGCTATATTTGACAAAGTAAGTTTCTATATTTTACACAAATTAATATCAATTTTTTAATTTAATATTTTATTTTATTTTAATATTTTAATATGAATCCATCAAATTTTGACTAGTAGTTTTCGAAAGCATCAGTAAGGTATAGTTTTAAATGCTGAGAATCTTCTCTCAGAGGTAATGATTATTATGAATATATTGGAACTCAAATCTGTATTCATGTAAAGTTCTGATAGCCAGCCAGATTTTACAGTTATAGATGTTGTTAACTGAGAGAGGTATTTTTAGCTTAAATGAAGTTGTGAAAAATTTTAAATAGAAACATCATAGAAAACTTTGAGTTTGATATTCCTATTCAATATCAATAAATGTCTGTGCTTCTATTCAGTGGAGAATCTGTAGTTTTGAACTAAAAAAAGAGGTGAGCGGTGTCCCAAAGAACACCTCAAAAGAACAATCTCTGTAGCATATTACTTACACTCCCACGTCACCGCCATATCGTCTCAGTGACACAGGAAAAATAGACTACAAATACAGGGTATCTAGGAAGAAAGGAATTGAAAAAGACCAAGAGAGATTATCAGTTCATTCCTTAAATACTTAATTACCCCACCAAATTTTTCTAAAAAAGAAAAGACTTCAATTATATTAATTGATACTCTGCCTAAAGTGATAGCTGAACAATCTAGGAAAAGATTTGGGCAAATTCTGCCAATAGAATGAGAGCCAAATCTTGGTAGCCCAGATAGTTTCTGTGGGTGTAGTAAATGATCTGTAGCAAAGTCCAGATGAGACGAGAACTCAGAAATTTCCATTGAACAAACTGAGGAAACATGATCTTCATTTCAACTATATACTTGTACGTGAAGTACATCTATATTATATAATCTGAACAGGAATGATTTTGCTTAAATGCAGCTGTTATACGGAGTAAAGACATAATTTGTATAAAGTTAGGGTGATACAAGCTGTTTAAGGAAGAAAAAATTAGTTGGCATTGTGGAACTTTGTAAATAATGCAGGTTGTTTGCTCCTGGAAAACTGTTGATTAATTACATAGAAAATAGCTCATGAAATGGGTGGAAAAGTGAAAAATTTAAAAAGTCTTTATTGAGATATTGCATGTACAATTATGGAGGGCACTTTTTCTTTTTTCCAATGGAAGGGAAGCAGTAATTGATGAGCCACCTGCTATAGATAGATGGCCAGTAGCAAACAGGCTACCCTAGTATGTATAGATGTGAATGCATGTTTGTATGTCTGTGTATACATACTGTATGGAATGTCAAAACAAACTGTTTTTCAAGTACAAAATATGCTTTAACTTTAAAGAGATTTTTGTATGTCCTTGGGCTGTTAAAGCAAGCAGTAAATATTTTTTAGCACTTAAAGTATTTTATGCAAAATTCATTTAAATTTTTTGTGAGTTTTTTTTAAGAAGAGTTTTGCAAAGATTTTCTCCCACATGAATACTTTAAACTGTAGGTTAGCTCTCAGATAAGGGAAATGATTTAGTCCTTTTGTGCTACTGTTCTGGAATTCTACACACTGGCTAAATTATAATAAATACAAATTTAGTGGATCAGTTGTGTTAACTGGGAACTGTAATAGGTTTGGTGTCTGTTGAGGGCCCAATCTCAGATCCCAATATGACACCTTGCAAACTCATTGCTTGCATTGGAGGAACATTCTGCACATGGCACAAAAGTGTAAGAGCCAAGAGAGAAAAAGGGACTGAATTGGCCTTTTAATAGTAATGGTAATCCCACCCATAAGGGTAGCACCCTCAGAGCCCGTTACCTCTGAATGGTCCCACTTCTCCACACTGTTAACAATAGCCATAAATTTCAACATGAGTGTTGGAGGAGGCGGCCATGTTAATCACAGAGCAAACATCTTGCTATCTTTTGCTTCTTGGTGGCTATACTTGGAAGATTTCTGACATTGATGTAAACCACCTATTAATTTATCTGTGTTTATTTTTCCCTGTAATAATGCATAAGGTCCTATATTTTCATTTCTTGATCACCTAGTGAGAATTATGCTTTGTAAATATATGTACAGTAAATATTAAATATTTGTTGCAAAATTTTATTAAAATAAGGGTTTCTTGAAATGAGGATTTTTTTTTTTTTTTTTTTTGGTTTCTGTTCTGCATTTTCTCTCTGGGTTCCCTACTCATATTTGCACTGTCGTAGTGGGCAGAAAGGTCATATCATTATTCTGGATAGATGTTAATTATGAGTAGGTGCTTCTAGGTATTGAATGTCCCATATAGTCGCCTGCTTAGTTGATTATAACCCTGCTTCCTTTCTTCCATCCCACAGTCTCTGATGTAGCCTTTTTCTATCCACTGAACCCCTTGTGGGAAGAGGGGGTGACAGGCAAGTCAGCCTGCACTGTCAGCTAACTTTGGCTGCACTCTGCTGAGTGGGAAGCTCAGGGTTTCCTGGCGGGTAGGGTGTATCCGTAGATGTTCTCCCCTCATCATGGGTTTTGGTACATGTATGCATGGATTCCACTGGCTTTCTAATATTTATGGAGTTATTGTTGCTCATCATACTACAGTCAGGGACTGGTACTCAGACCAGCCCTTATATACTGTGGATTAGACTGAAGGGAAACCCTCTTCTCCTCAACCTCGCCTGGGTGGCAGGTAATGGGGGTGAAGGTAGGCAGAGAGAAGAGGGAATAAAATACGAACTCATGACACTGAAACTGTGCATAAACTTTGTTCTGTTTTTCTCTTTCCCACCGTGTCTCACTCCCTCAGCACACTTTATTGCTCAGCACCATACTCAGGGTAGGTGAATCTTTTGAAATGGCTGTTTTTATTTCTAATGTTTTATGTAAGGATGGCTACTAGGAAGAAATAAATTCTTGTGCGAGATTATTAAACTGATTGATAAATAGCTTGCATATTATTTTTCAGTCATGCAAGTCTCCACTTCATGAGACTCTTTTGAAATACAAAACTAACTATCCTTCACATAATGGAACTAACTATTCTAGTGGTATTCTTCTAAACTCCCACAGTTACCTTGTTCTCCCACTCAAGTGTACTTACCAAATAAATTCCAATTTTTCTATGGCATAGAAGCCAGGTAATCCTTTGTTTTCAATAAGTTCTTTGTTTTTCTTTTTTTGCTTGTAATTGGATGATGAGTTAGATGTCAGGATGAAGAGCCATGAAGAGAAAGGATGTAATAGATAATCTTATTTAAAATGCATTTTTTACTTCATTGTTTTCTTGTTAATGAATCAAAACACCATAATTATTACTTTACCAGTTTTCTTTTTGTTGAATATCGTTGCATGTTCTGTAGAAGAGAGAAAAGTTAAAGAGATTTTGATGCAACAACGCAAAGCTTAGACTTTGACCCTCTATGATGGTGGTTCTGCAGCCATGGCATTATCAGGAGCACCATAAAGGTGTGTGATGGCTTAGTTTACTAGGCTCTGTCCCCAGAGTTTCTACTTCAGAAGGTCAGAAGTAGGGCCAAAGACTGTGATCTGGTGCCTCTGGTACGGTGCCACAAATTCAGAACTACTATTCTGAGAGACTAATACATAGAAGCGGCTCAAGTCATCTCTCAGCTCATAGGCAACCCATAAAATACCTGCTTATAGGTTGCTGTGGGAATATATTCCAAAATTTTGCCATATTCCTAGAGGGATTGGAGACTCCAAATTATTTGACTTCTCAATGATTTCCTCTTAGTATTGTGCCTTTAAGCCAAATATTTACAATTCAATTGTATTTCCTGTTAATGCCTGTAAGAACTGTGTCTCTGTCGAGTGGAAAATATTTGAAAATAAATCAGAATTGTTTGGTCAGAAGTCAATCATTTTGCACTTGCTACTGAACTCAAATGACCAAATTAAAAATGTCCTTTAGAAGGAAAATAATGTCATTAATTTCTCCTCAGAGGCAATTGAGAAATTGTTAAGATATTTTATGATAATCTAAGAAAGATAAATACAGTGAAGGCATAAAGAAAGTTTGCAAATAGCTCGGTGAGATGTTGACATTCTAACCAACTACTAGAAATGCATTGTGCAATAGGTTAAGCTGCAGCTTTTGATGCCTGGATTACAAAGTAGAGTGCCTAGAGTTCCTGCTCTTCCACTTGTCAGTCTAGCTTCCTAAGACACCTGGAAAAGCAGTGGATGATGGTCCAAGTGTTTGGATCCCTGCTACCCAAATAGGGAGAACAGGATGGAGTTCAAGGCTTCTGGTTTCATCTCGGCCTAGCCATGGCCAATGCAGTCGACCAGAAGATTGAAAAGAGCTCCCTTTCTTTCTGTTGTTCTACCTTTCAAATAGATAAATCTCTTAAAAATGTGGCTTTAAAAGAAATTAGACAACTAACCGAGCACCAAAAAGGAAACCTGTTGAAGTGAAATGGACACTATGGAAACAGTGACTTGATCAGCCCTTACACTGACTGTTGATGAACAACTTAATACTTTATCCTTTTTAGTATTTTTTTATTCTACTTAATATTGATTGATCTCTGTAATTAATACACAATTATTCTTAAGTGTTGAAACTTAAAAGTAATCCCTGTTAAATATAAGAGTGGGAATAAGAGAGGGAAGAGATGTACAATTGGGACATGCTGAATCAGACTTGCCCCAAATGGTAGTTAGAAACGTGCCAAGGGATTCCAGTTCAATCCCATCATGATTGCATGTACCAATGCCATCTCACTAGTCCAAGTGATCAATTTCTGTTCACAATTGATCATAATGATAGGACTAAGAGTCAAAGGGATCACATAAACAAGACTAGTGTCTGCAAATACTAACTGATAGAATAAAAAAGGGAGAGAACGATCCAGCATGGGGAGCGGGATACACAGCAGACTGATAAAATGGCAGATGTCCTAAACAGCACTCTGGCCTCAGAATCAGCCCTTAAGGCATTGGGATTCGGCTGAAAAGCCCATGAGAGTATTTCAGGCATGGAAAGCCAAGACACTCTGGCAAAAAAAAAAAAAAAAAAAAAAAAGAAAAGAAAGAAAAGAAATGACCTAAATGAACGATGTCTGTGAGTGAGATCCCAGTGGGAAGAACAGGTCATCAAAGAAGGAGGTGCCTTTCTCTGAAGGGAGGAGAGAACTTCCACTTTGACTATGACCTTGTCTAAATATGATCAGAGTCGGTGAACTCAAGAGGCTTCCATAGCCTTGGCAACTCATGACTAGAGCCTAGGTGATTACTGACGCTGTAAACAAAAGTGTCAAATTGTTAAGCCAACAACAGGAGTCACTGTGCACTTACTCCTCATGTATGATCTCTGTCCTTAATGTGTTGTTCAATGTGAATTAATGCTATGACTAGTACTGAAACAGTATTTTTCACTTTGTGTTTCTGTGTGGGTGCAAGCTGTTGAAATCTTTACTTAATATATACTAAATTGATCTTCTGTATATAAAGATAATTGAAAATGAATCTTGATGTGAATGGAAGGGGAGAGTCAGTGGTAGGTGGGAGGGAAATTATGGGGGTGGGGGGGAAGCCACTGTAATCCATAAGCTGTACTTTGGAAATTTATATTCATTAAGTAAAAGTTAAAAAAATTAGATAATCTGACTTTAATTCATGAGTTTAAGAGACAAAACACTTTACCTATAGATTATTAGAGAATCATAAAGAGGAATCGTTTTATTTTCTCTGTAGCATGAATTTTCTTTATGTTCTGATCAAAGATGGCTTTGGTCAACATAGACATTTAGGACACTGTGGTTTGAATGCTACTTTTAAGCAATGTTTGTTTAATTTGTAGATGAGTGTTGTTCAACCCTGGGAACATTAGAAGTAATTATAAATGATACAGCAACAAAAATGCTTTTGGAGTTAAGTTTAGGAAAGAGGTTATATATATTTGGAATATTGATAATGCTTATGGAAAACTGACTTTAAAATATCTAACAGATTTGAACTCCAGTTTAAATATGTGTAAGTGGAGACAGACTTATTTAACCTTTGAAGGCAAGGTAAGGTAATTGTTTAATGCATAAATCATTTTATAAATTTAATCCCTTTATAAAAAGGTTGATTCCAGGGATGATAGTGTTAATCAGAGGAACTTAAAAAACAGGGATAATTTCTTATTAAGATAAACAATTTATTCTTAGCCAAAAAAGATTAAGTGCTAATTAAAAATACATGAAATTTCACTGGGTTATTGAACAGTGGGATTGTTGAAGGACATTAAGTCTTTTTTTTTTAATTTTTTTTTTTTTTTATTTGAGAGACAGGGTAGAGGGAGAAAGGGATGTGGAAAGGGAGAGAGAGCGAGAGATATCTTAACTACCGTGTACTTCCCATAGTCTTAGGATATTTGTTATGCTTTCTAACTCTCCAACTAGAAAATTTCTTAAAACTCTATCAGGTACAATAAATCACATAATATGAATAACAAAAGATGTCATTCACAAGATTTCCATTTTCGACAAATTATCCAAAAACTGTGGGAAGGTATGTGGAGCCCGGGTAAATTCCATAAATGCTCACAACAGTGAGGCTGGGGCAGGGCAAGCTAAAAGCCAGGAACTCAATCCAGATCCATGTGTGTGGCTGGGATACAGCTAGTAGAGCCACCACCTACTGCTTCCCATCATGGGCATTATCTACTGAGAGTAGAATTGGGCCTCAAACACGGGTAGTAGGACATAGATTATGGGATGCCAAAATTATCAGATTGAAAATTAGCCTGCTACAGATTTATTAGATTTCATGTCTCACGTGTAATTTCCTTAACAGGGCCAGACCAAATGATTTCTGCAGGCATCTTATGGCCTACAGGTCTGATGTTCCCTATCCCACGTATACAACCTTCAGATCTCTTAAATGTGAGCTCTAATTTTACTTTTTTTTTTTTTTGACAGGCAGAGTTAGAGACAGAAAGGTCTTCCTTTTTCCATTGGTTCACCCCCTAAGTGGCCGCTACGGCCAGCGCGCTGCGCAGATCCAAAGCCAAGAGCCAGGTGCTTCCTCCTGGTCTCCCATGTAGGTGCAGGGCCCAAGCACTTGTGCCATCCTCCACTGCCTTCCAGGGCCACAGCAGAGAGCTGGACTGGAAGAGGAACAACTGGGACAGAATCCAGCGCCCCAACCGGGACTAGAACCTGAAGTGCTGGCGCCGCAGGCGGAGGATTAGCCTAGTGAGCCGCGGCGCCGGCTCTAATTTTACTTTTTAAATATTTTTGAGAGAAGGACATAGAAAAAATGAAGCCTTATTTTATTGTGATAGAACTCTGAAATATTTTCTTAGCCTCATTTGCTTTGTGTGTCTTCTAAAGAAATGAATGTATACTTGGCTTGGAATAACTACCTCGGCAACACTGATAAAATCCAGAAGTTGAGTTTGTGTGCATGTATGTGTGCAAGTGTACATGCCAGTGTACATGAAATATTTAAAATTTCCAAGTATTTTTAATCCTCTGCAGAAGACATGGCTGGGACACCCTATGCAATGAAATTCTATATATTTTGTTGTTGTTGTTGACAGTGAGAGAGTGAGACAGAGAAAGGTCTTCCTTTGCCATTGGTTCACCCTCCAACGGCCGCCACGGCCAGCGCGCTGAAGCCGGCGTACTGCGCTGATCCGATGGCAGGAGCCAGGTGCTTCTCCTGGTCTCCCATGGGGTGCAGGGCCCAAGCACTTGGGCCATCCTCAACTGCACTCCCGGGCCACAGCAGAGAGCTGGCCTGGAAGAGGAGCAACTGGTACAGAATCTGGTGCCCCAACCGGCACTAGAACCCGGGGTGCTGGCGCCACAAGGCAGAGGATTAGCCTATTGAGCCACAGTGCCAGCCGGCTGAAATTCTATATATTTTTGACAAAAAAAATACATATGTTATAATAAAAGATTACACAACTATTGTAACTCAGTTTTGGGTCTAAAAATTGAAATATAATGATTTATATAAATGTTTTGCCGTAAAATAAAATTTGTCTTGAGTTTGTTAAATTAATCCTCAACATATGTATCACTCTTTAAAAAGAAGCATCTCTCTAAAATATTATTGAGTTTAATTAGTTAATTCACATATCAAAAATTTGCATTGGTGGCTAGACTTAGAACACTGATTTCACAGAATGTTCTCAGAGAAGAGCTGCTAAGTTATTGAAACCTAAATAACCCTATTTTTATAAATCATTCTCTAAATCCCTTATACCAGAGAAAGGCTTGTCATTTTATTAATAGCTTAATACCTAAAAATGATGTACAAGATTATTTTGAAAATTTCCCTTTTCTAGCTGCCTGATGAGCTGTTAAGATCGTTTTTCTGCAATTGATGTTATATTCAGTACTTGAAGAAGTCGTTGAAATGTTAGTTTCTAGTTATATATTACTACGATAGTGCTTTCATTTTATCTGCACTTTTATTGGGTATATTAAATGTCTGTGGTAGTTCTAGTTCAGTTACTGAAAAATGATCGAGTTTCTCAGAATATATTTTATGGTTTCCAAAACCCTACAAATGATATTTCTTGCTTATCCTTTGATATAACTAAAACATTTAAGTGGAATAACTATAATGAGAACAGATATTTATAATGTCTTTCAAAGGCCTCATTTTTTTTTATTGTGTCTGATAATAGAAATAAAATGTAAAATTAAAGGTTCGCAGCTTTAGAGTCTATGAACTTGAATCTATCATACTGGAAAGACTATTAATGACCGCCATAATTACACAGTATAAATAGGAAAGATAAAGCGTGCAACTTTAAGGCATGACCCCATAAAAGCTGATAACGTATGGCTAAGGTCATACATTGAATAAAGAAGCCATCAAAATGGGGTACCTGATCTCTTAAAAATACCAGAAGCAATCATTTTGTGAATAAGCCTTAAAGTGTCACTCTACTACAAGGAGTGGAAATGGTTCCACTGGATTTCTTATAGGTAAATAACCTTAAGAACCAGTTTCCTTAAAGTTCTGCAACAGTATTGAAACCATCTTTCATTGTGTCTTTATGCAAAATCTTCTGATTTTTTTAGAAGAGTTAATATTTTAAGACTTCATGTAGGTAATTAATTTCCATTTCGTTACTGGATGATTCTTGATTCAGTGATTTCAAAGCATATTATTATAGTGTAAATAACACCATAATTAAACCTATGGTGAGCCAAATCAAGGCTGTATTTGGCGGGGCTAACCAGGCTTGGGTTTTCAAGTTAATGAATCCACTCAGGGAGGTTGGTCAGTTTCTGCTAAATAGAACTGATAGTATTCACATACATGTGGTCAGAGCCAGGACTCTTTTACAATACAGTGATGGGTAAGGAAATGGAGCAGAAGTGTGTGATGATTTACAGTGAACTAAGGACCTTTTAAATTTCACATTGTCTGTGTTTAAATACTCTTAGGTCATTGCATGGGAGGGAAAAATTTTAAACTTTTATGTTTGCTTCAGTTAATGACTGATAGAAAGTTCACTCATATAATACAGATTGTACAAAAATGAAATGATAGCAGCTTTGACCTAGGTTATCTTCAAACTATGGCTTTTCTCAAGAGCAGTTCTCACAGATGTTATTTCCAGTAAATATTACCTGCTGGCAGAACACATCTCAACTTCATAACTGTGAAGTCATCTAGGAGAGTCATAAAAGTTCTGGTTAGAGTTTCCAATTACAAGGCTGTACCAGGAAATCAAATTCTCAAAACGTGGAGCCTGATTTTTTTTTTAACAGCTAATTAGGTCAGGTTTGGTAAATACTGTGCTAAAAATATTTAACATTTCTGGATTTTTTTCTCATTATCTAGAGTTTAAGGTGCAGTTTCATTAACTTTTTACTTTAGAATTATTTTACTGCTGCATTTCATGAGCTCATTTGCTGTATTGGTTATTTTTAATAGATTTTAGCAAGTTGTGTGAAACTAAATATATTGTTCTTCACCATGTTAGAGTACTTTATCATGTTTGGCTCCAAATTTGACCTTTTTTTCTTACTGATCAGGAAATGATTTATTATACTAGTGTATCTTTTTTTTTTTTTTAAACATGTATTATTTGAAGGCAGAGTTACAGAGAGAGAGGGAGAGAGAGATCTTCCATTCATTGGTTTGTTACCCAGATGGCCTCAATGGCCAGCATTGGGCTAGGCTGAAGCCAGGAGTTTCTTCCAGGTCTCCCTCCCACATGAGTGGCAAGGGCCCAAGTCTTTGGGCCATTTTCCACAGCTTTCTCTAGTCCATTAGCAGAGAGCTGGATGAGAAGTGGAGCAGCCATATGAGATGTAGAGATCCACATGGAGTTTTAGGACCCTGGATTCTGACTGGCTCTGACCTGGAGTTTCAGGAATTTAGGGAGTAACCAGTAGATGAATGTGTTCTTTTCCTGTCTGCCTCTGCTTCTCCTCTCTCCCCCACTGTCACTTTGTCTTTCAGATAAATAAAAAAATATTTTGAAGAAAATAAAGTACTGAATAAGAACATGAAAATTAAAGTATGGGAAGACATTTATCTTTCACTCTGAGATTAGGAAGGCATTTTAAATGCAACTTCTCTTTCAGTACAGCTTGTGGGACCCACTGAGGCTTCATTGGGAGCCTAAGTCTTTAATTTGCATTAGAGTACATTAATTAGCATATACTGTAACCTTAGGGAAAAAACAGATAAAGTCCTCAGAAGGTTAAACAATATCTGCAGAGAAGAAAAGAAGGAAAGCCAGAGTCCAAATCATTTTAGGAAAAATTTCCCATGTAGTCACTGCTGCCTGCTCTGATCTTCATAATGAAATTCATTGTGAAACTTAGCTAAGGTTCTTTTTCAGATAGCTCAACCAAGCCAAGATATCTTGACTGTATTGCTAATCAGAAGGTTAATCAGCTCTCTGAGAATATAATGGTGCCTTCTGGCAGATTAACTCTTTCTGAACTTCAAATACAACTCTAAAAGATGTATTTTTTTCATGCATTCTATTTTCAGAGAATATTTTATCTCACCTGTCCAATATCAGATTATGGACAAGGCAGTATAAACTACTAAGATATATGATTAATAGCACCTCAAGAAGTTAGTTTGCCTTCTTGGTTATAACTTCATTTTATCAATGGATATGCCAAGGCACTTGCAGGGGAAATAGTCACAAATATTTGCTGTTTTTATACCAACAAACGAACTTTTTGCTGTCTACTACTGGGATTACAGTAGTAGAGTGATTACTCAGGATCTGTTCTTAGTGTTTATATGCCATCAATTTTTTTTAAGATTTATTTTTATTTATTTGAAAGAGTTACAGAGAAAGGTAGAGAGAGCGAGATCTTCCATCCACTGGTTCTCTCCCCAAATGGCCATAACGGCAGGAGTTGAGCTGATCCGAAGCCAGGAGACTGGAGCTTCTTCTGGGTCTCCCACATGGATGCAGAGGCCCAAGGACTTGGGTCGTCCTCATCTGCTTTCCCAGGCACATTAGCTGGATCAGAAGTGAAACAGCTGGACTTGAACCGGCACCTGCGCTAGACTCTGGCAAGGCAGGCTGGGGCTTTAACCCACTGTGCCACAGCGCCAGCCCCTTTTCATTATTGTTTAAAGATTAGCAGTTGTTTTCATGTGATTTCCATGCCATGGTGGTAATAGTGTTCCAATAATATATTTCCTCAAAACACATCAATAGTAATAACATGTACAAAGAGAAGGAGAAAACCAAAAAACCTTGGCTAAACTCATATCAAAGGAGAAATGATCTTTGTGAACCCTGGACAGTACCACAATCTAAAGGAGCACCTGCATCTATAACTCTAGCTGCAGTGCACTGAGTTCTGCATGTGGCAGTAGACTGCAGGCTCATCTCTTAAAATGTCAATGAGGGGGCAAAGTGATTGGCATAAAAATGTTGAATCAGACAGTTTAAATCAAAGGAATAACAACAAACCTTTGCACTTTAACCCCTGCAGTTAATCTTTGCTTATCTTACAGTTCCCAGAATCTACAGACCTAGGAAAAATAGCAGAATGTGGCACTTCGTCCTACACAGGAGCTGTGCAAAACTGCCAGCAGGCTGCGCACCTGTGCCAACCCATGCTGGATGTGACTGGCACCATATTGTAATCATTGCCAGCCTGTTTTGTGCATTCAAGATGAAGAAAGTAAAAAATATTAGCTAAGGAGAAAAGGCCAGAGAAGGATAGAAAGGAAGAGCAACAATGGTAATAATATCTTGCTTCACAAAATGATGTCTAACTTCTCCAGTATCCCAGTAATTCTAGTTTGAAGAAACATAACCATCAAAATGAGTAATTAGAACAAGAATTAACTGCAGATGACAGTATTTTATTGAATTTTCTGTACATGTGTCCAAACGATACATGATATACAACTTCTGCAAACTAAACAGTTTGAAACCAAATTAATGTAAAACTAAAATATTCATCTTTTAAAATGATATAATTAGAATTTTTTAAAAGAAAATCAAATAAAAGTAACTGGACCCTGAAGTTAAAGGACAATTTACCTAATTGGAAGCTAACACTGAACAACTCATTTAGAATCTCCTGTTGAGAACCAAAAACTTTTTTGAAGACCAAGGAAAGATTTTAAGACATAGACTATACAGAAGTCCTGGCATGAATATATAAGCATATTCAGAAGAAAAGATGAGGAAGTGGTTTGAAGAAATGCAACATTTGAATATACAACTGATAAAAATTTTCTTTTTTTTCTTTTTTTTTAAAGATTTATTTTATTTATTTGAAAGAGTTACAGAAAGAGGTAGAGACAGAGAAAGGGGTTTCCACCTGCTGGTTCACTCCCTAGATGGCTGCAACGGCTGGAACTGTGCCGATCCGAAGCCAGGAGCTTCCTCCAGGTCTCCCACGCCGGTGCAGGGGGTGCAGGGGCCCAAGGACTTAGGCCATCTTCTACTGCCTTCCCAGGCCATAGCAGAGAGCTGGATCGCAAGAGGAGCAGCCAGGACATGAACCGGTGCCTATATGGGATGCTGGCACTTCAGGCCAGGGCTTTAACCTGCTGTGTCACAGCGCCAGCCCCCTGATAAAAATTTTCTATGATTAAAGAATGCCGAGTGTCTTTAGACTGAAGATGTATTTGGAATTTGATCAGGATGTATTTTAAAAATATAAACACTGGAATGAAATTTGATAAATATTCAGAGAAATAGACAGTCAAAATAACTTCCAGGGTGACAATGAAACAAAAAAAAGGAAACTTTGTTGTCATCAGCACCAATAGATGTTGAAGACAGTTATGCTAACAGCTATTTAAAGTTTTATATCCAGTCAACCTTACATCCAGCTGAAGAGGGAGATAAAAATCTAAAAATTTTATCACACAAATAGCCACTAGTGGAAAAAAAAGTAATGTTCAGTTAAACACTAATTTATTTAAACAACAATCAAATGGTTCAAGAAATGTTCTAGATACAGAACTTGATAAAATTAAGTTGTTGGTCACCTGTTGGGAAAAATGAAGTCCTCCCATTCGTTCTCTGGTCCACTACCCAAATATCAGCAACAGTTTGCCCTAGGCTAAAGCTGGAAGCCAGGAACTCAACTCAAGACTCCCAAGTGAGTCACATGGACTCAGTTGCCATGATCTGCAGTCCCCCAAGGTCTGCATTAGTAGAAAGCTAGAATCAAGAGTGGACCTGGAACTGGAATCCAGATACTTTAGTATGGAATGAAGATGTCTTAAATGGCTCCTTAACTACTGAATGCCACCTCTGTGGTATGCTTTTATAAGCATTTTTTAAAAAACATTAGAAACTCACAAAATGCCTGTCAGTAATCAGAGAATAGTCAAAATAAACTAAGATTCTTGTAGAAAGGGGTACAGAAAAAATAATTACTGGCTTTTAAGGCCATATTTAGAAAAAGTTCTTATATAAAGTGATAGGTTTAGTATTTTAAAAACATTAAAATTTAAGCGTAAGTAGAAACACTATTTCTCAACCATATGAAATAGGGGATATATAAAGTTTAACAAAAGGCAGAGAATAAAACTAAGCAGCATAGATGATAGTAAATATAAAACTTTAAGTCAAAACAGAAAAATAAAATCAATACAACCACTGGTATTTTGAGTAGCACTTCTATCCCATGTTGTATGATTCTTTTACTATGAGGGAAGCTCGGTTATAAATACGTCTCTGTCTGTGTCATCTATGCTCTAGTCTTATTCTGTCCTTATTCACAAAGACTAAATTGATATTCTTGCCTCAGTTTTTCTCTTCTTTTGTTTTTTTTTTATTTATTTTTTTGACAGGCAGAGTGGACAGTGAGAGAGAGAGAGAGAAAGGTCTTCCTTTGCCGTTGGTTCACCCTCCAATGGCCGCCACGGCCAGCGCGCTGCGGCCGGCGCACCACGCTGATCCAGTGGCAGGATCCAGGTGCCAGGTGCTTTTCCTAGTCTCCCATGGGGTGCAGGGCCCAAGCACTTGGGCCATCCTCCACTGCACTCCCAGGCCACAGCAGAGAGCTGGCCTGGAAGAGGGGCAACCGGGACAGAATCCAGCGCCCCAACCGGGACTAGAACCCAGTGTGCCGGCGCCGCAAGGTGGAGGATTAGCCTGTTGAGCCATGGCGCCGGTCAGTTTTTCTCTTCTAATTTTTGTGAGGTAGCCCTTTAATTGTAATTAGGGTATCCAGTCCAACAGTGCCATGCCAGGTGAATAATTTTAACTAATATTGGGTTCAATGTTCGGAAACTCAGGTTGGTTCTCACTCAAACCTTTCTTTAGTAATAGATTAGTTGTAAAGTCTTCATCTTACACTATTCCTAATACTTCAGCAATGGAAATGGAATGAGATTTATCAGGATCCCTTAGAAGCCAATAAATATACATAAATTAAATTCACCAAACCAGTGGACCTGTTTTATTAGAATTTTTAAAAGTCTAGCTATATGCTGTTTTAAAAAGGTAAAAATGATATTGAAATGTTAAACATGGAGGCAATTAAATAGACATACCCTATAAATAGTAGTATTTGTGTTTGCCCTGAAACCTGCTTCCATGAACTGTTATATTGCACTGCTTCTCCCTAGCTAATATCCATGGAATATTTACTATGCCTTGTGTATGTTTGCACACTTTAACGTTACATTGTTACCTTATTATCTCAGTAGCCCTAGGGCATAGTTTCTCTTGTGTTTTTATAATCCAAATTAGGAAAGTGAAAGTAAACTATAGATTTTTTAAATAATTTGTGTAGTCATCCAGCTAATAAATAATGGAACTGACATAGAAGCTCAAGAATTTTTCCCAAATAGTAAGCAAGACAATTTTAGTAATATCAATACCAGACAAGTAAAAATTAGAATAAAATTATTAGTAGGTAAAATGAAATAATGATTTTAATAAAGTGAATATTCTTGCAGGAAAACCAGTATAAATTTATATATGTAAAACAATATTTCTTTAAAACAGATGAAGCAAAATTTACATTAAAAATTATGTTTTCAAACATATGGACAAAATTGACATGCTGCATGAATGTGTTTGAAATGTGTTATTTATGTACTACTGAATACTAATAAAATTGACCACATATGTCATAAAAAGAGTATATTTCAAATAATTGACATCATATATGCCACATTTTCTCACTAAGTTCATTTCAATTTAGTTTCAGTTAGGTTGGAGGTTCATCATAATAAAGAAATTAAAAGTATAAATATCTTTAAAAATTTAAAAATACACTTCCAAGTGCTTTAAAGATAATTGTGAAAATCTTAACAGAATCACAGTGTATTCAACTTAAGAAATTAGGACAATAAAATAAAGCTTATTTAAGAATAAAAGTAAAAGAACATAAAATTTCAAAGAAGTGATTTTTAAAAGTTCATAAATTAGATAAGGATTTGTGAAGATTAATGACAAAATAAACCTGAAACTAATTTTGAAATTTAAGAATAAAATAAGTGGGTTAGAATCATAGGAAGATATGTTTTTAAAAGCCAAACACCAATTATAAGCTATTAAATTTGAAAATAGAAAAAGCATTGCTTTTTTTTTTTCAAAGATTTATTTATTTATTTGAAAGAGTTACACAGAGAGAGGAGAAGAGGCAGAGAGACAGAGAGGTCTTCCATCCACTGCTTCACTCTCCAATTGGCTGCAATGGCTAGAGCTATGCTGATCTGAAACCAAGAGGCAGGGGCCCAAGGACTTGAGCCACCTTCTACTGCTTTCCCAGGCCAGAGCAGAGAGCTGATTCGGAGGGGAACCAACACCCATATGGGATCCAGCACTGCAGGCAGTGGCTTTACACGCTACTCCACACCACTAGGAAATATGATTAAATTCTACCATAATTAGATTAGCTCTAACTCAAAATTATTTTAACTAATTTACTAGTAGTTATCAAATTTCAGTGATCAGTTAATTTCTATTTACAGAAAATATTTCAACAGTTAGAAAAAATGGTGAGAGCTATAGAACTCATTTTGTACTACTAATTGAATCCTTATATTTAAACAGAGTTGATTATGAAATAAGCGGCATGGGGTGATTGTTTCTTCATATGGAACAAGAGAAAATTAAATTGCAACTTCAGAACATGTACTAATTAATTCGAGAGGAATTAAAAAGTTGAAACTAAGTAAATTACATGTTAGGAATTTTCAGAAGAAAATGTCTGAGTTTTCTGCCAACTCTATTACTTTTCTCTTCTTGCATTTACGGATTGGTGCTTTCCCTGCAGCCTGGGTCATGGATAAAATGGCTGCAGTGTTTGGGACTGGGTCAGTCTGAAGCCAGGAGCCTGGAATCCCATCCGGGTTTCCCATGTGGTTTCAGGGTTCCAAGTACTTGGGCCATCTTCCACTGCTTTCTGGGTACATTAGCAGGATCAGAAGCTGAGCATCTGGGACTTGAAATGGTGCTCTGATGTGGGATCCGGAGTCAGTCGGGGTGGCTTTACCCACTGTACAACAGTACTGGCCTTTGTCTCACTTACTGAGTGTGGATGGAGATTTGTCTTAAAGTTGTCCCAAGGTTTACATGGAATAATTACTTGTCAGTGCTTGAATAGGCCATAATGTTAACAAGTACTATGCATATACTGATTTTCCCTTTATCTCATATATTACATTTTAATACTGGGTCAGTTCTACTTTAGGTAACTCAGCAACTTCAATGATGACTCAGCCTTAAGTCAAGCAACCATGGAGAGAATTTACAAGGATTATTTCAGCTTTATAATGGAAGTTTGAATTGCTGTTTTAAAACATTTCATCTTGCAAATATCATCTCTGATTTTGTTAGCCAGGGTTGTTAAGGTTATTTATTTATTTTTTTCTTTCTGTGAAAGAGGAGAGAGAATATTTTCAGCTCTGCAGGCCCACTGGCCTCTCTTGAAACAACTTAAATCCACCAAAAGACCCATAGACAAAGCCAAATGAATACTTGTGGCTCTGTCTAGTGAAATTTGAGTTATTCACCTTGGCATTTTACTTCCATAATGTTCATCTAGTATGAAATATTAATTTTCTCTCTTGCTGCTTCAACTATTGCAAATAAAAAGGGAATTCTTAGCCATTAGGTCATACAAAAACAGAATATGGGCTGCATTAGGGATATAGGGCATAGTTTGTGTGTCCCTATTCTTTGCATGCCAGCAAGTGTTTATTTTATTGCACTGTTGTTAGTATGTACATAATGAGTAATGTATGTGGCCTTCATTTTTATTATTTGGTGCTTAAGAAGAGATCTGTATGTACAGAGAGATTGCATTGTATGAAGCTCCTGGTCGTATTACTTAAATTATATACTTATTCTACTAAAGTCCACGAAGCACTACATTTTATTTTATTTGAAACAATTTTTAAGATGAAAATTTACCTCACAAAGGTAGTATTGCAGATGCCTTACTTTTAAATGTCAAAATCTATTTTAAGTGTAACTGATTAATTTGATTACTTTAAATTGTCTGGTTTTAACCTGCTGAACCTTAATATTTTCTTTCCTGAATCACTGAGTTTTATATCCTGATAATTATCCTCCTTTTTCATAACCCTAATTAGTCCTGATATAGGTTGTACTGGAGTGGAAAACTTTAAACCAAATTTCATAATATTCTTCTGTATCACAATTACTCTTTATCCCTGTACAGATTAGCTAAACCTTGATTCATAAGTGAACATGGAGGAACAGGTTCTTTTTTCCTATTTTTATATTCAGATGATCATTGTATTTTTCTACTGTGTGATTTTAATATATGAAATATCACATAAAATATGTAGCTTATGAATTTTTAATTTAAAACATTGAATTTTTAGAAATCATATTGCATTTGTTCTGTTTGTGGTTCAGTATACACAAAGGTTGCATTTTACACAAAATTTATCTCTAAAAATTTTAAATGTTTTCATTATATTCCCACTTTTGAAACTATCTTTTTTCTTATTTAGAATTTCTGCTTTCTTATAGTCCATAAATTGTTACTCATTTATTTTATTTATTTGAAAGAGATATACACACAGTCAGAAAAAGATCTCCCTTCCATGTGTTCACTTTCTGAATGCTTGTAATAACCATGTAATGGGTCAGACTGAAGACAGAAACTTGAAACTTAGTTTGGGTATCCTTTGTGGGTGGTAGTGACCCAAGTACTTGAGCCAATATCTTCTTCCTCCCTGGAAGCTATACACACAAGATAGAAACTGGAATTGGGGATAGAGCTGGGACCCAAACCTGGAGATTTTGGTATGTGAAGTGAACATTCCAAGTGGTGTCTTAACTGCTATACCACACACCTGTACCTAACCATTTTTTTCTTTTTACTAATAACAGTCATTTAACAAAGTTATTTTGTTAACTATTGAATTTAGAGAGGAGTAAAATACAAACTAATTATACTGACATCATATCAAACATTTCTCTTCTGAAAGTTTCAATACTATTTCAAGAGATAAACGATAAGAAGATACAATAACTTCTTGTGGTTTGCATCCAAAATAATATATATTTATATATATTTTCTAGTATTCCAAATTTAAGTAAAAAAAATTGGCAAATTATACTCTATGGATATCGAGGGATCCTGTAGGCCTTGTCATAGGATCTGTAAGGTCACAGCTATTGTCAAAATAATAATGATGGTTGCCTTTTATTCATTTGGTGCCATTTGTGCAGATAATATAAATGCATTGATGGATAAAACTGCTGTCATTTCAGCATGGATCACTGCAGTGACAGCCAGCCACCCTAGTAGCTTTGTGTTATTCACATTTATCTACACAAACCCTAAAAAAATGCCAGTTTTGTTTAAGAATAGCCTTCAAGAAGCAGTAATTTTTTTTTTTTTAATTTCGTCTTGATGCTTAGTTCTCCATCCTTTTATTATTGGTGTCAAGATAGGAAGTGTTCAGTCAGGCAATCACTTCAGTGCTCAAGTGTGCCCTGTTTGTCATGGTTGCCGTGGTGTGCACAGAAGATGCACACTAGCTCATGGGAGCAGGTTGTACGCACCTCATGACTACTTGATGTTCACTTATATCATCTCAATACCTCAAAATCAGACATAGTGGGAACATTTACAACAGAAATAGACAAATAGGACATATCATTGTCATTGCATCACTTTGGTGAAAAAGGCTGATGCTACTCTGCAGGAGTAGAGCAACTGAAACACTGATGCTTTCCAGTCAGAAATACCAAAGTACCATCATTTTAGAAAACTGGCTGCTGCTTATTAAGAGGAACATATATTGATAGTATGGCCCAGCAATTTCATTTCCAGGTAGTCTGTTGAGAATGAATACAGCCCAGTGACGTGGCTCACTAGGCTAATCATCTGTCTGTGGTGCTGGTACCCTGGGTTCTAGTCACGGTTGGGGCACTGGATTCTGTCCCGGTTGCTCCTCTTCCAGTCCAGCTCTCAGCTGTGGCCCTGGAAGGCAGTGGAGGATGGCCCAAGTGCTTGGGCCCTGCACCCCAGGGGAGACAAGGAGAAGCACCTGGCTCTTGGCTTTGGATCAGCACAGCACGTCGGCCGCAACGCGCTGGCCACTTGGGAGTTGAACCAATGGAAAAAGGAAGACCTTTCTCTCTGTCTCTCTCCCTCGCTATCTAACTTTGCCTGTCAAAAAAAAATGAATACAAATTTCTATAAAAAGATTACACTATATGTGTGTATATATATGTATTACATATGTACATATGTATATATACATATACACACACATATATAAGCTTTGTTCACAATAGCTATATATTTAAATGCTATATGTGCACAAGATTAAGAAAATATATTTTGGTATATTTCATATACTCAGTACTCTTCTGTACTTAGTCAATATTGAATATTGATAGACTCATAAAATTCAGAAGGATTGTGGTGTGTATTTTGAAGATAGACAAAAGTTGGGTGGTACTAATCCCATCTTACGTGATAAAGTGATCATATTAAATGTGGAATTGATTATATAGATAAAATTAAACGTCAAAGGGATCACATAAATAAGACCAAGTGTCTGGTAATAACAACAGATAGACTTAAAAAGGAGAGAAAGTTCCAACATGGGAAGCAATCCACACAGCAGATCGATAGAACGACAAACATCCTAAACAGCACTCTGACCTCAGAAGCAGCCACTCAGGCATTCGGATCTGGCTGAAAATCCCACGAGAGCATTTCAGGCATAGAAAGCCAAGACATAGTGGCAAAACTGTTCTGCATGAAGGATCTCTGTGAGTGAGACCCCATTGGAAAGAAGTGGTCATCAAAGAAGGATGTGCTTTTCTCTGAAAGGAGAACTACTACTTTGCATATGGCCCTGTCTAAATAGCAACAGAGTTTGTGGACTCAAAAGGCTTCCATAGCCTTGGCAACTCATGTCAAGAGCCTCCAGTGGTCACTGACTTAAAAAAATAACAATGTTAATTGTTAAATCAACAACAGGAGTCACTCTTCACTTACTCCCCATGTTGGACCTCTGTTCTTAATGAGGTGTACTATGCGAATTAACGATAAAACTTGTCTTCAAACTGTTCTTTATAGTTTGTGTAACTGTGTGGGTGTAAACTGTTGAAATTTCTACTTAATATAGAGTTGGTCTTCTGTATATAAAATTCAATTAAAAATGGGAATCCTAACGAAAAATAGAATGGGAGAGAGAGTAGGAGGTGGGATGGGAGGGGTGTTGGGAGGGCAGGAATGGATGAAGAACCACTATATTCCTAAAAGGTGTATATATGAAATTTGTGTTCATTAAATAAAAACCTACTAAAAAATAGGCAAAATTATCTTACAGGAAAAGCAATATAGGAGTGGATGTCTAAAAGTGAGAGGGTAGCCTTTACTCAAGATAACCTTTATCTCCTACCTATTTGTTTAAAATTCGTTTAAGTTTTCACTTCAAGGAGTCATTTCATAACTAATACAGTTGTGACAACCATGACGACAACATGCTATCAGAATGTCACATGAGCAGATGTGAAACACAAATAGTGATCAGGGTCAGAGGGGCCAGAGTATTGAAGATGCTGCTGAGGAGACAGAAATTTCCTTCTCTCTCTCAGTTTATAAGGAAATTGCAGTTCCCAAACATCCTGTACATTTGAACTATTTCTGTAAATTAAAATTAAATATATAACTAAAAAAGAATAAAGACAAGCAAAAATTACTGTTTTTATTCATTTGACATGTATAAAAATGGAGTTAAGACTTGATAATTTAAAATGAGAAAAAAAACATCCAAATATACCATCTTTTATTTAGTATCATTACCAATAACCATTTTTCAAAGCAATGCACCTGATTAAATGGTGAAAACACAACTCTAAGCTAGATTTGGTGGCAATAGGACATGTTTTATCTGCTTGTTATTTTTAACACATACTTGTGGATGAAAAGCAATTCTAAAGGTATCACCTTAGAAATACAGTAATATGATTTAATGTTTTCTTTTGTGTATTAAAATTCACTATACAGTTAATTTTACAGCTACATTGTATACCTAGCTAAACTTGACAGAGATTTTTACCACTATTGAATTCTGTTTTACAAGGTTATTTTTTCCTGAATTTAGATGTTAATTTTTTTCCTGCAATTCCTGTGCTTCATGCTTTAATGAAAGCCATGCATCATTACATTAAGTGAGGTAAAGCGCTGGATAAAATAGAACATTGCTATTAACCTCTAACATTAGTGTGGAGGGAGGCAGAGACAAGTTTAATAACTCAGAGATAAAATACTCACAGTGTAATTACCTAAGCCTGCTTTATCCTGGTACATTAACATAGGGTAATAAACTTGAGTCTATTTTAAAAGAGGAATGAAATCATTGTCAATAATCAATTGTATCCATTTTATGGCTTATGAAGTGGTTGGTCTTTTAAAATGGGGTCATCATCTGATGTCTGACTTTTGCAAAATGATGCAGTGTTTCATTTTATTGCTATATAAAGCAGATTTAGACCTGTGCAACACTGCATGAACTTTAGAATATGTAAACTTAAATTCAGCATTTAGCCTTTCACAGAGTCTTTTGTGTTGAGTCGAACTCATGCCAACATTATTTCTGGTTTGCATTGCGTATCTTTATGTTTCCAGGCTATGGAAAGGTCAACAGTAAAACTCTTGTTTCCTAGAATACACACCATAGCCGATAGGCTAGAGCCTAATTTAATTCTTTGTATAGCTATATTTTCTGTAAGCATAAAAGCATTTTGTGACAAATTTAGTGCATGCTGTTAAGAAAGATGTGAGAAATACATTTTGTTTCTCCTCTTTAAGTTCACAAGGCAGTTTATACTTGCTTTGGCTTATAGTTTTGAGTATTTCTCTGTAGAGAACTTTAAACATTTGAAAATACACACGAATTCAGATAAGATGAAAATATCACTGATAACAATTAAGTTGTGATTTTAATAATGCCAGTTAAATGCAAACTCTATAAGCCCACTGGAAATCAGCAAGAAAAATATTTGAGCAGTCCAAAAATGTATTTTCTCCATCTACAATACATTCTGAAATACTGTGATTTTTAAAAGCCATTTAGGAAAGCAGAGATTTTAGCCCTAAATGCAATTAGCCAGGGAACATAAAGAAACATATAATAGAAGTTTATATTCATGAATAAACCCTTGTTTGGCCCCTGCTTTATAAGCAGTTGAAAACACAGCCCTTGAAACTAAACAGAACTGAAAAATTCATATTTTTGAGCTCATGAGAAGGAAAAAACTGATTAACTGATATATTATTATTATTGGGTGTTAAAGCTTCTTTGGTACATACTTAATTGAGTTTATAGATGCATTTATAATTATTTTAGGATTTTTAAAACTACTATTCACAAGAGAAACTGAAAAAAAAAAAAACCCTCTTCAGTCACTATTTGCACTCCCACAGGACATATCAACAGTCCCAGTTTTCAGCACCTGCTACACTCTATGCATTCACAGTGCCTGGTCCCTCTGCTGTAGTCGGTCTAAAAATATGTTTTGTTGATGGAAAAAATAATGGATCTTAACAAAACATCTAATAAATGTAGGGAACATACTCTAGGTATTTCCCTTTTGGAAGATGATGAGATTTAATATAAAGTGAGGAGAGTCCCCCATGACCAGAAATTAATTTAGAAACCCGTTTCAGAAATCTTAGAAAAGAACAAGCATATCAGGCGAGAGGAGACACAGTAAAAAAAAAAAAAAATCTATCACAGAAACACAGCTGACCTCCCTGCCTGTTAGCTTTACTCACCCAAGAGGGTACCTGACTCTTACAAAAGCTGTTAGATTTAAGCACAGGGTGGATTGAAAAATAGGTTTACTGTTTTGTATTATTATGGCCCAAAGGTGAAAGCACATTTCAAAACTGAGCTTGTCGTTTTGAAATATGGCTGCCACAAGGAAGAGGGTATACAAGAAATGAAAACAAATTTCATTAGGTTGGAAATTCCACTGCTAAATCAAGGAAGGGGCAAGAGTCACATTGTAAAATTGTAGGAGCATCATGAAAAACAGATCCCCTCCAAGTTCATTCTGGAAAGGGTAAGGAACATTTCATGTGGAACTTGGCAATGATTTGAAAAGATTCCCAAATGGCAAAGGTGTGAGGTAATTTCAGGGCTGTTATTTAAACCCTAAGCTTAGAAAATACTATCAAAGATGAGAACTAATAAGACAAGTGACCTTTTCCTGCTCCTATTTTTTAAATGTTTTTTAATAATCCTGTTAAGCAGAAACTTTCTTGAATGGTCCTGTCATGAATTTGAGGAGATTATGTGGAATAAACCCTTTCTAAATGGACAGATGACATCAAAGTTAATTAAAAGCATAGAAATGGGATGGTCTGGTTCATCAAAACCTGCAGTTAATTTTAATGAGTTAGTGATAGATTTATCATTCATAGAATATGCTCAAAAAGGGAGAATGAAACAAAATATCATATCTTATTTCAAACATTCTCAGAAGGTGTTATTTATTAAATACATGACTTCAGAAGTAACTAGTTGTCATATATTTAGTTCACATTTTGAGACAAAAAGCACAGCCTACACAAACCTTACTTTTCTGGCTATTGAAGTTGTTAATTGTGATGAGTTGATGAGAGATCTTCAAAAAATTCGTGGAAAATGTATATTATGCAACAAATTATATATGATTTCAAAATTAATGTGTAGCAAAATAAACATCTTTTAGTTCCATTTTTATACAAACTCTTTGAAGTGTCCTCAGTATGAGAGTACAGAGAAATTGATTTTACGAAGAACAGAAATCCACGCATAGTTTTTCATCATAGGTGTTTTCCGTGAAGTTTCTGGAGACCCCTCTTATAAACAAAGCATCCAAGGTTTTACTCCAAGGGGTTTTGTAGCATGATCTTCAGGATCTGCAGTAGTTGAACTTTTTGTCTTTTTGATTGCTACTCTTTGAGAATCCCTTTCATATTAAAATCTTTCATAACTATGGTGAGGTAAGCAGGATATTCTCATTTAAGAACACAGTATTGGCTCTGGCATCATGGCTCAGTCAGCTAAACCACTCATTGGGATGCCTGCATTCCCCATCTGACTTCCTGTTTCATTTCCAGCTGTTCCACTTCTTTTTTTTTTGGACAGGCAGAGTGGACAGTGAGAGAGAGAGACAGAGAGAAAGGTCTTCCTTTGCCGTTGGTTCACCCTCCAATGGCCGCTGCGGCTCGCGCGCTGAGGCTGGCGCACCACGCTGATCCAGTGGCAGGAGTCAGGTGCCAGGTGCTTTTCCTGGTCTCCCATGGGGTGCAGGGCCCAAGCACTTGGGCCATTCTCCACTGCACTCCCAGGCCACAGCAAAGAGCATGCCTGGAAGAGGGGCAACCGGGACAGAATCCAGCGCCCCAACCGGGACTAGAACCCAGTGTGCCAGCGCCGCAAGGCGGAGGATTAGCCTGTTGAGCCACGGCGCCAGCCTAGCTGTTCCAGTTCTAATCCAGCTTCTTGCTAATATGCCCGGAAAAGCAGCAAATGATGTCCAAGTACTTGGGGTTTTGGTCCTTCGTTTTTTCTGGTGCAGACCTGGCTGTTATGTGCATTTGGGGAGTGACCCAGGAAATGGAAAATCCTTTTTTCTGTCTAGACTCTCCCTGTTACTCTTTTGTATAATTAAATTGCTTTTAAAAAGAACACAGTATTTTCCAAGCTGTGTGTAATATAAATCAATATAGTCCTTAAGTACTTGTAATTGTAGTCATCTAAGAATTTCATACTTATTTTACACTTGAGCCAATTTCATATTTGACAGGGTGTATTAAATCTATCAGACAAACATAACTTCCTATATGTAAATTCTTTTTAATAAAATAACACTTCAACGCTTCATTTTTTTGCAGTTTATCACTGTGAGGTAGCATACATGTGTATATCAGTGCTTTCCCCATATCTGTGTTAAGATGTTAGTAGTTTTATTTCTAGATAAATCCACATTTATTTTTTAGTAAGTCTGTATATAAAAGTTATGGTAACTTTTAAAAAGCCAGACTGTGTTATGTTTACAAAATTGCATAGTGATCAAGTACACAACTGCTACAAGTATACAGTATTGTACCCTTCATGCATTTCTTCAACAGTATTCAGTGTACTACTGTTAAATTAAAATTGGAATTGAGTATCACCATTGCATTCATACGTAAGTATAGCTCTGTAACAGTTTTAGAAAAACAAAACTTCAGGTCTATAAAATCAATTTTTTTTCTTTCCTCAATGGGGAAGGTTTAAGCTCTAGCCAAGCCCTTGATGGACAGTGCCACTTCCAGGGTGCCACTTTCTGTTCTCCTTGGCACATCTTCTGCAAAGTGCACACAGTACTGATGTGTCTAGAAATGGCCCCCTTTTAGACAGACCACCCTCTAGCTCTTCCTGCAAGTTCTCCCTTGTTTGATAGCAGTTACATCTGTCAGTTGTGTGGGTGGAAAACGTCAGGCTGATCCTTTGTACCAGACCTACAGTAAATTCTACTAATTCTACCTTCAAAATACATCAGGAATTTAATGTGCCCCTCTTCAAAACCTCGGTTTATCTTCTCAACCTGACTTGTAGCCTCATTGTTGGTTTTTCTGATTTTGTCCCAAATCCTAAACCCATCCTCTGCTTGCCATTGTCATTTTCTTTTTTTTTTTTTCTTTTCTTTTTATTTTTTCAGGCGGAGTGGACAGAGAGACAGAGACAGAGAGAAAGGTCTTCCTTTTGCTGTTGGTTCACCCTCCAATGGCCGCCGCGGCCGGCACATTGCGGCCTGCGCACCACGCTGATCCGATGGCAGGAGCCAGGTGCTTCTCCTGGTCTCCCATGGGGTGCAGGGCCCAAGCACTTGGTCCATCCTCCACTGCACTCCCGGGCCACAACAGAGAGCTGGACAGGAAGAGAAGCAACCGGGACAGAATCCGGCGCCCTGACTGGGACTAGAACCCAGTGTGCCAGTGCTGCAAGGCAGAGGATTAGCCTGTTGAGCCATGGCACCGGCCGCCATTGCCATTTTCAACACAGTGATTCTGTCAAAATGCCCATGTGATGATGGGTGGCATTTTGTCTCATTCATGGTAAAAATCACTACTACTGCTTCCCTTAGGGAAAGTTAGCCAAAATCTTTTGTTACCTGTCTACATTCATCTCTTAATATCTGCTCCTTACCCCTGCCAAAAGTTCATCTCCATTAGCGCTTATTTCTGCAATGTTCTTTCCTCACTTACTTTAGATAACTTATCTATAGTTTTAATTACTCTTACCCTGTATTTTTATTTCCTTGCCGTGTATTTGCATCATACACTACTAACACTGTTGAACACATAGATTATCTTATTGATTCTCTGCACTTCACCTTTAGTATGCTAACTTTAAAATGTCAAGGGATTTTGTCAATTTGTCACAACTCTATCCAAAGAAGCTGGACCTATTCCATATCTTATCCATAATGTGGGGTGGTATTGGGGGTCTTACAAGCAGAGAAGCAACCTAGTGCTTGGTCTGCCCTGAACTTGCCTCATTCCCTACAGAGGCTGCACGCAGGTGCCTTTTGTGCACAATGGAGAATGTGCTGGCATGAAGGGGGCACACAGAGACAGAAGACTAGCCAGAAAACCAAAACCATCCCATAAACAACAAAACCCAAGCCACAGCATGCATCCTGTAGGGACTACCCAGGCCTGTCTCTAGTTTTATTCTCTGGCCATGGAGAGCACGAGAAACTGAAGTGTCTCCCTCAGTTCTGAGTTCTTCCAGGTCAAAATTGATTCCATAGTGATGTGGAGTATCAGGGTTCTGGCAGGATATCAGGATGATGGATCACATCCACAAAATGGAATGATTTACCACCTTAGCTCCTTATCAATCTGCCAGTTTTGGGCAAGTTACATCTAGCCAGTTAAAGTTGATTACCTCCTTTTGAAGATAACAAAGGTTGTCTATTTTCCACAATGTAGAATTCTTTAGGATATGGAAGTTACCATGTTGTCGTCATATGTGAACTTTGGGTGGGGAAAAAGGATGATGGCCAAGGACCTTTTGTGGTCAAGTCAGCCAAGTTTATGTCTGTCCAAGTATCCTTGATCTAAGTATTTCTTTATTTCAATGAAGGCCATGTATAAACTACCCGCGTTAATCTCAGAGAGCAGGACATGGACAGATAGCATCCTGAAAGGAAATGAAAATCATTCTCTTTCCTATTCCCTAAGGTAAAGATGTACCTCAAAAGTACCTTGCCTTTGGAATAACGCAGTGTTAATGAAAAGACTGTCTTGTCTTTGTTTTCCACCTCTCATTTGAGGAAAACTCAACAGTTTGGGGAAGTCTTACCTTACCAAGGTGAAAGGTGGGATGCATCCAGATAGTAACTTTTTTTCTTAAATCCTAGAACCCTTTTATTTAAGGTATATATAATTCATGCATTTCATTCATACAAATTTAGGAACCTAGTGATTCTTCCCACCCTGCCCTACCCTCCCTCGCACCTACACTCCCTCTTTCTCCTCCCTCTCCTATTCCCATTCTTAATTTTTACATAGATTTATTTTCAACTAACTTTGTACACATATGATTAACTCTGTGTTGAGTTCAACAAATATTATGAAAAAAAAAAAAACCTTTTCCTCAATAGTCAAGACAAGGGCTGTTCAAAGTCATAACATTTCAAAGTGTCAAAATCACTTCTATGGACTACCTTTTAGGTACTATATTAGTTACCACTGGTCAGGGAGAGCATATGGTATTTGTCTCTTGGGGGCTGTCTTATTTCACTAAGTATAATGTTTTTTATTTGAATATACTTTGTTGCAAATGATAGAATTTCATTTTTTAAACTGCTATGTAGTATTCCATAGTGTACATAGGCCAAAATTTCCTTATCCAGTCTTCAGCTGATGGACATCTGGGTTGATTCCATATCTTAGCAATTGTGAATTGAGCTGCAATAAACATGGAGGTACAGATCACTTTTTCATAGCCTGGTTTCATTACTCTGGGGAAATTCTCAGGAGTGAGATGGATCATGTGGTAGATCTATATTCAGATTTCTGAGATTATCTCCATACTGTCTTCCTCAGTGGCTGGACCAGTTTACATTCCCATCAACAGTAGATTAGGGTACATTTTTCCTCACATCCTTGTCAGCATTTGTTGTTTGTTGATTTCTGTAGGAGAGTCATTCTGAGGTGTGGTTTTGATTTGCATTTCATTGATGGCTAGTGATCCTGAGCATGTTTTCCTTTGCCCATTTCTTTTTTTTTTTTCTTTTTCTTTTTTTTTTTTTTTTACTTTTTTGACAGGCAGAGTGGACAGTGAGAGAGAGAGACAGAGAGAAAGGTCTTCCTTTTGCCGTTGGTTCACCCTCCAATGGCCGCCGCGGTCGGCACGCTGCGACCAGCGCACCGCGCTCATCCGATGGCAGGAGCAAGGTGCTCGATGCTTTTCCTGGTCTCCCATGGGGTGCAGGACCCAAGCACTTGGGCCATCCTCCACTGCACTCCCGGGCCACAGCAGAGGGCTGGCCTGGAAGAGGGGCAACCGGGACAGAATCTGGCGCCCCGACCGGGACTAGAACCCGGTGTGCCGGCGCCATCCTTTGCCCATTTCTTAACTGGATTGTTTGCTTTGTTGTTGTTGAGTTTCTTGAGCTCTTTAAAGATTCGAGATAAAAATCCTTCATCAGTAGAATAGTTTGCAAATATTTTCTCCCATTCAAGAGAGTGACATTTTAAAAGTTGGTCAGCACCTGAGTTACTCTGTGTAATCAGTTGAGATGACTGGCCAGTAGTCAGGCTTCATTTCCCCCATTTCCTTGCTGTTTGCTTTGCACAGGATAAATGAGTTTCCCATAGAAGCAGTGCATATCCAGGAAAATAGGGGCACTTGACCTGTCAGTAGTGCCCTTTCACATTCTTACCAAATTGAGACATCTCACTGAACCTGAACCGGTTCCAGAGTGTTTAGGTTTTTGTTTGTTGTTTATGCGTGTAAGTCATTGGCTTTGATACATCTGAAAGTTTATAATCTTTATTAAATGTAGAAAATGCAGACAATGTTTAGTTTTTTTCTGTACCTCCTGCTTTTTTTCATAGAATTTCACTTCCACATGTATCAGGCTATGTAGTTTTCTTCAGAGTTAACTTAAGCCCGGTTCATTTTTAATTCAGCATTTTTATTTCTGCAATTTTTATTGATATTCCTCAAATTTAAACTTTGTCGTTACACTAATCTGCTTATAATCCTATTAAGTCCATTTTAAATTTCATCAATTGTATTTTCATCTCTTTAGTTTTTTTTTTGTGTGTGTGTGTGTGTGAGAATCAGAAAGAGATGGACACAGATAGGAAGTTTGGTTCTGCTGGTTAACTCCCCTGATGCCTGCAGCATGTGGGACTGCACCTGTTATGGCCGTGCCGGAGTAAAGAATACACCAAGAGACAGTCTCTTATGCAAAACGCAAGTAGAATATTTTATTCACCAGCATGCTGGGGTCGCAGTGTCACGAATGTGAGCCAGCGACCAGGAGTACTAATCACATCAGCTTTTTATAGTCACACAAAAGCTTTGAAGTTATTCCGTTGAATCTGTAGAACATATTTCACAAGGGAACCAAGGGAACAGGGGAATCCCATAAGCATATAGTGTACATATGCAGGTTACAGATAACATCAGATATTGGCAAGATTTACAACAGGTAAGGGTCACTTTCACCATACATTTCCTAAGTTTTAATAAAACCCTAAGTTCATCAACCGGATGCCTGTCAAGGTGAACAGGTTTGTATGGGTTTTAGTTTCGGTGGGCCATTCCCCTAATTTTACAAGGCCACATTCCAGTGTTACCTCTTCCTGCCCCGGCATCATTATGTCTGTTCAGTAAGAACAGGCCTCAACCCCTCCTTGAGTTAGGAATTTAGAAAGTAGGTCAAAAGTTAATCTGTCAAGGGTCAGAAGAGGAGGGGGGGGGTCTGCTTAGCTTTAACATTTCTTCACACCAAGCCACAGCTGAGAGCCAGGAACTTAATCCGGGTCTCACAGGTGCATGGCAGGGACCAAACTACATGATCCCTAACTCGATGATGCCCTGGACATGCAATTGGCAGGAAGCTGGAGTCAAGAGTACAGCCAATTCTCTAACCCAGGTACTTGGATACAGGATGTGGGTGTCTTAATCACTATGCCAGGTGCCCACCCCCATGCAAGTGTCTTTATTTCTTTCATAATTCTGTTCAATGTAGTTAGCCTTTGCTCTACTTTTGTGAACATATTAAAGGTAGTTATAACTAAATAATTAATTCTGTTACCTCTTCATTCTTGGATCTGTGTCTTCCAAATTACTTTTCTCCTTACTGTAGGCTGTATTTTTTATGCCTAGTGACTTTTTTGAATTCCAGACATTAGGAATTATTCTTTATTGAATATTTGTGTTTTCTTATAAATTTGAGCTTTTATAAGTAATAAAGTATTTAAAGCACATTTGGTTATTTTGAGATCTGTTTCTGAACACTTATAGGCAGGATGAAAGCAACTTTTAGTCTGGAGGTTTTTTTGTTTTGTTTTGTTTTTGTTTTTGTTGTTTTTTGGTGCTCTAGCTATTCTGAATTATGAAGAGTCCTTACCTGACTGGTAGGAACTCAGACTAATGTCTATGCCATTTGACATCTTGCTGTTTCTTCCACATGATTCTTTGATTAGTCTTGGGTATTTCTGAACACTTGCCTGTTGTTCAGTACTCAGCTGAAGACTTGATGGGTGTGTTGTGTATGTCCCTGGTACTTCCTCTTCACTGGCACAGAGCCATATGAAGTTAGAGCTGCTCTGTCCTCCCTGGCTTCCCAGTTCTGCCACCTCATAGGAGTAAGGCCTCTGTGCTCTATTTGAACTCCCTTTCCCCAAGAGTCACAGCCTAGAAACTCTCTAGGCAGCCTTCCGGGGAATCCTAGGTCTTAGTGCATTTGAATCCGATTTCTCAGGATTTAATGCCTGTTTGATGTCGAAGATCTGAAAACTGTTATTTCATTTATTTTGCTAGCTATTACAGTTGGTTCATGCAGAAAGAAAAAATTCAAATCCACATTGCCCATCTTTTCCAGAAGCAGTTTAAAACCAACAGTGTTGAGTTATGGTTTGAGTGAGTATTTTAGCATTCATATTACTCAGGTAAAATAAAATAAAATTGCAGGTAAAGTGTTTTCAGATTGCTTCTTTCCAGAAATGTTTTAAATTTCAATTTTTTCAGGTTTTGGATATTTGCATAGTCTAAATGATATATCCTGAGGATAGAACCCAAGTTTAAATATAAAAAATAATTTATATTTTACATGCACCTTATGCATAGAGCCTGAAGGTAATTGTAGACAATAATTTTAATGTCTGCATTTTGACTACCATGAGTCATAGGAAGTTAGGGGTGGTATTTTCCACTTGTGGAGTCATGTCCCTGCTAAAAAGGTTTTGGATTTTGTAGTATTTCAGAATTTTTGTAATGGGGATGCTCAGCCTGTGCTAGCTTTTCATGTCCTCTTAGTTCATATACATATTCTAGTTTACTTGGACTTCATTGATTTTTGGGTTCTTTTTTTTAAACTTTTATTTAATAAATATAAATTTCCAAAGTACAGCTTATGGTTACAGTGCCCCCCCCAACTTCCCTCCCACCCGCAATGCTCCCGTCTACTGCTCACTCTTCCATTCCATTCACATCAAGATTCATTTTCAATTATCTTCATATACAGAAGATCAATTTAGTATATATTAAGTAAAGATTTCAACAGTTTGCACCCACACAGAAACACAAAGTGTAAAGTACTGTTTGAGTACTAGTTATAGCGTAATTGTACAACACATTAAGGACAGAGATCCTATATGAGGAGTAAGTGCACAGTGACTCCTGTTGTTGACTTAACAATTGACACTCTTGTTTATGCCATCAGTAATCTCCCTAGGCTCTAGTCATGAGTTGCCAAAGCTTTGGAAGCCTTTTGAGTTCGCGGACTCTGATCTTATATCAAGGTCATAGTCAATGTGGAAGTTTTCTCCTCCCTTCAGAGAAAGGTACCTCCTTCTTTGATGGCTTGTTCTTTCCACTGGTATCTCGCTCGCAGAGATCTTTCATTTAGTTTTTTTTTTTTTTTAATTTATTGTAAGTGAGTAAATACTGTCCAGACCAATTTGTCATGTTTTAGAAATTTCATGAAAGCATTCAGTAGCAAGAATTTTTTTTCTTCCGGTTTTGCTTACAAAGTTTGATTAACATTAGGGAACTTAAATTCCAGAAAGTAGAAACTGACTACAATAGGCACAGAATTGTTATTTCAAATCTTTATCATACATATACAAAATGTTGCACACATATTGTTGAAAAGTAAAAATAACAAATAAGACTGTAACGAGCAGAAAATCAAGATGAGTTCAGAAAAGGGATAGTAGATTAGTAAAACTGAGATTCAGTGAATGATTCTGTTTACTCAAAAATCTTTCAAAAATGGATTTGAATGGGAGGAAATTGTCAAATATTTAGCAACATACAGAGCTCTATCTTTATAATTATATATAATTCTCAATTTCTACCCTTTGCACTTATACTAAAATGTCAAATATATTTCTAGAAATTAAGGACAGAGATATAAAATATAACATTTGCAATGATGTGTGGGAGACATAATTTCGTGTCCCTGCTCTCGGATGCAAGAGGAACAAATTCTGTCTCCCTGATTATTGCACCAACATGGAAAATTTTATTTTTTCTTGATGGTCTATTTACTTTGTACTTATCCATTTTGTGAACAATGGGAAGGATTTCAGCTCTCAATCTTACAAATTTATACCATAAGTTCATTTCTTTTACTGTCAGCTTACTTTGCTGATTTTTGTATCACATGATAATGTTATTCCAAGTTTCTCCTATTTTTATCCCTTAGAAATGTAATATTTCTGGCTATTTGATAAACATACAGGTATTGGGCCATTTAGATGTTATCATTTTTCATTAGCTTCAATTGCTTTATCCCCATCCATAGTTCTAATTTTCTATAAAATAATTTGTAATGTAGCATAGACCCTTTTTGTTCTGCAAAGTAAACAGAATACATTTTCAGGTTACAATGGGAGAGCAAAATTAAACTAAGATAGTAACATTATTTGAATATCAGCAGGAGCACAATCAGAAACAGGTGATTGAGATACCAATATGCCAGACCCGAGCACCAGACAACTGGTACGATTTTATGAGGATAAAGTCACTTTTAACTTCAGGATACATGGATGAGATGTTCTTAGTATAGTTCTACCCAGGAATTACTTATTAAAAATCTAACATTCACAACTGATTACAAATGGAAACCATTTTATAGTGTGCAAATAATGCTTGCATTAAATATTTTACATCATGTAGCTTAATGAGCTATAAACAGAAAGGTAAAAGGAATTGCAGAGTCCCACCCCATATTACCAAGACCATTATGGAGAGATCAGGACATGGAATAATTGTCCTGTGATTGTCATTGTCTTCATCACCAAAACTCCTTTCAGTGTCACTGACATCCTTACGGAAGTCTTTCCTTGGGGCCAGCACTGAGGCACAGTGGGGTAAAGCCCTGGCCTGTGGCACCAGCATCCCGTATGAGTGCCGATTCGAGTTCTAGCTGATCCGCTTCAGATCCAGCTCTCTGCACTGGCTTGGGAAAGCAATGGAAGATGGCCCAAGACCTTGGGCTTCTGCACCCACGTGGAAGACCTGGAGGAAGCTCCTGGCTTCGGATCGGCCCAGCTCCAGCAGTTGCGGCCATTTGGGGAGTGAACCAGCGGATGGAAGACCTTTCTCTGTCTTTGTAACTCTTTCAAATAAATAAAATTTAAAAAAAAAGTCATCTAGCATTGTAAATATCAAATATTTATTTTGTAAGTATCCTCTTCAAATGTTAGATTTTATTATGTTAAATAGAAGTGCTTATGTATTTCAAGCAAATAAAGTTCCATAATTTTATACAGTCAGCAAAATTACTTAAGTGAAACAGCCTTTGAAGTAAAAAACAAGTACTTGGGCTTGAGATTCTCACCAGAGCTGACTGAGTACAGGGCAGCATCCAGTTGTTTCTCTTTGTATGCATGGCAAAATGTGCTGTGATTAGAACTTGTGTTGTACTCCTATCTTGCTCTCCCAATTCCTATTTGGTCCCCCAATGCCAATGCTTTTAAGAACTTACACTTTATTTCTCCAGAATTAAAAAAAATATATTTATGGAAATTTTATTCCATGAAGCACAAATTAAGTGATGCATTGTTATACAAAGTTTATGCCCATGAAATATTCAAATTATTTTTAAAATATGTTTATTTGAAAGGCAGAGTGACAGAGAGAGACAGAAAAAGATTTTCCATCTACTGATTTACTCCCCAGATCCCTGGCAGCAGCTGGAGTTGGGCCAGGTCAAAGCCACCAGAAACTCAATCTGGTTTTCCCAAGTAGGTGATAGGGATCCAACTCTGAGCCGTCACCTGCTGCCTCCCAGGATGTGCATTAGCAGGGAACTACTATGGGAAGTAGAGCCAGGACTCAAACCCAGGCTCTCCTACATGGGATTGCGGATTCCCAAGCAGCATCTGAACTGCTGTGCCAAATGCTGCCTCCTCAAATGATCTTTTTATTTATTTATTTTTATTTGACAGATAGAGTTAGTGAGAGAGACAGAGAGAAATGTCTTTCTTCAGTTGGTGTACTCCCCAAATGTCTGCCACAGCCGGCGCTGCGCTGATCCGAAGCCAGGAGCCAGGTGCCTCTTTCTGGTCTCCTGTGTGGGTGCAGGGCCCAAGGACTTGGGCCATCTTCCTCTGCATTCCTGGGCCACAGTAGAGAGCTGGACTGGAAGAGGAGCTGCCAGGACTAGAACATGGTGCCCATATGCGATGCCGGCACCGCAGGCAGAGGATTAGCCAAGTGAGCCATGGCACGGGCCCCCATCCTTTTTTTTTTTTTCCAAATGATCTTTTTACAGGACTTTAATACCCAAACATAACCTCTTGACCACTTTCTATCTCAGTCCACAAGTAACTATTTTTAAATAAAAATTTCCTTTGTTTTTATTGCAATGTTTTGTTTGCATTATATTGTGTGACATTTATTATGTATAGAATCTTTATTATTTTTGTCATTCTGGGCACCCAGCTTGCATATCTGAGCTGATTATGTTCTGACATCTAAAATAGAATATAGCAATTATTTTACCAACTATTTGTCACTAAGAAATTAAAACATTATTAAGCTGGAAAGGAAAAGACTTCTAAGGTTTGAACTAATCATTTGATTAATTACATTTAGTCTGTGTTTTTAATCATTAAAAAATACTGGCTTGTGAATTTTCTAAATATTAAGGCATCAAAATAGTGCCTATACAAACTCTGTCTCTCTTTTTTAATCACAGGATTTACTCATGCTTAATTCACAATTTTCAATGTTTCTGTACTTCAGGGATGTGATATTTTTGTAGGGAATCTCTTAAGAATGATATACAATACCTGAAGCAATTTCTGAAATGTTCAAATGCCTTCTTTTTAAGTATTCTGTTTGGTTCCCCAAGATGGCTGGTTACTGTGAAGATGCAGCAGCTGTACATGCCCAGAGTCAAAACTCAAGGATCCTTTGGATATCCATGTAATTCATGATATATTTCTCCATTTTACAAATGTTTAATAGTTACGACAGTTTTGTATCTAAAAAAGTAAGTTTTGTATGTAAAATTTGTTTGAAAGATATTTATTTTCTTTATCTGCCAGTGACAAAATGCTGCAGTAAATAATTCTTCATTTTTAATGTGCATACAGGGACCAGTGTGTTGAGGTGTTCCATACCTAATCTAACAAATCTAGGTGATATGACAGTGACTTTGTCTGAAATTACTACTTTTGATTTCCTGTAATAAAGACCCAAGCTTACTCTATTTAATGGCATAGTTAATTAAAACTGTATTTAGGATATTTTATAGTGAACTTAAGATAAAATCAAGGTAGTGTATCAAATCACTATTTTGTTAATGATGAAAATAGTAAGAATGAGAGGCATACTCATATGCAGCGGGACTTTAAAAAGTTCATAGAAAATATAAGGAAAAGTTAAGCTTATGTTGGTGCAAGACATTTGAAATCCGTGTGTAGTTTTTCGATAACATCCACTATCCAGGGACTTTTTGAAGACTCCATATATGCATTCAAAAGATTGAGGAAGCTAAAGATGCATTGATCCTTGTAAAATTCCATAACTGAGCTGTGTGAAAGAATGGGAAAGAAACACTGGGACAGTGACGCAGTTGAGTGTAATTTACCTCAACTGGAATAAAGGCACATCTCCTAGAATGACAGAATATTTTCACAGAACTTTGTTTTGAAGTTTCTAAAAGTTTTGGGTGTTGATACTAGATTTGCTGCATTGACCACTGTAACAGTCATATGTTTCATCACATTGTTCATATTCTTTTGTTATGTTCTGAGGGAGAGTATAAAAACGTAGATTTTGGCCGGCGCTGTGGCTCACTTGGCTAATCCTCTGCCTGCGGCGCCAGCACCCCAGGTTCTAGTCCTGGTTGGGGCACCAGATTCTGCTCCTCTTCCAGTCCAGCTCTCTGCAGTGGCCCGGGAAGGCAGTGGAGGATGGCCCAGGTGCTTGGGCCCTGCACCCGCATGGGAGACCAGGAGGAAGCACCTGGCTCCTGGCTTCAGATTGCTGCAGTGCCCTGGCTGTGGCGGCCATTTGGGGGTTGAACCAATGGAAGGAAGACCATTCTTTCTGTCTCTCTCTCTAACTCTGCCTGTCAAAAAAAAAATCTTAGATTTTTATTTTTCTTGCCCCCTCTTGTAGTCTATCCTGTCCAGCTGTGCTTAGTTGAAAACCTGGCTTTGTGAGCTTCCAGTTAGTTGTCTGTCTGGTTAGGGAGTTCCATTGTTTACACTCTGAATTCCTAATTCCACTCAGAGAATTTGGAAAAGTGATTGTTCACAGCGGAGTGATGCAGCAGCCAATTCTGAAGCCTGCATAATCGTGTTTCTAGAATCCTGTCTCCATTGCAGCCGGTTTGCATGTCCTGTGTATCCACTATGAGATGTTCTGAGAAAAGGGCGGTTCTGGGATCACCAAGGTGACCAGATAGGCAGGAGGGAACAAGAGGATCTCAGGGCAGGTGATGAGGGGCCCATCACTGGGCCTCCCATTCTGAGCCTATAGTGGTGACAGTGCAACTGTTGGCCCTTGAAGTTTCCACATGTTAAAAATCAGACCTGTCTCCAGATATCTGGAGCATGAATGTTACATAAAGAAGTTTTTTAACTGTTTAGTATTAATTCAATTAGCATTTTTTTTCTTAATAATTCACAGACTCTGTTTTCATTCCTTTCCAAATACCAATATAATGAAATTTTTTATGGTGGTGGAAACATCAATTAGGAAGAAAAATAATATATGCTTGTGAAAGCTAATATTGAAAGAGAAAGTAGAAATAGTAGTCTTAAATATTATCAGTGAATTCCTTATAGAAGTTATATATTGAATAAAGATTTATCAAAAAGCTGTTTTATAAAATCCTTGATTCTCCAACAATTGTAAATATTTTAAAGCCAGCCAATAAGTTTTACATTGTCAAATGCTTTTTGTTTTTATTTTCTTTTTGAAGTTTTTAATATAGTGCCTAGCATACAGTGCTAGTGGGGGCCGTCTTATAATGTTTCCAGTACAGGTAATCTTCCAGTCAGAAAAATCTGCCTAGGAAGGTTTTATCATAGTTCAAATGAGATGAAGGCTGACAAGGAATACAGGGTTCTAAAGGGGGTAATGGGTGCTTTTGGCAAAGAGAGGGGCATTCTGAAAGAATTCAGTAGCCCTCTATGCTCTGCTATTCAAAACAAAGTCATAAATAAGGATTTTAAAAAGTCAAATAGGAAAAAACAAAGCTGTGAATTACGGAAACTTTATTTATAATGTTTTAATCAGAGGATAATAACATGGTAAAAAGGCTTATATAGGTCTGAGTGTAGTAGTGCTGCAAAAGCCGCATTCCGCTGACCTAGCTGACTGCACAGTGCTTGTATTTGTAAAGCCTTCCTATTGCTTTCTGTATGCTCTCTGCTTACAGACTATAGAATGCTTTCTGTCTTCTCCAATCCTTTGCTGCCACAACTGAGCAGAAAATATTAAATATCAAATTGATATTAAACAGTAAATTGGACTTTTATATTCTCTAAAGACTATGAATTTGTCTTTACTGGAGATAGGAAAGAAGTGTGCATTCTTTCAAATTTTTATCTTTATATGCCTTTTTCCTAGTTTATCCTTTTGTCATTGTCTTCCATGAGAGCGAGGACAAGTGAACTCCTAGATTCCGTATAAACATGGGCTGGGGAGTGTTTATAAAACTAACTCCTGTAAATGGTAGAGGAGGAACTGTGTTTTATAACGTTTTTAAAGGTCTGTAATTTATATGATGTAAATATGATGACTGATTTCAAACTGTCATCATGACACTGAGCACAGAACAGGGAAGAAATGCACACAATTTTCTCTAATGAGCTTATGCGAGCCAGCTCCAGAACACCATCAGCTTAAATGTCTTTTTTGAAAGAAAATTTTATTTTTTAATTTTTGAGTTGTCTTCCTCAAATTACTGACAGCAAATAAGGTATGTTCCATAGATTATTCACAAAAGGAATATGTGTGTATGTGCGTATATCTTTATTAATCTTTAAATTTGAGATGCAGAAAGAGGAACAGAGAGGCACATAGAGAGCTCCCACCCTCTGGTCTACTTCCCAAATGCCTGAAAAAGCCAATGCTGGGTCAATCCAAAGCCGGGAGGCAGAAACTCAGTCTAGGTAGCCTGTGTGGGTGGAAAGGACTCAATTACTGAGCTATAACCTGCCTACCAAGATCTGCATTGGTGGGTTCCTGAAAGCAGGAGCTGAGGCTGGTTGTGGAACAAGGTACTCCTGTGTGGGAATCAAAAGTCTTAACTGGCATCCTGACTACTAGAGCAAACATCTAGCTTGACATTTTTTATTGAATGTAAAATGTCAGAGTGGGCATTGCAGTGCAGCAGGTTAAATCACTGCTTGGGATGCCTGCATTCTATATTGGAAAGTCCAACTCATGTCAGGGTTATTTTGCATTTCCAATGAAACTTGCTCACTCACGTGAGAGACCCAGATGGAATTCCTGGATCCTGATTCCACCTGGTCCAACCTCTGCTGTTTCAGGCATTGCGGATGTGAACAGGAATGGAAGTTGGCTGGTTTGTGTTCTTTCTCTCATTCCATCTCTCCCTTTCTCCTCCCCCATCCCTTCCATCTCTGTTTCTCCTTCCTTCTCTATCACTTTGCCTTTCAAATTAAAATATATATCTTTAAAATAATCTGTCAATCTTCTCTGAGTATTTTCTAAGTAATTTCATGTTTTCATGTGAGTAAAATTATATAACAATCTGCTTCTGTATAATCACAGCATGAAAGAAAGAAATTCTAAAAGAAAATATACAGAAAAATTAATAAATCCTAGGAGTTGCTACATTAAGGCTATGATAGTTATTGAATCTATATTATGTGACCATATTTTATGTTTGGTATTTCTGGAAATGTAAAGTAAAATTTATTACTTACAACATGTTAGGGACGGCACTGTGGCATAGTGGGTAAAGCTATCACCTGCAGTGCCAGCATCCCCTGTGGGTGCTGGTTCGAGTCTGGCTGTTCCACTTCTGATCCAGCTCTCTGCTATGGCCTGGTATAGCAGTGGAAGATGGCCCAAGTGCTTGGGCCCCTGCATCCATGTGGGAGTCCTGGAAGAAGCTCCTGGCTCCTGGCTTTGGATCGGCACAGCTCTGGCCATTGCGGTCAACTGGGGAGTGAACCAGTGGATGGAAGACCTCTCTGTCTCTGTCTCTCTCTGGCTCTCCTTCTCTCTCTGAGTTAACTCTGACTTTGAACAAAATAAATAGGGAGCTGGCGCTGTGGCATAGCAGGTAAAGCTGCCACCTCCAGTGCTGGCATCCCATATAGGCGCCAGTTCGAGTCCCGGCTGCTCCACTTCTGATCCAGCTCTCTGCTGTGGCCCGGGAAGGCGGTGGAGGGTGGCTCAGGTGCTTGGACTCCTGAACCTGTGTTGGAGACCTCGAGGAGGCTCCTGGCTGGTTTGGTGCAGCTCCAACCATTGCGGCCAATTGGGGAGTGAATCAGTGGATGGAGGACCTCTCTCTCTCTCTCTCTCTCTCTCTCTCTCTCTCTCTCTCTCTCTCTCTTCCTCTCTCTTCCTCTCTCTTCCTCTCTCTTCCTCCTCTCCCTGTGTAACTCTTGCTTTTAAGTAAATAAATAAATCTTTAAAAAATAAATAAATCAAAAGAATCAAAGTAATTTCTCATATCCTATGTAATTATCTCAAAACAATTTTAATGGAAATACCCTTATTATAGGTAAGAAAACTAAGGAAAAGCAGAACTCCTAATTTGCTCAAATTATAAATTGAGCTCAAATTGTAATGGCAGGCCGGCGCCGTGGCTCAACAGGCTAATCCTCCACCTTGCGGCGCCGGCACACCGGGTTCTAGTCCCGGTTGGGGCACCGGATTCTGTCCCGGTTGCCCCTCTTCCAGGCCAGCCCTCTGCTGTGGCCCAGGAGTGCAGTGGAGGATGGCCCAAGTGCTTGGGCCCTGCACCCCATGGGAGACCAGGGAAAAGCACCTAGCACCTGGCTCCTGCCATCGGATGAGCGCGGTGCGCAGGCCACAGCGCGCCGTCCGCGGCAGCCATTGGAGGGTGAACCAATGGCAAAGGAAGACCTTTCTCTCTGTCTCTCTCTCTCACTGTCCACTCTGCCTGTCAAAAAAAAAAATTGTAATGGCATAAAATCCATCCTTATTCCATTGTACTTCTATCATTTGTTGCCTCAATAAGTATTCTTGAATATTGTGCAAGTTAAGCACATGTAGAGATGGGTCACAAATTAACGATTTATCAGAACCTTTAATATATGAGAAAGCAGAGACAGCTGGACAGAAGACTGTAATCTTGAAGGCATGTGTTTCCAAGGCTTAAATAATGTATTTGACAACTCAAGGATTCAGCAATCTAGTTTGAGAAAGCAAAGATCTATAAATAATGGCAATTGAAGGAGAAAGAATAGTTTGTTTTCCATGAAAATAATTGATGGGAATATGGAGGTTCCATTGGCTGCATCAAGAGGTTTTTGTAGTGATTTCGGAGATGTCCAAAGGAAGGCAGAGCCCAGGATATGAAAAGATGAGAGCATATTGAGAAATATTTGCAAACTGTGATTCGTAGGAATTCCCTGAATTTGTGTAAGGAAGTGAAAGAGTGGTGGGAGCTACCCCTGCAGGGCCCCATTAGAAGCTTTTATTTGTTGTCTGGCCGCTGCATTCCCTGGAAAATGGCTAGGTGAGTTACCTCACTGTAGGAAAATACTGGCCCCCCTTCTCCTATTATGTTCATATTTATGCTCATATATCAGGCAGGGTCAAGATTTCTCCGGTCTTTCTCCTTACTTGCCCAGTTGTATTTTCTCTCTGATATTCTCCCAGTAAGTTCCTCCCATAAAATTCCTGTCCCAAACTCCACTGTAGGCAGTATGTGAAGCATGTCTTCATTTTATAACTGAAAGGTGTCATAGCATTATTTGTAACATGGCTGTATTACACTCAATCTGCTCCCAACATCTTGGACCTGATCTCTTAGTGACTCAGCATCCCTCAGGATGGAGCAGAGCTTGCCAAGACAGTTTCCTGAAGTAAATCTTACTTACAGATTTACTGTTGATCCTCTCAGAATCCAAGTATCTTTGTTAAAGATGAGTTCATTATCAACACATGTAAATATTCAACATGTAATAGATGATGTATTCTTGCATATGCTTCTGTGATAAGATTTGAAACAGCATTATCATCCAACCACTTCTGTTATATCAATTGGAAAATTTCCCTTATTTTGATTGGCACAAAGTAGATGACTTAGTTGTTCAGTTTTGCTAGAAAGAAGGAAAACAATATATTATATATTATTTTTAAATCCATGCAGTGCTTTTATAGATACCTACAGATGAACTTATAAATTTATAGTATTTTGATTTTTCAAATATCACATTTTCAACTTTAAGATACAAAGACACATAGAAAATGAAAAATTGCTGAAAGTGTACCTTTAATTTTTATAGTGACATCGGTGCTTTGATAGAAATGATCCTACGGTTAAGGGTTTTCGTTGACTGTAACTTAACTGTGAATTTGTATTTATTATCTGCAGGAAAGTTTTATAAAACTCTTTATTATTGTCTTTTACATAGAACATTAACTTCCTCCAAACATAAAATATCAATCTAAGTTGATTATTTTATTTTTCTCTAAGAGTAATAACCCATTTTTTCTCCCTGCATTAAGCAGCCAAACAATTGTATTGAAGGTGTTTCCCATTTCACTTCCTGCTCTTTGCACATATGTAGTGAAGTTGCAAACTTTAGGTTTAAGTATCATTCACTGGAAAGATTCAATTTGGTCAAATACTTTTTCCAGTAAATAAAATTGTATTGATTTTACATTATATTATTAACGGTAACATAAAATCCCTTGGAAAAATCATTCTTACTGATGAGGTAACACTGTTTGCTCCATCTCAGTAGTTGGTGTTCACTGAGATGTTCAAATCAGAAATGTTGGAATTACCTTTTATTTCTCGTTGTTTTTTCATCTTTTCTGTCTTCCTTACCTTGAAAATGCAGTTTTATTGCTAGGAAGTAACTGTTTTACCACCAAGTATGAAGGGTCTTAGAAAAGTTACTGGAAAATGCCCATCATAAAAAATACATGCATTGCCAGCGCCGTGGCTCAACAGGCTAATCCTCCGCCTTGCTGCGCCGGCACACTGGGTTCTAGTCCCGGTTGGGGTGCCAGATTCTGTCCTGGTTGCCCCTCTTCCAGGCCAGCCCTCTGCTGTGGCCCGGGAGTGCAGTGGAGGATGGCCCAAGTGCTTGGGCCCTGCACCCCATGGGAGACCAGGAAAAGCACCTGGCACCTGGCTCCTGCCATCAGATGAGCGTGGTGCGCCCGCCGCAGCGCACTGGCCATGGCGGCCATTGGAGGGTGAACCAATGGCAAAGGAAGACCTTTCTGTCTCTCCCTCTCACTGTCTACGCTGCCTGTCAAAAAACAAAAAATAACAAAAAAAACACATTGATTTCAAAATAAGCTGATATTTAGCTTTATTTTCTTATGAACTTTTGAAATAACCATATATATCTTGAATATATGTGCTTGGACTGTACACTTAGATCCCACACATATATCAACACTTCTAGCTGTACTCTCATTATATTTCCAGTGTCTCACTGGTCAAGCTGCAGTGTTGCTTTTCAATAATGGTACTGTAATTGTATACAATTATTCATGGTTCTTCTTAACAACAATCTTATTTGCAATTTTAAATTATGAAAAAAGAATCTGACCTTATCAGTACTTAAATGTTGATATTTACTTTGTAAAATAGAAATTCAAAGAAAAATAATCCTTTCTCAGGAAAGACATAAACTCATTTTCTCATATCAATACAGAATGTTACTTACATAAATCAACTAAAATTCATTACTTAAAATTGCTTGCTGGGATGAGTTTTGTAGTACTGCAGGTTAAGCTGCTATTTGAGACCCTTACATTCTATATCAGAGGACCAGTTCAAGGCAAGGCTATTCCATTGTAAACCAGTTTACTGCTATAGAGTCCAAGAAAGCAGCAGATGATAGCTCACGTGCTTGGGTTGCTGACAATCTTATGGGAGATCCAGGTGATGTTCCTTGCTCCTGACTTTGACCCAGCCTACCATTGATTATTGTGGCTGTTTGAGGAGTGAACCAGCACATGGAAAAATCTCTCTCTTCCCTATCATTCTGCATTTTAAGTAGATGATGATAATGCAATTTTTAAAAAGGCTTATCAAACCCTAAGCAATAAAGTTTCTTGAATATAATAATGTCAGTAACTGTGAGAATAAAAGGTTCAATAAATATGCTGTTAAGTATTCATGAAAGTAAAACAAATGTCATGTTGAGAGAATGTTAAATTCATAAAACTGTATTTCTTAACATTTTCATTCATATGTAAGGTCTAATGTCTGGCAGAATTAAGCCCATCTTTAAAAATTGAGCTAAATTAATAAAAACAATGGATGTTTAAAGAGTGGTAGTGTAAAATAAGATAGGTCATACGTTTATATTTAAAGATATTAATCTCATTATTTACAGAATTTAAAAACGATTTCCAAGTGTTACAAGGTCCTACGAAGTTATTTAGTATTTTGTCTCTGTACTCTTGTTATGGGAAAACAGCAGTGGCGGAGAAATTATTGGTACCGCGGTTCTTTGTCTCACATGGAAGAAGAATTTCCAAGTGGAGAGCAAAGAGATTTAGAAGTATTTATTAGACTCAAGGACCTCCAGCCAGAGAGGCCTTGAGGAGGGCTTCCAAAGGGAGGAAAACCCAAAGGGGACCGGTGGCAGTCAGCTTTAAGTACAATTTTGAAAGAAAAAAAAAAAAAAAACTGACAATCAGATTGGTATTCAGTTACCAGGCGGGGACAAAAACCATCAAAGACCTCATCCTGTCTGGCCAGCTAAGGGTGGGATAGATAACTTACTTTCACAATAAGCTGTGAGCTCAATAAGAGCTCCCTTGCTATTCTCATGGTAAATTTCAAGATTCTGAAGGAAGGAGGGTGGCCTGTTTCTTCTTGCTAGTGGTAAAGTTTTGGGGAAGGATACAAATATTTTACACTCCAAATTCCATTGGGATCCCCTGACTATCTGTTATCCCATCTGACTCCTCACACTGTTTCTTTGCTTTTTTCTTTTTTCTTTTTTTTTTTTTTTTGACAGGCAGAGTGGACAGAGAGAGAGAGAATGGTCATGCTTTGCAGTTGGTTCACCCTCCAATGGCCACCTTGGCTGGCGCACTGCGGCCTGCACACCACGCTCATCCGAATCCAGGAGCCAGGTGCTTCTCCTGGTCTCCCATGGGGTGCAGGGCCCAAGCACTTGGGCCATCCTCCACTGCACTCCCGGGCCATAGCAGAGGGCTGGCCTGGAAGAGGGGCAACCAGGACAGAATCTGGCACCCCGACTGGTACTAGAACCCGGTGTGCTGGCGCTGCAGGTGGAGAATTAGCCTATTGAGCCGCAGCCCGGGCCACGTTGTTTGTTTTTCTATCATGACAATGACAGAGCAGATCTACTTTCCAGCCCTTTTTTTTACAGTCTCACTGTTTTTAGAACCAACCATGCTTTGTTTAGCTGAGACTGACTTCCACTGTGGGCATAACTTTTTATGGTATTGCAAGCACCTTTGTATTATTATCTGGAGACCACAAACTCCATTAGAAATTCTCTCAGTTTTCTCCTGACCCCCTCCTGACCTAAAGATACTCTTATTTCTATTATGTGATGTCTGATGATGGTCTGCCATGTAAAAATCAGTTCCTGAGCAAGGCAGTCTGTAAAATTGTTCCTAATGATCTCTCCCTCTTGGTGTCCATGTCTTTGTATTCCCTCTTAACCCTGGATTACCGTAGATGATGGCAGAAGGAATGTGATACTCTCTACGTTACCCCTCTCTCCTTCTTTGTCCCAAAGTACCTAGGAAGTTCCCAAATGAAGGCAACTGCAATGTTCTAGGGAGAGGTTCATGTGGGAAGACACAGAGGCCTCCTGATAGCCAGGAAAAAACTGGGAACCTAACAATGGTTCTTCCACCGTTAGTTTTTTAATGCCTGCAGCTCTGGCCAACATCTCCCTTCAATGTATGTGAAACTCTGAGCCAGAGCCAGTTACTACTTTTTAGAATTCAATCACTGAGGAAAGGATTCGAGAGGAATTGTATCCAATAAGTTGTGACACTGAATTCCCTATTCTGGTGTTGTAACGGACCTGTTTTCAGGCTTCTCAGGAGATTCACAGTATAGCTAAACACTGTAAGCTTTTGCCTTTAATGGTATTGGTCTCTAAAGGAGAATTGAGTTTTCCCACTGTCCATGATGGAACAAGGACATAAGCCTCACCCATTCTTGCTCATTGCCCAAAAGAGAGAAACTTTGGAATGTATTCCTTGCCCTTGAATCTCAATGTCTCAGATCCTATTGCCTTCATACACCACCCCCCAGCCACCTAAAAGACCAGTTGCTCAGACACTCGAAAGACTAGTTCCAGCAATTCCCCTCCACCTGCTGTCCCCTACCCCCACCCCCATCTCTAGCCCTCCTAAAATATAAAAAGGCCTGGCCCCTGGGGATCAAGGCCTTTTGCCACGCATTACATCAGTGTGCACGCAGGCAGTTGGTCACCTACTTCTATGAATTTATTTTCTCTGAATAAATTCGGTCTGGCTCTACGTTTGTATACTGCCTCATCTCTATCCTGCACCACTTTTCCTAACATTGGTGCCCCTTGTGAAGCGGCACCAATCTGCAACTCTTTTCCTTTTTTTTTTTGCTTAAAGATTTATTTTGTTTATTTGAAAGAGTTACAGAGAGAGGTAGAGACAGAGAGGTCTTCCATCGGCTGGTTCACTCCCCAAATGGCCACTACGGAGCCAGAAGCTTCTTCCAGGTCTCCCACATGGGTGCACGAGGGGCCCAAGCACTTGGGCCATCTTCTGCTGTCCCAGGCCATAGCAGAGAGCTAGATGGGAAGAGGAGCAGCTGGGACTAGACTTGGTGCCCAAATAGGATGCCGGTGCTTCAGGCCAGGAGGTTAACCCACTGTGCCACAGCGCTGGCCCCAACTTGTTTCCTAACAGTCAGACTGTTCTGTTTGTTTTGGATATAAGGGACAAAGAGGAAGACGGTTAATTCATGAGTAATGACTTCAGAAAATTGAAGAGTATTTAATATTTGAAAACTCTGCTCTGTTAAGTTGATGCCAGCTGCTGATGGTTGCATATCCTAGGTAAACCTTAAAATTAGAAAATGCTGAAATTGCACATGACAGATTTCTAAATCTTAAAAAGAAAAACTTGGAGAACTACACAAGTTCCGTTAGTGAAGGGGCCTCCCTTGTAGACATATTAAAATATTACAAATTCTAAACTGACAGTTTTTGCTCAGATGTGCTTGACTTACCCTAAATGATCTGGCTATAAACATATAATTGTTATTTCCTACTGTGTCAGTTTCATCAGAAAGTATCTCTTATGACAAGAAAATAGTTAACAAATTGTTATCTGAGGATAATTCAGAAAATTCATGGAAAAATACAATTAAAAATGGTTTGTTGCATTTTTTAAAATATGTGCATTTTTTCACAATATGCATTTTCCACAAACATTCTAAAGTTCTTTCCTACCATATGCACAGATGTTTATAGGAGATTGTGTTGAAAACAGAAAAGTTATGATTTGAGACAGGAATGAGTTGTAGAACATATCATGAAATAATTATATGAGTATTGTTAAGTATATAAGGGAAATATGGCCTAACCTCAATTTATTTGATCCAATTAGTTTGCTAGTCAAAATTGAATTAAATAAACTGGATTTTAATATAGTAAAGACTATAAATGCAATCATGTTTGAAAAATTACCTACATGCTTACATTTGGGATTAGGATTTTTAAATTCCTAATTATCAATATCATTGACAGTAGGTGAATTTATAAATCCATATATGTAATTCTTAAAGCAACACATGGGGGACAGATAAAATATTCCTTTATATATCTAAATGAGTTCATTTCTGTTATTTGAAAACATTGCATATGATAATCATTTATGGTTTTATAATAGTACTTTGTTTATATTTTTAATCATAAATATTGTATGTAGGCAAAAGTATAGCTAGCAAAACATGAAAACTTAATAATCTGTATTTTAATTATATTTTGATGTTAATTTGCTTTTTATGTAGTTCAGCATAAATAAAATTATGCGTGACATTCAAATTAAAGATAATTATATTCCTAAGTAAAGGAAGTATGGGTTTAGTGAGACCCTTTCTTTGTTGCTGGGCTATGTAATAAAATGGTAGTTTGAAAAAATTATAAATTTGGGAAGATTCAAGAAAATGGTCAGTTATTCTGTATAATTATTTCAGTATGTGTTTATACAGTGAAGGATCATTGAATATTTTATAGCAGAAAAGGAATGTGTCTCTCTATCCCTCATTTCACTCCAGTGTTGTATTATTCAGAGCTAGAGTGATTTTGAACACAGAAAAATAAATGCCACAGAGTTAGTTACAAAAAAGCTGAAGGATATAACTTAGAATTTGTAATTTTTTCCAGGCTGTAGTATTTTCTCTGACTAGACAGTACTTGTCTCCAGTCGCTGCAAGATACGATTTTGCAGTCGGAGGCTGATGGCATAAAATGGCACAATCAAGCTGGGTAATTGAGAAGAGTTCAGGCAAGTGCTATTTCCAGAGATGTGAGAGAGGATTTTAAAAGTGCAAAGGTAGAGTGAGACGTCCAAGCTCTAAGGACTTCCTGGACCTCCTGCGTTTGTAGGTGTGAAGTGGCAAGCCTAGGGAATGGTTAAATAATGTGTGAAGAATGGATTGGTGGTGTACATGGATCCCTGGCAAAGGAGGGACTCCTCAGCCTTTTACTCACTCAGAACAGACAGAGTCTGCATAAAGATCCGAACCTCCTCCTCTCCTGCAAGTGTACAGCTTCAGGCAGGAGTGCAGTAGCAAGCCAGAAGCTGGTGTGGCTTGGTGGTGGAGTGCTGTAGATCGTGTATGACAAGGAAGGGTGCAGACGATAGAGTTTGGATCTGGACACGGATGAAGAAAAATAACCTGTGATAATTAAGTCAAATTTTATATTGTTCCATAAGTTTTCTGTGGCAGAAAAATGGCACTACTTTTTGGAATGTCAACAACTAACTGCAGTGTTTCAAGCAAGAAAGGCTTTGTAGTTTCCCTTGCTAAAAAATAAAAGTCCAACTAAATAAATTCTGCATTGCCTGTTAATCATAACATATCTTATGTTCTTTTTCATAGAATTTTCTGCTATACACATTATGTGCAATTAAACCTACTCTTCATGAATATGTTGTTATTCCCTTCTTTGTTGGTAATTGCAGTGGATACCCTGTCATTAGGCAAAAGGCAGATTGCTAATGATCTAATTCTAACAGTCTCATTCACATTGCTCGGTATTCTGGCTGTATCACTGATTAAATCCGTCACCCTACAATTGCTGCAATTAATAAAATTACACTAAATAAATACACCATATATTATGCATTTTGATGTCAAATATTCCTGCATTGATATAAAAGTATTTGAGCACTTTTAAATTTTGAAACAAATATGCAGATTTAAAATTTTTTGACCCTATTTAATTGTCAAATTTTAAAAGAGCTTAACTTCAGTTATCATTTATGTTAAGGCTAAACCTAAGGATTATTCAGATTGTTAGAAATTACTTTACATTATATTACCATAGTGTTGTTTAATTTCTTTCTCTTCTAATGCATCGACTTCTTGAAGACAAGCCCTTTTGCTTTTTTTTTTTTTTAAAGATTGTTTGTTTGTTTGTTTATTTGAAAGGCAAAGAGGGAGAGAGATCTTCCCTCCACTGGTTCATTCTTGTGCTGGGCACAACAGCTGGGACTGGTCCAGGCAGAAACCATTTACTAGAACTCTAGCCATGGGTGATAGGGCCCCGATTGCTTGGGCCATCTTGTGCTGCTTAACCAGGTGAGTTAGCACAGGCAGCTGGTTCAGAGTAAGAGCAGTTAGGACTCTGACACTCTGATAGGAGATGCTACTATCAGAGGCATTGACTTAGCCCACTGTGCCATGTTGGCCCCAAGACTGCCTATTGTTTGGGTTGTTTATCAGAATAGCCTGAAGCAATGCCTGTCTCAGAGTAAGCTCTTAATAACTACGTGCTGAATACAAGGATACTTCAGGTGTTTGTGGGAAAGTGAAATTAAAAGATACTTTGGTGCAAAAATATTTTGAAAAACATAATTTTTCTAAAAAATTATTGAAGGTATGCAAGTTTCTTGTATTTCATATATGCAGATTTAGGAACTTAGTGATACTTCCCACCCTACCCTTCCTGCCCGTGCTCCCACCATTCTTCTTCCTCCCTTTCCTATTCCCACTCCTAGTTTTTAGAAATACCTATTTTCAGTTTATACTCACAGAGTTAACCCTGCATTAAGTAAAGAGTTCAACAAATAGTATGAACAAAAAACCACTGTTCCTTGACAGTAGAGGCAAAGGCTGTAATGGATAAGTTAGATCAATGAAAAAATACGTATCTCTTTCAGACTGGCTTATTTCACTGATTATAATGATTTCCAGAAGCATCCATTTTGAATACTTTTCCTGAAGTTTTTTGAAGAACCTTAATATATAAATGACTTATGATTCCTGAAATTTTTCCTCTTAAGAGTTGGAATACCCTGAGTAATTCTGACTGTTATGTTGTAAAGAAGACATGATTTTTGTTATCCACAGTGAAATGCAGAAGTAGAGAGAGGTTGTGATAGATAACTGTAAGCAATGCTTAATGTTTATTAACCATCCATCAGAAGATTAAAGGATCTTTCCATTATTCCTAGAATTCGTGTTTATACCCAAGATCTGTCACATATGTTAATACATACCCAACAATTCATTTTGACAAACTGTGTTATTTCACATTAAAATAGCATATGCAACACTGTACTTCTTCTCATGGGGACATTTTTAAAGAGACAAGGAAATATTTGGAGGAGGAAGACACTCCTGTGTCACTTTTTCAGGGAAGAATTTCTTAGGCACAAAGCTAAAATAAAAATTTTAGCTTGCAGCATTTAAGAAAAAAAATTGTTCTGGGGGGTCATAATTTCTCTGGTTCAGATTCTGAGAATTTACTTTAAAATGTTTGAGATTTTCAGGTGGTAAAGATTCAAATGGAAATTTCTACAAGAGGCCAAGGCAGAAGTTGTGAGAGCAAAGGCTCTAGGTCCTGTGAGAGTTGTCTTAATTTATCCTGCTCTCATGGCTTTCTAGAGACCAGAATGAAATCAAAGTCCTGCTTAAATATTCATCCTTCCCTCTGCTCTGAGTCGAGGGGACTTTCTGTAAGTTGTCAGTTTATTTCTTAGAAGATAACTGTAACAGTTGATAAAATCAAGAAAATACTCAGGGAAAGAGAAATTAGGGAAAAGTAAATGGTGATCTCCGTTTCATTCTCCCTCTGTTGATAACTTTGGGAAATCAGGATTTGATTGTATCCAAGAAAATGCATTAAGAATTTTAAGTTTTCTGATATTTAATGGAAGTCAAACCTGCACATAAGGTATCTGGAAAACATCTGTAAAAGAGGCATCCTCACTGAAGAAATCTGTGATAGGATTATTTAAATCTTCTCTCTTTTGGGGCAGGCATTTGGCTCAGTGGTTAAATTTCCTCTTAGGACACCTGCATTCCATGTAACAGTGCTTAGACTCAACACCTATCTCCATTCCCTATTCTAGCTCTCAATTAACACAAACCTTGGGAAGCAGAAGGTGACAGGACAAGGACTTGGGTACCTGCCATCCATATGGGAGACCCATGTTGAATTCCTAAATCCTAGCTTTGGCCTCGCTCTGCTATACCTGATACAGGCATTTGGGGTGTAAACGAACAGGTGGAAGATTTATGCCTTTTTTCAGTATGTCTCTCTCTGCCATTCAGTAAAATAAATAAATCACCAAAATCTCTATTGCCTGATTTTCCTTCTTTATCCAACTAAGTGAATTGTTCTTGTGTTTGTGTCTTCATAATTCTTTGATTTTAAATTCCTTGCATCTTATTTTTATAATAAAAATATTTATTCAAGATAGATAATCTCCCATCCACTGATTAATTCACCAAATGCTTGCAGCCAAGGCTGGGCCATGTGGAAGCCAGGGGTTGGGAAGTCAATCAAGGTCTGCCTTGTGGGCACTGGAACTCAAGTGCCTGAGCCATCATCTGTTGCTTCCCAGGACACGTTAGAAGTAATCTTGAATCAAGAGTGGGCAAGGACTCAAGCCCTGGCAATCCAATTAGTATGTGGGCATCTCAAGGAAGCATCATAAATACAGTCAGATTCCCATCCCAGGAACCCTCTGTTGTTGGCAGTTTACTCATAAATCTGTCTTCAGCCCTAACTTTGATGGATTTTTTTCTCACTAGATTGATGGCCAAGGCATTTAGATTTTGGTCTGATTCTGCAACTGTTTCTCTTGGAAATTCAGGAGCCTCATAAGTAAAACTGAGAGATCTGGTTGCCCAACCCTTAGAAATTACACTCACTCAACATGAGTCTGCTGTCTTTGCACCGTGGCTGGCCTCACTGTGGTTGTAGCCCTCCTTATTCCATGACTGTATGTGAATTGCAGGAGTTCTTACTAACGTATGTCTGTAATTTCTGTTCAGGTAAATCTGGTTCAAACTTTGTAGTTCGTTCATACTGATGTATTGTGATCTCTTGCAGTGCTTCCATCAAAAACTATTCCTAGTTTTTGCATTGTTACTATTCCAGCGAAGCACTTAATACCCATTTCCACTGAACTTTTTCAACCTGTCCTTTACTAAAATGAAACTATTATTATCTCAAAGAACAACTAAACACCAATACAGCTGGAGTTTAATTTCCAGTTCACTAGGCATGAGTTTAGCAAAAGCTGCTACTTGAGTATACACAGTTTCACCTTCCCGTGCTCATTACAGCTTAAAAGCATTTAAGCATCAGCCTGAGCTAGCAAAGGGAATGAATAATCCTGAGTCCACATCCTGGTTCAAACTCAGGATTGCTAGAAACATAACTCTTCCCAATTGAATTTATATTTTTTTTCTGGAAGAATTTAATGATCAGCCAACCAATTTTATTGGTACCAAGATAGTAACTATAATTTATAAATGAAAAAAATAGCAAATCATTGTAACTTTAAATGTCATACTTCTTAAAGGACTTATTTCAAAGGGCTTATTGTAAAGGACTTAGAATTCAAAGGCTTATTTCTGACAGGACAGGAAGAGATCTTTTATCCTTAGATTCATTCTCCAAATGCCTGCAATAGCTTTACCTGGGCCAGATCCAGGCCAATAGCCAGGAATTCCATTCAGATTTCCTACTTGGTATCAGAGGCTCAGTACCTAAGTCATCTGTCCATTCCAGGATCATTAGCAGGAAGTTGGATTGGAAGCAGAGTATATGGAGTCCAGCTGGACATTCCAATATGGAAAGTGGGTGTCCCTAGCAGCAGTGTAATCCACAATACCCACTCTGGAATGTTCTACTTTTAAAGTCCCATTTAAATTAATTTCAAGACCATTCTGTAAAATGTTTTCTAATTTGTGAGGTCTATAGTCATAAACAAGACTTGTTTAGAAAAATGTGTGTTGAATTAATCTTCCTTTTTAACTGTTAATTTATTCAAGCTGAGAGTAAAATAATTGTTAATATCTAATATAACATTTCTACAGAACCAACTTATTTTCTTCACTATTTCTGATGTTTAACATTGGGTTTTTATAGAAAAGGGGAATAATTCATCTAGTTGAAGAAATGAAATATAATGAAAATCAAATGGGTCTTCGTGTGTCTAGCATAGATTTTTTAGGTTATTTAGGAGTTGTAAAAATAGGACAATTTACAATTACTTTAAAATTTTAAAACTAATTTAACATATCTGAACCTTGATAAAATCTGAATTAATAAAATATGCAGTTGATGCATAGTGGGCAACATGGTAAAACGGGAATTAAGAAGCCCATGTTTTAACTTTGATTTTGCTTAAAATTGATGATATCATCTTATATGCATTATTTTTCTAAGCTTTCTGGATTATTTATTCATCTGTGACAATAAAAATTTAAGATTACCCTATAAATTCACTTGTACCTCTATTTGATTTTAGTAGCTAGAAAGAAGAACTTGAAATCAGAAGAAGACAGTATAGTGAAATAATGATTTCTGACCTAGTTATCTGGAATCTTCCATATTATGAAAGTTTCCATGTGGCTGCTTTTAAGGATTGTTTCAATTATAGATCAAAATATTCCAATGATTATGTAGCTAGGATTGAGAATTAACAAGTTTGAAACCACTAGTCCAGTCCAGAAAAAGAACTCCATTCAAGTGCATTAAAAATTCTTCGAATGATCTCAGTTCCTTAAAGGAAATTACTGATGTCTGTGTATTTACTAATGAGTGCATTTCACAAGATTTATTTGTATAATACATTTTGTATAACCATATATTTATAGCCTATATTTAAAAATATGAAAAGTGACCAAAAAGTAACTTGTTAGAGAGAAAACATAATGAAAGTATAGCATTTTCTACAGCAGATTTAGCAAAAATATATTAATAACAGTGTATTCCATGCTGTTTAGGAACAATAAAAGCATGGCACTCTTATGATACTGATTTCAATGTGATTTGGTGGAATTCTTTTGGAAGTTGATTTTCTAACTGCAGTTACAATACTTAAATATGATCTCGCATTTTCTACAAAGCTATAACATTGCTGGAATTTTAACAAAAGTACTAACTCAATGAATGACTTCTTGTTATAGGAAAACAAGGAGAGTGAACAGTTTAGAATCAGAAAATATTAAGTAAATGGAATAAACACATTCTTAATGTAGTAGATAAGATCTAGAACAGTAATGATACAAATAATATATCTGTATACAATAGTTGTATTACAGGCAGAAATATAGACATGTAATCATAACTGCAGTCCTACAGTGTATAAAACACAAACATTAGGGTAGGCATTTAGCACAGTGCTTAAGATGCCACTCAGGACATCCCCATTCCATGCTAGACTGCATGGCTTGAGTCTTACCTCTGCTTCCACTCTATCTCCTTGCTAAAGAGCATTGTGATAGCAGGTGATGGCTCAAGTAGTTGAATTCTTGCCATCCTCATGTCAGACCAGGATTGAGTTCCTGGTTTCCGGCTTTTATCTGGCATTGCTCTAGTTGTTGCATGCATTTCAAGAGTAAACCAGTGGATGTGGGATTCTCTCTCTTTCCTCCATTTGTATTTTACTTGTGTGAGTCATACTTGGTAAAAAAAAAAAATCATAAATATACATTTGATAAATATATGTATTTTAATTACACAATATTATTGTAATTGTAGGACACTTAGAAACTAACAAATAACAAAAACAGCTGGAACTTAAAAAAAATCATTACTTCTTAGAAAAGCCACTGCTACCAGTTTGATGTTTGCAAGTTATTTGCTTGTCTGCCTGTCTCTTTCTGCATCTTTAAAAAATGAAATTATGTATCTGTGGTAATCTGATGTGAAATAAATTTAATCTCACATTGCAGACTGCTTTTCAGATGATCAAATCTAACTCTACATTAGATGCTTCAGATCGGATGTTTAGCAGTTATTCATTGTAAAAAATCTAGGTATCAGCTGGCACCGCGGCTCAATAGGCTAATCCTTCGCCTGCAGCGCCGGCACACCAGGTTCTAGTCCCGGTCGGGGTGCCGGATTCTGTCCCGGTTGCCCCTCTTCCAGGCCAGCCCTCTGCTATGGCCCGGGAGTGCAGTGGAGGATGTCCCAAGTGCTTGGGTCCTGCACCCCATGGGAGACCAGGAGAAGCACCTGGCTCCTGTCTTTGGATTAGCGGGGTGCGCCGGCCCCAGTGCACCAACCGCGGCGGCCATTGGAGGGTGAACCAACGGCAAAAGGAAGAACTTTCTCTCTGCCTCTCTCTCTCTGTCCACTCTGCCTGTCCAAAAAAAAAAAAAAAAAATCAGTGCCTTGGATAATTATATTGTTACTAATACTGTAACATACAAAGCATAAATAACATAGGCATACATAGTGAAAGTATGAGAAACATTGATTATAAATCATACGGTACTGAGAGAATTCTATTGTACATTGTTAAAATGAACATACATTTAAGTTTGCATCCTATTTCATGTCCTGTTCTGGTATTTTTAATTAAAAACTATTGTATGTAGTTGAGTGGCAGACAGGGTTCCAATATTTCTAGTTTATTCCTCAAATGCCTGCAGGTAGTAGAGAACTTTTTTAGGGTTCCCACGTTGACCGCAGGTACCATCAGTGCTGCCTCAGATGCTTATTTAAAAGCAGCTGGAATTGGGGCAGAACTTGTACTAGAACACAGGCTATGAGTGTTCAGATTTGATAGGAAAATTCATTTTTATAAATAAATAATTTTACTTCCTCCTGCCAATGGTTAAATTGCTGTTCTCATTAAATATCAAGTGGTTAAGTTGAGGCCTTCATATTAAATATAAAGACATTGCTGAGTGAAAGTATGTGCTGTTTAGATCTGTGTATTCATACAGTGTTTGTGAAGGTATGAAAGATGCATCATTATAAATATTTCATAAAGTTACATTGGTGATATTTATTTTGCACCATTTTTGATAGAAACGTGAGTTATTCGTATTTAAATTATAGGACTTACAAAGCAATAAATCTAAATTCTATCAAAGTGTATTACTGTGTTCAAACATGATGGATTCCTCACGAATAGGTCAATAAGAAAATTCATAGTCTACCCACAGATGAGAGTATTAAGCTACTGTCTGCAAGAACCAGAAATTTGCCTCATGTTGAGCTACTGGCCTAGCATTAGCTGTTTTTAGCATTTTAGTTCTGAACAGAATAAAATATGCTTCACAGACTTCAAAATACAACATTGATAACATCTCTTCAGAATCTTCATGTATGTAGTTTGGTAAAGTGATCATGAATGCTTTATAACAAATAAATAGATTGGTAGGGAATGCATGCTACAGTCACCTTCAGCTTTCTCTATATAATAGAAGTATCAAATTCTTTTTCCTCTAATGGAAACCGCTATTCAACAGACCTAGCTATATTTTCACAATGCAGGGAGGGGTACTATCTGTGCCTTCCCTTCCCCTGCTCTTAGCTTGTCTCTCCTGTTAGCCAAGTTGCTGGTTTCCTTCAGGGCCAGGGGTTTGCTAAGAGGTGAAGAGGCACAGCTGATATGATACTAAGCCAGATTTGCATGTGCTGCCCTCTGGGCAAGTGAATTTTCAGTTCTGCCTGCAAGGCAAGAGTCTCATCCTCAGGGCATTTTGGTAGACTGGACACTCACCTGCTCTTTTTCCACTTCCTTGCCCAGGCCCTTGAAATGCTCTTGGGCACTGCACTGCACATGTGACACACTCTGAGCTACCTTCCTCTGGTATTCTTGTTCAGCATCCCTTCACCCTAATATGAAGTCACTTTGTGAAGGAGTCTTTCGAGGTGAGACTGGCCAGTCCTGCTCTGTTTACACACTTGATTGTGGGGAAGCTTGACTCTTGCTGGATTGCTGGTGACAGGAAGCTTGTTCTCACTGCAGCCCTCTTTCTGCCCCATCACCTGGCACAGCCTCCTCTTGCATGCATAAAGCAGCCCTGTATTCTCCATGCTGGAGGTGGACAACACGTTTCTGAGGTTCACAAGACTCCATCTGACAAGTGCTTTGCAGCACTCTGATGAATCATCTGCTAGTCTATTACTTGGTTGGGAGAGGAATGAAAATTAATCTTTCCGCACACAGAAGTATGGTGGAATAGCAGACCTGTACTCCTTGGAAAAGAGAGAAAATTGCTTTTTAGTCTATCTCTCTCTCTTTTTTTTTTTTTTTTAAATTCCTTTCTATGGTAAAATATCCTATTTCCAGTCTCTCTTTCTTTCTTCTGTAGTTGAGTTGGAACTTGGTAATGGGCTTCGAGTTGCAAGACTGGTTCAGGTCACATTTTATCACGCCTTAGAAAGGAATCCGGTATGGCTGTTTATCACGTTTGCACACTTAACTTACTTATTGTCCTTATAGTAATGACTTCAAAGACAACAGTGGGACAGTGTTTAAATTCCCTTTATCTACCTATGCAGTTTTCCCTTATTGATAAGCAATTTTATCTAATATATTTTTACAATAGTATAGTTAAGAATATAGTACCTGCTAGTGTTAAAAATATTTTCTTGAATATATATCTCTACCCTTAATGTTGAAGGCCTATAGATACAAACACAAATATTCTAGTATCTGATTTCTTCCTTGTGTCTGAGAGCCATTTAGTTTTCAAATTGCTTACTCATTTATTTTATTTGAAAATCAGGCAGTAGATCTTCCATCCACTGGTTTATTCCCCAAATACTCACAACTGCTAGGGCCAGACCACACCAAAGTCAGGAGCCAGAAACTCAATCCAAGTCTCTAATGTGGTGACAGGGCTCCAACTACTTGAACTATCACCTACTAACTCCTAAGACACATATTTTCAGGAGACTGGTATTGGAGATCAGAACCAGGAAAAGAGCTGTGGATTCCGGTATAGGATGTAGGCATTCCGAGCAGTGTCCCCAAGTGCTCAACCGGATGGCAGGCCCAAGCCATCTTTTGAAAAACATTTTATGTTTTCCAAACAGAAATGACTAGTGCCTATATGGGATGCTGGCCCTGCAGGCAGTGGCTTAACCTGCTATAGCACAATTCTAGCTCATATAAAGGCTATTTTTTTATTTATTCATTTCAAAATTCTGAAATTATTTAATTATTTTTTTCTAAGTTGAAGTCACTTACAGTCTCCAAAGGAGTAAAACATTTATAAGATGTTTTAAAATGTATTTTGAGTTATCCTAATTTACATGAAAACACATGGTCATAACAAAATCTGTGAATCATTACATTATGCCTACTCTTTGGATATTACTTATAGTGATTGATATAACAGTTGGAATGGTTAAATGTTACATGTCAACCTGAATAGGTTGCTTGCATTTCCATCTTGCTGATCAGATCTGTGAATTTAATACTTTCCCGACTCCACAATTGCCTGAGCCGATTCTTAAAAATAAATTTTTCTGTGGATCTATCATCTCTAATTCTGTTTCAGTCTTGAGGTTGGTCCCTCTTTTTCTTTCTTGCCTCTGTCTCTTCCTCATTGTCTCTCTGTATCCCTAGAACTATCTCAAGCTCCATCAACTGTATCCTATTAATTCTTTTCCACTGGAGAACCCAACAGAATGGTGTATCCTTTACGAAAGCTATTTTTTAAAAAGATTTACTTATTTTTTTTTAAAAGTTATTTGAAAGGCAGTATTATAGAGTGTGGGAGGTAGATACACAGAGAGAAATGTCTTCCATTCACTGGTTCACTCCCCAAGTGACCACAAAAGTGTGGGCTGAACCAGGAGCTTCTTTCAGGTTCTCCCACATGGGTGCAGGGGCCCAAACATTTGAGCCATCCGTCATTGCTTTCTCATGGCTATTAGCAGGGAGCTAGATCAGAGGTAGAACAGTATGGGTTTGAACTGAGCCCATATTATGGTTGCTGGCCCTGAAGACAGTGGCTTAATGTGCTACACCACAATGCAAGCCCCTATGTAGTCAATTATTCCTTGTATTTATTCATTTCAAAATTCTGAAATCATATAGAGCAGATTTAAATAAGAAATGTTTTCCTGATAGCATGAATGTTCCTGTTTGTTTTGTTACTGTGACATGGTATAATTGTTTTTTTTTTTCTTTTTCCTTAACATTTTTTGTATTTTTGTTACAATGAGAAGTTAACAATTCAGGTTAAAATCTAGACAAATGGATGAAGTAAATCTCATGTAACTTGTAAAGTTATTATATTTGCCAACTGAAATCCAGTTAAACACTGATGAAAAAGACAACTTCATGGATATTTGCAAGGTGAATCCTGTGAAATTAGAGTTTTGTGAAAGATGTCTTACATATATGATATAAAGATTTCTTTTCATACGAATTTCACAATGCAATCATAAGATGACTCTTTTTGCATGAACAGTACTTGAAATTGATAAAAGCAAAGAAAAATTCTAGTTATTGTAAAAGAACTACTTACATAAAAGGGCTATTTTACATTCTGAAAGAACATTTGACAGAGGGATCAGCTGTATGAAACACAACCATCAGGCACACGCACACCTGGAGGGAAAGTGAGAGAGTATGAGGGAATATAACCTTGGAAACACTTGCCACAGCTTAAGAGCATTCACTTTCAAACATTTTAAAACTTTAATATGCCTACGTATAATGAAGACTCTGAAAATATTTTTATCTGTTGTAATAAAATATATTTTCTCAGGAATGTTTTATACATTTCACATTAAAAGCATGGAAATCATCCTAATTTCTTTGAGGAAGAATTGTCACTCATGATTCAGACCATTATGAGTTTAGACTTTAAAAAATTTATTTAAGATATGGAAGTTTCATGTATTTTATACATATAGACTTAGGAACATAATGATACTTCCCCTTACCTTCCCTCCTGCCCATGGTCCTACCCTTCCTACTCCTCCCCCCTCTCCTATTCCCACTATAGTTTTTAAAAAGATCTATTTGCAGGTTGCTTTATACTCATAAGATTAACACTACAGTAAGTAAAGCGTTCAACAAATAGTATGAAGGGAAAAACAATTCTTAAGTTCCTCAAGAGTAAAGACAAGGGATCATTGAATTTCAGTATCAATTTCACTCCTATGCATTACATTTTAGGTACTCTATTAGTTACTACATATTAGGGAAAACATGATATCTGCCTTTTGGATACTGAGTTATTTCACCAAGTATAATATGATTTCCAGTTGTGACCATTTTGTTGCAAAAGACAGTGTTGTTTTTTCTTTTATTTTTTTGACCACAGAGTAATATAGTGTATATATACCATAATATCTATATCCAGGCATCAATTGATGGCCATGTGGGTGATTTCATACCTTACCATTGTGAACAGAGCTGCGATGACCATGGGGTACATAGAACTGATCTGCTGATTTCATTTTGTTTGGATAAATTGCTAGGAGTGGAGTGGCTGGGTCATATGGTAGATACATTTTCAGATTTCTGAAGGATCTCCATACTGTCTTCTGGAATGGCTGCGTCAGTTTACATTCCCACCAACAGTGGATTAGGGTGCATTTGTCCCCATATTATCACCAGCATTTACTGCTTGTTAATTTCTTAAGAGAGCTGTTCTTACGGGAGTGAGGTGAAACCTCATTGTGGTATGGATTTGCATTTTCCTATGACTAGTGATCCTGAGTATTTTTTCAAGTGTCTATTGGCCATTTAAATTTCCTCTTTTGAAAAATGCCTGTTCAAGTCCTTTGCCCATTTCTTTTAAAGATTTGTTTGTTTTGTTGTTGTTGAGTTTCGTGATCTCTACAGATTCTGGATATTAACTTTTATCAGTTGCAGACTTCACAAATATTTCTCCCATTCTGTCCATTGCCTCTTCACTTTGCTGAGTGTTCTGCAGTACAAATGTAATTCCATTTGTTGATTTTGACTTTGATTGTCTGTGCTTCTGGGGTCTTTTCCAAGAAGTATTTGCTTATGCCAGCATCTTGCAGAGTTTCCGCAATGTTCTCTAGTAATTCAATCATATTGGGTTGTAGATTTAGCTCCTTGATCGATTTTGAGTGGATTTTTGTGCAAAGTGTAAGGCGGAGATGTAATTTTCCCAGCACCATGTGTTAAAGAGATTGTCCTTGCACCAGGGATGGGTTTTAACACCTTTGTCAAAGATAAGTTGGTTGTAAATGTGTGGAATGATTTCTGTAATTTCGGTTCTGTTCCATTTGTCTACACATCCTTTTTTTTTTTTTTTTTTTTTTTTGCCAGTACCAGTCTGGTTTGATTATAGTGTGTCTTGAAATCTGGTATTGTGATGACTCCAATTTGTTTCGGTTGTGTAAGAATGCTTTAGCTATTTGAGGTTTCTTGTGTTTCCATATGAATTTTAGCATCATGTTTTGTAGATCTGAGAATACTGTCAGGATTCTGATTGGGATCATATAGAATTTGTAAATTGCTTTCAGTAGTATAGATATTTTGATGATATTAATTCTTCCCATCCACAAATATGGGATATTTTTCCTTTTCTTCTATTTTATTCTATTTCTTTCCTTAATGCTTTGTAATTTTTATCATAGAGGCCTTTGACGTCCTTTGTTAAATTTCTTACAAGGTATTTAATTATTTTGTAGCCATTGTGAATGGAATTGATTTTAGAACTTCTTTCTCAGCCATGGCATTTTCTGAATATACAAAAGCTATTGACTTGTGTGTGTTGATTTTATATCTGCCATTTCACCAAGCTCTCTTATGAGTTCTAATACTCTCTCAGTGGAATCTTTCATTACCCTATGTATAGAATTGTGTTGTCTGCAAATAGGGATAGTTTGACTTCTTCCTTTCCAATTTGTGTTTCTTTGTTTTCCTTTTCTTGCTTAATGGCTCTGACTAAAACTTCTATGACTATATTGAATAACAGTGGTGAGAGTGGGCATCTTTATCTGGTTACATATATTATTGGCAATGTATTCAACATTTCTGCATCAAATCAAATAATAGCCTGGTTGTGGGTTTGTCTTAAATAGCCTTGATTGTGTTGAGGAATGTTCCTTCTATACTCAGTTTTTTTCATCATGAAAGAATAGTTGCTTTTTATCGTTTAGGAATTGAGGTGATGCTGGCTTCATAAAAGGAGTTGATGAGATTTCCCTCCCTTTCAATTCTTTGGAATAGCTTGAAAAGAATTGGAATTTGTTCTTCTTTAAATGTCTGATAGAATTCAGCTCTAAAGTCATCTGATCCTGAGCTTTTCTTTGTTGGGAGGGTCTTTATTACTAATTCATTCTCTGTTTTGCTTACCGGTCTTAGTTATCTTTGTCTTCATGACTCAATTTTGGTAGATTGTATGTATCCTGGAATCTATCCATTTTTGTCTGTATTTTCCATTGCATGTAGCTCTTCGTAGTAATTTCTAATAATTCTTTTTAATATATGTGGTATCTGTTGTTAAATTTCCTTTTTCACCTCTTATTTTATTGATTTGTGTCTTCTACCTCTTTTTTAGTTAGTTGGGTGAACTGTATCAGTTTTGTTTATCTTTACAAAAGCATCAGCTCTTCATTTCACTGATCTTTTTCATTTTTTGTTTCAGTTTTGTTTATTCTCTAATTTTAATTATTTATTTTCTCTTCGTAATTTTGGGTTTGGTTTGTTGTTGTTCTTCTAGGTCCCTGAGATGCATTGATACCTCATCTGTTTGGTGCCTTCAAGTTTCTTGATGTAGGCACCTATTGCTATAAACTTTCCTCTTAATATACTTTTTGTTTGCTGTATCCCATAAGTTTTGATATAATGTATTGTCATCTTTATTCTTTTCCAGATTTTTTTTATTTCTCTTTTGATTTCTTCTATGACCTGTTTATTCAGGAGCGTGTTGTTCAGTCTCCATGTGTTTGTATTTGTTCTTGAGATTCTTGAGTTGTTAATTTCCATCTTGATTCCATTGTGGTCAGAAAAGATACCTGGCAAGATTTCATTTTTTTTAAGTTGCTAAGACTTGCTTTAAGGCCTAACATATCATCTATCCTAGAGAAATTTCCAAGCACTGCTGAGAAGAATATGTATTCTGCCACTGTGAGATGAAAGATTCTGTAGATATTAGATCTGCTTGGTCCATATTATGAATTAGCTCTGTTGTTTTTTGTTGATTTTGTGTCTAGTTGATCTGTCCATTTATGAATGTGGGTGTTAAAGTCTTCCATTACTATTGTATTGGAGTCTATGTCTCCTTTCAGATCCATAAATTCAGATTTTAAGGCTAAAATATTAAATCCAGATTAAAGGAGAGTTGTGGAAGTAGGTACATTTGGCTGACCAAAGTTGAATAATAACATCATAAAATAAATCTATTTGGATATTTGTAAGAGTTGTCTAATATTAAAGGATAATATTAAATGGGTTTTTAATTTTAGTCATTTTAAGAGTGAAATAAGTGAAATTAAAATAAGGCTAAAACTTTAATTAAATATGTCTCAAAGGTAGATGTAAAAATAGTCAATAGGTATAAGAAACATGCTCAAAATCACAAATCAACTAGGAAATATTGGCACCAGCATTTTGATGTATCAGGTAAAGCCACCACATACAATGTCACTGTCCCATATGGTTGCCAGTCCTTGTCTGGGCTTCTCTACTTCCAAAGTAGCTCCCTGCTTATGGCTAGGAAAAAGCAGCAGAAGATGGCCCAATTGTTTAGGCCCCTGCCACCCATGTGGGAGACCCAGATTAAGCTTCTGGCTTTGGCTTTGCCTAGCCCTGGCTTTGAAGCCATCAGGAGAGTGCACCAGCAAATGGTAGACCTCTCTCTCTCTGTCTCTCCTTCACTCTGTAGTGCTGGTTCTCAAAATAATTAAGTTTTTTTTTTTTTTTAAAAATGGGAAATAGATATGAAACAAAAGCACACTGAAGTATCTCCTCCAAGCTTTTAGAATCATCATTATCTAAAATACAAAAGATAACAGGTGTTACTGAGGATGTATAGAAAAGGGAATATTTACACACCGTTTGGGAATGCAAATTAGTAGAAATTTAACCCAATTATCATATTCAGAATCAGTACTTTTGGGATGTGATTAGGTTGGATTAAATTGTGTGGATAAAGTCCCTGTTACCTAGTCATTGTGCCTTTATAAGGAATGACATTAAGAGACATGCACCCCCTCTTTCCATGTGATTGCTCTGTGCTACCTTGGAACTCTGCCTGCAAGAACATCTTCACCAGAGGCCCAACCAGTAGGGTTGCTGGATCTTGTGCTGTGAACCTCCAAAACTGTAAGACAAAATGAACCTCTTCCCTTTCATGCAGTTTGTTGTAGGGATGACATTGTGTCAATGAAAAACTAACTAGGGTGTAGACTCACTGTTGAACTAGTTTTGTTTGAATGTGATTATTCAAATTTATTGAAGTAAACCTAAAAATGAAAGCTTATGTACTCTATTTAAAAGATTAGGCAACATACTCAAGTGCAGAGTTGGTCTTAAATGTGTGTGTGATTGTGTGTACATGCATTTTTGTATTCACTTACTTAAAAAAAATTTTTGAACTAAATTCCCTTAAGTTCCTTGAAAAATAAAATTTAAAGAATTTTTGAAGAGCAGGGAGGAGAAAGAGAATATGAATGACTGAGAATGAATATTAGAATATGAGAATTAATGAATATGAATGGGAATGAATGTGTTATTCATCTACTGGCTCACTTCCCAAGTGCCAAGGCTGGGTCAGGCCAAAGCTAGGAGACCAGAACTACATTTGGGTTTTCCATGGGAGTAGTAGAGACCCAAGCATTGTAGCCATCACCTGCTGCCTCCCAGGGTGTGCATATGCAAGAAGCTGGAATCAGAAGTGGAGGAGTCAGAACTGGGAGCAGGTACTCTTTCACAGCTGTGGGTATCCTAAATTGCAACTTTACCAGTGTCAAGCCACCCACACATAACAGGATTTAAAGAAATAAATATTAAATGTGTTTTTCAAAGTGTACTTTTTAATATTACGAATGTTAGTAGCTTAAACACAGAGTTTAATCTGTTACTTTGATTTGTATCATTTTTCAATTCTATAAATTGTTCATAAGAGATATGATTAATATTTCTCCTGATGCTAATTTGCTCATGATTTCTTCTGACAATTTTATTCTGAGTATATTTTCCGAGTTATTTTGTTGTTTGAACATTTTATGTAATTATTTGTAGATTGATAATTATCTTTCAAAATATTATAGATTTTATCTTTATGAAGAAAATATACATTTTTATTTCAGTTTGTAATGTTAACAACTTTAGGATTTATAACTTACTTCCTAAGAATATTTACATCCACTTGTAAAAATTCACATAATAACAATAAATGCAAATGGCATGCCTACTGCTATATTGTTCATATATTTGGACTGATTAGACACAATGATGGAACCTTACTTGAGAAGAAATTTTTTTGTTCCTACAATTTGAGGGATGTCAGAAAAGACACTAAATTAGTTATTCACTTTTTTAGCCTTCCAGAGGTGAAAGCCAGTAGAAAGACCAAACAGCAGTTTTCGGCTTATCAGTAAAACCTAAGTCAAATTCGATACTTCCTAGTTATAACATAGAGAACAGAGGCACTTAATGGATCAATACTCAGTCTTGGCAAGTAAAGTGTTTTCAAGAAATTCTCTCAAGGAGCCTTGTCTCTTACTTAAGCTGTTTAGCTCACCATGCTGCTACAAGAACACTTCAGCCTCACAGATGATGTAGTTGAAAACGCAGACCTTCAGGGATACTATGTGGTGTGAATCGGTCATAGTCCTCAAGAGAAACAGAGGCAATAGGAGAGAGACAGATATTTATTTTAAGAAATTGACTGACATGGTTGTGGAGGGATACAAGTCTGAAATCTATAGGACAGCTGCAGGCAAGAAATGATCCTTCATCTCTTTATCCTTTTTGAAAAATGACTCAGTGACGATTTTAGCATTTATGTAGTAGAATGTTCAATTTGTTTATTATTGTATACCTTTAAGCTGTACGTTTTTAGATACTTATGGGTAGTCTTCTGTGAGCAGTAATGAATTGTCTGATACTTTTATCTTCTCCCTCCTCTCCCCCACTTTGTATTAAATTGTTATTTTTTAACTTCTGATTAATGTCTTGAGGCAATCAGAATGCTTAATCATACATAACATTTATACCTAGGACTTGTTTAATCCTTGCCATTAGATGTATTATTCAGGTTAGTTCTTTGAATTCTTTGTTTGAAACTTTTGCTGTAGGACACAGGACAATGCACACAGGTCTGGTTTTCCAGGTTCACAATAGGTTGTTTGTGAGCTTTATTCCAGTTTGGATAGATATGAGATCTTTGTCTTATCTCTTCTTTCCTTGTGAATCTTAAATAACTTGTAATGTCTTCTGATGTGAAATGTCAGTGTGAATTGATCTATTTTTCTGGATGGTGCATATAATTATTTTACTTTGTCTCCTTTGTCCTTCAAATCAGGATTGATTTATTTTAGAATTTAAACAGTTAATGTGAAAAAATTGAAATAAATCTTAAAAATGTATAGACAACAAATAATCAAATTCTTTTTTATTTAATTTTTATTTTAATTAGTTTTTAACAGGTTCACTGTGATTTGTTCTCAATATGTTTGACATTCTTGCCGGTATCATCTTTTCTAGGATCGTTATAAATGTCCAGATCTCTTTGAAATTACTTCTTGCTGATATGATTCATAGTAGTTGTTGAATAATTGTTGGTCCTCCATTTTTTTAAATAAAAGAAAACAGTGTATTTTTATGTACTTGAAAGGTAGGAGGTGACTGGGGAGAGAAAGAGAAATCCTCCATCTGCTGGTTCATTCCCCAAATGCTTAGGACAGCTGGAACTAAGCAGCCCAAACCAAGAACCTGAAACTCTAGCTGGGTCTCCATTTGGGTGGCAGGGTCCCAAGCCTTTGAGCCATCATGTACTGCCTTGCTGGATGCACTAGCAGAAAGCTGGATCAGAAGTGGAATTGCAGGGACCCAAACTGGCACTCTGGTACGGGATGCGGGTGTCCCAAGTGGTGGTTCAGCTTGTGCCACAAGACCCCCTTCAGATCTTTTCTTTTTATATTCAGGCAGTCCCTAATCTGTTTCCAAGGCTCAGAGGGTAGGATTTGCTAGTCAGCACCCATTATGGCCCAACATTTTCGCATGTTCATATTTTTAAGGTAGATATGTAACAATTCAACAATTCATGTGAGTTGTCATAGTTTGGATTACTACTAATTGAGAGATGCAGAAAGTCTTTTTGGCTGTGTCCTTGGTTAAAGGTGGATTATGATTATGACCTTTACTGAGGAAAATAGAAAACAAAGCAGTGGTGAGGGTGGTGAATATCAGTCAAGGGTGCATAGTTTCGGGAGAGATGATCATCACAACAAATGAGAAATCATACATTTGTTCAGAGTCAAGATAGCAAGTCGTAGCCTGAACTGTAGTGCAATAATGATAGCAGAAACAGGGCTACGAGTTCTCAAGTTGAGTATTGTTTTCCTCAGCCAATCATAGCCCCACACAACTCAGAATAAGAAGTATACATTCTATACATGTGGAGGGAAAATATCATCTGGTTTATACTTCTAGGATAAGATCCAGGGCTTTTGAAACTTCCCTCAGGAAAGCGTCAGTTGCATAAGGACTTGGCTAATTTCTTACAAGAAAACCGAGGACCTCTGCAAATCCTTACAGTTAGCTGTTTTTTTACTGCTAATCCAACAGGTAAATAAAAATGGACTGGAAAAACCTCAGAAACCTTTGCATTCTGAGGACTTGAGGAAGGCCATGGACTGCAGAGTAGGTCCCCAAGCTAACAGAAAGTCCATCCTCTGTGGACCACGCCACATGCAGACATTCTGCTTTGGTAGTCACTGTGCTCGACTCCATTTGCCACCTCAAATATTTTTCCTCTGCTTTCCAGCTTATACCTTTGATTGGTTCTTCTTAACGAATACCATTCCCACACATCTTCACACTTTAGTTATCTATGTATACCACCCTGAAAATGCATATGTAAAAGCAGCATCTGAACTAGTCTCTAAATATATAAAACTGATGTTTCTACATTCTTACCACTTGGAGCTGCCCTGTGGATGACTGAGTCAAGTCAAACTCCTGGTCACTTAATTCAGATTTATAGTCAACCTCAATGTGAAGTTCATCCTTCATATCCTGACTTAGTTAATGAAGCAATTTACTTAGTCACCTATGTCTGAAATTTAATTTCTCCTTTTCTTTGTCTCCTGGAACCAGTTAGTCCACAGCATTTGTTCACATTTAGCCTGTACCTCTCAAATGAACCTGTATCCCTGCATATCCAGTAAAACTGTATTAATTCACATCGTTGTAATCTCATTTTGAATAATGCAAGAATCTTTCTGTTAGCAACTCCTGGCTAGTCACCCTTACCCCACATTACTGAAAAGACTGACCTCTTACTTTCTTGTCTAAATTATCTCTATTTTCTAGAAAATATTTAAGTACTTAGCATGATCTACATTTCCATTCATGCTCCTTTACTAATCTTATTTTTCTCCATTCTCTGGAATAATTTTTATACATAAGGTAACCATGTGTAACCATTTAACTCCTTCATACCCATTAAGACTCCTCTCATATGACACCTACTCTGAGATTTGTGCAAATACATACTGTTATATTTAGGCAAAAGTAATTCATGGCAAATCTCTTATAGTTACATAATATCAAAATATCTGGTTAACTTCTCAATTCTTCACTTAAACATAAGTTTCTGTTTTATATATGTGTATATTAAAACCCAGTAATATACTTACTTACAGAGCTTAGAAAATTGAGTGCAGCATATTATTATGTATGTATATATATATGTATATATATATATATATGGTGTTGTTGAAGTAACAATTTGAAATAATAAAGTAAAGGCCTGGAGTGGAAAAGTTTTCAGATTTTCTGCATTAGAAGGTTTCATTGAATAAGCAAGTTTGGGGAATTCTTCATATAGTATTTGTAGTGAATAATTAGACCATTGTTTGACCAAACTTTCTGAGCAGAGATGGTTTATATTCTGTTTATTGCTTTGAAGTTATTAAAAATGGTTAGCATTTTGGAAGTACTTATGAATAAAAAAACTTGTAGACTGAGTAAATATTTTGATAATATATTAATCCATGTTACTATGGAGATAATACATTTTATAATGTTATATTTATATACTTGAAAATTGCCTTTTTAAATTAATCAAATCCACATGCCTCTTATTTCATATCTCTTAGAGACTGAAAACTTAAAAGTGATTTGAAGGCAATATGAATTTCATAGTAAAAGAAATTACAGATCAGTTGACTGTCAAAGAAAGATAAACTTTGGTGTCAGATTTAAAATAAAAAGCGTCATAAAAAAAATCAAGTTGTTTCTGAATGAAGTGTTTGATTAGATATTTGTGTGCACATGCGTATACATGCATATTTATGAATTTAACATGCTTAATCAAGTAAAAAATAGTAAAATTTTATTCAGAATTCCTTCTTTGTAATTCTAACACCTAATTTTGTTTTATTACATAACTGCACTTCTCAATATGTTTCTTTCTTTTTTTTTTTTTTGGACAGGCAGAGTGGACAATGAGAGAGACAGAGAGAAAGGTCTTCCTTTTTGCCGTTGGTTCACCCTCCAATGGCTGCTGCAGCCGGTACACTGCGCTGATCCGATGGCAGGAGCCAGGTGCTTCTCCTGGTCTCCCATAGGGTGCAGGGCCCAAGCACTTGGGCCATCCTCCACTGCACTCCCGGGCCATAGCAGAGAGCTGGCCTGGAAGAGGGGCAACTGGTACAGAATCCGGTGCCCTGACCGGGACTAGAATCTGGTGTGCCGGTGCCGCAAGGTGGAGGATTAGCCTAGTGAGCCGTAGCGCTGGAAATATGTTTCTTAAATCTCCCACATTTAAACTGTATTTCTGCATTCTGTATGTTCAGATCCATAATTTTTGTTCCAGTAACTGATTGAGAGGGCTTGAAGAAACATGGTAAGTAGTACCAGACGTATGAAATAGCTCCTGTACTAAAAAAGGTTCATTCCTAAAGCCAACTAAATATATCCATCAATGTGAGAATTTTTTACTAAAACTATGCTCAGATCCTGTAGCTTGAAGATGAATTCCATGAGGTGCTGTGCTGTAGAGACTTAGGCTCTGTGGTCTGCAGAACTCTTCCTATTGAGTGTGATGTTTATTCTTGTGGTTGTGTATGTTCCTGAGTTATACTCTGCAGTGTTACTATCTATCTTACAATGTCCTTGTGAAAGGTAAGTAAAACAAATGGATATGAAGCACTCAGATTGAATGTTCAGTGTCTATTGTTACTTTTGTTACTCGAAGTCCTGGTATCTGGAGCTCCAGTTTCTACTTTAACTCTTTATGTTAATTTCACTCATCTTGAAGTTCCTTCCTGGGCATACATGCTTCAGCTACCTTGAAAAAAGATTATTTGAGAGGAGGGGGATGGCAAGAGCAAAGGAGGAAGGGCAAGAAGAAAGAAAAGTGAAGGAGTTTTCCCATCTGCTGCTTCATTCCCCCAAATCCTCCAACAGTCAAGGCTGGGCCAGAGCCAAAGCTAGGAACTGTGAACATAGTCTCCTAAGGGGAAGGCAGGGACCCAGTGATGTGAGTCATCACCACTGTCACACAGGGTCAGCATTAGTGGGAAGCTGAAAGCTGGAACAGGGAATTGAACCCAGGCACTCTAAAGGGGGACATAGGCATGTTGACCATTAAGGCTAAATACTCACTCTGCCAAGTTGCATTTAAAGAGCACTGACTTTCCTAAGACACATTCATCTCAATCATATTTCCCCTACCCTGGATCTTCCTTCAACCACTGTGTGTGTATTGCTTTATATGAATACATCCCCTTAAGTGAAGGTGAAGTGATGTCACCTTTGGAAACATCTGTGGTTAGTAGGCTGGGCTTAAACCGTGTGTGAGCTATAGGGTCTGGATATTATGCTGATCTGCTTCAGTGACAGGCTTTATTCCTAGGGATAGGTTTTCAGTTAGCCAAAAGGTTTAATGTCCTTTAAAATTAAATATCAAAATGTGTTAAAATAACTGCAAGTACATTTAGTATTTCACTGTTCATACTAAAGTAATCAATAGACTTCAGAAGTCATTCATTGGGGTAGATGTTTGGTGCAGTGGATAAGAGGTCTGCATCCCATAATGGAATGTCTGTGTTCAGCACCAGATCCATTTTTTTGTCCAGCTTCATGTTAATGAGTACTCTGGGATTCAGCAGGTGATTGTTCAAGTCCCTGGATCCCTGCCATCCATGTGGGTGACCCAAATTGAAGTGCAGATTTTTAGGAAATGAAGCAATGCATGGGAATGTGCTCTGTTTACGCCCTGCCTTTCTAATAAATAAATAAATAAACATTTAAAAAGTTTTGTATTATACAAAAATTAAAAATTAGACTGACTGAAGTTGCCACATAATACATAGATATTAATTTCTAAAGTTTATAAATCAATTTCTCAGTGACTTCTTTCTTGTTTTGTGTTTCATTTCCTCTTCTTGCCTTTCACACTTTAGTTTCATTTCTTCAGATCTCTGTGCATTTATTTTATTCATTTCATTTTGTCTTCCTTTGTTTCTTTCAACTACTGGGACCTCCCCATTGGCTTTATAAATATTCTCCAGCAAGAAGTAACTTACTTTTCACTCACTATATTATTTTCTTTCCTGAACATTTCGACAGGCCAATATACTCTCCTATGAATATTCTGTCACAGGGAAAGCTAAAGCTTCGAAGGTGGTATCTGTCATTTCACCTCATTCCTTCTGGCTCTGGACCTGCTTAACGTTCCGTGTTTTCCTGCCCCCAGATCAGTAGCTGCTTTTTTTTTTAGCAAAAATATTCACCTGGGTACCTCTTGATCTGTGAATTTTTCACTGTAGAATTAAATTACAGCAGTTGGCATAAGTCATTGCTAAAAGTAGGTAACTTTTATGCAAGGGAGATGCAAATAGCTAAAGTTACAGCAGCAAGTCATTTTTCACTATTTTTACCAGCTTTTCCATTATGAACAATTCATAAATTTTGAATTATTTCTGTTGGGACCAATTATAAATGAAACTATTTTTGTCATTTAATTTGCATTTGGGTTTCCTCTACACTGTTTTTCTTTCAACCTACACTAGAAGAGTATAGAATTGAGGCAATCTCATTGAACAAAGGGATCACTTTAGGTTCATTTGTTAAATCTTGCCTTTGTTTATCTGAATGTAAATGTCTCCAATTTACTAAGAAAAGTTAAATGATAATTTTAATTAGATTAATAAAGCTTTCTAAAGTGTTAAATTGTGTACCTAATCTGACTCTTCTTTTTTTTTAATGATGATTTTTTAAAAAAGATTTATTTATTTGAAAGGCAGAGTTAGAGAGAGGCAGAGACAGAGAGAGAGAGTCTTCCATCCACTGGTTCACTCCCCAGTTGGCTGCCACAGCTGGAGCTGCACTGATCTAAAGCCAGGAGCTTCTTCTGGATCTTTCACAAGGGTGCAAGGGCCCAACGACTCAGGCCATCTTCTACTGCTTTCTCAGGCCATAGCAGAGAGCTGGATCAGAAGTGGAGCATCCAGGATTTGAACCAGCACTACATGCCGTGGTGTACCCACTATGATATAGTGCCAGCCTCTTAATAATTTCTCCAAAGATGCTGCTTCTGTTCCCTCACACAGTACAAGCTTTCAGAGTGTCCTTTCAGGCTGCTGTGCTGCAGAGCTTCAACTCGCCACTGCCACTCCAATTGCCTTCTCGCCTTCCTGAGTGAAGACAGACTTCAACCTCCTCGGTTGAAGTGTTGCTTTGTGGAGAAGTCCAACCTTGAACTAAAGACTGGAACATGTCTGTGCACTCAGAGCTTCCTTCAGTTTTGCTTTGTAGCATTTACCCCAAGTGCAGCCAAGCACATGTTGGTGTGATTAGTTAGCTGTGTCTTCCTTGTTGATTGCAGTGTTCCATGTCAGTTGTACAGTTCGTTGCTGGCTTCTCAGTTCTTAGCACTTAGAATATGTCTCTATTCTGGGACACACTAAGTTATTTTTTGATTAATAGTATATGGATTAATTTTTAATTTTTTGAATTAATATTCTATTAATGCATACAATGATGTTAGGCTAAGAGGATGTAAATATAATTTATAATTTGTCATAAATTACATAATACTATCCATCATACAGTTTTAGAGATTATACATGTAAAAGGATGAACCTGATGACAGTCACCTTTTAAGAAATGTAGTTTGTGGTTACTGTTGAGTTCTCTCTCAGCAATCCTCCCTTTCAACACTGTTGTTGGCTTCTAAGATTTTTAGTGGTCTGGGCCCTGACTGTTTCTAGATGCTTCCCTAGCGACAGCAGTTATTTCTCTTCTTTTCCCTTTTGGCTTTCATATATGTTGCCCAGCAATTTAAGGCTCTTTCTGATGAAGAGAGGAGATCTGAATGAAGTTTGGACTCCAGCATCCCCTTTCTCTCTGTTATTCTTTTTCTCCATCTCAACACACAATTTTTCGTGTGATCCTTGGACACAAGATAGAGAAGAAGCTGTGGGACACACTGGTCATGTGCCGAAGACCCCCAGGAATTCAGCATCCTGTCAGTCTGCAGAACCTTCTTTAACACAGTAATTTAAACCACCTGGCTGAAAGACAAGGATCATTTTCTTTCTTTCTTTTTTTTTTTTTTTTTTTAGACAGGCAGAGTGGACACACAGAGAGAGAGAGAGAAAGGTCTCCCTTTTTCCGTTGGTTTACCCTCCAATTGCTGCTGCAGCCGGCACGCTGTGGCTGGCGCACCGCGCTGATCCGATGGCAGGAGCCAGGTGCTTCTCCTGGTCTCCAATGGGGTACAGGGCCCAAGCACTTGGGCCATCCTCCACTGCACTCCCTGGCCACAGCAGAGCTGGACAGGAAGAGGAGCGACCAGGACAAAATCCGGCGCCCCGACCAGGACTAGAACCTGGTGTGCCGGTGCCGCAGGCGGATGATTAGCCGTTGAGCTGCGGCGCTGGCCAAGGATTATTTTCTAACTGTTATGGAGGCTGGAAGTCCAAGACCAAGCTCTTGACAAACGTGGCTCCTACTAAGACCTCTCCTGGTCAGTAGATGGCTGTTTCTTCAATGTTGTCATGTGTTTGTGTGTGTGTGTGCACACACATACATACACACATGCCTGCTGTGTCTATCTGCTCAGATTCCTTCTCTTTTCAGGGTATCTGTCATATTGGATTTCAGCTTCCCTGTAAGTCCACTTTTTAAAACATGTTTATTTTCATTTTACATGAAAGATGGAAAAACAGAGACAGAAATCTTTTATCAGCTGGATCACTTCCTAAATGCCCTAAACAGGCAGGGCTGGGCCAGACTGAAGCCATGAGCTGAGAACTCAATTGGGGTCTCCCAGCTACTGGGCTATCACCTGCTGCCCCTAGGATGCACATTAGCAAGAGGAGTGGGGCTTGAACCAAGTGCTCCAATATGGAATGCAGGTGTCCCATGCAGTGACTTACTGCTGCACCAAGCAGTTGCCTCTAATGCTAACATTTTATCTTAGGTGCTTCCTTACAGGCATGATTTCTAAATATGGTCACATTCTGAGGTACTTGAGGCTAGGACTTCTGCACATGAATTAGGGTTGTATCACAATCACACTACCCACAGATGGCTTTTAGCAATGCATGAATGATTATTGCTGAGTGATTGCTATCTGTATGAGTGTCCACAATGTGCAAACAGCCTCTCTTTGCAAGTGCTGCCTTAGAGTCCTGGCTCTTTATAAGCTGCAGCCATAGCTTTTTGATGTATTTAAGAAAAGTTAAACTTTTACCAATTACCTCACTTTTTATCTTTGTGAAGATAGGAATGATAGTCTAACTTTCAACATTGTGAGCAGCAGGAAAATATTGTTTAAATAAAAACTGTATGAGATAGGGGCCAGCGCTGTGGCATAGTGGGTAAAACTGCTGCCTGCAGTTTCGATATCTCATATGGGTGCCGGTCTAAGTCCTGGCTGCTCCTCTTCCGATACAGCCATCTGCTATGACCTGGGAAAGTAGTAGAATATGGCCCAAGTCCATGGGCCCTTGCACCCTTGTGGAAGACCCAGAAGAAACTCCTGACTCTGGCTTTGGATCAGCTCTGGCTGTTGAGGTCACTGGGGAGTGAACCATAGATGGAAGTCGTCTTTCTCCCTCTATCTCTGCCTCTGCCTCTCTCTAATTCTGCCTTTCAAATTAGCAAAAAAAAAAAAACAAAAAAAAACAAAAAAAAAAAACTATGAGATAGATATTTGTGGTGGAATGAGGAGGTGGAAAGGTCATGCCAAGATGTCTGCTGACAACAAACTGCCTGGCAACAGGCTGTGATTGGATGGCTTCGGAAACCACATCACAACAGAGCCTGACTGACAACAGGCCATGATTGGATGGTTTCAGAAACTGTCTGGCAACAAGAACCTGACTGGCAACAGGCTGTGATTGGATGGCTTTGGAAACTGGCTGGTAACAGGCTGTGATTGGTTAGGGCATAGACCGCCGCTTGACTGGATTGGCTGCCTTGGCTATGCAAGCAGCTATAGCAACTGAAATAAACAAGTCTGTGGGCTGCTTGCCTCAGGCCTGCTTTCACCTGACTCCCAGGGTCTGTGTGGTGACTCTGCGCCTCTTGCCCCCAACATGCTCCTCCTCTCAGAACGAATCCTCTCAGAAAAGAAATCAACTTTAATAGATATTGGCATAGATGATCTGATATAGTCTTTTTCACAAATGTACAATGTAGCCAGTATCATTGCATACATTCTGCTGATGAGAGGACTGACAAGATTATGGTGACCTTGACCCACTGTCAGACATTTAACAGGAGGTGAAAACAGTATGGAAACCATAGCAGCCAGTTTATTCTGCTCAGAGCTAGTGTTTTGAACAATTGGACTATAAAGTGTAGAAATATCAATAATGCCTCTTAATCAGTGTTAAATATAAATCTGAAGAAAGCATCAAGTTATTTTTAGAAAGACTTTATGAATTAGCTAGATGATGAAACTTACTTTCAATGATTTTTTTTTTCATTTGTGCCACTGTCCATGGCTTATTAAAATACTATGAAGCTTGATATCTATGTTTCTGATACTTGGTCAATATTACTTCAATACCATAACTGAAAATCAGGATTTTGACTTTCCAAATGACATTCCATGATATTTTGTTTTCAATTATGTATTCAATTATGAACACAGTTTACCTCCTGAGGTTTCCAGTTAAGATGAAAGGACATGTCACAGTTAGGAACAGTCAACTCATCAAGAGTCGTGGTGAGAAGTGATTGCTATGAATCTTTGCCAGATGGAATTATTTGTAATGATGAACAATCCCAATTGCTCTGCAAGTAATTTAAAATCCGTTCTCAGTTGCATATGAATTTTGTATCATAGAACCAAGAATTAATTGTATCTATTTTTTTAAATGGAGCACTTTGTATGACATCTATTATCAGACATACAACAGTGTTAAAAATTTAATAGCACAGAACAAATCACCTACTAGATTAGAGATCAATAAGACTGAATTATTTGAGTATTGAATTATATGATATGAAATGTCTATATATTTAAGAAGGAACTTAATTTTTAGATAACTCACAGATGTTTGATAGAAAAATTATTTGTGGAGATATATAAATTCAAATCACTTCACATTTGCTGCTCTTTTCCAAACCCTATCTTGTCATGGAATAAAGGCTGAAATATTCGTAGACACACTTCTATTGTCCAGTTTCCTGCACTAAGTCAAGGAAGATATTAAAAAGCTTCACTTTAATTCTTTTTAACAAACTGGCCAATACAGTCTAAGAAGTTATATAAAAAGGAAAATGAGTAGTCTGAAAAGTAGTTTATCTGAAAACTATCTGAAGATGTTACAGGAGTAAAGAAGAGAAAGAAAAGTTTTACCTACTAGGAATTTTATAAAGACAAGTATGAGGATGAGAATAATCAAAGTTGGAAATCATAAGTAAGTGTGTATGTTATAGAAAAATGGTAGGGAAGAATTGTGTATCTATGTATGGAGACCATGATAGAACTGGTTCATTAAGTTTGGCCTTATAAGTTAGCATTGCCACTGAAGACTTTAATTTACATGTTAGTTTTGCTTTTTTTTTTCTTTTATAGATTTATTTATTTGTTTGAAAGTCAGAGTTAGAAGGAGAAGCAGAGAGAGAGCGAGAGAGGTCTTCGATCTGCTGACTCACTCCCCAGTTGGCTTGTAATGGCTAGAGCTGATCTGAAGCTAGGAGCTTCTTCCCGGTCTCCCATATGGGTGCAGTAGCCCAGGCACTTGGGCAGTCTTCCACTGCTTTGCCAGTACTATTTTAGTTACATACCAAAATTGCAATCTCTCATTTTAAATTTTATTCAATTGAATACATTTTCATGGCTGATGCTGTGGCAATGCCCGAATCTCCAGTGAGCTCCAGTTTGAGTCCTAGCTGCTTCACTTCTGGTGCAGATTCCCATTAATGAATGGTCCAATTGCTTGGGTCCTAACTGCACACATGGGAAACTCAGATGGATTTCCTGGCTATGGGCTTCAGCCCAGTTCTGTCCCACCTCTTGTGACCATCTGGGGAGTGAACCACTGGATGTGTGCGTTGTCTTTTCCCTTGCTCTGACTCTTCATCTCTGTTACTCTGACTTTAAAGTAAAATTTTAAAAACTTTAAAAGATCAAATTTTCTTTGAAAAATTTAATTTTTCTGAATAAGTTAGTTCTTCTTGGTATAATGCTTTAAAAGTCTCTGACACTAGGTTTAAATCTAATTAGTCATGCATATATATATTTCTCATTCTCTTTTTACTCCTGCTTTCTATGATTTACTCCATATTCTAAGTATTTTGACGCTACTTATTTATCCCAGAGAGGCTTTTAAATTCGTGTGTTTTAGACCCGTCTCCTTTCTCATGCTGAAAATTTACCTGTTGCTCAAAGCTCTTTATAATCCCTGTTTTATTCTCCTATTGCTATATTAGACTCTAATCTTTAATTCAAACCCCTGAAAAGATCTATCACATTGAAAAGATTTCAGTTGAATTTTGGAAATTTCAGTTATCATGAAATCTCTGTATAGGAGACATTCGGAACCAATGAAGTCTTCAGGGTATATTACTTCAAAATTAGCAGTACTTTAAGCTGCTGCTTCTTAACCCTTGGTATTGAGGCGTTGCCTTCTCTTGACTGGAGGAAGACTCTTTCAATGTAAAATAGTGTCAGCAAGACGCAGAGGTCGTTCAATATTACAAGCATTACATATATGGCAAAACTGGCTATCTGTTTACATATTCTGTACTAGGCTTGTGCGTATATTGAGGTGTTCTTACATGGAAGAATATTTTTAAATAACTAACATTAAATTTTAAAAATAATCAGCACATTGAGTAAATTGTCTGCCAAATGTGGTAAATAAATTTATTTACACCGTTCATGTTTGAGGAAAATGCTACATTTCACATTACCTCACTTAGATTCAGGGGTGTTTTATAAATAGCTCATAAATATTCATAATATGGAAATTATTTCTCTCCACCAATTTATTTCAGCCCTGTTTTATTGATGCCTGTTAGAGGATCAAGGGATTCAGTGGATAAAATTAAGAGTAGGTTTTGATTCTTCCATAAGCTGATTTAAGTTCCTCCTAGATTTCTCACAAAAATAATTTGGTAATAGTTGTAGTATCAGAAACAACTATTGGGACCGGCACTGTGGCATAGTGGGTGAAACCACCACCTGTGGTGCTGGCATCCCATGTGGGTGCCAGTTCTTGTCCTAGATGCTCCATTTCAATCAGGCTCTTTGCTATGGCCTGGGAAAGTAGTAGAACGCGGCCCAGGTTCCTGGGCCCCTGCACCTATGTGGGAGACCCGGAAGAAGCTCCTGGCTTTGGACTGGCATGGCTCTGGCCATTACGGCCATCTGAAGAGAGAGCCAGTGGATGGGAGACATCACTCGCTGGCTCGTTCTCTCTCTCTCTCTGCCTATCTGTAACTCTGCCTTTCAAATAAATATGTAAATCTAAAAAAAAACTATTCATTGAGTACTCAGTATGTGACTGCCTTGTGTCAGAGTTTATAATCACATTGAGAACAAATCCTAGAAGATTATATATTATCTATATTTTTATGTAATTATTTGTTTTCATTTTATGAGAGACATAGAAACCAACAGAGTTCTTCCATCAGCTGGTTCACTCCTCAAATGCCCATAACAGCCGGAGTTGGGCAAGGCAGAAGCCAGGAACCTAGAACTCAATCCAGGTCTGTATGTCATGTACTACTTCTCAGGGTTCCTATTAGTAGAAAGGTAAATGGGAATTGGAGGAGCTAGGACTCTAACCTAGGTGTTCTGACATGGAATGCCAGTGTCCTAAATATATGCTCTTATCCTTATTTTTTAATGCAGGCACAAAGGGACAGGGTACCTTCCCAAGTTCACATGGCTGCCATGGTCCATGATTATTGGTGTGAATTCAAATAAGTTTAATGAGGATGTCATTTACTTGTCATTATTTACTTTACACATCATTGAGTTGAGGTTTCAGGGAGAGGATGGTGTGCATTCTGTGACCACAGTTTCATATTGAGCTCTGGCATAAAACGGAATCCAAGGCACAACAACACATTCTTTAGTGTCTACTTTGTAACCCTGGTCCTTTGGGAGAAGCTTGGTTCCTGGGTGAGATAATACTGCTAACTTAGTCAGTATGTCCAGCTTGTTGTAAAACTCAGCATAGGTGCCGTCATCATCTAAGAATGATTGAAGTTTAGTGTGTAAAAGATAGGGTTGGTACTTAAAATATGCATAATAATTAATAATTATTTTGCATAATCAAAGTTGGTGAGAAGTGGAAAGTCTATAGAGTACATCTCATTTAACAGAAATAATATCTGGCAGGGTTAATGTCTTATGCAAATCTCCCAAGGAAGCTATTGATCCAGCCTTGAGAATGGACTGAATGGCAACTGCTGTCTTTGTGTCTCGGAGAAACTACAGTGGAACTGGCTGTCCTGGGCTCATGTCCTTGCCTTCTCCAGAAACTTACTCTTCCACACCCTTCCCTGGGGAAGGCCCCAATAGTGACTGATAAGTAATCATTACGTTCAGCAGGAATGCAAGGGAGTTCACAGGGTTGATATTCTGTCCTCAAAAGAAATTTTTCCCCAAATCAGGGTTAAGTCACATTGATTAACTGGCATGAGTTTCAATCTGATATTGCCATTGATTGCCCTGCGCTTGCCTGTGCTTTAGTAAAGGATTTCAATTTTCAGGATCTGTGCTCTACTTTTCACAAGTTGAAAACTTACTGCAACTGACAAAATAAAAATGACAACAAGGACTTTCTTCGTTTCAGTGCCTGATGTGACCCTGCATCCACAACTGTGATTTCTTAAAAGCCTTACATCACCTCAATTCACTCCATTCTCAAACCTAAAAACATTGCAGCACTGTACCAAATGCCTGACTTTCTAATCCATCATGATATTATCTTTAATGCTATCTTTCTTTTGCTCAAATAGAAGAATGATTCTGAGAAAATCTGCTTGTATTAACCATTCCCATAGGATCACGTATTACTTATGGATCATACCAAAAAAGTGTTTAAATAAGATATTTAGAGGTTACAAACCTAAAATAAACGTATAAATCACAGTTCCAGTTGAGATAATATTTCAGTCAAAATAAGTTATTTCTAATACTGTTAGTCAATTATTCTCAATGTAAGCAAGATAACCAATTCGTATTTTATAGTTCTAGCTCAAATCTGTGTGGTAGAGTTGTCAGATTTAGCATTTAAAATACATTTCAGCCCAGTTAAATTCAGGTAATATCTTTTTTACACAATGCATAATATATACTTATAGAAATGAATTTGGTGAAACATCCCTATACTAGAAAAAAGTTGTTTGTCTGAAATTCAGTTTTAATGAGGAATCCTATATTTCATTTCTAACAGCTCTGTTTTCTAGGGAGAAATTAAAAAAATACATTGCATTCCTTTCTGTACCATCTCACTGTTAATGATACTTATCCAAATTATTAATCCTGCATCAACTTAAAAATATGTTTCTTTTGTGATTTTGGATATCAACTCTGCTTCTCTACTGTTCTAAGTTTTGTGTGTATTACTCAATTATGTTCACTAGTGTAGTTTCATTGTGTGAGTATGTTGATGGCATTACCAAGTTGAAAAGATCCAGAAACCAGAGAATGGTATTACCATCCCCTAGAATGCAAACTGCTTCATTCTTTGATATTATTGTTGTTCTAAGTGATTTTTTTTGAAGATTTATTTATTTATTTATTTGAAAGTCAAGTTAGGCAGAGAGAGAGAGAGAGAGGTCTTCCATTCAATGGTTCACTCCCCAGTTGGCTGCAATGGCCAGAACTGCACCGATCTGAAGCTAGGAGCTAGGAGCCTCTTCAAGTCTCCCATGTAGGTACAGGGGCCCAAGGACTTGGGCCATCTTCCAGTGCTTTCCCAGGCCATAGCAGAGAGCTGACTAAGTGATTTTTAAAATGTCAATTTGAGGGGCCTTCGCTGTGGCACAGTGGGTTAATGCCCTGTCCTGAAGTGCCTACATCCCGAATGGGAGCCCTCAAGACCCTGCTTCTGCACTTCCAATCCATCTCTGTGCTGTGGCCTGAGAGGGCAGTGGAAGATGATCCAAGTCCTTGGGCCCCTGCACCTGAGTGGGAGACCCAGAAGAGGCTCCTGGCTGCAGATCAGTGCAGCTCCGGCCATTGGCCATTGTGGCTGATTGGGGAGTGAACCATTGGATGGAGGATCTCTTATGCTCTCTCTTCTTGCTCTTTCCCTCCCTCTCTCTTTCTCCCTCCTCCTCCCTCTCCCTCTCCCTCTCCCTCCCCTTCCCCCCTCCCTCCCCTGCTCTGGCTGGCTTGCTCTCTCCCTCCTCCTCCTCTCCCTCTCCCTCCCCTTCCCCCCTCCCTCCCCTGCTCTGGCTGGCTTGCTCTCTCCCTCCTCCTCCCTCTCCCTCTCCCTCCCCTTCCCCCCTCCCCTCCCCTGCTCTGGCTGGCTTGCTCTCCCTCCCCCATCTCTCCCCTCCTTCCCCTGCCTCTCTGTAACACTTTCAAATAAAAAAATAAATAAATCTTTATAAAAAAATAAAATGCAGATTTGATATCTCTGGACCTTGAAGCAAAGTTATTGCTTGCTTAGAAAGATTAGCAAAATAAGTAATAGGTAAAATAGATTGCCTGTGGCAATTTACAGGGCTTTCTAGCAGTACCCTCACAGGGTTGAGAAGGTGCCCTTATTTTAAAATTACTCAAACGTTGTTCTAAAGAGGTCTTGGAACTGCAGTTGCTAGGCTACTATATAGAAAAGAAGTGGGAATGCATCTTGTCTGTTTGGGTACAAGGGAATTAAAATCTTAATTTTCAATCATAAGAACTAACTGTAATAAATATTGCTATGAATTGAGAAAATAGACACAGTTATGAAAGCTAAAGTTTTATAATTTCTTGGGACAGAGTGATTTAAGATATTTGCAAATTATTGATTTAGGAACAGGTTAAGCATAACATGAAATAAAATGTGTTTCTGCTAATTTTTCTATCTCTTCTAAAACAGCATAACAATCTGTGTAGATTCTTAGCAGAACTGAAAGGCAATGTGCTTTAAGGGCAGCAGACTTAAAGCTAGATTTCCTAGAGACTAAAATACATCATGTATGAGGGAAAAGGTGGAGATGAGTCAAAGAAAAATCTCTTGTCCTCACTTTCTGCTATGCTTTTTTTTTTTTTTTGATGACTGAAGTTTGTTTATATGTTCCAATTTCTACTAATGTTTTATTGCTGCCTTTGCAAGTCAGCATTGAACACTATTTCCCTAGATATTTATCTGCCATTCTGACAAATCTGGTAATTTCCTTTCAATAATCCATTGCTCAAGTTTTTCAATTACGTTCCTTGGCAGTGAGGTTGTATAAAGCAGTTCTAATTTTGGAGGTATTGATGATTTGGAATGCATTCTTGCACACCTTATTAGTTCATCTAAAATACAGTAACTGTTCAAAACTGTTTTTATATCATTCTGAGTTATACTATTTGTGTAAATTATTTTGAGGACACAGCCTATTATTGGAATTTCTTTTTCTGATCTCATCTAAAATATAGATAGCCACTATTACTAAATTCATGTGTAATAAATTTTCAGTTGACATTTTGTCTCCAGTGGTCTATTTGGTTCTTGCATCAAGAAATCCTTTGTTGAAGTTAGTAGCCTCCTACCCTTATAGATTTAATATTGTGCCTCTTCTCCTAAAATTCATAATGTTGAAACTCTCAACCCAAATGTGATTATGTTTGGAGACGAGGCTTATGAAAAGATGACAAAGGTTAGATGAGATCATCAGGCTGAGACCCTCATCCAACACTTGTGGTGGCTTTATAAAAAGAAAAACAGATAGCAGGGTTGTCTCTCTCCCATGTGAGGGCACGTTGAGAGGGCAGTCACCTGTCAGCCAAGAAGACTTCAGCAGGAAATGACCAGGCTGATGCCTCGATCTTTGACGTCTCACTCTCAACTGTGAAGAAACAGATTTCTGGTGTTTAAGCCACGCAGTCTGTCATAGTTTGTTATGGCAGATGAAGCTGACTGAGACACTAATTGTGACATTTTTTCCCTAACATATACTTTATTTTTTAAATTTTTATTTATTTATTTATTTATTTATTTATTTATTTATTTATTGACAGGCAGAGCGGACAGTGAGAGAGTTCACCCCTCAGTGGCCGCTGCAGCTGGCGCTCTGTGGCCGGCACACTGCGCTGATCTGAAGCCAGGAGCCAGGTACTTCCTCCTGGTCTCCCATGGGGTGCAGGGCCCAAGGACCTGGGCCATCCTCCACTGCCCTCCTGGGCTGCAGCAGAGAGCTTGCCTGGAGGAGGAGCAACCGGGACAGAATCCAGCGTCCCGACCGGGACTGGAACCCAGTGTGCAGGCACGGCAGGCGGAGGATTAGCCTAATAAACCGCAGTGCTGGCCCCTAACATATACTTTAATAACTATTTCCCTGTAGATTTTCTGAAATACACCATAAATGATGATCATGTTGTGTTTATCCTGGTAAATTTCGGTCAACTCTGTCCTCATTCTCCAACTTTCCTCCTCTTTGCATTATTTCCCTGCACAGATATTTACTGAGTTTGAAATGTGATTTTTTAAAATTTTTTATAAGCTTTTATTTTATTGAGAGAGAATATACTTGTGTATGTGTGTGTGTGTGTGTATATGTACACATTAATATGAATATCTTCCATCTGCTAGTTGACTCTGCAATGGCTGCAACAGCTGGGGCTGGTCCCTGCAGAAGCCAGCAACCTGGAACTCCATTTGGATCTCTCACATAGGTTGCAAGAGCCCAAACACTTGGGCCATCTTCCACTGCTTTCCCAGACACAGTAACAAGGAGCCGGGTTGGAAGCAGAACTGCTAAAACTCAATTGGCACTGCAGTATGGGATGACAATATTGCAAGTGGCATCTTAGCTTGCTGCCCCCACAACACTGGTCCTGAAAAGTATGATTTCTTGAATACTAAGTATTGTATCCCAGGAAACTTCTGCTGTATGGCAGTTCCTGTATTCACATGCCATTTAGAATAGGAATGGTGCTTATGTTGAAATAGCAACAAATGTTTGTGTAGACACCTGGCATAATTTTCATCCAGGACGGGAACTGACAAAAAGTTTAAAAGGGGTTGATATACATAGGATTCAGAGGTTCCCCCAAGGCTTGGGTGTAGATGAACTATATTGAACAATTTGGAATAAAGACATGTTACAATCAGAGAGAAGACACATTGGTGGTCAGGGAGGAAATGCTCAGATCTTGGGAACAATGTAAATCTTTTATTTCCCAAAACATCCAGCTGGGCACTTTATACAGAGGGGGCCAGTTTAACTCTTAGTGAATTAAATTAAACAGATCAGTATGCCAAATTAGGTTTGTAATAGAAAACTGGGCTCCTAGGGAGATTTCTGTGACATTGCAACTTTGAAGTGTCTGTTAATGTTCTCACAATCTACTGCATCTCCACTGACTCATCCCTGATACAGATGCAGAAAACACAGAGTTTGGAGCTCAAGGAGAGCAGGCAGTGTTGTCACTGCTCCAAGACCTGGTCTTCCTTGTTAAACATTCTTAATTTTTTGCTTAAATTGAAGATTGTGGTTGCTTTATTTGTAGAATCATTAGCACTATATGGACTTTGTGGTGTTATCTTTAAAAGATTTTTCTGTCACTTCCTTTATCAGAAAGGGAAATATTTGTGATTTGGGATATTGGCAGTGGGCCATTGAAATAGTTTATTAAACATGGGAGCAACCATAATTACAAAACCTGCATTGATCCATGTGTATGCACAAGGGCATCAATAAGTTAATTCCAATAATATATCCAGTTCAAGTTCAGATTGACACCCATACATACAGGTGTTTAGAATGGCAGTGCCCCAGCCAGCCTAACATTAAAGTGGTGAGGGGCAACATCCACTTCCCGTAAGGGCTGCGATTTTAGGTAAGTTTCTCAACCTTGCTGTGCCTCAGTTTCTACACATGTAAAATGAAGATAGTCTCAGAGTCTGCCTTATAGGTTTGTCACCAGGCTATATGAGTTAGTATTTAGAAATTGAGTCTGAGAACATTCATTTAAAATGTTCGTTTTGACACCCACATCACATATCTGAACATCTAGGTTTGATTTTTAGCTCCATTCCCAATTCTAGCTTCTTGCTAATGTGTACCCTGGGAGGCAGCAGGTGATTGATCAAGTACATTGATCCCTGTCACCCACTTACAGGACCTGAATTGAGTTCCCAGCACAGCCCTAGCTCAGCCCCACCCTTGTAGACTTTTATTTGAAATAAATACTCAATTTTTTTTGGTAATGCTTATGTAAGAATGAACTTTACCAAACACAGAAGCCTAACACAGAGATATCATACTAAAAATGGCTGATAGTTTGTGGCTATTAAAAATAAAACAAATTGGGCTGTTGTGGTGGTGGAGTGGGTTAATCTACCATCTTTGACCCCATCATCCCATGTGGGTGCCAATTCATGTCCAGCTGTTCCACTTCCTATCCAGTTCCCTGCTAATGTGCCTGGGAAAGCAGCAGAGTACAGCCCAAGTTCCTGGGCCCCTGCATGCACATGAGGATCCAGAGGAAGCTTCTGCCTTCAGCCTGGCCCAGCCCTGGCCATAGCAGCTCTTTGGGGAGTGAACCAGTGGATGGGGCACTGCTCTCTGTCTCTCTGTCTCTGTCTCTCAATCTGTCTTTAAAATAAAAAGTCTTTACATATCAAAAGACACTATTAAAACATAGGCTACTGAAGAAAATATCTGTACTGTATAGCAAGTTAAAAGTTAATATCAAGAAAAGTCAGATTATAATTTTTTAAAAAGCACAAAAGATGTAAGGGAATTACAAACACTGGAAATGCATAGAAAAATATCTGAATTCAAATAAGCATTCTTTTTCTCTTACATATATATATATATATATATATATATATATAAACATGTAGTAACTGTAGATAATTATGAGGGTATAGTGTGATATTTCTATATATTATATGAAATGTGCTGATAAAATGGTGATTAGCATTTGCATCACCTTATAGTTTCTTTGTGCTTGGAGGTTTCAAGCTCTTCTTTCTTTCTTTTTTCTTTTTTTTTTTCTTTTTTTTGACAGGCAGAGTGGACAGTGAGAGAGAGACAGAGAGAAAGGTCTTCCTTTTGCCGTTGGTTCACCCTCCAATGGCCACCGCGGCCGGCGCACCGCGCTGGTCTGATGGCAGAAGCCAGGTGCTTCTCCTGGTCTCCCATGGGGTGCAGGGCCCAAGGACCTGGGCCATCCTCCACTGCACTCCCGGGCCATAGCAGAGAGCTGGCCTGGAAGAGGAGCAACCGGGACAGAATCTGGCGCCCCGACCGGAACTAGAACCCGGTGTGCCAGCGCCGCAAGGTGAAGGATTAGCGTAGTGAGCCGCGGCGCCGGCCTCAAGCTCTTCTTTCTTAGCTCTTCATAAAATAGAAGGAGACTTCAAAAAGTTAATGGAAAAAGAAAGTGAAAGATGTTTATTTTGGATAAAAAGTTTTGAAAACCATCGAAGTTTTGTTTTTGTATACATTTTCTGTGAACTTTAATTGTATTTATTTAAAAGAGAAAAAGAGAAGGAATGGTTTGGACATAGCTCTCATTCATCAAATAACCTCAGTAGTCAGGAACCAGGGATTCAATATGTTTTCCACGTGGTGTCAGAGCCCTAACTATTCAAGCCATCGCTGCTGCCTCGCAAGGTCTTCAATAGCAGGAAGCTGGAGTCAGGAGCTCCAGCCAGGAATTGAATCCAGGAACTCCAATGTAGGGTAGAAATGAGCATTGTAACCTCTAGGTTAAATTCTTGCAACATTTATTAACTTTTCTGAAGATGTCCTGCATGTGTGGATTTCAGTTTTTTGTTCGGCAAATTTATATTTTAATTCCATTTTTCAAAATACCGTTTGAAGTACTCTCACACATAATAGATTATTGTGAACTTTAATCACCTCCCTATATTATGGAACAGCATTAGAGCTTATTCTTAGTATTGGTGTCCTTTATCCAATCTTTCTCTATCCCCCTTCTACCAAAGGTTGCCCAACATCTGCTGTCATTGACAGTCAGAGCTTCCACCGATATGAGGGAACATATGTATTTGTCATTTTGTGTCTAGTGTATGTCATTTTACATAATGACCTCCAGTTTAATCCACATGAATGCAAAGGATCAAAAAAAGGAGATTTTGTTCTCCGCTATGACTAACCTACATTTTATTTTGTATGTATACCATATTTTATTTACCTGCTTATCTATTGATAGATGCTTTGATTGATTCTACATCTGGCCATTGTGAATAGTGCTATGATATACTTGGGAGTATAGGTATCTCTTTGACAGGTTGGTTTGATTTCTTTTGGGTATACATCCAGATCATCTGGATGTAGAGTACCTGGTAGCTCTATTTGTAGTTCTTTTGAGGAACTTTTATACTGTTCTCTATACTGCCTATATTAATGTACATCCCTACCACCATGTATAATAATTTCCTTTTATCCACATATTTACAAAGACCAGTTACTTTTAGAAAGAGACTTATTTATTTGAAAATCAGAATGAGGAAGAGGGTGAGGGAAGTAGTCTGGGAAAGGGAGTGGGGAGGGAGAGAGGAAGAGAGGGAGAGACAGAGAGAGAGAGAGTGAGTGAGTGATATTTTATCTGCTAGTTTACTTCTCACATGGACACAACAGCCATTATTGGGCCATGCCAAAGTCAAGAGCCAGGAATTCCATCCTGGTTTTCCACATGGGTTGCTATCTTCTACTGCCTTCTCAGGTGCAAAATTAGGAGCTGGATATGAAGTGGAGTAGCTAGGATTTGAACCTGCATTGCAATATGGGATACTAGTATCACACCAGTGGCTAAACCTCCAGTGCCACGATGCTGGCCCATGTTACTTTTTAATCTTTTGGATAGTATTCATCCAATTGGAGTGAGATTACATTTCATTGTAATTTTCACTCACATTTCCCAAATAGCTGAGGATGTTGAGCATATTCTCAGTTACTTTTTGGCCAAATGTATTTCTCGTTTTTGAAAAGTATGTATTCAGATCACTTGCTCATCACTTCTTGGCCTTTTGGCTAAGATAAAGTGCAGATCACTTGCTCATCTTTTGATTGGATAATTTTTTAATTAAAATTTTTACTTATATATTTAGGGTATTAATCTTTCAGCTGACTAATAGTTCATAAAAATCTCCTGTTTCGTAGGACTCCATTCTTAGCACTCTTTTGTTTCCTTTGAAGGCCACAGGTTTCTTGGTTTCATGTAATTCCATTTGTCTATTTGTACTTTTTTGCCTATGCTTTTGGAATTTTGTACAATTGCATCTTAGCTTACAACAGTAGTTTCATAGTTTGAAACCTTAAATGTAGGTCTTTTGTGAATTATCTTGATATGGTGAGATGTGGGGTTTAGTTTCTTTTTTTTGCATATTCAACCCAGTTTAGCCAGCACTATTTATTGTATGTATATGGTGAAGCCTTTGTTAAAAAACCAGCATCCAGTGGAGTTTGTCCAAGGGATGCAAAGATGGTTCAACATATGTGAATAAAGAAATGGAATATATTGGCCGGCGCCGTGGCGCAACAGGCTAATCCTCCGCCTTGCGGCACCGGCACACTGGGTTCTAGTCCCGGTCGGGGCGCCGGATTCTGTCCCGGTTGCCCCTCTTCCAGGCTAGCCCTCTGCTTTGGCCCGGGAGTGCAGTGGAGGATATCCCAAGTGCTTGGGCCCTGCACCCCATGGGAGACCAGGAAAAAGCACCTAGCACCTGGCGCTCCTGCCATCGGATGAGCGCGGTGCGCCGGCCGCAGCGCGCCATCTGCGGCAGCCATTGGAGGTTGAACCAACGGCAAAGGAAGACCTTTCTCTCTGTCTCTCTCTCTCACTGTCCACTCTGCCTGTCAAAAAAAATAAATAAATAAAAATAAAAAAATAATAAATAAAAAAAAGAAATGGAATATATCACATCAACAGACTAATGAACAAAAGCCGTATGTTCAGCCCAGTAGATACAGGAAAGCATTTAACAAGATTCAACATCCATTCAATGAACTATGTATTGAAGAAAATCTTTAACATGGTAAAGGATATATATGCCAAACCCACAGCAAACATCATCCTGAAGATTACAGCATTTCATATATAATATCAGAAACAAGACAAGGCCATTCACTTTCACCATTATCTTCATTAACACATACATATTAGGAAAAAAAAAAAACCTTTATTTTTTAGCAAGTAGAAGTCTCATAAGTGGTGTTTGGAAGCCCCATTTCTCTGGGTTTTCCATTTTATTCTCCAACAATGAAGCTCCAACAATGAACTGAGAGAGTGTCAGGATTGGATAAGTTACTTCTGTGCATGTCAGCATGGTGTTCCTCCATTGTATTGAATTTGAGCTGTTCCATGACAGAGGTAAACCAGAGATAAGTGTTAAATAGCTTTGCAGTACTGTTCTGAAAATATATCCTTAAGTTTCTGGATAACGTACTCCACTGTTGGAACACTTAGGCTTTCTTTTTAGTAACTCTCAGAGGTTACTTGAGACTTCAGGTTACCTTGCTGTGCTCTGAAGAATTTCCCAGGGAGTTTGATTTGAACATGAAGTTCAAGTTTAGTTGCCACATTTGTGGCTTCCTCAAACCAAAATTCACGATATACTTCAGTCTTTTCCATTACTTCATTGAAAGAATGCAAGGCTACTGGGCTGCAAAGAGGAGAACAGGGGTTTGTTTCTGGAGATTTGGTGCAGGGCCCAAGCACTTGGGCCATCCTCCACTGCACTCCCGGGCCATAGCAGAGAGCTGGCCTGGAAGAGGGGCAACCGGGACAGAATCTGGTGCCCTGACTGACCGGGACTAGAACCTGGTGTGCCGGCGCCGAAAGGCGGAGGATCAGCTTATTAAGCCAGGACACTGGCCTAGGGTGAGGCATTTTTAAGAGTAATAATAGAATTCTTGACTTTGAGGTTGAAAATATTTTTTTGAAAGAATAAAACCAGTTTATTGGTTTGAAGCAATAGATGAAAATTTCTATGACAGTGAAATTAATGTCTTATTTTTGAAATGAAGCCGATAGTTTAAGAAAGAATTGTAGATGATTTTGATATTTGATTTAGTTATACAGTGGTGGTATTTCTCAACCTGTATATATACTGGTTTCATAGTTTTTCCTACTGGTGCTTTTCATCAGTTGTAACAATGCATCTGATTTTTTTTTTTTACAAACTTGTACTTCAAATGTAAAATATAAAATAAGAAATTTTACCTCATTAAAATAGAAAAAAATTAGTGTTCTTTGTCTTTAGTTCAGACTATTGTGAAACATTAATTGGTTATCCAGTCTTTAGAGTGTCAACCTTTTTTCCCACAAGTAAGCTCCTTACACACCATCACAGGTTCCTCAGGCATTCAGTCAGTTCAGATCTAACTTGTAGCATGCCACACAGTGATTCATTAAAATGGTGAGCATGCCATTCTTCAAACTGGTACTTCTCAATGGGATATCGAGCCTCATGCAAACAAAGGAGTGCACAAGAATTTAGGTCAGCAGTTAAGGCTATGAATTAGAAGAAAAGCAGACATGTCCTTTTGTAGATGATATAGCCGTATACGCATCTCTCATCAACACTAATAGTAGTGGTAGTAGTTCAGAGTCTATCATTCTCCTTATGGGAACCAGGGAGCAGTAGCAAAAAGAATTCCCCAGTTTAGATTCATGTGTTCGAACAATTTATCTGGGATGTATTGTTTTGCTCAGTTGGCCTACCAATTTTTCATATATTAGCTTCACTCTCATGTAAGTTCTTCCTCCCTCATGCATGTTATAGAAAAGGACAGAGACAGCTCTATGACGTTTATCTCCCATACTTCAGATTTACACGTAGGAGAGGACGTATCTTCTCCAATCCCTAGAGTGATGATATGTAGGAGAAATACTTCTGGTTATTTCCACATCATATTGCCATTGTTTTCCCACAGGAGGGAGAAGTTACTTGAATTATGACTGAGGAAAAAGGAGCTATACATACATAACTTGATAACCTCTTTTTCATATCAGCCTGCCACAAAAACAGATTCATTCTGGTTAACTTTTTTGTCTTGTAGTCATCTCCTAGTCTGTCTCTTCTCGTTCATGGAAGGCCTGCAGTTTGATTGTACAGAGTTGCCATGCTAACTTCCTCAGGGAAGTCTAATTATGAGACAATGCTAGCAAACTGATTCAGCTGCAGTGCATATGTCACATTCTCCAAATAGATCTATCAATAATAAATTTAGAACTTGAGCTGCACTACTATGTCTCCTGTCATGTTTTTCACTTAGTTCTGAAATATGATGGAAGAAATTTTATTTGTTGCCCCTAAACATATCTCACAAATTCTAGACTTATATTTTTCTGTTTGGTGGTTATTCTAGTAATGATTCTTTAGAATAGTTTCACCTAAAACACAGGGATATGTGTGATATAACTTTAAATTTGCCATACTAAAATTATCTTTCTGATTTGATAAAGCATCATAATAAGATTTCTAAATACGATCAATAGTGTATAGCAGATACTTTCATATGAGCTGAAATGTGCAACGCAAAAAAGGGAATACTAGTAGAAGAAAGTGAACACAGAGTTTGACGCATCTAGGAAGTACTCAGTATAAGTGGTGGAGTTTGTAACTGGTTATGAAGTTAAGGAAAAAGTGGTGTTAGGGATTGTGATGAATTGGATATGTATGCCCCTCAAGGATTGTATATTGAAATCATAGCCCTAGTGTGGTGCTAGGAAGTGGGGCCTTTAGGAGGTAATAGATTATGGGGGTGGAGCCATCGTGAGAACTCTATGTATTTCTGCTTTCTACCAAGTGAGAGAGGAAGTCAGCTCTCTGTAACAAGGAAACAACTTCTTATCAAACACTACATCAGCCAGCATCCCAATCTTGGACTTTCTAGTTTCTAGACTGTGAGAAATGAACTTTTGTCATTTTATCCACCCAATCTGTGGTCCAATTGTTATAGTAGCCTGAATTAGAAGGTTGCGTTTTGAGTGATGGAGTAGATTATGAAGTTATTACCATATTAATGCAATAAATATTTTGAAGGGAGAAGAATAGAGATGTGATAGGAGGAGATGAAGGCCCATGACTTCATTTTTAAAGTCGTCTTCACTGAAAAATAACAACATGCAATAAATTTTGACTATTTTAATTGGAAGTTCAATGTGCTGTCATATCCATATGTACTCATATAGCCAACATCATAATTAAAATATAAAACTACTTTCCCTTCATGTCTATTTGCAGTTGATTTCCCCAGATCTCTAGCCTGTGTAACCACTGATCTACATATTGTTATTGTGGTTAATGCTATGGTTTGAATGTGGTTTTTCACCTAAGGGTCCTCGTGCTGCAAAATTGTCTCCACTGTGGTGATGCTGAGGTGAAATCTTTCAAGAACCAGATCCTTGGGAGGGGTCCTTACATCAATCAGGAGACTTACATTAGAAGGTTAAGTTGGTTCTTATGGGCCTGGGTGAGTTCTCATGAGACTTAGCTGCTATAAAAGTTTGACTTTCATCGACCAAAATTGTGAACTTAATAAAATTCTTCATAAAATGACTGCCTTAAGTATTTTATTATACTAACAAAAGCTAACTAATACAATTAGGTGTGTGCTTTCTAGAATTTCTTATAAATAGAAGCATGTAGTTTGAGTTCTTTTTTGTTTGTTTACCATTTATTCTTACTAAAATGCCCTCAATATCCAGTCATTTAATTTTTAAAAATTTATTTCAGAAGCATAGAGACACAGATAGAAAGACACATACACATTGAGAGAGAGAGAGTTTCTGTCTTCAGATTCACTCCCCAGTTGCCTGCAGTGACTGGGACTGGGATAGGGACAAATCCAGGAGCAGGAATCCAGTCATGTCTGCTGCCTCACAAGGTCTGCATTGACAGGAAGCTGGAGTCACAAACTGAAGCCAGGTACTAAATCTATGCATTTTGATACTGGTGCTGGATATCTTAATTACTGGAACAGTCAGTCCCTGTCATATTTTTGAGTATATAAATTGTGTGCTCCCTCTTAATTAACTGAGCAGTATTCCGTGGCAGATTTGCAATTTTTTATCTGTTTATCTATTATACATGGGTTGTTTCGAACTTTTAGCATTTCTAAGTAAAATTGCTTTATAAATTCATTTATAAAACTGAGTAGACACATGCCTCAAGCAAATGTTTAGGATATAAATTGTGAGGTCATTTTATTAGTGTACTTGAAAATTTCTGACAACTTTTCCAAAGCTTTCAAAATGTTTGTAGCAGTAAACATAACCATTGCAGGATATGAGAGTTGCGGTTACTTTTTATCTACCAACATGTGGCACTGTCAATGTCTAAACATAGCTAATGTGTTCAGTTTTGAAGTAGATGTTTTTGAAGAATACACAGGCTAGAGTAACCTACACAATTCTGAAATTGCACAAGATGTGATCTGAAATCATAAATTTATCAATGAATTTATATATGAAAATAATTAAAAATGCCAAACTCAATGAAATGAATCATGTTGTGCTGGTAGAGAATTGCAGAAAGCATTGTCATTTTACTCAACAGAGAAGTTTAGAAATCTGCCAGGCATAAAAATGGATAAAACATTTAAGAGAATCAAGAGTATATAGGAAATCCGAGACTATAGAGAATATGGGTTTGGCATTGTGGTGCATTATTTTAATCCTTTGCCTGCATTGCCAGCATCCCAAGTGGGCACCAGTTTGAGTCCCAGCTGCTCTTCTTACAGTTTGGCTCTCTGCTGCAGCTTGGAAAAGCAGTGGAAGATGGCCTAGGTGGTGGGACTCCAGCACTTGCACGGGAGACCTGGAGGAAGCCCCTGTCTCCTGGCCTTGGATCAGCTCAGCTCTGACCTTTGCGGCCATTTGGGGAGTGAACCAGCAGATGGAAAACCTCTCTGTGTTTTTCCCTCTCATTGTCTGTAACTGTACTACTCAAATAAATAAATTTTTTTTTTTTTTTAAAAGGGAGCCAGCACCATGGCACAGTAGGTTAATCCTCTGCCTGCGGTGCTGGCATACGCTATGGGCACTGGTTCTAGTCTCAGCTGCTCCTTTTCCAATCTAGCTCTCTGCTGTGACCTGGGAAGGCAGTAGAAGATGGCCCAAGTGCTTGGGCCCCTGCACCTGCATGGGAGACCAGGAAGAAGCTCCTGTCTTTGGATTGGCACAGCTCCGGCTGTTGCAATCATTTGAGGAGTAAACCAATAGAAGGAAGATCTTTCTCTCTGTCTCTCCCTCTCACTGTCTGTAACTCTACCTCTCAAATAAATAAATAAAATCTTTTAAAAGACTACAGAGAATTTAAGTGTAAGTGGCCATCAGTGTAACATGCATCAGGAGATCTAAATAAAGATCACAGTGCCTCCATTTTTTTGCAACTAAGATGTTATTATAGCTTCATCTGGAATTTTTGCTTTGTTCTCGAGTCAGCAACCACATCAGAGTGAGTTGGGTATCATGGGGTAGAAATTAAAGGATTGCCAGTGAAGGTTAAACCTTTTAGCATTTGGCTGAAAAAAAAAAGGAGATTGAATCAATCAAACATGCTGAATTGAGATCCATTCTGTATAACCCTTAGAACAATGTGTGATATACAGGAGGAAATCAATGACTGCAACATTATATGCTTCAACCCTAGGAGTAAGAGTTTGAAATTTTTACTTCAGGATTTCTCCAGATGTAAAAAATCAAGCTGCTAGAGGTTCTACAAATCAGAGACTCTGACACTCATCCAGACATCCAGGGCAGATGCATTCAAAAGGTTCCACAGTGTACATGTTGTGCCAGCAAATTAGCTTAGCTTAATGGTACTAAAGCAGGAATGGTCATTAAGGAGAAAATAGTGATGGAAATGTATGATTTTATACATGTGTGCAACAACCTGGAAACACCTCTTTGGTGACAATATGGAAGGGTCAAAATCTCACAAATTAACAGTGCATAAAGTGCTTATGTGTCAAGTGTATTTGGTTTTGTGTTTTTTGGAATTACTTTGGTTTATAAAGATTTGTCTTTAGAAACTGCTAGAGGAACCCTCTCCTTCTGTCATAGATTTTGCTTCCATGAGTATTTTCTTTATAATTATTTTTTTAAGAAATTCATTTATAGAATACAGAACTTCATGCATTTCATATATATAAATTTAGGAACATGGTGTTTCTTCTCACCCTACCCTCCCTCCTGCCCACTGTCCCTACCTTCTTCTTCCTCCCTCTCCTATTCCCATTGTTAATTTTTACAAAGATCTATTTTCTGTTAACTTTATACTCATAAGATTAACCCCACACTGAGTAAAGCTTTCAACAAATAGTATGAACACAAGCAAATGCTATTTTTCAATATTCGAGAGGAGAGCTGATTACAGTGAACATATCTCAAAATGTCAATTTCCTTTTATAGATTACCTTTTAGGTACTCTATTAGTTACCACAGATCAGGGAGAATATTTGTCTAATTGGGACTGGCTTATTTCATGAAGTATAATGATTTCCAGTTGCAACCATTTTGTTGCAAACACAGGATTTCATTCTTTTTAACATTGCATAGTATTTACATATATATATGTATGTATATATATATATATATATATAGCAATTTATCCAATCTTCAGTTGATGGACATCTAGGTTGATTCCATATTTTAGCTATTATGAATTGATCTGCCGTTAACATGGAGGTACAGAGCATTGTTTCATATGCTAATTTCATTTCCCTTTGGTAACCCAGTGTAGGATTGCTGAGTCATATGGTCGGTCTATATTCAGATTTCTCAGGTATCTCCATACTGTTTTCCACAGTGGTTACATGAGTTTACATTCCTACAACATTGATTAAGGTACCTTTTTCTGCACATCCTTGTCAGATTTGTTGTTTGTTGATTTCTGTTTGAGAGTCATTGTAACTGGGATGAGGTGAAACTTCACTGTGGTTTTGCTTTGCATTTCCCTGGTATCTAGTGATTCTGAGCATTTTTTCATGTGTCTGTTGGCCATTTGAATTTCCTCTTTTGAAAAATGCCTATTCAAGTCCTTTGCCTATTTCTTTTAAGGTTTTGTTTTGTTCTTGTTGAGTTTTTTGAGCTCTTAATAGATTCTGGATATTAATCCTTTCTCTGTTACATAGTTTGTATATAATTTTTCTGTTGGTTTCCTCTTCAGTTTGCTCAGTGTTTCTTTGGCAGTACAGTAGCTTCTTATCTTGATGTACTCCCATTTGTCAATTTTGACTTTGTGCTTCTGTAGTCTTATCCAAGAACTCTTAGTCTATGTCAATGTCTTGCAGGGTTTCCCCAGTGTTCTCTGGTAATTTGATAGTATTGAGTCATCGATTTAGGTTTTTGATTAATTTTGAAAAGTTTTTATGTAAGGTAGGGTCTTGTTTCAAACTTAGACAGATGCAGATTCAGTTTCCCTAACACCATTTGCTGAAGAAAACATCCTTGCTCTAGGGATTGATTTTTATTGCTTTTTCAAAGATAAATTGATTGTAGTTGCATGGATTAATATTTGGAATTTCTGTTCTGTTCCATTGGTTGGCATGTCTATTTTTTTCCTAGTACCAGGCTGTTTTGATTACAACTGCCTTGTAGTATGTCTTTTTTTTTTTTTTTTTTTTTTGACAGAGTGGACAGTGAGAGAGACAGAGAGAAAGGTCTTCCTTTGCTGTTGGTTCACCCTCCAATGGCCTCTGCGGCCGGCGCACCGGGCTGATCCGAAAGCAGGAGCCAGGTGGTTATCGTGGTCTCCCATGGAGTGCAGGGCCCAGTCTTTTGGGCCATCCTCCACTGCACTCCCTGGCCACAGCAGAGAGCTGGCGTGGAAGAGGGGCAACCGGGACAGAATCCGGCGCCCTGACCGGGACTAGAACCCGGTGTGCCGGCGCCAGAAGGCAGAGGATTAGACTATTGAGCCACAGCACTGGCCTGTAGTATGTCTTGAAATTGGGTATTGTGATGCCACAGGCTTTGTTTTTGTTATATATGACTGCATTAGCTATTTTAGGTTTCTTGTGTTTCCATTTGAATTTTAGCATCATTTTTCTAAGATGCAAGAAGGCTATTCTTGGTATTCTATGTGGATTGCATTGCATCTGTAAATTGCTGTCGGTAGTTTGGACATTTTAATGATATTCTTCCAAATTAAATGGCAGACTTGTCCATTTTGTTTGTGTCCTTCTTCAATTTCTTTCTTAATGTTTTGTAATTTTCATTGCAGGGATGTTTGACATCCTTGGTTAAATTTATTCCAAGGCATTTAAATTTTTTGTAGTGATTGTGATTGATCTTTAGGGTTGTTTCTTAGCCATGGCATGCTTTTTGTGTGTTAATTTTGTATCCTGTTTATTTTCTTTTTTTTTAATAACGCTTTTATTTAAAGAATATAAATTTCCAAAATACAGCTTATAGATTACAATGGCTTCCCCCCCCATAACTTCCCTCCCACCCGCAATCCTCCCCTTTCCCACTCCCTCTCCCTTTGCATTCACATCAAGATTCATTTTCTTTTTTCTTTTTTTATTTTTTGACAGGCAGAGTGGACAGTGAGAGAGAGAGACAGAGAGAAAGGTCTTCCTTTGCCGTTGGTTCACCCTCCAATGGCTGCCGCGGACAGAGCGCTGCGGCCGGCACACCGCGCTCATCCGATGGCAGGAGCGCCAGGTGCTAGGTGCTTTTTCCTGGTCTCCCATGGAGTGCAGGGCCCAAGCACTCGGGCCATCCTCCACTGCACTCCTAGGCCACAGCAGAGGGCTGGCCTGGAAGAGGGGCAACCGGGACAGAATCCGGCGCCCCGACCGGGACTAGAACCCGGTGTGCCGGCGCCGCAAGGCGGAGGATTAGCCTGTTGAGCCATGGCGCCGGCTAAGATTCATTTTCAATTCTCTTTATATACAGAAGATCAGTTTAGTATATATTAAGTAAAGATTTCAACAGTTTGCCCTCACATAGCAACACAAAGTGAAAAATACTGTTGGAGTACTAGTTATAGTATTAATTCACAATGTATAGCACATTAAGGACAGAGATCCTACATGATATATATTTTTTAATTAATTAATTTTCTGTGCAATTTCCAATTTAACACCAAGATTTTTTTTTCATTTTTAATTATCTTTAAATACAGAAGATTGATTCAGTATATACTAAGTAAAGATTTCATCAGTTTGTACCCACTCAGAAACACAAAGTGTAAAATACTGTTTCAGTACTAGTTATATCATTACTTCACATTGGACAACACATTAAGGACAGATCTGTCATGAGACGTAAATACACAGTGACTCCTGAAGTTGATTTAACAATTTGACACTCTTGTTTATGGCGTCAGTAATCTCCCTAGGGTCTAGTCATGAGTTGCTGAGGCTATGGAAGCCTTTAGGGTTTGCCGACTTCAATCTTATTCTGACAGGGTCATAGTCAAAGTGGAGGTTCTCTCCTCCCTTCAGAGAAAGGTACCTCCTTCTTTGATGGCCCCATTCGTTCCACTGGGATCTCACTCACAGAGATCTTTGATTTAGGTCTTCTTTTTTTTCCAGAGTGTCTTGGCTTTCCATGCCTAAAATACTCTCATGGGCTCTTGAGCCAGATCTGAATGCCCTAAGGGCTGATTCTGAGGCCAGAGTGCTATTTAGGGCATCTGCCATTCTATGAGTCTGCTGTGTATCTCGCTTCTCATGTTGGATCATTCTCTCCCTTTTTGATTCTATCAGTTAGTATTAGCAGACACTAGTCTTGTTTGTGTGATCCCTTTGACTCTTAGACCTATCAGTGTGATCAATTGTGAACTGAAATTGATCACTTGGACTAATGAGATGGCCTTGGTACATGCCACCTTGATGGGATTGTATTGGAATTCCCTGGCACGTTTCTAACTCCATCATTTGGGGCACGACTGATTTAGCATGTCCCAAATTGTACATCTCCTGAGCACCAAAGGGGAAACCTGTTGAAGTGAAATGGACACTATGAGAAACAGTAACTTGATCAGCTCTTGTGCTGACTGTTGTTGTACAATGTAATACTTTATCCATTTCAGTATTTTTTTATTCTAGTACTAGTGGTTGAACTCTGTAATTAACAAACAATTATTCTTAGGTGTTTAAATTTTAACTGAAAAGTGATCCCTGTGAAATATAAGAGTGGGAACAAGAGAGGGAGGAGATGTATCCTGTTTATTTTCCAAACTATTTTGTGAGTATCAAAAATCTCTCAGTGGAACCTTTTGGTTCCCCTATGTAGAGAATCTCATGTCATCTGCAGATACGGATATTTTGAATTCCTCATTCCCAATTTGTATCCCTTTGATTCCTTTTTTGCCTGATTGTTCTGACTGAAACTTCAAGAAATATATTGAATAACAGTGCTGAAAGTAGTCATCTTGAATGGTTCTAGGTCTTAGTAGGCGTGTTTCCAACTTTTCCCCATTCAGTAAGATTCTAGGTTTAAACAACAACTTTCCAGTTTTATATATTCATCAAAACTACTGATGATTCTGAACTAAAATGTCATTAGCCTACAAAAGATTGCTCTTCACTGGAAGAGACAGTAATTCAAGATTTTCAAAATCCTTCTGATAATTTTACAAATGTTGTTATTTTTAGTTAAAAGATAGAAAACTAATCAGGATATTAGCATAAAGTTTAAAGGCCTCAGAAGAATGGAAATCAAGGATATTTTCCAAAGTCTTTTTTATAATAATATTATTTAAATGCTAATTTCAGATATTTAAAATTTATCAATATGTACATTTTTAATTTTAGAATTTACTAGGGTCTATCCTGCTGATGCTGGGTATCTTCACTTGTAATTTCCACCATTAGAGTCATTATTTTGAATTAAATTACTTTTAGGATCTTAAGCAGATGGCACTTATTTCTAAAGCAAGATCAAAAACATGAGAAAATTTTTTAAAGATTTAAGCAGAGACCTATCATGTTAGAATCAATCTCTTAAAAAAATCCCAACAACACTCTCAGCTCAATAAACATGGGAATAAAAATATTTAGTTATAAATCAATTTACTGGAATGTTATTATCCTTGCTTTTAAAATATATCCTTGTTTTAAAATGTAAGAAAAGAAGAGCCAGTAAATTTGTAAAGGATTTATTTTATTTATTTGAAATACAGAGTTACAGAGAGAGGTAGAGACAGAGAGAAAGCTCTTCCATCTGCTGGTTCACTCCCCAAATGGCTGCAATGTCTGGAGCTGTGCCAATCCAAAGCCGGGAGCCAGAAGCTTCTTCCAGGTCTCCCACATGGGTGCAGGGGCCTAAGGACTTGGGCCGTATTTCACTGCTTTCCCAGACCATAGTAACGAGGTGGTTTGGAAGAGGAGGTGCAGCCGGGACTAGAACTGGCGCCCATATGGGGTGCCAGCTCTTCAGGCCAGGGCTTTAACCCACTGCATCACAGCGCCGGCCCCAGCCAGCAAAATATTTTACCTACTTGAATCTTCAAAAAAAAAAAAAAAAAAAAAAAACATGATATTCTCTTTCTCTCTCTCTCTCTCTCTCTCTCTCTCTTATATACCACACACATTAGTAGTTAAAAATAAAGTGCGAGTGAGTGGATGAATTATTAAACAAATTGTAGTTATTTTTAAATAGCAATGTCATAAATAATAAGATTGAAGTTTATTTGATTATTCCATTCCATGTATGTTCAGTCTGTCCTCTACAGTGATAGTATATAATCCAGTGTTACGTGTTTTCCAGAGTGAGAGATCGACCCAAAGCAATCTTGAGGCAGGAACAGAATAAACTATATTTACTGGTAAATATGGTGGCTTTTTTAGGTAGAATTACATGAACAAAACTTTTTATAACAGATGACAGAAATAGTAGTGGTAGTACTAGTGATGATGGTGAGATGATGACTGCTAAAACATACTGACTAAATAGTTCTTTTGTGACCATTGCTGTGCTAGGTTTATTCGTAAGGTTTTCTAGTTTGTTCCTCAATGCAGTGCCATCAGGTTCACTGGCATAACCAGATGCCTAGTTTCTCCTTCCTCATACAAACAGTGTTTTTAAATGTGGCCTGGGAACATTCCTCTGCAAAATAAGAATTCTTCATCCTCATTTACAGCCAGTATATGATCAAGTGACATGATTTTGTACAGTGTGTAAACAGAATTATTGAAGTTGTATTTTCAGTACAATAGACAAAGTGAATTTGGGCTCCCACGTCTTCGTCTTTTCCTGACCTTGCTGCAGAGTAGGTTCTTGATGTCTAAACTTGAGGAACTTGTCTTAGCCCATAAACTGATCTTGTGAGTGTCAGTCCATAATGCAGGAATCAGAGATATGAAACTTGAGAGTTCTTGTGGATCATTGATGCTGCACTAGCCTTGCTGACATGCATTATGGAGAGAACAGTTCTTTTTTTAAGATTTATTTACTTATTTGAAAGTCACAGCTACCGAGAGAAAGTGGGGGAGAGTTTTCTTTGATTTGCAAGTTTACTCCTCAGGTTGTTGCGGTGACCATGGCTGAGCCACACTGACAAGAGCTTCGTCTGGGTCTCTCATCTGGATGCTAGGGGACCAAGCACTTTGACCAAGTTCTGTTGCTTTTCTCAGGCCATTAGCAGCAGGGAGCCAGATTGGAAGTGGAATAGCTGGGCGTGAGCAGGTGCCCATATGGGATGCTGGCATTGCAGGCAGAAGCTTTACCTGAAACACCATGACACTGGCTTCAACATTGTCTTTTCTGAGCTACCAGTTTTTGAAACTTGATCATAAGCCTAAATAATATACATATATGTGTGTGTGTGTGTGTGTGTGTGTGTGTGTGAATTGCTGTAGCTCTCTTATTAGTATTACATTTTTGACTATATATCAGCCTAGCAGTTTAGACACAGTTAAAACATTTGTGCTCCACATTAACTTATCTGGATTCAGTGCCTGGCTCCTGCTCCTGACTCCAACTTCCTGCTAATGTAGACTCTTGGAAGAGACAAACAGAGGCTCATGTAATTGAATCCCTGCCATCCATGTGGGAGACCCAGGTTGTGTTTCTGGCTCCCTGCTTTAGCCCTGCCCAGTCCTAGCCATTGTGAGCATGTGGAGAAGGAACTAGTGAATGGGAGTTCTCTCTTTCCATCTCAAAGAAATAAAATTTTAAACAGCTTGAAAATTAGAATTAACATTTATTTTAGTACAATATTTTTTAAATTCATGCATAGTATTTTCAAAATATATATTTCTCTTGGAGATTCCACAAAACATATAAATTATTTCATATTATTAATGAGAAAACTGAAGTTCAAATTAGGCAGCTCTCCAAGGTAGCAAATTCACTGAATGATGAAGTTTTATCAAATCTGAGTCTAAGGATTATTGCTAGTCGAAGAAAGCATCACTATTTTGGATGTATTGGGAAATTAAGCCCCACTCTTTTTTACCTTCTGTATTTGATGTAGAGAGGAATTATAAGGATGAATACACAAGTGGTATCCAAAGTACTATTTTATTAATCAGACAATTTCCTAATTTCCCAAACTCAGACACCTAGGAGAATTTTGTTGGAGAGACAGTCTAGAAGTGGATCACCTACTAACCACACCAACACCCAGTTGTCATATAATACATTGGTTACTGAGATCCATGTAAAAAGAACGCTCAGTGGCAAAATCTTTCCATCACTGGGACATATCTCCTTGGCTTAACCTCAGTGCAGTTGGAGTGACAGTTCCAGATTCATCGCCAGCATCAAAACTATGCTTTGGAAGACTCTGCTTTCCTGTCTCAGGAGCACATGATGCTCATCTTAAAAGTGCATGGGGAAATCCTCCTTAGGAAAAATGTGGGGCAGTGACAAAGAGCAACCCAGGAGATCTTCAGAGACTGCTAAGTGGGTTTAATGCTTAGACTCCCCAGCAGCACCAGCTCATTTACATAAGCTTTAAGGGCTTTCTTTACTGTCCCTGTTACTTACTTTACAACCTGACTTCTGCATACTTCTCACATAAATTTGCTGCCCTTGACTTATTTGCAAGGTTTCTGGAGATGGCTCCAAACCAAGATGGGTCAGCAGCTCTAACCCTTTAACAGAGCAAAATTTCCCTCTTCCCTTAGAAAAGAATAAATAACAAAAGGAGAAGCAGACATTTTTTTTTTGCATAATTCCAAAAACAAAAAAGATAGGATTCCCTTTTTTTTTTTTTAAGATTTGTTTTTATTTATTTGAAAGAGTTACAGAGGTAGAGACAGAGAGAGGTCTTCCCTTCCCTGGTTCACTCCCCAGATGGCCGCAACAGCCGGAGCTGCACCTATCCAGAGCCATGAGCCAGGAGCTTCTTTGGGGTCTCACACATGGGTGCAGGGGCCCAAGGACTTGGGCCATCTTCCAGTGCTTTCCCATGCCATAGCAGAGAGCTGAATCAGAAGAGGAGCAGCCAGATCTAGAACCGGTATTCATATGGGATGCTGGTGCTTCAGGTCAGGGCTTTAATCCGCTGTGCCACTGCGCCCGTCCCAGACTCCCTTACTGCAACAGTGTAGACGAAAAGGGGCAAAGGATTTCCCCTAAATGAAGATCCCTCAATATGTTTCTTCCAATTACAAAATCTTGTTTCCAGTGAATACAATTAGATGTTTGTTATCTTGAATCATAAGTGTTTGTGAACTCCAGAGTTAAAAAATGGATGTTACCTCCCTCCCCAGGAGAATAATTATTTAAAATTTAAGATAACTCTCTTAAAGTTTTTCTTTCCTAATATGTGTGTTAATTAGAAAAAGTAAATGATAACATGCTGTTACTAGTTCTGTATATGCCAGAACAAAAAATTGGAAAAAGACAAAATCAACTGAATAAGTGATTTGATAGTAAATTATGATTTGTAATATGATTATGCAACTTATGTGTATTAATGAGTAAGATATTAACATCATTGATATAGTGTGCTAAAAGGTAGTGAGCTTTATCTGATCCTAATATAGATCTATTCATTTTTTTTTAAAATAACTACTGATACTTTGAAAAATGGCATGCTTTTGTTTCCCCACTGAAAAACCTATATTTTATTTCCAAAAATGATAGTCATCATGTTTATATTTCATTACCAATAAAAAACATTTTATTCCTGCTGTGAAATTGGTTCTCAGTGATGTGACTATGCTGAAGTGTGCCACATACTATTTATATCTGAATTGAATTCACAGCATGAATTCTGCCCTTATGAGGATGGAAGATAGAAAGAGTGGTATACACGTACTGATAAAGACACAGGATTTTTTTGTAATTCATTTGAGAAATCCTAGGGCTTATTAAGCATTTGGCTTTGGATTAGAATATTTCGTTATATTTTATACCTTTTATTCCTCCAACTCTAGAACAAATTAAAGATTGAGAATATGTGATTTTTTTTATTTAACCTATATACTTTTTCAAGGACATAGACTGAATTTTTTCTCTTTGTGTAATAGCATATTGACATAAGACTTGATGAGAATTGTGTTGTAGTGTGCCGGCCTGCAGCACAAAGAACCGGGTTTCCTGAAACAGAGAGTGGGAATGCAGGGACAAGGACGCAAAGAATGGAGCCAAGACAGATCCTGATCAAGGCTCGTTTATTCAACAAACCCAGTAGTATTTAAACATGACCAGCTGTATACAAGAAGGCACACAAAAGATTTACATATCCAAGAGACTTTTGGGGTTACAAAGAGTTCCCAAAGAGTTCCCGATAAGGTTCTTCCCCTTAACAGATAAAATGTTGTCAATCATTGATTACAAGGGTATAATAAAACACCTAGGTGATAAATCAGGTTTCAGGTGTGGCTGATTATCTACACCATTTCTTGTGAGAAGTCTAGCAGTGAGATACAGTTCTTCCTGCCTCTTCCTGGAATCTCCTTAGCCTTTTGTCTGTGCCTGGATGTCTCCAGCCATATGTTTAAGTGTAAACAAAAGGGGCAACTGCCTGTGGCTGCCCACATTGTAGCAGTTATCATGCCTTGCTATTACCCCTGAAACCTAGTGTATTTTAAATTTCTTTAAAAATTAAAAACTATACAAAATATTCATATCAAAAGAGAAATTATACAAGTATATCCCTCCATTAAACACAAGAAAATGAAAAAAAACCAAATATTTTAGAAGTAAAAATTAAAGTATGTGAAATAAGAAAATACTCAATGGGTAAATTTGATAGTAAAATGGAAATTAGAAGGGAAGCATTTAGTAAAGCTGAAAATATACTAATAGTAATTACTCAACCTGAAAAACAAAACTACTTAAGAAATATACAGTCTCAGTGTCATGGAACATTCTGAAAGACAGGAGACGCCAAGAACTGCATAAAGGCCTTCATTATTCACAGCATGGGCAACAACCTGAGCTTCAGTGTGTTTGATGAGTCCTCCGTACCCTTGCACCCCCACTGAACTGATGCCCACATCCATAGGAGTCCACATTCCAGGAATAGTATGAGATAGGAATCTCTAATATTTTTTGGTGGGAAAATGGTAAATATTAATCTTCTTTTTTATGTCAGAATTCTTTTTTTAGAATTATTTTATTTTATTTGAAAAACAGAGTTACAGAGAGAGGTAGAGCCAAAGAGAGACAGGTCTTCCATTCTGCTGGTTCAACCCCAAATGACCACGATGGCTAGAGCTGAGCTGATCTAAAGCCAGGAGCCAAGAGCTCCCTTAGGGTCTCCCATGCTGGTGCAGGGGCCCACGGACTTGGGCCATCTTGTACTGCTTTCCCAGGCCATCCCAGAGAGCTGGATCAGAAGAGGAGCAGCTGGGACTTAAACCAGCATCCATATGGGATGCTGGTACTGCAGGCTAGGGCTTTAACCTGCTGTGCCAGAGCGCCAGCCCCATAATTATTTTTTAAACAGTTTTTTAATTAAGGTGGTCAAATTTCATGTATTCCGTATATCCAGATTTAGAAGCATGGTGATACTTTGACAAACTGACCCTCTCTCCTGCTTTTTTTCCTTATGCTTTCTTTATTTTTTATAATGATACACTTTCAGTTAATTTTATAACTCTCCGCTTAGTAAAAATTCAACAAATAGCAAGAAGAAGAAAACTGTTCCTCAACAGTGTAGACAAGTGCTATAAATTATTGTTATCAAAAGGTAAATTTTGCTCATGTGAATTACATGTTTTGTGCAATATTATCACAAATCAGGAAAAACATTATATTTGTTTTTTTGGGACTGGCTTATTTCACTATGTTTCATGGTTTCCAGTTGCATCCATTTTGTTGTGAAGGACATGATTTCATTCTTTTTATGGCTAATATTCTGTAGTGTACATATACCATAATTTCTTTATAGTCACTGCTTGAGGGACATCTGGGTGGATTTTATGTGTTAGCCTTTGTGAGTTGAGCTACAGTAAACATAGGGGTACTCAAAACTCTTTCATATGCAGATTTCATTGTGTTTGGGTAAATTTCTAGGAGTGGGATGGCTCTGTTTTCAGCTTACTGAAGAATCTTCATACTGTCTTTCATCATGGTTGTACTAGTCTGTGTTCCCACCAAAAGTGGGTTAGGGTACCTTTTTTCCTACATCCCTGCCAGCCTTTGTTGTTCATTGATTTCTGTATGAGAGCCATTTCTGTGTGATTCTGATTTGCATTTTCCTGATGGATAGTGATCCTCAGCATTTTTTCATGTGTCTGTTGGCCATTTGAGTTTTTTCTTTTGAAAAATGCCTCTTTGGCCGGCGCCGTGGCTCAACAGGCTAATCCTCCGCCTTGCGGCGCCGGCACACCGGGTTCTAGTCCCGGTCCGGGCGCCAGATTCTGTCCTGGTTGCCCCTCTTCCAGGCCAGCCCTCTGCTGTGGCCCAGGAGTGCAGTGGAGGATGGCCCAAGTGCTTGGGTCCTGCACCCCATGGGAGACCAGGAAAAAGCACCTAGCACCTGGCTCCTGCCATCGGATGAGTGCGGTGCGCTGGCCGCAGCGCGCCGTCCGCGGCAGCCATTGGAGGGTGAACCAATGGCAAAGGAAGACCTTTCTCTCTGTCTCTCTCTCTCACTGTCCACTCTGCCTGTCAAAAAAAAAAAAAAAAATTAAAAAAGAAAAAGAAAAATGCCTCTTTGAGTCCTTTGTGCATGACTTTTAAGGTTTTTGTTTTGTTTTGTTTTGTTATTGTTGTGTTTCTTGAGCTCTTTGTAGATTCTGGTTATTAACCCTTTATCAGTTGCATAGTTTATACATATTTTCTCCCATTATCTCAGTTCCCTCTTGATTTTGTTAAGTGTTGGGCAGTGCAAAAGCTTCTTATCTTGATTTAATACCATTTGTCTATTTTTGCTTTGATAGCCTGTGCTTTTGGAGTCTTCTCCAAAAAGCCCTTGCAATGTCTTGCAGTGTTTGTCTAATGTCCACTTGTAATTTGATAGTGTCATGTTATAGATTTAGGTGCTGGATAGATTTTTCAGTTAATTTTTTTTTTTAACATAAAGTAGGGAGTCTTTAGTAGAGTACTTTGCACCGAGAGATGTAATTTTCCCAGCACCACTTGTTGAAGAAACTCTCCTTTCTCCAGGGATTGATTTTAGCCCCTTTGTCAGATTTGAGGATGTACATATTGATTTCTGGGGATTCTGTTCTGTTCCATTGGTCTACATATCTTTTTGTGCCGGTCCCAGAATGTTTTGATTATAACCATTGTGCAGAATGTCTTGAAAGAGGTATTGTGATTCTTCCAGCATTTTTTCTTTTTAAGATCGCTTTAGTATGACTTGCATTGTGGCATGGCAGTTAAAGCTACCACTTGTGATGCTGGCATCCCAAATGGGTGCTGGTTCAAGTTCTGGTTGCTCCACTTTGGATCCAGGTCCCTGCTAGTATGCTTGGGAAAGCTGCAGAAGATAGCTGAAGTGCTTGAGTCCCTGTACCCACATGGGAAACCTGATAGAAGCTCCTGGTTCCTGCCTTCTGACTGGCCCACCTCTAACAATTGCAGCCATTGAGGGAGTGAACCAGGCGATGGAAGCTGGCTCTCTTTCTCTTGCTCTGTAACTCTGGCTTTCAAGTAAATAAATAAATCTTAAAAAAGGGTTGCTTTAGGTATTTGGGATTTCCTGTGATTGCATATGAATTTTAGCATAGCTTTTTCTGGATCTAAGTTGAAAGTCATTGGTAATTGGGATCACATTTAATCTGGAAATTGCTTTCTGTACTGTGGACATTTTGATAGTAATTCTTTCAAACCTTGAATATGGAATATTTTTCCATTTTTTTTTCTTTTTTCTTAATATTTTTAATTTTTATTACAGAGATAATTCACTTCTTTGGTTAAATTTATTTCAAGGTATTTAAGTTATTTGTGGGTATTGTGAATGTGAATGATTTTATAAATTGGTTCTTGGCCATGATATCATCTGTGTATACAAGGCTCTTGATTTTTGTGTGTTGATTTTATATCCTGTAGCTTTACCAAACAGTTTTGTAGGTTTCAGTAGTCTTTTAATGAATTCTTTTGGATCCCATATATATAGAAACATGTCATCTGCAAACCAGGATGATTTAACTTTCTCCTTTCCAATTTGTATCATTTTGATTTCGTTTTCTTTCTTAATGTTTCTATCTAAAGCTTCAAGGAATATATTTAATAGCAGTGGTGAAAGTTGGCATCGTTTCTGGTTCTAGATCTTACTGGAAATGTTTCCAACTTTTCCCCATTCAGTATGATGCTGGCTGTGGTTTTGTCCTATATTTCTTTGATTGCATTGAAGAATGGTCCTTCTGTATCCAATTTGCTCAAGATTTCATCATGAAAGAATGTTGTATTTTTTTTATATAAAGCTTTTATTTAAAGCATATAAATTTCCAAAGTACAGCTTATGTATTACAATGGCTCCCCCCCCATAAAGTATGTTGTATTTTATCAAGTGCTTTCTCTGCATCTATTGAGGTAATCATATGGTTTTTATTCAATTTATTAATGTAATCCTACACATTTATTGATTTGCATATATTGAACTATCTCTGCATACCAGGGATAAATCCCACTTTATCTGATTAAATTATTTTCCTGTTTTGTTGTTGGATTCAATTAGCTAATATTTCATTGAGGATTTTTACATCTGTTTTCATCAATAATATTAGCCTGTAGTTCTCTTTCTTTGTTCTGCGTTTTTCTGGCTTTGAAATTCAGGTGAAGTTGGCCTCACAGAAGAAGTTTGAGAAGATTCCCTCCCTTTCAATTATTTTGACTAATTTGAAAAGGATTGGAACTATTTTTTTTCCCCTCAATTTTGGTAGATTGTTTGTGTCCAGGATTCTAACCACCTCTTTTGAATTTCCCAATTTATTTGCATATTGCTGTTTGTAATAATTCCTGATGATTCTTTTTATTTTTGTGTTATTCATTGTCACATCTTCTTTTCATCTCTGATTTTACTGATTTTGGGCTTCTCACTTTTTGGATTAATTGGGCTTATGGTATATCAATTTTGTGTATTTTTAAAAAATTTTTAAATGACTGATCTTTTGCATTTTTTGTTTCAATCTTGTTTTCGCTTTAATTCTTTCCTTCTAATTTGGGGTTTGGTTTGTTAATTTTCTGGGTCCTTGAGATGTACTGATAGCTCATTCATTTGATGCCTTTTATTTTTTATTCATTTATTTTTTATTTTTGACAGAGTGGACAGTGAGAGAGAGAAAGGTCTTCCTTTTTCCGTTGGTTCACCCCCCAATGGCCACTGCAGCTGGTGCGCTGTGGCTGGCGCACTGTGCTGATCCGAAGCCAGGAGCTAGCTGCTTCTCCTGGTCTCCCATGTGGGTGCAGGGCCCAAACACTTGGGCCATCCTCCACTGCACTCCCGGGCCACAGCCGAGAGCTGGCCTGGAAGAGGGGCAACTGGGACAGAATCCGGCACCTTGACCGGGACTAGAACCCGGTGTGCCTGCACTGCATGCGGAGGTTTAGCCCATTGAGCTGCGGCACTGGCTGATGCCTTTTCAATTTCTTGAAGTAGACACTAAGTATTTTAAAGTTCCCTCGATATTGCCTTTGCTATATCTCATAAGTTCTGATATGTTGTATTATCCTCTTCATTTGTTTACCTTGTTGCTCTAACAGTCATAATATTCTTCCCCTTCATTATAGGTGAAGGTACATGTCTCTGTTATGTGAAAGATGGTAGAAACTTCTGTCTCCCTAGACTGACAAAATTTTCCCCATCCGGAGGAGAGTTTTCATAACTAGTGCACTATTTTGTATCTGTCTCTGAGTCTCTTTCCTGGCAGTTAGATTTCGGTTTCCTCCCCTATCATGTAATATGTTGGAAGAACTTTTATTATCCAGTTGATGCACAAATGATTCACATTTGGTGAAACTGTACTCTATTAATTGCCATGAATATCCCTCAAATCACAGTAATACAGGGTTAGAATTGTGAGCCAGCAGGTTAAACCTGACACCTGCATCTCTAATGTAGTACCCAGGTTTGAGTCCCACATCCAATTCAAATTCAGCTTCCTGACAGTGTGCATTGTGAGAGGCAGCAAATGATGGTTCAAGTACTTGGTCCCTGCCAACCACATGGGAGACTTGGATAAAGTTCTGGCTCCTGACTTCTGCCTGGCCCAGTCCCTTCTGTGGCAGGCATTTAGGAAGTAAACTAATAGATGGAATATACTGTGTGTGTGTGTGTGTATGTGTGTGTGTTTCACTCTCTCTCTCTTTTTCCCTGTTACTCTGCCTTGCAAAGAAATAAAAATAAACTTTAAATAATCATGTTAATCTATTCATGAGATCATTTTTCTTCCCCTTCCTAAAATTAATGTCTCTCTTCTCACTCTTATCAAAACTATCAAGAACTCTGAAGGTTCTGAGATTTGATCCTACTTTCTAGCTTACAAGTTAGCCTCCCTGTTTTGTGGAATCTGTCAAAAGACGTGAGGCTTGAAGATCAAAAACAAAGATTGTGTTATAATACAGCCACATTGTTCAGATTCCTCCATCCAAGAGGAGACACACTGAATCTGCACCAGTCTTCTGAAGACATGAAGAAAGAAAGAAGGAATTCATTTTCTTGATGATCATCTCCCAACAGGCTTTGCTAACTTCCTCTCTAGTTGAATCTATTTTGTTGCCAAAGACAGGATTTCACTCATTTTTTATGGTTGAGTAGTATTCCATCATGTGTATGCACCACAATTTCTTTATCCTGTCATCAGTTGATGGACATCTGGATTGATTCCATATCTTAGCTATTGTCAGTTGAGCCGCTACATATAATGAATATATGCTACATATAATGAATTTATTTCCTTTGGGTAAATTATCAGGACTGTAATGGCTGGGTGATGTGGTAGATCTATTTTAGGTTTCTGAGGAATCTCTTTACTTTCTTCAATAATGGTTTTATACTAGTTTATATTCTTACAAACAATATATCAGGATACCTTTCCCCCCACATCCTGAACAACTTTTCTTGTAACTATTGGCAATTTGTGTTTTATCCTTTGAAAAAAATGCCCATTTCTTAACTGGATTGTTTGCTTTGTTATTGTTGAGTATCTGGAGCATCTTATGTATCCTTGATATTAATTCTTTATCAGGTGTATAATTTGCAAATATTTTCACCCAGTCTGTGGGTTCTCAACTCAAGGGCAGATCTGATTCACTCACTTCTCCTATATTCTTGTCCCTTTGAAATGGAAGACCCCAGGAAAAATACTCCTGAGTCTTTGTCTTGAGCTTTACATTCTGGGAAGCATAGCCAATGATACTATTTTCAGTTAAATATTAAGGTTATAAGTAATAATAAATCAAAGGATTTATGTGTCTCTATTGCAATATCACTGATTTTCAGGAATACTGTGGATTCTTAACCCTTTGGAGAGACAAAAATACACATACATAGAAACAGATATGTATTAGTATTTCTTGGCAGCATAACAGTACATAACAACAAAAAGAAACATAAAGTTTACCAGGCAGGATAATAAAGCTCTAAGTGATGCAAGAACATGGGAATAAAAGCCAGAAGTAAATACAGTGCGTGCCCTATACAGTAAGGCAAGGGAAAGTATGGCCAGGAAAAAAAAGGAAAATATATTGAAAAAGACAAGGATCTTAGAATTTTACTTTATAGAAAGCAATATATATTTTCAGTGAGGAACATAGGCAAATTCCAGCTCAATAGTTTAGATTTGGAGAATCTTCTCTGGGAGAAAGACAATAAAAATGCAGATAGGACCAAATATTAGTAGTAAAGATGTCAACCTCCATAGTATGAAATAAAACTTGGGATTCATTATTTGTACAACTAATATTAATGCCCAACTATGCTCAAAATAGTAGAGGAGATAAGAGTGTTCCATAGTAGAATGGAGAACAAATGCAAATTTCTGAAACATATCTGTTGGCATAGGCTGTGATTTTTAAATAATAAAAAGATAAGTTTATGAGTGTCAGAAAATGATGAACTGTACAGGCTTTGAAAAAAGGTATGTCTGAATTTAACTTTCAATTTTATCAATTGTCAGCTATGTCCATGTGTGACAGTGAAAAAGGATTAAGATTGCTGTGCTTCATTTCATTGATCCGAAAATGAAATTATAACATCTTTGCTTCAAGATTGATATGAAACCATTGCTGACATGAGCACATGAAGCACTCACTTCACAGCATGTTGCCCGTGATAATAATTCTGTAAAGCTATTTCTTCTGTGGCTAAGGGGAAGCCTGAGAAGGAGTGAGCTTCTACTTTCTTTTTTTTTTTTTAATTTTTGACAGGCAGAGTGGACAGTGAGAGAGAGAGACAGAAAGGCCTTCCTTTGCCATTGGTTCACCCTCCAATGGCCGCCACGGTCGGCACGCTGCGGCCGGCGCACCACGCTCATCCGATGGCAGGAGCCAGGTGCCAGGTGCTTTTTCCTGGTCTCCCATGGGGTGCAGGGCCAAGCACTTGGACCATCCTCCACTGCACTCCCAGGCCACAGCAGAGAGCTGGCCTGGAAGAGGGGCAACCAGGACAGAATCCGGCGCCCCTACCAGGGCTAGAACCCGGTGTGCCTGTTGAGCCACGGTGCCGGCTGAGCTTCTACTTTCATATGGGGGTTTCCAGTATTGATTTCGTCATTTATTTTTTTAAAGATTTATTTATTTACTTGAAAGAGTTACACAGAGAGAGAAGGATAGGCAGACACAGAGAGAGGTCTTCCATATGCTGGTTCACTCCCCAGTTGGCCGCAATGGCCAGAGCTGCACCTATTTGAAGCTAGGAGTTAGGGGCTTCTTCCGGGTCTCCCACATGGGTGCAAGGGCCGAAGGACTTGGGCCATCTTCTACTGCTTTCCCAGTCCATAGCAGAGAACTAGATTGAAAATGGAGCAGCTGGGACTCGAACCTGTGCTCATATGGGTTGCCGGCACTGCAGGTGGCAGTTTTACCCACTATGCCCCAATTTTGTCATTTATTAGCCATAATGATCACATTTACTTCTGGGTAAAACACTGAATTATATTGCAGCCATTTGATGTGAGTCTTGGAACAAATGTCCTAATTTTCTGTTATTCTTTTACATGAAATAAAAATTGAATGTGCAGGGACCAATGTTGTATGGTATGTTGGATTAAGACAAAGATTAGCACACTGACATCCAAGTAATAGTAGCAGGTGTAGTTTTCCTCCACTTCTCATCTAGCTTCCTGCCAATGCACACTCTGGGATAAAGCTGGTGATGGCTCCAATACTTGGGTTCTTGACATAAATGAGAGCTATCCAGATGGATTTCTTGGTTCCTGGCTTAGGTCAGGCCCAGCCCTGGTTGTTGCATTTTGGAAGTGAACTAGCAAATGGAAAATGTGTGTGTGTGTGTGTGTGTGTGTGTGTGTGTGTAGTTTTGTCTTTCTTTCTGTCTCTCTGCTTTTTGTCTCTCTGCTTTTTAAACAAAAATGAATGAATAGAAAGTAAAATCGCTGAACATATAAATTTTAAAAGCTTTAAGGCATTTTAGTTTTTTATTGTTGTGAACAAAACTGCAATTATTGTTACTGCTTTCTATCCTGCATTTTTGTTAAGTGTATGTAGGGTTCTATAACTTACATTTGGTCAGTAATGTTTTTGAGATCTTCTATCTTATCTATTTTTCTCCAGTTTGTTCTTCTAAGTATTGGTAAAGGAATTTTGAGATTTTCGGCATTCCTTTAAGTTTTGTCTGTTTGCCCTTGCAGTTGAGCTGTTTCTCTTACAAGTATTTTGAAGTTCTGCTATTTGATGTACAATCAGTTAGAACTTGTGTGTTCTCTTAGCAGTTGCAGCACTTTATCATGATACAGTGACCTTTTGCCCTGTATTCTTTATTCTAAAATCTAGTTTGATATTTGTCTAGACATTTCTGCTTTCTTTCCATTAATGCTAGAATGTTTCTTCCCCTCCCCATTGTTTCCTTTCAACTTATTTATGTGTTTTCAGTTAAGGTAGATCTCTTGTCAGAATTGACTCTTGCTTTGTATGCAATCTGATAAGTCTTAAATGCTAATTGTGATGTTTAAAGTGTGAGTTTTGACATGGTTGGGTTTGATGATATTGTCTTCTATTTTCTCCATTCATTGTGTGCTTTCATTTGTTTTCTTTTTCTATCTTCTGAGTTACTTAATTCTTTTTATTATGATGTCCTCCTCCTGGTTGATTCATTATGTCTAATTTTTAATAGTTTTAACTATTTTACAAATTTTAGTTTCATATTATTTGTCCTTAACTTAGTATAGTCTGCCTGCGAAGAGTATTATTACACTTTAACTGCAACAGCGTATTTCCAATTAACCTTTTGGGTTTGTGTTATTTTGGTCACCTATTATATTTTTATGTGCCTATCCATTTAAAACATTTAATATTACATATTATAATTTAATCTTAGTTTTCAAATATATGAATAAATTTCAAATTTTATTATGTTTACCTAGGTATTTGTAATTTCCAGTATTCATTTTATTAATCTAGATTGACATCTGCACTCATATTTCCATGACCTGCAAGATTTCCTTAAATATTTATCCTTTTTGTAAAGATTTATTTATGTGAGAGGTGGAGAGACAGAGAGATCTTCCATCTGCTGGTTCACTCTTGGAATAGCCACAACAGCTGGAGGTAGACCAATCGAAAATTAGGAGCCAGGAGCTTTTTCAGGTCTCCCAGGGGCCCAAGCACTTGGACCATGTCCGCTGCCTTCCCAGGTACATTACAAGGGAGCTGGATTGGAAGTTGAACAGCTAGAACTTGAACAGGTGCCCATATGGGATGCCATCCTTGTAGGCAGAGGTTAACCTACTATACCGCGGTGCAGGCCCTTTCCTCCAATATTTTCTATAAAGTAGTTATTTTGCTGAATTCGTTAAGGTTTTATATGTTTCAGTAATTCTTAATTTCATACTTGTTTTTGAAGTTTCCATCTAGTTACAGAATTCTAGATGGATACTTTTTCATTCAATAATTGAAAGATGTTTCTGCGTTTGTCTTTCAGCTTGAATTGTTTCTGATAAGAGATATCCTATCATCCTTCTTTGATTATCTGGTTTTTCTCCTCAGGCTGCGTGCTTTGATGTAGTTTTATCAGTTTTTTAAGTGCAGGAAGTTTGATAAGTCTCATGGTTTGTTTATTCAAAAATTTGTTCTATAGTGCACCTCCCTGTTTGAAAATTCCAGTCATGTAAGTATTTAGGCATTTCATATCGTTTCACAAATCATTTCTGCTATCTTTATTTCTAAAGGTTATTTCTCTATCTTTGTTTCACTTTTATAGTTTTATTACTATGCAGTCAAATTCACTACTCATTTCTTCTGTGTGGCCTCATATCCTATTAAACTGGAGTGCTTTGTTTCAAATCACTTTCAAATATCTGAATATTTGATTATTCCATATCTCCACTTAATTTGCTTAGTCTTCTCATATCCTACTTCAACATGGAAAATATAGTTGTAATAGCATGTGTGTATTCTTGTCTGAAGAATATGAAAAAATAAATGCCTATTTCCTCATTGCCAAATTACTATAGCATTTATATTGACTACTTGGTCGCATCGCTTACCAAACTTTGGAAGTTGTGGCCAGTATTTCTTCAAATATTTTTCTGTAAAAATATTTAATTTTTTTTTATCTGGGAATCTAAATAACACAAATATCAGCACCTTTGATACCATTGTACTCACTATCATCATGGGTTGTGCATTACAGGACAGTAATGGTGGGGTGATGATAAAAACATGTCATGTTGTAATGGATTAGAGAAGAGTAGATCCGAGAGAACTGGTCAGGGGAGTTCTGAGAGCATAAACTACCCCTTTTTTCTGACTGTTGGTGAATGACTATATCCATTTGTGTCCTCAGATGGAAGAAGCTGGAGCAAGAGGTACATAGCACACACAAGTACCAGCCATGTGCAAGAGGACAGCTCATGTCTCCCTAAGGGAGAGGTTGAGTCCTATCTCAAGTTACTTTTTTCAAGGTTGAAGAGAGTCTGAGAAGTATCTCTGAACCTTGTAGAACTTGGGTCACCCATGGCTATGTGGGCCAATGCTTTAAAGGGGCATGGTACTGGTGCAAATGGGCTTTTGTATTTTGCCTCGTGTGTTTGGATACCAGCTGTATGTGAGAAGTCGGAACTGTTTGTTCACAAGTCCCATGGGCATGTGCCAGATTTATCCAAGGCAGGTGTGAGACAGCTGACTGTTCAAACTTCCCTAAAATTTGCAGTTGTCGAATCATTGTCAGCTTAAAACTGGGGATATGTATACCACAAAAATTGGTGAGTGCTAAAAACTGGGGTTTTTGTCTTTTTGTGGAGAAATTTGCCAAGTCCAACCTGAGCATGTGGTCATTTGTATTGTACCAGACTTAAACACACTGTGCATTCTTCCCTCAGTGTTCAGAGGAAGAGAGGTGAAAAAAATTATACCTTTGATGGATTAACTGGATATCTCATGCTGTTTTATTTGTGTATTTTGTTACTTATTGCTGGCTGGAACAGGGAACTACAGAGATTAAAAAAAAAGTCAGAAGCACACTTTTTTTGTCTGGAGTTTGTGCATAATTTTTGTAAGTACAATTTGTTACACCAGTTACTTTCACTGCTTCCTATAACTGAGCACAGACAGACTGCATTTTATTCCTTTTTCTGCTTTCTGTGGCTCAATCTCTACTCTGACTCAGCACAAAGGTAAAGAAAAGCAAAGCAAGTCACTGACCTGGATGAAAACCCTGAGAACTCTTTTTGTATAATCTGGAGGGAATTTCACTTTAATAACTTCCTCTAAGCTTCCCTCTTGTCTCATTAGGTTAATGACAAAAAATTAGTTTGTATTAGCTCATTCTAAAATCTTGAAGTTTTCACAGCTTGACTTTTGTTTTAAAGGTTCTGGATTTACAAAGGCCTCATAAAGGAGGCAAAAAAAAAAAAACTACATTTAAGAACAAACGTAGATATAATATTCAATTGATTGATATTGTTGTGGAAAATATCTTGTAGCTGAACGTGAACAGTAACATTTATGTGAAATAAACATCATATCTGTTCACAAATTTATTGAGACATTAGTTTGTGAAAATATTTCTCTAATTTAAATCCTTTTTTTTTTAAATTTATTTGAAAGCCAGAGTAATAGAGACAGACAGACAGTGAGAGAGATCTCTTCTATCCACTGGTTCACTCCCCAAATGTCCACAATGGCTGTGACTGGGCCAGGTCACAGCCAAGAGCCAGGAGCTTCATCCAAGTTTCACACATGGGTGTAGGGGCCCAGGAACATGGGCCATCTTCCACTGTTTTCCCAGGTGCATTAGCAGGAAGCTGGATCATAAATAGAGCAGCCTGGTCTCGAACTGGGACGCATATAGGATGCTGGCATTGCAGGCGGTGGCTTAACCTGGTATGCAACAATGCCGGCCCCTTACTTTCAATTTAGACCTTTTTCCTTCTCCTTATAAACTTGTCTATTTATTAGCTATCTTCAGTAAAAATAGCCATCATCTTGATCAGTTTTTTTAAAAGTACACCTGAAAACAATTCTGCATTTTTTTCTCATTGAAGAATCAAAAGGTGTGATGGAATATCATGTAACACTGTTGTCATGTATGTATAGACAGAGTACAAAATCTTGTAAGAGGAATAATTATCTGTTATTATGATTAATACTGTTAAATCATATATTCCATTTCTATTCTAAAATCAGCCAATGTAAAGAACTGTTAATGTACACTTATTTTTAATTTTATCTTAGCAATTCCATGTGGGAAAAACCTTCCATAGAAAACACCTGCCATTGTTTGCCTTTGATTATTAATAAAAAGTAAGAGAATCCTGGGGCAAATTTTTAGCATAGTGTTTAAACTGTCCCACATCAGAGTGCTTAGATTGAAAACCTAGTTCTGGCTCCTGAGTCTAACTTCCTGCTTTTGCAGACCTTGGAAGGCGGTGCTGGTGGCTCAAGTCATTCCTTTCCTGCCCTTCCCTTTGGGAAGCCTGGGTTGCGTTTTGGCTCCTGTAGCCCAATTCCTGCTCCAGCCCAATCTCTGTGTAGTGCCGGCCTTTGTAGGAATTTTGAAAGTAAACCAGTAGAAGAGAGCTCCCTCCCTCTCTTGTTCTTTCTCATTCCTTGTTTCTGAAATAAATGAAGATTGCAAAGGAAACTGTTAGTGAAATATTATGATAATTGATTTTCAATTATTTCACATGTAATGTTTTATTTAAATATGGAAATATATAGGACATGGATTAATTTTAAATATGAACATTTTGGAGTATATCAATATTAAAATGTCAGCCAAGATTAATTTCTTTCCAAAAAGTTGACACAGTTGCCCTGTAGAATGATTCCAATGGACATTGTAGGTAAGTTCAACCTTTTCTTTTTAGAGTCTGTTGTAATAAAGCAAGTGATATACTAACCAGAAAAAATCCATAACAAATTTGATTATATTCTGTATAACATGGGAACCTTCAAGCTGATGACATAAATACCCAGTAGAACTGTTCATACTTACGTTTATTTTTAATAAAGCTCAAATAGCCTTGTTGAACTGTGCATAAAAACCTATGAGCTTATGGAAATAAACTGGGCAGGGAAAATAGCACAAAATATTGTGACTCTTCTTGGCTCCTTGGCAGGACACAAGAGCCTTTTTGAAATGGGGGTCTTATGGTCTGAGGTAGGTCAGAGAACTTCTTTATGTCCTGCTCTTACACAGAAATGTGAAGAAGGTTAATGTAATATTTTTCTACTTTATGTCTGGCTTCATGGAATTGGATACTGGTCATTTCCAACAGTCATTTTCAGGTTTCTCTGACCTAGTTTGGAAAAGATGAATTCTAGTCTTTGTGGCTTGTCTCTGGGGAGAGTGAAGGATAAGAGGGCAGGAGAAGGCCAGATATAAACTTTACTGCTGAGATTTCTCATGAGGCCTTTGCATTAGGATGTTGTTCGCTGAGTCCAAGCAATAGGCAAGAAGTTATGTACACGGCCTTTATGTTGTCTTCACTTCAGTTATACTGTACATCAGTTAATATCAGCAGGGTATCCACTTCTGTAATTACAATAATGTATTCTTTCAAATAATAGCTGTGTAACTTCCATAGATACTAAATGGCAGATGTTGGACAGTAGGATATTATCTTCCTAGTAAGTGATTCTTTAAAATGTAGTAGACAGTATAATTCCCTAAAATGCAGTAGACATTATAATTCAGCCAGAAGAATATACATAGAGGTAAACTGGGTTCTACCTTCCTTTCAGCCCTACCAAATGTAGGTCTTTTGAGTGTAAATGTGTTTCAATTTTCTGATTTTAAGTAACCTAGATATCTTTCAAATGCTAGGGTCTTTGAAATCATAAATTCACATATGCTTTAAGTAATTAAAAGGGGAAGTTAAATAACATGTCATTCTGAATTATACAGGGATCCCAGACAAACAAGAAGTTGAGTAGTATGTGTCAGTAATCCTGATAACTTCCAAGCATGTCTATGAAGCTGTATTGACAGAAGCAGGCATGTGATTTTATACATCACTTAGTCTCCAGGTCTCTGTTCTCTCAGCTAAAAAAATCTATACTGGGCTAATAGACTATTTCTAAAGTTCCTTCTAGAACTTAGGGCTCCATAATTAACTGCAACTATAATAGAAATTAGAGATTTTTTTTGCCATTATGTTACACTTTCTTTATAATATGTTATTGGAAAGATAGCAGTGCCTCAAGTCAATTTTGTATGCATTGGTACACATAGAAAATAATGAAAAGAGAATTTAAGAATATTTGTAAGAGACAATAAAAATGTAATTTTCTGTATTATATAATGATAATGAAAATCAAGTTCAGCAAATTTAATGCTAACTATTTTATAAGGTGTTTTATTTATAAAAGTTGCCTAAAATTCCTTTCTTAAATTTTCATAAAGCATTAACATGTTTTCCATGGTCACGATTATTTTTTGTGTCCGTTTCAGAGCTGTGCATCAAGTACCCACATACAACTCCTTATTAAGATTCCTTTAAATTTTTAAAATATATTTGAGATGCAGAATAATAAACACAGGTCATAGAGAGATAGCCAGAGAGAGGGAGGGGGGAAGAGAGAGAGAACGAACTCATCCCATGATTCACTTCACATATGCCTGAAATGGCCTGTGGGCAGGGATAACTCAGTTCAGGTCTCCCACATGGCTAGCAGGGATCCATTCAATTGAACCATCAGCTGTTGCATCACAAGGTTCACATTAGCTGGAAGCTAGAGTTGGAAATAGTGCTGGTATTCAATCCCAGGTACTCCCTGGGAAATGTGATGTGGGTATAGCGACCAGCATCTTAATCACTGTGTTAGATGTCCATGCCCTTTATTAAGACTTTTTAAAGATGATGTTTTATTGTCTTCATATATTATCTTTTACTCACACAAAAAAGTAATCAGGCTGGTTTCTAGTCATTCTAAACATATGAATTGAAGAAATATTTTCAAATTAAGTAGTTCTTCCTTTACTTTCTGTGACAAAAATGATCTTAAACCAAAGGTGATTTGTAACAATACAAACAACTTTGAGTTTTTTTCAAGCAGAACATTTCCAAATATTAGGCTTAATTTTGATGTAGATATCCTTTCTTCATATAGTCACCTGAGTTCCTGGTCACCAGTAAAGAAACATAAATTGTGATAGGCAGAAATATCTAGTACATATGAAGACAAATTTGGGACTATTACTGGAAGTGGTTCCACAGAAACTTCCATTCTCCAGACACACACACACACACACACACACAGCTGTGTGTCATTCACCTTAGACAAATGGAAGATCAAATCATCTGTCATCTGCTTGGGTTTTGTGGGAACAGATATTTAAAATGGTCCTCATGATCCTATTTCCCAGTATGATACTCCTATGAAGTCTCTCCCATGGAAAGTATGGTGAACTTAGTTAATCAAATCTAATGAGTTGAATATGGTAGAAATGGTGACCCAGTGACTGTGCTATAAAAGATGTTATGACCTCCCTGTTGTATATGTGCACCTCTCTCAAAGCACTTGCTCCAGGGAGAGCCTGTATGTATGGAAAAGTGCTGAAACCTCTTGCCAACTTTCAGGTCACAGAGCTGAGAAGCTTATTTTCCAGTCTGGTCAAGATTTCAGACAAGTGCATTCCTGGCTGATACCCTGAATGAAACTTCCTGAGATCATGAACCAGAATCACCCAGTTAAGATGTTTCTAGTTTCTAACACTGAGAACCTAGGTGAGACAGTAAATGTTTGCTACACAAAGCTGCTCCTTTTTGAGGTATCTTCTTATACATAATAGACAACAAATACGGGCTCAGTGTTCAAAATTTACAGCACTGTATTTATTAACTTCATGTTGTCTAGGTGTTCAAGAAACTCTACACTCAGCACATTAAGCCAGAGTAAGGGTTATCAGACACATTGCCTCTTGCTCACCAGCATTGAAAGTCTCAGGACTTTGTCTTTGCACTGACTGCATTCCGAGAAGCCTCAGACTTGGCTTTGTGAGGGCAGAATCAGGCAACCTTAGGGCTTCCAGTCACCCTCATGCACCATCTATATATTGTGTAAAGTCAAGAGTCAATACAACAGAACTTTGAAAACAATGACCAAGGATAAACTGTCCTCTGAAAATACATCTTATCTCTGTGTATTGAAATCCAGAATGTGTTAGACAAAGACCAACCTCTCCCCAAAACATTGGTCCTTTACTTATTGAGGATTCTAATGAAGTATGAGACTTTAAGGAAAATACACATAAAGACATGCATACAGAATTACATTACTTGAGAAAGTATGAGTAGCCACTAGAATCCACCCAAATTCTCCACACATCACAGGTTAAAATAGTAGGTCATAGGGTTGGCACTGTGCTGTAGTGGGCCTGCACCCTACATGGGCCCCAGTTCGAGTCCTGGCTGCTCCACTTTATAGCCAGTTCCCTGCTCATGCACCTGGGAAAGCAGTAGAGGATGGTTCAAGTGCTTGGGCCCCTGTGCCCATGTTGCAGACTCGGAAGAAGCTTCTGGTTCCTGGCTTAATCTTGGCCAAGCCCCTGCCAATGTTGCTATTTGGGGGAGTGAACCAGGGGATGAAAGCTCTCTTTCTCACTTGGTCTCTCCCTTTCTCTAAATCTTTCAAATAAATAAATCTTTTTATAAAATCACAGGCCATAAATTGATTTGGAAGAAGATACTTGTTCTATTGATGTATACAGCTAATATTTACCTGTGGTTAATAATCATTGCTGGTACAGTTTTTTTTTTTTTTTTCTGATATTACAGACTATTTTCAGCTGGGGATCAAAATTATTCAAATTGACTATTCAGTTGAAACAAATGTTTAGAAATATAAGGCAAACCATTTTGTAATAAAGTCATGCCAAAATAAAAATCATATACATGTGTTGAAATATAACTAGAATCAGAAAGCATTTCAACTTCTAAGAATTCATATTGACATATAATTTAATAACATCCTGTGATTAAACAAACTTTAGGTTTTTTTTTTAACTCGGGATCCACAAGTACATGTGTTTCAAAATGCTTTTGAGTCTTAAGCTTTGTATGCAGTTTTTCAGTGGGTGAAGTCATTCTCCAAATTATAATCTTTTTGTTGAGGAAATATGGCACATACATTTATTTACAATGAGTTTATTTACATGCCAATATTTTATTTTGTGTTTGATCTCTGAAAACATGGGTTTTTTGGTTTCTGTTGATAGTAAGTTATACTTCCACGATTAATATTATAACATATTATTCTATATGCATACATGTAAAAGGTTATTATAAAATGAGTCTGTTATCTAATGATATTGAAATCCATTAGAGTCACCTGATAATTTGGTGTTGCTGTTTTGTGACTCAGGGTTAAACCACAATCTCCTGTTGGCATCAGGATGGGGGAAAAGCATCCGTCATTCACTGCAAGCCCCTCAGCATTGGTTGATGTTAGCAGCTCAGACTCCAGCTGAGATGTAGACTTCTCTTGCATAGGCTAACTGAATCATGACAATTTTCATTCTTTATCACTGTTCAGAATTAAAACATATACTAGAGTTGGAATGAAGGAAATCTTGATATTATTCATGTACAGGTAAAAGGGGCTATCAGTGTCTACCTGGGTTACATCTTAGGTTGGTAGAAGATGATGAGACAGCAGTGGAGACAGCTGCTAGTCCTCCAGGAGAGGAAGCTGCAGGAATTTAGGAGAGAGAAACACAAAAATAACTTGTTCTGATAAGAGACTTTGACCTAGACAAGCTATCACCTATATTAGTTTGTATTTTGAACCCCTCAGTGTCAATGCTGATTAGAAACAGAAAACAATTGGGAAGCCAGGCAAAAGCCTAAAAATCATGACTCAACTGAGAGATCTCGAATCACAGAGGAACATTTGATAAAAGCCCTACTGAGAGGCAAGTGTCCTGAGGCTGTTAATTGAATTTCTGCATTTATTAAGATTGGCTCAGAAACTGGTAGGAGGCATGAATTGACCCAGATGTGCACACTGGGGGACTGAAAAGCAGAGAACTGGAATGGGGGATTGAGAGGGATATTTTAGAATGAGATAGATGCTTTTTAAAATTTAAATGTGAAACCTTGATATTCTTCAATAAAAGATTATTTGCGTATGTTCCAGGTATGTATAAGCACAATAACATGTTTTTTAGTAAATTGATGTTTGTAACAGAATAGTTGTAATACATTATATTAGATGCTAAATATAGTGAATTGATGCTTGAATAAGAGTCTGCCTTCCTCAAACATCAAGCGGGAATACTAATGAGGCTCTGTGAGCATTGCCTTAGCATCTGCAGAAGAGCCATATTTTAATAATTGCCACTTAGAAAAGAACAAATATCTTGAGGGGCCTAGCAGGGTATACTACTAACCCTATGTATAACACACATTATCAGAGATAGGGTGGTGGGGCTAAATGGAACATGGTGTCTTCAGTGCTCGTTTTAAACTGAAAGTATATTATTGTAAAAATACAAAGAAAAAATAAGGAAGGAGGAGACAGTGCGAGTTGGAGGAACTATAGGGTGGGAAGTATCATTATGCTCTTATATGTGTATATATGAAATACATTCAGTTTGTCCACTTCATATAAATAATTTTTTTCAAGATTTAAAAATGTTAATACCCAATGAAAAAAAAAACACACATCTTTTATGAATATACCAAAGACTGGTTTCCCAAGGATGTCAAATTGGTAAGTATTATCCAACTTTAAATTTTGATGCTTAGTTAAAACATACACATTTGTATGTGGTAATACAGTTAAACTCTCTGAGTGTAACTTCAGTTTTTTTGATAGAGTTGATAAGTTATGCTAATCAGAGAACTGGAATGATGATGGTAAAGTTTGGTAAAATTGTCTGTCTACATGACACCCTCAGACAGTTGAATCTTTCCTACAATTTACTGACTGTTTCTAAGTTGTCATATAGTTTTAGTATTCAGAATTTTATGGGTTGTGTAGGATTTGTCTTCCCAAAACTGAAACAGATGTTTAAAGTCATTCTAAGTGTAGTGAGGTGAAACCTCATTGTAGTTTTGATTTTCGTTTCCCTGATGGCTAGTTATCCTGAACAATTTTTATGTGCCTGTTGACCATTTGGATTTCCTCTTTTAGGAAATGTTTGTTTAAGTCATTGGCCCATCTCTTAAGTGTGTTGTTTGCTTTGTTGTTGTGGAGTCTCTTGATCTGGTTAATTTGCAAATTTTTTTTTCTGATTTTGTTGGTGGCCTCTTCACTTTCCAGACTGTTTCTTTTGCTGTACAGAAACTTCTTAATTTTATGTAATCCCACTTGTTAATTTTGGCTTTGGCTGCCTGTACCTCTGGGTTCCTTTCCAAGAAGTCTTTGCCTGTTCCAATATCTTACAGGGTTTCTCTGATGTTCTCTAATAATTTGATGGTGTCAGGTCATAGATTTTAGAGCTTTAATCCATGTTGAGTGGATTTTTGTGTAAGGTCTCTTTTATATAGAATCATATCATCTGCGAAGAGAGATAGTTTGACTTCTTCCTTCCTAATGTGTATCCCTTTAATTTCTTTTTCTTGCCTAATAGCTCTGGCTGAAACTTCTAGTAATATATTGAATAGCAGTGGTGAGAGTGGGTATCCCTGTTTGGTACCAGATATCGGTGAGAGTGCATCCAAATTTTCCCCATTCAGTATGATGCTGGCCATGGGTTTTTCATAAATTGCATTAATTTTGTTGAGGAATGTTTCTTCTATACTCAATTTGCTTAGAGTTTTCATCATGAAAGGGTGTTGAATTTTATCGAATGCTTTCTCTGCATCTATTGAGATAATGATATGGTTTTTCTTTTGCAGTTTGTTATTGTGGTTAATCACATTGATTTGCAAACATTGAACCATCCCTGCAATACCAGCAATAAATCCTGCTTGGTCCGGGTGGATGATCTTTCTGATGTGTTGTTGGATTCTATTTGCTAGAATTTTGTTGAGGATTTTTGTGTCTGTGTTCATCAGGGACATTGGCCTGTAATTCTCTTTCTCTGCTGCATCTTTTTCAGGTTGAAGAATTCAGGTGAAGCTGGCTTTGTAGAAAGAATTTGGGAAGATTCCTTCTCTTTCAGTTCTTTTGAAAACTTGAGAAGAATTGGAGTTAACTTCTTTAAATGTGTGATAGAATTCATCAGTGAATCTATCCGGTCCAGGGGTTCTCTTTGTTGGGAGGATCTTTAATACTGATTCAGTTTCTTTCTTACATGTCTGTTCAGGTTTTCTGTGTCTTCATGGCTTAATTAGTAGGTTGTACGTGTCCAGGATTTTACCCATTTCTGCTATGTTTCCCAGTTTTTTTCCATACAACTCTTCGCAGTAATTTCTGATGATTCTTTTTATTTCTATGGTGTCTGTTTTTACATTCTGTTTTTCATCTCTGATTTTATTTCGGTCATCTCTCTTTTTTTGGTTAGTTGGGGCAATGGTGTGTCAATTTTGTTTATTTTTTCAAAAAACCAGCTCTTCATTTTGCTCATATTTTGTATTGTGTTTTTAAATTCAATTTTGTTGATTTTTCTCTAATTTTATTTTTTTTAAAGATTTAAAGCATTTTATTTACTTGAAAGAGTTACAGAGAGAGGTAGAGACAGAGAGAAAGGTCTTCCATTTGCTGGTTCATTCCCCAGATGGCCTCAATGACTGGAGTAGTGCCAATCCGAAGCCAGGAGCTAGGAGCTTCTTCCAGGTCTCCCACGTGGGTGCAGGAGTCCAAGGTGTTGGGCCATCTTCTTCTGCTATCCCAGGCCATAGTAGAAAGCTGGATCAGAAGAGATGCAGCCGGGACTAGAACCAGAGCCCATGTGGGATGCTGGCGCTTCAGGCCAGTGTGTTAACCCACTGCACCACAGTGCAGGCCCCTTCTCTAATTTTAATTATTTCTTTTCTTTTACTACTTTTGGGTTTCATTTGCTATAGTTTTTCTAGATCCTTGGAATGCATTGATAGCTTATTTCTTTGGTGCCTTTCCAATTTCTTGATGTAAACACATGCTGCTATAAACTTTTCTCTTACCACTGCTTTTGCTGTATCCCATAAGTTTTGCTATGTTGTGTTGTCATCTTCATTTGTTTCCAGAAAGTTTTTGATTTCTCTTTTGATTTCTTCTATGACCCACTGTTCATTTGTCAGCATGTTGTTTAGTCTCCGTGTGTTTGCAAATGTCCTAGAGATACCTGAAATGCTGATTTTCAGCTTCTTTCCTTTGTGGTCTGAGAAGATGCATGGTATATTTTTGATGTTTTTGAATCTACTTAGACTTGCTTTATGGCCTAGTATGTGGTCAATCCTAGAGTTAGTTCCATCCACTGCTGAGAAGAATGTGTATTCTGCAACTGTAGGATGAAAATTCTGATGTATTCTGTAGGATGTATTCTGTATTCTGTAGGATGTAAATATCTGTTAAGTCCATTTGTTCTATAGTATCGATTAAATCTGCTGTTTCCTTGTTGATTTTCTGTCTGGTTGATCTGTCTGTTGCTGAAATTGGAGTATTGACATCCCCTAATACCATTGTATTGGAGTCTAAGTCTCCCTTTAAATCCCTTGAGATTTCTTTTAAATAGCCAAGTGCCCTATAATTAGGTATATATATGTTTATAATAGTTATATCTTCCTGTTGAATTGATCCCTTAGTCATTAAATAGTACCCTTCTTTGTATATTTTAACAATTTTTGTGTTAAAGTCTATTTTGTTTGATACTAAGATGACTACACCAGCTCTTTTATGGTTTCTGTTGGCATGGGATATCTTTTTCCATCCTTTCACTTTTCATCTGTGTGCATCTTTGGTGAGATGTTTTTCTTTTAGGCAGCAAATAAATGGGTTTTGTTTTTGTTTTTTAATACATTCAGCCAGTCTGTCTTTTAACTGGGAAGCCGAGCCATTTCCATTCAAGGTGATTATTGATAAGTAATGACTTTGCCCTGCTCTTTTTCCAAACATATTTCTAAGTCATATTTTGAACTTCTTTTGATCTTTTACTGAGAGATTTTCTGCCTTTACCTTCTTTTGTAGTGGTGGCCATGTTTCTGTGTTTTTGTGTGTAACACATCTGTAAGCATCTTTTGCAGGGCTAGATGGGTGGTGACAAATTCTTTCAATTTCTCTTTGTTATGGAATGTCTTTATATCACCTTCATTCATTAAAGAGAGCTTTGCAGGATATGATATTTTTGGATGACAGTTTTTTTTTTTTTTCTAAGACTTGGACTATGTCTTGTCATTCTCTCCTAGCTTGTAGGGTTTTGATGAGATGTCTGCTGTGAGTCTAATTGGAGATCCTTGAAAGTCATCTGGCATTTCTCTCGTGCACATTTTAGAATCTTCTCTTTATGTTTCACTGTGGTGAGTTTGATTACAATGAGTCATGGTGAAGATCTTTGGTGGTCATGTCTATTTGGAGTTCTGTGTGCTTCCTGTAGTTGGATATCCCTTTCTTTCTCCAAATCTGGGAAGTTACCTGTTAGTATTTCATTAAAAGGGCTTTCTAATCCTTTCTCTCTCTCTCTTCATGCCTTCAGAAACTCCTAGAACCCAAACGTTTTTCTTTTAATAGTTTCCTATAGATTCCCAAAAGTGTTTTTTCAGTTTTCTAATTTCCTCTTCTTTTCTTTGGTTTGATTGTATACTTTACTGTGCTTTGACTTCTAAGTCTGTTATTGTCTCTTTTGCTTCACCTATTCTGTTTTTAAGGTTATCCACTGCAGTTTTTATTTGTTATATTGAATTCTCCATTTCATTTTGCTTCTTAAGGGTCTCAATTTCATGGGAGAAATTTTCTTTCATGTCCTCCACAGATTTCAATAGTTTGTGCATTTGCTTTGATTTACTTCTGTGTAATCTTATGATTAATTTTTAAGTTCCATTTCTTTAATTTCTTCTGTCTCCTCATCTTCGCAATCTAGTATTGATGTTTTGTGTTCTTTTGAAGGTATCATGTTGTCTTCTTTATTCTTGTTTCTTGGACTGGACACCATAATTTTAGATTAACTTTCTTATATAGTTCCTATGTAGTAGCAAAGATTTTGGACATGAGATTATATAATTAAGAAGGTGCTGATTTTATATAAAAATAAATCATTAATGCCTCGCAGAAAATCCTGAAAATAGCGCAAAACATTTTTAGTCAGTTTTCTTATATTAAAGAGTAGGGTCTGTGATAAGTCATGAGCCAAGGACGTTTGTAAATCAGTGAGACACTTACCAAGCCAGTATGCTTCATAGAGGAGAGATGATCTGACCCAATCCACAGGAAGGAGGATTTGGCATATAACTGCCATACTTAATATTGACCTAGTGAATGTGTAATTGCTGATACTCCTTAGGCAAGTTTTACTATTATATTTTATATTTTCATTCTGCCATTCATTGCTTGTCAATTTGTTACTAAGCAGATATGTATGTCCATTGATTTTTGTCAGCTTTGAGGAAAGGTCCATTAGAACATCAAGAACATTTTCTATCACTATTTACTAATTTGTTACTAAGTGCAGCAAACTGGGACATGGACTTGTTTGGGTGTACTGCTCTTGATGAGCTGTATGTCCGGATAATAGTTCTGGGATGCAGCAGTCAATGCAGCAACACCTGGATACTGGATTGGGAGTTGCTTGTAGGAGAGGTGTAGGAATGGAAGGGCTTCAAGCAGTGATAAAATAAGCATCGTAGTGCCCGTTAGCCTTCCATATCTTTTATCCATGTGGCTGGAAGGTGGATTCCTGCTGTAAGAATGATTTAGTTCTAAAACAATGTAATATTGTACTAATTTAATCAAGATAATCTGAAAATCAATAGAATATCTGGAGTTAGTAGGATCTCCCTATGTTTCCCTTAAAGCAAGATACAAAGTAGAAGCTTTGGTTGTCATCAACTTTTTGGTAATGTTACGAATCATAAATTATTGAAACTTTGCTATTAGGACCTAGAAATGCAGGAAAAAATATTGTAAAACCAAAAGTAGTTTGGACACATTATAATAGCATTTGTGTCCATTGTTAACACATTTGTATTCATTGCAACAGAACTAATGAATTCATTTGGAATTAATGTGGTTGTCACACATCCTTTTCTAAGAATTCCTCTGCAATTCAAACTTAATTTAATTTTCTATTCAAATAAAATATAACTGTTTTAAGTCATATAATAATACCATTGTGTGGAGCTGTAGAGATAATAACAGTGTAGATTGTCTCCAGAGAGATGTGATAATCTGAGAAGAATTTCTCTGCTTCCATAGGCAGATTAATGGCTATGACCATAGGCTACTAATAGCTCTCTGAATGATGTGCAGAGTTCCCCACTGGGATATGATTCATCAGTCCCATAGAAGAATGTCAGATTGAGGATACACCTCATAGAGAATTATCTGTTAGTCATGTGGCCTTCTGAATTTGCTTGCTAGGTACAAACTGTATGCATTTTCTTGTTTTTAGCAATTACAGCAGTCCAAATTATAAAAGTCAAAACATTACATAAAAGAAAAGAATAATTATAGAAATCATTGTTTTGAAGTGAAACTAAAGCTTTTTATCTAGTGTTATATATCTTAATTGTCCACTGGCCATTAATGTTTAGCATCATTTTAGAGAGGAGGAAGATAATTAAGCTACAAATAATAAACTGTTTAGTAAAAATAAAATGACTTGCTAGTAAATTTAGAAAATAATATAGAAATTCATAAATGAGACTGAGACATAGCAAATGTAAAATGAATTCAGCCTGTGTACAGAATATTTTTCATTCCATCAGCCACATAATTTAGTGGAAGCTATCTAGAAATCAGTTGTGGTTTGGAGATGTAGAGTTAACTTCTCAGTAGTGATTGAATAACAGATGATCCACACCCAGTTGCCCAGGTGCCAAAGTCCTCATCTTTTGCTAGTACTTCTATGGTGATAAAAATTACACATAAATGGAGAAAAGTGAGTAGAGGCAGTGTTGCCTTCCAGTCCACTGAGTAGCAACAGCCCTGATGGCGATGAGCTAAGCTTTGCGTGACCAAGGATGAAACACAAGACTGGGAACTCGAGAGGTTTTAGGAAGAAAAGTCATCCTACTACCTTTCCCAGTGTTTTATTCATACCCCTTTGCAATAAATTACTAAATTGTGTATCCATATGGTCTTGCCTATTCTGCAACGCAGCAGTGGAATAGAAGTACTTCAGTTCAAATAGAGCAATGTGTTGATAAATTGAACTTGTGAGAATTGCTATGTCAGTGCAAATAATGAAAATTGTCATTTGATAAATGTATGAAATTTCCGAAGTTTATGATGGTCACATTTATGATCACCCTAAATTCCATAAATTAATGCTACTAACAAACCAACAAGTTCCTTTTACTAGTTATACTGTGAAGAGGCTCTGCTGTTATGAAGTGGGATGTATGAAGGCATATAGCCAAAAACATTTGTTAAAATGTACAGATCTAGGGGCAGGCTATTATGTGTATTGCTTAGGACAATACTTGGATGCTGTGAATTCCATGTTGTAGTGACTGAGTTTGAGTTCTGGTTCTGCTGCCTTTTCTAGTATCTTACTAATGTTCTCCCTGGGTTGGGAAGCAGCAGCTGATAGCTCAAGTAGTTATTTCTTACCAACTATATGGGAGACTGGCATTGATTTGTGGAGCTCCTGGTTTTCCTGGCCCTGCTCTGGCCATTGTGGGCATTTAGAGAGTGAACCTTTGGATGGAAGACCTCTGTCTATATGCTTATCTGTCTTTCTACCTTTCAAATAAAATTCAACATGTGAAAATAAAAATTCAAAATATAAAAATAAATAATTCACAATGTTTAAAATTCAAACAAATCTCATCTTTATATACATCCACACTAATTTAAAGTAGCTTGTGGGCCGGCGCCGTGGCTCAACAGGCTAATCCTCCGCCTTGCGGCGCCGGCACACCGGGTTCTAGTCCCGGTCGGGGCTCCGGATTCTGTCCCGGTTGCCCCTCTTCCAGGCCAGCCCTCTGCTGTGGCCCGGGAGTGCAGTGGAAGATGGCTCAGGTGCTTGGGCCCTGCACCCCATGGGGAGACCAGGAAAAGCACCTGGCTCCTGGCTCCTGCCATCAGAGGAGCGCGGTGCGCTGGCCGCAGCGCGCCGGCCGCGGCGGCCATTGGAGGGTGAACCAACGGCAAAAGGAAGACCTTTCTCTCTGTCTCTCTCTCTCTCACTGTCCACTCTGCCTGTCAAAAAAAAAAAATAAAATAAAATAAAGTAGCTTATGGAGAAACTTTTTCTGGTCACTACTCATGAAAATCCTGACAAACCTACCTGAAGAAAATTCAGCTCATACAGTTGCTGATTTCACTTATTTATGAAAGAATTAAAGCTCAACCTCAGGCTTTAACGTCTCCACCATAAATACAACCCCCAAGCCAGCAACAACAGGCTACTACTAGACAATGAAGGAAACCTTTAAAATTACACTCTGCTGCATGCAACATTTGGGATTAAAAAATAAGTTATTCAGGCCGGTGCCGTGGCTCACTAGACTAATCCTCCGCCTTGCAGTGCCGGCACACTGGGTTCTAGTCCCGGTCAGGGTGCCGGATTCTGTCCCGGTTGCCCCTCTTCCAGGCCAGCTCTCTGCTGTGGCCCCGGAGTGCAGTGGAGGATGGCCCAAGTGCTTGGACCCTGCACCCCATGGGAGACCAGGAGAAGCACCTGGCTCCTGCCATCGGATCAGCACAGTGCGCGGCCACAGTGCGGCGGCCATTGGAGGGTGAACCAATGGCAAAGGAAGACCTTTCTCTCTGTCTTTCTCCTCTCTCACTGTCCACTCTGCCTGTCAAAAAAAAAAAAAGTATTCAAATAAAAAAAAAAAACACGTTTTCTAACTTAGCACATTTCCATTGTGATCAGTTCACGATAAATAATAACACAACCATCTCCTTCAGAATGGCACAGGAGCTGACAGTACTTGCCTGTGCTCACTGTTTAGATGCAAGTTATCCACTGTTTGTCTTGGTGTGAATTGACCCATTTCAAAGATAAACACACATGAATACTTTTTTAAAGCAGTAAGGACAGACATTATTAATTAGTAATATTGAAATGGGGAAAAGAATCCTGAACTGAACTCAGCTTCCCTGAATTAAGAGACAGAAGAATTTTTAAAATACAGTTTGTAAATATGACTTTTCTTACAAAGATTTGTTTGTTTATTTGGAAGGCACAGTTAGAGAGAGAGAGAGAGAGAGAGAGAGAGAAACAGACAAGAGATAGAGAGGAGATCCAGATATCATCCATCTGCTGGTCTGTTCCCCAAAAGGCTATAACAGTTGGGGCTGGGCTAGGCCACAGCCAGGAGTATGGAAGACCATGAAGGTCTCCCATATGTAGCAGGGGCTCCAACTCTTGAACCAGCTTCTCCTGCCTTCACAAGTGCATTAGCAGAAAGCTAGATTGCATTTGGAACAGCCAGGACTTGAATCTGTGCTCATATAGGAAGCCAGCATCCAGGCAACAGCTTAACTCACTGCTCCCCAAGCCTGGCCCTGAGAATTCTTGATTGAATATGCTAAGGAAAAATCCCTGAGGCATGTTAAAGGGGTTTTTGACTTGAGTAGGTCACTTGTATTTGTTAGTTGACACTCTTCTGGCAGAGAATCAAACTTCTCCTATCTCTGTGATGCAGACAGTGGTGCAGTTAACGAAAGGCACTCACTGACACTGGCTCCTGATTCTCCCACAGTGACTCAGAGCAAGAGGGGATGGGGGGATCTCGGAATGTTTGTGTTTCAGAGACATCTCTCTGTTCCTTGAGAAAACAGCTTCTGGATGTGGTTTTGTGTCTTGAGGGGCAGAGATTGGATTTATAGTTACACACTTTGTAAACTAAAACCTTTTAGAGTTATGTGAAGGACCTATCTGCTTGTCACCAGGTTTTGGTTGGGATGAAGTGTAAATTCACCTGGCCATGTGAAGCTTTCTGAGGGAGGTACTTAAATAGAGCTAGAGTCATCTAGAGACATACGGAGCTGGAAGCCATCTTAGCATTTGGTTCAGTCTCTCAGTTCAGCAGTGTGGGCAGAGTGAGTGCCTGGCTAAGAATTTTGCAATTCTTACCCATCAGTTGGTTGTCTAACAAGTGGATCTTTTACTTGGCTTTGTTTTGCATTCATTGAATTCATATATGCTTCTGATACGTAAATTGGTAACATGACTGTGTTTAGCTTTATCCATACACCAGAATTCTTGAGGTGGGAATACATCATCACTTTATTTTTAAAAGTTTAGGATATAACAATAAAAAGCTAAATAATACTGTTCTTGTTCTTGTACAGCTACAATAGAAAAAATGGCCATTTATTCAACTATATTTTCAGCATATTAATAGAAAACATTTAATATAAGAGTATAAAATCTTCATTGTTTGGCCCTGGCTGTCACTTTTTGACTCAAAATAAATTTGACAGGGCCAGTGATGTGGCATAGCCAGTAAAGCTGCTGCCTGTGATGCCGGCATCCCATGTGGTTGCCTGTTCATTCCCCGGCTGCTCTGCTTTCAGTCCAGTTCCCACCTAATGACCTGGGAAGCGCAGCAGAGATATCTGTGCCCTCCCTCTCTGTAATTCTGACTTTAACATAAATAATAAATAAATAAATAATTAAATCTTTTAGAATAAATGAATTTGACCATGGATAGAATATGAGGCTTTATCTGAATTTCATCCTATTAATACGAGTTTAGGTTGAATTTGAATAAACTTCAAATATATATTTGAACAGTTTTATTTGTGATTAATGGAAATTTGTTTAACTTCCACTTCCAAAAGATAGAATAGACTTTTTTTTCCCTGTTATGTTCCCATTAAGCACAACAGAAAAGACAAACATAAGGAAGCTATGAAAGGTTGAGAGAATAAGATGTACAGGTCATGGCACTTGGAGCCCAAGAATGGCACAATGATGAGTCCTTTGGTTTTCCTTTTGCATCATTTACCCCAGAGATTGAACTTTTAAGTCTGTAACAGAGAGACACCAATAGTGTAGATAATATTTATCTATGTATATGTATATATATATATATGTATATATATATATATATAAAAGTATACTGAAAGTTTTTTTCTAAAAATAAGCATTTTTTCTTCCATGTATCAACTGAAGAGCATCTATACCATGGGATGTAATGCAGCAGCTAAAAGGAACACTCAGTTAATGAAGGCAGCAGCCTGAATGAATTTCTGAATTTTTTTATGCTGAGTAAAAATTTAAGTCCCAAAAGGTTGCTTACTGTGTGACTGCTTTACAGCATTCTTAAGAAGACAACACTACAGAAATGATTGCTGGGGATTAAGAAGGGGCAGGAGACCAAAGGGAAGTGAGTGTGACTGTAGAGTACAATGTGAAAGATTGTTGTGGGAGTGAAAACATTCTGTACCTTGACTTTACCAGCATTGTGGTTGTGACACTGTACCATAGTTTTGCAAGATAATACGATACCTTTGGAGGTTAGGCAGTACAGGGTACATGTTAATTCTGTGTATTATTCCTTACAGCTGCATGTGAGTCTTCGATTATAGCAAAATTAGCAGTTTAATTAAAAGTTTCCTATTTTCTATTGTTATTTTAAGATTGATAGGTCTTTCCAGCTAGTGATTTGTTTGTTATATTTGGGATATGCAAACTTTCTCATACCTAAAGACTCATATGTGATTGATCACAAAAAATGATGCTATTAGATTATTTTGAATCTCCCTTAGGTCTTTCAGAATATTCATTTCTTTATGCTCATGTTTTATCTTTCTATTTTTAGCCATCAAATGCCAAGGGAAATAAATTTTAAATTGTTTATCCTTTAAAGAGTAAAAAAAAAAAAAAGAAAAACAACAGTAAAATCAACATTAAAGCATGTGTTGTTGGGCCAACCTTGTGGCTCAGTGGTTTGAGCCACCACTTATGTTAGCATCCCATATTGGAGTACCAGTTGAAGTCTCTGTTGTTCTTCTGATCCAGTTCCCTACTAGTACACCTGGGAAAGCAGTGGAGGATGGCCTAAATTATTGAGGTGGAAATCAGGTACTTGACTTTGGTGTGGCACAGCCCCAGCCATGGCAAGCATTTGAGGACTGAACTAGTAGATGGAAGACTCTGATCTTGATATCTTGACTTTTCCCTCCCTTCTTGCTTGCACCCCTTTCTGTCAATGCACCTTTTCAAACAAACAACAAAAAAAAAGATTTAAAATGAGTTGTGGGATAACAACTGGAACACTAGAGTTCTATTTTTATATTATATTTATATTTAAAGTAGTTACAAGTTGTTTTATGTAAAGGTGTGTATATGAGAGAGAAGAAGAGATAGAAGAAAGATAATACAAGATCTAATATGTGTGGAAAGGAATTCTCCTTTAAAAAGAACAGTTTTCTTGAGTTTGTAGCTGTGAATATGCTGAATAGCAACAGAGAAGCTCAGCATTCCAGGTGCCTGTTTAGGCTGGACTGGAGATTCCTACATTCACCCTGTTCTACCAGCAATAACAGATCTTGTTCCCTGAGATTCATTTGCAAGAGTAATGCCTTCAGGGATCCAAATTACACAAAATACCAACTTTTAAAGTATAACAATTCATAGAAATGATCCAAAACAACTAGATTTTCTCTGGCAACCCAATACATATTGACTGGCACTGATTATAATTGATGAAATCCTGGGACAACATAGTCCTTAGAAACTTTCTTCTTAGAAATGCTAAGCATTATTGATGTTCCTCAGTAAGATAAAATATATCTATCTTGTGGTTTTGATTATCCTCTGAATTCCTGTATATGACTCCCTAAAGCATGTGAAATTTGCTTAGGAACCTGAGAAATTCTTTTTTGTTTTGTTTCTGGTAGTACTAATGAATGTGGTTTGTTTCCTCTGTACTGCCTTGACTTGGGCATTTTTATAATGAATATATGTGTTTGCAACAACAAATTAATTGGGAAAAGCCTGGCTAAACTATAGATTAGATTTTGATATGGTTACAGTAGGTTGGGTTACTTGAAATACACCAAATGAGTGAGGATGACCATCTCTACCCACAGCAGTGGTGATGTTGGGAACAGGCACTGTCTCCAGCTTCCTCATTATCTGAGGCAGTCATTCAAATTACAGCATTATTAAGAAAGTCCTACCTAGTTTAAGTGTCTTCTCAATTTTATTTTCAGTTTATAAAACTTGTATACGTTATCTACTGGTCAATTTAGTTTATCCACACTATATTAATATTAACTTTCCATTAAATATATGCAGAATTTAATTTTTTAGTATACACTAACCTTTCACAACTGCACATCTTGGAATCATTTATCCAGGAAGAAGGCAGCAAGTCACACCTGGTGTCCTTAAAGTCGGTGTCTCTTGTTTTAGCATGAAAAGAGCGTCTGCAAGAAGACATAGGAAGGTGTTGAAATGATAGTTTGGCTGCCATTGGTGGTGGACTTTGTCAATATCATCATCCTTCAAACTGAGGGGACAAAGATACAGCATAAAGTCAGTAAAACAATGAAAAATGTCTTCACTGGGCTGCTCATAAGTTATGGTAGCATATGCCAAAAAGGGGAAAATAGGTCAAAATCCCTTAATATATTTGATTGAACTTTTATTATTTGATGGGTAGTAAGCAGGTACATCTGAATATGAGTTTCTTCTACAAAGTAAACATCAAATGTTTGTTCAATGTATTTTAATTTGTTACTTTTTACTTACTTGTTAGAAAGAGAGAGAAATATTCTGTGCTGATTGACTCCCGAAAGACCAGGGCTGAGGGGCTGGATCTGGCAAAAGCCAGCTATATAGAAGTCCACGTGGTTTCCCATGTGACCAGAAAAGGTCCAAGTTCTTGGACCATTACTAACTGCCTTCCCAGGTACATTGGCAGGGAACTGGATCAGAAGTGGAGCAGCAGGGACTTGAACTGGCTCTCCATTATAGGATGCTGTTATCACACAACATTGTTTAATCTGTGGCATCACAAAACCATACCCCCACATCACCACCACATTTGATTTTAAGGTTCATTTATTTTTTGAAAAAAAAGATTAACAGGGAGAAAGAGATTTGTTTGTACCTAGAAAATCCCTCAGTATAGGAAATGAAGCTAAGTGATATTTCAGACTGTTTGCATCCCCTTGGGGTTATCAGTGTAGGGTAAGAGTGATTACCAGTTTGCTGTCTGTTGACGATGGTCTTTATGTCTATTTTCAAGTATTCAGTTTATTGTATAGCTATTTTTACATAATTGTATTACCAACTGCAGTTTCAAAACTGAGTCACTTTATAACTATTTGTTAAAACTCAATTCTCCTTTAGGCTAATGAAAGGAATTTTAGTGTGGCATAAAGTTATTTAATAAACTAATACATGTGCATAAGAGAGCAATACATAAAAACCTTATTTCTTGAAAACTGTTGCATTAATTTATCTTATATAATTACCACTTGGTGTCATTAATATTGACCTGGATACATATATCTTTTCTGCATAGAGAAATGATTATTATTGTACTAAAATGTGTTTTCTGTGTTTGCAAATCAGTTATAGGAAGATTTTAGGAAAAAATAGATCTAGAAAGAGCGCTTTACAGTGTGATTCCTTATATTTGTATGCATTTTAAAATGATTTACAAGTAGTCTCTTTTTCTTTCTTTTTTTTTTTTTTTTGGACAGGCAGAGTTAGAGAAAGGTCTTCCTTCCGTTGGTTCACCCCCCAAACTGGCTGCTACGGCTGGCACGCTGCACCAGTCCAAAGCTAGGAGCCAGGTGCTTCCTCCTGGTCTCCCATGTGGGTGCAGGACCATCCTCCGCTGCCTTCCCAGGCCACAGCAGAGAGCTAGACTGGAAGAGGAGCAACTGGGACAGAACCGGCGCCCTAACCAGGACTAGAATCTGGAGTGCTGGCGCTGCAGGCGGAGGATTAGCCTAGTGAGCTGTGGCGCTGGCCAGTATTCTTCTTCTTCTTCTTCTTCTTTTTTTTTTTTTGACAGGCAGAATGGGCAGTGAGGGAGAGAGACAGAGAGAAAGGTCTTCCTTTGCCGTTGGTTCACCCTCCAAAGACCACCGTGGCTGGCGCGCTGCGGCCAGCACAGCGCGCTGATCCGATGGCAGGAGCCAGGTGCTTCTCCTGGTCTCCCATGGGGTGCAGGGCCCAAGCACTTGGGCCATCCTCCACTGCACTTCCGGGCCACAGCAAAGAGCTGGCCTGGAAGCGGGGCAACCAGGAGAGTCCAGCGCCCTGACTGGGTCTAGAACCCGGTGTGCCAGCGCCACAAGGTGGAGGATTAGCCTATTGAGCCATGGCGCTGGCCACAGTATTCTTCTTAAAACACATATATTCACAATGCTAGAGTCTTATAAACTTTAGGCCAAATGCCCACCCCAGATTACTATTTGTTTTTCAGAAAGATATTGAGCCTGAAAATAAAAGCTATCTCATTATTTCTGTGGTATCATGTATTTCTAAATCACATGTGAATTCTATGAAAACATCAAATACAGATATTTTCTATTTTTTTAAAAAGATTTATCTATGTATTTGAATGGTAGAGTTACAGAGAGGCAGACAGAACGAGGTCTTCCATCTACTGGTTTACTTCCCAAGTGGCCCCAACCGCCGTAGCTGGGCAGATCTGGAGCCAGGAGGTGCTTCTGGGTCTCCCACATGGGTTCAGGGATTAAAGGACTTGAGCCATCTTCTACTACTTTGCTAGGCCATAGCAGAGAGCTGGGTTATATATTTTTTTAAGATTTATTTTATTTATTAGAAAGACACAGTTACAGATAAAAGTAGAGCCAGAGAGAGAGGGGGCTTCCATTTATTTGCTTCGCTCCCCAAATGACCACAATGCCCAGAGCTGAGCTGATCGAAACCCAGGAGCTAGGAGCTTCTTCCAGGTCTCCCACATGGATGCAGGGGCCCAAGCACTTGGGCCATCCTCCACTGCTTTCCCTGGCCACAGCAGAGAGCTGGATCGGAAAGGAGCAGTTGGGCCTCGAACCGATTCCTATATGGGATGACAGCACTGCAGGCTGTCGATTTAACCCACAGAACTAGCACCGAGAACTGGATTTGAAGTGAAGCAGCCAGGACTTGAAACCAGAGCCCTTATGGGATGCCGGTACTACAGATGGCAGCTTTACCTGCTACACCACAGCGCTGGCCCCTTACAGATGTTTTGATTTTCATTCATTGCTTTCTATATATTCCAGCATTCTCTGGATGATATGGGTGTAAAACTAATAATATAATTCCCAGTCCATTCTTTTCTTTCAAATTGACTATATAACATTTTTTAATTAAGAAATATTTCTAAAAATTCCTGCATCCATATCCTTAAAATTGTTTTTTTCTCAGCAGAAAGACAAACACGTACTTCAAACTAAATTAGAGTCTTTATTCAGGCATAAATGCATGCCCATTAAATTGGATTAGGGACCAGTATGCTTAAGTTAAGATGCCATTTCATTTTGTTCATGTGCTAAAGAAAAGACTAGAGCATTTTAAATCATAAATGTTAGAGCAATGTTTTATTTCCTTAGAATTTTATGCAGTTATATTGAAAAGCTAAACAGACAGGGGACGCATTCTGTTCTTCAAGAGGAAAGCTAGTCTGTCTTTTCTCTTTGGAAATAGCTGTCCTAGTATGTAATGCAAGGGATAGAAATGCCAGGCCTTCCCAAGATCTCCTTGTGTTGATCAGTCCCTTTGTTGTTGAACAGCTACATGCACGACCAAAATGGTAATGCATCAGGGTTTTTGGACTTCAGAATATGTCGAAGAATTTCTCAAAAGTGTAAGTTTTTTCCCTTTAATTTTTTTTTTTTTTTTTTTGACAGGCAGAGTGGACAGTGAGAGAGAGACAGAGAGAAAGGTCCTCCTTTTTCCGTTGGTTCACCCCGCAGTGGCTGCCTTGGCCAGTGAGCGGCACTGCACTCCCGGTCCACAGCAGAGAGCTTGCGTGGAAGAGGGGCAACCGGGACAGAATCCAGCGCCCCGACCGGGACAGAATCCAGCGCCCCGACCGGGACTAGAACCTGGTGTGGCAGCACCGCAGGCAGAGGATTAGCCTGTTGAGCCGCAGCGCCGGCCCCCTTTAATTTTGATATCTATCTTCATTTCAACGTAAGTTAGATTTATTTATTTCTGCTTCTATGATTTCTCTACCACAGAAGCTTCTTGGATGCTCTCATGCGGATTTCTGAAGTTATATTTGACTCAGAAAAGAGTTATTCCCACGGATAGATGAAATAGAAGCCATAATTGTTACATAAATTAGTATCACCTAAGTATGTTTCCATTGAGTGAAAGCAGAAATATGGTTATTACTGGACATATCCAAGTTTTAGTTTAGGAAGCAAATGTCAAACATGTTTGTCGTACTTAATGAAACATAATCACTAGTAAGAGTTTGGGACTGAGATAATACTTGTTCCAAATCTAGGTGTGTTAATTATATTCCCCTTCTGATACAGAATCTCTGCCTGCTATTCCCAATCATGTTCTGTGAGTTTGGTATTTTTATTTATTTTAATTTTTTGAAAATTATTTATTATTTGAAAAGTATGGGAGGGGGGTTTTCAAGATCTTCTACCTGCTAAGTAACTACCAAAATGCGCACAATAGCTTGGAACGGGTCAGATCAAGCCAAAAGACAGGAACCCAAGTACTTGCGCCATCACATCCTCCTTCCCAGGGTCTGCATTAGCAGGAACATGGGATATTTGGGGTGTAAGAAAGGCTTTATTGTTATTTGTATACAAGGAGATAGGAGATAGGTTCAAATTGGTCTCCCCAATTAGAGGGTGGAGGCAAACTTTATGAGAGGAGAAAGCTGTATGTAAAAATGTTTGGAGATGCTTGGAGTCAGGCTAGCATAGAAGGATGGACTTTTTATTCTGAAGTTCCTTGTTTAAGGGACCTCTTGCTTCTGAGCTGGCTTCAGAGTACTTAAGTACCTGTGTAGTTCTGTCTTCTTTGGTCTTGCCAGTTGGAATCCCTTGTTTTGAGCAGGCCCAAATGTGTACCATGTAGTTCTCTGCTATGGGTTAACTCTGCATATATAGTGATGTTTTAAAAAGCACGGACTTGAATTGTATGAGAAGACATTTTGAAAACAGAGAGAAAGCATACAAAAAGTTTTTGTGTTTGAGGTAACTCAGGGAGACCTGCTAAAATGGTAGTCTGATATCTTTTCTGTCATTAGTGGATCTATGTCTTTCAATCTAAGTAATATCTAGTATTAACATTCAACTAATTTATAAATTTTTAAAATGAACAGTTATAGAACAGTTTCAAAAATTTAGCAACATTTTAGTAAATATTTATATACTAATTATTTCATATGATACTTATTAGTGAATAATAATTTCTTTAATAATATTACTATTACCTGTATTTAATACACATTTTTGTGATAAGGGAGTCTAAAGACACTGAACAAGATGATATTAGTGTTCTGCAAGTTATACTAATCTTTAAAGATACTCAAACTGAAGACCCTAGCCACTCTTTTCTTTGAGGATTTACTGAAAGAAATGAACAGAAAAACCATCTCTTTGAATAAAAGCATCAAGGACTACATCACTCCTGTATTCAAGTTTTGTTGGAAGATTGGAGCCTAACATCAATGAGCTTCTTGCCTAGAGTTAGAAATCTATTGCCTGTCACAAGGATACAAAAAAATTTACTGTTCCTTTGTTAAAGAAAAGATACACTTAATAGATATTTATTAAAGAAGCTGAATTGGTAATAAAAAACCTTCCAAAGCAGAGAGTGCCAGGCTTAGATGTGTTTACTGATGAGTTTTACCAAGCATTTAAGAAAAAATTCCACTAAGCCCCTGAAAGGTCTTTCAGAAGAAACACTTCTTTATTCCTTCTATGAAACCAACTCTACTGGTCGGCACTGTGGCGTAGCGGGTAAAGCCACTGCCTTCGGTGCTGGCATCCCATATGGGTGCTGGTTTGAGACCCGGAGGCTCCACTTCTGATCCAGCTCTCTGCTGTGGCCTAGGAAAGCAGTAGAGGATGGCTCAAGTCCTTGGGCACTACACCCACGTAGAAGACCCAGAAGAAGCTTCTGGCTCCTGGCTTTGGATTGGCACAGCTCCTGCTGCTGCGGCCAACTGGGGAGTGAACCAGCGGATGGAAGATCTCTCTCTCTCTCTCTCTCTCTCTCTCTGTGTGTGTGTGTGTTTCCTTTCTCTGTTTAACTGTGACTTTCAAGTAAAATAAATAAATCTTAAAAAAAAAAAACCAACTTTATCCTAAACATAAAAGCAAAAAGCAACCATAAACAAATGTCTGTCACAAGCATAGATGCAACAAAATGAATAAAATACAAGCAAATCACATCTGATATTATCTCAAAAGAATATTAAATTATGCCCAAATAGGATTAACCACAGGTATGCAAGGCATGCTTGACATTAAATTAATAAATTTGATTACATAAACTAAGGAAAAAAATTGCACAATCATATCAGTAGATGCAGAAAAAAAGTTAACAAAAACCAACATTCACTCTTGAAAAATAGTAATCTAGCAATAGAGACTTTCTCAATATATAAATGAACATCTACAAAAGAATCAACAACTTGCATCATATATACTGGTGGAAAAGAATGTTTTTCCAATACAATAAGGAACAAAGCAAGGACCTTCTATCTTTAACACTAAGTGTTGTACTAAAAATACAAAATGATGCTGCAAAACAAGAAAAAGGAAATAAAAAGCTTACTAATTGGGAAGGAAGTAATAAAATTGTTTTTTATAGATGACATCAATTTCTAAGTAGAAAATATGAAAATAATCAACAAAAAGCATGTAAGAAATAAACGATAATGGCAAGGAGGCAAGACATCAAATTAATATAGTACATTTCTTATTACATAAACCATTGTAATTTGAACTTAAAATTGCAATTGTCTTTTTTTTTTTTTTTTTTTGGTCAGGCAGAATTAGACAGTGAGAGAGAGAGAGAGAGAGAAAGGTCTTCCTTCCGTTGGTTCACCACCCATATGGCCGCAACAGCAGGAGCTGTGCCAATCCGAAGCCAGGAGCCAGGTGTTTCTCCTGGTCTCCCATGCGGGTGCAGGGCCCAAGCACTTGGGATATCCTCCACTGACTTCCCGGGCCACAGCAGAGAGCTGGACTGGAAGAGAAGCAAGCAAGACAGAACCAGCGCCCCAATCGGGATTAGAACCCAGGGTGCTGGCACCGCAGGCGGAGGATTAGCCTAGTGAGCTGCAGCACCATCCAAAATTGCAATTTTTATTAATACTACAAAAATTAGATACTTAGATATAAATAACAAAAAATCAGATTCCTATTATGAAAAGTATAAAAATCAAATAGTTTCTAAATAAATAGATATCCCATGATCCTGTAAATGATTCATTATCATCTGGATGTAAATTCTTCCCAACTTTATCTAAAGGCTCCATGTAATCACAGTAAAAAATCATAGCTAGTTATTTTATGGATATTTATTGAGAAACTGATTTTAAATTTTGTATGGAGAGGGGTGAAAGCACAAGATATCCAACCCTAAATGAAAGAGAAAGGATGTTGGGAGATGGAAATTCACAACTTCAAAACTTGCTATAAAACTGAAGTAACTAAAAGAGTTGAATGAATGGCACACAGAGGATTTCTAGACTTATGAATTTATTCTACATGATCCCATGTAGGTAGATTTATGCCATTGTACATTTATCAAAATCCATACAATTTATGACACCAAGAGTTAACCCAAATGTAAGCTATGACTTTGGGTGACTAAACAATTGTAACTATGAAATTTAGCCATTCTCCTTCATCAGTGTGAAATATCTGCAAATAAAGAAGTATTTAAATTTTAAAAATTATGATTACTATCTTTTAAATACACTTAAAATTTTAAGTCAGTTTTGTGTTGAACTGTAGACATAAACTTAATGGAAAAAAGGTAGATATTGAATAGTATCATTAAGGGATTAGAAGCAATCCTGTAGTTATATCTAAGACATTTACAACATTAGATGCTTATAGTGCACTGAATGCTGGTCTCTGAAGAGCCATGGCAGTGTTCCAAAGCCAAGAACCTGTGAATATTAGGTTATATGGTAACAGAGCAAATGTTAAGTCATATGGCGAAACTTAACATGGTGAAAACTTGGATTAGGAGAAGAAAAGTTTCATTTGTATTATCCAGATGAGCTTTTAACTCGATGTCAAGTAGACCTGAGGCCAAAGGAGATTTGAAAGGTGTCAGAGGAGGAGTCTGTGTGACAATGGGGACAGAGATTGGAGCAGTGAGATTTGTAGTGATTTGTTGTAGTGACCACAGGAAAGTGATGGAATGCTTTAAGGCCAATATAGCTTCTAGTTGTTCATAGAGGAAATGACTGTGTTTATACTCCTTTCCTCTCTAAATCTTTTTCACGACTAATTGGAGATCTCCTTAGGCTGCCAGGACTACCCTGACAAGCAGCACAAACTGGGTAGTTTAAAAAAGGAATTACTGATTCTGGAGTTCTGGAGCTGGATGTCTAGAAACAAGGTTTAGCAAGTCCTGTGTCTGAAAGTTGTGGATAAGAAAGTCTCCTGACTTTTTCCTAGATTCTTACTGATCTGGGTAAAGGTTTGAAGTTTTTCCACTTACAGACATATTGCTCCATTCTCTGTCTCCCACTGACCATTGTGTTTATCTGTCTATTTTCAAAGTTTCCTTCTGAAAGGAAGCCAGACATACTGGATTAGGGTCCACCCCTTGAACCTCATTGTAACTTGACTACAGCAGCAAAGTCCCTATTTCCACATAAGGTCATTTTCACAGCCACCAGGGGTGAGGACCACAATGTATTTTTGGGGGAGACTAAGTGCAACCCATAACAGTGCCTTTTACTGTCACTTTAACACACGGTGTCATGCCTTTCTTCCTCTGCCAATATTTTGTTTTTTATGAAAATTTTATATGTATGATTTTATTCAAAGGAAATGCCAGATGCACACTGAAGGAAAAGATACATCAAATTAGTTTTGAGAGAAGAATTTTTCATAAGAGATTTGAGGAGCTCATTCGGTTATGCATATTTACTGTATAAATGAGGACATTTATGTACCATGAGGTTATGTGACTTGCCTCAAAAGAGGCTGCACAGATAAACAGTGCACTATTAAAACTGCAATAAATGGAGGCTTCACAGATACAGTGAGAGTGACACTCCAGCAGCAGTCGTATTGTAGAAACTGCTAACTTGTTTATGGATGTTCTTAATTACTGATCCCTTTTCATGGGCATCTGATTGTTCACCTGAGAGTGGATTTCAAGCATAAGAAGATTAAGAACTACTACTCCAGAAATTTCTTCAGTAATAAATAATCAAGTAATTCTTTATATTTTGTCAAATGTTACCTACCAATTTTGGAACCATAGTCTATTTCTTCATATTTGTGAACTTTATGATTTTAAAAGATTTTCTATAAAAAAAAATGTTGAACATGAAACACCCAATTTATAGTTAAAGTTTCACTTAACGTGCCATCAATGACTGGAAACTTCGAGATGAAATACTAAATATAATTGTTTATTATGCTATTCTTTTCTTCTATGAATTCACTTTATGGTGAAAAGTGAAAAATAATATATTTGTACATAGTATATGTATATTCACATACATTTTATCTCCTTATTGGTAGGAGGTAATTAAGCAGCTAAACTTGGATTCATTCACTATTTTTACTAGGTGTGGGGTGAACCTCCAGTGAATGGGAAACAAAACTGTCATGTCAATAACATCTCTGGGAAGACACACTAAGGATATTTGCTTGGAGAAAGAGACTATATTTACAAAATATCCTTAACTATGTACCCTTGTCTGAAAGGGAGAACAGTTGTTTGTTTGGCAAGAAATATTTTGATTTTGTCACTGAATCTCCAGTGTCACAAGATAATTTGCTGTATTAAAAAAAAATGACGGCAATGAATGCTGGGGCAGGGGGAAGTATAAGACTCGTAAGTAGCCTATTCATTGAGACCAAAAGCAACACTGTTTTTTTAAAATATCAGATGAGGTGAGAATGGAGTGTCTGCTTTACAGAGTCACTATTACTGTTTATTCCTTAAGAGTTAACACTGGCAAGCGTAGTTCATGGCTCACAGTAATGGGCCACCCACTGTTGTACTACTTTGAGTGATGACACTAAAGAGCACAACTGAAGTACATTGTAATCGTGGGTGTGAACAGTCCTTTGACTTCGCCTATAGATTGCATGTTATGCTATTAAGATAGTGCTACCTTAGTAATCTTAACATTGTGACAGTTTTATAAAAGATAATGAAGATGAAAATTGTTAAAATACCAATGCCAACATGATCCAGAGTCATCATCAGTGTTATTATTTAAATGATAAATGGGAAGCCACATCCAGCTGGATTTGAGAGAGAAGTGACCAAGACAGCATTCAGCAAAATATGCAAAAATGAATTTGGGCTAGTGCAAGCTGAAGAAATGGGTAGGAAGCAGATGGATACTGAATCTCCCACATCTAGGTTGAGATAGGTGTGTTGTCTTAAATCAGGCACAGGTATTTGTCTTCCAAACAGACACTAATGCTCAGTCAAAAATATTGTCTCTAAGTTAATATGAGTACACCGTATGAATATACATCATCATATTGTTTCTTTGATGACTTCATGAACCTGAGTAAACTGGCATTTTTTTGTCTTAGTGGGTGCAACTGGAGATGAAGCACAGGAGAGCTTTGATAATGTATGTGTTAGACCCTTCTATCATATAGCTGCTTTGTCAGACCTTTTGAGTGACTATGCTTTCTACCGTATATCACAGCAAGTGTTCAAAGATAGAACAACAAAACTTTCCCCAGATCTTTCATATTTACATCTGAAAATGGCAGTTTCAAAACTCCTATTTTGCTAAATATTTTAATAAAATTATAAAGCAGACCCAGAAAGTCAAATAGGGCATATTGAGAAAAGTCAGTCTACAAAGACAAGCCTGTAGATACAATGTAAATTGATATTTTCAGAGAGATGGCGAGTGATTCCTGTAAGTCTAACCTGCTGTTGGTATTAAGTAAAACTCTGAGTATTCCATTCTCAATGATTTTGTTGAGAGATTATTTGGCTTGAAGTCATTACATTGCACAGACACAAGGGATCAGTGTAATATGAGCTTGATAAGAGTGGAACAGCAAGTCAAAACAAATTTTAAGTTTGACTGAATTCAGGCGCAACACTGCATAACAAAGAAGGAGAATGCACTAAAGGCTTCAGGCAGTTTAGAGAAGTGCTCCTGGAAAAGGAAATGGAGCAAAAATAAGGTATCAAAAAACACAGAAGTATGTCAATTATTTGTTACTAAAAATAGTTAACATCTGTTTAATTGCTCCAACAGTATTTGTAATCTGTTTTTCCCTTTTTAATATACTTTATTTTCTTAGAGCAGTTTAACTTCATAATAAAGTTGAGAGGAAAACACAGGGATTTCACATGTACCTACTGTTCCTACCATGCATAGCCCCCCTCCTATCAGCATCCACTACCAGCAGATACATTTGCAATAATTGTTAAGCTTACTCTGACACATCGTTATCACCCCATATTCCATAGTTTACATTACGGTTCTTTTATAGTGTTGTGTATTCTATGGGTTTGACAAATGTGGAATGAGTTTCAGTGCCCTAAAATCATTTACACTCCCTTATTCTTTCCTCTCTTCTTAACCATTGGCAACCTCTAGTCTTTTTACTGCCCTTAAAGTATTTTCTATCTTGAAAAGATCTTGCATGTTTGTTTTTGAAGAACACTCAGGAATATAGGCTATAACAACTTAAATATCTAACAAAGACTGAAGGATCAAACCGGGGCGGGGGGGGGGGGGATGTTGGCAGCCATCCTTATTACATATGACTTAGCATTTTGTCATTATTGTCAACAAATATGCATGCTTTTCATGTGCACTTTTATCTGACAGCAATTTTTTAAAGATACTCAAAGGTGGAAACCACCCAAATATTCAGAATAGTCAATTCGGTGAATTGAGTTTGGAATTTATGTATTGTGCGGCCTGGAAAATTAGTGAACTACACACGCATACAGCAAGAAAATAAATAAACCTTACCTATATAATAAAGAGTGGGATAAACCAGATACGCAAAAAAGTATATCAAGATAAAGAGGTAAAATAAATTGATGTTTTAGAGCACTGAAAGAAAAAATTTAAGTTTACATTTCTTCATGGATATTCATAGTATTATCATCTTACCATAATTACTATTAATTTTCTTTGTTCACTAGTCTTATAATCATCCTACCATTATTACTATGAATTTCTGCTCACTAGTCCTATAACTGCCCTACTATCGTTACTTCTAATTGCCTCTGCTAATTAGTCTTATTAGTTTGTTTAAATATTTAACAGAAAAGTAAATGGTGTTGGCTGAGATATAATTTTAAATAAACTCTTTGCATTTTATGTTAAAACAATAAAATATATGTATAATTATTATATAAGACCTTAGCGTTTTTTTGTCTAATAAGGCAATGGCTAAGTAGGCTCTGTAAAAAGTTGGTTACACTATCAGAAAATTACTTATCATCACGCAAGCTAGGATCTAGGGGTTTATGAGCTAAAGCTCCCTGGAAAATAACAGATAAGCTATATAGTTTTCTAAGTAATAAAGCAGAAATGTTTTTAACAATTTTTCTTTGAATGTGAAATAATCTAGTCAGCCTCACTGACAACTCTCTCTGCTATTTTGGTCCAGAGCAAAACTTTGACATTACCTCCTACTTCTCTTAATTACTTGTTTCCTTGGAGTTTTTAAAACATTTTAAAATTGCATAAGCTCTCTGATTTCTAGTCTTTATGATGCAGTTGTGTGTATTAACTAAAGTAATATGTGTAAAAAATATGTCATTCGGTATATATCATATATCCTCCACCTGTGGCGCCGCCACCCTGGGTTCTAGTCCCAGTTGCTCCTTTTCCAGTCCAGCTCTCTGCTGTGGCTCCGGAAGGCAGTGGAAGATGGCTCAAGTGCTTGGGCCCTGCACCCCATGGGAGACCAGGAGGACGTGCCTAGCTCCTGGCTTCGGATCAGTGCAGCACATAGGCCGTAGTGGCCATTTGAGGGGTGAATGAACAGAAAAGGAATATCCCCCCCCCCCCTTTCTCTCTCTCACTCTCTCACTGTCTAACTCTGCCTGTCAAAAAAAATTCATCATGTAGATCATTTTCCACATTTTCCCTTCATTTTCTTTTGGCAATTTTATAGTATTGGGTCTTAAATTTAAGTTTTAATCCATCTTGAGTTGACTTTTGTGTGTGTATGATGAGAGGTAAGATGCCTAACTCTTCAAAGGCAAAAAGTTTGGTTTGAAGGAATAGTAAAATAGTAAATACAAATTTAATCTTTATTTTCTCATATAATTATGATTATGTTTTAGTCTTTCAGGTATTATTTCAATTCTAAATTATACCTAAATATAAAATTCAGAATTGTGTCATGTTTGTGCTACTTACTAAAAGAGAGAAAATTGAAAAATGTAACTTACATGTAAGGCTTAGGAATTTTAATATCTTTTCATTCTTAAATATTTGCCAATGTATATTTCCTAACAGTAAAATCACAAACATAATTTATGTTAAAGGTACATTTACACTATTGATTTATGATGCCAGCTGATGAATTTCTATAGTGATAGAATGTTCATGCTGCCTGTATTTAATTTTTAATAGTTATCGATTAGTTAATAGTTAACATTTTTGTTAACTATTAGTTGGGAAATATTACATTTCTAGTTCTTTAGTCTGACTAATGATTAATTATGGAAGAACATGGAGAACACTTATTTAACCTCTTTTTTCATAGACTTCGTAACATATTTTGGGGGGAGAAGAACATATTGAATGCAAATACTAGTATGTTTATAAGCCCCTTAGGAGACAGAAAGTAACAGTAGTTAATAAGTAGTAGTTCATGGAGAAAGGAAACTTAATTTAAAAAAAAATAGAGTTCACTGAACAAAGTTGGGAAATTTTCTCAGAAACAAATTAGTTGGATTTTCACCAGTTTTTTAAGTTGTAAAATTTACATGGGAATATCAGGAAACTTTGGATGGCATATATATAAATCTTACTTATATATGTAGTAATCTATCTATTCAGTCTTGGCCCTCCAGGTACTCTGTGTTTAACAATAGCATAAAATGGTTGCCATAGTACTTCTTTATATGCTACATTAACTACAGTTGTTTAACTTTTAGTAGTCTTCAAACCTTGAGGTAATGGACCTAGCATAACAGGTACATTTTAGATGAACTAAATAAATTAATGAAGCAGATTGGAAAGACCATGTTGACTACCACAAACAGAAAGATGTAAACTGGAATTCTCTAGTATGAGAAACCAACTGAAGCCAAATTCCTTGCATGATGTCATGTGTGGAGATGTAACATGAATCACTAAGGTAGAACTGACCTGTTTCAGTTAACTGGCTTCTTATTATAAACACTTTCTCTTCTTACCACATGTAAATTATGAGCAAAATGGAAAGAATCTGTTGAAAAATGAACTGTTATCCCAAAATAGCTTACTTTGATCATCAAAGTAATTTTACCTACTTAAGTAATCTACATCTGGAATGCAAAGAGAAGGTAAATTCCTATAAAATCTTTTAATTCATAGAAGAGCTTAGGGTAAATAGAATGGCAAGAATAGCAACAATGAATATATCTTAATCTTAGACAATCCTATAATATTTCTTAATCTTTCTATAATCTTTCTTACATATTTTGTAGCAGTGCTGGTAGTTGCAATATGGTAAGTATTCTAAGCAGTAGTTTAAGTATTAAAATAAAGTACTTTGCAAATTTAAATATATTTTTCAGGGACCACTCTAACCATCACAAAAAATGGCTGTTGTATTTTACCCTAAGATAGTTCCAAAGGGAAGTGCAAACTCATTTTAGATCTTAGTTAAAAGATGGAGATAAACACTAAAAATGATATTTGCTTCATAGAGAAGTTAAGTAGGCAAAACATTGCCATCTGAGTATTAGGTAATTTATTCAGAGCTCTTATATGTCTTCATTAAAGGAAAAATACATTACATTTTGCATGCTGTGTAGCTAAGACTTTTGGACCTCAGCTGAAGCTTTTTGGTTGACTTAGTTTTTTAGGCACAAATGCAAATATAAATGGCCAATAAAAGGCGAACATTGCACTGTATTCTAGAGATGAAAAATAAGATATGTTTTTGCCAAATGATGAGATACAATACACGTTATTTTGTGCAAGCATGTTGGCATCTGTTTCATTGTTGACTTGTTCATCAACGCATCTTCACTGATTGGAAAATATTTAGTGGAAGTCTATGCACTTAAACTAGGCAGCGAGGCAAGGTAGTTAAGAAAGCTGATGTGGTCTCTCTGTGTTTTGAATGACCTTAGCTAGTTAAGACAACAAAAATAGGAAGTTTCTTAGATCCTAGGTTAATCTGATACAAGAAGTGTCCGCTATTGAGTTTCCAGATATCTAGGTGTGATAGCTGTGGAGCTACAGGAATTTGACCAGGAAAAGCTTCTCTATTTCTTCACAAAGATACCTGTTGGCCTTTTTATTAATACTGCAAGGAAACTAACTTTTCACTTCCTGAATACTGTTTTGTTTCCTCAGTATTTAATACACACAAGGTAAAAGACCTGTGAATAGTTGCATAGCCTTGGGACCACTCAGACATCATAAAGTGGAGGAAAAGTAACAGACTAGAAATTAGAGAATGGTGCTAGAAAGTCTAGATCTACCTCTCTGGTAGGCCCATTGTTAATGAAAGTAGCTGAATGAAACAATGGGAGTCAGGTTGTTCTGCTCCATGAGTTTTTAGTTGTGAAGGTGAATGAAGGTAAAAAGGGTGAGCTTTATTTCCTGTTTGCTCTTGCTAAGACCCAATGTACAAATAGACTCTGTGTAAAGGCAGCTTCTCTAGGCTTTTTCTATTGACCCAGTTGTGATTTTCTGCATGTTTTATTCAACTCTAGATCTTCTACTTAGATGTCTTACATTTTCAGAATTAATGAGAGTCCCTCATCAATTTACATTTTGAATATAACCATCTCTTTTGGACTCTGTGTGCCAGAGGGATGAAAATCCCAGAAGATATGTTTGGTATAGCTATGGAATACAGGAAGTTGTTGAAACTCTAATCAAGTTTCCATCTACTTTTTCAGTTGTTAAGGTGCCTCTACCCCTAGTTTGTTAGAGCCGATGAGGTCCCCAAGAGAAAGGAGTAGTGAATATTCTCCAGCTCTGTATGAGTGGTTCTCACCCTGAAGGACAAGTGAAGAAGAAAAACAAAATCTCTCATTTAAAGTCTACTGTGTTCTCGTCTCTCATTTTATGCAAGCTTTATTGTTTGCTCTGGAAGTCCTGACTGGTTGCTTAATTAACAGACTGTATTTTTTTTTTCTTTTTTGAGAGGCAGAGTGGACAGTGAGAGTCAGACAGAGAGAAAGGTCTTCCTTTGCCGTTGGTTCACCCGCCAATGGCTGCCACGGCCGGTGCACTGTGGCCGCGCACCGCGCTGATCCGATGGCAGGAGCCAGGTGCTTCTCCTGGTCTCCCATGGGGTGCAGGGCCCAAGCACTTAGGCCATCCTCCACTGCACTCCTGGGCCACAGCAGAGGGCTGGCCTGGAAGGGGGGCAACCGAGACAGAATCCGGTGCCCCGACCGGGACTAGAACCCGGTGTGCCGGCGCCACCAGGCAGAGGATTAGCCTATTGAGCCACAGCGCCGGCCAACAGACTGTATTTTTTCTGGACTGTTTATCCTGATATTCTTTCTCCTGATCTTCTTCCTTTTTTATTTTGTTACTTTCTATACTTCAGGGCAAGTTGTAAGCACATGTATAAAACTTGCATATGGAATTCAAAGATATTCTTCAAAGTGGAAATAACAGTCACTACAGAGGGTGCTTAGATACAGTACAGAGATTTTGTTTTTAGATTTGTACAAACATTAACAGCTCCCCCATGCAATAAATCGAGTTTCTGTTGAAACGTCTAAATTTTCTAAACTAAAATTGAAGCTTACAAAGAAGAAACAGATTGCTTAACATGGCTGCTGAGCAAAGCCCATGTGAGAAACACATGTAGCATTATGCTACTTGCTGCTAAAACAGATACCAATAATCATAATTAAAATGAAAAAAAAAGCCATAAAGGATACTCCTAAAGTCTGGATGTTGTTTAAATTTCCAAAATAGGCATAGATTGAAATATTAGATTATAATTATCTTTTGCTATTCTTCCAATAACTTAAAGGCGAATTTTGAAGAAGGAGCAGGTTGCTTGTGGTTGCTGTGTTTGCATTTGCTCATTGCCTTCGTTGTACCAAGGTTAAAGTCCTTATTAAGCCCTCAGATTCTTAAAGAGTTTTATTTAAATTGGACTATTCTCAGATTATATCTAGAAGCTGCTGTTTCTTTCTTCTGGGCTTAAAGACTCTTAAACAGACAAGATGAAAAAAATCTGTTGCTTATAAAATGCTATGGTGAGTTAAAATTTCCGTAACAGTGCACTTCTAGAGAATCGTTTGTAGAGTGTATGAAAGGAACTCTAGTATTCTCTGGACCACATACATGTGTATATAACATCCATAACTGTCTTGAATTTTTGAGAAAACGTTTTATTCTTTTTTTTTTTAAGACAGGAAGAGTGGACAGTGAGAGAGACAGACAGACAAAGAGAAAGGTCTTCCTTTGCTGTTGGTTCACCCGCCAATGGCTGCTGGGGCCAGTGCGCTGCGGCCAGCGCACCGCGCTGATCTGATGGCAGGAGCCAGGTGCTTCTTCTGGTCTCCCATGGGGTGCAGGGCCCAAGCACTTAGGCCATCCTCCACTGCACTCCCAGGCCACAGCAGAGGGCTGGCCTGGAAGAGGGGCAACCGGGACAGAATCCGGTGCCCCGACTGGGACTAGAACCCGGTGTGCCGGTGCCGCAAGGTGGAGGATTAGCCTACTGAGCTATGGTGCCAGCCAACATTTTATTCTTGAAAAGATAAAATAATATGACTGTGTAAATGTAAATTACAAACTATATTCAGAATTCCAAGTATTATAGTATATCATAATATTTTCTAAATTATAAAATAATGTTTAAAGAAAAATGGAAGTTTTAAAAATCTAATTATAAATTATAGTTTGAGGTGGTGGTCTGAAATTATATTTATCTTGTATTCTCTTTAATATCCTGCTAACATTACTGTAATGATATATATATATATATATATATATATATATATATATACCCCCATTATTTATAAAATGGAATGGGGAAAATATACAAACCCATATCAGTTATATAAAATTGCCAAAAAAGCTCTCTTTTTTAAAAGATTTGTTTATTTTTATTTATTGATTTGAAAGAGTTACACAGAGAGAGGAGAGGCAGAGAGAGAGAGAGGTCTTCCATCTGCTGGCTCACTCCCTAGTTGGCTGCATTGGCCGAAGTTGCGCAGATCCAAAGCCACGTGGATGCAGGGGCCCAGGCCCTTGGACCAGAACTCTAAATTTAAAGGCCAGTGTTTTAAAGTAAATTTTGCATTATTTTGCTTTTAGAAGAGGAGGACTAGGTAACAGCTTATTGAAACTTTGCAACTGTGTACTCAGGCAAAACCTGTTCTTAAATTCTCTCATGTACAATGGTCTCTAGGACGGTCTTTCATTCCTAGGAAGACTCCTAGGGAAATAGTCAAGAATAGCACTGCAAGCACTTTCAAAAAGCATCTTAACTCCAGTTCATATATGTTGAGATGATCGTTCAAAGAGTGGCAGTAAAAAGAAACATCAAGAAAAAATTAGATGAAAAAACAAAAATGAAAGATGACACCTGTAGAAAAAAATAATTTTGGACATCTAAACACTGCTTAAATTGTATTAATATTCTTAGAGAAAATATATTCTTAAAATTCACATTGCCTCACAAAGACAAAAAATATAAAAAAAATGGATTTTTGTAAATTAAAAAGTATTTGACAGGAGGCTCTAGCTTCTGCTCTCTAGATTTGAAGGGCTGAAAGGAGTGCCACTTGCCTCTTTGCGTGTAAAAGAGTCAGATTAACTTTTAATTCATTTGTTGAAACCCACTTGAAAATTGACGTTACATAACAAAGATCTGGTCCCTAATGTAAGGAAAGACAGCACCTGCAAGGAGAAAAGAGATGTGCTGACAGGCTTATGTAGGCTAGACATACCAAGCACCTGGAAGAGTAATCAGTTACTGTAGCTGATGAGATGCTTTATGTCAAATGTGTTATCATATGCAATGTGAAATTTGTAGCAGCACAGAATTCAGGGAAATCTTTATTTTATGAGTTCTTTCTGAACAAATGACAACAAGCATTTTAAAAATACATTTCTACTGAACAAATACCAGCAGTTCTTTTATTGTTCTTTCTGAATAAACACATCAGACTGTCACTGAATATACCAGAAAGACTTCTAAGAAAGTGCTCTATATGTTGCACACATTGGAGGGGGAAACAATACCTATGTGGTCAGAGCAAGAAATTTCAACCACCATCTTTACTTATTCTCGTATGATCAGTGAAGGGAAGGGGACTGTCATGCTCTGATTCAAATTCACTGCAGTTAGGGCAAGGGAACAGGAAAAAACTGTGTTCCTGAACTAGGTGGACAGGGATGGGTACTAGGTCCATAACACAGCAGGGAGAGAGTGAGAACACAGAGAATATCAGACCCTAAGCTACAAATGTGTGGAGCTTGCCTAAAAGTAAGGTTTAATATGAACAAAAACCCAATTTCCCCAGCACCTCATGCCACCAAGCTTTTATCACAGAAAAGCGGAAAACTTCTGGAAGAAGGGTACCAGAGAAGTGTGCAAGAACACTGTTCCTGAATAAAATACAAATAGAGGGTTTAGCACTCAGAGCCAATAGACATTGTGTTGAAAAAATAACACAGTGCTAAGATAGGTTGTCCTATAGAAATTTGAAGAGTGTGGTCCCTGAGAATAACCACAGCTACAATCAACCTCAAATTCATGCCAACTTCCCAACCAGAAAAGACAATATGTGTCAGAGTGGATGAAAATTCGAGTGCAATATATGCTGTCTATAAGAATCTCACTTTATAAAAACATAGTTTAAAAGGACAAGGAAGAAGAAAGGTACATGATGAAATCATGAAACAAAATAAAGATGATACTTTAAAGACAAATAGAAAGCTGCTATTAGACAAGGAAGTCTTCATTTTAAAGAATTGTATAAACATTAGAAAAAGGATATAATAAATTCAAGGTCATTGCTGGATCTAAATTTTTAACTAAAGAGATTTAAAAATATAAATGTGAAAAAGAATGGGGAAAACACAGTTTTGTTTAGTTTGGTACTCCATTCTAAATAATTTGCAGAACAGTTTTGGAGAAAATAGATAAAATAGGCCATGAACATTTCTACTAGCAGTTAAGATGCTGCTTGCATCACCCAAATGCCTCATCGGAGTGCCTAGAGTGATACTGGGCTCTGGCACCTGGCACTGTCTTCTTGCTAATGCAGTTTCTGGAAAGCATTGGCTATACTGGATCAACTGGTTGGGTCACTACCACTTCTAAGGGGAATCTGCATTGAGTTCCTGGCTTCTGGCTTTCCGAATTAAGCCTGAATCTGCCCCAGATGTTGTGATTTGGGGAGTGAACAATATTTTCAACCAACTGAAGCTAATGATTTTCATAGGTTATTTTACTCAATATAATCATAATAAGCTTATTATATATATATTTATGGAATATTCACAAATACCTTATTCTGAGCTATAACATGGAGCTCAACAATATTAAAAGATTTTTAAAATCTTGCATTAGAGCATAGGAATTAACAAGTCAATGAAAGATTTACTGTGTTGACTACTACTACTGATGTAATCTAATGTGCATATGTTGGCATGTATCAACAAATCTCAGGAACTTCTAAGGAAACATGACCTTACCAAGTAGACAAAATAAGTCATCCAAAAACCAACGGTACAATGATTGCTTTGTATATACTTTTGGACAGATAAATTAATATACCTGTTAAAATCAATGGAGTTTGAGATAACACAGGGAAATAATTCAGTTTGTTTTCAGAGACACATGGCAGAGACTGATGTACTTAAACAAATCCCAGTGATTCTTGAGCTGAAGAGTACATGAAGAAACATGAAAAATGCACTAGATGGCAACAGTAACAGAATCGATCAAATGTAAGAGTCAGGGAGTTTGAAACAGTTTTTGGAGTCACAGTCCATGAGAGTTATTGCAACATGGATGGTAAAACTGCCACTGCAGATACCCACATTGTACTTCAGAGTGCTTGGTTTAGCTCAGGTCTGTTCTGCTTTCTATACAATTTTCTGCTGATGACATCCATGGAAGCAGCAGATGATGGATCAAATAGGTGGGCTTCTGCCACACACATGGGTGATTGGGCGATTGTTCCAGGCTGCTGGCTTTGTTCTGGCCCAGCCCTAGCTGTTGATAGAACTTGAAGACTGAACCAGAGGATGCAAAATATCTCTTTCTCTCCCTGAATTTTTTTCTGTAGTAATATATTATAATAGTAATTTTAACAATGTAAAAGAATAGATGTATTCCAAGAAAAAAAATGAAAAGGATGAAAAATAATGAAGAAAGCACATGGAGATTTGGAATAGTCTTAAAAAAGAGCAAATAGTGAGATTATTGGAGCTCGAGAGATTATTGAAGATGCAAGTGGTGTAGAAAACTCATTCAAGGAGTTAATGAAAAAACTTCGAAAATCTAGGTAGAGATACAAGTTTTCAAATTACAGAAATGCCAAAAGCGCCCAGTCAGATTCAACTCAGCTAGGTCTATTGCAAGACATAACCAAGTACTCATGGATTATAAAAAAAATTTAGTATTTTAAGTCAGCAAGAGAAATGAAAAAAATACATAGAGTGTTGTAATTCACCAAGCATCAAAATTTCTCATCTGAAACCTTAGAGGCTAGAATGGAGTGCAGTGAGATAAACCTAAAAGAGGCAGAATAGAAGGGAGAACAGGGGGAGGATAAATGATATTGAATACAAATGCAACAAAATGATTTAAAAATTAGTGTAAAACTTTTAAATATTTTAGTGGAACTAATGCTTATACAGAATGAACAAAAACAGATATATATTGCTAAAAGAGAAAAATAGGTTGTTACTAGAGATGCTACATGTATAAAAAGGACAGTTATTGATTAATGTGAACAACTTTGTGTCCATAAACTCAACATATTAAAGTTGTCATACTGGAAAAATTAAAATATCAAATTTCACTCAAGAAGAAATAGATAACTTGAATGTCTCCATTACCTTTTAGGAAACTGATTCACTTAAAACCCTTCATAAGGAAAATACTAAGTATTTAATACAAATCATTCTACTGATAACTTCTGAGCATTTCACATATAATATTCTCTCCTAGTTAACAGGAGAGAATTGTTGAATTCTGAACTATTTTTATAAGGACATATTGTCCTAATACTGATAACACCAGATATTATAAGAAAATAAATATAAATATCAATGTTACTCAAAAACATAAATATCCTTCACAAAATATAGGTAAGCTGATGAAAATAATAAATAACAAAAGCAATACATCACAACAAAGTAGCAATTATTGCAGTAATTCAAGAAAGATTCAATAATCATATACAAGTAGGAGTCATCATTTTAATAAACTTAACTTTGTAAAACAGCATCAGGATCCTATCCATTGATACAGAGAAAGCATTTGAAAAATCAGCATTAATTGATGATAAGCTCTCTGTAAATTTGGATTGTAAGAAAACTTCTTCCACTTAACAAAGGTAGCCAAAAAATGTTATTATTAACATCATACTTAATTAGGAAGACCTACGTACTTTGACGCCAATAATAGGAACAAGTTAAGAATGTTTTATCTCCTGATCATACTCCAAATTATGCTGGATATTAAAACTAATTCAATAGTCAAGCAAAATAAATTAAAAGCATAAAAAATAGAAATTAAAACTCACAAATGAAATGTTGCATATGTGGATAACAAAAGCAAACAGATTTTTATTAAAATAAAAATGAGCTTTCCAAGTCTCAAGAAAAGAATGACAAGAATATTAATGTTATTTCTACTTAAAGTAATGAGCAATTGGGATTCAGAAAATAAATATATTTTACCAGTGTACAAGACAAAATTGAAATAGAAATATTATGGCAAAACTCAACAAAATACATTATTTTCAAATATTGAACGTGAGTAAAAGTTATAAAAACAAATTAATGAGAAGTTATGCCATGTTGCTAGACTAGAAGTCTCAATATTGTGAAAAAATTATGCCAATTTTGTTCTCTGGAGTCAGTGTAATTCCAATTAAAATTCCAGTAGGATTTTTGTATATATTTGAAATCTGATTTTAAAAATTATTTGGAAAGGAAGATTATATAAATTATAGACAGTTGGAATAGAATGGATAAATGGGTGCATTACTAGTTGGGTAGCTGGATAGTTAGAAAGATAGATGATAGATTTCTAACAGATTACAAACATGCAGCCATGCATAAATAATTAGAGATGTATGTGTATATAGGGATGTCTACACATAACTTCTTAGATGTATCTGCTTAGAAGAACTAGAGGCAATAAAAATAGCACTCCTAGTTCTCAGGTGTTTGTTTCTAAACTGTATAGGAAAAGACCTATGGCTCCTTGGGGAAGCTTTTGTTTTTGGGTCTGTGGCAAGAATGGCATACATCAACTAGTGGTGCCAGAGAACCAAACCATTCAGTAGAAAATATATAAGGGCACATTAAAAGGATTCTAGAGCCAACCTGAAAATACTCCCAGAAGGCAACATTGATGCAATTTGAATAGTGAAGAAGGCATGAAAAAAATGACTTCTTATAGTATCCTAAATGAAGTAAATATCAATGAGTCTATATGGCTCTAAGTAAGTAAATGAAAAAAATATATAAGGAGAAAGCATCTCTTCCTTATAGGAGAATTTAATAGAGGTAGAAGGAATGCAAGATACAAGCAGTTGTTATTAGAATACCCTAGTAATTGTTTGTCATATAGGATATATATTTATATATTGGAGTACTTCAAAAGATCATACAAAAAATTTAAAAGATGAAGTTGTTTGCTACAAAAAATACCCCAGTACAAACGCTACAGGCAAGAGCCATTAATCATGATTAAGTTAGTGACAGTTTGGGCAGAAGTTGTGTTCATATTTTGAAAATAACTTGCACTAATTGCTTAGTGATCATGAAAAGAATAATAGCAATTTTACAATAAAGAATTATGATATCACTTAGCCAAGTAATTGAAGTTTAACTTCATGAATAATACTTGACAGTTACCCTTCAGTAGACTTTAGATGGTACACTAAGAAGGACTTGTCAACTCTGTGTGTCTGTTTTCTACAATTCTTAATGTACTCTTGAGGCAATATCAGACAAAATTGTGCACTATTTTAAAAATTGGCCAAGGTGCCTTAAGCAAATTGTTTGATTATGGTATTGTATCACAGTTGATTTTTTAATTTCAATGATGGATTAATAATCCAAACAAAAACAGGGTAAAAGTTACAATGGAAGTGTCTGTAAATCAAAAATTGTTTTAAAAATATTTTAAAGATTATTTATTATTTGAAAGCCAGAGGCACAGTTGTGCACGAGCTTCTGTCTGCTGGTTCACTTCCCCAATTGGCTGCAAAGGCAAGAGCTGGGCTGATCTATAGCCAGGAGCCTGGAGATGTATCAGAGTTTCCCACTTGGGTCCGTGGGCCCAAGTACTCGGAGCACCCTTCACTGCTTTCCAAGGCACATTAGCAGGGAGCTGGATCAGAAGTGGGGCAGCTGGGACTAGAACCAGTGCATATATGGGATGCTGGCATGCAGGCAGCAGCTTTACCCACTATACCATAGCACTGAACCCAAGTCTGAAATGATTAAAGAATTAAATAAAGTACAAGGACTTTTTTGCTTTAAAATTTTGAAATATAACATTGAGAATTTTTTTTATCTAAGAGCAAAAATCAATGCAATGGAAAATCAATTGATATTTAGTATAAGTGGAAGCAGATCTGTAACAATCAGAAATAATGGAAAATGAAGGAAATACTGAAGGAAATATTAGAATCAAATATTCCTGAAAAACTAAGTCATCTGTTTAAATCTGCTAACTAAATGCTTCATAGAATAAATATTATATCTCTTTTCCTAAACTCATGTAATACATTTTCAAACCCTTGTTGATAAAGATTGCACATTTTACAGAGTTAAAGGACACAACATTAAGAACTAAAAAACAGATAATGTCAGACTTCAGCAGCAGTATATCGTAGTATGCAATATAGGAGAGAGTTCTCCGGATTTTTGACTGAAATAATTTTGAAACCAGAATTGCAAATCTACAACAAAGAAGTATTTGTAAATAGTCTGTCTTAGAATGTCTGTTACCAAGATTTGTTATTTCCAGAAAAAAAATTCTTCAACGTATATTCCTGCAAAATGGAAAGGCATTCAAGAATGGTAAGCAATGAATGACAGAAGTTTCCCTTAGAAAGTATTTCAGGATTTTATAGAATGTAACTAACAGTTACCATGATAAAGTGATTTAGTAATGCTGTTGATATTATATGGAACTTCTATACTGTTTCTGCCAAGTAAAAAAAAAAGTTTACAACAACTGGAAATTCTAAGAAAAGCCAAAAAACTAAGCAAATATCCATGATCCAAACAGAACCAAAATGTATATGCACCAGTGATTTCAGCATAAAAAACGAGAAATAGATTTAACTTAAAAGGACAATGCTGCTTTAAAATTTAACACTTGTGCCAAAATTTAATTTTCTTTATGTACTGACCAGTTCTGAAAAAAATATCAATATGAGTGATGAGAATGCTTTTGGAAATTTTTAATCAAACTGAGAAAACATGGACACTTCAATTTTTATTAGAAAAACTCTATAAATTGATAAAACTAGTCAATAGGAATTTAGTAGCCTGAATGTCATAGGTTGGAAAGTAGAGTAGAGTTTGAGTAGGTAAATGTAGGAGTAATTCTTTCTTTTTTGTCAGTCTTATTTTTTGTAAAGCAAATGGTGTATTTAAAAGGAATTATCTTTTTCTAGTAAAAATTCAACCTAAGAATATTTACATTGAGTCTATAGTACTTTTTGGTAAAATCTTATGTTCATGTAAATGTTAAAAAAGGACAAAGAAGATTTGGCATATGGACTGTAACGTATAAACTAATGAAACTATAGGAATATTCACAGGACTAGATGGATTTTATGCAGAAAATTTTGAACATGTTTTGTGACAGAGTTCTTGTTCATGGTGACTGCTAGGAAAAGAGTTGCAGATTGGTTCCTCTCATATGGGACACCATAACTGTTAGGAAAAGAGATGCAGAAAGCGGGAGGCAGTGTAAGAATTTACAGCCGGACCAGATTTATTAGTATTCGATCTGGCCTGGAGCACCCCCTCTAGGGGCTGGGCCTCTTTATATTTGAGGAGGGCTAGAGATGGGGGTGGGGAGCAGGGGCAGCAGGGTGAGGGAAATTCTTGGAACTGGTCTTTCAGGTGGCCATGGGGGATGGGATATGAAGGCAGTAGGGTGGGAGACCCAGTTGAGACTCAAGGGTAAAGAATTCCTTCCAATGTTTATCTATCTTTTGTGCAATGAGCAAGAATGGCTGAGGCTTATGTCTTTGTTGCATCAGTGACAATTACTGAATTAAAAATATTTCCTAAATTAGTTTACTGTTAGTGTGCCCATGTACATAACTAAATTATTATAACTTAATTTACTCTATTGAATTACAAAAAACATAATGATGTTAATTCTAATATTTCTCTAGTCACATAAAAAAGGCATACATTTGACTTGGTGATTTATTAATTGTTTAAAATTTAGTATCCTCCCAACTGCAAAACTTAAATGATTGAAATTCAATATGGAATAAAGAAAAATCTATCAAAGGAAAATAATTCAATAATGTCACAGATTCTCTTATCATACTTGACAAGCTCAATAACACAAAGGTTTGTCAACCATGCTAAAATGGAGATGACATGTGTAAATGTAATTTTTATTCATTAAATATGTATAATTTGCTCATGCTGTGGTGTAATTTATTTGGTTTTCATTGCTCCTTTCTCTTTATGAAGCATACAGATAATGGACTAAGGCCAGGCAAGTCAACACTGAACAGAGAAAGAGCAACCTCATATAACTATCTGGTGAGGGTATTTTCTTTGAAAATACTGTTTGCTGATTTATTCTGGGAATAAAGATGGAAAACTCTACTCATTAATAACTGGGAATTTTATAAGTATGCTTATAAGACTTATTGTTCCCAAAATGACAAGGACTTATTTTACATTTGTGACATCTAACCTAACATACAGAATTAGGTTTACTGTTTTCTTCATTCAGTTAATGCTTATTCAATGAATGCTTATCATCTTTCCTTGATAACAAGTCAGTTCTAGGTGCTAAGGATGAAGGTGTTTTTTAAAGTTTGTGGAAGAAATTGAATTCAACGATAGATTTATTTTGTTGTAAAACAAAGATTGAAATCCTTGCACATTTTTTCTGTAGTATGTTTTTTTTCTATTAACTTTTTGAAAGACCCCCTGATTTATTGATGAGTCAAGCAACCCTGAAAGAGGTCACTACCTATTGAGAGTGTATTTCTGAGCTTTTAATTATTCTAACAAAATGCCTGAGAAAGCTGACTTTATAAAGATAAAGCTGGGGCCGGCGCCGTGGCTCACTTGGCTAATCCTCCGCCTGTGGCACCAGGACCCTGGGTTCTAGTCCCAGTTGGGGCACCGGTTTTGTCCCAGTTGCTCCTCTTCCAGTCCAGCTCTCTGCTTTGGCCCGGGAAGGCAGTGGAGAATGGCTCAAGTGCTTGGGCCCTGCACCTGCATGGGAGACCAGGAGGAAGTACCTGGCTCCTGGCTTCGGATTGGCACAGCACCGGCTGTAGCAGCCATTTGGGGGTGAACCAATGGAAAAGGAAGACCTTTCTCTCTCTCTGTCTGTCAAACTATGCCTGTCAAAAAAAAAATATAAATAAATATAAAGCTGTATCTTGGCTCATGGTTTTGGAGATCCACGGCATAAGATCAGGTGACCTCATGGCTTGGCATTTGGTGAGGATGGCAGAGAATACATGGAGAGAGTGGCAAAGAGAATACATGGAGGAGAGGCTCACATGGCGAGCCAGGAAGCAGTGATGTTCTGAGCACTGAGTGCCCCAGATAGTCTGAGTCCAGATTCTTGCCTTCCCTGGTGCAGGAGTACAGCTGGGAGTGTAGATAGAGGTGAGCAGAAAAGCATGGTTTATTGAAAGGCAAAGGAATAGTACATATTCAGACAGTATAGTTGACCTTTTGAGAGGATTTCAACCCCTAACCCACAAATATGGGCTGCAGTTGTCCTTTTGTAGGATATGGGGTGGAGCTAAGACAGGCCAGATCGAATATTAAAAGGAGCAGGTGTTAGCAAAATGTCGAAGTCGTATCTGTGGCACGATTTATCCCTGACACCATCCTAGGCTGTAGCCCCACCCCACCACTGCCATTGCTGGAAGCCAGGTGGCCACATGGCCCAACCACCAGTGTCAAGCTCCACTCCCAACCTAATTGGATTCCCTGCTCCTACTTCCCTGCCTGCCCCCTGGCAAAGTTTTAAAAGGACCTGTTCCTGAACACGTGTCTGTCTCTCTGTCTCTCCATCTCCTGACCTCTGTCTGTCTCTGTCTCTCTTACACTCTCCTCCCTCTTTTTCCTTCTTTGCCCCTTCCCTCCGGTCTGTCAGTTTTCCCCCAGTAAACTCTCTCCCTTACTCTGGCGTTTGGTGTGTTTTGTGGTGGCCTTACAGCAGAGCTTGGGGTTGGGGTCACTGTAAGTCAGGGTCTCTGGTGTCTGGTGCTGAGCCCTGGGTCATGTGCAGTCTTCACAGAAGGTGATGAGATTTGGGTGCTGTGCACAGCAAGTTCATGGTGGTCCTCAGCTACTCAAACGCGTGTTGGCTACCTAACTAGCCATTTCAGAGAGAACAGGTGAGATGGACTCAGGCCCTTTAAACAGCCCCCTCGAGCAAGGGGACAGGCCCAGTGACTAAGGACCTCCCACTAGGCCCCACCTCCTAAACACCATAGCTGGATTAAGTTTCCAGCTTCTGATCACCAATAAATTCAACTTTGGGGTTTGAAATCCAAAGTTTGGAAGCCAAATCTTGTTCAAACTGTAACATGGTAACACAAATAGTTACATTGATAATATCAGGTAAAAAATACATTTCCTAAGTCTTGTGTAAAAAACAACTTGTGCTGAAATACGGAATGGTGTTAGCAGATGTCTAGGTTGGCGTTTGTTAAATGCTTTCATAAGATGATGATGCTTACTTTGAATCTTGAAGGAAAAATTCAGTCTACTCATGGGGTTGCAGATGGGTGGGGACTTCATTTTAGATAGAGGTACTGAAACTCTGCATTAGGAAATAGCATGTTTGGTGAGGGTGAGAACATTATAGTGTTATACATTAATAAATAGCTGAAGAGTTATATAGAATATTGTGTATTTATTTATCCTATTCATGTTGAATGATTCTGTTAAGATTTTCTCATTTTTGAAATTCAAATTACTTTTTTTCTTACCTTGAATGTGCCCAACTATACCAGCATTTGACTTTTTCATACTATTTTCATCATGGAATATATATTAGCTAGGTAACATCTTTTTTTTTTCTTCTAACAACAAAGGAATATATGAAGCTTTTAATTTTAATCAGTCATCTTTCACATTTCCCTGTGTGTAATTGCCAGGACGTACATGTACTTAAAGAGAATTTACATAGTGTCTAAAACTTTGCAAAATGCTACTGATATCAGTATAGTGTAGAAGGAATGTTGAGAGGCAGAGCAAATGGAAGAGTCGAAAACCAAGAATGGTGAGTTGACTCGTAATAGCATCAGTAATAGCGTCAACTGTCGTATAGGAGATGGAACAGCCAAAAATCACAAGGATATCTCTTTATGAAGACTGATGGTCTCACACATTCTTAGAGCCAAGGGATTTCTATTTCTAGTGAACACAAGTTTTCCTAGTTAAAGGAGTTTTTTATTTGAATTTATCCTACCCTACATGTTACAATTAGAGGTGTTGTTGCAAAGAAAAAGAAATAAACCTCACACTAGAAAACAGTAGCATTTATTTCCTTGCAGTGAAAATTCTAATGATTCTGTCCAGGTTGTAAGTAGTGCTCTCCTTTTCTGCCTTAATTCCTTATTGATGTGAAGGAGTTCATGCTCACACAAAATGTTTCAGAAAGTGGAAATTTTATCTGAGAGCCTAAAAAAAATTAAGACTTGGTGCTGCTTCGACTAAAAAGAAGGTAAAGACTTAAGGCCTGGGAAGGAAACAACAAATTTGCTGATTAGCCATGAATTTAAATAGGGTAATTTGTTTCACAAACATGGTTCTTTGAAGTAAAAATCATTTACAATATTCCTTTTACACAAAAGTTACAAGATTCTATATAATCAAAAATATAAAGTTTTAACAATGTCTTAAAATCATGTATCTTACAATTATTTTTCTTAATTAAAACATCAAATCTTATTGTGTAGGATTTTTTCCGTTTTTTAAATCTTAATTCTGGAATAAGATACTAATTAAAATCCATTTGTAGGTAAATCAAAAATTAATGTTAGTTTTCTGGGTGACATGTTTGATAAAGAACTTTGATGTTTGTCGTATGTTAATGTTTAATCATGAACACTTTTTTCAACAACCTTGATATATTCCCCAAATAGCTCTAGAATCTCTGATGGAATCAAGTGAAAGATTACAGATGAGAAGTGAAAAAAGCCTTCCTTTCATCCTTGATAGAACAGTGTTTTGTTATTGTTGTGAAAGCTACTGCATTGAGTGCTCTTTGACTGTAGTTATAATTGTGCTGGCTTTGATATTTGTTACCATTCTGCTTTCTTTGATACTAGTATTACTTAATATAGATTTTACAATGTAATGTTGACTAAACAAACAAAGAAAAGGGTCAACTTTTCTTTCTGATACTCTAGGACCAGAAATGGTTTATATGCTTTGTATCTTTGTATGCAAAATCAAAACATGTGGTGTCACTGAAATCTGTTATTGTCTCCATCATCTGAACGGAAGTATTAGCATTATAGTGCTGAGACTAGGAATGATCTTACAATACACATTTTATAATTTCTTCATTCTTCAGTGAGATAAACAGACCAAAAACTGAAGAGTTTTCTCAGTGCTACAACGTTGGTTATTCAGTGTGCCTGGGATGAGATTCCATCCAGAGATGTTTTAATTCCATGCATTGTTCCAGGCACCAGTCATTGCCAAACACAAAGATCAGTAATTTCTGGACATGTTAACATATGTATCAGTAAGTAAAATTGTCTATAAAGTGGCTTCAAAAATTTTTATTACTTGTCATTAAAAAGTTTAATAGTATCCTTGGTGAATGATGTTTAGGCTAAGAGAAAAGTGTTTTCAGGCTTAGATATGCCAATGCTATGACCAAGAAATCAGACCTTTTCTCCTAGTTATTTTGGTATCCAAACACTTGTGTAAGTTACAAGGAGTTTTGGTTCACACTGGTCCCAAAAAGGAAACTCTTTTGTAAGAGTCCAGCTAGATCTGTAGGAGGTATCCAAGCACTCTTCATTCCCTTGCATCTGTGTTGGAAAAAGATTGTAAAATTACCTTTAAATATCTGTTGCTTACTACATAATCAGCATGGGAGGAACAGATGAGAAAGGTGCTATCATGCAACAGAAGCAGTATGGTACACAGTGTGAATGCATTCTAGATATTTTTGAAACCATGTGGTTATTTTGCAATTGGGTTTGAGGTGAAGTATTTTTAGAAAAAACACAAAACACCTGTTAAGGGATGAAAACATAGCCTAAGAGCATGAATGACTTCTAAGCTGTAATTTTCAACATATGGTGGACAAAAGTCCTTGGAGATCAGTATAACAGGTGGACATGTAGCTAAAATTTAGAATGAATCCTTCCTGGCCGGCGCCAATGCTCACTAGGCTAATCCTCCACCTTGCGGCGCCAGCACACTGGGTTCTAGTCCTGGTCAGGGCGCCGGATTCTGTCCCGGTTGCCCCTCTTCCAGGCTAGCTCTCTGCTGTGGCCCAGGAGTGCAGTGGAGGATGGCCCAAGTGCTTGGGTCCTGCACCCCATGGGAGACCAGGAGAAGCACCTGGCTCCTGCCTTCTGATCAGTATGGTGTGCCGGCCGTGGCGGCCATTGGAGGGTGAACCAACGGCAAAGGAAGACCTTTCTCTCTCTCTCTCTCTCACTGTCCACTCTGCCTGTCAAAAAAAAAAAATCCTTCCTATCATCTCTCACAGTCTTTTTTTTTTTTTTTTTTAGATTTATTTATTTATTTGAATGAGTTAAAGAAATGGCTGGGGCTGGGCCAGGCCAAACCCAGCAGCCAGGAGCTTCCTCTAGGTTATAGGGGCCCAACCCCTTGGGCCGTCTTCTTCTTTGCCCAGGCCATTAGAAGGGAGCTAGATTGGAAGTGGAGCTGCAGGTATTGTAGGCAGTGGATTTTCCCATTATGCCACAATGCCAGTCCACTATCTTTCATTGTTAAAATTGATGCATTAATTGCTGCCTCTGTTGACAAATATCAAAAAGTAATAAATTAAGGGCTGGTGTTATGTATCATGTTAAACTTCCACCTATAATTCTTGCATCTCGTATCAGGGTACCAGCTCAAATCCTGGCTACTCTGCTTCTGATTTTGCTCCCTGCTAATGCGTGTGGGAAGCAGTAGCATATTTCCTGTGTCTTTCCTAATTTTCAAAATAATAATTACAGCCTATTTATGGTTTTGTAGACTATTAACAGTTGCTTGTCAGTTCCAGAAACTGGCCTTGAGAAAGTCAGCTGATTTTGCAAAGTAGTCCGCCTCCAGTGAGGAATGACCAACCAGTTGCTCATCACCTGGGCAGAGACCAACATGCAGATGGTCCTATATCATTTCCCATGTTCCTAACCTCCTCTTCAGCTACTCTTTCTATTCCTTTCAAAAGGTCTTACGTTAACTGGAGAACTTGAGTTGATCTTGATTGGGAGATCTTCCACCACCTGAGGGTTTGCTTTTTCAATAAACTGGATTTCTTTTGCATCAACTCTAGTCTGAATAATTGGCTATGAGTGGGCAGTGGATCCACCTGGTATTCAGTAGCAGATGGGTTACCATCAAAGCAAAGGAGGCTCCAAGCTTCCACTGAGTTGAGAAAAAAGTTTTGACTATGATGTCCATATAAAGATCTGTCTTGACAAGGTAAGTTGTAGCCCAGGAGTTTATAAATGATACCCTTGAAGTGGAATCAGCATTGTCTTCAATGAAAATAATGTAGAGTCTCTTGGGCCTGTGGAAAACCATGAGGAGTTTGGGAAAAGGAATAAAATTAGCTTGTGAACCATAAGGAAGTGGTAATTGTTGCAGATATTAAAATAGTAGTAATTGCTTCATCAACTCAATATAGAGTTAAGAAGCATTATATTGATATTGTCTTTAAAAATTCCATTTCATTCATCATATACTGGGTGTTTACTACTATGGAGTTATCAACAGTATTTTTTCTATTTTTCAGTGAATTAGTCCTTTACTGATTTTAAGTCTTTCCCAACATATTGATGATTACTGTTGTCTCTAATCTGTCTCATTCCTGCACTTGTAGTGTTCCCAGCTTCACACCACTCATAAATCCCAGGCTACCTTTCTGGTTCCTCTGCTCTAACATTAAAACCTTGAGTACAATTGGAGGAAAATATACAGCTGTTGAACATACCAGTACTGTACTGATTTCTAATTCCAGCTGTCATTTACTCTTTGACGTATCCTTGTGTGTCTATGTAGAAATCCTTATGACTTTTTTTTTTTAAGATTTATTTATTTATTTGGAAGTCAGAGTTACACAGAAAGAGAAGGAGGGGCATAGAGAAAGAGGTCTTCCATCTGCTGGTTCACTCCCCAAATGGCCACAATGGCCGGAACTGTTCCCATCCGAAGCCAGAAGCCAGGAGCTTTTTCTGGGTCTCCCATGTGGGTGCAGGGGCCCATGGATGTGGGCCATCTTCTGCTTTCCCAGGCCATAGCAGAGAGCTGGATTGGAAGTGGAGCAGGTGGGAGTTGAATCAATGGCCATATGGGATTCCAGCACCACAGGATTTTGGGGCACAGCGCCAGCCCCAAAATCCTTATGACTTTCATCTTTCTCAGTGTCATGGTTCTATCTGTGATCACCACCGTGGCTATTAGTGATCTCATGGTTTTACCATCTTTTTAAATATGGGCATTTCACAAAGTATTGTATATAAATAGGGTGTTTGTTTTCAATATTCTTTGCCTTTGATAGTTTGAATTTCTTCTTTATGGCTTGACTTTTGATATTGTCTTTTCCTGTAGGTTAACTCACCCGTGTTCATAATTTCAACTCAGCAATTAAACCATGATGACACTCAGACTAAATAAGTATGCTGGCATCTCTCTCAGTTTTTGGAAACCTATTAACAATAGCTGTGTGGTTGTCCTTAAGTAACAATTTCAGTCTCATTGATTTCAAAATATCTAGCAACATAACCTTAGTATAACAGCTAATTTCTTTCTGTTTGTTCTTTCTTGTTTAATTGTATAGGTGAATGACATTACCCTCTGCTGAGTTGCTTAGGTACAGTTGCTTAGGTAATATATCTGAATTTTATTATCTCTGTTTCCATACCAAATTTATGCTTACATCTTTTTTTTTCAGTCTCTTTTTTTCTGATTTTGATGTTTTCCTTGCTTTCTAAAATTTTTTTAAATTTTTTTTACCTAATCTCCAGGACTTTTCCTTTCATTTAATGTATTTGAAATGTGTAGGCAGATTTCTCCCTACCCACCTAGATCATAAATCTAGTGACACGCTTCTGCTACTGAAAATCCTTTCTTACTTCCCCATTTACCTCAGAATTAAGGACAAACCAGCCTACCAGCCTTGTCTCATGCTTGTTGAACCTACAGTAGTTCTGCAAACACTCCAGTGTTTTCTTGAGCCTGTTAGATACTAGATATCCTATTCTGTTTTCCACAGCCATCACTTCTACTCTCTTTCCAATCTCACTGTTATCTTTTCAAGCATCTCTCCTTAAAGAAATAAACAAAGACCCACTAATTTTATGAAATTTGAATTAGTTATAATTCTCCTGGTTTCTGTTTCTATGTTTTTATGGTATTCAAGGTGTGTAACAAGCTCTTTATAATCTCAAACTGTATTTTCTTCAATCCATACTTGTAAGTAACTGATTATTAGCACCCCTGTTCATAATGAGTAGACAAAGTGGCAGTTGAACAAGACTAGATACAATAGTCCAAGGGTAGAAACACTGAAACTTGGAAGAAAAAAAATATGGTTTTGAAGAAATAAAACCGTAATTGTTTCTGAACAAATAAGTGGATCTTTATTTGGCAAAAGTTTCAAAAGAAAAATTAAAGAATGGCAGTGAGATTTCACAATTATCAATCTTACTGTGTATTTTTAACACAGGTTTACGTTTGGGTAAAAACAATATCAAAATTAGCGGCTTTATGACACACATCATAATGAATCTTTGTTCCTGTGGCAAATTCCTGTGTATGTTTACAAAATTGTGAGACACTGAAACAAGCATCTAAAATTATTATTTCTCTTCACTCGTTTTATATTAATCTTGACAACTCTTTAAGTCTACTTTGTTGTGTGCAAATATTGGTTCCAAATGAGTAACATCTGCTTTCTTGTTTCATTAAAAAAGTATTATATCTAAAATTGTTCACAACAAAATTATTCATAGGAGAGGACTGAAACTAAAGGTAATTAGAGTTAAGTTGAATTGATTCACTAGGGACTATTGTCTAGAATTTAACTCCTAATTTGTATTTTTCTAAAATTTAAAACTATTGAAACGTTTATTTACATGAAATCTTACAAAAAGGCAAGTTTTTTTCTGGATTACAGTTCTTACTTTGATATTATAAAATGTCTCCAAGTAAAACATCATAGAAATATGTATTTGGAAAAATTTATGTATGTATGTATTTATTTATTTATGGAAAGAACTCCATTTACTGATCCACTTCCCAAATGCGGAAAAAAGTCCCTGCTTGGGGCTTGACCTGGGGACTGGGAACTCAGTCTGGGTCTCCCACATGACTGGCAGGCGTGAAGCTATGAGGTAGCATCATCTGCTGCTTCCCAGGGAGCATCAGCAGGAAGTCGGAATCAGGAGCAGAACCGCACTCTACTATGGAATGCTGCTGCCCCTTGCGGCATCTTAACCACAAGGTCAGACACCTTCCCCAGGAAGATAGTTTTAAGATCATCCATGTTCCTCCTTTTTTAAAGATTTATTTTATTTATTTGCAAGGCAGGGTTAGAGAGGGCAATATAATAAATAGACATCTTCCTTCCACTGATTCAGTCCCCAAATGGCTGCAATAGCCAGGGCTGGGTCAGGCCAAAGTCAGGAGCCAGGAACTTCTGGGTTTCCCACGTGATTGCAGGGGCCCAGGCACTTGGGCTGTCTTTTGCTATTTTTGCCAAGGCACATTAGCAGGGAGCAGGATTGGAAGTGGAGTAGTCAGAACTTGAACCGGCACCCATAGGGCATACTGGCATCGTAAGCAGTATCATCATAATGCTGACTTCAAGATCATCTATTTTTCTTAAAGCACAAACTGAGTGTGTAAATGTTATCAAAACTGTATATGGTGCAAAAATAACTTAATCCTAAGTAACATTTTCTTTCATATTCTTGTTGGTTCTTTTAATCCATACTTTCACAGTTCCTGATTTGTTTCGGATATGTTAAGTGTGAGAAATTCAATAGTAATTAGAAGCCACAAGCAAACAATTAATTCTAACTCCTTTCATGGACTGTATGTTTAATTACAATTTTTATTTGTGTATTTTGAAAGTCAGAGTTAGCGAGGCCTTCCATCTACTGATTACTTCCCATATGGCCACAATAGCTAGGGCTGAGCCACGCTGGAACCAGGAGTTTCATCCAGATCTCCCATATAGGTAGTAGGGGCCCAAATACATGGGCCATCTTCCTCTGCTTTACCAGGTCATTAACAGGGAGCTTAATAGGAAATGTAGCATCTGGGACTTGAACTGGTTGCCCACGTGGGATGCTGGTGCCACAGGAGGTAGCTGTAACTGCTTGTGCCACAAAACTGACTCCAATTATTTTACTTATATAATGTTAGCCTTCTAGAGAAAGAACATTACCCTATATCCAGATAATGATGGAGTACTTATCATATTTTATAATTACTGTGCTGTGATAGAAGTTACAGACAACCAAAATCTGTACCATTTCTATCAAATGTCCTAACTTTCGATATTTAGATAAAATTAAAACAAGTTCCACTTACTCATGAGTCCCTCAGATATGTGAAGACAACACCAGTATTCTCTTTTACGTCTGTAAGCAGTTTTGGAGAGGCAGATTTTGATTTACAGCATGAAGTAGTAACATTTACATCCATCTTTAAATGCAGAACTTCAATATATTTCTCTCAAATTTCATCATTCATCTTATTCAGCATGTCATTCTGTTGAAAGTACTTTTTTTTTTTTTTTTTTACAGGCAGAGTGGACAGTGAGAGAGAGAGAGAGAGAAAGGTCTTCCTTTTGCCGTTGGTTCACCCTCCAATGGCTGCCGCGGTCGGCGCGCTGCGGCCGGCGCACCGCGCTCCTCCGATAGCAGGAGCCAGGAGCCAGGTGCTTTTCCTGGTCTCCCCATGGGGTGCAGGGCCCAAGCACCTGGGCCATCCTCCACTGCACTCCCGGGCCACAGCAGAGGGCTGGCCTGGAAGAGGGGCAACCGGGACAGAATCCGGTGCCCCGACCGGGACTAGAACCTGGTGTGCGGAGGATTAGCCTGTTGAGCCACGGCGCCGGCCTGAAAGTACTTTGAACCATGATTGTTTAAATTATTAAATTAGTTATTCTATATTCCTTTAAGCTAGAAGCTTGAATTTTTTTGATGTTTTCATATGATAGGTCTAGGTGGTCAAAGATTAGTTTTAGACTGTTGCTCTCATTTTTAGTGATAAATATTTCTTAAAAACTCATTTCAAATATCACAAGTTCACTTCTGTTTTTTATTTTTCATTTGGGGAGAGGGAAGTCAACAAATGTTGCCATGTGTGTACATACATCCACCTATGTCAACACACATACCTATATATATGTACCTGCATACATACCTTCACACACCATTAGTTTGTATTTTTCATTTTGAAGACAGACTTATTTCACATGTGATGTTGAAATAATAATGGACTTATCTGATGTCTACTTATCACAAATTCTAAATTACTGAAAGACTAGGTGACTATAATTCCACTGATTTTCTATAATCACTTTTATGCTATCCATTACTTATCAGTCTATTTCTTCTCTTTAAAAGCTGTACATGTTGGAAGTAAATATATTTCATTCTGTTACTATTGGCACTGGAGCCAAAATTAAACTACAGAGCTGGAAGGCAGATTTCAAATTATATAATCAGTGCCAAGCCTTGAAATTCCCAGCAAGTGACCATATGTTATTGATATTATCTAACTCAATGGGTAATTTTCTTGCTAATAAATAGGTTCTTTTGCTTCTGCCTGGAAGGAAAATAATATCAGGCTATGCATTCAATGATTACAGTAAAGAATTATTTTTCATTTAAATTCATTTCATCCATATTTCTGATATTGCTGCTGCTACTAAATGAAGGAAGGGATATCCAATGTAACACTGATTGCCAAATGCATGCTTATGCTTGTGTCCTTGACCCCGCCTCTTTTGCAGCTGTTTGCTTTCAGGAATGGAGTGCACCTGTCATTGCTTTGTGTTCAGTTGATACTGGTTTTGAAATGAGATGAATGTTCATAAATATGCAGATAGGAGATGAGTTTCATCTTGTTTTGTTCCAGAGAAAAATTCTTTTATATGGTAAAGAATTGATAAATTTTTTCATACAAATTCAATGATAAATTTTTTCACACAAATTCAGTGAAACAAGGTAGCATTTCTACAAAGCTATCCATATTTCAATCAATCCATATTTCATTTTAACAGAGAATAGAGACATCCAAATAGCCATTAAGTCATGGCACCCATGATTTAGATAATTTTTTTGTTTGAATTGGTTTTCAGTTAATATCATATCTTTAAAATATTTTGGATCAGAATTTTATTAGGATTCTTGTAAGTGACAAGGAAACTTTTTAAATGAAGTCATTTGAAAATTGAGTGACAAGTTCAGACAAAAAAATGTGACTGCCAAAATAATCACAATAAGGAAACATAATAAGGAATAAAAGAGGAGCTAAAGATGCCTAAGATTAGCAAGACTCCTCACACTGACTACTGGGAAGGAGTTCTTCAGGTACACTGGGTTGTTTGCTGATGAGATGCATTGCTATATAGACAGGACAATGGGAGAGAAAATACTGTGGTTCAGATGATTGCTCTAATGGAGAAAAATGTCTTGGTTGTATAGGCAGGCAAGGCACCAGAGGTTTCCACATGGATATAATTATTGCTTTTCCCATAAGTCAAAAGAAAAACTGACTTCAAAAACTAGGGGAAAGAGAGAGGGAAGTATCACTAAGATGTGCTAACATACCCAAAATGCAGGTATATAAAGTAGACAAAATCTGAAAAATGTTATAATATTTCATATTAATACTATACTCCCTATAATATTTCATATTAATACTACTTATAAAATTTGTGGAATTAGCAAGTGAAAACCTAATTTATAGGTGTTTAAGATTTTCCATAAATGCCTTCTAACTCTACTGATTGCTGTTACAACTTTATTTATGCATGAAGTAATGAGTTAATTGGTAGTTGTCACTGAGTTAGAATACTAGAATACTGAGCAATAAGTAATTGTTATGCATACCATTTTTCCTTTCTTCTATTTTTTCTTTTCCAAATCTACAATAAAAAATATTGGGAGGGTGGGAAGGATGTGGGGAGTATTCTTCGTTGTATTCTTGCCATTGTATTTATGGATTATACTGAATCTATTGAAAGCTAAAAAAACAAAAACAAAACCTTAAACTAAAAATTAAAAAAACCAAAAAAAATTAAAAGTAAAATAGAATTAGTCTGAGTCCATATTAGTTTTCTTAGCCTTTGCATTTGAAAAAAAAGTCTGCCTATTGTGAAAACATTTTTAAATCCCATCAGGGGTTATTCAGCTCAATGGCAGACATGTATCATGAAATCCCTTTCAGTCAGAAATAACAAAGAATACCCTTCCCCTTGGGACACTGTTTAAATGAGTTTGTGTTCTCATATAGCAGTCAACCAGAGTAGTGGAAAATAATCATTCATTATTTCTCTGAAGAATTAAGTCATTAACACTTTGTGGCTCCTCTTTTTTTTGTCACTCTTACATAAATGTTTTATATGCTGATCTACTATAACATGCAAAATTTGAAGTGTTACTCAGGTGCCAAAAATATTGCATTTCAATAACAATGATTTCTCTTTTGATGCTGTTTTATGTAGCTTAGTTGTGAGAGCAAAGTCAATTACATAATGGCTTAAAAAATATTAAGTACTAATAAAATAAGAATAAAAAGTCACTAGCATAAAGCTGGAAAAATTTGTTTTTTCATCTTCATACATATATACATCAAAATGCTTAGTTTTCTCATTCTGGCTTCTTCCATTGTAGTGCTTAAGAAAAGCCATCCACCATCATAGAAAGAAAGTGAATATAGTATTTATTTTATCTTAAATTATGATTTTTAATGAAACAAAATTTATTATAGTAGATAATAAAAGCAAATTTTGTATTTCAGACAAAAGTATTGTTTTCAATAGTATTTATGCATTTAAAAACAAATAAAGTAAAAATATGAAAAGTGCAAAAAGAAAATCTTTTTACCACAATGTTTCCTTAAAATTAATGATTCTACTATTAAGATGTGTCTCAGATTTAACCTTTTATCTTATAGTCTGTCCTGATTTTCCGTAGCGTTTTTAGAAACTCTCTTTGCCTTGGTATTTCTCATCCGAAATATTTTCAGTATTTCAGCCTGGATACTTTATCTTAAGTCTTATTGGCGTCATCCAACAGTGCTTTTCAATAAGTTCTTTCTGAGACCTTGTTTTCCTCTCTCTGCGTTAGCGCTATGGGTCCCGCAGAATGACTGTTTTCTCTCAGCCTGGCCTTCTCCTTCATTACTCACCAGAAGGAAACCTTTGTTAGACTTTCTCACGTCTCTCTGCTCCCTACACTTTCTGCTACTGTTCACTTTCTTGTCTTTGCTCATGCAGTGTCCCCCAAACTGTCATCTCTGTGTTACATCCTTATTACCTACTGGGGTGTTGAAGATGATTCAGCTCTGAAATATAAGCACCTGTGACAAATTTCTATAAACCCTCTGATAATTTACTGTGTGGTTTCCCTCCCCTCTTCCCTTCTTCACCCAGTGCTTTCGGGTCTCCTTACTCTCATTTCTTTTTGAAATGTTTGTTTATTTTAAAGGCAAAGCAATGGGAGGCATGCAGGCAGTTGGGGGGAGAAAGAGAGATTGCATTCATCAATTCATTCTTCCAGAGTCTCACCTAAGCCAGGTCTGAGCCAGATTGAAGCCAGGAGCCAGGAACAGTGTCCTGGTCTTCCACATGGACGGCAGAGTCACAAGTGCTTGAGCCAGCAAAGCTGCCTTCCCAGTCACATTAGCAGGAAGCTGATAAGAATCGGAGCAACCAGGATTCAGACTGACACTCTGACTGGTACGGCCAGGTTTGAAAGCAAAAACTTATAAATAAATCCTTTAAAAAAAGGGGGGCGGGCAGCGCTGTGGCATAGGGGGCTAAGCTGCAGCCTGCAGTGTCAGCATCCTATATGGACACCAGTTTGAGTCTTGGCTGCTCCACTTCCCATCCAGCTCTCTGCTATGGCCTTGGAAAGCAGCAGAAAATGGCCCAAGTTCTTGGGCCCCTGCTCCAGCGTGGAGACTTGGAAGAAGCTCCTGGCTTCGGATCAGTGCAGCTGCACCATTGTGGCCATCTGGGGAATGAACCAACAGATGGAAGACCTCTCTGTCTCTGCCATTGCCACTGCCTCTGTCTCTTTGCAACTCTGCCTGTCAAATAAATTAATAAATCCTAAAAAATTTTTTAAAAAAGCTTAACCTTGTGCTCCATGCTGGCCTACCTCTCTCCTTTATTTTCTTCTGCTTACTCCCTTCTTCCTTCCTTTTCTTTCTCTCTCTCTTTCTCTTTACCTTTCAGTTTTTGATGACAGTAGCTAAACATCATTAAATTTGTCTATTACATAAATAGCAAAAAAAAATTAATGGCATTATAAGTCCTTGTTAAAATAAATGTGTAGTGGGTATTTTCATGAAGCATACAAATGTTTTTTGACTAATCCTCTGTAAATATATGCTCTGAGGCTAGATATTAACAGTTTTTGAAATTTGAAGAACAATGACTTAAAATTTGAAGGAAGCTCATGGTTTCTAATGTCCTGGTAATACAGTCAGGTGATCTGATAAAATATTTGTTCCCAAAAATAATTAAATGTTTGATACTTTGTTACACAGCCATAGATAATGAGAAGACTAGATTCCAAAAGACATTAAGAATGTTGACTCAAGAAGAGCATCATTTGATGTGATGCACAGAACCAATAGATGTGCTCCTAAGACAAGATTGTAAATGCTTTGAGTAGACTGAGGCAGGGCCATAACACTGGTGGAGGCTTAAGTTATTATCAAAATAGAGTATCAAAATGTTTCACAGATTGGACAGGAGCTTCCTCTGGGTCTCCATCGTGGGTGCTGGGGGTCCAAGCTCCTGGGCTATCCTCTACTGCTTTCCCAGGCCACAGCAGAGGCCTGGATTGGAAGAAGAACAGCCGGGATTTAAACTGGCACCCATATGGGATTCTGGCACCTCAGGCAGAGGCTCAGTCCACCATGCCACAAGGCCCCTGTACTATATGCTTTTTAGCTTATAAATCTTGACTCACGATGCTCAGCATCGTTGGCTAGAATGCATTATCTCTTATTCTTTATATTTTGAAAGTATTTAAAATGTTTGTAAATTGACTACCCATTTCCATTCACGAGAATGAGTAAATTATCCACCTGGCAAAGTTGAAACTGTTTAGAATGTCAGTCATACCAGAATCTCACAAATATTCCTGCTCCAGGGGAAGAGAACTTTCAGACATCTCTAATTATAGAGTATCGTAAAGTGCAATGAAATAATCCTTAGATCTTCTTTTAAAAGCCTAAATATTTTGTTCTATTACCAGATTTCTGAACCTACACACTTTTTGCAGCATTATCATGCAAGGAAATTTATTCCAGGTTCTAAATATTAGACTTGCAGACATTCCCAAGCACGTTTCATTCACTAACTGAGAATACTGTGGAATCTGATTGATCATTCAGCCCCACAGTAACATTAAAATTATAAAACGTGAATTTTAACTATTGGGGATAACATTTTATACAATGTTTTCTGGTGTAACAAATATTAAAGCCAAACACTCTGGGGAACAGGGAATCATATAGGTCAGATGATCAGATCACTCATATCATTCAGACATGAAATTCATTTTTGTAGAAAGATAAATATGGATCTCCGCGCATCTATTCAAACTCAGACTCTTAAAGAACATCATGATAGAAATATTGGCTTTTTTGATTATTTCATAATATTAGGACATTTTAAAAATTTGTGTAAAGTAGAATTAAGTAAGTTTATTTTGATGCAAATTTTGAAATGCTTTTGGTATATGCATTTTGAATTAACTTCCTGAAGACCTTGCATATATAAATTTTGAAGTATTTGATAAACCATTGTACCATTTATTAATGCTTAAAATTTAGAAGATTAACCTATCTCTAAAAAAACTATGTAGGAATAGAAATTAAAATAAATACTTTATTGAAAAGTATTCTATAAAGCCTATGGCCAAGTGGAATTATTTTTTAGCAATACTTCTTTTAAAAAGTTTCTTCTACCAAAACGTGTTCTATTTTATATTTCTGTTTCACAAATAATATGCTTGTAGTCTATTACAGTTTTCATGTGGTTTTTAGGTAACAAGACATAATTATGGTATCCATTGCTTCCAGTTTCTTGCATCTGTCTTAAAAAGACACGCAGAATCATAGAGAGGGGCATATTTTCCTTTGACTGATGTATTCCTGGCTTTGCATTTCTCTGAAAAGCTGTTGTAATATTCCTATGAGCTGATTAGGGAGCTTGTCATTTCCGTGATCCTCTGGAGACTGTCATGGGCAGCAGAATCAAAAACAGGTTTACAATTAATGAGGCAGAAGTCTATTGTGAGAAGGAATCTGATGAGTGCTTTCAGCAGCTGTCATGGGAAAGATTTCATATCAAATTGATTAGCCTGGCTCTCATTCAGATAGTCAAGCAGTGTGTAACGAAATTTTGAGACAGCATTTTAAATGCTCATGCCTGTAAACTTCAGAATGGTATTGACTTGTCCACGTTATATTATTTTAAGCAAATTTCTATAAAGTCAGAAGTTACTTTAATATCACAGTACTTCACACAGTCCATGTTTCATTAGAAAAGGATGATGGTATATCATGAAAATGTATTTCTTCACAGCCAATGTATTATCTAGGAAATGTTTTCTTCCCATTTGGCTATTCAGAGAAAATCTTTTTTGAAGATTTATTCTTTTATTTGAAAGATCAGTTAGAGAGAGAGAAAGAGAGAGAGGGAGAGGGAGAGGGAGAGGGAGAGAGAGAGAGAGAGAGAGAGAGAGAGAGAAATAGCACGCACGCACACGTGCAGGAGGGGTAGACAAAGATATCTTCCATCCATTGGTTCACTCCCCAGATGGCTGAAATGGCCATGGTCAAGGCCAGGCCAAAGCCAGGAGCTAAAAACTCCTTCCAGTTTTCCTATGTGGGTGGCAGGGGCCAAACTTGGGGCTATCCTCCACTGTTTTCCCAGGGACATTAGCAGGGAGTGGGATCAGAAGCAGAGCACCTGGGACTCCATCCAATGCCCATTTGGGATGCCAGAGTCACAAGCAGTGGTTTAATCGATTATACTACAATACCGGCCCCCAGAGAAAATACTTAAAGGGAAATATTAACAATATTTTCCAATCTCTAAGAGTGTTCTTGAATCAAATTGTCTCAGTGATAGTATTGGCTGGCACTGAGTTTCTTCCACGAAATGCAGAGGTTTATATCATGAATATGACTTGAAATATCATTAAAATATTTTGGATCCATTAATCTAGTGAACTCTTGTTGAGCATTACCTAAGCGCTTGAAAGAATGTAGTGAGTAAGATTGACTGGTTATTCATTCTGTGATATATGGAATGCAAGATTATAAAACTCTTCAATGATAGGAGAACATTGAGGTAACCTGGAGCTTGAAGATTTTTAGAAATATTTAGAAATTTTTAGAAAATATAGAATAAATCTAACGCTAATTTTTATTTCATTATAATTTAAACTTTTTGCCCTTTGAAATATACTCTTAAGATGAATGTACAACCCACAAATGACAAAGCATTTGCAAAATCTTTTCTGATAAAGTACTTTCACTGATAATATACAAACAACACCCATAGTAATAGAACAAAAAATACTGAACTAGAAATGTGTGAAATTGCTTTAGAGATATCTTTACAGAGAACAAATACAGATGGAAAGCAGACATATAACAAAATGTTGAAACCATACATCAATCGGGGATTGCAAATTACAACTAGATTGAGAGACATCTATACACTATTAGAATGGCTAAAATATAAAACATCCCACCAAATGCTGGCAAGGAAGTGAAACAAGGGCAACCCTCATTCATTGCTTGAATTGGGGGAATCTTTGAAATGTGTAAAGATCAGTGATGCTGGAGAAATTTGCTTGAAAGCAAACGCACTGAAGTGAGTCTGTACAGCCAAATGGAGGATGCATCAGTAGGGTATTGTACGATTGAAATTCTTTGGCGAACTCTTACAAGGTAGTGCCTAAATTTACTTTACGTTTAAGAATATCACTCTCTGAAAGACTTGAATTGAGAGAAGTATCCATGATAGGCACAAGATCATTTGCCACTTGTAGTTCAGTGGTGGTGTGAAGTGACAGTTGGAAATAGGAAATACCAAAGATTTCTGTTCTGCAGTAGAACTTTTCTTAAAGCTGTCTAATTTAAAAGGTGAGAAATATACAAATATCTATTTATTTATTACTGTTGTCTATTATCTGTGTTCTTTAGAAACAAAATTTGCTCTCCTACCATTTAAACAAAGATTCTGATTTTCACTCCTGTTTATGTGTTAGGGATATATGTATTAGAAATTCAGCAATTTTCCTAAGGTTACATCGGAAGTGTCACTTTGGGTATGTGCAACCAATATTTTCTGGCCAAAGACACACTTTTTTTCTCTGCACTTGATACACAAACCAAATTGCACAAGACAGGCAACAAAGAATGAAGGAAAATCTGTCCTTTCCTTTCTTACCTGTGCACCTTTGGCACTTTTGTCTCTCCAGTGAAGTCTGCAAACCTTGCACAACAACCTGGCCAGTGCCTACTTCATTTTGTGTTTTGATTGTGGCCATGTCTTTTGGGGAAACTTTCCTGATCAGACAGTATTCCTAGATCTGCAATATTCCTAGATTGCTCTTCTTAAGTGTTCCTTACCCTTCTTAAATCATCTGTGTTGGAATTGTGCTAGGATAGCACAACTGGCCTTAACCTTGCTCTAAATTGTATATGCACAAGGACAGAGTTTGATTTTTTTCTCTGTTGAATTCCTAAGAAATAGTGTATACAAGACACTTATCACTGACTGACCTATTCAGTGAACAATGAACAAGTGGAATGACCCTTGAGAAGATTTCAAAGGTTAAAGGACAAATTGTTAAACAACTTTTTGAAGCAAATTACCAAAGGGTGGCTTGCATATATATTTCCAGGCCATCTCATTGAACGCTACCTTGGGTATCATAGCTTATTGTTGAAGATTTTATGACTTTGGTATACACAGAAGGTACCTGTGACTGTTATTACTATTTTAAATAACATAATGATAACAACATGATTCTGTTTAGATTTTTCATAAAATAAATCAGGGTACTTGGGAAATTTGCCAAATATTATCAGTATTATCAGTATCAGTATCTTACCTTGCATTATATTTACCTCTTAATGACTAATTCAAAATGACATGTAATTACTATGTACCATTAGCATTTAACTGAAATGTCTTCTTTTCAGTAGTTCTATATATTCCCTCTGTAACCATGTGACAATTTTTCCTCAACCTCAAACAACTGCAAATGTTAGAGAACTAGCCTGGGTCCAACAGATATGCTTACCTGATGGTTTAATAAGGCAAGCTAAAATATATAGATGTAAATCCAACCATCAAACACAAAAATATGAGTATATATCTCTTGTGTACCAGGTGACTGTAGAAATTTTAATATTTTTAGAAAGTTTTGGGCTGGTGCTGTGGTGTAGCAGATTAACGCCCTGGCCTGAGGTGCCAGCATCCCATTTAGGCACCAGTTCTAGTCCCAGCTGCTCTACTTCCTATCCAGCTCTCTGCTATGGTCTGGGAAAGCAGTAGAAGATGGCCCAAGTCCTTGGGCCCCTGCACCCACGTGGGAGACCATCTGGGGAGTGAACCATCAGATGGAAGACCTCTCTCTCTCTGCCTCTCCTCTCTCTATGTAACTCTGACTTTCGAATAAATAAATAAATCTTTTAAAAAATTTATATAAGGGAAACAAATGTCATGTATTTCATATATACTGTTTTAATAGCATAATGGTACTTCCCAGCCTAGCCTCCCTCCATTCCTCATTCCCACACTCTCTCCTTCCTTTCTTATTTTTCTTTTAATTTTTATAATGACATGTTTTCAATTTACTTTACAACCATAATCTTAACCCTCTATTCAATAAATAATTCAACAAATACTAAGTAGAAAAACACTGTTCCTCAAGAGACAAGGGCTATGGGAGTGTTATGAAAAAAGATAAGAGAATAAACATTTAAAGAACATTTAATTTTCATAGGAATTTCAATTTTGTATAAAGAACAATTTTGAGAACTTCTCCAAGTATCCATTGTTGGGATTGTCTTTAGAAAACAGTGTACTTCTTACTGTCAGAGAAGCATTGAGCATACCGGAAAATCTAGCTGAGTGAAGATGGACATGAAACCAAACCAGATTGCCTCATTTCATACCCTGTCCCCCCACTTACCACTGGGTACCTTGCTCTGATTACCCAGCATCCCTGCCCATATAAACAAAAAAAATTGTGCCTACATCACAGAATAAAATAAGTACTAACTGTGTTTTTAAAAATCATAGCGCAACATCTGGCATAGCATAAGTGTTAAGCACATGTTATCTGTTCTCATTCAGAAGAAATACATCATTTTATACATCAAACTGCTAAGTAAACTTATTTTTAAATTTATGTTTTCCTTAAAGTTAAACACACATCAGTCTACTTCTAATTTTTACATTAAAACTTAATATTTCTTGATTTGTACTTTTTGGGACTAAATGTGATTCTGCTCTTTAAAACCACTATCTGAATTTCTCTGTTGCCATTAAGGGTATTTGTTTCAGCTTTTGCTGGAGGAGTTCTGAATTTTTTAACAGAAATGTGTAGTTGCCAAGAAGGATAGAATAGATAAATTAGAAAATTAAGTTTCTTCTGACTGGGCAATTGGAGTTTCAGACTGTTTCAATTATGTATTTCAAGTGCAATTGTCCTTGGAACAAGGTGTAACACATTTGAAAAGCCTTGAAATAAAGAGTAATATGCGATACAAAAAATAGTTCCATGGGTATCTATCACATTTTAGCATCAGAGGAATCATTTTTCTTCTTATTTGTCAGTTGCTGATAGTATTATTCCAAAATAACAGTGTTTGAACATTTTTAGAATATCATAGGAAATGTTCTTAGTGTATAGCAACAACTGAGAACCTCAACATATCCTCAGAAGATTAACACTGGAGGACAAAGTGAGGGTCAGAGACATCAACCGTGAGGTTCATCACCCTAACGATACAGCTAGCGACATGTCACGCTTGCCATGTGCTGTGATCACCTTTTTGCATCATTAAACGTGAAACCGTTCCCTACTTTGTCTTTTTTTCTCTTGCGTCTTTATGCTTTATTTATCCTTCCTCATTCTTCTGTTCAGGATCCAGTCTGATGCTTTCTTTTGATAGGGAGCCAATTCTGCTGGAGACTTTTTATTTAAATGGTCATATTGTCTATCCCTTGAGTAGTCAAGGATGTCACCTTGAAAATTCCTTCAAGGGTGAGAGAGCTCCAATGTGAAGTTACGCAGTTTGTCAAAGAAAAAGGCTTCTTCTAAGTATGGCAAAGTCTGTGGAATTTGCAGTTAATACTAACAGAATTTGCAGATAATGTCATATTTTCCAATATAACATAAAAATGTGTATTGGAAAACGAAATCTTTAGGCTATTTTTACTAGTTATAAGAAAGAGAAAGCCTAAGCTTGACAGAATATTTAGTTAATCACATAAAAGAATCTCTAAAGCTAATAAATAATGTTATTTATTATATAATTTTAAGTAAATCGGAAAATACATGAAGCAATTAAGTTACTTTGAGCAACTTGTAATTAAATACTAAATGAGGTATAGATTTCTTTATAATTAAATATAAATGCTAATTTATCTTTTAATTACTACAAGTTATCTCAGTTACCAGGCAAATTCAGCATTCCCTGATAAATAACTACCAGCTTCTTTAAACATGTTATTTTAATTTACTTGCAATAAAATAAAGAATTTTTCTTCATTGTGATCGATGAAGAATGGTGATATTTAAAACTCTGTTTTATGTAGTTTAGCAGATACTTGAGAGTATTTATCATTATCTGAAAAAAATGTTTAAAGATTTTCATCAGTTTGTTAATATTGAGAAGTTTTCATCTAAGTTAAAACCTGTGTCCTCTGAAGACATCAACAGATGTGTCCAAGTTCATCAGTTTTATACCTGACTTCATAAGAACATGTTGACGTAGATCTAATTTATTGCCCGGCTAGGTCTGTCAGCTTTACTATAGGACTATTTGATTTAATGGGAATGGATTTCTGTTTCTTCCCTCTCAGAAGAATTCTGTTATCTCTTAAAGGAGTTAGCCAAAGATGATTGAAAACAATGCCCTAGTTATTTCCCAAAGATATCATTTTTCTTTATGTTGTTATTTTATTACTTTATATGAAATCAGTGGTTGATAAACATGTCTCCTACAGCTGGTGGTGTGGCACAGAGGGCCAGGCTGCCACCTGTGAGGTCAGCATTCCATATCCTGGAATGCTGGTTCAAATCCCAGCTGCTCTGTTCTAGTCTGGTTCCCTACTAATTCACCTGGAAAAGCAGTGGAAAATGTCCCAAGCATTGTCCCTTACTAACCTTGTAGGAGGCTCTGATGGAGTTCCTGGCTCTTGTCTCTGACCTGATATAATCCCAGCTATTGAGGCCATGTGGGGAGTGCGCCAGCAGTTGGAGGATATATTTCCCTCTCTCTGTGTCACTCTCCATTTCAAATAAATATTTCTGTTTTTAAATAGCTTCTAATTATTGTATCATAAAAAATGCATTTAGGGGTGGGCATTGTAGCGCAATGGATTAAGCCATTCTTTGGGATACTTTGATCTCTATCCAGGTCCATACCTGGTTGTTCCACTTCCATTCCAGCTTCCCGCTAATGCATCCTGGGAAGCAGTAATGATGGATCAGGTGAATCAACCCCTGCCATCTATGAGAGAGATGCAGGTGATATGTCCCTCCAGAATCCTGACTTCAGTCTGGCCCATCCTGGAATGTTGTGGCACTTTGAGGAGTGAACCAGCACAGGGAAAAGGTCTTCCCTGTCTCTTTGTCTCTCATTATCATGTTGATGAAAGACTTGAGTGATATTATTCTCTATCTTCTACTTAATGAAAAGACTGAACTAATTTTCCCCTAAATAGTATTTAACTATTTCATTTAATAGCTTATTTTCCAGTGTTCAACTTTTGTTATTACTGTTGTTTTTTGCTGGCAGAGCTAAAATAATAAAACTGTAAACACTATCACTTTTAGATATCTCTTGACTACACCCCAGGGGAGGATTGCCGACACCATATTGGATAAAAGTTTTATTCCATGTTAACTGATTGCTTATATATGACTCTTTTATGTGGAGGTGTTTTTCTTATATATCTAATTTATTCAGTTTTTATCATGAATCACTGTTATATGTTATTAAATTTATTTTCTGCATCTATTAAGATGGCTGTATGATTTTTATTTGTCATTCTGTTCATGAAGTGCATCATGTTTATCAGTTTGTATGTGTTGAACTATTTTTGCATCCCTGCTATGAATGCTGAGCAATATTTTTAATGTAGTATTTGTTTGATTTTGAAATATTTTGTAATGGATTTTTGTTTCTGTTCAAAGAGATTACTCACCTGTTGCTTTCTTTACTATGTTCTTGTCTTTTCAGGGTAAAAGCATTAATGACTTTATAGGACAAATTTAGAGGTCGTCCTTTTGATGCTGTTTTTATGAGGAATGATCAGTGAACTCTTTAGATGTTTGGTGGATTTTGACATGAAGCCATCTGTTCTTGGTCTTTTCTTTGATGGGGCCATATTTATTACTGACTCCACATCTTTGTGCATTATTGATAGGATTAGATATTTTATTTCCACAAGATTCATTCTCTGTAAGGAGTATGTATCCAGTAATTTGTCCTTTTCTACTAGGTTACCAATTTTTTTTGTCATGTAGCAGTTTACAATTACTGCTAATGATCCTCTGTATTTTTGTGGTGTTAATTGTAATGTCTCCCTTTTGTCCCTGAATTATATTGTTGGACTCTTCTTTCTTTTTTGCTCCTTAGTCTAAATAAGTGTTTGTCAATTTTGTTTATATTTTCAAGGAACAATATTTTCCTTTTATTGATTTTTTTTGTGGATTTTTCATCTCCATTACATTTAGTTCTGCTCTACGTTTTATTTTTTGTGCTTTTTTTTGGGAAATTGTTTATTTTTATAATTTCTTGAGGTGCAATGATAAGTATATTTTTTCTAATCTTCTGATGTAGGCCTTAGCTTTTCTAAACTTCTCTGTTACTGCTTTTTGTACCCCGTAGGTCTTATATATATTATGGTTCTAATTTCATTCATATTAAGAAATTTTTCAATTTCTCTCTTAATTTCTTTCTTCCATTTGGCATTCATTGGTAAGTTGTTTAATTTTCATTTCTTTATGTAGTTTTGAAACTTTATTGATTTCTAGTTTATTACAGTGTATTTAGAAAAGATAATAGAACTTCTATTCTTTTAATTTGTTCAGACTTTTTTTCATGATTCACCATGATCTATCCTGGAGATGTGATAATCTATGCATGTGATGTGGAAAGAATATGTGCTCTGCAGCTATTAGATATAACATCCTGCAGTTCACTATGTGGTCCAGTTGGCTGAGAATGTAATATATTTCTAATGTTTCTTAATATTGGTTGTATGCATTTGGTTGTCCCAATATTGTGTGTGTGTGTGTGTGTGTGTGTGTGTGTGTGTGTGTGAGAGAGAGAGAGAGAGAGAGAGAGAGAGAGAAAGAGAGAAATAGAATGAGAGAGATTGATTTCCTCTTGCTGGATTGAACCCTTTATCATTATAAATGTTTTTTAAAGATTCATTTATTTACAGAGAGAGAGAGGAAGAGACAAGACAAAGATCTTCCACCTGTTGATTCATTTCCAAGATGCCTGCAGTGGTCAGTGCTGGGCCAAGTGGAAGTCAAGAGCCACACTAGGTCTCCCACACTAGTGGTAGGGTCCCAAACACTTGGACCATCCTCTGCTGCCTTTCCCAGGCCATTAGCATGGAAATAGATTGGAAGTGGAGCAGCTGGAACTTGAACTGGCATCCACATGGAATGCCAACTTTGCAGGTGGCAGCTTTTTCAGTGCTGTGGCCCCCTTTATCATTATGTAATTACTTGCCTCTTTTTTCCCTGGTTTTGATTTAAAACCTATTTTGTCTAAATATCACTGTTCTTGCTTTCTTTATGTCAATTTTCATGGAATATCTTGTTCCATATTTTACTTTCATTCTGTGTATATCCTAAGAGGTGAAGTGTGTTCTTTGTAAGCAGCATATGGTTGGGTCTTCCTTTTTTCAGCTGTTCAGCTATGTGATATCTTTTCATTAATTTGATAATTTAATCTACTTAAATTGATTGTAATTATAGGTCTTACTAAAAGCATTCTGGGATTTGTTTTTCTAGATATATTTTTAGTAATATATCAATATAGTTGAATTATTCAATTCATTGCTTTCTTTATCCCTATGTTACTATCTTCATTTGTGGATAAGTGATTTTCTCTACTAGTGTTTTGACTACTTTTCTGTAATTTTTAGTAAGCCTCATACATTTTTGCTTTGTAGTTACCATGTAGCTTACAAAGAACATATTTTGATAACAATACATTTTTGAAATTACAGCAACTTGACATTGATGATAAACATAGGAAAGGAAATCAAAAGAATATGATAAAAGTTAATAATAAATAGCTCTACACTTTACTTCATTCCTCTGTACAGTTTGTATCTTATTTTACATTAATGCCCATTTATTAACCTATTGATACAGATTTTATTTTTAATTGTTTAATTTATGATACTCATACTGAAGCTGTGAATACTTTATGTACCATGTTTACCAGATTGAAGAGCTCAGAACTCTTAGCAGTGAATTTTCTCTCTTCTGACATTTTCTCTTCTGATGTTCAACATTTTTGGTAACACAGACCTAGTGATGATAAATTCTCTCTGCCTTTGTTAGCCTGGGGGTGTCTTTATCCCTCTCTTATATCAAAAGGATAACATTTCTGGGTGAAGTATTCCTGGCTACATGTTCCTTCCTTTCTATACTGTGAAAGTCCATTCCCACTCCCTCATGACCTGTAATATTTCTGCTGAGAAATCTGCTGTCAAGTGAACTAGGACCCCTTTATGTGTGTATGTGTGTTTTTTTTTTTTTTCAAATTGTGTCTTCAGGAATCCTCCTTTTATCTTTAACCTGAGAGAGCTCTATTATGTTTTTATTGCGGCAGAATTTGTATTAGATTTCACATCTAAGATCTGGACTCAATTTCTTCTCCTTCTCTCAAGTGGGAGGCATCCTTTGAGTAGAGAGCTGAGGCAATGAACTTCTCCCTTCCCTCTTCTTCAGTGTATCCTGTCTTATTGTAATAGTAATACAGGCGCTGTGGCCCCTCTCCTGATTTCCACAGGTGTCTGTGGGGAGCCCTTCAGGGCTTCCCAATAGGACCTGTTTTAAATGGAAGTAAATTGGCTCAAAGGTATCTGATTCAGTTTTTTTCCATCCACAGGACAGTTATGTGTGGCACAGTGTAAAGACATGGTCATGGTTATCCTATGCAATGTCAAAAAAAAAAAAAAAAAGTAGTGGCCCAAAAGAATAGCTGATGGATTCAGAAGTGTGGTCAGTAACTGCTTTAACCTATTCTACTGGAAAGAAAATTACACTAAGGAAAAACAACTTTAAAACATTTATTATTTCAGTTAGGAGGTTAGCGTTAAACATGATTCCTGGATTTATGTTCCCCATACAAATGATTCCTGTTCATCACAGTGTGCAATCGATATCTATAGATAATTCACACTGTGATAGATGGTCACCTCTTTATAGAAGAGAAATGACATCTTTGAAAAGAAAGCTACTGTTTAAAAAAATTATCTATTTATTTGAATGACAGGGTTACAAAGAGGCAGAGGAAGAGAGGTCTTTCATCTGCTGGTTCACTCCCCAAATGGCAGCAACAGCTGTAGCTGGACCAATCCAAAGCCAGGAACCAGGAGCTTCTTCCAGGTCTCCCACGTGGGTGCAAAGGCCAAAGCACTTGGGTCATCTTGCACTGCTTTCCCAGACCATAGCAGAGAGCTGGATAGAAAGTGGAATGGCTGGGTCTTTTTTTTTTTTTCTTTTTACTTTTTTTTTTTTTTTTTGACAGGCAGAGTGGACAGTGAGAGAGAGAGACAGAGAGAAAGGTCTTCCTTTGCCGTTGGTTCACCCTCCAATGGCCGCCGCGGTCGGCGCGCTGCGGCTGGCACACCACGCTGATCCGATGGCAGGAGCCAGGTGCTAGGTGTTTTTTCCTGGTTTCCCATGGGATGCAGGGCCCAAGCACTTGGGCCATCCTCCACTGCACTCCTGGGCCACAGCAGAGGGCTGGCCTGGAAGAGGGGCAACCGGGACAGAGTCCGGCGCCCCGACTGGGACTAGAACCCGGTGTGCCGGCGCCGCAAGGCGGAGGATTAGCCTGTTGAGCCACGGCGCCGGCCTGGCTGGGTCTTAAATAGGTGCCCACATGGGCACTGTAGGTGATGGCTTTCCTGCTATGCCACAGCACAGGCCTCCAGAAAGCTGCTTTTTACAACCTCTTAAAATCCAGTTAAGGCCAGGAACACATACAAAGCAGTAGTGTTTTGTTTTTAAACAAGTGTTTGTCTTTATTATCAATGTTTATTTTCCTTCATCTTCTCATAGGAAACATTCAGTTTTACCTTAAGTAATGTCATAGATGAATAATTTACTTCCCAAAATCAGTCTTCCATTATAATTTAATGTTATTGAGTCAAATAAAGAAGAAATATTTTAATCTACCTTGTTAGCAAATTTTATTTCAACACATCCTCCTCTATAAATATTAAAATTGAGGGTCATGTTCCTATGTATATGTTTACTTATCCTAATATCTAGATATCTCATATTTCTTTTAGAAATTTCTCATTTCTCTCTTATTCAGCCTGGGCATTGAAAACATTTGTTTAATTATCTAAACTCCTCTATCTACTCTACAGTTCAAGCTACCTATTGACTTAATTTTAAACTATTACAGCTTTACGCACATTATTTACAAATTAGCTCTTCTTTGTAATTGCCCGGTCTGGCTTACTCTATCAATCATCCTCTAATCTTTTTGAAAAATTTATAATGCTCATTTTAATTTCTTGTTCTGATGACTTTATTGATTCTTTTTTCCTAATTCTTCTAATTTAAGATGTCATTTTTTCTCCTGGTGCTATTTCTTATTATTATCTTTTGGGTAGCCTCATATTCTCTTAGGAAAATCGGCTGCCTATCAAGAAATTTCACTCGGGTTGGTAAATGAACTCCCACGCACTGGCTTTCCTCCTGCTATGTTCATATCTGGGGTTTTGATAAAAGGTGGAAATACAGTCAGACAATAAGCCAGGCATGGTGTTTGGAGGTGGAAGGATTCATTTGTTTCCTATAGTCAGGCAATTCTATGCCCCCAAGAAATCTGTCACTCCTCAGTGCAAAGCTATTTCCATATATTTGCTAAATTTTGTCATTTATAAAAAATAGACAAAGTGATGTAATTTCTAATAAGCTAAATTCTTGTAATCATTACCCAACAAAATAAAAAAGCAAAGAGGTGACAGGGAATGCACCGCAGACTGCTTATTTGCTGTCTCCTCTGGTTTTCTGCCTATTGCCCCTGCCTCAGTTCTGTTCTATCTTCAATGAAATTATTTAATTTTTTGTTCAGCTGGGTTTGTTCTGAGCTAGTGTTGCTGGATTTTGGGATTTTGTTTTGTTTTTGGTGATGTCGGCTGGGGAATGATTTTCCTGACAAAGTGTAAGGGAAGGAAAGAAAATAGAAGTCCTTGTTTTTCTAGAATGCGTGTCTTTGACACCTATCCTCTTTTCACTCAACACTGCCAGTTCACCTCCTCAGAACCACAGGGTGATCACCATCACTGTCAGTCTCCTAAGATAGTTTTTTGGGGTGAGTTCAGCAATTCATCAGCTTTCCTCTTACTTCTGTTGGATTTCATAGACTTATACCTCCCTACAAGATATTATAAGAGCGCATTTATGATCATATATTCATTCATTACTGAATTATAGAAAAATTCTCATAGCTATCTATTTCAGTAACCGTTAATTATGGCTTTCTTCTGGAATCTGATTAGTTTTAGATTGCTCTAACAAGTTGAATGCATTGAATGTGGATTTGAGTAAAATCCTGAAAGGTCACCAGCGCAGCTGCAGATCACCTTCCTCCACCTGACAGGCACATTGGCTTCTGCAAGCTGTGCCAGAAACTTACACCTCACTGATCACGAAATTTCTGTGAAAGTAAATAATTCATAGATTGAAACTTATACTACATCCTTTATTGTTCTTGTCATGAATATGAATGTTGAATCCAATTATTTCATACGGAACATTTAACATTATGCTGCATTCTAAATGTACTCTGATACAAGGCATTTTCCCCCATAACTTCTTTATTGGCTATAGAATTAGCAAAGATAAAGGCAGTCTACACTTCTCTGTGATGGGCTCAGGAGCAGGAAGTCTTGTTCTTGGCACGTTTTTGCTCCTTTTTGGAGGCTCAGACTCTTTGGGATTGAGGCAAGCTGCCATTACAGTAGAAAGTTTACTACTTGAATTTTCATTTTCTTCTTTTATTGACCATATGACAAGCGCTCTGGGAACTCCAAGAATGAAAAAGGGAAAGGCATAAGTTTAAAAAATAAAGTGAGAGGAATAATGTGGGTTTCTTTTGCTTACCTCTGATTTCTAGTAAATTTTATCAGTGAACAGAATTCATAAAATACTCTGTACAGAAGAAGAGAGCTAAATCTCCAGGTCTTAATCAGCAGCAGCCTTCCTATGAGTAATCAAGAGAACCACCCAAGGAATTAAGTAGCCTCCTCCCATTCTGCATGGAAGAGTAAGGAACCCAGAACAGCACAACAACTAACAATTGAGGTTGTGTTTCCTCTCTCAAAATGAGCTTCCCATAGTATTCCTAAAGGTTATTATCCATTTTTGTGAGTGTGGCCTGAAGATACTGCTCAGTGGGGGCAAACACCCACTAAAACTAAACCGTGAGACACTTTTCTTGTACTGACTCTGAGACCAGGAACATTTCTCTGTGATTTCTTTAGATGACAGGTATAGTTGACTCTTTTTAGCTCATAAATCTTTTCTGATGTTTCATGCTTTATATCAAACAAGGAGGTGCTAGTGAATTAAGTGTGTACCCTGGGGTGAAGCCTCTTCTTCACTTTTCTGTTAAAGGCACAGCACACTCACCTCTTGCAAGATGGCTAGTATTAGGAAGTGAAGGCCCTCCAGAGATTTCAGGTTAGCTCCTCTTTGGTAGAACTGATGTCTTCATCTCCCCATTGGCCCATGGCTCTTGGTCAGCACAGTGTGCTGCCATTGCAGACTACATGTAGTAAATTTTATCAATGCACAAACTACTTTTATAAATGCACAAACATTTCAGTTATATGGATTTTGGCAGAAGAAAACATTTATGAAAACTTGTATAAAATTAATGTATAAAAATAAAAAAAATAAATAAATATAAAAATATAAAAATAAATGTATAAAAATAAAACTTGTATAAAAATTAGGCTTTTAAATGTGAAGTGTTATATTGAATGCATGAAGGAAATTCACTTTTTTCTCTCTTATTTTAAGAACTCTGTGTCAAAACAACTGTATCTGTTAATGTGTTCTGTAGAATATATGTCCTGGGGCTACCTGGTTTTCAGAAATTTAATTTTATCATTATAGATTCTTCACCAATTCACTGTGACCCAGTGTGACTCCCGGTTATATGCCTTAAATCTTTATTTTGCCTTTTTATATGAACATCTGCTTTGTGCCAGTAGTGTCAAATTGACTATAATATAAATTATATTGTACTTTGAATTTGTTAGAAAGAAACTTTTTTTATCTTAATCTCAGATAAAGAGAATGCAGCTGTATATTACTTGTACTGTTTTCCTGATGCTTTATCACCTTCCTTCAATATGATACTGATTCAGAATGCTTACAGAAGTTTATATACTCTTAAAAAACTCACATAATTTCCACAAGTGAGTATATACTTAGGGTGTGTAAAATTGTTTTATCTGCTGGTTCAATAGTAAGACTGATGGCATCACCTTACTTGTATAACACTGAAACTTTAACAGAATACAATACACGAATGGGTCAGAAATAGCTCTATAACCAGGAGCATCTGGAGTACTGGGTGCTCTCTGGGTGTACCTGCCATTTCCTTAAGAACTTGCAGGGAAAACCTGCAAGTTTTTTTTTTTATTTTTTCCTTACTTTGTTAGAACCTTTTTCCTCATCAAGTCATTTAAGATTAAATTACTTTTACTTTTCTTAAATTTAGATGCACACAATAACTGTGCAGTGTTCTGGCTAGTGGCAGTTCACAGACCTGTTCACTGAGTTGACAAAGTTGTCAGGGAATTTGAGCAGAGTTTGAGTATTCAGTCATCTTTTCTTGAGGGCATCTGTAACAAACGCAAATGCAAAATGGAGTCCTGAGTCCTGAGTCCTGGGATGTCTTAAATATGCTTGAACTGTGTTAACTTGTTAACAATTTCCGATTGAGATGCAGAAAGGAAGTTGGGCAAAATACAATATTATGATACTCCCTATCTTCATGCTCCTGGATATTCACAACTATTTACAGCTGTAGAGATTGGCAGCCCATGTCATCACTTTCAGATACTTAAAAGTTATTCATGTCTTGCAGTGATGTTAATGCTAAGACCTAAAAGCTCTTTTAAGCAAACAGTTACTGATACTTCTCATGAGCAAAGCTGGAAAACCTTAGAAAACTTGTAAAACCTTAGAAAACTTGTAAAACATCTACTGTGTCAGTAAATGAAAAGGATAATATTTTATGAACATGAGATTTGTCTTAAGAATACAAGATTGCTTTGATACTTGAAAATCAGTGAATGTAATTTACATTGGTAGAATTAAATTTTAACATTATCATCTCAGTAGATCATCATGAATTTGCAATAAGAACTCCCAGGAAAGTTAGAGTGAAAACGAGTGTCCTCATTTTGAAAAAGGCTAGCTATGAGAGAAGGGGGTGGGGTGGGGAGGGATACAGAGAGAGAGAGAGAGAGAGAGAGAGAGAGAGAGAGAGAGAGAGAGAAAACACAGAAACATCTCCAGGCAAGCCCATCCTTGCAAGTAAATAACTGAATGTGCTCCTCACCCCCATATCAGAACCCCAGCAAAGACGTCTGTTCTTAGAACTCTTATTTGATACTATATGGAGTAGAGAAATAAAGAACATCATGGTTTGAAAGTAAGAATTGATATTTTTTTTTTTGCATACAGTGTAATGATATACATGGGGAATCCAGATGCACACAGGGCAACTACTGAAACTGTTAAGAGCAGTTAGTAAACTCTCAAGATGAAAGATCAATATATAAAATTAAATGTATTTTAGGTCATTAACTAAAAATACTCTACAAAAGATCAAGTGTGTTCCAGTGTATCCAGACCACTCACATTAAAATATTTTTTCATGTTTAGTTTCTTAAAGGGAATGTAAGCTTTGGTAAAACAATCTAGTGTGTTCATGGCAAATCTTAAAAACAATCAATTAAGATCACCTAAACAGTATAGATCAACAAGATAAGACCTTATTGTAAACTAGAAATTTATAGTCATTGAAGGAAGAAAAGGAAAGTGATTTTCTGTTAGCTTAAAGTTGGCTCATAAATTATATGTAGTAAGTTTTGAAACAAAAGACAATATGTAGCAGCATTAATGTAAATGAGATCAAATTATTAAGGGTGTGATACTGTCATACTCATTGAGGGCATGATATTCTCAATGGTGCTATGTTAAGGAGACATGACTTTAGGAATTATATTTATCTCGTTCATTATGAATAATTTTTCTAAGGAATATTGTCATGCTTTTATTATCATAGCAATATTTCCATAAAAAATTCCTTCTGTTATAAACTCATTCAAGTCAACTTTCCTTTATCCTATTTCAGTTGTTTTCATGACTCTTTGGCTTATTTTATAATGATAAAATTTATAGAATAGAACTGGGGAATTTTTAATTCTATTAGAGGTCATTTATTTACACTCTCCTCCCCACTTTCGTCTTTTTTTCTGCCTTTTTTCCTACCTTTTTCATTATTGTCATTCAATTCTTTATTTCTCCTCTTATTTCCTCTATTCCTCTATTTTTCTGTTTATGTATCAACATGTAAAACTCTATTCAGAGGTCATTTATTTACACTCTCCTCCCCATTTTCATCTTTTTTTCTGCCTTTTTTCCCCTACCTTTTTCATTATTGTCATTCAATTCTTTATTTCTCCTCTTATTTCCTCTATTCCTCTATTTTTCTGTTTATGTATCAACATGTAAAACATACTTTTTTTCCTCTGATGGCTTTTATCTTTTAACTATACCTCTGCACTTTAGTGGATTGTCTTCTCTCTCAGAGCAAATTGCTGCATGTGGCCAGAGAGTGTAGTCTTGGGGGGGGAAGTATCCTGGATGATGCCCAATGTTTGTTCATTGAAGAACTCTTTTCTGATGAGAAGTCAGCCATGAGTCATATTGGAGATCTGAAAGTCAGGATGAACATCTTTTCTAGTCATGTCTATGAGGAGTTTTATGTGCCTTGTGCACTTGAATGTCCCTCTATTTCTCCAAATTAAATTTTCTGTAATTATTGCACTGAATACTCCTAATCCATTCTCTCCTTCTACACCTTCAGGCACTCCTAAGAACCATATGTTGGTCAACTGATAGTATCCTGTAAATCTCCAACATTGTTTTTAATTTTTCTAATTTCTCCTTCTGCTGCTGCTGCTGCTGTTTCTCCTCCTCCTCCTTTTTCTTTTCTTTTTTTTTTTTTTTTTTTTTTTTTTTGTCCGACTGCCAATTTTCCAGAAGTTCATCTTCTAGCTTGGGTATTCTTTCTTTTTCCTCACCTAGTATTTTGTTAGGCTTTCCACTGCATTTTTATTTGACATACTGAACTCATCATTTCTAATATTACATTTTGATTTCTCTTCAGAATTTCAATTTCATTGGAGAATTTTCCATTTATGTCATATATAGATTTCTGTAATTCATGAATTTGCTTCTCATTGCTTCTTAGTAATCCTATCATTAATTTTTTGAATTCTATTGCAGGCAATCCATCAATCTTCATCTTCACATTCTAATATTGAAGTGCTGTTGCTGTTCCTTTTGGGGCCCTACTATTTGTCTTCCTTATTCTTGTTTTTTTTTTTTTTTTATTTTCACCATTTATTTTTAGGCATTTGTGGGAACATCTGTTGGTTTTTTGCTCTGATGGCTTTTATCTTTTAACTATACCTCTGTGTGTTAGTGGATTGTCTTCTCTCAGAGAAGGCAGAGCAAATTGCTGCATGTGGCCAGAGAATTGTAGTCAGTGATCTGGGTGGGAAGTGTGCTGGGTGACGCCCAATGTTTGTTCATTGAAGAAATATTTTCCAAAAGGTAAACTTACTTATAAACCCTAAGAGCATTCTATTTGTGTTTTTTGTTAAGAAGGTTAATACTCATAATACAAAAAAAATGAACTGGCAAATGTCTTTAAATGTTCATGATTATAGCTCTATTTTTTAAATGTTCAGGCAATAACAGTCTTTCTGTGTAAGCTGAAGGTCTAGGATGTATGCTAAAAATAAAATGACAACACTTATGATTTTCCCCAACACTGTGGGATTTGGTACAAAAATTTCTGCCTCATTTGAATTCTGTTCCTATTAAGATCTCCAACTGTCCATTTCTCTCTCCCCTTTTATACAGATGTACATTGACTTACTGATACTGAAGTGTTGACTAAAAACTGTAGATAGCATGCAAGATGGCATATAAATACCTATAATGCAATAACATGTATAAAATTTCTTAAACAATAATTTGTGCTTCAAAGAAATTTTTAAATGAGAAATTCTATTATTCACCTTCTCATCAACAATTTAAACATTTTTTTTACCATTACTATGTTATTGGATAAGGAGTGCTTCACGTTGTGGTTTTGATTTGCATCTTCCTACTGATAAATTATTTTAAGCATTCTTTTCGTATGCTTATTGTCCGCTTGTTTATTTTCTTTATAGTATTCGCTATAAAGAAATTCAAATTTTAGTCATTTTTCTATTGAGTTATTTACCTTTTTAATTACAGTATTCTAAATTCTTGTATATTTTACACACAAGTATTTTATCAGCTGCAAGGTTAATAAATATTTTCCCCAGTTTTCTGGATTATATTTTCATTTCTTTATGGTATCTTTCAAAGAGCAATAGGTTTTAATTTCAAAGTCCAGTTTACTTTTGTTTCCTGCTTCTACTAAGGCATAATTGAGAAAACATTTCAATACAAGATAACAAAGACTTACCAGGTGCTTATTTGTAAGAGTTTTATAAACTTAATTCTTATATGTAGGCTCATTATGTATTTAGAGGTGACTGTTGTATAATATGTGAGACAGGAATGTAAGTCCATTACATTCTGAGCCAGTTGGCTCAGAACTATTTATTGAGGAGACCACTATAGCCTTGATGAAAATGTCTTGGCAGCCTGGTCAAAAATCTCTTGACCATACATATGAAGATTTATTTCTTGCATAATTGCTGCAGCAAGGAATGGGGTGCCAAAAAACGATTAACTTTTTGTGTTCCTGATCTTAGGAGGAAAGCTACCAGGGACTCACCACTAAGTATAACATTAGCTATGGCCTTTTCACAGATGTTCTTTACCAGGCTAAAGACATACTCCTAGATTCCTATTTTGTTGAGTGTTTTTATTATTGAGGGATACCGATTTATACCATATTATTTCTCTGCTTAAGTTGTGATGGCCAAATGGCTTTGTCATTTATTCTAATTTCACACGCAGGTTCAGTAGTTAACTATCCAGATATTTCCAAGGATTGTCTTTGCAAACTCTAGAAATACTTATGCTACCATTTTAACCATTTGCTTTACCTCTGCCTTCTTTTCATAATCTCCACAGTGTCTCAGAGTAAAGTGGACAGTCCTGTAGTTTCCCTTTATAATAATTAGTGTCAGTTTTATTTGTCGCGCTGATAGCGTCATAAGGATTATGATATTTGATCTGTTATCTTCCTGATTGATTCTAGAAAAGGTCTTTTTGAATGAGTTTAACATTTTAATTGGTATAGTAAGTCAAATTGACCTCCATTGTGTGAGCTGGACTCTGAAATCAGTTGAAGACTCCACAGAAGAAAAAGACTCTTGGTTGTGTAAAAGAGAATTCTCTGGCTGACTGTTTCAATTTTCATTTGCAGTGCTGGCTCTCCTTCCTAATGGAATTTTGTCTGAAGCATTGCCTATACCTTGGTTTCCAATCTGCCTACCTGCAAATATGATTTACCAGTCTTCAGGATCAGGTCAGTCAATTCCTTCAAATAAATCAGCTATCAGTTACATGCAAATCATGTATAGCATATGAGAGGGTATATAAATATATATGATGCAACAACATGTCTGGAATTGTATCCAAAGAAAGATATGTGTGTTTCATAGGAAATTGTAAATGTAAGTTATTCTATTGTGCTGTATCCTCCTCAACAATTTTATTATAATCATATTAGCAGATTGGCAAGAGTGAAGATATTTATATATGTAATTGGTTCAGTTTCTCTGGAGAACCTTCACTAGTATAACTCACAGTAATTTCGTTTGATTGTATCTTTGTACTTCCTATATAAACTGAAAAGTTATTGAGATGGAGATAGATGAGCTTTGGAGAACTCAGAATGATTTTCACCAGTGTATATACAATGTCACACACATAATAGAATTTCAATAGAATCATATCATCCTTATGTAGTTGAGATCAATTCAGTTTGTAGATAAATCAAATAATAAAATATTCTGTATCTGGCAGAATTTTGTTAAAATTTTGGTTCACTGGAATAAATATTCAAGTTATATCAATACTTTTCAATTTCTACATTGAGAGAAGCTATGTTTATCAGGATAATTTTTATGTGCAAATTCCTTATTCTTCAAAAATCATCACTGTTTTGTAGAGTCTTTTTGCATGGCTGTATTTAATGTACACATATATGCCCTCCAGCAACCTCTAGTAATTGCATGAAATACACCAGAATTTTGGCAGCCTATTTACTTTAAAATTGTATATAATGTTAACAAAGGTAGAGAGAACAGTTGATATATTAGATTTTCTTATAGTTCTCATAAATATGAGGTTATATAAATATTGTTCTTTAGTCATGTGCTCTTCAAAATCAAGATATCATAGATCTAGTTTCCTATGGTTTAATTCAACAAATCATGAAGAAACAATATTTGTGGGGCCCTAGGTAAGGCCTGGGGAATGGTGATAAGGACAAGCTTACTTCTAGGTTTTTTTGGGGACATAAGCAAGAGACTTTAGGGCCAGTGTTGTGGCACAGTGGTTTAAGCTGCTGTTTTTGATGATAGCATCCTATGCCAGGGCATCTGTTTGAGACCTGGCAGCCCTGCTTCTAATCCAGCTCTCTGCTAATGTGCTTGGAAAAGCAGTAGGTGATAACCTAGGAACTCAGTCCCCTGCCACTTATGTAGGAGACCAGGCTGGAGTTCTTGGCTGCTGATTTTGGTCTAGCCTAGCAACAGCCATTGTTTCCATTTGGGGAGTGAACCAGCTGATGGAAGATCTCCTGCAGTCTCTGTCTCTCCCTCTCTCTCTCTCTCTGTCAGTCTGCTTTTCAAATAGATAAAGATAGATAGATAGATTGATCTTACAGAAAGACTTGAGAGAACATTTTCTGATTAATTATGGTTACAAATAGCTTACATATATGAGTAGAATGTTTCTAAAGTCCTGGGATAAGCTGCAATTTAAAATGAAGACTAGAAAGTGTAAAACTTTAATATTTTTGAATGGATATTTTAAAATTAAGTTGAAAAATGATTTTATATTGTAGTTTTGACAAAAAATCAGTAAATATACTATTTTTATTTTTCAACAATATTTTCTGCTGAATTTCTAATATTTTTATAAGTAAAAATATAATTATTCTTTAAAAACAGGTTTCTTCTATATCTCTGCTTTTACTCATTTGATGTAACCTTGAAAAAATTTTAACATAATTCTTATTTATATAAATGTGTTCAAACTATATATATGCACACATAGTTTAGGCTGTCCATGCACAAACAAACCACAGAAACAAGTTCCAGTAACAACTTCGCAGTTCTTTGAGGGAGTTCAACGTTAGGTATACTTGATTTATTTAAAAGTATATAAGTTAAATACTCTACCAATTTCTTTTAAGTTATACAATTTAAATTGGTAAGTGCTGTATATTGTGATTTAATGCTATAACTAGTACTCAAACAGTATTTTTCACTTTGTGTTTCTATGTGGGTGCAAACTGTTGAAATCTTTACTTAACATATACTAAACCGACCTTCTGTATACAAAGAGAATTGAAAATGAATCTTGATGCGAATGAAAGGGGAGAGGGAGCGGGTAAAGGGGGAGGGTTACACGTGGGAGGGAAGTTATGGGGGGGGAATCATTGTAATCCATAAGATGTACCTTGGAAATTTATATTCTAAATAAAAGTTAAAAAAATTGTAAGTTTTAAGTGATAGAACACATATTTTAATAGCATTCATAAAGTTTGAACTAAAGCTTTATATTTTCATAAAGGAAAATACTGAATCAAATTCAACATTGTGGGTTGAGGTGATGTGTTTGTGCTCAAAGTGCACTTTATCAAGATAGTTTATACACAGTCAATACAGTGCTGCAGATACAATTTGTTGCATCAAAAAGACATTTCTATTTCCTTAACTGACGTACAAAGACAGTGGATGAGATGAAAAAGACTGAGCATATGAGAGAAGGGGAGGAGGAAGTGAAGTGGAGGGGAGAGGGAGAGAGTGGGAAGAAGATGAGAAGAGGGAAAGAACAAGAAAATAAAATATAAAAATGTAGGGAGGGAGGAAAGAGGATAAGTGATTTCGTGTGTGAAGTATCAAGTAGGTAACATTTCTGACTTTGCAGGACCAGAAACTGGGAGCATTCATGTTTGAATGCTAATTAGAGATTATAAATATTATGAGATACTGAAATATGCTGACAATCAAATGTAAATACCTTGGAATAAATTTAACCAAGGATGTCAAAGACCTTTAAGATGAAAATTTAAAAACATTGAAGAAAAAAATAGAAGATGACATTAAAAAAATTGAAAAATCTTCCATATTCATGGATTGGAAGAACCAACATCATCAAAATTTCTTTACTACCAAAAGCAATTTACTTCTTTAATGCACCAAAATAAACATGTTTTAATTCAATATTTCCATAAGCTTTTGAAGTTACCTTAAATATTTGGGTTTTAATGATGATCAACAATGTAAATTAGGAAACATGCTTTATAATAATGTAATTTTATACAATATTATAATGATTGGAATGTTAAAGTAGCAATGATGTATTTCTTTGTATTGAAGGTGTATAAACATTATGGTGAAGAAATAAGTTTAAAAGATATACAAAACTATCATTTAGGCAAAAAGGAGAATATTATGAGTAAACTATTAGAAAGTTATTATCTATATATGTCCTTGAGAAAAAGAACTACTTAAATTATCTACATGATAAAAATATGTAAGCTTACCAATCAGTGTGATGTCTAAAACAAAATACTTGAGAATTTATGGAATTCAAATAAAGATTTTCTTGGGATATTTTCTGTTAATAAAATAGGTACTACATTTTTAGTTATTTTTAGAAGAAAAGTGTAAAATCACATTTAAACATAGTAACTATCTACTGTCGATACTCAAGATAAAAATGTTATGCTCCTGGCAAGGCTTAATAATAAATCTTTTTTTACTTTTGCAAAAGTTCCCAATAACAATCAGTCTTTTCAAATTTCTGTGTCAAGTGGCCATTCTATATTATTTTTATACCACCTATTCCAGATATTTTTCCAGCTTCTACGTACTGTCCTTTTATTCCTCACATAGTACATATCAGTACATATCTCATTTTCTTCAAATATATTTTGAAATATAAGCCTTGCTTTTCAAGTCATTTTGATTTTTCTTTATGCCTGCTCTTCAGAATGAATACAATTTTTCATTCAATCTCAAGTATATATAGTTTTAAATTTTTGTCAATGACATCATCACTATGAAGTTTAATATTATATTTTAAATGAAAATTTAGTTCACAGAATTGTGCAACAAGTATATTTTATCTTTCTTTGTTTTAGAATTATGATTATATTATAAAATGCAGAATATTGCAATATAAAAAGACGAGTATTGCCAAATACTTTTCCACACTTTTGAAGTTACGTGTATCTAAAAAGTTAAATTGGGAAGCTATCAATGCACTAGTATGGACAAATTTTTTATTTTTATTTTTGACAGGCAGAGGTAGACAGTTAGAGAGACACAGAGAGAAAGTTCTTTCCGTTGGTTCACCTCCTCAATGGCCACTAAGGCCGGTGTGCTGCGGCCATTGTGCTGCACCGATCTGAAGCCAGGAGCCAGCTGCTTCCTCCTGGTCTCCCATGCGGGTGCAGGGCCCAAGCACTTGGGCCGTCCTCCACTGCCTTTCCGGGGCCACAGCAGAGAGCTGGACTGGAAGAGGAGCAACCGAGACAGAATCCTGCACCCCGACCAGGACTAGAACCCGGGGTCCCAGCGCCACAGGCAGAGGATTAGCCAAGTGAGCCGTGGCACCGGCTTGGACAAATATTTTAAAAACTTTATTGTGCTAAGAAGACAATTTTTTAAAGATTCTTAAGTAGATAGTAATGGAATTTTGACCTTTGGCACAGTGGTGTACAGCACACCAGTTTAGCTTGCCCACTGGGTACTCCTGGGATTTATTCCTATTAATTAGCAGCCCCACCGTGTTCTCCTTCCCTAAGGTCCTAGCAATCCCTGTCTTGATACCTCTTATATGTGACATAATGCAGTGTGTTCTTTTCTGTGGCTGGCTTACTTCACTTGGCAGGCATTGTGTCCTCAAGGCTCATCTGCCTTTCTTCAGGATTTCCTTCTTCATAAGAGTTGAATAAGATTCTTTTGTACATATAGCCACATGTCTCATCTAGTCATCCATCAAAGGACGTTTAAGTGTTTCCACATATTATCCATAGTTACAAGTTCTAAAGTTTACTTGTGTTGTCTGTTGAATTAATTTTTACATTTGCAAACATTCAAGTAGCCATCAAATAGGTCAAGACTTGGGACACTACTGGTATCCAAAAGTTTGCTTTGTTTCCTCCTCGTCAAACCCCTCACGTAAATAATAACTACTATTTTGACATAAGTTAGCATAAATCAGTTTTGTCTGATTTTATTCTGCCCATAAGTGGAATCAGAAGTATATACTCTGCTATTAGTTACTTTTTGTCCTTGAACACAGTCATAAATTCATCATATGTTTGTATGTTGTTATATATTAATTCTTTTCTTCGTTTTTTCCTTATCAAACATAGATGGGGTGAATATATTCCTCCCTTTTTGTCACAAATCTGATTTGTTTTGGCTTCATATAAGAAAAATTTACAGGTACAATATTGTTTAATGACAAATTTTTTTAATTATTATGTCTGTACAAATACTAAAATACATTTTGTGTAAGTATATACATAGACCACAATACATACACATAAATGTGTGTGTATTTAATTCAGAGTACTTAAGTTATTTCCATGGTTCTAGATCACACAGTACTCATGAACTGATGGGAGGGTATATGAATATCTTCCTTTATTGAATTTCTTCCATCTCATGTTCTGAAATATTCAGTACTCAACATACATTGAATATTTGTTTTTGGATATCTTAGGAAATAAATGTTAGAATATGTTTAATTTTAATTTCAGGTGCACTTTAAAAGTGCAAGGTGTTATAAGAAAGCTGGGTATACCTAAGCTAGACTAAGAAGAATGACTGAAGCACAATCATTTAATGGATTCATGTAATGTTTTTATCATTTTTAACTCCAGGTTTTTCTCTGAAGGCACTATTACTCTATGTATTCAAATTGTATCATTATTATAGGGAAGTGATTAAAAATTCCGCTGGGCTGCAATGTAGTTATCTGGGAATAGAAAAAGGAAGAGATTAGAAAACATTACTAAGGGATTATAAATATCTAATAGTACTAAACTAGTCTGTAATTACCTCTGTGGGAGTTACAGAATAAAATTAGAGCATTAGTGTAAACAAAAGACCATATAACAGCAATGAGTTTTTTTTTTTTTTAAGCATAAGTATTTCCTAAGGACAAGTTCAATGTCATTTTTCCCCATTATGACATTTCTGTTTGTAATACATGGCTTTCCCTTTATTTTATTAGCTGATTTTCTAATTTAACTCTGCCTTAACTAGCATGCTCATGGTACCAAATGAATTTTGAAGTCTTTTGGTACTTTAATAAATTCAATTTAACCTGTTTATGTGGATTTATGTACCCCATAAAATAATTAGTATAGGAAATTGATGTAATATTGTATTTTTTTGTTAATTTAATTTTAAGTGATAAATTATCTACTACTATATAATATTGGAAGACTTTTTTCATTCATAATAAATGCTATGGAATGGATAAATATAATTTAGAGGGTATGAGAATTAAGAATAGATAATTTAGTATCAATATTTGTTGCAAGTAATTTAAAGAGGATAATAATATGTCAAGAAGAATTTTCAAGCTATATTGTATTTATGCTTAACCTCTTTATTTTTTATCTGTATTAACCACTAAAATAAAATATAATCAGTATGTTTTATAAGTAGAAAGATATTTTGCAGGTGATATTCAGTTTGGTGGCAGTTAATTTGGATTTGTATTATTAGTTATTTCTTTGTACTCTCCTATTTTGTATTTGCTGATTTAAGTTTAGACAGTTTTAGAGAACATTTAATCCAATGCTGTGTCTAATGTTTGTTCTTTTTGATATTTTGAATCACCATCAAATTAAATTCTGCTTTTCTTATTTATTGATGGACTTTGTAGCAATGCATAGCTTTACAAAACCATAGAGACTAGTCTTTTAGAGGTGAAACTACCCATTAGGCTTGTCTGTAAGGTGAAAGCAAAATAAGCTCCTAAATAAAATAATGAGAATTCATAGAGCCTTAGAAATACAACGCTTCTACAAGAGTTGAATAGCACTGTTTTGGTATAGGTTTAATGTATTCTTATTGATTTCACCCTCACTAATTCTGTTGTCTGTATACATGTTTCCCAAACAGGTTTCTGATTACCATTTGAACAATTTTGTCCTTTCTGGGTAGAATCTGTCCTCTGAATTAAGTACCAAGCCAGAAGTATTTTAATCAGTCTGTGTAGATGGCCTCCTACTAACTCATAGTATCCTTTAAATCTAGTTTATGGATTGGATGTATTTTTAAATATATGCATTGCATATATAGATATCACCATAAATGCTTCCATCTGTGTGTCACCCACTGAAACTACTTAGCAGATTGTTGCAAGTGTTATGCCTTACTTTGGACAATTCTGGTTTGCATTACTGTTTTGTCAAGAGTTAATAATTAAATAAGAGATGCAGAAATAGTGTACATTTTATGTGTTTTAGCCATCTGGAAAGCTAAGTGTAGACATGGGCCAAATATAGGATGCACCTCATGTAAAAATGGATGGCAAAATGTATTCGAAAGGTAACCTTAGGGTCGTCCTGAATATTCTAACCTTTGTACCTAGAGTCAAATAGTAAGCAGTTGATGAAGTTGTTAGAATATAAATGCTTCTTGTGTTTTACAATTTTTTTTTTGTTTTGAGTATTTTCTTTAGGAGTTGGAAAAATTTCCAGAAGCAGAAATATATTTAAAATTATATTAAAATAGTACCCAGAAGATTATTCCATCTTGATTCAACTCTCAGTTCATAAGGTTGATGTGAATTTCTGTAAATGAAGTAGACATTTGATAAGTTGATAGAAAACACATTTCTCAAATTAAGATGAGAAATATACTTATTTTATCTCTGACCATTATAATATTTCTTCCAAAATCAGTAAAGCAACTCCTGAAAGCTATTTAAATATATTTTATATGTTTTATAATGTAATTTGATATAATTTAATGCATGTCACTCAGTCACCTTGATGGTGATAAGCTAGTATCATTTTTTACTGTAGATAGACCAAAATATTTAGGCCAGACATAAAACCTTAAATTTTTTCCAGTTCTATAATTGCCACGATTAGCACAAGGATTAGAAGTAGTAAGGATTATTGCTTTTCCACAATATTGCTTCTGACTATGTGCACAAAGAATTCACCAACAGTAGTTACATATGCAAATTTTTTATAGGTAGGTTCTATGTATTAGAATTTCACAAAATCCAAGGTGTCTGATATTTTGAGTTTCCTAATTTGAAATGTGTAACTGTTGGAATTAGGTTTAAATCTAGGATGTAATTGTTTAAAAAATAGTCTGGGGCTGGCACCATGGCTCACTTGGTTAATCCTCCGCCTGCGACCTCCCATCCAATATGGGCTCCAGGTTCTAGTCTTGGCTGCTGCTCTTCCAGTCCAGCTCTCTGCTGTGGCCCGGGAAGGCAGTGGAGGATGGCCCAAGTGCTTGGGCCCTGCACCTACATGGGAGACCAGGATAAGCACCTGGCTCCTGGCTTTGGATTGGCGCAGTTCCTGCCGTGGCGGCCATTTGGGGGTGAACCAACAGAAGGAAGACCTTTCTCTCTCTCTCTCTCTGTCTCTGTCTATAACTCTACCTGTCAAATTTTAAAAAATAGTTCACTATATCTTCATGCTCTATCATGCAAAGATGAAGAATATATTATTTTTGTAGAATTCCAGATATCTTGGAAATCATCAATTTCACCTATAAAAATCCATAACAGGACAAAAATGCTACTCATTTCACAAGAGAACCTTATTTAGAGATGCCAATTATACCAAACTTAAGTATAAGAAAGTTTCTAACAGAGTGTCCGTGGTCATTTCTAGTTGGCTTGAGGACAGATGTTTTCTGATGAAAACTTTCACCCCAATTTCTAGCACTCCAGTTGTCAGAAGACCTTCTACTTTTTAGGTGCTCCTCTCTCTTCTCTCTTCTCGACCCCCTCTCCCCCACACTCTTTCTTTATTTTCTTGAAAGGCAGAGTTAAAGAGAGATAGAGAGCAAACTCTTCCATCTGCTGGTCCACTCCCCAAGTGACTGCAACAGCCCAGAGTTGGGCTGGTCCAAAGGCAGGAGCCTGGAGCTTCCTCCCAGTCCCCCATGGGTGTGCAAGGGCACCAAGCATTTGGGCCATCTTCCACTGCTATCCCATGTACTTTTCCTGCGAGATGCATCAAAAGTGGAGCAACTGGGACTTGAACCAGAGGTTGTATAGAATGCCAGTGTTATAGGTGGCAGCTTTACCCATCATGCCACAGTGCTGGCTCCTTTTTTTTTTTTCAAACCTAATATATATCATATTAATTGGCATTGTATTCAAAGGCTTGATAGCCTATTAAATAAAGATTTCAACACATAAAAAAACCCCTATGGTCCAGTAGAGAAATATGTAAGAGCTTTAAATAATAATCAAATGAAAAGATGTTTAACTTTACTCATATAAAGTAAGGTTTAAAAATAGTCACAAAATAATTAAAACTATTATATGTAATACTGGTCAGTCTGTTTGACAAAGATCCAAAACAATTACATTTGCTTTTACATTCTATTATTGAGTGTTAGAAAGATTTAATTGTGATGAAGTGCAATATGTAATTTCCTTCTCTGTTTGTATCTGGTACGTTGTGTTTTATCTAGAATGTCTTGGCCTGATAACAAATCACAAACATAATCTCCTATATCTTCTAGAAGCTTTACAAATGTAGAGTTTACATTTAGCCCAGTTAACCTCAACAGTTTATTTTTTCATATTGGGTGAAATCATTGTTCCTTATTCTTGCATGCATACCTAGATTTTCTGTGCCATGTGCTTTTGTTCATTGTATTTACTTTTCTCTTGTGCTTTTTTTTTTTACTTAAGTAGCATATTTGCCAATCCTTAGTTTTATTTAATGTTAATACATTTATTTAATTTTTTATTGTATTATACTTTCTTCATTTTCCCCCTAGAAACCTTTTATTTAAGGAATACAAACTTCATGCATTTCATAAATACAACTTTAGGAACATAGTAATTCTTCCCACGATACCTGCCCTCCCACCCAACTTCCACTTTGCTTCTTCCTCTCTTACCTATTCCCATTCTTATTTTTTACTAAGACCTATTTTGATTTAATTTTATGCCTGAATGGTTGACTCTTTACTAAGTAAAGTGTTCAACAAATAGTATTTAAAAAAAAAAAAAAACCTGTTCCACAACAGTTGAGACAAGAGCTGTTCAAAGCCATATCTCAGAGTGTCAATGTCACTTCTATATATTATCATTTAGGTGCTCTATTAATTATCACAGATCTGGGAGAACATATGGTATTTGTCCTTTTGGGACAGGCTTATTTCACTAAATATGGTGTTTTCTAACTTCATGCATTTTGTTGCAAATGACAGGAATTTATTTATTTTTATTGTGGTGTAGTAGTCTATGTTGTATATATTCCATAATTTCTTTACCCAGTCATTAGTTGACAGACATTGGGATTGATTCCATATCTTGGCAATTGTGGACTGAGCTGCAGTAAACATAGGGGTACAGATATGTACAATATGCTGATTTCATTTCCTTTGTGTAAATTCCCAGGAGTGAGATGGCTGGGTCATTTGGTAGGTCTATATTCAGATTTATGATGTATCTCCATACTGTCTTCCACAGTGGCTGGACCAGTTTACATTCCCACCAACAGTGGATTAGGTTACCTTTTCCCAGACATCCTTGCCAGTATTTGTTGTTTGTTGATTTCTGTGTGAAAGCCATTCTAACTGGACTGAGGTGAAGCCTTATTGTGGTTTTGATTTGCATTTCCTTGATGGCAAGTGATCCTGAGCATTTTTTTCATGTATCTGTTGGCCATTTTCTCTTTTTTAAATGCCTTTTTAAGTCCTTTGCCCATTTCTTAACTGGTTGGTTGTTTTGTTGTTGTTGAGTTGCTTAAGTTCTTTATAGATTCTGGTTATTACTGAGTGTTTCTTTTGCAGTATAGAAGATTCTCAATATGATATATTCCCATTTATCAATTTTGGCTTTGATTGCCTTTTCCTCTAGGATCTTTTCCAAGAACTCTGCCTATGCCAATGTCCTGTAGAGTTTCCCCAATGTTCTCTAATAATTTGATAGTACCAGGTCATAGATTTACGTCTTTAACCCATTTTGAGTTGTTTTTTGTAAGGTGTGCATACTTCCACATGTGGAGATCCAGTTTTCCCAGCACCATTTGTTGAAGAGATTGTCCTCCCTTCAGGGATTGATTTTAGCTCCTTTGTCACAGATAAGTTGGTGTAGATGCATGGATTGATTTCTGGCATTTCTCTTCTGTTCCATTGCTCTGTCCATCTGTTTTTGTACCAGTACTTGGCTGTTTTGATTATAGCTTACCTATAATATGTCTTGAAATCTGGTATTGTGATGCCCCTGGCTTTGTTGTTGTTGTGTAAGATTGCTTTAGCTATTGCGATCTCTTGTGTTGTCATATGAATTTCATCATTATTTTTTCTATAATTGAGAAGAATGTCCTTAGTATTTTGATTAGTATCACATTGAATCTATAAATTGCTTTTGGTAGAATGTACATTTTGATGATACAGAATCTTCCAATCCATTAACATGGAAGATTTTTATTTTTGTGTCTTGTTCCATTTCTTTCTTTAATGTTTTATAATTCCCATTTTAGAGATTTTTTATATGCTTGGTTAAATTTATTCCAAGGTATTTGATTTTTTGTAGCTATTGTGAATGGGTTTGATCTTAGAACTGCTTTCTCAACTATGATATTTTCTGTGTATACAAAGGCTGTTGATTTTTTTTTTAACTTTTATTTAGGATATAAATTTCCAAGGTACGATTTATGGATTACAATGGGTTTCCCCCCATATTTTCCCTCTCCCCTCCCCCCTTGCCCGCTCCCTCCTCCCTTTTGTTCACATCCAGATTCGTTTTCAATTCTTTTTGTATTCATGTGATCAATTTAGTATGTGTTAAGTAATGAATTCGTCCCTTTGCCCTCATATAGTAACACAAGGTGAAATATAGTCTTTGAGTTCTCATTTTAGCATTGAGTCACATTGTATAGCACATTAAGGACAGAGATCCTACATGAGATATATATATATATATATATATATATATATATATTTGAGACTGATAAATTTTTTTGATGCAGTTTCCAATGTAACACTGAGTTTTTCTTTTTTTTTTTTTTCCCCCCTTTTCGATTATCTTTATATAGAGAAGGTCGGTTCAGTATGTATTAAGTAAGAATTTTCATCAGTTTGCATCTACACAGAAACACAAAGTGTAAAAATACTGTTTCGGCACTAGTTACAGCGTTACCTCACATTAGATAACATATTAAGGACAGATCCCACATGGGATATAGGTACACAGTGACTCCTGGTGTTGATTTAACAATTTGACACTCTTATTTATGGCGTCAGTAATCCCCTAGGCTCTAGTCATGAGTTGCTGAGGCTATGGAAGCCTTTAGGGTTCGCCGATTTTGCTTCTATTCCGACAGGGTCACAGTCAAAGTGGAGGTCCTTTCATCCCTTTGGAGAAAGGTGCCTTCTTCCTTGGTAGCCCCGTTCCTTCCACTGGGATCTCACTCGCTGAGGTCTTCCCTTTAGGTCTTCTTTTTTTCCTTTTTCAGAGTGTCCTGGCTTTCCATGCCTATAATAATCTCATGGGCTCTTGAGCCAGATCTGAGTGCCCTAAGGGCTGATTCTGAGGCAAGAGTGTTATTTAGGACTTCTGTCATTCTATGAGTCTTCTGTGACTCTGCTTCCCATGTTGGATCGTCCTCTCCCTTTCTGGTCCTATCTGTTTATATTGGTAGAAACTAGTCTTGTTTGTATATTCCCTTTGACTCTTAGCCCTTTCAGTGTGATCGGTTGTGAACTGAAATTGTTTACTTGGGCCGTTGAGATGGCATTGGTATATGCCATCTTGATGGGGTTGTATTGGGATCCCCTGGCGTGTTTCTAACTCCATCATTTGGTGCAAGTCCAATTGAGTTTGTCTCAAATTGTACCTATCTTCCCTTTCTTTTTCCCTCTCTCAAAGTTGACTTTTCAGTTAAACTTTAAACACCCAAGGCTAACTGTGTGTTAGTTGCAGAGTTCAACCATTAGTACTATCACTAAAACAAGCATCAAAGAGAGATACTAAGATGGGTAAAGATTTACATTGTACATCAACAGTCCAGACAAGAGCTGATCAAGTCTTATTTTCTCATAGTGTTCATTTCATTTCAACAGGTTTCCCTTTTGGTGTTGAGTTAGTCGTCGCCGATCAGGGAAAACAGATGGTATTTGTCTGTTTGGGACTGGCTTAGTTCACTCAGCATGATGTTTTCTAGATTCCTCCATTTTGTCGCAAATGACAGGATTTCATTGTTTTTGACTGCTGTATAGTATTCTGTAGAGTACATATCCCATAATTTCCTAATCCAGTCTACTATTGATGGGCATTTAGGTTGGTTCCAGGTCTTAGCTATTGTGAATTGGGCTGCAATAAACATTAGTGTGCAGATGGCTTTTTCGTTTGCCAGTTTGATTTCTTTTGGGTAAATTCCAAGGAGTGGGATGGCTGGGTTGTATGGTAGGGTTATATTCATGTTTCTGAGGAATCTCCAGACTGACTTCCATAGTGGTTTAACCAGTTTGCATTCCCACCAACAGTGGGTGAGTGTCCCTTTTTCCCCACATCCTCTCCAGCATCTATTATTGGTAGATTTCTGAATGTAAGCCATTCTCACCGGGGTGAGGTGAAACCTCATTGTGGTCTTGATTTGCATTTCCCTGATTGCAAGTGATCTTGAACATTTTCTCATGTGTCTGTTGGCCGTTTGGATTTCCTCTTTGGAGAAATGTCTATTGAGGTCCTTGGCCCATCTCTTAAGTGGGTTGTTTGTTTTAATGTTGTGGCGTTTCTTGATTTCTTTGTATATTCTGGTTATCAGCCCTTTATCTGTTGCGTAGTTTCCAAATATTTTTTCCCATTCTGTCGGTTTCCTATTCACTTTCCTGACTGTTTCTTTTGCAGTACAGAAACTTCTCAATTTGATGCAGTCCCAGTAGTTAATTTTGGTTTTGAGTGCCTGTGCCTTTGGGGTATTTTCCAAGAAGTCTTTGCCAGTACCTATATCTTGCAGGGTTTCTCCTATGCTCTCTAATAATTTGATGGTGTCGGGTCATAGGTTTAGGTTTTTAATCCATGTTGAGTGAATTTTTGTGTAAGGTGTAAGGTAGGGATCTTGCTTCATGTTTCTGCATGTGGAAATCCAGTTTTCCCAGCACCATTTATTAAATAGACTGTCTTTACTCCAGGGGTTGGTTTTGGATCCTTGATCAAAAGTAAATTGGCTGTAGATGTTCGGATTGATTTCAGGTGTTTCTATTCTGTTCCATTGGTCTATCCATCTGTTTCTGTACCAGTACCATGCTGTTTTGATAACAACTGCCCTGTAGTATGTCCTGAAATCTGGTATTGTGATTCCTCCAGCTTTGTTTTTGTTGTACAAGATTGCTTTCGCTATTCGAGGTCTCTTATTCCTCCATATGAATTTCAGCATCATTTTTTCCAGATCTGAGAAGAATGTCTTTGGTATCTTGATTGGTATTGCATTGAACCTGTAAATTGCTTTTGGGAGAATGTACATTTTGATGATATTGATTCTTCCAATCCATGAGCATGGAAGATTTTTCCATTTTTTGGTATCCTCTTCTATTTCTTTCTTTAAGGTTTTGTAATTTTCATCATAGAGATCTTTAACATCCTTAGTTAGGTTTATTCCAAGGTATTTGATTGTTTTTGAAGCTATTGTGAATGGGGTTGATCTTAGAATTTCTTCCTCAGCCGTAACATTGCTTGTGTATACAAAGGCTGTTGATTTTTGTGCATTGATTTTATATCCTGCTACTTTGCCAAACTCTTCTATCAGTTCCAATAGTCTTTTAGTAGAGTTCTTTGGATCCCCTAAATAAAGTATCATATCGTCTGCAAAGAGGGATAGTTTGAGTTCTTCTTTTCCTATTTGTATCCCTTTGATTTCTTCTTCTTGCCTAATAGCTCTGGCTAAGACTTCCAGCACTATGTTGAATAACAGTGGTGAGAGTGGGCATCCCTGTCTGGTGCCCGATCTCAGTGGGAATGCTTCCAGCTTTTCCCCATTCAGTAGGATACTGGCTGTAGGTTTTTCATAAATTGCTTTGATTATATTGAGGAATGTGCCTTCTATACCCAGTTTGCTTAGGGTTTTCATCATGAAAGGGTGTTGTATTTTGTCAAATGCTTTCTCTGCATCTAGTGAGATGATCATGTGGTTTTTCTTCTGCTGTCTGTTAATGTGGTGTATCACGTTGATTGTTTTGCGCACATTGAACCATCCCTGCATCCCAGGGATAAATCCCACTTGGTCTGGGTGGATGATCTTTCTGATGTGTTGTTGGATTCTATTGGCCAAGATTTTATTGAGGATTTTTGCATCTATGTTCATCAGGGATATTGGTCTGTAATTCTCTTTCAATGCTGCATCTTTTTCTGGCTTAGGAATTAAGGTGATGCTGGCTTCGTAGAAGGAATTTGGGAGGATTCCCTCTTTTTCGATTGTTCTGAATAGTTTGAAAAGGATTGGAGTTAGTTGTTCTTTGAATGTCTGGTAGAATTCAGCAGTGAATCCATCTGGTCCTGGGCTTTTCTTTGTTGGGAGGGCCTTTATTACTGTTTCAATTTCTATTTCAGTTATGGGTCTGTTTAGGTTTTCGATGTCTTCCTGGTTCAGTTTAGGTAGGTTGTATGTGTCCAGGAATCTATCCATTTCTGATAGGTTTCCCTGTTTACTGGTATACAAGTCCTTGTAGTAATTTCTGATGATTCTTTTGATTTCTGTGATGTCTGTTGTTATGTTTCCTTTTTCATCTCTGATTTTATTGATTTGGGTCTTTTCCCTTCTTTTTTTTGTTAGTTGGGCCAGTGGGGTGTCAATCTTGTTTATTTTTTCAAAAAACCAGCTCCTCGTTTGGCTGATTTTTTGTAATGTTTTTTTGGATTCAATCCTGTTGATTTCTTCTCTGATTTTAATTATTTCTTTTCTCCTACTAGCTTTGGGTTTGGTTTGCTGTTGGTTTTCTAGATCTTTGAGATGTACTGTGAGCTCATCTATTTGGTGTCTTTCCAGTTTCTTGATGTAGGCACCTATTGCTATAAACTTTCCTCTTAATACTGCTTTTGCTGTATCCCACAAATTTTGGTATGATGTGCTGTTATCCTCATTTACTTCCAGGAAATTTTTGATTTCTCTTTTGATTTCTTCTATGACCCATTGTTCGTTCAGGAGCATGTTGTTCAGTTTCCATGATTTTACATGTGTTCTAGGGATTCCTGAGTTGCTAATTTCCAACTTCATTCCTTTATGGTCTGAGAAGTTGCATCGTATGATTCTAATTCTTTTGAATTTGCTGAGACTTGCTTTATGGCCTAGTATGTGGTCAATCCTAGAGAAGGTTCCATGTACTGCTGAGAAGTATGTAAATTGTTTCTCTGTAGGATGGAAAGTTCTGTAAATATCTGTTAGTTCCATTTGGGCTATGGTGTCATTTAAATCTACTGTATCCTTGTTGATCCTCTGTCTTGGTGATCTGTCTATCTCTGAGAGTGGAGTATTGAAGTCCCCCAGTACTATTGTGTTGGGGTCTAAGTCTCCCTTTAAGTCCCTTAGCAAATTTTTCAAGTAAACCGGCGCCTTGTAGTTAGGTGCATATACATTGATAATTGTTATATCTTCCTGTTGAATGGATCCCTTAATCATTTTATAGTGTCCCTCTTTGTCTCTCCTAATAGATTTTGTGGTAAAATTTATGTTATCTGATATTAAGATGGCTACGCCTGCTTTTTTTTCGTTTCTGCTGGCGTGGTATATCTTTTTCCAACCTTTCACTTTCAGTTTGTATGGATCTTTGCTAGAAAGATGAGTTTCTTGTAAGCAGCAAATAGATGGGTTTTGTTTCCTGACCCAGTCTTCCAATCGGTGTCTTTTGACTGGGCAATTCAAACCATTCACGTTCAATGTGACTATTGATAAGTAGTGATTTTGCCCTGCCATTTGCCAAAGATAGTTTCTTATATATAGTTTGAGTTTCCTGTGATCTTTTGCTGTGAGGTTTCCTTCCTTTAGTTTCTTTCAGATTGTTGACCGTGTTTCTGTGTTTCTGTGTGTAGTACATCTTTCAGGATCCTTTGTAAGGCTGGACGGGTGGCTGCAAATTCTTTCAGTTTCTGTTTGCTGTGAAAGGTCTTTAGTTCACCCTCAATCACAAATGAGAGCTTTGCAGGATATAATATTCTGGGCTGACAGTTTTTCTCTCTTAGTACCTGGGCTATGTCTCGCCATTCCCTCCTAGCTTGCAGGGTTTCTGATGAGAAGTCAGCTGTGAGCCTAATTGGAGATCCTCTGAAAGTAATCTGACGTTTCTCTCTTGCGCATTTTAGGATCTTTTCTTTTTGTTTCACTGTGGTGAATTTTATTACAACATGTCGTGGTGAGGTTCTCTTTTGGTCATGCTTATTAGGGGTTCTATGGGTTTCCTGTACTAGGATTTCTCTGTCCTTCTCCAAACCTGGAAAGTTCTCTGCTAGTATCTCTCTAAAAATGCCTTCTAATCCTTTCTCTCTCTCCATGCCTTCAGGGATTCCTAGAACTCTAATGTTGGTTTTTTAAATAGTATCCTGTAGATTTCCAACAATGTTTTTTAGATTTCTAATTTCCTCTTCTTTTCTTTGGTTTGACTGTATATTTTCCTGTGCTCTGTCCTCTAAGTCCGATATTCTCTCTTCTGTTTCGCTGACTCTGTTTCTAAGGGATTCCAAAGTGTTAGTCACTTGATCTATGGAGTTCTTCAGTTCTGATTGGTTTCTCTTCACTATTATACTTTCCTGTTCTACTAATTCCTGCATCGTATTCTGGTTCTTCCTTAAAGTTTCATTTTCCCAGGAGAGATTTTCTATCTTGTCCAGTAAGGATTTCTGTAGTTCAAGAATTTGCTTTTGAAGACTTCTAAATGATCTTATCATAAATTTTTTGAAATCCATATCTTGCATTTCTTCTATCTCATCATCTTCATATTCTTGGCTTCGGGTGTTTTGTTCGTTTGGAGGTATCATTATGTGTTCATTAATCTTGTTTCCTTGACTTCTGTGTTTGTTGTTTCGCATTTTGGAGGGATTCTTTTAATTCTTCTTCCCTTACTGTGATTTTTTTTTTTCTTGTTATACTATGACTTTGTTAAACGGGCTGCCTGCTGTTGGTGGGGCCTTGGAGGTTTGGGATGGGTGTAGCCTGAGGATTCTGCTTATTTCTTCAGGGTTAGTTGTGGTAGATCTCAATTTATTTATTAATTTTTATTATTTTTTGTTCTTTTCTCCGGAGGGAAGTAATACCATCCAGTTGTGCAGAGTTGATGATAGTTAGCTTCTAATCTCTAGCTTCTATGTGTATAGCGTCGCAGGCGCTTTTCAGGAAAAAAAAATTTTTTTTCCCCCCCTGGATTTATAGTGTATGGATGCACCACTCTCGGTTAGCGCTAGATGGCAGCAGCGTGCCGCCGCCGCCGCGCGCCGCCGCGGCGCGCTGTCGCTGCGCGCCCCCGCCGCCCCGCGCTGCCACCGCGCGCCCCCGCCGCCGCGCGCCGCCGCCGCCGCCGCCGCGCGCCGCTGCGAGCAGCCGTGCAAGATGTTGGCGTTCTTTAGGTCCGAATGTAAACAAAAAAGATGGCCGCTTCCCGCCCTCTGCCGCTCCGATAGCCGCTGCGAGCAGCCGTGCAAGATGTTGGCGTTCTTTAGGTCCGAATGTAAACAAAAAAAGATGGCCGCTTCCCGCCCTCTGCCGCTCCGATATGGGGGGGGTGGAGGTGTCGTGGGGTCTTGTCTTATTTAGACTTCTAGATTCCCCCCCGTAGCGCTCTCTTCCCGCGGGGTGTCCCACGCTCTGTTCCCCTTCACATTTCTCTCCCGCTCAGCCGTGCACGTCCCCGTGTCCGTCCCAGGGCGGAGTGGGGGAGGGGTAGTGGCTGGCGCCGCGGGACTGGGCGAATGCACTTTCTCACCTCTGTATCCCGTATTAATGTGTCCAAATTTCCACCAAATTATCCGTTGGTCTGACCTAACTGTCTGGCTCCCCTTGGGCTGAAGCATGGGGCTCCAGGTTCGTTTCACACGGGTCGTCCACGCATTCCCCGTCGGCAGCTCGCGGGATCCCTGCTGCCCCCCGAATAATCTACTTTTCATTCAAAGGCTGTTGATTTTTATGTGATTTTATATCTTGTCACTTTACCAAACTCTTCTAGGAGTTCCAGTAGTCTCTTACTGGAGTATTTTGAATTTTATATACACACACACACACACACACACACAGAGAGAGAGAGAGAGAATATTCCTTTAATGCACACAGTCTCATCACTATATGTAGGCTTATTTGTAGAACAGAAACCAGAAAATACTGCATTCCATCAAGGTCAACCAGCCTTATGTCAAACCTTAGCACAGAACTTTTCGTTCTTTGCTGATGTTGGCAGGTAAAGGTGATGAGAGGCATGTCTGAGTGGCCTGCTCTTTCCTCAACATGTATGAGAGCTGTGTCTCTGGACTGTATAATTAAACAGCTTTGCCAGGGGAAGCAGGACTTACAATGGGAATAGGTAGAAAAGGCAGATAACTATTTGCCATGATCTATGCATAGATTTTCCCAGCAGTGTGTGCTCCCAGAGAGCTCACTTAGTGGGAAGAGAAAATTACCGTCAATATAACCTTCTGAGGAAGTGTCACTAAGAGCACTTCCTTAGAAAGGGCAATTTCTTCTAAAGTTCACCATGCACATATTGTGGCAATACCCAAGAGGTGACTATTAATTCTTACCTCTATTTCTAGTGCAAATTAATATCTTCATTCTTGCTACTGTCTATGGCTGGAAGCAAGTTATTAATTGTCCAAATCTTTGAGGGTTCTCTGCCTAATCATGTGAAGTTAAAATGTATGAACTTTTTTTTTATTTTCCCCCTTTTTGTCACAGCAAGGGGCACTGAAAATCCTGATGCAAGCTGTGTGCCCAGAGGCTACAAAGCACCTTTAAGTGAAGTTTAGATGGAGCAAGGGACTCATGTACCATTTTTTAAAATCATTTTGTTGCAGTGCCAACTGTACTTCAAAACAGACATGTCATCTGTTATGCTGTATTGGAGTGTTTCCTTTCATTTTTCCCTCCTGCAGGTTAAAAAATTCTCTCATATAAGAAGAAGTAACAACAGAACATTAATATTTCATCAGCTATTTTCAGTCACAGTGAATTTATATTCACTTCTTCAGTGTAGCAATTAAATCTGAAAAAGTTGCCATACTTACTGTCCCACTCTAAAATTATAAATCCACAGTTCTGAATGAAATTTTCTAGTAACAAAAATAAGGTTTCATCATTTTACATGTGGGGGAAAGATTCATTTTCACTGATCAAATGAGTGAAACTATCAATACATAGCTATTAAATAAAAATAGAACATGAGTAAAAGGAGACAAATGCCTAATAAAAATTAATTCGTGGGGCGGACTTTGTGGCACAGTAGGTGAAGTCCCCACTTGGGACACCAGAATACATTCAATCACTGCTCTGTTCATAAAAGGATTATTAGGGCCGGTGCTGCAGCTCACTAGGCTAATCCTCCGCCTGCGGTGCCAGCACCCCGGGTTCTAGTCCCGGTTAGGGCACTGGATTCTGTCCCGGTTTTCCTCTTCCGGTCCATCTCTGCTATGGCCCGGGAGTGCAGTAGAGGATGGCCCAAGTGCTTGGGCCCTGCACCCATATTGGAGACCAGGATAAGCATCTGGCTCCTGGCTTTGGACAAGCATGATACGCCGGCCGTAGTGCACCAACTGTGGTGGTCATTGCGGAGTTGAACCTACAGAAAAGGAAAACCTTTCTCTCTGTCTCTCTCTCTCTCTGACTGTCTACTCTGCCTGTTAAAAAAAGAGAGAGAGAGGAAAGGATTATTAGGCAGATATGGCAGGTTGGGTCCCTAAAGGTTTTTTTTTTTTTTTAATATATTTTCTTAGGTATTCACACAATCCTGTACACATGTGCTAGCTTATAGAATTATGGTAATTTGTTGGCATTCTTCGAAGCTTCAACAGGTTCTTTCAAGGTTTTGGTTAACCTCTTACTGTCCAACTGCCACAGTGAGTAGGAATGTAACATAGTTGCCCATATTTTGGGGGTTTGTTTTGTCTTTTGACAAACTCCCTGCATATAGAACTACAAACAATCCTGTGAAGAAAAGGGTAAAGGACCTCAATAGACAGTTCTTGGAGGAAGAAATACAAATGGCCCACAAATACATGAAAAAATACTCAATATCACTAGCCATTAGGGAAATGCAAACCAAAACCACAATGACATATCATCTCACCCCAGTTGGAATGGTTAAAATCCAAAACAGAAAGAAACAAGTGCTGAGAAGGATGTGGAGAAAGGAAAACATTTTTACATGATAGGTAAGAATGGAAATTATTGCAGCTACTGTGGAAAACAGCTTAGAGGTTTCTCAAAAAAACTGGAGTTAGACTTACAGTATGATCCAGCAATGCTGCTATTGGGTATATATCCCAAAGACTGAACACAATGTATCAAAGAGATACCTGTGCTACCATGTTTGTAGAACCACTGTTTACAATAGCCAATATTTGGATTGATCAAGTTGTCCATCAGATAAATGGATAAAGAAAATTTGGTACTGTGGAGAATCCCACAGGAATCTCAAAAAGAGTTGCGGATCACCGCTTACCTGAAAAGGCGATGAACTGTGGAAACACAGTGAAACATTGAGTTAAGAAGTACCACTAGCCACAAAAATAAAAGTAAAGTGGAATTATACGTCAGGAGCTGAGGCAATGCCTAATGGCTGTTAGGGAGACGCTCCTAATCACACCAAGAAGACATCCCTGGTCAGTGAGATAACAGTGCACTAAGTGAAATACCCTCCTACCCACGCTGACTGGACCATTCAAACATAAGTAAGGTGGGACAGTATTGACTGGACTGTTCAAACATAAGTAAGAACCAATAAAAATTTCACACGTTGCATGATGGCAAATTGGAGGACTGCCAAAAAGTGAGGATAAAGGGAGAGCCCTGGCGCTGCTCTCCATCCTTTCTAGGATCATGGCCTGGTGTGTGTAAACCACCGGGAGTGGAAGAAAGAAGAGCAGAGCTGAGCCGAGCTGCCACTGAGCTGTCACTGAAGAGAACCTGACCTGTTCTTGGCCTGTTCCAGCCACAGCTCTTGGAGCTGCACCTGTTCCTGAGCGGCCTTAGCTGCTGTTTGTGAGTGGCCTTAGCCGCATGAGCTGCCCCATTCTGATTTTGTTCCCTTTTAATAAAAGTTGCTGTAATACTTTTGGTCTTGCAGGCGAGTAAAGGGCCTAGTGTGTGTGAACCTCTGGATCTCCACACATTCGGAGCTGAAGAGGCAGCCCATTACTCTGCATGGAGCCGGTAGCGGCACAAGCTGACCTGCAGAGCGGTCCCTGAGCTGTAATACCCCACTGTCTGTGTGAGTGTGTGTGTGTGTTTGTGTGTGGCACAGTGTGAGTGCACCTCTGGATCTCCTCGCGCTTGGATTTGAAGAGCCAGCCCGCTAGCTTTTGCTATGTGGCACAAGGCAACGACAGGATCAAGAGGTCAGTGGAGCTGCTGTGTTGTTGTCCTGCCACCGTGTCTGACCAGCCAAGATGCCGTCTCACCACCCTGCCTGGAGTCCTTATCAGCCTACTGCCAGACGTGAGCACAAAGCCGGACCAGGCCTCTCAGCAGGAGATCTCTCCAACTTCTTGCCTGGCCGTCTGCCTGGGAATCTTGAGTCTACAGCCCAGAGTGATAACCTTCCAACAACTTCCTGCCTGTAAGTGACTGGTCCGAGTTCCGTCCCTGCTGGGACATTGAACTCTGGACACTGGACACTCCCCGCAGGAGAAACACATTCGTGACAGTGATGCAAGCCTATACATAACCAGTGTTAATGTATTAGATCTTTTGCTGTGCTTGTATTGTTCATTGTGATAGTACTTAAGACTATTTTGATAGTGTTCGTTGTGACTTGTGGTATAATAATATTGATTTCCTGGCAGATAAGTGATATTGTTAAGATTGGGTAGATGTATTAAGTTAAGTGGTTAAGTTAAATAAAGTTAAATAGTTAAGTGGTTAAGTTAAGTAGTTAAGTGGTTAAGTCGCATTAAATAGTAGTGTTAAGTTTATTGATAAGTGTATTAAATAATATAGATTGATAAGTATATTGATACTGATAAGTGTATTGACCCCAATGAGCATGCTGATGAGTAGTGTGATAAAGCCCCTGGTGTGTCCCCAGTGTGTGAACAATAAAATTAGAAAAGACAGTCTTGTGTCTCTGTGTTCCTTTCTTCCCCGTGACTGATAAGTCATACGTCGTACTTGCTATTGTTGAACTGCGTGACAGTAGGTGCTCGCGAAAGGTACGTATACACAAAAGAATATTATTCAGCTATAAATGAAATTCTACCTTTTGCAGCAAAATGAATGCCACTGGAGGAAATAATGTTACATGAAATAAGCTGGACCCAGAAAGGCAAATACCACATGTTCTCCCTTATACGTGGGAGGTAAAATTTTAAAAACAAAAAGTTTATATGTGTGTTTATATATATGTTTATATATATATATATATATATATGTGTGTGTGTGTGTGTGTGTGTGTGTGTGTGTGTGTGTGGCTCAATATTGCTGCTAATATAGTTTTATAAAACTTTGTTTTATACCTTTGTCAAATCATTGGTTAAGAGTGTTATACTAGGGACTGGAGCTGCGGTGTGGTGGGTAAAGCTGCCGCCTGTGGTGGAGGCATCGCATATGGGCATTGGTTCAGGCCGCCGCCTTCAGTGCAGGCGTTCCATCTGGGCATTGGTTCAAGTCGCGGATGCTCTACTTCCAATCCAGCTATCTGCTATAACCTGGGAAAGCAGAAGGTGGCCCAAGTGCTTGGAGCTCTGCACCCACACGGGAGACCCAGAAGAAGCTCCTGGATTCCGATTGGCACAGCTCCAGTCATTGTAGCCAATTGGGGAATGAACCAGCTGATGGAAGACCTCTCTTTCTCTCTCTGCCTCTCCTTCTCTGTGTAATTCTGACTTTCGAACAAATAAATAAATCTTAAAAAAAAAAAATTTAAACTGCTGCAGTATTACTGATCTGTGATTACTTTAAATTTAATGCATATTTCATTTTTTTCATTCAATTATTGTTTATAGCTATTTTCTGTATTCTCACAAAACTAGGATGTGTTTGCTTTTTATTAATTCAACTTCTCATTCAATTCAATCCTTTTTAGTGTAATGTAAATTTAAAATATGTTATCTCAAAATTGAAAGAAAGGAGAGAGGAGTGAGCGGAAGAAGAAGGGATTATCATTATATTCTTAGAATGCTATCTACAAATCTTACTAAATCTATTAGAAACTAATTTAAATATTTTAAAAATATTTAAAATGCCTAATAAATGCTCCTCCCTTGGAGCCCCTCTCCCCCCAACTGCTGTGACAGACTTCTCATTTCAATAAATCTCACACAAAAAAAGAATCTAACCCAGCAGAGTAAGCATTAGCTTATGTCAAAAAAAGTCAATAATGACAAAGAACAGAGTTTTTCTGTTAGCTATAAGAGAGTTCAAATGATCAAAAAGCAGCTTTGTCCCCACCAATAGCTGCGAGACTGCTGGTTTTGACATCTATGATGGGTGCAACACTAGTGGTTTCAAGGTTATGATGTATATGAGTCTCAGGTGATGGGGACTGAGTAAGTTAAAGTTCCACAAAACTTGATCCCGAGATTCTGCCATTTCTCCTTGAATCCAAGATGATTGAAGCAGTTTTGTTAGAGATCTCTCTGGCTTTCTGAAGGACCCGGCTACCCTACTTTCTCACTTTGCCTTTGCAGGAGTTCTCCTGTGGTTTATTGTTATGAATGCCCTTTGTCTCATGGAGATGATGATATGATTTTTCTGGTTAGGAAACTTTGTGAATGTCGTTTTTAGAAATGTGAGTTGAATCTGGCAGACCTAATATGAAACTCACTTCAAAAAGTATAATACTTTTTTTAAAAAATTGTTACATTTACTTGCTAATATTTTGTTTAGAATTTTAAACCTATATTCAGGTTACTGCTCTGGAGTTTTTATCTCCTTTAGTACCAAGTTTGTCACATTCATAAGCAACACAAAAATGAGAGGAATAATTTTTGTTGTGTAATTACGTTGCCCTTGTAAAGGACTTCAGGATGTATTCCTCCTATGCTTTGTAAGAATTTGTGGACTGGACAGGCAGTTCCAAGATGGTGGAGTAGGGAGGGAGCTTACTGCTCTATCCCAGGAGAAGATAGTTTTAAAAACATGGATAGTCTAATGGAAGAGTTAGGGGAAAAAATGGCAGAGGAAACTCTACCGAAATTAGAGAAACTTGGTGGAGCTACGTGGAGGGCGTGGGCACCCTCTGCTCAGGACTCCAGAAGCTGAGAGCCTATGCACCAGTACTGGAAAGTGAGGTAAGAAGGGACTGCAGCAGCCTGAGCCACTGGCAAAAAAGCAATGGAAAGAGCCTAGAGGGAACAAGGAGTCTTGGAGCCTCATGGGGGAAAGTGCACCAGCCAAACTAGAGAAAAAAAAAAAAAAAACGGATGGGATGGACATGTTTCTCCCTCCCTGATCACTTTACAAAGGTGTACTGTGACAAGCAGATGAGAGGGCACCATGTTGGATATCCATAACAGCTGCACCAGCTCATGTCTGTACTTGGCAATCAGCTGGGCAGAGAACCCTGACTCTGGTGGGGAGAAATAACAGGCAGCTAGGAGCTTGTGACTATGTGAAGCTACTGAAAGGGGACTGTGAAAAAATCTGAAGATGTGTGAGAGAACTCGCTATGTGGCTGGGACTTTGAGTAGTCTCTGGGAGATGCCACAAGCTCAGGGGTTCCTGGTTTCCTGGTGAGAGACATTGCTGGGGAGTGTGAACCTACCTACCTGGGCCATCCTCCACTGCACTCCCGGACCACAGCAGAGAGCTCGACTGGAAGAGGAGCAACGGGCATAGAATCTGGTGCCCCAACTGGGACTAGAACCCAGGGTACTGGCGCTGCAGGTGGAGGATTAACCTAGTGAGCCACGGCACCAGCCCCGTATTCTCTTAATATCATCGTAAAATCCTGATATATTATGCTTTTATTTCATTATGAGCAGTATCTTTTAGTGTTCTTTTTTGGTTTCTTCTATAATGCATCAATTATTAGAAACCTGTCATCTGGTTCCAAATGTTTATAGACTTTCTCCATTCTAATTAGTTTTTAATTTCCAGTTCAATATCATTGTTATCAGAGATTATAAGTTATATAACTTGTATTATTTTTTACTTTTGACATTTTTTCAAATTGATAACATAATTTTATGATTTATCAACTTGAAGGACTAAGTGATCTGTATCTACTGGAAGAGTGAATATCCTAAATGATAATGCATTGTATATTTAAAAATTGCTAAAAATTTAGGCACAAAAATCATGCTTGTTAAGTGATAGACTTATTAACTTGGGTTGGCTGTTATTTGGCTAAGTGGCTGGACTAGGTACTGTCACAATAAATATCCTATGTATTCTTGAAATAATTTCATTTAGGGGCAGATGTTTTGGTGCAGCAGATTAACCTTCCATTTGGGACTCCTGAATCTCTTACGGGAATTCTAATTTGAGTCCTAGCTATTCTGTGCGTTCTATACAAGTTCTTGATGATGCACCTGGAAAGGCAGCAAGTGATGGCCCTAGTATTTGTGTCATTTCCATGCATTAGGGAGACCTGGACAGAGTTCCAGGATTCTGGCTTTGGTGTGGCCCAGACCTAGCTATTGCAGGCATTCAGTGAATGGACCAGCAGATGGAACATCTGTCTCTCTTTATCTGTCCCTCCCTGTCACTGTCTTTCTGTGTTTCAAATCGATCTTTAAAAATGAAAACAATTGTATCTTGTTCTTGAGCGACTTGTTGTATATATCTAAATTATATTAATTAAACTTGGTTAGGTCTTTTATATCCTCTTTGGTTTTCAATTTACTGGTTCCATCAAATATTGAGAGAATAGAAATATCAAATTATATTTGAGGTTTCTTTCTTTCATTGTAGTGTTATTCTTTTTAAATGAATAAACTGTTTCATATCATTTTCAGTCTACAGAATAATGGAGCAGAAAGTACAGTGTGCTTCTGCATATTCCCTTTCACGCCCCCCCCAACAGGTTCCTCTACTATTAATATATTATATTCCTGTAAAATGTTTACAACTAAGAAACCAATGTTAACCACAGTTCTCATTAGTTTCATTCTTGCATTAAACAGTAATGCAGTGTAATGTAATGCTTTGTCAATGCAATGTAAGCGTTGTCAAATGGACAACATGATTTCTTCATCATTGCTGTATCCCACACAAGAGTTTCACTGCCTTAAAAAAATCCCCAGGCTTCTCTCATGTATTTCTCCTCTTCCTCCAACCCCATCCGCTCGATTCTCACCAATCCTTGGGAACCGCTGATCTTTCATTTTCTCTACAGTTTTACTCTACAGGGTGTTCTGTATTTAGAATCATGTAGTGAACGGCATTTTCAGACTATCTTCACTTCGTAAGAAGCACGTCAGGTTCCCCCATATATTTTCATGATCTGATAGCTCATTTCTTTTTATTGCCAAATTGTATGTCATTTTAGGATGGACAGTTCTTTTCATATTCTAATGAAGAAAAGGTTAGTTGCTTACAGTTTTTGGCTATTTGAATAAGGTTGTCATTTAAACACATATTTTTGTATGTACATACATATTTGAAATTCATTTTGGATTATAATTATTAGATTGTATAAGACTATACTGACATATTTCCTTCACATCACTACTAGCAACGAATGAGTTTTAGGTCCTCACCAGTATCTGGTATTGTCAGTGTTTTGGACTTTTCCCATTTTACTAGTTAAATACTGATATCTTATTGTTCTAATTTTAAACTTTCTAATGACCTAGATATTGAGCCTTTTGCTCTTTGCTTATTTGACATACCATCTTTGATGAGGTATCTTCAGATTATTTGAACACTTTTTTATTGAGTTGTTCATTCTTCTCTTGTTAAATTTACATTTTTAATTATTTCCCACACATACATTTTTATAATTGTTTTGCAAATATTTTTTCTAGTCTGTGACTTGTGATTTCCTTCTCTTAAATTTTGTCATCACTTGCTTATTTTACTTTGAAAACCTATTAATAGTTGTAGCAGCATATGAGTTACCTATGCTTGCAAGTTTCATATTTGCAGCTTAATTCACAATAGCTAGTATATTGAATCAACCTAGATATACATCAACTGATGACTGGATAAAGAAAACGTGTATGTATATGTATAATAATATAAAAATATTTATATAGTTATTTGTATAATTATATAAAATCAAATATGTGCATATATATATACACATTTGAATATTACTCAACCACAAAAAGAAATCCCGCTATTTGCAACAAAATAGATGCAACTAGAGAATATTATGCAAGTGACATAAGCCAGACCCCAACAGAAAAATACTACATTTTCTGTTATTTGTGGTAGTTAATAAAGTGTTAAAATTGTATAGATATTATATCATTTGATACATAGTTTTAAAAGTGTTTCACTGAATCATACTTGTAAGTGATAGTATACTCTTATTTCTCATGTTAAAGAAATGGTGGTAGGGGATAGTGAGGACTCTGTGGTACTAATGATGCTATTAGGTAAGATCTCAAATTGGGTTATTGGGATGATCATAAACAAAACCTCACCTATCTGTACACATGTGCCTTTATTGCTGTGTATATTGTATTTCAATATAATGTTTAAAGAACAGTTATATAAACATTAATGATTGCTTTTTTCTCTTCATGAATTAATCTTTTCAGTTATGAAATAACTTTGCAACTTGATAAGATTTTTTGCTTATAAATCTCTCATTCTGAAATAAATATTACCAGTCTACCTTTTTTTATACCGTTGTTACCATGGGATATTTTGTTATATCTTTCACTTTTAGCCTACTTTATATTTTAAAAGTTTTATATTTAAGGAATTTTATTGTAGTCACATATAGTTACCTTACTTTTTTAAAAATAATGCCCTCTTCTAAATAGAGATTTCATATTATTTGCATTAAATGTTGTTACTAATTATAGTTTTTAATAAGTTACCATCATTGTTACTGGTTGCAGAGGGAGGATGGTTGCTAGAGTGAGTTTTGTGGGTTCTTTTCCTCAGCTAAGTATATAAAAAGCTAGGAAACAATTTGCAAAAAAGCAGCACAGATTTTATTTTGGCTTGCAAAGCAACAGTAAAGCGTCTAGTATGAGAGGAGACCAGAACGAGTGCACGAATGGGACACTGGCTTTTAGGAAGTGACCAGGGGTGTTAAAACATTTCTCTTTTCAGTGGGTCATTCTGTCAGGGTGTCCATTGGACATGGGTTCCACTTATTTTATGTTGTTATGCATGGGGCTCATGGAGATAGTGTGAGTCTACTGGACACAACCTGATTTCCCTTTTAGTCTCAGCTCCCTTCTCTGTTCTGTGTGGAAGATTGCAACTTACTTGAAGCTGTGGTTAAAGCCATAAGGTTGGCCGGCGCTGTGGCTCAACAGGCAAATCCTCCGCCTTGCAGTGTCGGCACACCGGGTCGGGGCGCCGGATTCTGTCCCGGTTGCCCCTCTTCCAGGCCAGCTCTCTGCTGTGGCCCGGGAGTGCAGTGGAGGATGGCCCAAGTCCTTAGGCCCTGCACCCCATGGGAGACCAGGAGAAGCACCTGGCTCCTGCTATCGCATCAGTGCAGCGTAGCGCGCTGGCCGCGGCAGCCATTGGAGGGTGAATCAACGGCAAAAAGGAAGATCTTTCTCTCTCTCTTTCTCACTCTCCACTCTGCCTGTCAAAAATAATAATAATAAAAAAAGCCATAAGGTTACACATACTGAACAGGAGGCTATAGAAGAGGAAAGGCCAGCAGGCATGGGAACAAGCTTTCCAGCCGCAGCTGCAGCCTGCTTGTGCAGGACAGTGTAAGTCTGAGGGGCCCACAGACCCCTAGACCCACCAGACAGCCTCAATCTTGCTATTTTTTTCTAATAATTCTTCTTGGTTATGAATTCCTCTTTTATTTCTCATTTCTTTGAATTGAACGCTTCTATCATGTTTTATTCTCCTTTACTGTTTTATTAGCTGTAATTCTGTTTTTGTAAGCAATTTCATAGAGGGCAAAGAGGGGTGTCTGGGACCAGGGCAGAATATCTGAAATAGTATGTAGGTAGGTGTTCCCTTCAGCTTGTTTTTCAGATGATGTTGCAGGAATATTATCTTGTAACACTGCACGCTGAGGGGGCCAGGCCACCATACAAAAGGAAAGGTTGAAGCCACAAGTCAATTTGAGTCAGATCTTTACAACCCATACTGAACTTTCCTGATTATAATACTAAATTATCTGCCTAGTGCATGACAGTTTCACCACTGTTGGAACATAAAATGTGTAAAGAGGCCTGAAGATGTGTGTTGCCTGCACAGTACGAGTAGGTGCGGCACTCTCCCTCTTTTTCTGCCTCTACTCTTTCCAAGCTGCTTCTCAGAAAAGCAGACTTTCCAGCAACTGTATTATTCCACTGTCAACTTTACTTGTCATGAATAAATAAGCGATTTCCTCTGAGCAGCTCCCACTTGAATCTACTTATTTGGTGACAATTCAAGGGCCTGGCCCCTTATGTCTGCTAATATGACTTTAATTGTCAATTTAGGATTTGTCATGTCTATCCAAACTTTATCACAACATAAATTCATGTTATATCACTTGATGCAAAGGAAACTATACAAGTGTCCAGTTTTCTTTAATAGCTATTAAATAGTAAAGAAACAATATATATTTATTCCCTTAGATACTAAGGCATCATTTTTACTTTTGTGTAGCCTTATAAGCATACATCTCTATGTTTTCTATACCACCTCCCAAGATGGTCCAGTGTGCCTATTTCTCCAGTGGATATATGTCTGTTCCTACATGTGTGTTTAGATTTTTCCATAGAGGGTTATTCATGAACTCTCCTACATATCCCTATGGTTGGAAAAATACATTTCTCTCACACAGCTTCGTAAGGAAATTAATTCTGCAATCTTTAAATTGTATCCTATGTTATAGCCAGGGTCCAGTGGTGTACATTACTTGTATGTGTTTTGAAAGAAAGAGTATACTTAGAATGTTTCATACAAGACCAAACACTGACTTCACAGCATCTCTTCCCTCTTTGGTAAATTTCTTCTGTATTCTCATTTACTATACACAGAAGGTTGGATGGGCTATGAATTGCAAAAGAAAAGCCTCAAGTCAGTTATTTTCAAATTAACTAGAGTGGTGGCTATACTTCAGATTATGTCAAGTTATTATCTATTTTCTTCAGCTTGAATCCATAGCCAAAATTATTGAGAAAAGTGAAAGTTTTTTTCATTTACATTGTTAATTAATATTTCTGTAATTTACCTTCACATTTGACTGCTAGACTAACTGGCCATAGAATTAGAATTTGAAAATTATTTTCACCTCTACGTTTACGGCTGATATATTTGTGTCTATATTTAAAAATTTCTCTTACTTCACAGTATTTGTGTGCACTGGGTCTTTTGTTGTAAACTGTGCAGGCTCCGTGTATGCAAACTAGAAAATGTTTATCACTTCTGAGAATTATTACTCAATATTATGTTTCTGGCTCCTCTATTGCTCTCATTTAAAAAATAACAGATCATTGACTTAATGTTGTTAGGAAGTCAATATTACCTAACACCCATTATAATCCAATTCCTTTTTTCTAGAAATATTAATTTTTTCCTAAATTCCATATGAAATTTCAGGAGACACCAAATAAACTTTTCTCAAAATGTATTAAAAAGCTGTAGTAAAACAATCCTGATGCTGCTATAGAGAAGAAGGAACACAGAATAAGATAATAGAGTAAGAAAGCCCAACAATGAATCTTCACATAGAGGGTCATCTTTGTCTGTTTTAGTATCTTTGTTTGCTATAACAAAATACTACAACTTGGGTAATTCCTAATTAGAAGAAACTTATTTGCCCCCATTCTGTCAGCTGATGCTCCCAAGATCAAGGCACTGGTGGTTTTGGAATTCAGGAAAGCCCTGTCTCAACTTCCAGGCAGCATCTTGAGTGCTACATCCTCTGGAGTGCAGCTGTGCCTTATGGGAAGATGAGATGGAGAGAGTAAACCTACTTCTCTAAACTCGTTTTAAAGAGCAGCATACATTGAAGGGGAGGCCCTCATGAACTTCCCTTGGGTCTCATATTCGCTTCTCTTATACTGGGAATTGATCTTCAGCTAAGTTTTGGAAGGGACGAAACTTTTCAAATCATCAGTGTTGGCTAAAGAAGTTTATGTTCAAGTTGAATTATCAATCTTCCTTTAAAAGTAGGCAAATAAACATTATTTTTGAAGATAAAAAAGGATATTCTAATAGGTACAATAGCAAATAGCTAGAAGTACTAATTAATGTTCTGTTTCATTGTTTCTAGTTATTCCATATCTGTTTACCTCTAAGTCATGGTTTTTTCACATGTATTAAAGCTTTTTATGTGACAGATTTATTCATGGGTAAATATATGTATATATATGTTGAAATTGAAAAAGAGAAAGGAGGAGGAGGAGGGAGAAGGTGAGAGGGAGAGGGAGAGGGACAGGGACGGGGACAGGGAGAGGAAGAGGGAGAGAGATCAATCTTATATATGTATATATAATTTTAGATCATTTGCTTTAACTGCTACATAATCTATTATACAAATAAACTGTCATTATTTGTTACTGGTAATTGTGGAATATGTGCATTTAAATATAAACTATGGTGTTTATCAGTAAGTGGATTTATTGAATGTAGGAGAGAGATTTTTGAATCACTTGCTCTTTAAAGTGGTTGCCCTAGTTTAACGTGCATAAAAGTTATTATTTCACATTTGTATCAGTACCAGGTAATGGTAAATATGTATTTCAAATTACATATCTGATTAAAATTTTAATTTGGATTTTTTAGATTCTAGGTAGTTTAATGTCTCAAGATGTATACTTCTAGACTGTTTTTATCTCCTGTATTGTGATAATTATGTTTATGTAACATGACATTTTGCCTTTTTATGTTTGTTTTTAATAATTTGTAAGATTTCCTTACATTTTTCCAAATTAATTATTTCTAGCATTTCTGTTCTTGAAACTTTTTTCTATATTTATGGCTTTCATTTCCTGACTTCCTTAATTTACTGATTAAAAGAAGTCATTTTCTTTTTTGTGCAAGTGAATTAATCAATATTTCCTCTTATTTCTTGTTTAAGAACTCTTTTTGAACCTCAACGTCTAATATACTTTTTAAGCAGTCAAGAGAGCACACAAGGCACCAAAGCACACCTTTCCCCGTCCCTTGGCGGACTTAATCAATGCATTTTGGGCTGGGATGTGATCACTGGGCTCAGCACACTGCTCTCATTGATTCTTCAATAAGGCTTGAAGCTATGAAGAAGAAAGTTCTTTGTTTTTCTCCCCAGTGGTTAATTCAATTTTCTCCCCTACTGAACCAAATTATTTATTTGCTAGCAGAGTCTGTATTTATCATCTCTTCATGTTTCCTATCTTGCTGCCAATTCAATCACAGCTCAGACCAATTAATAGACGTTTCTTAGTATTTCCAATCACTTGCTATTTTACCGAGTGGCATCATCTGTTTTTAATTTCAGAAAAAAAATGTGTTCTTGCTTTTAAAAAGAAAAATGTGTAATGTATTAATAAAATCTTCCTAATAATATAATTATATTAATAGAGTCTTCCTTCAAAATATAATGACATTCATAGGAGATAATCTTAAAAACAATAAATTCTTTATAATTTGTGCTATATGTATGTGCATATATTTTATAATTAAATATTTTTTGAATGTTTTACATCCCAAAATGTAAATATGTGCTTCTTATTTGTTGTTATCACCCTGATATTGATATATATTTGTGAAACTGCACAGCAAAATTAGCTTATTTAATTATATTGCACTCTGCCACTATGTACCTCTGTAATATTTATTCTTGTCTTTTGTACTTTTTCTGCATTAGTTCATTGTTGATTTATCTTTATTAGCCTGACCTTCTGATACGCTCAATTCTAGATCTGGGAAAATCTTCCTAAAACTCCTGTGGCATACATTTTTATATTATGTGCTGAATTTTTCTATCTAGGTGAGAAAATTATTTGGCATATAAGGGAAGAGAATCCTGAAAACATGCAGAAAAGTAAAGAAGCTTACCCTTATTTCATTTATATTTAATTTATTTTAAAGATTAATACTTATATGTGAACATGTGAATGGATTCCCCTATCAAAGATAACCTAAAAATACTCTCAATAAGATTTCAGTGCAGTTCTACATGAAATTAATTATCATTTCTCAAAAGTAAGTGACTAATACATAACAGACATAATTCTGATAAATTTGGCCTATCAGTGTTGTATATTAGGGATCTTCAAAAAGTTCCTGGAAAATGTACAGCATCTTTTAAATCAATTTTCTGTGAACTTTTGAAGCCACTCATAGACACATACACACGTAAAGTATGCATATATATATATATATATATACATCTTATAAATGCTTATATAGGACTTCAATTTATGTTTATTTTTAATATTTATTTATTTGAAATTGAAAAACAGAGAAAGGAGGAGGAGGGGGGAAGAAGGAGAGAAGGAGAGGGAGAGGGACAGGGACAGGGAGAGGGAGAGGGAGAGGGAGAGAGATCAGTCTTCCAACTACTGGTTCACTCCCCAGATGGCAGCAATGGCAGAGTTGGGCCAACTGGAAGCCAGAAGCCAGGAGCATCATCCCTGTTTCCCACATGAGTGACAGTGTCCTAAGCACTTGGGCCACCTCCCACTGCTTTTCTCAGGTCATGAATAGAGAGCTGGATTGGGAGTGAAGCAGCTGGGTGTGGAACCTTTACCTGTATGGGATGCTGGCATCATAGACGGCAGCTGTACCCAAAGTACCACAACACCAGCACCAATAGGACTCCAGTTGTGGCATCAAGTTAAGCCACTGTGTTTATTATTCTTTGCTGAGAGAATTTATTAATAACAATTACTCAATTTAAAATATGGGTTTAAAAAAAACATGACTCATAATATGCAGCTTACTGATTTGGAAATACTTAAAACATTTAGATCTGACAAAGAACTTTTTCTCTAGAGTTTTTAAATTCCTGAAACACATTAATAAAAAGGCAAACATAGGCCAGCGCTGTGGCTCAATAGGCTAATCCTCTGCCTGGGGTGCTGGCACCCCGGGTTCTAGTTCCGGTCAGGGCACCGGATTCTGTCCCAGTTGCTCCTCTTCCAGTCCAGTTCTCTGCTGTTGCCTGGGAGTGCAGTGGAGGATGGCCCAGGTCCTTGGGCCCTGTACCCGCATGGGAGACAAGGAGAAGGCCCCTGGCTCCTGGCTTCGGATCAGCGTGGTGCGCCAGCTGTGGCGGCCATTGGGAGGTAACCCAATGGCAAAAAGGAAGACCTTTCTCTCTGTCTCTCTCTCACACTATCCACTCTGTCAAAAAAAAAAAAAAATGGCAAACATAAAACAAGTATACAAAATAATTCAGTATTTTATAAAAGAAGATATAGAGATATTACGTGATCATTTGAGAAAGTGTTCAAAATCGTTGGTCACCAGAGAAATGACAGAATCAGACTGGACTGAAATACTAATATGTAACATTAGAAGGACTAGAATTCAGAGATTGTGGTACCAACAGCTAGCTGTGGAGTAAAGCAAAGAGGAATCTTGTTTTTGTTTTTAATGATTTATTTATTTATTTAAAAGACAAAGTTAGGGACAGGCAGGGGAGTTCTTCCATCTGCTGATTCACTTCCTAAATGGCCACAACAGCCAGTGCTGGGCCAGGTCAAAGCCGGAAGCTTCTTTCAGGTCTCCCATGTGGATACAGAGGCCCAAGCACCTGGTCCATTCTTCTTGCACTGTCAGGCCCATTAGCAGGGAGGTTTTGGGAAGTTGATCATCACGGACTTAACCCGGCACCCATGGAATGCGGTTGCTATAGACAGTGGCTTCACATACTATGCCACAGTGCTGGCCTTGCAAAGAGGAGTCCTACTTATCACCGTTGGGAATATCAGATGATAAAATCATTTGATAAACTTCTTAGTTTTTCTTTTTTTTATGGTAGCACTTATCAACCCTTTGGCTTAGTAATTGCTCTTTTATGTATTTTTCAGAATAAATTAAAATATATTTATACAAAAGGACTATAGAAGCTTTATTCATGATATTAGAAACATGGGAAAATTAGATATCTATCAACAAGAGAAACGCTTGATCATACAATGCGATACTCAGCAGTAAACTGGACAAAAGCTAGTGGTACATGAGATAGCACTGACAACTCTCAAAAGTATGCTAATATAGGAAAGTAAGGTACACACAGAAACCCACACAGATTGTAATTTCACTCATATCAAATACTGTAATGTGCAAAACTAGTTTTTGATTATAGAAATCCTGTCTGTCTTTAGCCAGAAAGGAAGACATGCAAAAGGTGGGTGATCACACAAATATTCTCTTGAGTTTTGTTTTCCTAAGCTGAATGAATGATATACTGGATATTAGTATTTTCCTTTACATAAAGTATACATCAATTAAAATATAGCAGTATGATTATAAAATTATCTTTTTAACATTGTTGGCTGTGATAATGTTCAAGGTCAAAAAAGCCCCTATTGAACTCAGTGATCCCACTAAGATTTCCTATTTTTTTTTAATTTACTGCCTTGGTTTATTCGTCTTCTTCATAATAAAGCATAACAGGGAAGAAATAATGTAGAGTAAGTACTGTTTATAAAAAAGGAGTTATGACTTGCAGCATTTGAAGATTCCCAGGCTGAAAATAGCATTGATTAAATATCAAATCTAGGTTACTCACAGAAAATCATAATCTAATGATAAAACAAAACTGTGACAAATTATTGAAAGACCAAACATAGTGCTTCTGGTTACCAAGTAGATATTGTAATTACAAATTCATCATCCATTGTTTGATCCTATTTTAATAAACTTAATTTTGATACTGCATATGGATCTCATTTGGTTGTTACTGGTTTTCTCAAAATCAGTTCATACTTTGTAACTTTTTATTAATTTTCCTTAATTTATATCGGAAATGATTAAAGTAGTAACCTTCAAAATTGTAGAGAAAAAGGGATGAAAACTTTCTCCAGGACTAGTAAAGTTAACTTTTCTGACTTGGGAAACTCGCAAAGTCAGTTAAGCTCACATTTCCAATCCTATTCCTTATCTCTGCTCCTTGAGTCAGTCTCCTACTTGAAGGTGACACCCTAGGTTTGACAGTATTCACTTGAATCTGTTTGTGGTAATTTTATTTTAGGTGATGAAGAAGGGGAGTAATGTTGATGAATGTATTAGTCATCTCAGGCTCCTGTAACAATACATCATAAACCGGATGGCTTTAGCAATGAATATTTATTTCTCACAGTCCTGGATACTTGAAGTCCAAGATCAAGGTGCCTGCTAATTCTGCTCCTTGCTCTTGGTATCTAAAAAGATAGCTGCTTTCTCCCTGTGTCCTCACATGCAGAGACAGAGACTAATTCTGTTTTCATAAAGCCACTTATCCTCTTCATGAGGGCCCCAACCCATCTAACCTAATTAAAAACCAAATTTTCTCTCCAAATACTATAATATTGTCGACTAGGCTTTCACATATCACTTTTGCATGGATAATATTCAGTCTTTAGCAACAGTTTATGAATTACAAATACTCTTATCAAGGAAAGGAGTTATTTAGGTTTATTAGGAATATCAGGCTACAAGGATTTTTCAATTCTAGTTAAGACAATCCTTTTTCCATTTGGGGATTTTCTTATGTGTTTAATTGATCATTTGCTCCAAAGCAAGTTAGAAGTGTCAAACAAATAATAATATTTAACTTCTCAGAGCAGCTCTTAGTTGTTGATAAGTCACTAATGCAACAATCAAAGAAGCAGCAGAGCTCCTGTTGTGTTTGTGCCAGTGCGGCTAGTGTAGTGCTCCATTTCTATCCAACACTCTGATGTCCAAAGTGATCTCATTGGCTTTGCTTGATACTAGAACTTTGATGAATAATAACCAAAAGACATTTGGACCAAATAAATGAGTGTATGACATCGATTTTGTTATGAGTTACATACATATCCTGTCCTATGGATATTCATATTTTCCAAAAGTGGCATTATCTGAGGGTATTACCTTAGCGCTTTGTCCTCCTTGGCATTTCTTTATTTCATGTTTTTTGTTGGTTTTTAAAAATCCATATGGCATTGAATATTGAGTTTGACTGGATTGTATTGACAGATTTAAGAACATTGGCATATGACATTCCTTTTGTACTTACTTCCTTTGTCTTAACAGAGGCCACACAAAACACCCAATAATTAATAAAATGTAGGTAATGAATAGTCAGGCACAACTGAGGAAATCTGAAAACAATGTAGGTAACTGATGTTAACACAGTATCAATATAGTAAGTTTAAGAATTTAGGTGAAATGACTAAGTCTAAATTAAATATACTATTGAGGTTACCACATTAATTTGACCTTCATTAGAAACGTTTGATATTGCTAAATTTGTAATAGATGGTAGATGGGACAAATAGACTTATCTTCCTTTTGCATGGATGTATAGTATGCGTATGGTTCACTAAGATTGTAGTATATTGCAACCAATTTTTTTTTCAGTTTTCACCTACTACCCCTACCATAATAATATTGATGTGGTTGCTGCTTTTAAAATGATGCTTGACAAGTTTAGTATTAAACACTTTGAAGTGTGAAAACTTCAAAGTTATGAAAAGTACTTATCTATAAACAAACATGGGGAAAGGAAATTTGCCTTTCGTAATATTAAGAAAGATATTAGAGACAACAGGGGGCATTTTATCATTGTCATCAGCAAGAAAAGGATTAATTGCTGTCGTGTTCTCTCCATACTACCTTGTGGTGTACAAATTACATTTTTCTAACCTTCAGACCTTAATCAAAAACAACGGAGATTTGAGATGGTGTTAATCTGCAGCTGCCAGTGGCAGCCCTGCTATCGCAAGAGACTGCAAGGTCAGCTGTGTGCCTTTCTGCAAAGAAAGGCACCTGCTTATCAGGAGACTGCACCTGGCGAAGCACAAATGCAAGCGCAGTTTGCAAATCAAGACTGTGCTCAGACAATGCGCACTGAAGGCGTTGCCTTAGCCTCAGTGTTTAAGTTGTAAAAGTCACGTGTGAGGGGCTTTGGGAATTTATATAGAATATTCAAGTTACTTTTGTCTTTTGATGAATTTGTTAAGCTCCTTCAATTTATGTTTATTTTTATTTTGTTTTGTCTTTATTTTAAAGTAATATTATTTTCAAATAGTATTGAATGCAAAAAAGAAGAGTTAAAGGGACATACAGAAATTTAACAATGTTAATATTTTACCATATTTGTTTTATGTGTAAATGTCACATTGTACAGACACATACTGGTGTTTAAACCCGAGGTGGTTATATTAATATCACTTCATGTAGCATTTGTGACAGAGATCATACAATGAGGAAAGAAGGGTGTATTGTTAAGCATGGGGTATAATTCAGTGAAGACAACATTTATAGATATCTATGTACTAATATGGAATCCACAGACTTTTATTTATGACATATATCTGTCAATCATTTATCTACCTACCTATTAATTTCTACAGACATGACTAAGTGTGATGCTTGCTTTTTTGTGTCTGCTTATTTCACTGAGCATAATGATCTCCAATCCTATCCATCTTGTTGCAGATATTCGGGTTATACAACATGCAAAGACCCTGTTTAGCTAGAAAATTTCCTGGAAACTCTTATGAATTTATGTCAAATGTAAAAGAATAATTAAAAATAGTACCATCAATGCTTATCCCTATAAGTAACTTGAATTTAAAATTTAGCTTGCGTGCATTACCTCTCCCTTTATCCTCCAACCCTCACAAACCCCTTTCTCCTTCAGGTGCTTTCTTTACTTTCTTTATCCAACACCAATCTTAACCAACCTGATGAATCAGGAGTATGTAAGCATCATCTGTCTGAATTAATTGACTAGGAACCCACGTGACTGGTTTTTTTTTTTTTTTTTTTTTTTTACTTATGGAATCTCCAAGCCTTAAAATCCTGCAAATTTTATCAGAACACAGGAGAGGCTATGTCCACTGATGCACCCAACTGTGTATGATTTAGATTCATGCACAATTTAGCTTTCTTGCTTTTTTTAAAACTGAAACTGATAACAATCTTCCATTCTGCATATATTTTATTTTGATATACACTTTGGAATTTTCTTTCCTGTGGTTGTTAATTTGTATGATGTTTCAGCAACTGTTTTGTAATAGCCAACTCTTTGTCTCAATTTTTTTTGTGTGTGTGAAGTGCAAGTTTTCAAATTTTGCTTTATTATCAGTAAACTAGTGTTCAGTATTATTATGGTATGAGATAATTTAATATGCAGTAATAGACATTTACTTTTTAGTAAAATATTTCTATGCAAAATTACCCTTAACTAATGATTTGCTTCCTAATCTTAATATGGCCAGATGTGTTTTAGAATATAGCCAGAAGATCATTTCTCCAAAATATACCTCCTATAAAAGGAATTAGTATGAATAAATGTTACAGCAAAAATGAACCTTAAAAGCAAGATGCCAAGTAAAATAAGCCAGACATAAAAGGCCACATCTAGTTTGATTTTACTTCCATGAAATATCCAGAGTAGATGGATCTGGATGCTCATTGGTAAAAAAAGGAAAAGAGGATGAAAAATAACTGCTTTGTGAGCACAAAGTTTTATTTTTCAGTGATAAAAATATTTAGGATTGAGATAAAAGTAATGGTTACACAACCAAGTGAGTGTAAGGAATAACACTTTTTTTTTTTAATCTGAAATCACTGATTTTATTTTACATGAATTGAATCTCCATAACAAACTTGGATAACCAGGTGATATACGCCTAATGAAAATGTAAGACAAAAATGGTGATAATCTGTCTAATAAACAAATCTTCAAATTAGCTTTTGCAAATGCTCCTGAAGCTGTAACTTTCCATTAGAGCAGCACTGTGCTTTGTGCTGACTTCATCTGAACTTTAGTTGAGCACAGTCAGAAAGTGGCATCCCATAGTTTTCCCACATTCATGGTTTCTCTTTCTGTGGTCTCAGTTACAGCTTTCAGCTGGGGTCTGACAACAGTACATGGTAAGTGGCATCTCACATTTTCAATTGTGTGCCATTCTGCACTGCTCCATTCCATAGTAACCAGAATGTGAGTCTTCCCTTTGTCCAGCCTACCAGGCTGTAGGAGCTACCTGCAGTTAATAGACATCTTGTCTATCAGGTCAGCAGCCATGGCCTTACCATGACTCTCTTCATGGAAACCAAAGGCCAAGAGTATGGATGCTGTTGATTCAATATGCCACAGAAGTTGCTTCCTTTAGGTAGAAGGAGGAAAGCACTGTAAGATAGTTTAAGACAGAGACCACTTTCTCCTAATTTACTGTAATGTAGTTATAATGGTTCTAGTTTATTGTTATGCTGTTAACCTCATACTCTGCCTAATTTGAAAATTAAACTTTATCATTAATATGTATACACATGAAAAACATAATATAATGGAATTCAGTGCTGTGCTTTCAGGCAACCACTGAAGGTCCTGGAACAGTGTTGGCAGAGGTTGGAGGTGAATGCTACTGTGCAGGTTCACACTTAGCTGTCCCCATGAAGGTGCCTGCACACCAGCTGCTGACTGGGAGCACTGGAGTCTGACCTGGATGGCAAAGCAGAGGCACTTTGACATTGTTTACTTCCTTCGGGAAAACAGCAGGATTTTGTAGACTTCCATGTTGGGCAGTGTCATTCAGACTTTTAAGAACCTGCCTATAAAAAGGCAGATTCAGCTCTAAACCCCAACTATAGCATTAGCAAATTATTTTATTTTTTGCCTTTTAAATGTTTATTTTTGAGAAACAAGAAGCAGAGTGACGAAGAAAGGAGAGAGAAGGAGGAAAGAAGGGAGGTAGGCAAGGAAGGAGACAGAGACAGTGAGATCTTCCATCTACTGGCTCACTCCCCTGGTGCCTGCAAGAACTAGGGGTGGGCCAGGACAAAAACACTAGGCACAAACTCCATCTGGGTCTCCTACATGACTGGCCAGAGTACAAACGCTTGAGCCATCATCTGCTACCTCTCCGCATACAGAAGTGTAGCTTGAACAGTAATTGGTATTCTGATATGGGATGTGAGTATCCTAAGCAGTGACTGAACTTGCTACACCACAACGTCCATGCCAACAGATTTCATTTTGAGTGTACTTGTGGCATAATATTGTGAAAAATTCAAAGGGATTTGTGATTCAGATAATAATGTGTTAGATTATTATAGAGATCCAGTCATCTGCTTCATTTGGAGGATACTAGAAAGCATCCTTTATTTCTAAGAAATATTACCAATACTAGGATATCAAATTTCCATTTTAAGAATATCATATTCTCCAGAGAGAGACACAAATGTGTATATGTGTGTGTGTGTGTGTGTGTGTGTGTGTATGTTTGATATGGATAGATGACAGATAAATCAATCAGTTGATCTTACCCACTGGTACCCCCTAATGCCTAAATCAACCAGACCAGGCCTGGGAGCTAAATCTTGGAGCAGGAAACACAATCTTGGTCTCCCATTTGGATGGTGGGGTCTAACAACTTCAGCCATCAGTGCTGCCTTTCAGGATCTACATTGGTAGGGAGGTAGATTCAAGCGCCAGAGCAGGGGATCAGGTTCAGGTATTCTGATGTGGCACAAAGGTGTCTTCATAAGTAGGCTGAATACCCACTCTGGTGCTTTTTTTTTAATTTAAATGAATGTAATGTGGGTGAGACTACTAAGTTTAAAATACTATTTTTAAACTGAGTAACATAAATGAATACAAATTATCATTATCCTTTAAGACATTGATCAGCAAACAAGCAGAACTTCCACATAGTAAACATCTGGAGGTGGAGAAGCAATAACAAAAAATAAAAAAAGTACTAATACAGAAAGGCTCAGGAATATAAATTTGTCAGATACAGAAGTTACTTTTTGCTTTATGTTGAAATAGTTATATATAAATACTGTTTCAAGTGCAATGAAAGGTTTGCTAGATGCCATAGGACTGCAGATGAATCTCCAAAAAGTTCACATTTGTTCAGACACCCACAACACTGAAAACCCCCATAAGCTGAGACTCTGTAGTTTTCTGAACACTATGTGCTAAAAAGGTCACCACCATTGTTGCTAAACTTTTTCATGCAGACTTTAAGATAATTTTTGACAGATAATAGCTTTATTTATTTGTTGCTATGTTTTTAATTCTCCCTTTTATGGATATTCCTGTATTTCTACTGATTCAGATCATCTTTATTGTCTTCCCAAAATATTAACTCATAAAGTGTAGTATAATACTTTTCTGGCTAAATGTGTTTGTAAGGATTCTAGTTTAGTTATTAAAATTAAGTGTTTCCTTCCACCACATCTGATTGAAGAGAGGGAGAAACTAGTACTCCAATTCAGGTATGCAGATAATGGCCATTTTGTTAGAAATCTTATTTTCTTTTTATTATTAGTGTTTCTTTTGTTATTTTCTTTTTATTATTAGTGTTTCTTCAAACTTAAATTGATGTCATTTAGATTTTTTTTGTTGTTTTTTTGAGAGGGAGAGATAGGAGGAAAGAGAGAGAACAAACTAGCTCCTGTTCCTTGGTTCCTTCTCCAAGTGCCTGCTAATGCTGGGGCTGGGCCAGGTTTCCTGTGTGGGTGGCCAGGATCAGATCATGTGAGTCTTCAGTGCTTCCTCCCAGGGTCTGTGTTAACAGGGAGCAGGAATTGGAGCTGGGTATTGAACCCAGTATGCAGGATGTCAGCACTGTAACTATCTGACAGACCAAATACCTGCCACTTCCTCAATCGTGAATTATTTGATGCAAAAAAGCCTTTTTATTGTTTCCTGTCCTCCATGTGTTCCTTTCTTCCAAAAATATTTTCTTAAAATTCATGATCTCTATTGTCCAGAATTCTTATTTTCGATACTTTCTTTCTGAAAACACCTATGGGGGAAGGTGTTGGAATTAATGTTAGAATCTGGATTATTCTCAACTTTACCATTCATGAATGTGTTATCTTAGGTGAATTAATAAAGATTAGTGACTGCATTCTTTCTTTGTTTAGAAAAATTGTCAAAACATACACTAAGAGATGCTGTGATAGTTCATAGAATTCTAACGAGAGTCTCTAAGTTACTAGTACATTTGAAGTATGGTTCAACCATTATTGTAAAACCATGAATATCAAAACTAAATAGCTTTAAATTTTAACTAGTGTCAAGACCTAATAATGAAATCTCTGAGGTATTACCTGAATATTATTTATATACTGTATTGGAATTGAAATTCATGATAGCAATCAATGTGGAAAAGTTATTACTCCCATTTTTATTCTAAAGTTATAATTTACCCTCCACAACTTTTGCAATAAAGTTTTATCTTTTTCTTTTTTTGAATTATGAGAGCCCTGCACATAAATTAACTTTGAAAAATTAGTAGTTTGAAAATTGCATTATAAGAGATTTAGTACATTTATTTTGCTTAATATCAATATATGAATCCAAAATATATTTTTCAATATATATGGGTTAGTTCCTCAGGGAAAGGATGGGTACAATGCTGGGGACTGCGCTGAGGAGTAGGGGGTGGTTGATTGGCAGTTTAAACAGCAGAAACATTGAGTGTTATCTAACCTGCCCAGGGGAGTTAGACACAAGCTCTGCAGTCAGTCTCCCTCGCCACAGGAATCCTGTACTCAGTAAAGCATTTCTGCTTGAAAGGCAACAGAATGTGCAGAATACTTAGAGAAAAACATGGATGACAGAAAGTGTTGAGCAGTCTTTCAGTGACCTACATTTCTTTCTTTCTTTTTTTTTTTTTTTTGACAGGCAGAGTGGACAGTGAGAGAGAGAGACAGAGAGAAAGGTCTTCCTTTGCCGTTGGTTCACCCTCCAATGGCTGCCGCGGACAGCACGCTGCGGCCGGCGCACCACGCTCATCCGATGGCAGGAGCCAGGTACTAGGTGCTTTTTCCTGGTCTCCCATGGGGTGCAGGGCCCAAGCACTTGGGCCATCCTCCACTGCACTCCGGGCCACAGCAGAGGGCTGGCCTGGAAGAGGGGCAACCGGGACAGAATCCAGCGCCCCGACCGGGACTAGAACCCGGTGTGCCGGCGCCTTAAGGCGGAGGATTAGCCTGTTGAGCCACGGCGCCGGCCAGTGACCTACATTTCTCATAATGCCTTATATGTTGAGGAAATTGAAGGGCATGAAAATAGATCACAAATGAGTTAGACCAAAGTTACGTACACAACAAGAAAACTGAAAGTCATATTGAATCTGCTTTGAAGAATCCTGAGTAGAGGTCACATAAGTTAAAAGAGAATGTGGATATGCTATCTTGACATCATGGAATCAAGTCACAGCTGCATATTCCTGGTGAGGGAGATTGATATCTTAGTTGGCTGCTAACATCTTTCAGCGTGCCCAAAACCTATGCTTCTGTGAAATTAGCAGATTGAGGCAACTGTGGACATCATGAAAATGATTCATAAACTGTTCCTACCCTGAGGTTCGGGTTTAAAGAAGGTGTGGTCCAGCTTGCAGGCGGTGCATTCAGGTTTAAGGAAGGTGTAGAAATGAGCCACAGAAAAGTTCCAGCTGAGGTGACTCCTCTTGTGTTCAGGGGAGCCTCATGTGGCTTGATGTTAGAACAGGACTTAACGAGCAGACTGCCATCTCTTCCTGGACAGGGTTTCTCATTTGTGTAGTTACTTGTTCTCCATTGGGTAAAGTTCAACTTCATTGCTAGAAATTCTTTAGTTTCTAACTGCTAACTGCTTAAGATTTTTTCCCAAACCTTTTAGTGCATGTGGATATTTTTCCCAAAAATGCTTCAAGTACATTTAATTATGTCACCAGAACTGAGTAATATATTCCTGACTGGCTTATAGTCTCACAGTTTCAAACATACAGTGATTTCATCAAAAGAGGCCTTTAACCAAGGGCACACCATCCTTCATAAACATCCGAAAAGCTAGGTCAAAATATCCTCTAGCAGTGCCATACTCTGGAAACTGGACTTCTCATTTCCCCAGCACTATCTATCTGGGACTATTATGCACAAAATCTACACAAAAAGTATCTGTTGAGTGAACAATTTTACAGTTACATATGATCACATGTAAATGTGTATCCCTTGATTGCAGACCAGGATAATTTTGTTTTTTTTAAGACTCATCAAGTAAAAATAAACCTTTATATTTCTTTTTTTTTTTTCTTTTTTGACAGGCAGAGTGGACAGTGAGAGAGAGAGACAGAGAGAAAGGTCTTCCTTTGCCGTTGGTTCACCCTCCAATGGCTGCTGCGGTCGGCGCGCTGCGGCCGGCACACCGCACTCGTCCGATGGCAGGAGCCAGGAGCCAGGTGCTTTTCCTGGTCTCCCCATGGGGTGCAGGACCCAAGCACTTGGGCCATCCTCCACTGCACTCCTGGGCCACAGCAGAGGGCTGGCCTGGAAGAGGGGCAACCGGGACAGAATCCAGCGCCCCGACCGGGACTAGAACCCGGTGTGCCGGCGCCGCAAGGCGGAGGATTAGCCTGTTGAGCCACGGCGCCGGCCAAAAATAAACCTTTATATTTCTGAGAGTAACTTTTGTACCTTGCTTTGGTGTATTTATATTTCAGAATTCTTTTTTTAATTTAACATAGTTTAATATATTTTGTATAATATTTAGATTTTAAAGATATATTTAATTAATTTGTGTTCCTAGATAACATTTTAAGGAAATATTCTATATAATAGAAAGAACCCATGTTCTCAGTAACAGAAAAATTATTAAGGAGACAAAAAAGAAATCTATGTGGTAGGTCAGACCAACGGGATGGGTAATCACGTTGGCATTTTCATACCAAATGCTTTTTTTAAAAAGATTTATTTATTTATTTGAAAGAGTTACATGGCGGGGGGAAGGAGAGGGAGAGGGAGATGGAGAGATCTCCTATCCGCTGGTTCACTCCCCAATTGGCCACAACTGCCAAAGCTGTGCAGATCAGGAGCCAGGAGCCAGGAACTACTTCCAGGTCTCCCATATGGGTGCAGGGGCCCAAGGACGTGGGTCATCTTGTACTGCTTTCCCAGACCATAGCAGAGAGCTGGATAGGAAGTAGAGCAACTGGGTCTTGAACCGGTGCCCATATGGGATGCCAGCACTTTAGGCCAGGGCATTAACCTGATGCAACCACAGCGCCAGCCCCACCAAATGCTTTAATTACATTCCACATGGGATACTTACAACTCATATTGGAATACTTGGGGTGGATTACCTTTTTTCTTCCACTCCAGCTTCCTGCTGATGCACGTAGGAAACAGTGGTCGATAGCCGAAGCACATGGATCCCTACTATCCAGGTGGGAGACCTGATGGATTTCTTAGCTTTTGGCTTCAGAAGGGCTTAGGTATGTCTGCTGCAGGCATTTGGACAGTGAACCAGTGGATGGATGATCTCTCTCTCACTCTGAATTTGATATACATGAATAAAACTTTACATGACCAAAAAATGAGATAAATAAACTTGGAAACTACATGAGAAACATAATCAGTTTTATTGGCTCTGTTGATATATAGGTGTTGCCTATCAAAATATCTGTATTATCCTTTTCTCACATAAGAACATGTATTTGCATGTTTGTATTTACCAATGATTTCATTATTGGGAATGGTAGTATAATACCAGTTGTAACATTCTTTAATTTGTCTACAGTAGCAAAAAATTGCAAAAGCTTCTTACAGAACTGTCATTTCAATGGTCTCTCATACAATCTCTATTTAAGCAAATTATTAGTGCTAAGGGGACCCTGATTAGAGAAGTCATAAGTCTATAACTTTCAAGAATAAAGATGAAAATAGCACTAAAAGCATCAAGAACAGTGTTTAAAGAATAATGTGGTAAGCTTTTAGAATAATCTGATCCTGACAGTCTTGGAAAGAAGCACTTTTATCTGTGTTCATAAACTTACATGTGTGGGCCGGCACCGTGGCTCAATAGGCTAATCCTCCGCCTGGGGCGCCGGCACACTGTTCTAGTCCCGGTTGGGGCACCAGATTCTGTCCTGGTTGCCCCTCTTCCAGGCCAGCTCTCTGCTGTGGCCTGGGAGTGCAGTGGAGGATGGCCCAAGTGCTTGGGCCCTGCACCCCATGGGAGACCAGGAGAAGCACCTGGCTCCTGCCATCGGATCAGCGCGGTGCGCCGGCCGCAGTGTGCCAGCTGTGGCGGTCTTTGGAAGGTGAACCAACGGCAAAGGAAGACCTTTCTCTCTGTCTCTCTCTCTCACTGTCCACTCTGCCTGTCAAAAAAAAAACAAAAACAAAAAAAAACTAACATGTGTGGTAGTCAATTTTATATGTCAATTTGAGTTAGGAAATACCCAGGTAGCTGGTAATATAATATTTTTGTGTTTCAGGAAGATACTGGCATTTGAATCAGGAGAATGGGTAAAAGAATCATGTATTATCCAATTCATCAAGGATTCAAATAGAACAGAAAGTGACCCGTTGTGGCATGGCAGGTTGAGCCACTGCCTAGGATGCTGACATCCCATGTGGGCGTGCTGCTTACAGTCCTGTCTGCTCCACTTCTGATCCAGCTGTCTGCTAACTTGCCTGACAAAACCTGCAGACAATGGCCCAAGTACTTGGGCCCCTGCCACCCAGGTAGGAAAGCCAGATGAAGTTCCAGTTTCCTGGCTTCAGCCTGGTCCAACCTTGGGCATTGTTGCCACTTGACAACCACTGGGTGGAAGATACATTCTCATTCTGATTCATTCTCTGTCTCTCCTAACTGCTTTTCAAATAAACAAATATTTACAAAAAAATAGAATAAAATAATAGAGGGAGGTCAAATTCTTTTTCTCTCTTCTTGAACTGGGCCATCTGTCTTCTCCTGCCCTGAGTTATTGACAGAGCTTGTTCTTGAGCCTCGAAACTGATGGACTTATCCTCCAGCTACCCAAGCACCCAATTTTCAGGTGTTTGGCTTGGAGTGTGAGTTACACCTGTATCTCCTGTGGTTCCCACTCTTCAGGTTCAAGCTTACTTATACATCCTGGTTTCCTGGTTCTCCACTTGAAGGCAGGATATTATGGGAATATTTGGCCTTAATGGTCACATAAGCCAATTCTCATAAGAAATATCTTTATATCTGCCTATATAGATATTTCTTAAATCTGTGTATATGCCAATTTATAAATTGTTGAGCTTTGTTGTATGAAACAATTTTTCAAAGTATACTTTTTTTTTTGACAGGCAGAGTTAGAGAGAGCAAGAGACAGAGAGAAAGGTCTTCTTTTTCCTTTGGTTCACCACCCCCCTCTCCGAAATGGCCACTACAGCGGTGCGCTGCGCTGATCTGAAGCCAAGAGCCAGGTGCTTCCTCTTGGTCTCCCATGTGGGTGCAGGGCCCAAGCACTTGGGCCTTCTTCCACTGCCTTCCCTCAAAATATTCTTATACTTGAAAAATTTTTGAGGAAAGGTTAGGTCATCAGTGTTGTCAATGAAAAGGGAAAGAAGAAATAGTCTAATTCAATTTTTTTAACTTTTTTCCCAATTTAAAGAAGTGCAACTATTGGTAAGTATACAATTGTTAACAGTGGATATTATCTCCAGTATAAGGGACCCATGAGAAACAGGAAAGATTACATTACGTTCAATCTCTAACATTTTTGTCTATAAAGAAAATGTCAGATTACTCAGTCAAGACAGTCTAGGACGGAATTGTATTTTAACAATGTCCCAAAAGTCATTGATGCCTCAATATGGACTAAACGAAAGTACCTCACACCAGTTTACAAGGAATATATCTGTATGATAATTTTTCATGGGGCTCAATGGCATGCTGATTGATTATATTTGCATAAAGGGGTTGCCAATTAATTGGAGACACACTTGTTAACTCTTAGGGAATTTTGGAATTAGCTGCGGACTTGATAGTTTCTTCCTGTTTCTGAGTGGGCACTCTCTTAGATATTAAGTAGATGCAAAAATATCTAGAATAAAAACAAAAAAAAGCATGGAATAATACTACGCATAATCATATAAAGGTAAAAATAAAAGCAAGCAGCAGAATAAGCAGGTTGATGACAAGTAAAATAGACAAATTGCATATCTTTATACCCAGAAGATCTTATGCACATATATAACACTTAAATTTAACTGAGATGACTTTCATAAATGACACAAATACAAACAAATTTCTATTACAACTATACAAAATCGAGTATTTTTTAAAAGTTCATTCCCAATTCAAAGGTGAAATTATTTTACACAAAGCTATAGATCTATTTAAATGATAAGAATTGTATTATTTAGAGCTAACAATTAAAAAGGCCTACTTGGTTACAAAATTTAAGCCTGCAAAACAAAGTCACTAACAACATATCTACAAAGCCTGCAATTTTGTTGTGAAAGACTCACTTGGCAAAAAATATGATGAAAAGTAAGTTAGGCTCTTGGCGCCCCTTGAGCTCCCCTGCCAGTCTGAATAGTCCATGGAATATGGCCAAGTGAGAATGCTCAGAACAGTCAGACTGGGATTTCATGAACTGTCAAAGGATGTGCTGTAAATATAAGTTGTGGAGAAAGATACGACAAAGCAGAATTTTATATTAACAAGTAAAAAAGAGCAATATTAGTCTAGCAGAACCTTATCAGCAAAGTTATGTGTGGATTTTGAAACAGTTTATGGTAATTCATCTTGGTCATTGAGTAGAAGCAGGTTGACCACAGTTTTAGAAGTATGTTTGATGGGGATGTGTATTTGGTGCAATGCATGGGTCACCACTTGGGATAACCATATCTCGTATGGATACCTAACTCAAATTCTGACTACACCACAAAAAATCAGCTTCTTTCCAGTGCACTCTCTGGGAGGCAATAGGTGAAGATTCAAGAAATTGAATAAATTCTCTCACTCTTTCTCTCTTTCATATTCCTTTCAAATAAAATGAAAAGAGAAAGGGGGAGGGGTTGAGTTTGATGTTGTTTATAGAGACCAGATCTCACTGACTGGTTATTACTATTGTTACTGATATAGTAATGGGAGTAAGTCTGATGCTGATGCTGATAGTTTAAAGTATAAGGCTGGGAATGACAACATTTAAGGGTCTTTCAACATATATTCACAGAGGTTATTGACTCTAGATTCATTAGGCAGATATAAAGTATTTATGACTTGACTTGTTACCATGGTTATATAATTAGAGTTTGTTGCTTCATGGTTAAAGAACAAGTTTTTGGTTATTTGGAGCCATGTCTAAAGAGAAATTATTCTTATACTAGGATTGCTGGACTTTTTTATATGCTTAGTGTATATAATATTCCATAACTTGCTTCATGAACAAATACTTATTGCTGAAGTCATTATATGTTATTCCTAGAGAAATATGAAATACGCTTGAATAAAAATTCAGTGACTAATCTGGTAGGTAGTACTGCTATTTTGAGAATATTTACCTGGTTATAAATTTTACCTAACAGTTATATAGTAAATTAATACTTATCTTTAATTCTTCAAGTGGAAATACACTATCCTATAAATTTTATCTCTTTGTAAGTTTTTGTAAACAAAATTACATCCTCTACAACTCTGCTAATGTTGATGATAATCAGTATTTTATAGGAGATTTTAACTTTTCCTGATTACTCAGTAATTTTTAATTTATTGTACTGTAAAATTTTTCACATGCACACACATTTCGAAAGAAAAGGAGAAATGCAAGTTTCAAGCTTTACTAAAGCTTAAAAACAGACAAAAATCTAAAACTGTTACTGAGCTTTTTGGTTTATGTTGAAGTAGTCATGTTTGTAGCAACGATGTGTAAATAACTACAAATATTACTTTATATGTAAGAAAAATGAAGTTACGGTAGTCAAATAACATTTCCAAGATTACACAAAACTTCTATGTCTGAATGGAGATTAACTGTGATCCCAAGGTTGAGTTAACCTTTAACTCTGCAGTGACTGGCAAAGCATTCTACTATCTCCAGTATTTCAGTTCAGGTTAGGACTCACATCTTTGAAGGAAATTGCTGGAACTCTTCTAGAAGGCTGGGTAGTATTCTTTTGTTTTTGTTTGTATTCATTTATTTGAAAATGGGAGAGACTGCACTGGTTCATAGCAATGCAGGTACTTTGGAACTCAGTCCAGGCCTCTCATGCAGGAATGCATTTACTAAGTAATCCAGTTACTTCCCAAGGTCAGCATTGCCAGGAAGCTGGACTCAGGAGTCAAAGGTATCTAAGCAAGTCACTCCAATAAGGGATGTGGATGTCTTAACCAGTATCTACACCACTGGGCTAAATGCCTGCTCCTGTTTTCACTTTTGATAGTGATTCAAGAATAAACTTAAAAAAAATGCATCTGTCATAATGAATGTTTTGCCATACATATCAAGGTGACCACTTTATTTTTAATATATGATAGTGACAAGTTGATTGTAAACATAAAAATATTACAAATCATTACTAATATAGAAATGAACAAGCATCATTTGACCAAAGCCAGAAACAGATATAAGTGTATATAATAATTCATTAGATAGCAGAGTTGGCATTTTGGATCATGAAGTGAAACATTTTCTTAGCACATGATGTGTCATATTGAGAACCATTTGGGAATGAAGTATGGTACCCTGATATCTCCACCTACGATAAACAAGAGGGGAGCAGCTGTTGTGGTGCAGCGGATTCAGTCATGGCTTAGGTGGCCTGGATCACCTATCAGGGCCCTGCATACAAGACCCACTTCTAATCCAGCTTCCTGCTGATGTGCAACCAGGGAGGACGCAGGTGATGATGTTAGTACCAGGTTGCCTGTCGCCTACATGGGAGACCTGAATGGAGATCTTAGTTCCCGGGTTTGGCCTGGCTCAACCCAGCTGCAGCTGTTACAAGTGTTTGAAGAGTGAACCAACAAATGGAAGGTCTCTTACTATGCCCCTCAAATAAATATGTTAAAAAATTGTTGAGAGAAAACAGATTTTCAGATCTATCCATACCACTGTAAAAATGAGGAAAAAGATAGAGAAGATAATTACTAAATGCTGTCAATACTAAAATAAGTATTTATACCTACAATGTGTTTTATTATATATTAGAAGAAAAAATGATAGGGAAATTGGTCTATGACATTACAAAAGCCATTTTATAAATGTTATAAAAAGTAAGTAAGGACTTGTTTTATATAAAGATTAAGATTATAAAATGCATATTCTGGCAAATGACCCACTTTAAATTATTTACTTTTTAAGATTTATTTTTATTTATTGGAAAGAGTTGCAGGAGGAGAAAGAAAAAGGGAGAGAGAGAGGGAGATGAGAAAAAAAATCTTCCATCCACTGGTTCATTCTCCAAATGAGTGCAATAGTTGAGGCTGGGCTGGGCCAAAGCCTGCTGTGCCACAAGGCCGGCCCCATTTTTAAAATTTATTTGAAAGGCAGGAAGAGTGAGGTGGAGACATACAGAGATTTCTAATTCATTTCTCCACCCCTGAAATGACCGCAGCAGCCAGGACGAGACGAGGCCAAAAACCAGGAGCAGGAGCCTGGAACTCAGTCTGGGTCTCCGACACAGGTGACAGGACCCAGGGACTCCAAAGCAGAGTGCCTGCATTTGAGTTCTATTTCTGCTCCCAATCCGAGCTTCCTGCTAATGTTTACTCTGGGATGCAGCAGGTGATGACTCAAGTACTGGGATCCCTTCTACTCCTGTAAGAGAGTTGGATTAATTGCTAGGCTTCTGTCTTTGATCTGGTCCAACCCTGGCTACTTAGGACATTTGAGGAGTGAAGCAGTGGATGGGAAATCTTTCACTGTCTCTTTATCTCTACCTTTCAAATAAATAAGATAAATAAATATTTAATAATGGGACTTTGAATGATTTTAACTTTAAAAAGTGTGTGGGGGGGGAGTGCTGTGATGCATTGGATTAAAGCATTGTCCTGCAGCTCCAGCATTCATATGGGTGCTGGTTTGAGTCCTGCCTGCTACATTCCTGATCCAGGTCCCTGCTCATGTGCTTGGGAAAGCAGTGGAGGCTGGCCCAAATCTTTGGGCTCCTGCACCCACAAGAGAGACCCAAAAGAAACTCCTGGCTCCTGGCTTTGAATTGGCTCAGCTCCTGCTGTTGCTGCCATTTGGGGAGTGAACAAGCGGATAGATGACCTCTCTCTCTGTCTCTGCCTCCTTCTATAATTGTGTCTTTCAAATAAATTAAATAGATATTTAAAAAAAAACAATACAGAGCTGTGTATGCTAATGCTAGAGGCTTCTTTAATTGTGAGGCCCGAGGCCAGTAGCATTAATAAAGTTAAATTTGAGCGTAAAATATTGAGCAGTGACTTCAGAAAGAAAACTGTTGCCTTAGTTAAGACAGTTGTAGTTCCTTGGCAATAGAAACATAGTAAACCAAAGAGTGGAATCAATAAGGATATGATGAAAAGAAAACAAACAGTATCTAGTAGTTGATAAGAAGTGTAGGAAATTTAATTGCTGTGTTCAAAGCTAGTATAGATCTAACAGCCCTTAACTGAATGAATTTTTGTACTAATGATTTTTTTCAAAGTTGAACTCTTCAGTTGAATTTTTCCACCTTTAGAGCACTTTAATTAAACTAAAACAGATCAGTAATTTCTCACTTTAATAGAATATACACTATACCACAAACCTCTTGACTGCTATAGATTTTAGTTTTTTTTTGTAGTATAATTTTTCACTTCAAAGGACAACATGCACAAATTATGGACCAGCATTCAAATAGCAGAAGTATCTGGGAATAGTAATTTTTAACCACATAAAAACTGTCTCAGTACTTTCCATATATAAATATATTAAATTAAGACCACAAGAGAGCACTTTGAGGAATGATTGATTGTAGAAGAGTAAATAAATTAAAAAATCAAATAATCCTTTTAGTTTATGGTTGATCCTTCCTCATTACTAAAATGAAGAAACCCAATAGTATATGCTCCTGCTACTATGTTACAGTTATTTCAACTAATTTTCTTCTAGTACTATATATAATATTTTAAGATTTATTTTATTTATTTGAAAACAGAGTTACAGAGAGGGAGAGACAGAGATCTTTCATCTGCTGGTTTGTTCCCCAAATGGCTGCAAAAGGCAGGACTGGACCAGGCCAAGCCAAGAGCTAGGAGCTGAGAGCTTCTTCCTGGTCTCCCGTATGGGTGCAGGAGCCCAAGGACTTGAGCAATTTTCTTCTGTTTTCCCAGGCACAGTAGCAGGGAGCTGGATGTGAAGTGGAGCAGCTGAGACTTGAACCGATTCTCTTATGGGTTGCTGGTGTCCCAGGTGGTGGCTTTACTGCTATGCAACAATACTGGCCCCTATTGTATATAATTTTATAAATTTTATCCCACAAATTAAAACCTACCCATCGTAATTCATTAGGCAGAATTCATACAGAAGCAATCATATTTACATTCTGGCCAGTTCCAGACTCATTCCTATGTATTATAGACATCTACACATAATTTTAATGATCTATTTAATATACAAGCTCACAGGTATAAGGATGTTTAGAGAAGCAAATCATCAAAACAAGAAATTCTGCTTAATCAGCATAAAAACAGTCTCCTCTCAGATATTCATGTCTACATAGCATCATTGTAAAATGTTGGTCATTGAAGTTTCTTCAGTGGTCATGTGTGTATTCAACCAACACTACAAAATAAATAAGTGTATCTATTTAAAAAGAAAAATTGCAAATTTCATAAAAGATGCAGAATTTTATGAAGGCATGTTTTAGCTTAAATGATTGACAGATTCATTGATAGATGAAAGTTAATCGTCAGTTAAGGAAAAGGGTAGCTTTTACAAATTGATTTAGGAAAGAAACCTTAGAAGAGAAGTTACTTGACTATCAGAAGACTGAAAAGATCCTAGGGGACAATGGGCAAATACACTGGGTTATCATATTGTGCTCTCATAAAAACTTTCCCATAGGACTATACTGATAAGCAAAAGTCACTATTCAAATATTCATTCAAAAAGTAATAAGTAATTTCGATTCACATTATATTTCAATTCAAGGTTTAAGATAGCATCTACAATTTCACAATTCACACACATTTTTTCACAATGAATTCCTGAATAAATCATGTCTTAGTATGTGTTTTTGGTTCATACGAACTTGAAAAAATTTTTCTTTGGATATAGTCAACTTCCTCAATTCCATATAACACTGCGCTCAGCTTTCTATTGCCTATCAAATATTTTACAAAGAGATACATGGTGGGTATAGGCTAAAGCAAACTGTATGTAGTATATCAAATAACCTAAAAGTGACAATAACATGGAAAATGTTGGCTTTAAGAAAGAAAACTGATATTTGATATGAAGCTGTTACTGGTATAAAAGTTAAACAAATGCAGTTAGCTAACACCAGTAAGGATACAAAATAACAATGCACTCTGTGTTATGTATTCTTTCAGTGTTGTGTAGTATTTCAGTTTCCAGAGTCTGACATTACCATTTATTCATTTTTATAAAAGAACAAAACATAATTTGTGTCAAAACTAGGAGGAGCTGTTTATGGAGACTTTTATGCTTTGGCGGTTTTCTCTGAGATTATCTTTAATTTCTTTTTCAATGTAGTGTAACATAGAAAGTAGCTGCTCAATGGGATTAATTTAGCAGTTTTGTGTTCTTGAAAAAATTAAGTAGGAAAAACCTCAGTTTTCTATAATATTTTTGATAAAGTTTGCTGATTTTTAAAGGAGTGAAATGTTACTTTCTTCAAATATTTACATAGCCACAAGTTTCAAGGAAGAAAATTTGACATTTAACAATGAAATTGTTTTTATAAGAATAGTGATCAGTTTTCTTATTTAAACCAATATGTTTCATCCATTTTTTGAGGAAAGATTTTGGATGACAATGAACAAAGCAGATTCTTCCCTTATGGAACTCATCTGGTAGCAATTACAATGAATATATAAAACCACAGCAGTTTTTATGTTGCTAATTTAAACAGGTACTCTAAAGACATAAATAATATCCATATATATTACTGAAATTTACTAAAATAAAAGTGCCCACTAAAATATTTTTGAACAGTAACAGATTAAGCTACTAAAGATAAAAAAATAAAAAGGGAAAGATAAAGAAATAATTAGCATTTTTTTGCTCTAAACCACAAAAACAATGAGATTCAAATGCATTTATGAAAATTGTGATCATTTTTGAATATATAAAGTCATGTAAAGTACAAGGTTATTTTTTCAATTGTCTGTAATTATACATGAAATACCTTTTTAATTGCTAAATAATTTGGTTTAGAGGTAGAATTTTTTAATACAAATAGGGCCTTGAAAATATTTCCCATGAGGGAAAGAAATGTTTCCTTAGCAACACAAACTTTGTTGAGAAAACAGTTTAAATATAATAGTGCTCTTTCATTTGCTGTCATGCTTCTCAAAACTAAGCTTGAAAAGTTAAATTAAGAACTTTAATTGGAAGTCTGTTATAATGAACTGAATTTGATTATTCATATAAAATAACTAAAGAAATGTGGCATGCTTGCCTGATGGGATTGCTGATCAGCTGTTAGATAAAGATGTATTATATACAGAAAATGATGATGAACATACATGTTTATGGCCAACCTGTAACATAAAGATAACTTTCATTTTAAAGTAGTATCTTAAAATTGAAACGGCTAAAAGATTATCTCTTCTAGGAATGTGAAGTTTTGGCTTCATTGTTCATTTCTTTCCAAAGAATTGGTTAAATTAAGAAATATCCTAGCAGATGATCTTCTCACCATGTTTGCATGTTAATATCTGGATCAAATTCTGTGCATTTGTGTTTGAATCAGTATGCTGAATATTCAAATTCAGATTATTTCAAATAATTTCTACATTTGTTAGGCTTCTCAGATTTGCAATTAAATATTTTAAAAGTTGTGTTTATCAGTGATATGAATAAATTTGAATTGCTTGTCAATTATATTTTTATATATGTTGTAAAATTAGTACATTATTTACTAACATTTATTTGTTGTTTACCACTTTGAAGACATTGTCTTTTTAAAATTTTTTTTTTTTTTTATTTAATTGAAAGCCAGAGTTAGGGAGAAAAAGGGAGAGAGAGATCTTCCATCTGTTGGTTTACTCCCAAATGGCCACAATGGCCAGGGCTGTGCCAGGCCAAAACCAGGAGCCAGGAGCCTCTTCCAGGTCTCCCACATGGGTGAAGGGGGCGGGGAGGGGAGTAAGCACTTGGGCCATCCTCCACTGCTTTTTCCTGGGCCTCCTAGCAGGAAGCTGGATAGGAAATGGTGCAGTCAGGATTTGAACTTGTGCCCAAGTGTGTTGCTCGCACTGTAGGCAGTGGATTAACCCACTGTGCCTCAGCACCAAACCCAAAGACATTGGATTAAATAGCACTAAAATATTGGATTATGGTATACCTTTTAGGCAAGGTTATGTATAACGGTGCTTTTTATCATCCAAAAATTTAGAATTAAATAATTTATTACCCAGGAAAGTAGAAATCAAATACATTATTGATACAGCTCGTTAAATTATGTGACTTTATGTGAACAGCCAAGTGGACAAACCATTGTGGCTGTCATGATTTTCTCCTGAATAAAGACATATTTATCCACCTAATTGCACAAATATAAGGTCTTTTCCAAGCAATGGAGTCTGTGCTTCTGAACTTGTCATATGCCAAAGAGCAGACACAATTTAGCATGTTAACTAACAGTCTTATCTGAAAGTGAAAGGGTGAAGAAACTTAATAGGATGATGTTTTCTTCTCCCAGAGTCACTCAGAAGCATATCTTAGAGAAGGTGAAGAGGTTCTATGTCACAGAATTCTTTCTTTTAGAGACTGGAAAATGCTTATCACTGTACAATCGGATTGCTAGATAGCCCCGTTATACCACTTAAGTAAGTTGTAGTAGCTTTGAATATTGTGCCGATTCTCAGTATATACTAAAGATCACAAGTACTTCTCCTCAGGAATTCATTACACTTGGGACATTAAAAAGGATTTCTCATACTAAAAATATGAAGTGTAGAATATTTCCACTTTTAACTATTTTTAAAGTCTTGCGGTGAGTTGTGCCATATGCCTGCCTATTAGTTTATGGTGTAAAATCATTTAATCAATGTATTGAAGTCAAATTACAGTTAATGATTCTATAAAATAGGGCATTCATAATTAATGTTTCATGGTTTGGTGCTGTTTTCTAGTTTTATTCCATTGTGGTCTAAGAGAATACATGGTGTAATTTGGATTTTAAAAACTTATTGAGAGCTCTTTTGTTGCCTAACACATAGTCTGTCCTGGAGAACATTCCTTGTTTTGATGAGAATGGATAAAATGTTCTGTAAATGCCTGCTGGGTCCATTTACCTATAGTATGAGTTGTATGGTATGATATTCTAATTCTCTCTCTCTAACAATATCTGTTTTATATACATAGGTAATCTGATGTAGGGTGCAATATCTGTTCAATTGTTATATTTTCTTGCTGAATGAATCCTAATATCAATATTTACTGATATTGGCCAGCGCCCCAGCGCCGCAGCGCAATAGGCTAATCCTCCGCCTAGCAGTGCCAGCACACCGGGTTCTAGTCCCGCTCAGGGCACCGGATTCTGTCCCGGTTGCCCCTCTTCCAGGCCAGCTCTCTGCTATGGCCCAAGTGCTTGGGCCCTGCACCCCATGGGAGACCAGGAGAAGCACCTGGCTCCTGGCTTCGGATCAGTGCGGTACACCGGTCGCAGTGTACCAGCCGCGGCGGCCTTTGGAGGGTGAACTAATGGCAAAGGAAGACCTTTCTCTCTGTCTCTCTCTCACTGTCTGCTCTGCCTGTCCAAAAACAAAAACAAACAAACAAACAAAAAAAAACCCTGATATTTCTGTGGCTCCTTTCAGATTTTTTTTACTCAAAATATGATTTTTTGGACATGATTATAGATAATCCGCTTGCTTTGGATTCTATTTGCTTGAAATGTCTTGTTCCAACTTTTTATTTTTTGTGTATATATATCTTGAGTTTCATGTGGGGAGCAATATAGGTGGATTGTTCTTTAATTTATCAATTTGTAAAAGCATATTTACATATATGTGTGTGTTTAATTTTTGTTTATTTGAGAGGCAGCATGACAGAGGGATGGAGAGAGGGAGGGAGGGAGGGAGGGAGGGAGGAGAGAGAGAGAGAGAGAGAGAGAGAGAATGAGAGAGAGAGAGAGAGAGAATGAGAATCTTCCATCTGCTTATTCACTTTCCACATGGCTGCAGCAGTCAGGGCTGGGCCTGACTGAAGTTGGGAGCTCAGAACTCTATTTTAGGGTCTCCCACATTGTTGTCAGGGAGTGCTCAAGGACTTAGACATTATTCCTCTGCTCTCCTAGGCATGCCATCATGGAACTGGGTAGGAAGCAGAGAGTCATTACTTGAACCTGGTACTCAGATACAATATACAGAAATCACTGGCAGTGTCCTAAAACTGCTTTGCCACAATATTGGCCCCAAAAACTCTGTATTTTGATTGAAGAATTTAATCCTTTTTCATTCAAAGTTAATATTGATAGGCTAGAACCCCTGTCATTTTTTAAAATGCTTAGTGATTGTTTTATATGGTCTTTCTTTTTTTCTGCCTCTTAATTATCTTTGTATTTTAGCAGTTTTCTGTTATCTGTCGTAAGATTTGATTCTTATCTGTCTTAGGTGTATCTGCTATGCTAGTAACGTTTGTACTATCTGTGTTTTGTTTTTAAAACTTTTCATACTTACTTTCATTTACTTTAACAGGAGAGGGAGGGAGAGAAGGAGAGAGAAAGAGATAGAGGGGGTAAACCATTGGATGGAAGACTTCTTTCTCTGCCTCTCCTCTCTCTGTGTAACTCTCACTTTCAAATAAATAAATCAATCTTAAAAAAAAAAAAGCCTCTTTCCTGTCCATACTCAATGCTTTTATTCAGTGTAGTACTGAAAATTTTAATTGGAGCCATTAGGAATGAGAAAGAAGTATAAGATAAATAGTAAAGAAGGAAATTAAATCACTTCTATTTGCATATGATATGATTCTATATATAGAAAGAAAAGTAAAAGATGCTACTATGATACTATTAGAACTGATAAATTAATTCAGTGAAACCGCAGGATGCAAAATCATCATGCAAAAATAGTAGTATTTTTACATACCATTAGCAAACTCACTGCTAAAGATATTGTGATAATTCCATAAAGCCTACAAATCAAATGTCTTGCAGTAAACTTCAGCAAGCCTGTGAAAGACCTCTACAATAAAATGACAAAACACTGTTGAAAAAAGAAGACCAAAAAAAATGGAATAGTATTCCCAGGTTCATAATTTGGAAGAAGTAATATTGTAAAATGTCCCTATTACCCAAAGGGATTTACAGAGTCAATGCAATCTGCATCAAAATACCAGTGTCCATCTTCAGAGAATAGAAAAAGTAACCCTAAAATTAATATGGAAGCAAAAAAGACTATAAATATACAAAGAAATCTTGAACAAAACAAATAAATTTGGAAGTATCACAACACCAGATTTCAAGATAAAGAAGTTTTCTAACCACAACCTCTTGGTAATGACATAAAAACTGACACATATATAGTCCAGTATAATAAAATAGAGACCCCAGAATTAATCCACATGTCTGTGACTGATCTTTGACAAAAGTCACAAAAATATGTAATGTGGAACTCATAATCTCTATAATAAATGATGTTGGAAAAACTGGTCAGCCTTTTGGAGAAATTGATATTTGTCCCCAATCATTCACCATATAAAAAATCAACTCAAAATAGATCAAATTTCTAAATCTAAGTCTCAGAACTATGAAGCTAGTAAAGGAAACCTGGGGAAAACATTTCAAGATTAGCACAGCCCATGAGTTTTGAGATTAGACATTGAAAGCAAAGGAAACAGAAGCAAAAGTATATCTAGCTAAGAATTAGCATATATAAAGAACTAAAACACTAAATAACAACAACAAAACAGAACCCAGTTGAGAAACAGGCAAAAGATCTGAATAGATATATCTTGGTAAAAATAAATACAAATTGTGAACAAATATATGAAAAATAATAGCACTAGCTATCAGGGCTTGGAAATTAAAACTGGGATGAGATATCATTTTATTCTAGGTAAAATGGGTATTATCAATGAGAAAACAGTGACAACTGATCGTAAAAATATTGGGAAGAGAGTACCTTTCATACACTGATGGTGGGAATGAAAATTAGAATAGTCATTATGTAAAACAATATGGAGGTTCTTTTGAAAACTAATAAAAGACCTGCCATATGATTATACTGTCCCAGTTCTGGGTATGGGTTTGAAAGAAATGAAATCGGCATATGTGAAATTTGAACACATATGAAATGTCTTTAATGGTCATGTTTCTGACATTATAAAACCAGATACAGCTAAGAAGTCAGTAGGACTAATAGTCCTTGTTTAAAGCAAACACACAGATTTTACTACACTGTATAGGATAAATTGATAAAAGTATTAAAATTACTCTATATGAAATTAAATGAAAGGGAGGCAGACGTATTTTCAAGTACATGAAAGAAATTGAATTGATAAAAATATACATATAACTTTACATGCTACTTGGTCAGATCAATATATGAACAATTTTCATACATAAAACCTAACAGACAAAACTTCATAATATGGAAAACAATAAAATGGGTCATCTTCTGTAAGTCTTTTTCTGCTAAAGAGAGGATATCTGATAAAATTTAAATGGTATTGCTAATAGTTTTATCTCTCTGAGAACTGTAAAATCAATTATCATTTCTCTAGCTATAATTATGGTTCAATTTCTTATTCTATTCAGCCATGATTGCTTTCCGCTGAAAGGAATATGTTAGGCACAGTTGCCAGCCTCAAAAAAGGATCATGTCTCCAAGCCAATCTTAGTTGTTCCTTTCATTTTCAGTGACTTTATTAAATAAAGACTCATGGCATATTTCTGGGGATGTGATACAAACAGTAGTTTGTACTTAGGCTTCACAAAAACCTGTATTGACCTTAAAAATGTAATTGCACAAAGTATACATGTACCAAAACATATGACATCCCATAAATATATCCAATTTTATATGTGTTAGCATAATTCAAAAAATAAAAAAATATAAAGAAATGGCTAATTCTCCTAAGCCTTGATCAAATTGAACAAACACATTCAAAAAAAAATTAAAAAATGAAAAATAGGATACCTAGAGCTCCTGCAGTTACATGAAGAGGCAGATTAAATGAAGAGGAGTCCAATGACCTAAAAATAGTAGGCAAAAAATGTGAAGATATTGTGTGTTTGATGATTTATTATTTCTAAAGAAACAATTTATAATCTTGCTTCCCATGATTTGTGTGATGTATGAGGTAAAATAGACACATTAATCTTTGGTGCTAATTGGATAAATAAAATAAGTTTTTTGTATTTGAAAAGTAAAATGTTTTGCTGGTGCCGTGGCTCACTAGGCTAATCCTCCGCCTTGCTGCACCGGCACACCGGGTTCTAGTCCCGGTCGGGGCACCGGATTCTGTCTTGGTTGCCCCTCTTCCAGGCCAGCTCTCTGCTGTGGCCTGGGAGTGCAGTGGAGGATGGCCCATGTGCTTGGGCCCTGCACCCCATGGGAGACCAGGATAAGCACTTGGCTTCTGCCTTCGGATCAGTGCAGTGTGCTGGCCGCACTGCGCCGGCCGCAGTGGCCCTTGGAGGGTGAACCAATGGCAAAGGAAGACCCTTCTCTGTCTCTCTCTCTCTCACTGTCCACTCTGCCTGTCAAAAAAAGAAAAAAAGTAAAATGTTTGAAAAATTAAACCAGTGAAAGAAATTTTTGATTATGTAAATGTAGAAAGGTCTATAAGTATAGTTGAATGAAAAATTAACTTAAACCAATACAAAATATAGATTTCATCTCACCCAGTTAGAACAACTCTCACAGAAATCGAAACACAATAAATGCTGGCAAGTATGCAGGTGAAAATTTCCCTAATCCCCTGTTGTTGGGAATGTCATCTTGTATTGCTATTGTGGAAGACAGTATGGAAATGTGAAAATAGATCTACCATTATGACTCAGCTATCCCATTCCTTGGAATTTACCAAATGAAAAGAAATCAGAATATGAAAAAGTTATCTGTACTCCTATTTATTGCAGCTCAGTTGACAGCTAAGATATGGAATCAACCTAGATGTCCATCAGCTGATAACTAAGTAAAGAAAATCAGGTATGGGGGCCAGCGCTGTGGCATAGTAGGTTAAGCCTCCGCCTGCGGTGCCAGCATCCCATATGTGCATTGGTTCAGGTCCCAGCTGCTCTTCTTCTGATCCAGCTCTCTGCTAATGGCCTAGAAAAGCAGTGGAAAATGGCCCAAGTACTTGGCCCCCTATACCCATGTCGGAGACCAAGAAGAAGCTCCTGGCTTCGCATCCGTCCTGCTGACCATTGCAGCCATTTGCGGAGTTAACCAGCGGGTAGAAGACTCTCTGTCTCTCTAAGCCTCTGCCTCTCAGTAGCACTGCCTCTCAGATGAATTAAAAAAAAAAAAATTGTAGTGTATATATATACTATAGAATACTACTCAGCCATAAAAAAGAATAAAAACCTGCCTTCTGCAATGAAACGGATGCAACTGGAAATATTATACTTAGTGAAATAAGCCAGTCCCTATAAGACAAACATCATATTTTCCCCTGATCTGTGGTAGCTAATAACGTACAAGAAATGTAATGAATATGAGTGAAATTGACATTTTGAGATTTTATTATTATTTATGGTATTGGTCTCTACTTTGAGGAATAATTTTTTTCTTCTATTTGTTGAAATCTTTTTTTAATGGAGGGTTAAGCTTATGATTATAAAATAAATTGAAAGTATTTCATTGTAAAATTTAGAAGAAAGAATAAGAAAGGAAGGAGAAGGGATAGTAGGGTGGGAAGTATCACTATACTTCTGAATCTGTAAATATGAAATACATGCAATTTGTTCACCTTATATAAATACAAATATAACATAAAAATAAGTAGAAGATATTGATATCTTCTTCATAACAATGAAAATAAAAGTGGTGTATAACTTGGACTTTAGGAATTTAAAAATTATATTAGCAGAAATAATGTGACTTGTTTCAATGTACTAAAATTTTCTAAGGAAATTTTCTTAACTAATTATAGTATGCTCCCCGTAATAGAGGAAGAGAGTATATTATCATTACATTTATCATAATATTTTTCATGGGTGTCTATTGTAAAGATAAAAGCTCAGCTTGCTTACTGACAAGTCAATCAACTTTGGATTTGGATATTACATACTAATGAAATAAACTTAGCTTTTAGATGCTTTAAATGTTTTCAGTTTTTGCTAAAAAGCATAGTCATATAAAATGAATAAAAAATTGAGAAACACACATGATAGCATTCTACTTCACAAATATTTATTTATTTATTTATTTTGTTAAGATTTGTTTATTTGAGAGGCAAATTACAGAGAGAGGGAGAGACAGTGAGAGAGGTCTTCCATCTGCTGATTCACTCTCCAAATGGCTGCAATGGCCAGAGCTGGGCCAATCCAAAGCCAGGAATTTCTTTTGGTTTCCCTTCATGGTGCAGCGACCCAAGCAGTTGGGCCATCCTCCACTTCCTTCCTAGACCATTAGTAGAGCGCTGGATTGGAAAAGGACCAGCTGGGTCACATACCTGTGCCCATGTGGGATGCCAGCGCCACTGCAGACAGAGCATCATCCTACTACACCACTGCTCTGGTCCCCATAAATCTTTTAAAATACATTAGTACACTTTGGAGTATTGAAACTGAATATTGTTTTATTAATATTCAGGACATAATACAACTGTTTTTATATGTATGTAAAACATTCACAAATATAATTTTAAAGTAAATGGTGTGTATCTCCATTTTCAACTTACAAGTGGATGCATTTGAAAATAAATTTCAAGTTTTTGTATAATTAATCTCTTGGTCTTCTAACCTTGACTAATGATCCATGTAATAGATTAAATCCTTATAATCAGTAATAAGTTCTTCATATTAACATTTAATTTTATTCTGGAAACCCAATTTAATTATACTTAGTTGTTTAAGAGAAGCCATAGGAGATTAAAAATGTAGGTCAAATACTTAGAAGAATAGTAAGAAATTAGAACACGATTTTTCATAGCAATCTAAACTATTTAAAAAGGACAGCATATTTAAAATAAGTAGGAATGATATGGAACCAATCATTTTCTTAGATTTAATAACCATCAGAAGGAATCAGTAGTCATCACAATGATCTGAGTCCTTAACTCAAATTTTTATGACACAACCTAAATAAATTATTTAATTGAAGATTGTAACAAATATACCTATTGATGCAGTATGTGAGCATATGCGTACCTATTTCATTTTTTTTTTTTTTTGACAGGCAGAGTGGACAGTGAGAGAGACAGAGAGAAAAGTCTTCCTTTGCCATTGGTTCACCCTCCAATGGCTGCCGCAGCCGGTGCACCACGCTGATCCGAAGCCAGGAGCCAGGTGCTTCTCCTGGTCTCCCATGGGGTGCAGGGCCCAAGGACTTGGGCCATCCTCCACTCCCCTCCCGAGCCACAGCAAAGAGCTGGCCTGGAAAAGGGCAACCGGGACAGAATCCGGTGCCCTGACAGACTGGGACTAGAACCTGGTGTGCCGGCGCCGCAGGCAGAGGATTAGCCTATGGAGCCGTGGCGCCAACCTAATTCTTTATATATAAATAGTATATACATGTACACACATAAGTATATATACCCTTAGTTATACAGAGAAAATGTTATAGATGTATTGACATTGTACAGAAAGCAATATTTGTACATAGGTTTATCCCACAATTCAGTAAAATAATAACTAATTCTTAATATTGAACCAATTCCTCAACAGTAGAGACAGTTTTTTTTCATACTATTTTTTCAACTCTTTACTTAGTGTAGGGTTAACCTGATGATCATTAAGTAAACTGAAAATAGATCTTTGTAAAAATTAAGAATGGGATTAGGAGCGAAAAGAGTGAAAGGAGCGAAAGAAAGGTTGGACATGGGCGGAAGGGAGAGTATGAGGGGGAGTATCACTGTGTTCCTAAATTTGTATATATGAAGCACATAAAAGTTATATACCTTCAATGAAATTTTTATAAAATTTTAAAAATTGAACAAAACAAATGCTCACATTTATCAAGCTAAGATGTTCCTAGTCCAATTTTATTTAATTTGTAAAAAAATGAGAGGTGGCAACTTTCAGCAGTTAACCTAGGTATCTTTTGCTCTGTATTTCATTGTCTAATATGGTAATCATTAGCCACATCTATCATTTGAAATGCAACCAAATATGCTGTAAGTGACATTAAATATTACATATGCATACATGAGCTTAGAAAAAATATGAAACATTCACTGATATTTTCATATTCAATATTTGTTGAAATAATATATTGATGTTTATATAAACTATTATTTAATTTCAGTGATTTTTTTTAATTAACTTTCTGCATAACGCTTCTACAAATCTCAAGTGACATGTGGAATCTGATTGGTGGATCTCATTGTATTTTTATTACTGAGCACTGCTCTGGGTGTGCCACCTGTTATTACATAGCAGAGATGTTGTAGGCAGAGAAATGGTTCCCCCATATTTGCCCAAATTCTAATCCCCAGAGCCTATGAATATGGTACCTCGAATAGCAAAGATCTTTGCAGTTATGAATTAATTTAATTGGATTAAGGTTAAGGATCTCAGGATAGGGGAAATCCATGATATTCTGGAGGTTCCCAATATAATCACATGAATCTATAGAAGGAAGAAGGCACTGAGAGTGGAATAGAGATGTTTACTTGAGGATTTGATTTGCACTTGCTGACTTTGAAGGAGGATGAAGAGGGCACCTAGCAAATAAGCAGCAAGATGCCAGAGAGCTTTCTTACAAGCACAAGAACCTGAATTCTGCCAACAAACAAATGAGCAGGAAGCATTTTCATTTTCTACTAGAAACCCCAGAAGTAACACATACTTACCAACACCTTGATTTTCATCTTGTGAGGTCTTTACTAGACCTTTGACCTATAGAGCTCTAGAATATTATGTGTGTGTAGTTGTCAGCCGCTGAGTGTTTGACAGTTTGTTGCAGAAGCAATATAAAATTAATATAAGGGGTAATGTGAATCAATGCTGTTTACTTACTTTTTTTTTTTGACAGAGTGGACAGTGAGAGAGAGAGAGAGAGACAGAGAGAGAGGTCTTCCTTTTTTGTTGGTTCACCCTGCAATGGCCACCGTGGCTCACCGTGCTGATCCGAAGCCAGGAGCCAGGTGCTTCCTCCTATCCAATGTAATTTTCTTCTATCCTGAATTACAGACTTTGATTTTAGATTTTAAAATCATCTTTTAAGGCTTAATAACTTCAATTTTACAGTGTCGATTCTTTAATCAGAAGAAAGAGCAGAAAAAGAAGAAGGAAAAAATAAAAAGGAGATGAAAAGAAGAAGAAGAAACTAAGGTAAGGAAATAAGCACGAGCGGAAATGGATGAAGTCAGTAACGGAGGAAGGGAGAGACCAAAGGAGAGAAGGGAGAGGAAGGAAGGAAGGTGGGGAGGAGAGGAAGGAGGAAAAAAGAAGGAAACACAAGGAAGAGAGGAAAAGAGGGGAAGGAGTGAAGGAAGGAAAGAAGGAGGAGAGGAAGGATTACAGACAGAAAGCAAAAAAGAAGGGGAAGGAGGAGGAGGGGGTTTGGACTAAAACTTCCACCACTAGATTGAATGAGAGTGGACATTCTTGCCTGGTTCTAGATTTTAGAAGATATGCTTTCTATTTTTCTCATGAAATGTTGTATTGTCTGTGGATTTGTCATATATATGCTTTACTATATTGAGGTGTAGCTTTTCGATGCCCAATTTGCTCAAGCTTTTTTTTTTTTTCCATGAATGAATGTTTTGTTTTATGATACTTTTCTGAACTTATCTGAGATGATCAAAGACTTTTTATTCCATATGTGTGATATACATTTGTTGATATAGTATGTTGCATCATCCTTACATCCCTGAGATAAATAGCACTTTATTTTAAGAAATGATCTTTTTGATGTGTGTTGAGTTATATTTGTGAGTATTTTGTGGAGAATATTTGTATTCTGTTCATCAGAGATGTTAGTCTATATTTTTCTTATTTTGTAGCTGTTACTTTTTTGCTTGTTTTGGAAATAAGATAAAACTAACTTCAAAGAATGGATTTTCATAGATGAAATGGTTTGAGAATGATTGGTATTGCTACTGCCTTAAAAATTTGGTAGAATTCATCAGTGAAGTAATGTGGTCCCAGGACTTTCTTTGCTGGCAGACTTGATCATGGTATCAGTCTCATTACTCATTATTTGTTCAGGTTTTCAGTATCTCGGTGGTTAAAATTTGGTAAGCTTTTTACACTGAGAAACTTACCTATTTCTTCTAAGATTTCCAATTTTTTGGCACATACTTGTTTGTAATTGTTCTTAATGAGTCTTTGTATGTCTGTGGTATCAATTAGAATGGCTTTTTTCATCTCTTCCATCTCTTATTTATTCACCATTACAAATGCATGTCAGTTATACTATAAAATATACAAATTATCAGATTTTTTAAAAAATTAATTGCTACTTGAGATTTTTTGTTTGATATTGTTTTTTATTGACTATCTCTTCCACGCCCACTTTCGAAGGCACGGACTTTTTTTTACCTTTGTGTCTACAAGCATTACTTTTCATATAGTATGCATTGACAAATGTTTTTTGAGTAAATTAATGAAATCTCTGCCAAGATAATTGATCCCTGTGCTGTACACCCACAGAGTAAAGGACTCTTTTGGTAGAAGAAAAGAAAACAGGCTTTGCAGCAAATATGAATTCATCAGTAGATAACATTATTTTGCAAAGGTTAAATCTAATCGTTTTTTTGAAGTCCTTGGCTTAGAGAGAAAAACATAAGACATTTACTTTAGCTTAGAGTTTAATCAGTAAATAAAACTGGAACCTGGTAGTTCAAATGTTAAACACAAAGAGTGCAAAACTTCTCAGATTTCCATAGCTTACTTTTGCTGTCTTTCCATTGGTAGGCACCATACTTGGGCTTTAGTGCCACTGAATTTGAATAAAGTCTCACTTTATGTGCCCCACAGGGCCTCTTTTCTAGCTTGTTAAGGTTAAAGATATTGTCAGATTATCTCAAATTTTGAATAAGAAATTTAAAAAATTGAATATGAGAAATAATGGAGAGTTCACTGGACCAGTGTTTGCTTTACATATTTAGAAGGGATCTACTCTAGATGTTTAGTGCCAAATATCATTGCTAATGATCAGCACAATGGGGACAGAAAGTATAGATGATTTGCAGGTCATATGGGCAATAGCTGTTGCAGTATGTCAATAAAAATGAGGGGTGATGTTTCAGTGTATTGTTTCCTGTCACAAAAATGCCAAATGAATGCTTGCAGTATAGTTAAGACCATTTTGCTAACAAAAGAATGCTGTTTTCAATTAGTTCTTCAGATCAGTACTGTAGATAAACAGATACTGTGCAAGAGAGAGTAACAATCCCAAATATGTGCTGTCATTCATTCCCAGGTCACATTAGTATATTATATAACAAGAAAGAAATGAGGTTGATGAATAGATAACTTCAAGAATAAATTATTATGGATTATCTGGGTAATTCAAAGAGTCTGTAAAGTGAAATATGGAGTGGGCAAGCAGAAGAGGAGGTTGGTCATTGAGAGATTTGAAGATGCTGCCATTGAAGACAAAGGAAGAGATGAAGGGACAAGGGTTTTCCTGTTTACAACACGTTGGAAAAGAAAGTGAATATTCCCCTAATACCTCCATAAGGAACACAGCTCTGCCAACATCTGATTTTAGTCCACTGAAGCATATTTTAGACTTTGGATATTTATGAGCATGAGATAATAAACTTGTATTATTTTGGGGCCACTAATTGGTGATTATTGCTGCAGCAGCAATAGGAAAGTGTTACTGTTATAAAAGGAAGACAGACCATATGATGGTTGTGTTGCTTTTTTTGGCTTCATAGAGTAAAGCCTGGATTTACCATCGTGTTAACTCATGATGGGGAACAGAATCATCTCTATGCAATGACTACATATTAATATTTGAACACTATAGGGTGGTTCTTGGACCATCTTCCTCTGCTTTTCCAGGCACATTAGCAGGGAGCTAGATCACAAGTGGAGCAGCCAAGACACAAACTGGTGCCCATATGGGAAGCTTGTAGCATCTTAATCTGTTCTGCCACAATGCTGGTCCCAGAACAATACTTTATGTTTGCACAAACGAGCCATCAGTAAGACTATCCATGTAAGTGCCAAGGAGACACAGACAGGGATGGTAGCATTACCATCTACTGTTGTATATTTAGGTGTCACCCAAGTGCATTCTTTATTGCCATTGGTACTTCAAAGTAGTTTTGTACCAGTTTCTTCAAAGAGAAAAAACTTTTAGCAGGAATGTTAGTGGAATAAGTTATACTCTGTTTGTTGCAGTATACAAATGTTTAATATTTATATTGTCCATTCTCCACTGTTCTTTATAGGTTATCACTTCTTTTGGTACATGCACTTGTCTAGTTTAGAAATCAACACCTTCATCTCTAAGGAATTTGTGTTTTTGGTTTCTTTGCCCTTATGACTTTTGTTGCTAATATTTCTCAGTAATTAGCACCAGACAGGGAAGCACCAAGTGATGTGATAGTGAATAGAGATAGTAATTTCTAGTTGCACAAATTTGGTGGGGGTGATGAGTGATGAGAAGTAGGTATGCTAGCCTAGAAATTAATGCAATTACCCAGGCTAAAACAATCCAGACATTTTACTCTAGGTAATTTATAGCTCAATAATTTTTTATAGACAAATGGATATATTTATTCTCTAGTATACTTGAAATTCTGGATGATCGAACACTTAATATGGTAAATTAGCTATATGCTAATTAGAATAATACAAAATTAGACTTAGTCTAACTTGATTCAGTTGTGTAATTTTAGTAGAGGAAACAACTGGAGGTTCTCTTAATTCAATGTCTAATTTTAGAAGTATGAAAACTTAATGACAAAAATGTTATAATTTATGCAAAATAATACATTTTCAGAGTAGCAACTCTGTCTTCTGCTATATAGCTGCATGACAAGAGTCACTGTGGTAAATTTTAAGAAATGGAAAATGGAAAATTCATGCCTTCTTTGCTCCAAAAATACAATTTTTGTTTTTAAAGATTTATTTTTTGGAAAGGCAGAGTTTTGTATAGACAGAGAGATCTTCCATTGGCCCACCCCCAAAATGGCCACAACCACTCATCATGTCAAAGCCTTGAGCCTGGCTGGCACCATGACTTACTAGGCTAATCCTCCTCCTGCAGCGCTGGCACACCGTGTTCTAGTCCCGGTCGGGGTGCCGGATTCTGTCCTGGTTGCCCCTCTTCCAGGCCAGCTCTCTGTTGTGGCCTGGGAGAGCAGTGGAGGGTGGCCCAAGTCCTTGGGCCCTGCACCCGCATAGCAGACCAGGAGGAAGCACCTGCCTCTTGGCTTCGGATTGGCACAGCGTGCTGGCTGTAGCGGCCAGTTGGGGGCTGAACTAACAGAAGGAATACCTTTCTCTGTCTCTGTCAATCTCACTGTTTAACTCTGCTTGTACAAAAAAAAAAAAAAAAAAAAAAGCCTTGAGCCCAGAATTCCATCTAAATCTCGCACATAGGTGACAGAGACCTAAGCATTTGGGACTTACTCCACTGCTTTCCTAGGCATCATAGCACAGATCTGGACAGGAAGTAAAGCAGCTGGGACTCAAACTAGCACCCATATAGGATGCCAGCATTGCAGGTGAGAGCTTAACTTGAAATATTATCTTTGAGTGAAAAAACAAGTTGTGACATTCTACACTTAGAGAACAAAATGTAAAATACACTAGTTGACTCTGCAGCAAGTATCCCTTGCCTCTGAATAAACATCAGCAGCTTTGGTAATAAAATATAAATGTGAAGGTGATAGAAGGTGGAAGATAAATAGCGGAATCGAGGAGAATCAAGTTATACTGGCTGTGAGGAAATATTATTAAATAGAAATTTATGCAAATAAATTTAAAAAGGTAACTTATACGGGGGTAAGATAGGTGAGTGATGATGTAAGTAAATAAAATATTAATGTAACCAACATAAAGTAAGATGCAAAATTAATTATCTAAGAATTAAGCATATCAGAATTTTATTAAGAGATGTTGTCGACTACCCACTAAATAAAAATTGCATGTAAGGATGTTGGTATATGCAGGGTCTGTTTGATTTTCTGTGTGTTCCCTAGCTTGTCACTCCTTTCTTCAGTTAGGTGAGTTATGCTATTTCTCTGCTGCTAAGTTTTCTCACTTGGTAGTTTTAATTGAGATGAGTTCCAAAGTCTGCCAGTATTCCAGCAGCCTGTGTTTTCATGATACTTTTGGTGCATGAGTAGACATCCTCTGTCATTTCCTCCTAGATACCAGCTACTGATGTAGCTGTCTGACTCCAAAAGGATGGGAAAATACCCAGTCCAGGGTGTTCTAAGGGAGTTCTAAGCTTGGGCTTAGGGTGTTTATAAGTTCTGCAGTTCCAGCTCTAATTTGGCATATGTCTGGAGACTCCTGATGTGAGGAATAAGGACAGGAGAATTCTTAGAGTCTCCTGAATTTTCTAGAGGAGAAACCTTAAGGAAAACATGATCTCAGACAGCGGAGAAGCTGGCCCCGTCAGCAGGGCTTTCTCACATTACATAAAGCAAAGCTGTCCTGTGCTCCCTGTAGTCTCCTTAAGTCTGAATGAATACCTTTGAGAACAGCAGCTCCTACTTGTCAGTATCCACAGAAGGGTGCTTCAGGAAGTGCACTGAGCTTCCTCTGAATGGCCGCACATCCTGTCAGGTCCTGGAAGCTCTCTCAAGAGCTCACATGTTTATCTGTCTCTGGGATTTTCCTGAGATACTTTTGGGCCTAATGCAGCGGGAACTTTTAGCATTAAGTTTCAAATTAACATTTATAAAGCTCTTCCACAGAACAGGTTCTTTTTTTTTTTTTTTTTTTACAGGCAGAGTGGACAGTGAGAGAGACAGACAGAGAGAAAGGTCTTCCTCTTGCCGTTGGTTCACCCTCCAATGGCCGCCGCGGATGGCACGCTGCGGCCGGCGCACCGCGCTTGTCCGATGGCAGGAGCCAGGAGCCAGGTGCTTTTCCTGGTCTCCCCATGGGGTGCAGGGCCCAAGCACCTGGGCCATCCTCCACTGCACTCCTGGGCCACAGCAGAGGGCTGGCCTGGAAGAGGGGCAACCGGGACAGAATCCGGTGCCCCGACCGGGACTAGAACCCGGTGTGCCGGCGCCGCAAGGCGGAGGATTAGCCTGTTGAGCCACGGCGCCGGCCTAGAACAGGTTCATACATTGAACTGTTGGTCAGTATACTTCTTTCCATGGACATTGAAAGAAAAAGTAAATATTTTGCATAACCACGCCTTGTTTATATTTTCATTTTATAAGTATAGTCATAAATATCATATATCATAAATAAATAAACTAAACATAATATGACTTAACATGATTTCAGGGACAGGTTAAAGGAATTTTTTTCTTCATCTTGTCAAATTTTCTAAAATGCTAAAACCTCTGCTATGGATTTCTGAAATAACATTTACTAAAATAGTGCTGGGTATTATTTTTTCAAAATTAATTAAGTCTAGTGAAATGTGCAACTACAAAGGTGTAACAGCTTCATATGAAAATCTGGGCATCACTGACTTGACTTTAGGCAGTGTCTGCATCAAGAATTGGGAGTTTCTTCACTGAAGGCGTCTAGGAAAAGAATTATTAGTTGAAAATTCAAAATAAATCAAATGGATTTCCATTTCTTAAACCACTTCATATTGAAATTTCTTTGTGTTTATTTTGGAATAATGGCATCTATGTGAAATATATAATACAATTTTTCCTAATACAGGTTTCTAAAATCAATTACAGTGTAAAGTATGTGTGAATTATTGTAAATATACATCATCTGCTATAAAATTATACCATTTTTAATTTGAATAAACTGTCACATGTATGCAATATATCTATATACTATTTAAAGGAAATTATTAAAATATTATAAAACACATTTTAGAGAGAGTAAAGTTTCAGGGATTTGGCTGCAGGGAATTTTTAAAGAAATGCTATACTGCATGTCAGTGTTGCCACAAATACAGTATTTTGTCAAGCTTTATTTTAAATATTTGTCAGACATATTGATAAGAATTATTACTGTAGTTTAATAACTTAAATATTTTAAAATTACTATAGATGAGTGAATTTGACCATCTTCTCATTTGATTACTTTTTATATCCCTTGCTATATTTTTATATCCCCTGATAAACTACAGTCTTTTTATTGTTTAACTCTATATTTAGTGGAGAATTTTCTTTTACTGTAATGGAAATTAAAAATGTTATCTCAAAAATAACAGATAAAATATTAATTAAAAAAGAAATGATATGTTGTCAAACATAATCTGAACCTTGCCCTAGTAACTAAAGTATCTTGAAGACTAGACTTGAACAGAAAAATGCTGATTTAGCTTTTAAAATTCTATTCCATTAAAAATAAGAAGTTTATATTGGTGAGGATTTTTTTATTTTAAATGTATTTTCTTTAGTGCCAACATTCTTTATGTCTCTGGAAAGTGAGTTTGGCTTAGTAGGTAGATTATTTCCCTTAAAACTGGAATTCCTTATAGGAATTAAGTTCATGACTATCTCTTCACTATACCCTTTGTCTCTGTGAATATGTTGCAGTGCTACTAAGCTTGCAAATACATGACCAGAAACTTGCCCATACCAAATACAAATTTAATCTTGGTGGAAATGGCAGCTGAGGCATTATGTGCACAAGCTTCTCATTTTTTAAAACACAGTATATATGCCCTGTGGATTTTTCGATATGCAGTATTTAGTTGGAGGTACTATTCTCATCTGTCTTCATATATGTAATTCACTGAACAGTGAGCACAGGGCATTGACTGCTATTATTAGTCTTGGTAAAATATGCTCACTTTGCCTATGACAAATAGCATTTTCCCTAACTGTATGATCATTATAGCTATGTCTTTCTGACTGGAAACAAATACTATCTTTCTAGATCTAATGCAAACTTAGATATTTGCAAATACTACGTTATACCATGCCATTTAGAAACAAAAAGATTGTAAACAAAACAAGGATGGCAGATCATTTTGTGTGGTATAACCAGAAAAGAAAAAGTTAGCTTTAGGCTTAACAACAAATAACAGAGAATCTAGATATTAATGACTTAAACAAGATCCAGCATTACTTCTCTGTCTTGTAGAAGTCTGGTCGTTATATTCCCAGAGCCTAGTGACACTTTGGTTTGTGAACTTCTCAGGTCTCCAAGTTCTGTGATGTGATTCTGCTCTAAAATCTCATATGTATGCCACTTATTCTCAAATGACATCTCAGATGGGTAATCAACTATAACATATGAAGTCCTGGGATAATGGTGGCAGGGCAGAATGAAGCAATGTGTTCAAATTAGCATCTTCCAGAAATTTTTACCTTGACTCATTATTACTATTATTCTATCTGACTAACCACAACATAGCATTTAACCTAGTTAGTAGGATGGCAAAAACTGTAGTTTCATTTATGTGGCCATTTATTCAATAAGAAATGCTTTTGCCACAGAAAGTAGAACTGTTAAAAGCAGAAATAGAAGGTGAAATGTATTTTTGCTTCTATCTGGTTTGAAGTATGTGAATGCTGTACAAAGAAAATTATCTATTTTACTCTGAAGCAATGTACTCTTACCTGTTTAGCTAGTTATGTTAAAAAACAGAATAAGAAAAGGTAGGATGAAGAGAGTTTAAAGTATTTAATCTCCAGAACACATTTCTTTAGTTCTTTATATTATAGAAACAGATAAAACCTGTAGGGAATTAAATAAATGAGAGCTTTTCTCTTAAATGCGATTCCTGATGTTGACTTAAGGTACCTCGTTATTACGTGTTGATAATGAAATAAGACCATTACCCAAAGGTAGAACTAGAAAAGTATGCTTGACATATTCCTTTATTGCATTTTGGAGACCACATAGTATGGGGGAGTTAAAACTGGCCATTTTGTGTATATAAAATTCTAAGTGTAAATGAGAGACACAAAGCAGATGATCCATGATCCATGCTGCAGCATTGGCATTATCAGTTTAACTTTCCTAGAGAATATTAGGGTCTAAGGTTTAGAAACTGTATTAACTTAAATATCTACTTGCACACATATCACTACCACCATGTTTCAAAATAAAATTTTGTTTTCTTTTTACATGATTTTCCCATAAAAAACATATAAATTAGATATATAGTCAAATTAAATACTCCAACCGAAAGGCAGAGATTTTAAGACTGCATAAAAAATAAGACACATTTTAGTTTCAAAGACACAAATCAGTTGAAAGTTAAAAGATGGAAAGAAAAATATTATGAAATAGTAACCAACAATACAAGAATTAGACTGGCTATTGAATGGTATAATCAGATGAAATAGAAGTTAAGACAATGAAAGTAGACTTTAAAAAATTTCTTGATCAGAGCAGGGTCAATTGATGGAAAGATATGACAGTTAGAAAAATGCATACAGTTGAAAAGCAAATCTGAATCAAAAAGTGGGTCTATGTGAAGCACGCTTAATTTCACTTCTTGTCTTTAACACAGTTTTACCTAATACACTTCCACCTTACGATAGTTTCATCTTCTTTCTTGAACTTGCAGCATTCTTTTTGTGAACACAATATGAAAGAGCCCAAAAAAGGAATAATTTTCAAAGCACATTGTTACTAAGAACATTTTTACCTAGAGAGCTAACAAAAATATATTTTTTTATTATATGGCACAATTGCTAGAACATTTTGTGCCTTAACCATTCTCCTTAATCTTAAGCATTAAAATGGCATTTAATGTTTATTGTACATACTTTTATTGGAACTGTACCAAAGATCTTACATAAATATATGTCCTACATCTTTATTAATAAAGATTTTAGAGTAGTTACCTTCATTGTTGGAGATGAATCTGGGTTTCAGGTAAGTTAAAGGTCAGATCTTATATTACACAGTCAGTAGGTGGTTTAGGCAATACGTACAACTAGGGTTGAGATTACACCCTGTAGTAATTGTCTTTTTCAGCCTTAAACAAGTGCTATACACTGGTTTGGTTCTGGATATTGGCAACTCAGACTCTACTGGGTTCTACTGCTCAAGGTTTCATAGCACTAAAATGTATGTGTTGTGTTAGCAACTAGATTCTGTTAGGTCATGGCTCTATGTAAGAATCCACTTCTAGTATCAGTCATGTTGGTAGTAGACTTCAGTTCTTCGTGGTTATAAAAGGAGATCCCCTTTTCCTTGCTGATTTTTCATCTGGGGCAAAGAGGGGGCACTCTCTGGTCCTTTGATCCATACTTTATCCTTCTCCTGTTGCTTTCTCTACCTTCAAACCAGCAACAGCATGATGCATCCTCTCACAACTCAAATCTGTTTAACTTCCCTTCTCCTAATGGCTAAAGAAATTTTGCGTTTAAGGAACCAGGTTATTATATTAATCTCAGGTGGATAATTTATCTTCTTTAAGTTTAGTGTGCAATTTTCCATAAAACAGTGATGGGATAGTATCTGTTCATTCTCAACTTCTGCACTAAGCTGTGTGTAGCTTTAGTTTTATGGCTAAGTGTTCTTAATTCTATGTTGTGACTGATATGTAGGAAAACACTTGGAGACAACATTTCAGATTGCTGGCCAGATACTCTTTCAAACTGGGAATTTCAGTCAGTTCACAATGCTATTAGAATCACCAGCTTGAAAGTATGTAATAGTATTCGGTATTCACCACAGCCAATATAAACCATATCAAGCAACATCATTGTGAAATTTTAGCGCATTAGTAAAATAAAGATGGACACAAAATTATTTATAAGAGAGAGGAAAAAGAAGAATTGCAGATAAGGATAACTGAAGGATGAGGAAAAGAGGGAGGAGGGAAGAAAGAAAAAACAAAATCTTTTCTACAAATAATAGTTTAAAAGGCACCAGACTTCAGTGACAATACTTGATGCTATTTGACAACATAAGGTCCATAGTTTGAATGCAAATATTTTTACTGTAGAATTTTATACTACAACAACTACTTATCACCGTTGATGCCATAAAAATAATTAAGGAGTCATCCATTTATTAATAATTCACACAATATCATGAGAGAGATTACAATGGAGTCAGTACCCTAACTGTATGTTGGCTCAGTTTTTGTGCTTAAACGGGGCATGGATTTGTAGAGGTCACTGGTTGAATTTATTACAAGGTTTTTAATTATTTTGTAGCTATTGTGAGTGGGATTGATTTTAAAAGTTCCTCAAGTGGTCCACAGACACCTCAAAAAATATTCAAGATCACTAGCCATCACAGAAATGCAAATCAACCATAATGAGGTTTCATCTTACTCCAGTTAGAATGGCTCTCATATACAAATCAAGGAACAACAGTGGGGAAAAAGGTAACCTGATCCATTATTGATTGCAATGTAAATTGATCCAGCCATTGTGAAACTCAGTATGGAGATACTTCAGAAATCTGAATATAGACCTCCCATGTGACCCAGTCGTCCCAATCCTGGGAATTTACACAAATGAAAAAGAAATGAGCTTTGGAAAGTGTTATCTATACCCGCTGTTCACCGCAGCTCAGGTCACAATAGCTGAGATATGGAATCAACCCAGATTTCCATCTGGTGTTGGATGGATAAATAAATTATGGTACATATACACTGTGGAGTACTACTCAGCTGTAAAAAAAAAAAAAAATGAAATCCTGTCTTTTACAACAAAATAGAACTGGAGACTATTATATTTAGTGAAATAAGACAATCCCTAAAAGACATATATCATATGTTTTCCCTGATATGGGGTAACTGATAGAGTATATAATATTTGACTGAAATGGACACTTTGAGATTCATTAATTTTTTACAGCTCTTGTCTCTTTCTGTTGAGAAAGTTTTTTTTTTTTTTTTATTCTTCATACTCTCTGTGGAACTATTTAGTGTTAACTTTGTAATCATCAAATAAACTGAAAATCGATCTTTGTAAAAATTAAGAGTGGTAATAGTAGAGGGAGGAGGAAGAAGTGTTGGAGCATGGGTGGGAGGGAGAGGAGGGTAGGAAGTGTCACTGTGTTCCTAAATATGCATATGTGAAATACATGAAACTTGTATAAATTAAATAACATTTAAAAAAGCAGCTTTGTCCTTGAACTAAAAGTGAGATATTCCATATTTCACTACCATTATTCCCAAGTACAGGCTCTATTATATTTTACATAGACAGACTCTTGCACCGATTTTCCCCTCAAGACTGTTTGTTCACATCATCTACAGTAACTGTCAAGAAAAATTGAAAACTCAAGAACATACGACATCTAAATACAATGGAAGCTGTATGTATGCCAGCTATTTCAAAATGTCATATAATAAATTTTTTTTTTTTGCTCACAAATGTAGTTCTTTGCTGGTAACAGACAGACGCATGACAGAATGCTATAAAATTATTTATTTTTGTTCCTTTAGTAATTTATTCATTAAATTGCAGCATATGATAAAAAGTAAATTCCTGTGTCCTGAAAGCAAAATTTGTAGATGTGGCATAGCTTTTGAATAATGAAGATTTCAGTGTAATTAAAATGCTTCTGAAGTCACATTTAAAACTTTTTGAATATATAAATTGATTTGAAAGTATCAGCATTTATATGCATAACATTTGTTACAGTGGTCAAAGGTGACCTTTTTAAAGGCTATAAAATGTAATATTCTATTCATAGAAATTTGATTTAATTGAACTTGGTATGAAACAAATCCTTAGAAATGGTTAGTTGAAATGCTTTTGCTATTAATAACTGTTACAAAATTAGATTATTAATGATTCTATGTCCTAATCTTTAAAGAGCAAGAAAAATGATGTGCCACATTAGGCTACCGTGTCTAGAATAGCATAATTTTAATGACTGGGATTATACAGTAGGAGAATATCAAGGTCTTGGCTTCATATCTGTATTAAGTAAATGGTAAAATGGATAGAAATAAATAGAAAATGGTGTGGTCTTTTTACTAGTAAAAGATCAGATGTTAATATCAGTCTTCTGTATTGGGCTTTTCACCAGTCCAGTCTACATAAATTAACTTCTTAAACATTTAGAAAGCATTGTTCTGTGTCTGCACTGAAGTGTAAATTCACTCAGCAGATGAAATATTCAATACCTATTGTACAAGAAGGCTATTTGGAAAAATGAAATGAAAAAATGATGTGGATTTTCTATGAACTTTGTGAAGCATTGCATATGGATTAGTGGGTGTGGTATGTTATGTTAGAAAGAAAGGCACAGAGTAAGTATGAGACTTAGGAATGGGGAAAGAACCCTTGTTAGCATGCCAATGTGAACTTTAGATTTTTTTTGTAACATCCATAGATTTCTGTCTATGTTGAATGGATGTAGGAATCGAAGGAAATTTTAGGCAGCACAATTTCATTTGGAATGGCATTAAAGAAAATGGTAGCATAGGAAACTCTAAGTATCAACGCCTCCCTTCAACTCAGCTAAAGCAACCACTATACCACAAAATCTTATTCAACTCTTTTGGAAATCTATAATATAACCAAAATGCAACAGCAAGAGGGGAATGTCTGATGAAGAATGAGGCAGCTATAATTTCAATTTCAAAGCTTTCAGTTTTCAAAGAAAGCTTTCTGACTTTTTTGATTTCCCATCTACCAATCCCCATTTTTAAAAACTTTGTTTTTCTATTCAAATAAGGGTAGTTTTTATTTATTTGAAATTCAAATAATGAGAGACAGAGAGAGAGAGAGAACACAAATGACTGACCACTCCCATCTGATGATTCACTCCCTAAAAGTTCACTAAAGCTGAGACTTGCAAAGTTGGAGCCAGGAGCCAGGAACTCCGCTAATCCTCTCCTGTGTGGCAGGATCCCAATTACTTGGATCTGGTGATTCCAAGGGTGCACATTAGCAGGAAGCTGGAATCAGGAGGAGAGCCAGGTCTGAAACCCAGGCATTCTGATAGGGGATGGGGGCTTCCAAAGTGACGTCTTAAGTGCCATAAGTTCTGCGTTTTTTACTTGCCTGGTAAGTACCAAAGGACTAGCACAGAGACTTGTCTTTGTTTTCTTCCCTTCAGTCTTCAGGATCTTCCTGGGAAGAGTTTGATGTAAGCATTTGAAAACTTAGACTGCCTGTAGTCAACTGGGACAAGAAAAAGTAGACATAGCAAATGGCAAACAGATGGAAAATTCTGGAAAAGAAATGCTAATGAGGAAGACAAGTAAGAGAATGGCAGTTAGAAAGAACACTTCATGTACTGGCCAACCTAGAGTGTAGCCCACATTTCATAGTAGACTCAGGGAAACCGAGGCTGGCACCTCTGGCTGATATTGGGACTCTATGCAAGTAAGAGATAAAGACAAATAGTGAGTTACAGGAGACTTTACTAAACCCAGAAGAACCAAAGAGAAAGTCTGGAAAGGTCAAGAGAAAATTATCTGGATTTGGTCATTGTTTTTTATTTTTATTTTCTCCAGGAACTTTAAGGAATAAAGTGTCCTTCTATATGCAAAGGGATGGAACAGAAGTATTCAAATACATACCTGTGCACAAACATTTAAGGTAGCACTATGTTCATATCCAAAATGTTGAAACAACTCCTTTACAAAAGGATGGATAGGAAAATAAACCATGCTATGTTTACATGTAACGGAATCTTAGTCATAAAAAAGGATGATGTACCACTGCAAGGTACAGCATGGATAACCTTGACAACATTCTGAATGTACAAACCAGACACAGAAAGGCCATATACTACATGCTTTTACTTAGGTGGGCTTTCTAAAATATTTACCTTCATGGAGACAGCAGATTTGTTGTTAGACAGGCCTGGGACAGATAATTGGATATGACTGATTAACGTCTATAGAATTTTCTTCTGGGATGAAGAAAATGTTTCAGCACTAGAAAGAGGTAGATATTGCACAACTTTTGGAATGCACTAAACACTGCAGTATAATGCAATTGAAGATGATTTCAAATGTTAATAAATTCTAGAGTTCTGTTCTGCAGTGTGCTGTAGTTAACAGCACTCTACTGTGCACTTAACATTTTGTTAATAGTGCAGATTTTATGTTAAGTGTTTTTACCACAGTAAAAATGGTTAATTTTATGTTATGTGAATTATACTTCAATAATTTTTGTCTTTTACTTTTTGTGAATTTAAGCATTTTGGTGTTTTCTTTGGCTGTTCATCATCTGTTAGCAATTGTGTGTATGAGACTTCTCCATTATTTCCATTATGGTGTAACCAGGATGTAGAAATGGGAAAAATCTTCCTTTCCTAAAATTGCAGCATCATTGCCTTTCTGCATGAATGATGTTTAGTCATATGCCATGAAATTTTAACACAGAGATAGCGAAATGCAGATGAGATGGATTCTGTTATGGTCATTAGTGGCAGGGTCAGCTGGCGTTGATGTTCTATAGTAGTGCGATCAACTAGTGCTGCTTTTAGTGGGGGTGTTCTACAGTAGTACGATCTGAATCTAGGTGGGATATTTCTTATAATGATGTTCCTACTTACTTCCTAAGTTTGCGTAATTGCCCTTGCTCTAAATTTCTCCAAAATTTTATTCTTATTCCTCCATTAAAATGAATCAATCTCTTAAAATCTTCAGTATGATTGTAGTGCCTGTGCGGGTGGCAGTGGTGGTGGTGATGTGTGTGTGTAAGCAGACATTTCTGCTCATACTTATGTTACCCAAGTTGGTTGGCCAGAATAGACTTATTTGTAACAAAGATAACTGAATATAGTCAGGGTCATTTATCTATATTTCCTGATTTTTTCTTTCTCTGCACTCAGATTACCTGAAATATTTGACCTCTTTGAAATTTGAGAGAAAAAGTTTTCATGTTATAAAAATAGAGAGGCTGTGTTTGGTGTAGTGGTTAAGATACCACTTTGGATGTCTGTATCCCATATCTGAGTGCCTGACCTTGAGTTCTGACTCTGCTTCTGATTCCAGCTTTCTGCTCACAAAATACCCTGTGCAGCAGCAAATGACAACTCAAGTGGTTCGGTTCCTGCATTTCATGTGGCAACTGAGATTTTGTTCCAGGCTATTGGCTTCAGCCTGGCCCAGCCCTGGAATTGATGGCATTTGAATAGTAAACCAATGAATGGAAATGCTCTGTCTGTCTCTCTCTCTCCTTGCCTTTCAAGTAAAACCTAAATAAATAAATAATTGGTCAACTCTTAATTTGCTATTCAGTATAATATTATGAATATGCTACTGCTTCATTGTAAAGATTGTCTTGGGCTTTAATATGACACTTTTCAGTTAGTATGATAATAACAGGGTATACTTTTCAAATGAATGTTCCTCTACTTGATTTTGGACAAATTCTGTATCATTCTCACTATACTTAGTGTGCTAGAGAAGCAACAAGCACTAATCCATCATAAGATTTTTCAATGGACTACAGTGATGTTGGAGTTCATTAAAAAATATTTGCATGAAAATTTGTAGTAAAAAGTCTGTAAAACTGATCCCCTGTTGAAAACTTTGTATTGGCATCGGGTAGCACCACATTGCAGGGTGTGTCACATGGGAAACATTAGGTGTCTCATTGCAGAAAGCTGACATCTGGATCATAACTTTTAGTATGCTTAGTGTTCTCTAGGTAAAGCATAAACATACTAAATCAAGAACTAAAAAAAGTACATACTTGAATTTCCAAGGGAAAAACACTCAAATGACAAACCTATTTTCTATGTCATTAATTTCTAATTATGTATTTTAAAGATTAATTGTATTCATAAGCATATCTGAGTTCAAATGGAAAATCAAATAACTTAAGGGAATCAACATAATAGACATTTTTAAAAAGTAAAACTGGGACCTATGTTGTACCTTAGCAGATAAAACTGTTGCCTGGAATATCAGCATCACATATGGGTACAGGTTTGTATCCAGGCAGTTCCATTTGCAATCCAGATCCCTGATAATGGCCTGGGAAAATCAGCAAAGGATGACCCAAGTACTTAGGCCACTACCAACCAAGTGGAAGACCCAGATGGAGCTCTTGGCTGTGGCCTGGCCTAACCATGGCTGTTGCAGCCATCTGGGGAGTGAACCAGTAGATGGGAGATCTCTCTCTCTCTCTCTCTCTCTCTCTTTCTTTCTGTCTTTCCCTCTTTCAAAGCAACTCTGACTTTCAGGTAAATAAATAAATCTTTACAAAAACTTAAAACTGGTATTCCCAGATGTATTTTTTTATTTACTTCGTTTTAATAAATTATGGATTTTTTAGGAGCCGGCGCTGTGGCTCACTTGGTTAAACCTCTGCCTGTGGTGCGGCATCCCATATGGGCGCCGGGTTCTAGTCCCGGTTGCTCCTCTTCCAGTCCAGCTCTCTACTGTGGCCCGGGGGGGCAGTGGAGGATGGCTCAAGTCCTTGGGCCCCTGAACCCGTATGGGAGACCAGGAGGAAGCACTTGTCTCCTGGCTTCTGATTGGTGTAGCGCTAGCTGTAGCGGCCATTTGAGGGGTGAACCAATGGAAAGAAGACCTTTCTCTCTCTCTCTCTCTCACTGTCTTTAATTCTACCTGTAATATAAATAAATAAAATATTAATAAAATTATGGATTTTATAAAAAAATAAATTCAGGGCCGGCACCATGGCTCACTTGGTTAATCCTCTGCCTGTGGTGCCAGCATCCCATATGGGTGCTGGTTCTAGTCCCAGTTGCTCCTTTTCCAGTCCAGTTCTCTGCTATGATCTGGGAAAGCAATAGAAGATGGCCTAAGTGCTTGGGCCTCTGCACCCGCATGGGAGACCAGAAGCACCTGGCTCCTGGCTTTGGATCAGCACAGTGCCAACCATTGCGGCCATTCAGGGAGTGAACCAATGGAAGGAAGACCTTTCTCTCTGTCTCTGTCTCTCACTGTCTATAACTCTGCCTGTCAAATAAAAAAAAAAAAACTTCTGATTCAATGTCACATTAATAGAGAAAATATCAAACTTATAATAACAATTGGATCACTAACTGTAAAAAAAATCATTGCTCTTAATTGTAATGTATAAATTTAATATCACTGTAGTGATTCCTATAAAACATAGCAGGTCATTGTTAGGTTCTATGTAGCATTATCTGATAATCTAAGTATATCCATTATAATATATCCAGGTTCTTAGCCAAAAACTGAAGAACAAGAAGCTACTTGTTGTAAAAATTTCCATGTCCTACTTTGAATCTAAGCATGTATAAGCATAAGTAAATCATTCTATTGTTGATATTTTATGAGAATCTGAGCAGAAGTATATTGACGTAAAGATACAGAGAACTAGCATTCAATCTAAAATACTACAATTATGACAGTGGCAATTTGGAAGCATGTTTATTCATGCTAATGTAAAAATTCAAAAATATTTCTACCTTAAACCCACTGAATCCAGTGATTCCATTGAATCTATCATACTTTTTTGAAAAACATCTCTTTATAGATGTCATTTAAGCATTTTAAGTACAAGCAACAAGAAATGTTGCTGCTTTGTGTTTTTTTCATTTATTTCTTTATATGATTAATTAATGGCATACTTTTAGTGTTATCCTGTGTAAATAAATTAATTCATTATGTTGAGAGTATAGGTTACTTTGGAAGAAAGATACTGTATTTTCTTATGAAAGTCTATGAATCATATTTGAGAAAAAATGTGTTGCACACATAGGTTAACTTACCAGTTATTCAGATAATAGCACCTACTGGTTCAGACTCCAAGTTGGCTTATTTCCTTTTAAGATGCTCTAGTTTATCATAAACATAAGATATCTCACAATCAAGAAATATTGGAACATTCATGAAGCCAGAATGAACACCAGGTATTTCTTAATATATTGTTCCTCAGTTGTGCATCCTCTCATTTAGCCTAAGTTTGATTCACAGGAAGGATGTTGTAGACAGGAGATGGTTTCAGGGCAATGGGCATTGGGGTACAGCAGGTTAAGCTGCTGCTTCTGACACCCACATGCCATATCAGAGTGTAACTTCAAGTCCTGGATTCTTTCTGCCTATTCAGCTTCCTGCTGATTTCATCCTGGGTGCCAGCGCTTGATCGATCAAGTGCTTGGGCTTTGGTTCCCACAAAGGAGACTCAGAGTTCCCAGCTCCTGGCTTCAATCTGCAAACTCTTGCTGTTATGAGCATTTGGAGAGTGAACCAGCAGAAGGAAGGTAGTTCTCTATCTTTCTCTTGCTGATTTTCAAGTAGATGAAAATAACCTTAATAAGAAAAAAAGGTAGGGTTGACATGCTACCGAGTACTAGGGTACTCTGAATTCCAACCTCAGCTTCCCAAGTGGTAGTAAGTAAAATATGTCCCCCAGTCAAGCATACCTACCAAATGAGTAATAACTTTTTATCAATGCAGATAGGGTCACCTGCAACAGCATCTTCTTCTGTAGTATGAAAATAAGAATTATATGGTTAAACAATTCTATTTAAATCATTACTTCTGGGAGTTGGGTATGATAATATATTTCAGTTAAGCACCCTAGTTGAATCTCATGCACATTAAAAATTGACACATATTCACCTAAATATTTTGTATCTGTATTCTCCATGGTGATGTCAAGTTCTTTACAACTGGGATGTGGAACCACTGCCACTGATTTATTGAATTTCATCTACTTATTGGTATACATTTTTAAAATGTCAGTTTTGTGGTAACTTGAGAACTTAGAAATGCCAAAGCCATTAATAGGATGACCTACTAACTCTACTATCTCCAGTATCCAAAGACATGAGGCAAGGGTCTGTATGGATATCATCAGAATCTATCTGTCTGTCTGTCTGTCTATCTATCTCTGTATGTATATATATATATATATATATATATATATATATATATATCTATATATCTATATATATATATCATGGAGAATGGCAATGTTCAGAATTGGATGATCTGGTTCTGTAGCTAATATTGAGCTTTATGCAATCAGAACCAGGGTAACACAGGGCTCCATCAAATAAACCAAGACCCATGCCACTGTTATGAAACTAGAGTTATAGAAGATAGAACAGCTGTGTACTGTTACAGTGCTTCAATACAAAATTCATGATTATATCACCCAGGGCAGTGATTTCAAAAATGTAAGAAAAATATACATCCTGAAAGCAACAGATCCTCAAGAGATCCTTTAAGTCAACTAGATAGGGGGTTTACATAAAGGATGTACTTATGTTCCACTTGTAAATCTAAGATCCCTAAAACAATGCCAGGTTTAGTCTAACTTAATTGAAGAGGTATAGCACTGACAAGCTTCAAAGCCTGTAGCTAAGTAAGACCAGGAAGGCAATCGCCGATATGTGACTTTGTCCTTAGGGAATTAGTTACAACTTGGTGTGTATTAACTAATTGTGACAATGACATGAGCAATGACTCTGTGCAATTCATGACCTTTCTACAAACACTATCCAGTGTTTACACTGTGGCAGCTGCTCTCAGATGCCGCAGGTGCAATGCAGACTGTAACACAGGCTCTGCCTGCATCCAGCTCACAGGATGTTACAGAGTGTCCTGGATTAGCTACATGAGCATTGAAAATACATTCCTGAGTTCAGTAAGAAGTCATTAGTTATTGAACCAGATTGTATCATGGAGAAGATATGTTCTACAATTTCTAATTCATACAAGAATTAAAAAAAGAGTTTCTTTATAAGATGAAACCTGGTTATAGTAAAAATGCTAAAAATTTTTCTGTATTATCTATGAATAGAGCACATATGAAAAATCTGAGATTTTGATACCCTTGATAATTTAGGAAATAGTTACGAAACCTGTTTTGAACTATTATTAATGGGTTATATTAGTTTTCTATTCAAATAGTTTCTAATTGGTGAAAATATTTTAAAGAATAAAGCAAATACATACTTGATATGTAATTTCTTCATAGCCAAAAATGTTTGTTCTCTCCAATTTAATTTTATATTTTAAAATATAAACCAAATGCACAACCCACACCCACACATACATACACATATACAAACACAATGAATCAGAAGGAAGTCCTTGATATAAGTGATTTGTATTTTTCTGCCCCATTCATGTGCTCTGAATGACAATGTTATGTTTTTATTGACATTATAACCTGAAAATAACAGCATTTTAGGAATAATAAACTACATACCTTTGTGACTTTAGCTCCAACGTTTATCATGACTAAATAATGTCACTAATGATACTTTTTTTAAAGATTTATTTTTTATTTGAAAGTCAGAGTTACACATAGAAGGAGAGGCAGAGAGAGAGAAAGAGAGGTCTTTGATCCACTGGTTCACTCTTCAATCTGTTGCAATGACCGGAACTGCACTGATCCGGAGCCAGGAACCAGGAGCTTCTTCCTGGTCTCCCATGCGGGTGCAGGGGCCCAAGGGCTTGGACCATCTTCCACTGCTTTCCCAGGCCATATCAGAGAGCTGGATTGGAAGTGGAGCAGCCAGTTCTGGAACCAGCGCCCATATGGGATGCTAGCACTGCAGGCGGCAGCTTTACTTGCTACACCACAGCGCTGGCCCCACTAATGATACTTTAGTAATGCAATGTAGCATCATCTCTCCTTCTCTAGTTGTTTAACTGTTACTTTTATATCATATAATGCCATTTTCACAGTGTAAGCAAAATAATATTTTGAAAATCCAAATCAGCATTTTTCACCATTTATAATCCATTGCTGCCTTTCAATTACAATGATCTAGGGTACCCTCTTTGAAACAAAATTATTAGAGAGACAGGGCAGGGTAGACTCAGGAGACACAAGGAGAGACAGAGAAAGGGAAAGAGCAAGGAGAGAACCCATGCACTACCATCCGCTGGTTCACTCCCCAAAGGCACACAGTTGCTGAGGCTAGGGTATGGGCTGGGGTGATGCCAGGGCTGAAACTGTGGTCTGAGGACTCAGTCCCTGTCTCTCACAAGGGCACTAAGAACACAGTCACTTTAGCCATTACCTTTTCCTCCCTTGGTCTGCATCAGCAGAATGGTAGAGTCAGGAGCCAGGGCTAATAATGGAACCCAGTTACTCCTGCATGTGGTGAGAGCATCGTATCTGCTAGGTTAAACTCCCACTCCGTAAGTCATGTTCTTTATTATGTTTTCATCTCAGGCTACTGTGCTTTCATGCATTAAACTCCCAGCATTTATGCTTGCTTTCCCTTCACTGACCACCAAGGCTCTGTTGTCTCAGGACGTCTGCAGCTACTGCTCTCACTGTGTTGAATCCTCATCGTACTTCCTCTTTGAAAAACTGCCCCTGTCTTATGATTTAGATTTTGGTTATACCATCACCATCTCAGAGAGAACCTTGCTAATGCCTCATTTAAGGGTGAGCCAGTTTACCAGGTCCTCTTCCTAATAACTATTGTGACTCTGTGTTGTTGTCATCAGCTCATTTAGCAGGTCTTACTGTGCATTTCTTTATTTTCCATCTCCCATTCATGATTGGTACCATTGATCATGGCTCTTTTATTCTACTTAAATTCTTTGGATGAGTTCTAGAAACATGAATGTACTACACAAACTTCATGGAAAGATAGAATGAAAAGAGCAGCTTATTTTTGTAGCTTAAAAATTTTTGCGCATAGTTTTTTTCATAATTTCATTTTACATGAATCTTTAAGGATAGTATATAGAGAGATCTTCCATCCACTGGCTCACTCCCAGCTTCCCACTAGAGCTGGGACTAGGCTAGGCTACAGCAAGGATCCAGGAACTCAGGTCCCATGAGGGTGTTGGACTCAGTACTTGAGCCATCATCTTCTGGCTTCTAAGTGCATTAGTAGGAAACTGGATCAGAAGTGAATATTGAGACAGAACTCAATCCAAGTCATCTCAGGTTGCAGCTTACCCTGCTGTTTCACATGCCTGCCTTTACATGAATTTTTAAAATACCTTTGTCAGATATTCATTAGTTTTGAATGAGTAAAACTTAATGACTCATAAAAGAACACCTCTGAAATTCATGAATTTTAATTTCCCATAAGTAAAAATTTTACTTTTATATTGATATGTATTTTATTTTATTTTTTTAAAGGTTTTATTTTTATTTATTCACAATACAGAGTTACAGAGAGAGGTAGAGACAGACAGAGAGGTCTTCCATCTGCTGGTTCACTCCCCAGATGGCCACAATGGTTGCAGTTGCGCCAATCCGAAGCAGGAGCCAGGAGCTCCTTTCAGGTCTCCCATGTGGGTGCAGGGGCCCAAGGACTTTGGCATCTTCTACTGCTATCCCAGGCCATAGCAGAGAGATGGATAGGAAGAGGAGCAGCTGGGACTAGAACCGGCACCCATATGGGATGCCTGCACTTCAGGCCAGGGCATTAACCCGCTGCACCACAGCGCCGGCCCCATTTTATTTTAACTTAGTAAAAAACTGCCTTAAATCATCTGAAAAATAACTCAAGAAAGCAACCTCATTTGTGATAGCTACAAAATAAATAAAATACCTCTGAATTAATTTAATGGTAAGCATGATATACCTTTGCAGTAAAAACTATAAAACATTGATGAAAGAAATTGAAGGAAATACAGAATTTGAAAGATATACCATGTTCATGAATTAAAAGCTCAACATTGTTAAAATACCCTTAACTGGGACCGGCATTGTGGCATAGAGAGTGCCGGCAGCTCATATGGGTGCCAGTTCGAGTCCAGCTGCTTCACTTCATGTCTAGTTCTCTACTATGGCCTGAGAATGCAGTAGAAGATGGCCCAAGTTCTTAGGCCCCTGCACCATGTGGGAGACCTAGAAAAAGATCAGAAAAAGATCCAGGCTCCTGGTTTTGACTTGACCCAGCTCCAGCTGTTGTGGCCATTTGGGGAGGAACCAGTGGATGGAAAACATTTCTAGCTCTCCATGCCTCTGACTCTGTAACCCCACCTCCTCTCTATGCCTCTGCCTCTGTAACCCCACCTTTCAAATTAATAAAAAAAATCTTTAAAAAAAGAACAAAAAATACTTTAAAAATACCAATTCTATTCAAAATGATACATAGTTTCAGTGCAATTCGTATTGAAATGCCAATGACATTTTCACACAACTGGAAAAAATAATAGTCTAAACTTTGAGTGAAACCTCAGAAGTGCTAAACAACCAAAGCAATCTTGAACAAAAAGAACAGAGCAGGAAGCCTTACTTGACTTCCATAAAACTGTAGGAAGTAAAGGGAATCTGTCTTGCTAGATATCACGTCACGTAAAAATGCTTTTGCATGAATTCTTTGAGAATGGAGTAAGGTTTCTGCGCAGTGGAAGATACAACTTAAAAAAATTCAGAGGGAAAATGAACCCTGGGAGAGAAGAAACCTCATTAATGAAGCCTGGACAAGTACCTACCTATGTCGAGCATTCTATATGCTCTTCTTACACCTTCTTCCTAGATTGATTGCCTTTAAACTGAATGTCTTCATCATGCACAACAAAAACGAGAACTTCAGTTCCCTTGTAGTGCTTCCAGTTTCCTATGCCTAGACATACTTGTTTGGGGATTGTTCTTGTATGTCATTCTTACAGCTTTAATAATCTTAAACATATCTTCTTGACACCACAATTTCCCTTTCCATTTTCTGTTGCTATGACTCAACACCTGAGACTGAGTCATTTATAAAGAAAAGAGGTTTGTTTTGTCTCACAGGTCAGGAGGCTGGGAAAGTGTGAAAATCAATTCGGCCTCTGATGAGAGCTGGAGATTGTTATGAGAGAAAAGAGGAAAATGCAGATGGGGAAGAGAATGGGGCAGAAGAGGGGGAAGGGACAAAGTTGTTGACACACTTTCTAAAACATTACTCTTTGTCTTGGTGCATGCTTTTACATTCAAAAAATTGAGAAGTCTACACTAGTCTTTTAGCAAAACTGTGTATCACTTTAATGTAGGTAATTGGATGTCCGTTGAGCTGCCCTGAGTTTTAAGAATGATATTTCCATAGTGATTTTTCTGCCTCTGTTCTACTTGTTCTCCTTGTCAAATTCATTTCAAATAATTGTTTTATTTTTGAGAAATTATACATAACTGGAATTTTCTATGTCTTGCATGCTTTGAAGCTTTTCAATATTTTCTCCTTTTGGTCTGCTGAGTATTTTATTTAAGCAATTGTATGTTATTATCCAAGAAATGTGGGTGTTTGTTTTTGCTTTTAGTTTGATGTTTTCCATTATAGCATTCTGCATTATAATTAATGCAACCTAGTTTCAAATCCCAGAGAGTCTTATTGTAAAGTTGAATCTTTATTTCCTTTTAATATTGTCATTTCCTCCTGAGTCAATTGGTGTGTTAGCTCATTTTGATCTCTCTGTTATCTATTTGCTGATCTTCTTCAAAAGTCTGGAGATTACTGATTGTTTATTCAGATTTAGGAGTGTTCTGCATTTATAAATGACATTTGCTGATAATATCCAGAGTAGACAAATTTCTTCAATAAGTGTAATTTCTGAATAATTATATTCAATGCAATTTCTGAGCAAGTGAGTCAGGAACATAAAATGCTATGAGACTGTCTTCCACCTATCTCCACCTCCATTATTTCTTTTATATTTATTTCCCATCTTTGTAACAATATTAGGACATGTTAAACTTATGTTAATTTCCATGACTCTCTTAATAACTAAGTGAACCTGCTCCAGGTAACCCAGAGGATGAGAGAAGACACCATGGGTGAGTATCCACATCCCCCAATTTTTTATTGGGATCAACAATAGAATAGCAGCTAAATGAAAGCCTAAAGTGTGTTGATACTGCAAGGAGGAAGGACACTGGAAATTAGAGTGTCCATGCTGCTCCAAGATGCAAAGGGCTCAGGGTAAAATTCCTTTCACTTTTCCTTGATAGAAGAAAGATGGTGGGCCAGGGACTCTCCAATAGACTCACCTTGATAAATCTCAGATCTCTCCTGAGGGACCCCTAATTATGCTAGGGATAAAAAGGGAGGAAGTTAGATTTTTAATCAGCACTGGAGTCACATAGTATATATTGACTACAAAGGAACAGCTCTCTCGCGTGCATGCTCGCTCTCTCTCTCTTGCGCTCTCTCTCAGTTTCTCTCTTTGCCCCCTTCTCTCACTCTCTGTCTCTCTCTCCATCACCCAGGTGGAGACACAAAAGAATTCCTGGCCCCCACCTCTGGCTGTTGTAGCCATCTTGGATATAAACAAGTAGATAGCAGATCTCTCTTTCTCCCTTCCTTCCTTCCTTCCTTCCTTCCTTCCCTTTCTCCCTCTTCCCCGCTCTTTCTTCATCCCTCCTTTTTTGTCTTCCTTATTTTCTGTCACTCTGGCTTTCAAATAAATAAATACATTTTATAAAGGCATAATAACTTCTCCAAATTCACACAGATCACAGGTGCTAGAAACATTTTTATCCTGACAATACGATTTCAGAGGACCCTATAATTTAATACTATCCATTCTAGTAATTTCATAGATACTTCAGTCTTCATGTGAACTCTCTGAGAGATAGAGAGAAAGGACGAATGAACTCTTTGATCTACTCACTTATTCCCCCCAATTTCCTGTAGCAGCTGGAACTGGCCCAGGCTGAAGCCCAGAAACAGGGACTCCATCTGAGTTTCCACATGAATGGCAGGGATTAAGTACTTGAGCCATCATATGCTGCCTCCCCTATGCCCTAACAGGAACCTGCATCAGAAATGGAGATGGAATTCTATCCTAGGTCCCCAATATGGAATGCAGGCATCCCAAACAGCATCACAACACCTGCCCTTAGCTACTATTCTTTAATTGTATATAATTCTTGTTCTGTGGCTTTAATTAACTGAAATTTATTTAATTGATCAATTGAAACCTATGTTTTACATTTTTATTTTTTCTGCATTAATGTTTTCCAAATTCAGAGAATCAGTTCTTCATAAGCCTCTCTTGAATATTTTCTTCCAATGTCTATGTTTATGGAGGAATATTCGTATTAGTGAATACAATTTTGATGGATTGGAGAGGCACAATGTATTTTAATGATATACTCTTAGCTATGCAGAGATTCTTTTTTCTTGAAATCCTTGTGTTCACTGCCTATTGCTGTTGTAATAAAAAGAGCCCCAGACTTGGTGGCTCACATTAAAATTTGTTCTTGCAGCTGTGAAATTCAAAAATATTAAATCAATTAATGCAGTTTGGATGTTAGAATCTTTATTACCTTACTTTTCTGAAGAGAAGGAGTGATAGGTTCATATGCTGACCTGATTTAGGAAGTTTTTAAAGGGAAAAACAATGGAAGTCAACGTTGAAAGGCCAAATTTATGGTAAAGTAGGCAGAAAAATGTCTACTTAACCATCGTTAAATAGCTTCTTTTATATTATTCTGGGACTTCTCAAAATCTTAAATGTTTGAACATTGTGAATCTTCTGGAAGAAACTGAGTTGCTGCATGTAATTGATCACATTTATGTGAATTGAGGACTGTTAATATAGAGAATGCCTGTATATCTGTCCTTTAGGTTACAAACCTGTCATAGCAGAAAAGGGAATGCTGGCCGACACCTCGGCTCAGTAGGCTAATCCTCCACCTTGCAGCGCCGGCACACCAGGTTCTAGTCCCAGTCGGGGCACCGGATTCTGTCCCGGTTGCCCTCTTCCAGGCCAGCTCTCTGCTATGGCTCAGGAGTGCAGTGGAGGATGGCCCAAGTGCTTGTGCCCTGCACCCCATGGGAGATCAGGAGAAGCACCTGGCTCCTGCCATCAGATCAGCGCGGTGCTCTGGCAGCGGCGGCCATTGGAGAGTGAACCAACGACAAAAAGGAAGACCTTTCTCTCTGTCTCTCTCACTGTCCACTCTGCCTGTCAAAAAAAAAATGGGAATGCTAAAATATACTGATGCATTGATTGCATATTGATAATGTATCTAATATTCATTAATATTATGGACCCTCTTATACCTGGGTTAGAATTGAGCATGAATAATACGTATTTATTTTACTTTCTTTTCTTTTTTTTTTCATTTTTGACAGGCAGAGTGGACAGTGAGAGAGAGAGAGAGACAGAGAGAAAGGTCTTCCTTTACCGTTGGTTCACCTTCCAATGGCCGCCACGGCTGGCACACTGTGGCCGGTGCACTGAGCTGATCTGATGGCAGGAGCCAGGTGCTTCTCCTGGTCTCCTGTGGCTTGCAGGGCCCAAGCACTTGGGACATCCTCCACTGAACTCCCTGGCCACTACAGAGAGCTGGCCTGGAAGAGGGGCAACTGGGACAGAATCCAGTGCCCCGACTGGGACCAGAACCCGGTGTGCCGGCGCCGCAAGGAGGAGGATTAGCCTATTGAGCCTTGGCGCTGGCCTTATTTATTTTACTTTCAAAACATGTTTATTAAATTTGTATATACCTATATAAACAGAGATGTGTAACTTTGTAAATGCTTAAACATGATAATTTAATCTTTCTCTCCTGTCATGTGATGTCAACATCCCATCTTCATCTAACTAATTTTAAGTTAATTTCATACCTTAGCAGATATATACTGTAGCTTACTTAATCCCATGTGCAAATATGTACACATAATCACTTACATACTTTTATAAGTACTAGATTTGTTTATAGAAGTGACACAATAGTATCCACAATTTTCTGTTTTTTAGTCAAAGTAATACATGCTAATATCTCCAAATACCTTGGCTTATTTATTTATTTATTTGAAAGAGATAAAACGAGTTCCCATTCACTGTTTTACTTCTTAAATGCCTGTGATGGCTGAGGCTAGGCTAAGGCTGAAGCCATGTGTCAGAAAGTTGATCCAAGTCTCCCATGTGGGTGACAAGAGCCCAATCATCCCAACCACCACTGCTGGCTCCCAGGATCTGCATTGGCAGGAATATGGAGTCTGGAGCCAGAACTGATACAGAATCCAGGCACTTGGATATGGGACATAGGAGTCTTAAGTGCTAGAAATGTTGTTCCAGTATGTACATGCACACTTGTTCAATGAACATTAAGAACTCATTTTAATAGACATTCGTATTAAGTCCATTTTAGACTATGGAAATGCAGAATTAAACATTTTTGAGGTAATCATGTCCAGATATTTTTTTAAATAAATATTTATTCGAGATGCAGTGTTATAGAGAGAGGGAGAGACAGAGAGGTCATCCATCCATTGGTTTGCTTCCCAAATGGCCACAACAGCTGAAGCTGAACCAATCTGAAGCGAGGAGCCAGGAGCTTCTTCTGGGTCTCCCACATGGGTGTATTGCCTAGGCGCTTGGGCCATCTCCCACTGCCTTGCCAAACCATCAGCAAGCATCTGGATCAGAAGAGGAGCAGCCAGGGCACAAACTGGTGTCCTTATGGGATGGCAGTATCACAGATAGAGACGCACCATGACACAGCAACTGTCATGACTATTTTTAATGAAAGTAATATGTGCATTTACAAGTTATAATAGCTATTGAAATTATAGAAGGTCACAATAAATAAATATGCAAGAGCAATGAGTGAGCAATGGCTTTTCTCATCCATGAGGGCATTTCTGTTCTGGCCAGCTTGCTCTTTATTGTTGTCATGTAGCGCCTCCATTTATTGGCCTCCATTTACTGCTGTTTTCAGAAGTAGGATTGTGCACAAACCATTCTGTCATGACTGGATGCAGATGTCTGTCACTGTTGTCATTTTAGTAGGTTCTTTCCCCTTCTGCTTTCTTGTTTTTGTCTTTCACTGTTTTATATTCAGTTATTTCATGTTCTGCTTCTGATGCCTCCTGTAACTTAACGTCCTGTGTGTGCTGTTGCTACTGCATTGCAGCTTTTTTCCTCTCGTGACTTCTCGTCTTTGTGCCTTTGTTGTGATGGGTGGTAATCTGTGGAAATTATCGGGGTTTCTCTTTAGGAGAACTCTCCTGCAGAGATCATTTTATTTGATTCTGCTGGGATTCAGAGGGCAACCTGGGACAACTTTAGTCTCCTTCCAGAGCTTCTGTTTAAATGTGGAAGTGTTACCTCTGACATTATACCACATGCCTCCAGATTATTCTCTTTATTATTCTCTATAGTTGCACTTTTGCTCCAAGCTTCCCATCTTACTCATTTATTTTCCACTTACTGCTCAAGTATCAGTATATGGGTTTATTATGCTTTTATTTGTATTTAGGGGTTCTTGAAGACTTACAAAGCTTCCTATGGGAATGGCAGTGCATTAAATTGCATCTAATTCAAGAATTTCACTTTGAAGTTCACATTAAAATTGAATATATTTTGTATTGAGCACTGAATTAATCACATATCTTATGCTGATTTTTTTGTTCATATATGTGGAGTTTTTTTTCATCTATTAAAATCATATTTTATGTGTTATAGCAAAATATTTTGTTCCTGGTAGGAACTGTCTTTCTTGTTTAAATTATTCAAAAATATTTTATGTGCTTATATTTTAATAACTTATAATTGATTTAAAGCATTTTTCCAGGTGCTTTTTAATCTGAAAGTAAATTACTTTTTTAACTTTAATATTGTTATATTCCTCATTTTTTTCCAATAATTCTTGGATGGTATTTTTAATAGATCAGATTTAAAATAAAATCTTGGGAATATATTTATATCAGAATTGCAAAGAGATGCTTTTAGGTCTTGATTTTTCAGTATTATTTAATTTGGTAGTTTTGTTATATGTACTAAATTTGTTATATGTACTAAATTTCAAGGTGTAATTAAATACTAACATTAGAGATAGTAATTTCCTTATTAAAATATATATTTATTTGAAAGGCACAGTAAGAGGGAGAGGGATGGGGTGAGGTAGGGCAGGAGGTTGGGAGGAGAGAGAGAGAAAATGTTTTCATTCACTGATTCCTTTTCCAAATGCCACAATGACCAGAGCTGGGCCAGGCTGCAACCAGGAACCTGGAACTCCATTGTGGTCTCCTGTGTGGGTGGCAGGAGTCTTCCCAGGCCATTAGCCAGGGAGCTGGATCAGAAGTGGAGCAGCCAGCATATAGATGCCGACATTGCAGTGTCAGCTAACCCTTCTGCCACAATACTGGCCCCCAGTAATTTCCTTATTTGATTTCTGATTAAATGAATCTATTTTCAAAGTTTCATCATTTAGAGTATCAATTGCAGTTTATTTTGAAATAAGGGTTTTATTAGTTTCCTTATACTCTAATATACCTAAAGTTTATGATCAAATCATGGTAAAATATTTTTGCTAGGCCCAGTGCTGTGGTGTAGCAGGGAAAGCCATCGCCTCCAGTGCCAGCAGGCACCAGTTCAATTCCTGGATGCTCCTCTTCTGAAGCAGCTCTCTGCTATGGCTTAGGAAAGCAGTAGAGGATGGCCCAAGTGCTTGGGCCTTTGCACTGGCATGGGAGACCAGGAAGAAGCTCCTTGCTCCTGGCTTTGGATCTGCCCAGCTCCAGCTGCTGTACGCATTTGGGGAGTGAACCAGCAGATGGAAAAACTCCTTCTATTCCTCTGCATCTGCCTCTCTGTAACGCCTGCATCTCACATCATGGCGCTGGAATTCAAGCCCCAGCTCTGCCCCATCTGGCAGCTTCCAGCTAATGTGCACCCTGGGAAGCAGCTGTCATGCCTCAGAGGGTTGCACCCTTGCCACCCACTTGGAGGACCGGATTGAGTTCCAGGCTCCAGCTTCATTTGTACCATTGTGGGCATTTTGGCAGTGAACCAACCCTTGGGAGATTCATATTCATTCATATTCATTTTTTTCTCTCTCTCTCTTTCTTTCCCTCCCTCCCTCCCTCCCTCTCCGTCTCCCAGTCTCTCTCCCACCCCTCCCTCTCTCTCCTCTCCCCTGTGCCTTCTCCCTCTCTCTCCTGTCTTCCTTCTACTTCTCTCCTTCTCATTTTTGTCTGACTCTCAAATAAATAAATGAAAATAGAATGTCTATTAATAAATTACTCTGTTTTGTATAGACCCTGATTGCAGCAGTGTGAAATTCTTTGCAACGTTGTTGTGTTTTAGTTAGTATTCACCCCAGAACATCTATATAACAGATGAAATTGGTATATACGTTTTTAAACCATCCTTTGGAAATTCTATTATGAAAATTATACTCCCTTTATGAAGAGAATTAGAAGTGTTTTTATCTTGACTGTGACTTGGAGTCACTTAAATAATATTATAATTTTCATTTTCTAAAAGGCTCGTGCTATTTACTTGTGACCCTCATCTGACTCACTGGCATTTTTCAATTACATATTTTTTATTAAATTCCTCAGTCTCTAATTCTGTGTTAATTGGTTTATTCCAGATTTTTGCTTTCCTACCACCTTTGGTAATTTATATTTTATTAACTACATAATGCACAGTGCTTTTCTTATCATTTTGTCTCATTTTCACTCTTGGTCTTATCTTTGCTCTCTCCTTTTCTACAGTCACACTTTTGAAATGGCTTTGACTTTATTGCTCTAAACAAAAATCTAAATGTTCATAAAATGTTTAAAAGGTTTATTTATTTGGAAATCAGAGTTAGAGATAGAAGAAGAGACACAGAGGAAGAGAGATCCTCCATATGCAGTTCACTCACAAAATGATTGCAAAGGCTGGGACTGGGCCAGACCAAAGCCAGGAGCTTCTTCTGGGTCTCCCACATGGGTGGCGCAGCCCTAAGCACTTGGGTCATCTTCCAGCTTTCTAGGTTCATTAGCAGGGACCTGGATCTAAGTGGAGCAACTGGCCTTGATCCTATGCCCATATGGGATGCCAGCGATTCCAGCAGCAGCTTAACCCCCCAAAATTAATTTTAAATTAGTATTTATAGCTTCTAAAACTTTTACAATAGTTTGTAAGATATTTCCTTTTTCTTTAATTTCAAATGTTTAATATTTTATTTTTTCCAAATTTCAGAAGATGTTAATAGCATTAAGAAATTCATTTGAGTATACATAGCAGAATACCTAAAAAAGCATTAAAGAAAATGAATTCACACAACACACACACACACACACATACACACACAGATTGATTTATCCATTCTGTACTTAACTATAATTGGCTTTACTCCCCTCCCAACTCCATCTCTACTGTCTCAACTACAACCCTGTTTTTCCATCTTGAGTGGGTCTACTGTTCATTTTCCTTGGCTGCTGCTTATAACATGAGGAGGATCTTTTGGCCTTAAGACCAAGCAGAATGCTTTTCATGGTAAGCGCTCAGTATTTGAGACAGATAATAAAGAGCAGTCCAAGACTGCTGTTAGGAGAACACTTCAAATGTTTGTGGAAAACAAAATCACATGATAAGCTTATTTTGGTGCAAAAAAAAAAAAAAACTTTTATGAAACCTATGCATATGAGACATCTTCAGAAGTTTCCAGAGAAATGCATATGATGAAAAAAAGTTTGCACCATTGCGAACCACTTTGTAATACAATGAACTTTTTCTTTAATTTCACATTTCCATGGGAAATTTGAAGTCACCTTGTATTTCTGCCAGATGTTTCCCTGAAGAACAATTATATGTTAAGGATATTTTTTTCTAGCTAATTCCCATGCAAGTAACCATGGTCAAGGAGTTTGTTTAAAGTCTTTAGTTTCTTGTCCTTTTGCCAACTGGCCTCTTTATTCCACTTACACCTTTCACCTTTCCCATCATGACCATCATCTTAGGCTGTTTGAAATGATATCCCTAGGTAAGGGGACCTCATCCACAATCTACCCTTTGCTACCTGCAGCCTAGTTTCATCATCTTGCCTCCTCCTTTGGCATCTATTTCTCTGCCTTTTGGGCTAGTTGTATTTTGGGTGCACAAGTTGTCTTTTCACACTCAGCAGGCCTGCACATTAGCATGCTCTAAATCACTTAGATTGCCAGCCACATGTGGAGAGCATCTATCTTCACAGAGCATTATTTTCTTGCCCCTCTGCTGTAGAATGCCTCAGAACTTTGAGTTCATATCTCTTTCTGGAAACTTTGCTGAAAGCAGCCATGGGTATCCACGTTATAACAGAGCTCTGAGTGTTGCAGCTACTTGTGCTGACATCACTGTTCTGGCTGCTAGGTAGCCTGTTTGCATCCCATTGTAGAGCAATCTGCTCACTCACTGTTCTGTCAAATGTTGACTTTTTGCACGGTAGGTGTATCTGTGATTTTGGTGGCAGTCTACACTCAAGAATAGAGAAAATTGGTGAAGGGAAAGTCACAGAAGTGTCTGTTCATTATTTAAGGACAGCAAAATACCTCTCAGCACCCATCCAAGAGATGTCTGCTTACATGTCATTGGTGCACTTGGACACCATTAACAGCAATAGGGGACAGGAGCTAGCATGTTGTTTTTCCAATACACTCTGGAGACAGCACAGACAAGCAAAAAGTAGTTTAGGAGTAGGTACTATGGGAGTTAAATAAGAGAGTACATAACAAATATACTGAATTGTATTCATTTACATTTTTCCTTAATGATAAATATATAAAATGAGCTGTTTATGCTAAATAAGACACTGTCATTAATTTTAGCATACTATTAATTTATCATAATGTGTGATTATTGAAATGAACTCAAAAAGAGAAGGAAAAACTATATAGCAATTTTTTAAAATTATCACACTGTACCCTAAAATTAATAGTATCCCAAAATTAATGTGTGGTCAGTACCATATTTAGTGTAAATAATTGACATATGTTTGTATTATTGACACGCTATGAGTCATGGTAATGGCGATATTTGTTATGTCTTTTCATAAAAATGCGACATTTTTACAATAGTAGACACATGTATGCTATATAAACTACAGTTGGACTTTTTATTTTCTTTGTGCATTCTGATGCTATAACAGAATACTCGAGACTGGGTAATTTTTTAAAATTTTTTTTAAATTTATTTTTATTTCTTGACAGGCAGAGTGGACAGTGAGAGAGAGAGACAGAGAGAAAGGTCTTCCTTTACCGTTGGTTCACCTTCCAGTGGCCGCTGCGGCCGGTGCACTGTGCTGATCCGATGGCAGGAGCCAGGTGCTTCTCTTGATCTCCCATGGGGTGCAGGGCCCAAGCACTTGGCCCATCCTCCACTGCACTCCCGGGCCAAAGCAGAGAGCTGGCCTGGAAGAGGGGCAACCGGGACAGAATCCGGTGCCCCAACCTGAACTAGAACCTGGTGTGCTGGCGCCACAGGCAGAGGATTATCCTGTTGAGCTGCTGCGCCGGCCAAGACTGGGTAATTTTTAAGGGCAAAAATTTATTTAGCTCGTCTGGAGGCTGGAAAGCCCGGGCGTGTGATGCCAGCTTCAGGAGGGGACTTTTTTGTTCCCATGGTAGAGGGCGAAGGCCGGGAGGGAAGAGGAGATGCAATGCTGAACTCCTCTTTTATTGCTAACCCACAAACTCATCATCTCTTAAAGACCCCACTTTTCAGAATTGCTGCACACAACATTAAGTTTTAACATGTGAGTTTCAGGAACATGTTTGAAACCACAGCATTTACTAAATCAGTCTGTGCTCTTACTATTTTTAGCTAGATCTATTAAATGTTACCTTAATGTCCAATGCATTTTGATTTATATACTTAGTACAAGTATTATTTGGTGCATATGGCTATATCATTCCTACATATCTTTGTCATTTTAACTATTGTTATGATGGGATTTCCTTCTTTATCCCACTTTATTCAATTCTTAAATTATAACCATCTTGATGTAATTATTGTCACTTTTGTTTTCTTTTTTATTGTGGTAGCCTTTTTTCTGTGCCACTCCTTTATTTGAAATTCTTCATTTTGTTTTAGTGTTAAGAACTTTCTTTATTCCTTCCTTCCTTTACCTCTTTATTTTGTTTCTGTGTTCTTCTAGAACATTGCTGAGTTCAGATTTTTACTCTGAAAAAGTTAGTCTTCAATGAATTTAACAACTCAAAATAGTTACCCCTTTTCAGTTGTAATTAATGGAATGTTATTTCCTGATTCTTCTTTTTTTAAAAAAAGATTTATTTATTTGAGAGAGTTACAGAGAGAGAGAGAGAGAGAGAGAGAGAGAGAGAGAGGGATAGACTGAGAGGAAGACATCATCTATCTGCTAGTACATTCCCCAGATGTCCACCATAGCCATGGCTGGGCCAGGCCAAGCCAGGAGCCATGAGGTTCATCTGTGTCGCAGGAGTCCAAGCACTTGGGTCATCTGCTGCTGCCCTTCCTAGGCTATGAGCAGGGAGCTGGATTGGAAGTGGAGCAGATGGGAGTCAAATTGGTACCCATATTGGATAATGGGATGCTGGCATTGCATGTAGTGACTTTACCCAGTAAGTCACAATGCTGGACCCAAATTCACTTTTAATATTACTCTCTGCTTCTTTATTCTTATATATTTTCTACTGAACTGAAATTATTGTTATGTATTCATTTTGTTGCAAGGTTTGTTATATTTGTAGTGTCCGTAACTTTCAGAATGGTGAACTTTTTTGATCATAGATACTGTTTTAGAAAAATGGAAAAGACAAAATGGGAAACGATATTCTGATGGAGTTTTTCTTCTAATCTGACACATTTTTATTGGAGGGTGAACCAATGCAAAGGAAGACCTTTCTCTTTGTCTTTATCTCTCTCACTGTCCACTCTGCCTGTCAAAAAAAAATATTATTATTATATAAAATCAAGAATCTGGATCTCCTACCAGGCTGCTCCATTTCCCACTTGTTTCAAACCCTTTAAGATGAGCCATTTTCATCAGGTGCCTATCCCTCTGCTTTGCTTTCTTAAATCTCATCCTGTATCGCATTCTTGTGTTGTTGCTGTTCATCTCTGAATTTATGATATAATCATTAAGACACTCTCTCTAGTATATAGGCCTGTTCTGTGTTCAGAGATCCTATCTGACATTTTTTGAGCAATACAGTTCATTATTACCCTTAAATGTTATTACTCAGAACTGCTTCTAGATTTGTAGCCATTTACTGAGAAGTCCAAGTTATTCGGCGGCCCCACTGGTGACTGGCATCAGAAAAATAGGGACCTCTTGTTGGGGACAAAACCTTAATTTGTGGAGTGTTTGCAAACTTGTGTCATGCTTCTGATTCAGAAAAGCCATATTCCAATTGCTGATCCTTTTATCTGTTGAGATTATCAGCTATTGCTGCTTCCTCACCTGCTTTCTGCTATCAGCTCAATGGGTATAAGACTCCTATACTATGGTTTGAATTCTTCTCATCTTCAAGCAGTACTAAGGGTAGGTCTGCTTCCTGTCATCATCAAATTAGCTCTACTTGCAATCCCTATAATCCATAGTTTCTTGGATCCTGAGTGTCTCAAGCACATGTTAACTGCCTAAAATTGCCATTTGAGAATTTTTTAGATACATTATTTCTCTCCTTTCTCAAAGCCCTTCATCAAAAGAAGATTTGTTTGAAAAGCACATTCATCATTTATACTTCACTTTCAAAGTGGTGTTATCTGCTGCCTCACAAAAAAATTAACAGTTTTCAGTAATGTGAAGCTTTCAAGTAGAAAATATTGAGCTCATGTGTCTAACTACTTAAAACTAAGGAATAAGACAGAAAATCCCAGTTCTTGCAGGCCATTCAGTGTATTTCTATCTTACTGAGGAAACCAAAAGACTCATTATGCTATGTAAGAATCATTATGCTAGCCTAAATTTCATCAAAATTATGGTATAAAATTTAACCTCTTAGAAACTCAGCAAAGAGTACTATTTGCTTGATTTAGGACTTTGGGCATGTCTAAAAACATTGCCTTCTTCAAAGATACCTATTCTATTAATATAAAAAACAGCTTTTAGGCTGGCGCCGTGGCTCAACAGGCTAATCCTCTGACTTGCGGCACCGGCACACCGGGTTCTAGTCCCGGTCAGGGCGCCGGATTCTGTCCCGGTTGCCCCTCTTCCAGCCCAGCCCTCTGCTGTGGCCCAGGAGTGCAGTGGAGGATGGCCCAAGTGCTTGGGCCCTGCACCCCATGGGAGACTAAGAAAAGCACCTGGCACCTGGCTCCTGCCATCGGATGAGTGCGATGCGCCGGCCGCAGCGCGGCGGCCATTGGAGGGTGAACCAACAGCAAAGGAAGACCTTTCTCTCTGTCTCTCTTTCTCACTGTCCACTCTGCCTGTCAAAAAAAAAAAAAAAAAAACAGCTTTTATCATGGTACAAATTAAGACCTAAAGTTGAACAGAGTTCTTTATTGTGTATTTACTCAAGCTTTCAGAAGTTAAAATATTATTAATTTTCAAGATGATGACTGTTGTATTGTTTCTAAAATATATTCATATACTTAAACTACTGATTAAGTACTACACTGACCTTGATAGTCTCCACTGGGACTCAAATATCTTTACTTAGGAAATAACCATGTAACAGCACATTATCTTTCATTTCATCTGAACAACAGTGCCATATGCTTTACCATCTGAAGGACCTGACCAAAAGTCTAATTAAAATTAATTATAAGAATTGAAGTAATAAAAATGTCAATATTCATAAAAAAGATCAATCTATGTTGACTATAATATCAGATAATAAATATGAAAGAATGGGATTAATCCTAAATATAACAATACTTGAAATTTTACTATGAAATGAAATTCCCTCACTTTCATCTGTTTTGTATTCTTTGAATAAATAACTATAGTAAATATTTTAAAACTAGGTTTTTTTATTAGTATAAATTATAATGACAATATTTAATCTTTAAATATCCCAGACATTTTAAAGAATGAAAAGGATGTTTTTCCTTAGACCTGATTAGGGTGATATACCATCTCCTAATTTGATCCTAATTTGAATTACACCGCAGAACTAACTTAAACTATGACGACATTGAAAACCACACATGGATTAATCACTTTCAAGGACTGAACTCTGAAGGATATGGTATATTTCAAGTCAAATTCTGTATACATGAGTAAGGAAGAGGAAAAACACATAGAAGAGAAAAGCACTATGAAACTGGATGCCATCTACCCTACATTCCAGCTGTGTCCTGGGAACTCAGGCTGCCTATCCACATGACTTCCTCCTGTTCTTCTCTCCTCACCAGCATGACTTAGTTATTCCTCTGTATTTGTCCCTTTTTTCCCCCAGGACTCTTCCGTCCAGATCTGTGATCTGGCTGCAATTTATACTTGCAGAAAGTCTACGTACCCTTCAATAGCAAATGTCTTAGAGTGTGTCATGTGAAAGCACTATCCTCATCGTGCTGTAGCTGCCAACTCTGGACTATCTATCCTGATCCTCACCCAGTCCTATCAAACTCCCTCAACCCCTTAGAATACTCCCCTTAAACCATAGTTCTGAGTCTCAGACAATTCTGATATTGTCATTCCCTATTACACATAGCAAAATGTTTTTGAGTTGTTTTCTCTCTGTAAAAAGAAATAAAAACTTTAAATAAAATAAACAGTTTCTCTGAGCAAAGAACAAATTATGTGTTGGGGAGCATTCAAAAACAGATGTGGTTCAGAGTCCCACTTGGTAATGTGGGCAGGTAGCCTTCGTAGCAGAATACAGAACTACAGAACAGAAGTGGCCTCACTGGTTACTGCTCAGTGTTTGCCTTATTTCAATATATTCTGATCAATTGGTTATATGTGGTTGGTTGAAGCACTGCTGATGGTTATTGGCTCAGACTCAGCTTTTTATGATAAGAAAGCATAATAGTAACCTGTCTCAGTTCTTTATATAATAAAATATATTGCAGTAGTATGTTATAAAGGAACTCAAGGTATGTAGAGAGTATCAGGACAATGACCTCTTGCTTTTTAATTTAACATCCCAGGACCGGCACCATGGCTCACTAGGATAATCCTCCCCCTGTGGTGCCGGCATCCCATATGGGCTCTGGGTTCTAGTCCCAGTTGCTCCTCTTCCAGTCTAGCTCTCTGCTGTGGCCTGGGAGTGCAGTGGAGGATGGCCCAAGTGCTTGGTCCCCTGCACCCAATGGGAGACCAGGAAGAAGCACCTGGCTCCTGGCTTCGGATTGGCGCAGTGCCAGCTGTAGTGGCCACTTGGGGAGTGAACCAATGGAAGGAAGACCTTTTTCTCTGTCTCTCTCTCTCTCTCTCTCTCTCTCTCATTGTCTAACTCTGCATGTCAAATAAATAAATAAATAAAATTTAACATCCCTTACTAAAGCATGCAATATGCAATGTAGCCAGCTGTGCCTTGTGAACAAATTGTGTTTTGCATTGTTTGGGAAGACAAATTTGGACAATAATGCAGATGTATCTCTATTGGTGGGCATGGAAATTTGCCTATCTGAAAACAAAATAAGCCAAAGAGGAATGAATAGGAAGGATAAAAAATAAACCTGTAGGAACAAGCTGAAAATCAAAGAAACATGAGGGAAAAGAAACAAAACATGAAATGGATGAAAAAGATGGAAATAGAAATTTAAATCCTAACTCAACAATAACTATCAAAGTAGTGAAACAAGGAGACAGCAAATGTAGAACTTTCCTTTGTGTGGAGGAAAATTTAACAGCTTACATGGATGCAACTGTGTGGATTGTAATTTTTGCATGAGTGTAATTTCTACTTGATAGTCTATAAAATAAAAATGCATACATATCATATATAACAATATCCTTTCCTCTGTTACTCCTACGAATTCCAATAGTATCTAATACAAACCAATAGAAACCCTTAATACAACCTACATGATATTATCTTTGGTATCTGTTTCTGACCTTGCCTTTTAAGTACTGCTTATCCAATAAGTTGAAGTTCATCCACACTAGTTTTTCCTCAGTTCCTCAGATCCTTCAGGTACTATTTAAGGCTTGTAACTTTTAATTTACTGTAACTCTCTTTATTAGAAAGAAGGTGCTATGATGGCAGATTCAGTGTTTTACTCATCACTGAATAATCAAGTTCCAGTATAAGGCAGATACTTGACTCATACCATAGAGTTACAGCCATAGAGTATCATATGAGGAATGCTTTTATATGGTAATCAAGGACAGGCAAAAAAAAAATCAGTGATGATAGGCATCAGGAAAAATTTGCCTTTTTCTGCGTGATGAATCTGCTGGACTGAGCACAAAAAACATTTTGGATTGATGCAAATATGAGGCTATGGTTACAAGGAAATATTCTCTTGTCAGAACTCATATTTTATATTTATGATCCGTGAGTTTTCCAGTAAAAATTTTGTTCAGTACACAAAAAGAGGATATGACTGATATTTTTCAATCTAAGTGCTGGGAACCATAGTATCACTTAAGACCACTTTGAAGGATTCTTCACAAATTCCCTCATGCATTCAGTATGCATTTATAGATTTACCCCTTCCTGTAGTTATCGTTGAAGAAGATAAATATAGCCTGTGCCTTTATAATGAATAGAGCTGAAAACCACGCACTGGGGATGGGAGATAGAATGTTTTGTGGTAATTAGCCAGAGGACGTTTATGAAGATGAGGCCCCTAGCTCTCAGTTACAAATGAGCTTGATCACAGAGCAGGTTTTGTTTTGCCATTTTTCATATATGGATGTTCTAAGAAGGTTTTCTTTTTTTATTTGTTTAGGTTTGGTAGAATTAAATGCATAAATATGTTTTCCTTTGTCTCCAGACAAAAGTAATGTAAACAAAAATCTTTAAGGACTAGATTGATCACTTCCTTCTGTAAAATCTTAGTCCAATAGGGGAATTATATTTCCTTTAAACCACGTATTTTTTCCATTCAACAACAATTCTGTATTCTGGTGTTACTGATCTATTAAGTTTAGTTACTTTACTCCATCTATCACTTTTTGGACTTATCAGGTGATAATAAATAGGCAAAAGATAAACAGTTTGTAGAAGACAAAAGAGTTGTAGTGGGTAACTTGCAAATGTAAGTGTTTAAAATAGATTTACCTAGCTAAACATAACTATGTACATGATCATCAAATCTAGATTATTATTTTTGAGAACTTTCATAATATACTTGTGTTTATACCATAATGCCACACATATCATCATGTATTTGCCTATATAATGCTCTAAGTTGCTGAATTTTTATGGATTGTTACATCTCCAAAACTTTGCAGAATGCAATACAAAAAGATAATAAATAATTGTGGTCAGTGTTGTGGCATAGCAGGTTAAGCCACCAATTTTCTTATGTGCATCATGATAAATCATTTTCAAGTAATTGTTACAGAATTTTCTCAATGGATAATGTAGCAGAGATGGCAGTTTAAGTCAGTTAACATACCCAAAATCACTGAACTAGGTAGTGAGCATGCTTGTGTTATAGCCAATGTCTCAACTCCAATCTCAGGCCCTCCCTTTATTCCCCTAGCTGAGAAAGAGATGAAGGTTTCTTCTGTAGTCGATTTCAGAGCTGTACTCACGAATGTCCTAAAACAATTGTAGTTTCTACGTTTAGTCATAATTGATCTTGTCTTATTAAAAAGTCACTTACCCTATGGGGAAGAGTAAATTTAGACTGCTGCTGAACGGAGGGCTTTACGCAATGCTCAGCTTGAATTCTTAAATTTCTCTTTATTCCTGAGGTCTGTACTACATTGTTAGGAAGAAGTAGAGTAGATGAAAAATATTCAGTTGTGATATTGGAAATAATGAGTTCTCAGACCTCTAGTGGGCTTTTCACGTTCCATAGCAACCTCATAGTCTGGTTCCTTTCAAACCAGCTAATACTTGGGCTGGTTGTAGAACTAGGGTTATCTGTCTTCTCATTTGCTGGTACCCAGCAGATCTGCTTGTTTTTTTTGTTTGTTTGTTTTGTTTTGTTTTGTCTTTTTCCAGCTCTTCTTGACATACAGAGCATATTTCACCCATACAGTCAGGGTCTGTTTTTGACCCTACATTTGTTCCTGACTTAGACAACTAGGTGCATTCCAACTCCTGGGTCTCCTCCATGGTCATGCTATCCTGAGAGCTGCCTCAGTGCATCTCTCAGACCCCTGAGCTCTCTTCTTGCTGGTGAAGCCAGAAGGGCGTCTCTGGAAAGAAAAGCTTCAGCTCCTTTCTGTCTCATCACTGACAGCCTTAGGTTTATTTTACTCTTGTTGAAACTCAGGTATGCAATGTTATACTTCTTCTTGATAAATTAAATAAAACGTTCTCCGTCCTCAGTCCTGGCCTGAAAAACTATAGAAATTCTGGTTCAGAATTTCAGAATCTATGTACTAGCATGGGGTTTCTGTTTGCACTGATGCTGTACAGGTCATTGTCATGTTCTCCAATTTCTTATACTACTCATGCATGTAGTACAGGAACATGATGGGGTATGAAATTTGAAATATTTGTACATAAGCCTTAAGGTAATACAGTGTGCCTTCTTAAAGATTTTGTCTTCTGTGTTCTATGCCAATGATATTTTTACCTTCTCTTTTGTATTTTTCTATTACTACTACTCATCGAAAAATATAGTGGCTTCCAGATAATGTTTTTTTGGTAGTTTCATGCCTTAGTTATGTGAAGACTCTGACACCTAGGTGAAATCTTGATATTTTACTATTAATAAATGGGTTATTGGTGAAGGAAATGGTGGGAACAAAAAAGGAAGAAATAAAATCCCGTCACTAAATTTTCAAATAAAGTCTTATTTACATAAAGCCATTCCTGTAGAACTTGTAAGTATGGTTCCATATACATTTGCTTACTGAATGTAAGTGAATTTTTTCTTTTTTTTTCTGCTGCTAATTTTGAGAGAGCAAATGCAATGGTAAGGGATATTTTTGAAAGTTCTTTACAATTTCAAAGTGATAATACTATTCTGGTAAATATTTTACAATCACTGTAGTTGAGTTAAGAATATCTGAATTATTACTTTTAGAGTACGTAAAGTTGGAAACTGGTGTTTTGACGGAGACATTTATGCTAACAATAATCACCAGTTAACATTGCTTGAACAGCTTTTTGGTCTACTTTTCAAAAATATGACTTCCTTGGAGTTTGTAAGTAATATAATATATTTTCTGAAGATTTAATTATTTACTTGAAAGGCAGGGTTCTTGAAATGGAGGAAGGGAGAGGGAAAGAGAGAGACAGAAAGAGAGAGAGAGACACAGAGAGAGAGAGAGATCTCCCATCTGCTGCTTCACTCTCCAGATGATCACAAGGCCAGGGCTGAGCCAGGCCGAAGCCAGTACTCAGGAATTTCATCCAGGTCTCCCTTGTAGTGTGGGGGCCCAAGTAGTTGGACCATGTTCCACTCCTTCCCCAGGAGATTTAGCAGGAAGCTGGATCAGAAGTGAATCACCTAGGAATCGAACCTACAGCTGAATGAAATGCCAGCTTTGCAGGTGGCAGCTTAACCCACTAAACCACAGTGCTGACCCCAGGAATGTAGTATTTTCTATTGCTACAATTCACATACATAGAAAAAGTCTGATTTCTGCTTGCTCAGATTATTCTGTTACATGGACTATATCCTGACAAATATGTTATTTTTTTTAAAAAGTCTCTCCAGTTACATCCTGATAACAATGGCCAATTTCTCCCTGGTGGTCACACAAGTCTCACTTAGTATTGCAGATAGAAAGGGGAAATTCAAGGAAGAATATTGACTGCAGAATGCACACATAATGGACAAAAGTAGAATCTGTTTAACAGAGGACTTTTTAAAAAGCATTTCTTTATATATATATATATAAATATATATATATAATAGTCAAAGATATTTGTTCCTTAAAAAAATTTCTTGGAATGCATAGAATCAGAGAGACACAGACACAGAGATATCTTCCATCTACTGGTTCACTTTATAAAAGTCTACAGCAGTCAGGATTGGACCAGAATTAAACCAGGGTACTAGAACTCAATTTGGGTCTCCCCCTTGCATGGTAGGGACCTAAGTACTTCATCCATCAGCGGCTGCTTCCCTCAGTGTCCATTAGCAGGAAGTTAGAATCAGAAGCAGAGCCTGAACTAAAACCCAGGCACTCTGATATGAGATGTTGGTGTGCCAAGAGGTGATTTAACCACTATGCCAAATGCCTACCCTGAAAATTGCTTTCTTATTATGATGTGTCTGTTTTTTTCTGAATGATCTGATTGGCATTGATCAAACTTGCCTATAAACAAATCTTGGAATAGCCTTCAGATTGACATTTCTAACTACCAGTTGCTCTTTTTTTTTTTCACTACAAGTTCAAGTCCAAGTCATTTGAGATTGAATAAAATATAATATGAATTCAATAAATAATAAATCACTAACAAACTATATTTTTTATAAAGCTTTTATTTAAAGAATATAAATTTCCAAAATACAGCTTATGGATTACAATGGCTTCCCCCCCCCCATAACTTCCCTTCCACCCGCAACCCTCCCCTTTCCCGCTCCCTCTCCCCTTCCATTCACATCAAGATTCATTTTCAATTCTCTTTATATACAGAAGATCAGTTTAGTACATATTACATAAAGATTTCAACAGTTTGCCCTCACACAGCAACACAAAGTGAAAAATACTGTTGGAGTACTAGTTATAGTATTAATTCACAATGTATAGCACATTAAGGACAGAGATCCTACATGATATATTTTTTAAAAAATTGATTAATTTTTATGCAATTTCCAATTTATCACCAAGGTTTTTTTTTTTTTTTCATTTACAATTATCTTTATATACAGAAGATCGATTCAGTATATACTAAGATTTCATCAGTTTGCATCCACACAGAAACACAAAGTGTAAAATACTGTTTCAGTACTAGTTATAGAATTACTTCACATTGGACAACACATTAAGGAAAGATCCATCATGAGACGTAAGTACACAGTGACTCCTGATGTTGATTTAACAGTTTGACACTCTTGTTTATGGCGTCAGAAATCCCCTAGGCTCTAGTCATGAGTTGCTGAGGCTATGGAAGCCTTTAGGGTTTGCCAACTTCAATCTTATTCCAACAGGGTCATAGTCAAAGTGGAGGTTCTCTTCTCCCTTCAGAGAAAGGTACCTCCTTCTTTGATGGCCCCATTCTTTCCACTGGGATCTCACTCGCAGAGATCTTTCATTTAGGTCTTTTTTTTTTTTCCCAGAGTGTCTTGGCTTTCCATGCCTAAAATATTCTCATGGGCTCTTGAGCCAGATCTGAATGCCTTAAGGGCTGATTCTGAGGCCAGAGTGTTATTTAGGACACCTGCCATTCTATGAGTCTGCTGTGTGTCCCACTTCCCATGTTGGATCATTCGCTCTCTTTTTGATTCTATCAGTTAGTATTAGCAGGCACTAGTCTTGTTTGTGTGATCCCTTTGACTCTTAGACCTATCAGTGTGATCAATTGTGAACTGAAATTGATCACTTGGACTAGTGAGATGGCATTGGTACATGCCACCTTGATGGGATTGTATTGGAATCCCTGGCACGTTTCTAACTCCATCATTTGGGGCATGTCTGATTACAAACTATATTTATAAATATAATATAATCATAAAAATAATCATAAATATATGGTTCAATGAAATATGAATTCCATTAAATCATTTCTTTTTAGGAATGCATATATTAAGATGGTGGTGTTTAAGACGTTCTAATAGAGAATAAATATGTGCAGAGTACAAAGTATGTGTACGAAGTGATGCAGTATTTATGGAGGTAGAAAATTGATTTTACCTCTGTATGGGACAAATGCAAATCCTTGATGCAAACATGGGTGTTTATGTGGATGGAAATGATTTGTTTTAAATAAACAACGTTGCAGGTATCACAGAATTAGTTATGATTGTGAAATGATCTATTCTAAGCTCCAGAATTTGGTTGCTTAGCCAGGATTATTTTTGTAGAAACAAAAAAAGAATGTATATTTGCATGTGCTTAAAGGTCTAAAGCACATGCAGCAGTGTAGGACCCCAGAAATAGGATATTGGTTCTTGGATGACACTTCAACTGAGTCCTCCACATAGCGCTTTAGTATTTTATTCTGGTTAGCCATCACAGTGAATTTCCTACTTATGAGTGTGTTCCTACATCTTTGCTATAGTTTGGAGGTTTGCTTACCTCCAAATTTCATGCCCCTTAATAGCTACACCCTTTGGAAGTCATTCCTCAACTGGGTTATAACACAATAGCCATCCACTTTGATGTCAGCATATCATGTGGACTCAGTTATAAATCACATCTATGTTTCCCCTCCCTGTATTAACTAATCAAGAAGGATTCTCCATGAAATATTCAGTGTCTTTAAGAGAGTACAAAAAAAAGCAGTAGGAGCAAACTTGAAAGTTGTTTGAGACAAATGCATTTCATGTTTTACCTTTTCCTTTGCACCTACTCAGGCGCCATCTGAGATCTTTACATTGGGGTGTTGCTGCATGGGCTGATTTTGAATCACTAGATTAATTTGTGATACATTGTCCTATTTATATTGCATTCCACAACAAGGAACTCAGCAACTAACTTGGTCCACTAGCAAGCCAAAGACTGCTTTGCAAATGGACAACAGCCTAATGATTTATAGTAGAGCCATGACTCCTTTGATAATGGCTCTGTGAATGTTCTACATGGATTTTTTCAGGCATTTCATAGATAATTCTTATCTAGCACAGACACTTTCGTCTGCAAGATTATAAAACCAATGGTAGTTTTGCATTGTGTCGACACTGAAGTTACACTTCCCAGAAGCCCTTTTCTTACATAGCTTTTAGTTATATTTGTTCATGAGAGAAATCATCATGAAATTTGGAATTAGAAGTTGAGCATCAGCAGCAGTATTCTGTATAGTGGTATAGTGTGCTGAGCATTGCTGTAACTCATGCACGTGCTCACTAATCTCCCTGCTCACATAGTTGGTGTAGGATAGTAGCCAAGCCCACTGCATCCAAAGCTCCTGTCACATCTTTTTCTTCATTTTCACTAAGCTCTCCGCTAGGTGCACATGCAGCTTTATGACAAAGGATGGCAGCACCTTTTGCAGGTGCCTTAGTCCATTTTCTGTTGCTATGATTGAATACCTGAGCCTGGGTCATTTATAATGGGTAAAAATTGAGTTTGCTTGGAATTCTGGAGACTGAGAAATTCAAGAGCATGGCACCAGATTGGCGCAGCATCTGGTGAGGCCTTTTTGTTGCATCATAATGTGGTTTAGGCACAGAGGTGCACACCATTTTTTCTGCCAAGGGAAATTTCAATATTTATAACATAATTTACAGGCCCTACAAAAATATAAACTTAAAAATTAGCCTGCTGTAGGTTTATTAAATTTAGAGTCCCACCTACAGTTGCCTTGGCAGGGTAAGACAAAATGATTTTGTAGGCCTTATACAGCCTGTAGGCCAGACATTCCTTGTCCGTTGTAGGGCATCACATGGCAAAACAGAGTAAGTTTGTGAGAGCTCTTATTTATAACAAAGTCCCTACCATGATGAACCATTAACCCATTAATTCACCAATACAGTTATCTGTGAATCGATTAATTCATAAAGGCAGAGCTCTCACCACCTAATTACCTTCCAAAAGTCCTCAACTCAGAACATGAATTTGGGGGCATATTGAAACCATAGCAGCAAGCCACCTGCATTGTAAAGGGCTGTAGCAATAACAGACAGACATGACTTGTTTTCATCAGTGCTGGTTTGTCCTAATGGAAGCCTAAATATTCTGTCAGGACTAAACCAGCTTCAAGACTAGGATTTTTCTTCACTGGTCTTTTCTGTAAACCTACCAGACTCTCTACCAGGTGCAAGGGAAATGGGTTTTAGTAGACTGCTTGAATTTGCTCCAATATTTGCTTTCTACTTAAACCATCAGACTAGTGAGTTCAATGTATTGTGAGATAAGAAAATTATGGCAATCACCACAAATGACCTAATAGCATTGACCAAAGAACCATAAATTGTCCTGTGATGAGAAAAAAGGGTTTAAACCTAAAAGAAAATGAAGAAAATAAGGAAGAGGGGTGGTGGGAGGGAGGGAAGGAGAGTAGGACTGGAAATATCATTATGTTCACATTACTGTATATATGAATTACATGAAATTGCTCTTTTTATATAAATAAAAAATAAACATAAATAACATCTATTTTCTTGATAAAACAAATTGATAGTTCAGTAACCAAATATAACTTGCCAGAAGTTGTGTTTACTTGTTTAAATATTGACGCAGCACACAGAAGTGCTTGTGCTGTGTTTTCACCATCTAAATGATCAAAATGTATGCTCATTTCAAGAAAGTGATTTTGTTATTAATTTGATTAACAAGCAGTACTTGTACATTTTATGGAGTACAATGGGATATTTCAATATATATCCAAATCACAAGTGATAAATCCAGGCAATACAATAAAAATATCCTTGCTTAGCACTTTCTCCAAAAGTAGCTATCAGTCCTGCCTGTTTGCATACTTTACCACTTACTTATATTTATGCTCCTACTATGAAGGCTGGGATAAGGAAACAAACACCAGTTGGATTTCTGGTCTCAAGGCATGCACTGGGAGGAGTGGTAAGGGTCAAAACTCTGTAGCATCTTTCCATCATCAACTATGTCTTTGTTTTAGGTAGTTCAGTGTCTGTAAGAAGGGGGTGTTTTGCAGTTAAGATACAGTGTCTGATAACCCCTGGGAAGTTGTTCTTCCCTAACTCCAGGTCATCTTGGAAAATCTCTGCAAGTCATATTTCATAGTGCCAGTGGAAAGGCTAGTGCTATTCTTCTATAAGCAGATAAGGTGATTCATCCTTAACAGAACTGGATGGCATAACGAATAATTATATATTGGTTTAGATTTGGGAACCAGTAAGAGTCTCTGGTTTCTACCAAAATTACTCAAATTAAGTCCTTGCCTTCTACATCTAGAGATTCTCCACTTCGGCATACTGGGCAGAATCTTAGTAGGGTGTGCCTCTGTTCCATTCATAAGGAATTTAGAATCAAATATTATCATATATTTTCAAACCACCATGAGTAAACCTTTGATCCTGAAGCTTGTTATCATAATAGCATTTTAAGTGTTTCCTAGGCCAAATCCAATCTATGGCTTTTAATATTCCAAAGTGTGTTTCTTAATCTCACTGAAATATTTTCCATTTTTGCTTCCAGTTTACAGATAGGAGTCACCAAGTAAGTATTTGAGGATGCTAATGGACATCTCAGCAAAGCATTTTGCATGCCAGGAGTGTCTCTAGGGGATATGGGGAGGGAGAGGCTTAGCAGGTTGCATGCAGCAGATACAGTCCTTGAATCACATTTCTTTAGGTTTTCAGACTCCTTCCTAAGAATACTTCAGTTATTCTGCCTCTCAGCCTTACTTAGTTCATTGGTGAGGGATTCACCTTTTCCCTAGAGAAGCATTCTGAGTTCAGGCACAAATATCGTGCACAAAGTGATAACATTTATTTAAAGGGTGAGGAAAACACACACACCGTGGGTATTTCTCAGGAATAGAGTGGGCCAGGAAGGGAAAGGATAGAGAGAGGGAAGTATGAAGATAGCACCTCAGTACCCTGCCTTGTCCTCCTCTACAGAGAGAGTAGGGAAGCTCTTCCAGTAGATAGAGGACTGGCTACGTGGCACCGCCCCTTGGGATACATCCTGGAGGGGTCATTTGACTGACTTGTGGACAGATAGGATTACATAGGGGGTGAGGAGAAGTGTGGCTTACAGCTCCAGGCCCTAATCTAGCTACCTGTCTGCCTTACCTCACATCACCTGCAGTTGATCATGATTAAGCCCATGCTTAATTTGTATTTAGAGACGGTGAAATCCATGCACAGGTGGTTGATTCAATTACTTAAATTAAAACTTAGAAAAAGCAACATGAAATTGTAAACCAGTGACTCACATAGAGTAATTTAAGCTGGAGAAAAATGGTTTCTTCTTAGGAGAAAGAAATTGCTTTTGCATGTAAGAAATATTCAGAAAGGATTTCATCATAAATATGCTCAGCATCTTATAGTCTGTGCTTGCTTGACATTTTTTCATTCTGCTGCATGTTTTAGAGTTTTTTTCCCCCTCCAAATGTACTTATCTTAGCCTAAGAATTGAGAGTTGGCTTGTATATTGACACAGTGACTCTTCAATTCTTAAAATTAGGCTTTGGGCTTGAACTTAAGGTAAATGTTCCCAGAACCACAGGAGGTTAGAAATTCCTTTAGCATTGTTGTTGATACATTCTAATTTTAAGTTAGAATGGCAGCACCGATGATTAAAAACATCCCAATTTCTGCCAGCTACTTCTGAGGGGTTTAGAGTACTTTCAGGCCCAGGATGAAAAATCAGAATATACTTATTTCAGGTCCCATTTAAAAAAATTATTTCCTGTGGTCATTCCTGATTCTAACAGTCTCCCAAGTCTTGGCAGAAAAGAATTATGATTTTCAAATTGGGAATTAAATGTGTTTAGTGACAATTTCCTTACAGAGTTGAATATGAGTTAATGAAAACAAATGAGGATAATGGAAAGTTCCCTAACAACATTGGGAGTTCTAACCAACCCCTTTCTTAGAAGATAGGAGAGGAAGTGTTTTGGGGACCTATGAGACAGCTGTAGTAGAATGTGACTGTGTGGGAGTATGGAGTATAGAGATTTGCAATCATTCCCCAGTCATGACGCAATACTAAGGAAAAGAAATACCACGAACTCCATCTCTTCCAGAACTCATGCTAGTGCATGCTGGTGGCTACACTTAATTTAAAGCCAGAAAGCAAGGAAGATCCCGTTAATACCATCTGTGGAACCAGTTGGCAAAGCACAGAAAATATGTGAGCAGTTGTCTTTGAACAGTGATTTTTAATTTATAAATTTTACTAAGTAGTTTTCATGAATTTTATTGAAACAGGTTTACATTCACTGGAAAACTGAGCCAAGAGTACACAGAAAGAATTCCCACATACCTCATCCCCACAGGTGCATCACTCTGCTCACCCAGCATCCCCAACACATCGGTATATTTGTTACAGTGAACCTGTGTGACGCATCACTGTCACCTAAGGTCCACAGTTGACATTAGGGTTCATTTCTACAGATATGACAGTCTTCTTACAGTCTACCTAGTTTTGCATTTTCCAGAATATTACATAGTTGGAAACATGTAGCCTTTTCAGACTTTTTTTTTCTCTTTTAGTATGCATTTACAGAACCTGAATGCATTTTCATGGCTTCATAGCTCACTTGTTCTCTCTTTCTCTCTCTCTCACGCTCCCTCTTTTTCTTTTCTTTTAATCTCTTTGGAGTAAACGACATCCTATTGTCTGGGTGTCCACAGGTTATTTACTCATTCACCTGCTGAAGGTCATCTTATTCTGAGTTTTGCAAGTTATGAATAAGGCTGCCATAAACACTCAGGTGCACTTTTTGTGTGTACATAAGTTTTTAGTTTATTTCAGGGTAAATACCAAGAAAAATTATGACTGGATCCCAGTAGTCAGAGTATGTTGAATTTTGTAAAAAGCCACCAACTTCTAAAGTGACTTTATCATTTTGTGTTCCCACAAGCAGTGCATCTGTGTTCTTGGTGATCCACATCCACACCAGAATTTGTTAAAGTCACTGTTTTGGATTTGGGCTATTCTAATGAGTGTATAGTGATAACTCATTGTTATTTTAATTTGTAATTCTCTGTTGAATTTCACATGTATATTTGTGTCTGAATATCTTCATTGATAAGCTCTCTTTCTGATTATTGGGTTTTTGATAAATCAAGTTAAAATAAAAAGAGATTTCTTTATTTGAAAGGCAGAGTGGTAGAGACAAAAAGAGAGATCTTCCACCTGCTTTACTCTGCAATGGTCACAGAGGCCAGGACTGGGCCCTGCTGAAGCCAAGAACGCTGCCCTGGGCTCTCAAGTGGGCATCAGAGGCCCAAGTACTTGAGCCATCATCTGCAGCCTTCCCAGAAACATTAATAGGAAACTGGAACTTGAACTGGCAGTGGTATACTCGAGTCACAAGTGATGGCTTACCTGCTGGCCTTAATCAGTTATTTTTTTAATTGTTGAGTTATAAGGGTTCTTTCTATATTTATGGATACTAGTACTTCATCAGGTGTGTCTTTCACAAATATTTACTCCCAGACAGTGACTTGTCTTATTCTCTGCATATTGCCTGTCACAGAATAAAGTTTTTAATTTTAAGAAAATCCAGTTTATCAATTATTTCTTTCATTGATTGTATCTTTGATGTACTTAAAAAGCCATTGTCATACCCAGCCTTCCCTAGATTGTCTCCTATGCTATTTCCTAAGAGTTAAGTTTTGCATTTTACATCTAAACCTGTGATCCATTTGAAGTTTATTTTTGTGTAGTGGTAAAGTCTGTATCTAAATACTTTTTTTTTTTTTTTTGCACATGGATAGCCAGTTCCTCCTCCAACTGTTGAAAAAATGCTAATTTGTTTCTCCATTCTATTGCTTTTGTTCCTTTGTTAAAGATCTTTTGACTCTATTTATAGATAAGTCTGTTTGGAGCTTGCTTTTCTGTTCCATCAGTTTTTGTCCATTTACTTACCAATAACAGTGTTTTAATATCTGGCTTTATAGTACATCTTGAAGTCAGGCATCTCTTTTTATTTTTTGACAGATAGAGTTAGATAGTGAGAGAGAGAGACAGAGAGAAAGGTCTTCCTTTTTTCGTTTGTTCACTCCCTAAGTGGAGCTCTGCCAATCCGAAGCCAGGAAGCCAGGTGCTTCCTCCTGGTCTCCCATGGGGTGCAGGGCCCAAGCACCTGGGCCATCCTCCACTGCCCTCCCCGGCCACAGCAGAGAGCTGGACTGGAAGAGAGGCAGTCAGGACTAGAACCCAGCGCCCATATGGGATGCCGGCGCCGTAGGCGGAGGATTAACCAAGTAAGCCATGGCGCCAGCCCTGAAATCAGGCATCTTGAAGTCAAGAACTATCATTCCCACCCTTTTGTTTTTAGAATTAGTTTATTGATATCTACAGGGCAACTTATCAGGATTTTTTTATTGGAATTTTATTAAATCTGTAAGTCAAAATGGGAAGAGCTGCTATCTTGTGCTATTGAATTTTCTTTTTTTTTTTTTTTAGACTCTATGATTTATTCTTTTTAAATACCCAGTAAGCTTGTTTGTTTTTAGAGCTGAAATATTGATTTCATAATTAATACAAATGCAAGACAACATTCTTGGTAAAAACATAATATGTGCATTACAAAATGTGTTAAGATTTGTACAATTTGAGTCTTTTGGCTTATTTGAAAGCATAAATTTAAATGAAAAACATTATAGTCCATTGGATTATACTATCTTTTTTGCATTGTTTGCTTTTAACTGTAAAGATACAATTAATAATTAAATTTTGTTATGAAAACTCCACTTACACTAAATTCCAATTGCAAAGTGTCTGCTTCTGATGGAAATCTTGGCTTATCTGTTATCATGAAATACCTCAATTTAGTTCTTGGTTTTATCAGGTTTTATGATTGTCCTGCTTTAGATCATATATATATTTATTAGATTTATACCTAATTAATTCAATTGTGGGGTTAATATAAATGGCAGCAAATTTTTAATTTAAAGTTTTGCCATGTTCCTTACCAATATATGGAAATGATTTACTTTGTATAATAATCTTATAGCCTAATAATATTCTAATAGATGCATTCAGTGCTCTAAGTTTCCCTCTGAGCATTACTTTTCTACATCTTACAAATTTTGGTAAGTTTTAATTTTTTTTTAAAAAATTGCTATTAAGATTTGCTATTTGAGCCATGTGTTATTTATAAATTCTTTGTTTAGTTTCCAAGTATTTTGAAATTTTCTGGCCGGCGCCGTGGCTGAACAGGCTAATCCTCCGCCTTGCGGCGCCGGCACACCGGGTTCTAGTCCCGGTCGGGGCACCGGATTCTGTCCCGGTTGCCCCTCTTCCAGGCCAGCCCTCTGCTGTGGCCCAGGAGTGCAGTGGAGGATGGCCCAGGTGCTTGGGCCCTGCACCCCATGGGGAGACCAGGAAAAGCACCTGGCTCCTGGCTCCTGCCATCAGACGAGCGCGGTGCGCCGGCCGCAGCGCGCCGACCGCGGCGGCCATTGGAGGGTGAACCAACGGCAAAGGAAGACCTTTCTCTCTGTCTCTCTCTCTCACTGTCCACTCTGCCTGTAAAAAAAAAAAAAAAAGAAAAGAAATTTTCTGGTTATATTTTTATCATTGATTTCTAGTTTAAGTTTATTGCAGTCTGCAAGCAGATATTGTGTAATTTCTATTCATTTAAATATGATGCATGTTTTGTGGTTCAGGATATGCTTTTTTAGGGAATATTTCATATGAGGTGGAGAAGAACATAGATTCTGCTATTATTTAGATGAAGTAGTCTATAGATGTCAGGTATACCCAATTGATTGATGTTGTGATCATGTTTAATGGTGGACTTACAGATTTTCTACCTGCAGGACCTGTCACTTTCTGATAGAGGGGTGTTAAAGTCTCCAAATGTGACAGGAAATTCATCTGTCTCCCTTGGAAGTGCCCTCAGTTCTTGTCTGATGTGGTTTGACATTCTGTCACTGGGCACATATGCACTATTACGTTTTATGTCTTTTTGGATTATTGACCTCTGTATCTCTAGGTAATACCCATCTATTCATTTTTAACCTATATGTATCTTTATATTTAAGGTGATTTAATTGTACAACATATATAGTTGAGTCTTGTTTTTGATCAACTATGACATTCTCTGTTTTGATTGGTAAATTTAGGCTGCTGATACTTAAATGATTATTAAAATAGTTTAATATTTACATATTCTTATTTTTTATTTGTTATCCTTATTTTTTATTTTATTTATTTATTTTCTTTTATTATTTATCTTATTTTTTATTTGTTTTATGTCTAATTTGTCCACATGGAGCTCTGGCATTTTATCAGTTACAGTCTAAGCTTTCCTGACATGGCCCTGATTCCCACAGAGGTTTCTGCTCTGCCTAAGATGTGATTGTCTGAGTCTGTTTGTGTGTCTCTACAGCTTTGGACCACTGATTTGACCTGCAATTTCATTTCTTTTTTTTTTTTTTTTTGGCAGGCAGAGTGGACAGTGAGAGAGAGAGACAGAGAGAAAGGTCTTCCTTTTGCCGTTGGTTCACCCTCCAATGGCCGCCGCGGCCGGCGCGCTGCGGCCGGCGCACCACGCTCATCCGATGGCAGGAGCCAGGAGCCAGGTGCTTTTCCTGGTCTCCCCATGGGGTGCAGGGCCCAAGCACCTGGGCCATCCTCCACTGCACTCCCGGGCCACAGCAGAGGGCTGGCCTGGAAGAGGGGCAACCGGGACAGAATCCGGTGCCCCGACCGGGACTAGAACCCGGTGTGTCGGCGCCGCAAGGCGGAGGATTAGCCTGTTGAGCCACGGCGCCGGCCTGCAATTTCATTTCATTGATGGACCTCAGAAGATCTTATTTTTCATCATGCTCAACATTTTACTTTTTGTTAAGATATAAAGGTGACTTCTTAGCTCCTTCTTTCCTTATTTGGAAATAAAAAAAAAATTCATATATTTTTAGCTGTTTGCCAGGAAACAGACATAAGCAGAAATTAAAAAAGAATACTGAAAATTGCTTTGACCAGTTTTAGGATAAGAATGATTATAACTCATTTTTGTTTCAAGGTGTGAACTTTCTTTGAATTAAAAAATCTATTTTTGTCTCTGCTTATTGGATATTTCTCTTGGATATCTTATGCTCCAAAATAAACTCTTTTCACCTTATCTCTCTACGTGTCTCAATGAAGTAATATCTATCCATAGCTTAAGCCAAAATAGTCACTTTTCCCTCTCATCTATACCACTGATATCTACACAGCAGATGATGAGTCTTAGGGTTCTCAAGTGTGTTCACTTATCTTCCTATCCACTGAAGTGATTCCTAGTCAACAGATAAATCACAGTGTAAATTCTGAACTCTTAATGTCCTTAGTTGTCTTCTATTCTTCAATTTGTTCGGAGTCTTTTTTTTTTTTTAATTTATTTAGCTGTTTGTTTATAAAGTACATTAACATGGAGGAGGAAGACAATAAGGGGAGAGAGAGAGAGAGAGAGAGAGAGATCTACTTTCTAGTTCACCTGGCCCATTGCCTGAATGGCCTCAATAGCAAGGGCTGGCCAGAGCCAGGCTGCAGCTAGGAGCCTGGAACTCAATCCAGGTCTCGCACATGGGTGGCAGTGACACAAGTACTTGGGCCATCTGCTTTCTCCCAGGGTGCACATTTTGAGGGAGCCAGATCAGAAGTGGAGTAGCTAAGACTTGAACTGCCACTATGATGTGGGATGCAGGTGTCCCATGTAGCAGATTGACTTGCTGTGCCACAATGCCTTCCCTTCTTTGAAGTCTTTTACACTCAACAGAGTGTAGATAGCCTTTGTAACAAAGGTTTTTTTTTTTTTTTCTACAACAATATTTTTGTGATGCCATGAAAATACTCGCTTTTCTACTAATTGGCTTTACTTAAGTTATTTGCTTTTTTTTTTTTTTTTTTTTTTTTTTTTTTACAGGCAGAGTGGACAGTGAGAGAGAGAGACAGAGAGAAAGGTCTTCCTTTGCTGTTGGTTCACCCTCTATTGGCTGCGGCCGGCGCACTACAGCCGGCCCACTGCGCTTAGCTGTAGGCAGGAGCCAGTTGCTTCTCCTGGTCTCCCATGTGGGTGCAGGGCTCAAGCACTTGGGCCATCCTCCACTGCACTCCCAGGCCTAAGCAGAGAGCTGGCCTGGAAGAGGGGCAACCGGGACAGAATCCGGTGCCCCGACCGGGACTAGAACCTGGTGTGCTGGCGCTGCTAGGTGCAGGATTAGCCTTTTGAGCCGTGTGCCGGCCCCAATTATTTGTCTTTGTGCTTTAATAATGAATTGTCCTTTTAGACATTGACAAAATAATTACAGTCTTATTCTTGAATATTAATACATTAGCTCTCATGTAAGTTAAGAGGCCCTGAATTAATTACCAACTCTTCATTTTAAGACATTAAAATATTTCAATACAATATTTGAATGCTAAAGTGTTAAATATTTCAGATGCAAAACTGCGAAAATATTTGAATGCAATATTTAGATTTAGCAATTACTTTAAGAAGTAATATTTCACAGATATATTTTGGTTATACTGTAGTATATTTTCCCATTTATTTATTTTAAACAGTAATTAGGGAAAATGAGTAGTTACAGACACTAAGAAAGTTTTATGTATGCCTTTTGTGGTCTCACAGTAGCAATTAACCCAAATAGTTATCAACAAATGGAGGAGAAGTGATGAAAATAATAAGAGCTGTTGACGGAAATATTATGAGCTATAAACTTTTCCCTGTAAGTTTAAGAAATTTTTATTTTAAGAAAAAAATTTAAATTAACATGCTTTCATTAAGATTTGTAGAAATAGAATCCAGGTACTTTTGAAAGTGCTCTGTGGCACTGAATTTGAATTTTTTATTTGCTAACTGTTTTCATTTTAACTAAGTACACTCCACATTTCAAATCTAATAACATTCTTCAACTCTAAAAGTGCACATCTGTTGTATCTAAATCCCCGAGAGACCCCGTGACTAATTCATAGACCTGTGGAGTTTATGTTCTTCTCTCTGGTTTCCAGTGTTGTTCCATGTAAGGTAGACCTATCTTCTTGAGTTCCATCCAAACAAAGGAACAGTAAACATAAAGTTCACATTAATAATACGTCAATTTAGTATAATTTAAGAAAGATTTGAAATTTGGAGGTGAAATTTCACCATAGCAAGTCTGTCATAAGAAGTAATATTCTGTTTTTGATATTCATTTTAGTTAGTTTTTAAAAAATATTTATTTTTCAAAAGTAGTGACAAGACAGAGAGAGAGGGAGGGAGATATACAGAGACAGAGAATCTTCGATCTGCTGGCCTACCCCCGAAATGGTTGTAACAGCCATGTCTGGGCCAGGCCATAGTTGGGAGCTGAAAACTCCATGCAGATCTCCCACATGGGTGGCCTGTGTCCAGGCCCTTCAGCTACTTTCTGCTGCCTTTGCAGACCCAGTATAGGAGAGTTGTATTGGAAGCAGAGCAGTAGGGACTTGAAACAACACCCCAATATGGGATGCCAGCCTCACAAGCAGCAGCTTAATCCCCTGTGCCATAACCAACAATGCTGGTCCCTAAATTAATTGATTATTTTCAGTTTATCATTTTATTTGAAAGAGAGAGAGAGCTCCAGATCTCCCATCTGGTAGTTTTCTCCTCAAATGTGTTTAACAGCCAGGGCTTGGCCAGGCTGAAACCAGGAACCAGGAACTCCATCTGGATCTCCCAGTTGAGTGGCAGTGACCCAAGTAATTCAGCCATCATCTACTGACTTCTGTGGTATGCATTAGCAAAACTAGATTGGAAGCAGAGGAGCTGAGACTTGAGCCAGTCATTTCATTACGGGCATTATGGTGTGTGGGCATTGCAGGTACACACTGCTGCACCAAATGCTTACCCCTGACATTTCTTAAACCTCACCTTAATTTTCTCCTCTGGCCTTGTTTTTGCATAGACTTACAATAAAGTACACACTGAACTCCGTTTGCTTTGGGAAATTTAAATCTTGCTAATCTCCACCCAGCACGGGCTTTCCCCTAGTACCACCTGCTAGCCTTCATCACGTCCTCTGCTTTACTCATGAGAGTCTGGATGTGCCTGAGCAAACTCTGCTCTACCTGGAAGCCCTTTACATGAGCAGTGAACTGTATCAATGGAGTTACATCAGCCTCTATATCTGAGCCAGATTTCAAGTGGGAGTCCATTGCTAGTGCATTGCACACCCAGAAAACAAACTCAGATCCATTCTGCTTGGAATTTGGACAGCAGCGTATCCGCAGTTCTTGTCACATCCTGTCTCTGCAGATGGTTTGCACGGGCTCTTTCCTTCCTTCGCAGCACCAGGCGCCTGCAGTTGGGAAACTTCTCTTCCTTTTCCTTCTCTTAGCTCCCAAACTCTTGCTCATTTCTCATGTAGGACATTTCTGTGCGTTCTTTTGCAGACTTGTTACCTAATGAGTACCCTCAGGGTCTCACCTTTCCCCACAAGACAGTTACAAATGTTTTTGCTAAACCAAATCCATTTCTTTGCTAGAGGGAATGGGAGTGACATTTCCTCTTATCTATGAATGTGTCTGTCTATATTTGCACTGCTGTAAAAACCCTGACAAACATCAGAAAGTACTTTTTTATTTAGGTACTTCAGGCAGCACCTCCATTCATCTTTTACTTCTGGATGAACAAAATTCTTTAGAGGCGTAACCTATTTTAATGCAACTTGGGCCTTTCTTTAAAAAAATCAACAGATACTGAATGTATATCTGTGTTATGGTTGCTGTTAATTTCTTTTACATTTTTGCTTCTACTTAGCAAGTAGTTTGATGAACTGTCACACTTTTGTATTCACCAATTTCTGAGCTTTTTCTGACATAAAGGAAACATCCATTTCTTTTCTGGAACATTTAAATTTTAACTTGAATACCCTTAAAAAATAACTGGAGTGATTTTCTAATATTCTCCCCTTGAAATGGGATGTATCTCAAAACTAAAAAAAAAAAAAAAATTGCAAGAGCATGCAGTGTAATAAACAGATGGAATATTCCGTCCCCTTACTTAGAACCTCTCTGCCTCTTAGTACATTACCGCCTCTTAGCTGTAAATCTGTCATTGTCTGTGGCGATTTGGACACTGGGGCTGAGCCTGTAAACAGTGCCTGTCTGTTGGTAGAGCTCCATATTAGGCTCTGAAAGTGCAGGGCACAAAGAAGAGACTGTAAGCTGGGAGGCGGCGATGGGCCTGGGTTCATTACTGAGCATCCTGTGGCAGCCCTGTCTGGTGTGCTTGTGTCAGCCCATGGACATCTCTTCTCCAGAGCAGTGCAAGTTTCTTCCTGTACTACACCTAGGTCCAGGGTCTGTCAGAGGCACTGGCAGCAGCCTGCGGGTGCCCAAGTGAGGCATTTTCGAAAAAGATATTTATTTTAAAGGCGGAGTTACAGAGAGAAGGAAGGAGAGGGAGCAAGCAAGTTCTTCCATCCGCTAGTTCACTTCCCAAACGGCCACAACAACCAGAACTGAGCCAGGTTGAAGCCAGGGGCCAGGAGCTTCTTCCAGGTCTCCCACATGGGTACAGGGGCCCAAGAACCTGGGCCACTCTGCACTGCTTTCCCAGGCTTATTAGCAAGAGAGCTGGATCATAAGTGGATCAGCTGAGACTTGAACCAAGAACCATATGGGATGCTGGCATTGTAAGCTGGGACTTACACCACTGAGCCACAGAATCAGCCCCTCAAGATTTTTAGTCTTTATAATGATTGACTGTATCCTGAAAACACACATAAAGTTTCTGATTAAAAACCAGTGTCTCCTTAAGTACCTGTCATAGCCTATTTGTATTGCAGGGAAAGCCATCACTGACCAATAGGCTTGGAGCTACCAAGTCCTAGGTTAAAGCCCTGGCAGATTCTGTCATTTTTGAGGACTCACTTCTAGGTTCATAGGTAGCCCCCTTCCCACTGTGTCTGCCTATCCTGGACGAGCAGAGTCTCTGAGGCCGAAGCAACTCCCAAATCCCCCACCTCCTAGGACCATCCCTTTGGAGGATGGAAATGCTGCATTTTCAGTAGCCTGGTCCCTCATATCCTTCGGGAATAAGAATTTAATCCTGGGCAATTTGGCACCTTTTAATAACAAAAATGTACGCATGAATTTAAATTCCTCAGTGCTTGAATTACAAAGCAATAAATGGGAAAATATATTTGAAAATATATCTGGAGTTGTGGCACTGCAGGTTAAGCTACCATCTGTGATGTTGGCATCCCCTTTGGGTGCATATTGGAGCCCTAACTCTGTTTCCAGTCCTGCTCACTGCTAATATGCTTAGAAAAGCAACAGATAATGGCTCAAGTACTTTGTCTCATGTCACCCAAGTAGGATACCCAGATGGAGTTCCTGACTCCTGGTTTTAGCCTTGCTCATTCATGATCATTGTGGCCACTAGGGATCAAGTCAGCACATCGAAGATTTCTTTCTCTCTTTGTCTCTTTGCAACTCTGTTTCACTCTACCTTTCAAACTAATAAAATAATTTTTTTTTAAAGTGAACATTGAGTTTGCTATATACCATTTTCACATTAATTATATACAGTTTCAAAATTAATGAACTTCATTGTGTGAATTTGCTATTAACATCATCTAGTCTTACTTCCCTACAGTGTTCCTATTTTTTCTTCATTATTTAAGCAGATGTGTTTCCCTTTATAGAATGCGAAGCTGGCAAATTGTGTTCAGTTCTTTTTTAATGGTATCATTATCAAGCAGCTAAGCTAATGTTTGTCCTGTTTGGGGTCACAGAGCTTCTTGACTCTATGAACAAGACTTTATTACTTTTGGAAAGTACTTAGCCACTATCATTCATATATTGTTTCTCCATACTATCTTACCCCTCCTTCTGAGATCCAAACTACACACAGTGTGGATGGTTTGACATTGTCCCAAATGTTTGTCTCCTTTTGTCAGCTTTGAGTCCTTTTGCTCTTGATGCATTGAATTGACTGTTTTTATGCAACTTTAGTTAAGGATGCTGATCTTCCTTTTGCTAGTATTAAGTCCATGTTTTGAAATCTTTACTACAGATATCACTTTCTCTTTGTTTTTTTAAGATAGGTTTTTATTATGTTGAATTTCCCCATCTTCCAATTTTCATCTTCTCCTCTAGGCTTTTTAACTTATTAGTTGTACCTATTTTAAAAGCCATTGTTTGATATTTCTTTTTTTAAAAGATTTATTTATTTGAAAGAGTTACACAGTGCGAGGAGAGGCGGGGGTGGGGGGGTGGGGTGTGTCTTCCATCCGATGGTTCACTCCACAATTGTCCACAATGGCCGGAGCTGTGCTGATCCGAAGCCAGGAGCCAGGAGCTTCTTCCATGTCTCCCACGTAGGTGCAGGGGCCTAAGGACTTGGGCCATCTTCTGCTGCTTTCCCAGGCCATGGCAGAGCTGGATTAGAAGTGGAGCAGCCAGGTCTTGAACCGGCACCCATATGGGATGCCTGTGCTTCAGGCCAGGGTGTTAAGGTGCTGCGCCACAGCGCCGGCCAGTGTTTGATATTTCTAATCCATCTATTACTGATGGATTTATTAAGATCATTTTTTCTATTTCCCCCCCTATAGGTCCTCTAATTGTTATTGTTTACTAGACGTTGTGTTTTGAAGTGCTATCCACGTTAGAGTAAATACTATTTACCATAGAAACTGGATACCCTCGACTCTGTTGTGTGGTTATAGTAAGGGGTTGAACCCATTAATTTAAGGAAGACTTGCATGGAGCAGGACTATGTTATAATATATAATAAAGATGCATTTTTCTTCCAAACTTATATGAATACATATTTATAGTATTCTGAAACCTGTTGGAGAAAATTTTTTGCTGCCAAAGTGCTTATACAGTTAGGCCCAATCTGCCTGATAGGATCCCTGAGATCTCTGATTTGAGACCTTTATTACATCTGCAAAGGACTTCAAAGCAATGCCCGATTAATTTTCAGTTGAGTGAATAAGGCTATAAAACGGGTTTGGGATCTTCATTGCCGTTAGAATTCTAACTGAACTGTGATAATTATCACATCTTACCTTGATACAGCTCTTGTGTACTCATTACTTATTATTGACCCCCAATGTAACTTTTCATATATTTTTAATTTTCAGTTTATTCAAAATCTAAATTTTCAATATTATGTGTATTTACAGTTATTTAAAATAAAACCTGGAATATGATGATTTTGGGAAAAAAGCCTCTACTTCCCAACAGTATTTGTATTGATTACAGGATATTAAATACCTATAGGTCAATGAAATAATACTTAAGTAATTCAGACCTTATAGCCCTTCTTCATAATGTTTTCTCTTCTGTGATATTTACCTGACAGGGCTTTTCCATGCTGTGACTCATGAGAATTATAATGTTGTTGATAAATTTAAAAAACATTGTGCTTTTTATTGTGGGGAGCATTATAAATAATTTGGGCTCAAATGTGAATAAATATAATATTTACACATTTTATTGCATTTCTTGGAAGAAATAAACTAGTGTATATACTTTATATTAATGTCATTTTCTGTTTTGAAAACAATAGATTTTTTCCCTGAGACAATCATTTGGCACATTCTTTTCTCTATATAGAACTTCAAAAACAATACCAACATACATACTCCAAGATTTGTTCAGCCAGAAATAATTTGGGTAGTATCTATGGCTGTAGTGGCATTTTGGAATGGTCAAGCTCCTCTGCAGAGATCATTATTTCTGTGGACAAAGGAAAATAGTGACAAAATTGACAGAGGCTTCCAATTAACCATGTATGAAAACACAAAGAAGAAACTTGAGTGGTTGGCTTCCTGTAAAATATAGTATTAGAAAACCTACAGATTTGTTATTTACGATTTAGACTGAATGCACCTCAGGTCAATGAAGTCTATATATGACACACCCCCATCAAACATCCTACAAAAAGGGGAAAAGTTGAAGGCCTTTTTTTCTAACGTGCAGAACAAGACAAGGATGTCCATTTTCACCAGTTTAATTTGACATAACCAGGAAGTCTTAGCCAGGGAAATCAGTCATGAGCAAGAAGTAAGGGCACCCAAATTAGACAGGAGGGAAACTTAACTGCATGTATTTGTATGCAGCATGATATTGTGTATAAAGAACCGTAAAGTTGCCAACAGAAACTCCTCTTGGAACAGATCAGTGAATTCAGTGAATTTGCAGGATACAAAATCAAAACATAAAGATCAATTTCTGTGTGCTAATAGAGAAATTGCTGACAAAGAAACAAACAGAACAATCAAATCTATGACAGTTACAAAAAAAACAGGAATAAATTAGAAGAGAAATGCCTGTATTTTGGAAATTCGAAGCACTGGTGAAAGAATTAATGAGGATACAAATATAGGGAATTTTATCACCTGTTTTCAGATTGAAACAATTAGTATTGTTAAAATGTCGTTCATACTATCCAAAGTAATCTCCGACTTCAATGGAATGCACATAAAAATTTCATTGTCATTTTTTAAAGCATTAGAAAAGAATCATGAAATTCATATGAAACAATATGAATTCTTTTAAATTTATTTACTTGAGGAGCAGAGTTACAGACAAAAACAGGGAGAGACAGAGAGAAAGGCCTTCCATCTGCTGGTTCACTCTTCAAATGGCCAGAATGGTTGGAGCTGGGCCAGTCAGGAGCCACAAGTTTCCAAACCATCTTGTGTTGCTTTCCCAAACCATAGAAGAGAGCTGAATTGGAAGAGGAGCAGCCGGATATGAAACCTGTGCCCATGTGTGAATCAGTTTGTCTATCATGAGAAGCATTATGGAGTTTGCTTAAAAAACCAAAAGTAGAACTGTCATATGACCCTGCAATTCTGCTACTGATTATGTATCCAAAAGAGAGAAAATCGACATGTGAAAAGATGAACTGATTGAAGCACAATTTAAAGTAATCAGGATATGGAATCAACCTAAATGTCCATTAATGGATAAAGAAAATAAGGCAAAGTAATGAAATATTGGATAATGAATGTTGAAATAATGAATTGAATATTGAATGTTGAAAGTGATGAAATATTCAGTAATAAAAAGTCTGAAATCTTGTTACATGTGACCATATAAAAGGACCTGGGGGACATTGTGTTAAGTGGAGTAATCAGGAGCACAAAGTTAAACTGCAAGAACTCAGTGTAAATGTTACAAATTGCTCTCATGGAAGTTGAGAGTAGAGTGGATGCTAGCAGAGCCTGGGGATAGTATGAAGAAGGATGGATGTTGGAGGTTTGTTAACGAACAGTGTTTCAAATATAGAGAAAACAAGCTCTACTCTTCTATGGCACACCAAGATAAAATAATAAGTGTGAATTATACTCCTCAAAAGAATTGGAAGAGAGGTGATGAATATGCTAATTATCTGGAGTTGATCATTAATATATAGATGGGTCAGAACATCACATTGTATCTCGTAGATTTGTACTAATTTTATATCAAAGAATAAAGAATAGGCACACATATACACGTATGTGGAAACTTAAAAAATGTCATGGGAAAAGGGAATGAAATGATATTTTTGGTGCAAAAATTTTTGAAAACTGTATGTGCAGTTACAGACAGAGGCATGTACGTTCTTCAAAAAAGTTCATTGGAGTCACTGTGCACTTACCCCCATGTAGGATCTCTGTCCTTAATGTGTTGTACTATGTGAATTAACGATATAACTAGTACTCAAACAGTACTTTATACTTTGTGTCTTTATGTGGGTGAAAACTGTTGAAATCTTTACTTAGTATATACTAAGTTGATCTTCTGTATATAAAGATAATTGAAAATGAACCTTAATGTGAATGGGATGGGAGAGGGAGTGGGAGATGGGATGGTTGCCAGTGGGAGGGTGATTATGGGTTTAAAAAGCCTCTATAATCCAAAAATTGTACTTTGGAAAATTTTATTTATTAAATAAAAGTTAAAAGCAAATGTATATTGTGAAAAACTATGCATAACTTTCAATTTTTGCACCATTATAAATATATCCTTTAAAAAACAGATTTATTGAGGTCGGCGCCATGGCTCACTTGGTTAATCCTCCACCTGCGGTGCCTACATCCCATATGGATGCCGGGTTCTATTCCCGGCTGCCCCTTTTCCAGTCCAGCTCTCTGCTGTGGCCCAGGAGGGCAGTGGAAGATTGCCCAAGTGCTTGGGCCCCTGCACCCACATGGGAGACCAGGAAGAAGCACCTGGCTCCTAGCTTCGGATCTGCGGAGCTCCGTCTATAGTGGCCATTTGGGGCATGAAGCAACGGAAGGAAGACCTTTCTCTCTGTCTCTCTCTTACTGTCTAACTCTATCTGTCAAATAAATAAATAAATAAATAAGATTTATTTATTTGAAAGAGTTACAGAGAGAGAAGTCAAGTCAGAGATCTTCCAGCTGCTGGTTTACTCCCCAAATGGCCAAAATGGCTGGGACTGAAAAGGCAAACTGAATTTGCCAAACCAGATATATAAAGTCACATATATTCCAGGGTGAATTAATTACTGTGTGTTCCGTATCATTGTTCGTCTTTTCCTTTTGATTCTCAAACTCCTAAAAGCCCCCAGGACACTGTGCTCCTGTGTTGAAAGTATGACTGTGCCCTGTGGAAGTGAAGGTCATTTGGATAGAATATCAGTGAAGGCTTAATAGGCTTTATAAGATTAATTTGAACAGACACAAACATAGTATTCCTGTATTTTTAACCCGGATTATTTTTTTGACTATTTATTATTATTACACAAGTAAATCATGTTTATTGAAAAAATGTGAACACATAGATATTAAGATAAAAATACCAGCTTCTTTTAATTTCCTCATACAGAAGAAACTCAGTACTTAATAATAAAAAAGACAAAAACTGTGTATTTAATCCTGCATTGATTGGAGGGCTGAGTAGATGTTGGTTCCAACTGCTGAAAAAATATATATTTTTTTCCTCCCAACCTCAAGCTAGTAATGATATAATGATATAAAACTATATTCAAAGAAATAAATTCTCAGGTTTTATGATTGTGGTACTATGCCTTTAACACTTATAATTGCATATGCATATATTTTATTGGTAGTATATAGAATTATGATTATATAATAACTATCATGGAAATACAGAATTCATTTTTTATGTTACCAGGGAAGTCTCTGACTCACATGTAAGAGAAAATGAGAAAGAAATAGTAATATTACCTTTAATATTTTCGAAAATCAGAAGAAGAGAGAAACAGCATTGTTGTCATTGAACTCATTCTTATGCATTTATCAATCAAATGCCTCATCAGACATCAGATAATGTCTGCAAATTCTGGAAAATTTCGTTTGCCTGAAGCATGATGGTTTTTCCTCTTTCTGTGGTTAATCAAATTGACTCCCTTTTACAAATATATTTATAATAACTCTCACACCATGTCATACATCAAGACACTGAGAAATGAGTTTGCATTACATTTTTGATTATTGCATACTGAATACTATGAACATAAGTAATGTGACACAAAATAACTTCACATACAGAATGATTCAAGTTAAGATATGTTCTTTGTATTAATTGAGTACTTTTGCATATATATTGCCAGTAGAGTGGAAAAGTTAATTGTGCTTTGGAAACTTTAGACAAAATTTATCCCCTTTAAGAAAAGATTTATATACTTGGTTTCATATTGAGTAGAAAGACACACACATATATTACATTATCTGTGTGTTCTGTGCTGTGTTAATGTGTTATGAGTGTGCACATGTGTCCATATGTTTAGTTTGATTATAAAACCTGCTCTTGAAGTCATCTTTTTCCTATGTTTATAAATACTTCGCATACTTGTGAAAATACTTACATTTTATTTAGGTTGTGAATATCTAGGAGCCACTGAAAATAATTTTCATATAAGGAAAGAATAACAAGGGGGTCAGCATTGTGGTATAGTAGGTATAGCCACTTCCAGCAATGCCTATATCTCACCTGAGCATTGGTTTGAATCCCAGCTGCTCCACTTCTGATCAAGCTCTCTGCTGTTGTGCCTGGGAAAAACAGCAGAGGATAGTCCAAGACCTTGGGCCCCTGCACCCATGTGAGAGACCCATATAGAGATCCTAGTTTCTGCTTGAGCCTGGCCTAACCCAAGCCATTGCAGCCATTTGGGGAGTGAACCTGCCAGCACATGGAAGGTCTCTCTCTCTCTCCCTCTCTCTCTCTCTCTCTGTGACTCTGCCCTTCAAATTTATAAAATAAATCTTAAAAGGATAACAAGTAAAAGATATTAATTGTGATTTTTCACTACCACTCTGGTCTGCATTATTAATACTATTATTTTACAGATAAGAAAACAGTTAAATACATATTCTGATTACTACCACATATATGTGAACACATTTATATATGTGTACATATGTGCCTATGTAGGCATCTGTTTGTACACATTCATGATATCGATACCACCCATCTGACAATGTAGATGTTCAGATGCTCATTATGGTCTTTTTCAAGTTTCTATTAGTGGTAATTCCTATCCATGGAAGTTAACATTTTTGTTATCTTATATTAACATGTACATTATTGGAAACATTTACTTTTGTTGTTTTTTTGTTTAAATTTTAAAATTTTATATAAGATATAAAAATGTAATGTATTGCACATATACAGATTCAGGAACATAGTGATCTTTTCCACCCTGTCCTCCTTCCTGCTCCTACGCTCCCAAGTTCTACCTCTTCCCTCTCCTATTCCCATTCTTATTTTTTTGCAAAGATCTACTTTTAGTTAATTTTATACTCATAAGAGTAATACTACACTAAGTAAAAAGCTTAATAATTAGAGTGAAAAACATGGTTCCTTGTTCCAGTGGAGACAAAGGCTGCTAAAAATCACTGCATCTTGAAGTGTCAATTCTGCTTCTGTAGACTGATTAGCATTTAGGTACTCTGTTAGTTACCAAAGATCAGGGAGAACATATATAAAGTATCTTTTGGGGGCTGGTTTCCAGATGCATCTATTTTATTGTAAAAAACAGTATTTTATTTTTTTAACTACTGTGTGTTATCCCATTGTGTGTGTGTGTGTGCGTATCAGAATTCCTTCATTCAGTCTTAGGTTGATGGACATCTGGGTTGATTCTATATCTTAGCTAATGTGAATTAAACTGAAGTAAACATAGAGGTACAGCTCTCTCTTTCATGTCCTGATTTCTTCTCATTTGGGTAAATTCCCAAGTGTGGGTTGGCTAGGCCAAGGGTTGGTCTATTTTCAGATTTCTGAGATATTTTCATACTGTCTTCCACAGTGGCTTCACCAGTTTACATTCTCACCAGCAGTGGATCGGGGTACCTTTTTCCTCACATCTTTGTCAGCACTTATTATTTTTTGATTTCTGTAGGAGAGTCATTCTGACTGTAATGATGTGAAATCTCATTTTGGTTTTGATTTGCATTTCTGTGATGGTGGGTGATCCTGAATATTATTTCATGTGTCTGTTGGCCATTTGAATCTCCACTCTTAAAAATAACTGTTCAAGTCCTTTACCCATTTCTTAACTAGATTGTTTGTTTTGTTGTTGAGTTTCTTGAATTCTTTATATGCTCTGGGTATTAATTCTTCATCTGCTCCATAGTTTGCAGATATTTTCTTGCATACTGTTGGTTGCCTGTTCGATTTGCTGCGTGTTTTTTGCAGTGCTGCAGCTTCTCACCTTGATTTAATCACGTTTGCAGATTTTGGCTTTGATTGCCTGTGTTTCTGCCCCCCCCCGGGTGGGGGGGATTTTTTGGCCTATGCCAGTGACTTGCAGTTTCCCAATGTTCTCTAGTAATCTGATGGTATCAGGTTATAGATTTAGTTGTTTGATTAATTTTGAGTAGATTTTTGTGTAAGATGTACGGTAGAGATCTTGTTTCATACATCTGCATGTGGAGATCCAGTTTTCCCATGATGATTTGTTGAAGAGACTGTCCTTGTTCCAGGGAATGGTTTTAGCTCCTTTATCAGTGATAAGTTGGATATAGATGTGTGGATTTATTTCTGAAGTTTCTATTCTGTTGCATTGGTCTACAAGTCTCTCATTCTCTCTCTCTCTCTCTCCCTCTCTTTTTTTTTTTTTTTTTTTTTGCCAGTACCAGGGTATTTTGATTATAGCTGCCATGCAGTATGTCTTGAAATCTAGTATTTTTTTATTGCCTCTTATTTTACTTTTGTTGCATAAAATTGTTTTAGCTGTTCAGATTCTCTTATGTTTCCATATGGATTTCAGCATTTCTTCTAGATATGAGAAGAATGTAGTTTGTGTATTGATTGCAATCACATTGAATCTGTAAATTGCTTTCAGTAGTCTGGACATTTGGATAAACTGTTCAAAATTAAAAAAAAAGTATGGACATCTGGATGATATTCATACTTCCAATCTTTGAACATGGAAGATTTTTCCAGTTTTTTGAATATGTTTCTTTTTTCAGTGTTTTGTAATTTTCATCATGGAGATCTTTGACTTCTTTGTTTAAATTTATTCCAAGATATTTATTTATTGTAGCTATTGTAAATGTGATTGATCTTAGAAGTTTTTCTCAGTCATGGCATTGTCTCAGTTCTCAAAACACTATTGAGGCTGGCGCTGTGGCTGAACAGGCTAATCCTCCGCCTTGCGGCGCCGGCATACCGGGTTCTAGTCCCGGTTAGGGCGTTGGATTCTGTCCCGGTTGCCCCTCTTCCAGGCCAGCTCTCTGCTGTGGCCCGGGAGTGCAGTGGAGGATGGCCCAAGTGCTTGGGCCCTGCACCCCATGGGAGACCAGGAGAAGCACCTGGCTCCTGCCATTGGATCAGCACGGTGCGCCAACTGCAGTGCACCAGCCGCAGCAGCCATTGGAGGGTGAACCAATGGCAAAGGAAGACCTTTCTCTCTGTCTCTCTCTCTCTCACTGTTCACTCTGCCTGTCAAAAAAAAAAAAAAAACACTATTGAGATTTATGTGTTAATTTTATGTCTTTCCACATACCAAACTTTTTTTATGAGTTCCAGTAGTCTCTGGAGTCTTTTGGATCCCATATGTATAGAATCAGGTCATCTGCAAATAAGAGTAGTTTGATTTCCTAATTTCCAACTTGTTTCCCTTTGGTTTCTTTTTCTTGCCTAATGGCTCTGGCTAAATCTTCCAAAATTATATTGAATAGCAGTAGTGAAAGTGAGAACCCTTGTCTGGTTCCTGATCTTAGTGGAAATGCTTCCAACTTTTCCCCATTCAATATGATGTTGGCTGTGGGTTTGTAATAAATCGCTTGATTGTCTTTAATGCTCCTTCTATACCTATACCCAATGTGTTTAATGTTTTCATCATTCAAGGATGTTGTATTTGGTCAAATTCTTTTACTGCAAATATTGATATTTATTGTTCATCAGTTTGTTAATGGATGTGTCACATTGACTGAACCATCACTGCATATCAGGGATAAGTTTTACTTGGTCTGTGTGAATGATCTTTGTGATGCATTATTGGATTCGTTAACTAATATTTTGTTGAGAAATTTTGCAACTATGTTCATCAGCGATGCCATTTTCTAGTTCTCTTTCTCTGTTTTAACTTTTTCTAGTTTAGGTGTTAAGGTCATGCAGGATTCTTAGAAGGATTGTGGGAGGATTCCTTCCCTTTCAATTGTTTTGAATAGATTGAGAAGTATTAGAATTAGTTATTCCATAAATGTCTGGTAGAATTCAGCAGCAAACTATAGGTCCTAGGCTTTTCTTTGTTAGGAGGTTCTTTATTACTGACTTGGTCTCCATCTTGGTTATTGACCTGTTTCAACTTAGTATGTCTTCATGACTCAATTTTGGCAGATTGTATATGCCCAGGCATATACCCATGTCTTTTAGGTTTCCTGATTTGTTGGCATACACCTCTTTGTGGAAATCCTTGATGATTCTTTTTATTTCTGTGGTATCTGGTACTTCTCTTGTGTACATTTTCAAATCTTTCTGTTTTACTGTTGAAAGTTGAACTACAATGTGTAATAGTGAAGATCTTTTTTTGTAATATCTTTTTTTTAAGATTTATTTATTTTATATATATATATTTTTTAATTTTTTCCCAAAGAAACCTTTTATTTAATGAGTACAAATTGCATAAGTACAACTTTAGGAATACAGTGATTCTTCTTTTTTGGTAATATCTATTAGGAGTTCCATGTGCTGCCTGTACTTGCATGTACTTTTCTTTCTCCAAATTGGGAAGGTTTTCTGTAATTATTTCACTAAATATGCCTTCTAATCTATTCTGTCTTTCCATACCTTCTAGAACACCTAAGGCTCATATGTTGGTTAATTTGATAATATCAATTAAATCGATTAAAAATTTCAATTTTTATAATTTTGTCTTTTTTTTTTGGTCTGATTGAAAAAATTCCAAATATTTGTATTCTGTCTCATATATTAATTCTTCTGCTTCATCAAGTCTGTTGTTAAGGCTTCCCACTGCATTTTTTTAATCTATTGAAGTCATCATTTCTAATATTTCATTTTGATTTCTCTTTAAAATCTCAATTTCATGGTAAAATTTTTCACTCATGTCCTCTATGGATTTCTTTAGTTCATGAATTTGTTTCTCATTGCTTCTGAGTATGTCTGAATTCTGTCTCAGGCATTTCAGCAATCTCTTCATTTGCACATTCTAATATCAAAGTGTTGTCCTCCTTTGGTGGAGGTGGACATATTGTCTTTCTTAATCTTGTTTCTTGAATTCCTCATTTAATTTTAGGCATTTGTGGAGATACTTTGTGTTTTCCCCCTCTGATGGCTTTTATCTTTGCACTATGCCTCTGTGGCTTGGAAGAATGTGCTCTCAGTGAATACCGAGAGCTGTTTGCCGGGTGTGGTCAGGGTGCTCTGCTCAGTGCTTCAGGGTGGGTGATCTTCTGGGGTGATCACTGCCGGGGAATTGTCCTCAGTGGGTGCGGCACTTCTATGCTTCTGCATGAATTGCATTAATGATCTGTGCAGTCCTTAGTGCAAGCACAGATCTAGCTGCAGTGACCCACCTTAGGCAATCAGGGATCCCTGACCATTCGAGCCAGGCACAGATTGATTGCCCAGAGACCCATCTACACCCGTCATCATCTCCTGCAGTCACAGATATCCCACAATCTTAGCTCTCGAATCAGCGCCCATATGGGTTGCTGGCACTGCAGACAGCGACTTTACCCGCTAAGCCACAACTCCAGCCCTGGGACATTTTCTAGATAGGGACTAGGTTAATGTTAAACTGGAGCAGCTGATAGTTGACAAATTTTAAAATTTTATTTTCTCTTGGGGTATGAACATTTGAGGCCCTGACTGAAAGCCTATACCATTTCCCAGAGTGTATCAATCTTAGAGAACTTTGAACTCCAATCTGTTCTTTTGTTATTCTTGGGTAAACTTCAAGTGCAGTCCAGCTCTGATCTTTGAGACTTTTACCTTCCCATTTACAAATGTTATGAGAAGGGGAGAATCACCTAACAGACTCCCCCCTTCATTCCTTGGTGTGGGCCCAGGAATTCCTTATAAATATCACCACTCTTCTTATTTTTACTTATTTGCTATTCCAGTTTCTCTGTTAAGAACCTGACTCTTTCAGAAGTAGAATCTCATGCGGTGGTGTTGTAACTTCTAGCATAAGAAAATCCAGTGTTTGCAGTCAGCATTTACCCCTCTCTAGCTTTGCGTTGTTTTTTCCTACTGTCACTTGCTCAGGTTGCCTTGGTTTCTTTATTTCATTGTGAACATTTCCTCTGACTCATAACTTTAAAAATAATTTTTAGGTATAAATTGTCTACTCTTATGTTAAAAGTGCCAATAAATAATATTTACTTTTGAATAAGTCTACAACCAAATGTATTTTCCATTAAAGTAATAGACATTCCTGAGGGCACTCTTCAAATACTAAAACTGGTAATCACTGACCAGGTGGAAACACAAGAAAATAGGGAGAAAGCCTACAAAGTCATATCTTGCTAATATGACCTGGTGGGGCCAGATGTCCGATGTCTGTACCTGGGAAGTACCGTTTAAGGTGACATGTGGTAATTTCACCCAGTCATGCGTCACAGGCTTTCTGGTTTCTATGGTAAGAGACTTTAAATAAGATTTTAACCCCTTTATCTAATTCCTCTGTCAAGTTCTTTTTATTGCTTTTATGACATTTGAGGAGCAGTCAGACTTCCTGTGGTCAAATAATTGGCAGAACAAGAATAAAATGTGTTGAGGCATGAGAGGAGAGGAAATTATATTTTGATGTTTATCTACAAAGCAATTCGGAATGAAAATGGGAAATGAAAAAAACACGAATCATATGCCAGGACTGTGTCCTGTAGTTTAATCAATTTTTCAGCACAGTGTAGAATTATGCAGATAATTCCTATTAACAAGATATTTGCTTTGTCAGTTTTGAGAAATAGACATATCACTGTTATCAATAAAAATGAAAAACTTGTCATTTAGGTCCTTTTGAGAAAATCAAATCCTTTTGAGAAGTCAAATAAGAATTCATTAATGAAACTACAATACTACTAGAAGACATCACTATTTGTCCAAAAAAGAAAAGAAACAGCAAATGGAAAATAACCAAGGATGATGTTCAGTCAGTATTCTTAATTTTAATCTGTCAAACATTTATTAAAAGGAGAAGAATTTATGTCATGCTTGTGGATTTCAGTAGAGCCCTATGTATGTCAACATATCTATTTTACTTTATAGATTTTGTGTTAATAAAACAATTAAGTAAATGTATTTTAGAGTACAAATATTTTAAACAGTAAAACCAACTAGGATAACTGAATGCAAACAGATTTCTTTATCCAGTATCTAAAAAAAGAAAAATATTTATATGAGTATTCCATTAAAAATTGCAAGGGTTGAAGAATGAGTTGATTCAAATAGGCTAAAATTCTAAGAAGGAAGATAAAAATCTATAAAGCAGGTTAACAGAGGTTGATAAGTTACAAACTGAACTGCAACACTTTCATTTTATTCGTATCATTTTGCAATTTCTACCACTAAAGTCAGGTTTGAATGTAGCCATTTAACTTATTTTGACTAAAGGAATGTGGAATAAACAAAATGTAGCACTTAGTGTCCAGGACTCCAGGAGTACTGGGTGATTTCTCTTTCTTTGAGCTCTGTCCTCACCATCAGGAGGTTCTCCGTGATGTGGCTGCTGCTCCAACAACCTACGTTTAAATTTGGTCTACATGAAGCATAAAAAAAAATCTACAGCCTGAAGTGCAATTCATCCGGATTTGCAGTTTGAAGCAGAAATGCCTGGTTGAGCTCAGCCCAGAGTAGCAGCTCCCAGCTGAAACATATATGTGCGCAAACAAAATTCTCATGATTTTGTGCCACTGAGGGAACTGTGCTGATCATTCCATGATCGTAACTGATCAATACAATATTAATGTTGATTTGAAGATAACTATCTCAGGAGTGAAAATAACATCAAAATATGTGCCACTAGTATGACATTATTTCTAAAGCAAATTATACATGATGTCCTTACACATACACATGGATATGTACAAGCCCATAGTGTACAGAAGCACAGAAAAATAATAGTGCATAAAGTTAGAAAAGTTCATAGTTATTTTACTGGGTTACACATCTTTAACTTATTGTGAGAGAATAAATTCATCTATATGAGTGTACAGTATTGCAGTTTATCTCATTTGGTGTAATAAGTGCACATAGGTAGCTTTCATCACCATAGGGTAGGCATTTGTCATAGAGGCCTCACCGTTGTTTAGGACACCTGTGTTCCACATTGGCTTTCTTCCCCAACTCTGGCTTCTTATCCAGGCTCTCTGGGAGGCAGGATTGATGTTTTAGGTACCTGGGTTCCTGCCTCCCACAGGGGAGACATAAATTGAGTTCTTGGCTCCCTGCCTTCTCCCCCTCATTGTTGCAGACACTTGTGGAGTAAACCAGCAGATATGAGTTTGTTCTCTGTCCCTCTGAATCCCCATTTCTCAAAGAAATAACTATAGCAATTCTAAAAAATCATCATGTTATTTATGTGGATAAGTGTGGTTTATTCTCAGTATTTTTGTGACATTACTATTGAAAGAAGTTAATTCTGTGTATAGATCATATTGAGTCACATGAAATTCATTGTTAGCTTGTTAACAAATGAATTTTTTAATTCAGACTGCTAGATTATTGTCTATGCTGATAAAGAATTATTCTTGTGATTATCATTCATTACCCCACATTAATTTCTGAATAAGTGTTTTAAAGAAATATTTTTTAACTTTTATTTAGTAAATATAAATTTCCAAAGTACAATTTATGGATTACAATGGCTTCCCCCCCCCCTTAACTTCCTTCCCACTTGCACCCCTCCCATCTCCCACTCCCTCTCCCATTCCATTCACATCAAGATTCATTTTCAATTATCTTTCTATACAGAAGATCCATTTAACACATATTAAATTAAGATTTCATCAGTTTGCACCCACACAGAAACACAAAGTGTAAAATACTGTTTCAGTACTAGTTATAGCAGTACTTCACATAGGACAACACATTAAGGACAGAGATCCTACATGGGGAGTAAGTGCACAGTGACTCCTGTTGTTGACTTAACAATTGACACTCTTATTTATGGCGTCAGTAATCTCCCTAGGCTCTAGTCATGAGTTGCCAAGGCCATGGAAGCCTTTTGAATTCGCTGACTTCGATCTTATTCCGACAGTGTCATAGTCAAAGTTAAAGAATTGTTTTTATGATTAGGTAAACTTTATTATTTGAAAAATAAAGGCTGAATTTATTTTTATAGTTTTTTAAAAAATTTTATTTGAAAGAGCAAGTAAGAGAGAGAGAGAACACAGCAGTTCCTAGATGGAAGTCAGTAGCTCAGGTTTCTCACATGGCTGACTGGGACCCAAGCACTTGGGTCTTTACCTTCTGCCTCATCTGTAATCATTATCAGGAAGTCCTTCAATAGCTGAGAAATCAAATACAATAGCTTCCCATGTGGAATTAGGGAATCCTAAGCAGCATCTTAACTACTGTGCCAAACAACTTCTCCAGTTATTTTTACAATCACATTTTACTCATGGGGTTGAGGTATTGTGATAATGTATATAAATTGGTAAACGAAAAAAAATTACCAAGATTTCTATATTTAATAAGAACATTATTTATAGTTGTTGGAGACTTTTAAGACATTTTCAGATAAGCTAAAATTGAGTGCCTTTTGTAAGGCACAGGAACTGCCTTATAAAAATAATAAAGGAAGTTATTTAGTTGAAGGATATTAGACAATAACACAAAGATGTATGAAGAAGTATCTGTGATAAATATAATTACATAGACAATTATGTAATTTAATATTTTTGTGTTTTGGGGATGTAATTCCATTTTGTATTTATTATGTGACCTAAAGGAAAATGTTAAAAGCAATAGTATCAATGTTATTTGGCACAACAAATATAAAGAAGTAAGTTCTGACAAAAACATGATGGGGAGAACTATCATAGTTGCATTGGATATGATTCTGTGCATAATATTGAATTAAGTTGATAAGAATGGAAATTAACTTGCTAAAAGATCTAGAAGTTAAGCATCACAGAAATCACAATGAGAATATGAACAAAACAGGCACAATAGGGAAGTAGAAGGGAATAAAAATGACAATATGTAAGAAAAAAACAGTAGAAGGCAGTAATGGAGGAACGGGGAATAAAAAAAGAGAACATTTAGAAAACATGTAGAAAAATGGCACAGTCACCTTATTTCTTGTCATAATTACTTCAGATAAATGTATTGTATTCCCCACTCCTAAAGTAGAGGTTAACATAAATACAGAAGATCATGATTTTGTTATATTCTTGTCATGGTCACAAGCCATAACAATGAATATGTTCAAGCGTGGTAATATTAAGAGGTAGAGCTTCTTGGAAAGTGATGAAGTTGGTCTGAATCTGCCCCTGTGAATGGGATGAATCCCTTAGGGATGGGTTCAGAAAACGTTGTTCTGTCTTGTCCGCTGTACGAGGAACAGGTCCTCACCAGTTAGTAAATTGCTGGCACACTGATTTGAGACTTCTCAGCCTCTAGAAATGTGAGCCATAAGTTTCTGTTATTTTTAGATCAACCAGTACATAACATTTTGTTTAGAAGCCAGAATGGATTGAGAAAATACTATTTATAAGAGATCAGTGTGGATCCAATGACACAAATAATTCAGATGTAAAAGTATAGATATATTTACTTTAAGCACTAACCAGAAGAGACCTAAAGTGAAATATGAATAACAGACAAGAGAGACTTTATTCCAAAATCTACTAAAGATGACATTATTATTGATAAAATAGTAGAATTTATCAAGATCATGTCATAATTAAAAACAAAGGAGCCCAAAATATGCAAATAAAACACTGAAAAATTGGAGAAAGTAACAGAAGCTTCTACAATAATAGCTACATACTTCAACAAATGATTTTCAATAATGGGTGGAACTTCTAGACAAAACAACAATAAGGAAACAAAGTGTGAGTAACACAATAAACCAACTAAATGTAATAGATAATGTATAGAATGACCACGCCCTAACACCACATGGTGTTATGTTAGGTTTTAAACAAAGTAGTAAGTTTACAAAGTTTGCCATCAGACTAGGAATCTTCAAGTCAGGAAACTGGAAAATTTCAAAATATATGGACTATGAAGAATGCATTCTTAAAAATCTAGTGGTTAAAAGAATAAACTACAGGGGAATTAGAATATCCATGTAGACAAAATTATCAAAATACCAAACCCAAAACTTATAGAATACAGCTAAGATGAGAAAACTAAACCTAAGCTAGGTCGGGAAATTAACAATGAGAAATTAAATAGCATAATAAAAATGAAGTGAATTAACGAAACAAAACGTTGGCTCATTGAAAATCCTAAGAAATTTTAGGTAGAATAACAGAATGTGAGAGAAGGTAGAAATAGCTGAAATAGGAAATGAAGTGGGTCATTACCATTAACTTTCCAGAAATAAAGAGGGTTATAATAGACCACTGTTAAATGTAAACCCACAATTAGAGAACCTAGATCAAATGTACAAATCTCTGTAAACACAAACAGTTACTAACACCACTCAAGGTTTAGAAAAACCTCAGCAAATCTAACATGAGAAATGAGATTGAGTTTCTGGTCAATATAATCCCCTAAAGGAAAAGGTTCAGAGATCTAAAGCATCACTAATTAATACTAACAAATATTCTTTTAAAAATGAACAGTCATTCTAAAAGCATTCTAAAGATTAAAAAGAGAATACCTCCCATCTCATTTCATGATGTCAACAGTACCTTAATGAAAATAGCTTGAGGAAAATAAATAGACCTATATCTCATTTGAATGTAAATTTAAGAAGTCCTTAGTAAAATAACAGCAAATCCAATCTAATAGCATATGGAAACTCTTATACACCTTGGCTTAGTGAGATTTCTTTTAGGATGCAGTATTTCCTAAGGAAATCAGTTAATGTGATCTAACACATTGGAAATTTGAAAAGAAAACCACTCTGCAGAAAGGCACTTGGCAAAGCTTAGAATTTATCAAAACGAAAAACTTTGAAACATCAAAGGGCATTGTCATGAAAACAGTAAGAGAAAATTATTACAAATAATATATATAATGTATTGATATCTAGTGTATATATTAAAATATACATATTAAATATATTAATATATAATACATATATTATATGAATATGTATTAAATAATATATTTTAAAGTGAGTATTTATATAAAAGACTCCTGTAACTCCACAACAAAAGGTAAGCATCCCAATTGAAAATAGGTGAAGGAATTGATATGTATCCATATCAATAAGAATATAAACAAGTGACTAATAAATACATGAAAAATTCTCAGTCATCAGGAAAATGATAATGAAATGACAATATGACATTATTTTATATTAACTATGATTACTATAATAAAAATGAAAATAACAAGTATGTTGAAGACATGGAACATTGCTGTGTGGAATATTAGTTGTGCTACTTTCTGTGGAAGACAATTTGAAGTTCTTCAAGAATATGAATGTAAAATTACCATAAAAACTAGCAGTTACAGTCCTAGTTGTATACTGAGTTACTTGTAAACAGGAACACTATCAGATATTTACAATATGAGTATGAATGTTCATAACAGCAATATTCACCGTAGTCAAAAGTTATGAGGGGAAGCAATTATCCATCAACTAATGAGTGGATAAACAAACCCTAATATATGCATTCAATACACTACCATTCAGCCCATAAAACTTGAAGTTCTACCACATGCTATGGCACAGATGAACCTTGGAAATGAATAATAAATGAGACAAAGAAGTCACATATAATCCCATTTATATGACATATCTAGATGAGATAAATCAAAGACATAAAAAATAAACTAGATTTTACCATTATTTGGAGAGGTCAGAATCATGAGTTGTTGCTGAATTAAGGACATGATATCCATTTGAATTCTTTAAAAATTTTTGTAATGGCTGTCATTCCAAGTTGTTAAAATGGCAGTTTTCATGTTAATCTCTCTCTTTCCCCTTTTCATCTATGTATCTCTTAACAACCCAAATACTTTATCTGCAGTAAAGAAATAAACTTGCAGATGAACATATAAAGAGGCAGCAAAAAGTTCTTCCTTTTTTGACTTTGTGAATGAATGCAAAGTAATAGTCTGAGAAGAGATAAACTTAACCGGCCTTCTCATAACTTGGTGACATGAACTGTATATGTAATTGTAAATAAAAATCTAATGTGAACAATTTTTTACGTAACCAAAATCATGACATCTTGGAAAGGCCTTGATTTCTAGTGTTAAATAAACAGGTAAACTTTCAAAACAGAAAATTAGAATGCAATATGTTTAATATGTACTATGAATATATGAAGATTCATTCTATGTTAAACAAAAAATACTAATACATTGAGTCTATGGACATAAAATATGTTAGAATTCTAAATTAAAGCAAATGAAATTAAAAGAAAATTCAAGTTATTTGTATTTCTAGAGCCAGGCTAAAAAATAATGTCATACTGAAAGTATAATCTGATAGGGATTTTTTTTAGCAGAGATTGTCTGTTGCTTCAGTGGTGTATTGCGGTATGGTTTTATATTTCCTTATTTCTTTTCAAACTCTACTTCTTTTAATGTTTTCTATTCATAGTAACATATACTTGAAGAATCTTTTCACAACTAAAACAGTTAATTTTAGAAAACAATTTGCCTGTCGGCGCCGTGGCTCAACAGGCCAATCCTCCACCTTGCGGCGCCGGCACACTGGGTTCTAGTCCCAGTTGGGGCGCCGGTTTCTGTCCTGGTTGCCCCTCTTCCAGGCCAGCTCTCTGCTGTGGCCCGGGAGTGCAGTGGAGGATGGCCCAAGTGCTTGGGCCCTGCACCCCATGGGAGACCAGGAAAAGCACCTGGCCTCTGGCTCCTGCCATCGGACGAGCGCAGTGCGCCGGCCGCAGCGTGCCGACTGCGGCGGCCATTGTAGGGTGAACCAATGGCAAAGGAAGACCTTTCTCTCTGTCTCTCTCTCTCACTGTCCACTCTGCCTGTCAAAAATAATAATAAAAAGAAAACAATTTGCCCTAAATCCTATACTTCCTTAAAAAACATTCCAATCCATGCAAAAATCAAAAAGTTGTTATAACAACCTCAGAAATTAAGTAATCTATATTTTATTCTCAAACAAATGACTTAAATTAGACAAAAACAAATGTTGGAAAAAGCCAATTCATTTAAAAATATCTAAGAACTTTGCAAAGGGTTATGCATGAGGAGCTTGAAATGATTATTTTCTTTTTTTAAATTTTTAAAATTTATTTTTATTTATTTTTTTGACAGGCAGAGTTAGACAGTGAGACAGACAGAGAGAGAGACAGAGAGAAAGGTCTACCTTTTCCGTTGGTTCACCCCCCAAATGGCCGCTACGGCCAGCGCTCTGCGGCTAGCACACTGCGCCGATCCGAAGCCAGGAGCCAGGTGCTTCCTCCTGGTCTGCCATGCAGGTGCAGGGCCCAAGGACCTCTGCCATCCTCCACTGCCTTCCCTGGCCACAGCAGGGAGCTGGACTGGAAGAGGAACAACTGAGACAGAATCTGGCACCCCAACTGGGACTAGAACCTGGGGTGCCGGTGTTGCAGGTAGAGGATTAGCCCAGTGAGCCATGGCACCGGTCAAAAGGATTATTTTCAAAGTATGTGAATACCTATTTTTGAGAAATAAAACACGATATAGGTTATTTTCAATCTGTATAATCTTAACAACTGTCTGTAGAGAATTTGAAGTTGTTCCTTGTTGCCTAAACAACAGCATGCATTACCATTTTGGTAGATTTTCATGCATGCTAGTGTTTTACGATTTAACAACTAAATAACCATTATTTAAACTTGATTTTATTTTTATTTACTTATACTTAACACTATTATTTATATTACTTTATGCTTAAAATAGATATATTAAGATAATTTTAAAAAATGAAAGTTTGTATTTCTTTGTCATTCAGAATTAGCAAACTATTGATAATTAAAAGTTGTGATTAGAAACAACAGCTAAAATTAGAAGAATACAAATTGGTATTGTATAATCTTCTGTTTTAGAGTTAAGAATAATTTTCAAATCATGTAACCAACCCCTTAGCTTACAAAGGATAAAATTAAGCTCCAAGGAATTGTGACTTGCCAAGCTCATATTGCTGAACAAGAGTAACTTCAAGTGATAATGTAAACCTAAGTTTTGGTTGTCATTTTAATTGATTAATTCACAAGAAAGCTTAGCAAATTAAAATATCATTATTAGAATTATATCATGTAGTGTTGTTATATGCAATTCCTAAGTTGATTTGTTTCTGTACTTTGAGTTCTAAATATTGTATTTTTTTGCATACCATTAAAGGTTTACACAGAGGAGTAATTTATAAGGCCTTTAAGTATGCTATTAATGACATTGAGAAGAAAGCTACTATACATCAATAAACATGCTTTCTTTACACATAGAATATAACCAGTCAGTCAGTATCATCGCAGTTCTTTTATTTTAAATGCATGATTCTATTAACAGTGTTTATTCAATTATTTTGTACACTGTATGGACTAGTATTACAGTGTTCTCTTAAGATACACAAAAATTTGAAGGAAATTACAATCTTATAACAGATAGCAACAGGAAATTATGTGTCAGAAAACATGGTATAATTGAATGCATATACTTCTGCATGTGTATAACATTGAGAAATTACAATGATTTACAGTATTGTAAACCATTGATCTTAGAAATGGTTTACAGTGATTTGTCTTTGAATAACTCAAATGAATAAATACAATTTAGAACAGTGCTTGATATATAGAAATGTTCAAGTAATGTGTTATGTGTAGTACAACTATTTTAAAGATCGTTGTGGTGATTGAAGTTGTGTGGATGGGAAGATGGTGGAATAGCAGGAATGAGCAAAGGAACGCAGAGAAAAGTGTTGTTGATGGTGCATTCTGGAAGGAGTAATGAAGGAAAAGAAGCACGTTTGGTCCCTTGCAGAGAAACTCAGCCAATTGCTATCCCAGATCCTAATGTGTTATAAATTCTCTCACACCTCCTACAGGGTAATGGTGAGGTAGGTGTGGATTGGGGAAGTTTAAGTGAATTGTTACTCCTACATTCTGCCTCATTTGTATTTCTACCTTTCTCATATAAGTACAGTGAGTTATTTTGAAATATGATCTTTAGTAATTATCTCAACTTGTAAAATAATTGTATGATTGAGGTTTTCTGATTCTGTGTGTGGGTGGATATTGCAATGGTTGTATACAGATACAGGTTGACTCATAGTGTTACTCACTCGAGTTGTGGGTCTGCTTCTCGGTGAGTAGAAATACAAACATCCACCAGGAGGAATTGTTGCACAAAGTAAGTCATTTGCAGCATATGAGAGTAAGCATTTCCAGCGCTGTGGCTCTGTGAGTGGAAGGAATTGGGCATCTTTTATCTTATGGGAAATGAACACAGGAGAGGAAATACTTGGCTTCACATGTAAGGGTGGGTACAAGCTCTCGTAGGTGAGGTTTACAGACCTGTTTAGTCATATATCAGGTGCTATGTTAAGAAGGCCTAAGCTTCTCTGGAGGCAGAGATCTTAGTATTAAAAATAGGGAAAGGCTAACTGTTGGATGTTTGTCTATGCTTCGTTGTCATGGCTCTGATTATAATTGGTACCAGTTAAATTCTAAAGTTGATCAAAGCCACCTAGTCTATGAATTGAATCCACCTGTTTGCTCTGTCCAGTCCTGAAAGACAACTTTGGGTGAAATGTTACCCTTTTGTCTTCTTATCCAGGGGGAGGGCTTCCTTGTTACCTGTGTTGTTGATGTGATATTCATCTTGTTTTACTACTTATATTAGATTTCCAGGGCTGTCATAACAAAGCACCAAAAGTTAGGTGGCTTAAATAAGATGAATGCTCTGTCTCACAGTCTGGAGGCCCACACTCTGAGACCAAGGTGTTGGCAGAGTCTATTTCTTTTGAGATTGTGAAGGGAAGTCTGTCCCATGCCTCTTTCCCCTAGCTTCTCATTTGCTGGCATTGGCTTTCTTTTGCTTGTGGAAGTATCCACTCTGTCTTCATCTTCACACAGCAGTCTCCCAATGGAGCATGTGCATCTGAGCTCAAATTCCCCTTTATTTATAAGGAAACCAGTCAGGCTGGAGCAAAGACCTATCCTCATCACATCCGGAATATTTACGTTTCCAAATCAGATTACCTTTTTTAAGATTTATTTATTTATTTGAAAGCCAGAGTTACAGACACAGAGGCAGAGAGAGCGAGCGAGAGAAGGCTTCCATCCACTGGTTCATTCCTCAAATGACTGCATTGGCCAGAGTTGGGCCAATATGAGGCCAGGAGCTTCTTCCAAATCTCCCACAGGAGTGCACAGGCCCAAGGACTTGGACCATATTATGTGCTTTCATAGGTGCATTACCAGGGAGCTGGATTGGAAGTGGAGCATCCAGGGCATGAACCTGTGCCCAGATGGGATGTTGGCACTGCAGGTGGCAGTTTTACCCGCTACACCACAGCGCTGGCCCCATCACATCACATTCCAGCATACCAGGTTAAGACTTCAATGTGGGCCGGCGCCGTGGCTCAACAGGCTAATCCTCCACCTTGCGGCGCCGGCACACCGGGTTCTAGTCCCGGTCGGGGCACCGGATTCTGTCCCGGTTGCCCCTCTTCCAGGCCAGCCCTCTGCTGTGGCCCAGGAGTGCAGTGGAGGATGGCCCAAGTGCTTGGGCCCTGCACCCCATGGGAGACCAGGAAAAAGCACCTAGCACCTGGCTCCTGCCATCGGATGAGCGCGGTGCGCAGGCCGCAGCGCGCCGACCGCGGCAGCCATTGGAGGGTAAACCAACGGCAAAAGGAAGACCTTTCTCTCTGTCTCTCTCTCTCACTGTCCACTCTGCCTATCAAAAAAAAAAAAAAAAAAGACTTCAATGTGTTAAGGTACACTTGAACCAGTAACACTGCCAGTGTGTAAAGGATCATTTTGTTTAATGCTCTGCTCACCCATTGGCATCTCTTTTGCCAAAATGAGCATATGTGAAACAGGTTTGGACTCAGTGGACCCATATCCAATATTTCTTAAGGCATAAAATTACCCTTGGAGGTTACCAAGAATCCTATTTCATGGATAAATATTCTAATGATGGGGCAAGTTATGGATGTCCCAGGTCTCAATGGTTAATCTGTGACAGTAAACAGTCTTTAAAACGAATGCTTTGCATACAAGCTCCTTGTTAAAATATTACTAAAATCAGCATTTTCTAAATTCATGTGCCCAGGGAATTCTTTTTCTGATCATTCCCATTTAAACCTGATCTTTCCCTCTCTACTCTATTGTAAACAAAAGGAAAAGTTAAAAACAAATGTCAGGGCCGGCGCTGTGGCCTAGCTGGTCATGCTGCTGCCTGCAGTGCTAACATCCCTTATGGGTGGTGGTTTGTGTCCCGGCTGCTCCTCTTCTGATGCAGCTCTCTGCTATGGCCTGGGAAAGCAGTGGAAGATGGCCCAAGTCCATGGGCCCCTGCACCTGCATGGGAGACCCAGAAGAAGCTCCTTTCTCCTGGCTTCAGATTGGCCCAGTTCCTACCATTGCAGCCATTTGGAGAGTGAACCAGTAGCTGGAAAACCTCTCTTTCTCTGCCTCTGTCTCTGCCTCTGTAACTCTGCCTTTCAAATAAATATATAAATCTTTAGAAAAAAACAAGCATCACACTATACATCTCTCCAAAAATTATATAATGGTAGAGTTATATTCCATAAAATAAAGTTGTTATCTCTAGTCACATATGTTACAGAAATGCGTGTAAATATTTCTTCCTTTTGTAGATTAAGAACATACTTTAAATATTTGAAATGGAAACATCTAAGCTATGTCACTTACTTAAAATCAACTTAGCTACATTTATCTCACAGTGAATTTGCATTCTGAGGTCATTCATCTTAATATACTGAGAGACTATCTTTGAGCATGTCAGTCTCACCTGTTTTCCTCACTACAGTTTCCTAGGTATATTGTTATCACCTACTTATACAATCTGTACAAAATAGTCTTCACTGTTGAAAACCAGACTCACTTGCATACAGTGAGTAACAAATGCAGATGAAAATGCCATTCATTGGCCGGCGCCGTGGCTCAACAGGCTAATCCTCCGCCTTGCGGCGCCGGCACACCGGGTTCTAGTCCCGGTCGGGGCGCCAGATTCTGTCCCGGTTGCCCCTCTTCCAGGCCAGCCCTCTGCTGTGGCCCGGGAGTGCAGTGGAGGATGGCCCAGGTGCTTGGGCCCTGCACCCCATGGGGAGACCAGGAAAAGCACCTGGCCTCTGGCTCCTGCCATCAGACGAGCGCAGTGCGCTGGCCGCCGCGCGCCAGCCGCGGCGGCCATTGGAGGGTGAACCAATGGCAAAAGGAAGACCTTTCTCTCTGTCTCTCTCTCTCACTGTCCACTCTGCCGGTAAAAAAAAAAAAAAGAAAAGAAAATGCCATTCATTTGTCGTTGTGTTCAATTTGAACTATCCTGGCATACAATCCTCTAAGACAAACTTCATACACATGTATATAAATATGGTCACTTATTCTATATTAAAATTGGCCTTTGCATTCTCAAAAAATGTAAAAATACTTGAATGATAAAAATCTAACACCGGGCTAATTACTAACTTGCTGTTAGCACAGATTCCAAAATTGAATCCCATGATGTGCAACAAGATAGACCACTGGAGACTAAACGTGGGTACATTGGGTACATAGGACCAAGTTTTCACTTCAAGGAAAGGAGTACCATATCCATGTAGTAGTTATAGTAGTTACCAAATATTAGCTGTTTCTAGAGGACTTCCTAAAATCAGTTTACGTTATGTTGACTTTTTCATTTATGTGAAATAACACAATCTAGCAGAAACAAACATTAGGTGTTTAATAGTCACTCCCCTTGTTTATATTTACTACTTCTCAAATGCTTATTACATGATTTGAAAAGTGTTTAATATTAAATGTGTCACATCACACCACTTTCCTCCTGTCATCTGCATTAATTTCCTTATTGAGAATCACTAAAACAAAGACACAGAAAGTCAAATTGACATCAATGGCTGCCTTTGATAAAAGTTTGTGATGAAAAATTATCCTTCCTTGACTATTCTATGCTACTGTCTGTTTTCCAAGGAAGAAATAGAATAACAGTGATGACAGAAAGAGTTTGGATTTAGAGATAATAAATGTGTTATATAGATAAGACAATGCCATATGAATAAAGAATGAATTTCAAAAAAATTGGCTATATATATTTATAATACAATATGTTGGGGGCAGGCTACTATAGAAAAATAATTATAGGAATTTAGAGAATGCATCCAGGTTGGGGTTAGTCCTGAGCCCGCACAGTCCTATCTCCTTGGTCCTGACTCCCTTTCTTCCCTGTGAGTTAAAACTCCTTTTATTTTCCACCTCAAGGGGGCAAGAATGAGAGGATCTAACAAATGACCTCCTAGCTCAACATAGTGTGCCTCTTAGAATGTCTCTTCTTCCTGAGTAAATCTGTCCGGTGAGGCCTGAATTATAGTGCCATTAATACAGAGCTTAATTAGTGTCCATGGGTAAATAGTTGCATGACACATACTGAATGTATTTTAGAAATGCTACTTAGGCAAAAGCATATGTAAAATATCTTCTCCATGCCTTCTCCTGCAAGGACCTGCTTGCTTCTCCTTTTAGCAAAGAACCGTCACTCTAGAGTTGGGTATGCCACTATGTGTCCTGGGTTCCTGGAAGACAGTATTCTAAATGCGCTGTGTCTCATGTTGCTCTCCACAAATTTTATCAATAGTGCTTGTACATATTTCTTGGCCTCAGTGTAAGATTTTGATTCACATGTGCAATGTGAACCGGCCAAATCAGAGTGATCAGCATTTCCCCTTGTTTTACTCCTCAAACTCCCTCCTATGTCTACAAGGAATTGATCTTACTGGCATGGCACTCATCTTGATTTTCCTGTCTAGTTTCCCTCCTTAAATTTCATTAGACTCATTCCTTCTCATAAAGTCCAAGAAAGATCCTAGTTTGGTTAAATTCAACATGGGGCTGACCCACTTAACCCTGTGTTGTTGGAGGGAGGGAATATGAATCTCTTGCCAACTTGTGTTCTTGACTTGACATGATGTCTGGTAGTTCCAGAAAGCTCCTCAAGTCCATTCAGCACTACCTAGCCTACTTTCCCTGTTGACAGTTTTCTAAATTTATGTAGTCTTACAATTATTCTTATTTCACTGAGAAATTAATCAAAACCAACTTACATATCATATCCACCTGTCTGTCTACATTTACATTTCTAAGGATTAATGCCTTCCTCTTGAAGCAAACTTCTCCAGCTATACTTTCCTGGATCTCATGTGTGCTGTTATCTATGCAATGATGTTGTTTTAGCCTGCTGTTATACTTGCTAACACTATCTGTTATTTTCCATTTATACTGAATCATTTTGCCATTATAGAAAGATGGTCTAAGTATCATTTCAAGTAAGTAAACTACCTCTCTATATGTCCTTCTCTAGCTAAATCCCATTCAGTCTTCTCCCTTTGCACTCATTTTCCTATATTCTTTGCACCAGTCCTTCCCCTTCTATTTTGTCTTGCACCCTCTTCAGACAATACTTTCATTATGCCACCAATATGGCTCTTGGAAAAGTCAGCAACAACATCCACTTTGAAAATAATCCCATGGTTAATCCTTGGTCAAATTGGTATTTGATCTTCCTTGGCAACTTTTATTTTCCGTTTTTTTTTTTTCACTTCCATTGAGTGTTTATACATGTATTATCTTGACTCTCTTTATATACCATCAGTAGTTCCTTTCATGGTTGTGTTGCTCTACCAAAGCTTTAAATAATAAAGTGATCACATTCTATTTTAGTTGTTTTATATATATCATCTGCAGCTACAGAACAACATAAGCTAATTGAGAGCATAAACCAAGCTTTGCGTCAGCAGGGTCTTGCGCAGTGGAAAGGGTGAATTATCTCTTAAGGCTTACCTGATGAATATAAAGTAGCTATCAGCATAAAGTGAGTTATTTGTCCCCTGTGATTCCTACCTTGCAATCCAACCGTAGTATCTGAGTTTAGTAACAAATTCCTTCTCCATGTAAGATAAGTGATTTCAATGCAATTGGTCAGAATTGGTTAAAAGTTAATACTTTAGATGTCCTGCAATATATACTGCCACAGATTTTAAATAATTGTTAATAAAACTTATCAAATATAACCCACCTACCCAAATTATTTCATCTCTTATCTGGATAGTAACTGTTTTAGAATCTTGTCTTTGTGCAGAGGACAAAAATACCATGTTACTCATAAAATCTGCAATCACTTAAGTTAATCATGCTTAGTTATTGGGAATATAATGCTGGCACTTTGTTAAATGTAGTTCACTAAATAATAGATAGTACTTTGTTCAGGGCAGATATCCCCTTGTTCTCAGACATTCTCCACACTCCATAAAACAAAATTATTTTATGCCTCCAGTGTTCACCAAGAAAATATCATAAATATTATTAATATTATTGACCTTCAACTGTCAGAATCAAGTTACAGTATTCCAAATATTCTAAATTCTGGACAACTAATATATCACAAATGAGGAAAATGAAGGAGACTATTTGAGTGATGTGTATAAAGGCAAAAAAGGAATGGATTTCTGTATGAGTATTGTGATGGATCATTTTTGGAAAAATAGAGAAGGGGTTGGACAAGCAACTGAAAAATGCTAAGATAGACTGAAATTATTTTATACCTTTGGATTAGTAACATTCTTTTTTCCTAGTTTCATTTCAGTATAAAGCACTTCAGTAGTGATCTTAACAAAAGCATTGAGAAATACAAAATATAAATTATGGTTTACACAATGCTTTTAAAGACATGAATGCCAGTTTGATGTAAATAATAACTTTAGAATATCTGGAAATATAGAAAGATATTATTTCTGAATCATGTAGACAAGCAGCTTATTACATTTTTAATGCCTTTGTAATTGACACTTTTTGATGTTTGTTTATTTTCATGTACTTGAAAGGCAGAGAGAGAGAGCTTGATCTTCCATCCACTGATTCACTCCACAACTACTTGCTACAACTGATTCTAATTTTATACAAATTTTACCATGGTGCTAAGTTGTAACTTGCTTCTGATATGATAACATATTTAGTTTTGTGAATTTATCCTCCATTTTGAGGAAATGAAGAAATTCTTTCCTGACACTAGATATTAAGTATAGATTGTTTAAAATAAATGAAAAATTTTAAAAAATCCACATTTCAATTTCAATTTTCTTTATGATCTTGCTCTCTTCCTGAAGTGGGATTGTTAAAAACCATCCTTTAAAGTGTTCATGGAACAGACATTTAATATAGCAGTTAAAATGTTATTGGGGATATCCACAATCCATTTCAGAGTTCCTGGGTTTCAGTCCAGCTCTGATCCCAATTCTAGCTTCTTCCTGCTACAAAGTCTGGGAGGAGGCATGTAATGACTCAAGTTTCTGGGTCCCTGTCACCCTTGCAGTATCCCTGGATCAAATTCTTGGTTCATGCTACCATAAAGGTCAAGTTGTGGTCTTTGAGGGCCATAGGGGAATGAACCATCAGATGAAAGATCCTTTCTTTTCTCTCTCCATATATATATATATATATATATAATTTATGTTAATTATATATTATATGTTATTAATATATAATGTGTATTGTTAATACATAATGTTTATATATAATAACTCCATATATATAAGGAGTGAGATATAGGTAAATATCTTTATATATCATATATATTTATATAATATATATTATATTGTATATAATATATTTATATATAAATATATTTTATATAGAATATATATTTATACACATTATATATAAATATCTTTATATATATTTATATTTATATATTTTGTATATATTTATATAAAATATAAAATATATATTTATATTTATATATTTATAAATATATATTATAGTATTTATATAAATATTATATATTATATATTTATAAATATATATAATATATAAATATATATTTATAAATATTTATATATAATATATATATTATATTATATACAATAAATAATATATATTTATATATAAAATATTTATATATTTATAAAAATATATATATCTTTACCTATATATACCTTTATATATATTTAAATATAAAAAGATATATATATATTTACCTCTATCTCACTCTTTTTCAAATAAAAATTTCAAAAAGTATTTGCCATTGCAAGGAATTTGAATATTCATGAATATAAAATACATATCTATAAAACATTTCAAATATTCCGGCTGGGTGTTCTGGCACAGTGGATTAAGACCCCGCTTGGAATGCCCACATCTCATATCTGAATGCGTAGTTTCAGTCTTGACTACTAAGCTTCTGATCCACCTTTCTGCTTGTGCATCTTGAGAGGCAACAGATAATCACTGAAGTGCTTGGCCCCCCACCCGTGTGGGAGACCAGATGGAGTTCCTGGTTATAGGCAAATTCTACCTAAACAAATTTGATTAGTAAAGTGTGTGTGTGTGTGTGTGTGTGAGAGAGAGAGGGAGAGGGACAAGGAGAGGGAGAGGGACAGGGAGAGGGAGAGGGAGGGAAGGAGGGAGAGGGAGAGGGAGGCAGGGCATCTTGCTTTCCAGGAGATGAAAAATTAATAAATGAAATATTTAAAAATTTTCTAATGTTCTGAAATAATAGAAAATCAATATGATTAAGGTCCTTGGCAGCAACTGGAACCAAGTCTTTTTCTACACTCTTAAATTGGCAAAAAGTTAATTCAGCCACAATTCATTTAAAATTGCACAAAGTGATTGCTATTCAGGGGACTATATAGGCACTGTGGATGGCAAGCACTGCATTCCAAATGTGTAAGTAATCCCTCTTCTGTTCACACTGATAGTTTGCTTAGAAAATAAATACAGCATACAAATATTGTTTCATAAGGAGTCTGTATTTCCTCAAATACAATGTGGACATGCTCAAAGTAATTATGTTGGTCTAATTACATTTTCAATTTTCCAATTTTTATTACAATTATATTTGAGAGCTATTTTTAAGAAACACATAATTCTGTCATAATGCTTGCATAGTAGACTACAGTGATCTAATTTTTCATAATGTGCAAGTTATATCTTGGGAGGAAATAGGGAATTTAGGAAAATAAACTACCACACATCAGTATACTTTTATATGTCAGAGGATGTCCTTTAGGCAAATGCATAGGATCTGGGAATTAGTCTCCATTCCAGTGCTTCATTTTTTCTACATAAGGGGCCTTCAAAAATATTACTAAAGTGCTAAGTTCAAGGCAGAGAACAGTCACAGGTGTGACAAGAGAGGTATCATTTAGTCACCTTAAAAATAGAAATTTGTTAATGAAACTTAAAATTAATTAGAAGCAGTATGGTATCAGTTGTTATCTATAATTTAAATTATTTGGAGTTTGTAAATGTTGGGCATTGCCTAAAATCTGCAAATAATTGGAAATATAATAATATGAAAATAGGCAGGGTACGAATGATCAATGAGAGGAAATCTGTGAAATGAGTCCTATCGCCACCCTGGTTTTCTACCTGGGCAAGGCAAAAGGAGGGATGTCCACATGGAGTCCAGCAATTCTAATGGGTACCTAAATTTAAGGAAGGGTGTGGAAGCTGGAATTGTGGAGTAGAGTACTGAAGCGTACTGAAGAGATTAATCTCTGTGAAGAAAAAACACTGATTGTTCCTCGGATAGTCAATATCACCCAACTGTGCAATAGAACACTAGAAGGTATTTGTCTTTTTTTTTTCTTCTTCTTTTCTCTTTTTTTTTTTTTCTTTTTTTGACAGGCAGAGTGGACAGAGAGAGAGAGACAGACAGTAAGGTCTTCCTTTTCCGTTGGTTCACCCTCCAATGGCCACCGGGGCTGTTGCACTGTGGAGGGCGCACCATGCTGTTCCAAAGCCAGGAGCCAGGTGCTTCTCCTGGTCTCCCATGGGGTGCAGGGCCCAAGGACTTGGGCCATCCTCCACTGCACTCCCGGGCCACTGCAGAGAGCTGGCCTGGAGGAGGGGCAACTGGGACAGAATCCGGCACCCCGACTGGGACTAGAACCTGGTGTGCCAGCGCCGCTAGCCGGAGGATTACCCTGTTGAGCCGCGGCACTGGCTACCAGAAGGTATTTGTCATATGTAACTGTAACCAACCATTCCCCATCCCTGTCACCCCAACTCTCCATGGTATCTGGTAACACATTCCTCTCTTAACTTTTATGAGCTAACATTTTTAGACTCTGCATATGAGTGAGATCATGCCCTATTTCTCTGCTTAGCTTATTTTACTTAGCATGTTTTGTGTATTTCCAAAGAAAAAAATTATAAAAAATGATTTTACATGGTTTAATCATGCAAATGACAAATCTTTGAGTGATATTTATGCTTATCCTGATTTGAACATTCCACAAAATATACATATATGGAAACATCACATGGTAACTCATAAATATTTACAATGATTATGTGTCAGTTGAAAAGGACTCCTTTAACTGAGTATCATTCTCTTTACAAACTAGGTAAAACTCAAAGAGGCTAAGCAAAAATAAATTTCACTAGGAAGGACAATTACAGGGATTTTGTAAGCTGGAAAAACTCAAAGCCTGTCAAGGGCTGCAAATCCTTCCAGTTTACTACAACGCATAGAGGGACGTTCAGTAGATGATCCCAAAAGGTCTCATCATAGTAGAGATATTGAACTAGATCTAGAGAAAAGACTAGTATAGATCCTCTGTAAAATTTCCTAAAAATATTCAAGAAGTAATCGAGCTGATCGGCAAATAACACACTGATATATACTAAATAAATAACCATTCTTTGTTGCAATTATTAGAATATAACATTGTTGGTTGATGACATCAGGGTTGATTCTGTAGTAAAAGAGGCAAAGAATCCCAATAAAGATCTTTAAATAAATATGAAATTGCTTCATCTTAAGGAATTGTTCTTTCTCCTCCTCCCCAATGTTTGTCTTTGCCCATTTACTATTTCTGTTTCTCTCTTTTAAAGCTAAGTAAAAGCCTATGTTTTTTAAAAATATAAAATGCCTTTATGAAAATAAAATTACCACAGTTCCATCTCTGTGCTTTTTTGTAAGCCCCTCTGTTATTCCAGAATCATAAACCTCAGTTATTACAGGGATAGTAACAGCTGCTTGTATACCGCTCTTGTCTCCATTGCCGCTCTCTGGCTCTATTTTTGTCTTTCTAGTCATCCAAAGCTTTTTAATGAATAATAATTAACAGATTGAGGAATTTATCAAAATAAGTTAAACTTACAGTTTTCGTAGGCAATGTTTACTCCCACATAGTGAATTTCCCTCAAAATGAGATTTAGAGTATAAAATAAATGTTACAAATTATATTATTTTTCAAATATAGTATGACAAATTTGATTATGAAAGGTTAGCATAAAAGCATTGGTATGGTTTGATATTTTGAAAGGTCAGAATACTAACTTTCTAGTTTATTTTCCATAGTATCAAATGATTTATTTATTTAATTTTGCAAATCAAAGTGTCTTGGAGGAAGAATGAAATATTGGAAATTGATTTTAAAAGTGTACACACAGTTTATTCCAATCAGAAATCAAAGTCCTTAAAAAATGCTGTAGTCCGTTATATTCTATTTGCTAAAGGTAATGTATAAAAAAAACTTTAGACCAGAAGACATACTATATCAAATTCGTATTTAGCCACATACTATTGGTTTCATATTGAGGTAGGTAAATGGGGGTATTATTCCTAGTAATAATGTAGAGTCAAAATCAGAATGGAGTGAGTGTAGCTAAAAGCTAATTGCAGATCTCTTGAGTCTCTACATATTAGCTTTGCTTGCTGACGGCTAGGGGTGCATCTTGTGAAATTGTGAGCCCAAATTCCCAGGAACGAGATTTACAGAATTTGTCCTTCAATCTTACCTTTCAGCCATATCTTGGATCTGTTATTGGATCTGTTATTGTTAACTGTTATCTTAGAACCATAATCTGTTTTTTGTTTGTTTGTTTGTTTTTCATTGCACACAAGGGGTTCGGTTTGCAATTGTGAGCCCTAGTGGATGTAATACTATAAAAAGCTGTGTAATTCACTGTTGGGGGCGGCACTCTGTAAGGAGTGTCAGTCCAGATCCGTTGCCTTGCCTCTTTGACTCTCATTTTCGAAAAAATTCAAGTGTGACTGTCACTGGTTTTTGTAATACTCTATTTTAGCTGATGAGTGGATGCAACAATAAATTAAAAATTAAAAGTAAATGACCCAATGTATATTATGTACTGTAATTGGATATTATATATTTTATTGTTATTTTGAAACTTGGGATTAAGTCTGTTATAATTGTTTCCTAGCAAGCTTCGCATTCTGTAAAACTGATTACTTTCAATCTATGTTAGAATATGAAATGTAGATATGTATAAGAATATGACATAAATAAACTAAACCAGAGTTTAGTTGAAAACACATTGGATTCAGCACCAAAAGGCAGTTCATAAAAAATAGTTTGTTTCTTACTCATTTTGATGATGGAAAAATAATATTCAGAGTTTGCCACAATTAATTTCTTTCCCATATATATTTCATACTTATAGCTCTATCTAAAACTTTTTCTAGAATATTTAGTAGCAAATTTTATCCAAGATACAAGTTGTTTGCCATTTTTACTTCTCAAATTATTTTCCACTGCCTGAACATCAAAATATTCAGATTATTAGAAATAGAAGAATTCCTTTTGTTTTGCTTTGGTATTAATATCCTTGAGGAATGAAAGCAAGACACATTTTCTCAAATATGTTCTGATTCCAGATGAAATTAAAAAACATTCAAAGTCCATCCTGAATAAATTTCTAATCAGATATACATGGATATATTTGAACAAGTTATTCTCCACATAATTCAACAAATGTTACTTTTTATTAACTTTGTTAACTATATTTTGATAATTTTGAAGATCTGTGACACAGCTTAGATATATTTACCCTAGTTTTCCACAGTAAAGTCAACTCATATATAAGAAAAGGGAATATCACCTATGGAAAGAAAACAAATTTTAAAATGTTAAATGGGGTAGAAAATATTTGGAGAAAAATCCCATGCCGTTCTCAGCTCATGAAATTAAACTATACACAAAGAACAAAAACATAGAGGGAGCAGGAGGATTATTGATGACCATGGAGTGTCACTGTTTCACATGCCATGGGATTCCAAATCCCATTAAGATGGCATATATCGATGCCATCTTACTAGTCAAAGTGATCAGTTTAAGTTCATAACTGATCATAAAGATAGGATTAAGTGTCAAAGGGATCACATAAATTAGACTAGTGTCTGCTGATACTAACTGATAGAATTAAAAAGAAAGAACAATCCAACATGGGAAGCGGGATATACGGCAGACTCATAGAATGGCAGATGCCCTAAGCAGCACTCTGGCCTCAGAATCAACCCTTAAGTCCCTCGGTTCCAGCTAAACAGCCCATGAGAGTTTCTCAGCCATGGAAAGCCAAGACCCTCTGGCAAAAACAAAACACAAAACAAAACAAAACAAAACACCTAAATGAAAGATCCCTGTGAGTGAGATCCCAGTAAAAAGAACAGGCCATCAAAGGAGGTACCTTTCTCTGAAGGGAGGAGAGAACTTCCACTTTCATTATGGCCTTGTCTAAATAAGGTCAGAGTTTGTGAACTCCAGAGGCTCCCATAGCCTTGGCAGCTCATGACAAGAGCCTCAGGTGATTACAGACATCATAAATAAGAGTGTCAATTGTTAAATCAACAACAGGAGTCACTGTGCATTTACTTCCCATGTGGGATCTTTGTCCTTAATGTGTTGTACTATGAGAATTAATGGTAAAACTACTATTCAAATAGTTACTTATATTTTGTTTCTGTGTGGGTGCAAACTGTTGAAATCTTTACTTACTATATAGTAAGTTGATCTTCTGTACATAGAGATAAGTAAAAATGAATTTTAATGAAGAATGGAATGCGAGAGGGAGTGGGAAATGGGATGGTTTGCAGGTGGGTGGGAGGGAGGTCATGGGAAAAAAACCACTATAATCCAAAAGGTGTACTTTTGAAATTTATATTTATTAAATAAAAGTTTAAAAAAACAAAATATACAAAAAAAGTGTGTTTCAGAAGAACACCTGAGCTCTGAAGTTAAAATGACAAAATATTAACATCTTCTGAATCAGATACATAGAATTCTATATTATGAATGCACATTTCATAAAGCTTACATTAATTTCCTAACCAAAATCAGAAGCTTGAAAAATATATTTCAAATAAATTATTTAATAAAGTTTTGATACTACTAATCACTGTAGATATGTATTATTTTCATGAGTGAATCTTCTCACTGATTGTTCCAGAGAGTTTACTATGCCTTGATATCAGATACTAAAATGGTGAACGAGTTGCGCTGCTGTGTATTTGAAATTGGTATTTAAAGGAAAAGTAATTAACTTAGCAGGTATAATAGAGGCTTATCGTTTCATTATCATACATAGAATTTCCAGTTTTACTTTTGTCATTCTCTTCTTAATGCATACTATATGTCTTTTTGTTAAAATAACTATTAACAGAGATTGTATTTCAATGAATATTTAATAATCTCATATTTGATTCTTAAAAAAATAAACAGCATTCTTAGCCAGGAAAGTAAAAATCACACTAGATAAGACTAGAAAAGGGTACAGAAGATTTTTTAGCCTAACAGTTCATTATATTTCCTATATTCACTAGTGTTTTATATATCTTGTGTATATATGTGTGTGCACATACTATTAGATGCTATTTTATGATGCTGTAAAGACTCATTAGCTATCAAAATGAAAAAAAAAAGAATGTAAAAATAGTAATGCCTTTCTCAAAACATACACCAATAAATGGTTCTCAGATCTAGCATTGCATTGTGGGAAGGTGTGGAGAAGAAAAGGAACAAAACTATCTCTATCTTTGGATGGAAAGAGAATTTTGTTAATTCTTGATGCTTTAGAACTGAATTGAGTCTTTACAGATTTCCAAACTGATGTTATAACTTCTCTAAAATTAATTCTCCTTTTAATATCAGTGTATCTTGGGAAAAATCAATCCATTCTTGTATGAGTTCCTTTATATATTTTTTATAAAAAAGCATTCTACTATTTTAGACCACAAAGAATATCTGTGTGTCTAAATTATGAGTCACATCTCCCTCTCAATTGAAATATTAGTGACACAATCTAGCTAATAAGGAAGCATAAATGAAAGAACTTTTTAAATAAAAGACCTAATGATGATGCTGAGTTTTAAATTTTAAAGATAATGCAGCATGGACAATTTGAGGCTTTAAGGAAAATTTTCCAGTATATGTACATTTTTTATTTTACTGCTTTTCATAGTACATGGACACTTGATTGATAAACAGAGGCAGAACAGTATAGCAGACAGCTAAAAAACAGATCTTTGTTTTTAATTGTAAAGACACTTCTTCAGAACAATGAGAGCCATTGATACATTCTGATAACCTTCCAACTAAGTAACAACAGTGATCAAAAGACACATGATGATGAATACATCTCATTTCAAAAATGTGAAGGGAATTACAATATTTTTCAACATAACAGACATAAAGACGTGTAATGATTTGCCTGTACTCAAAAGAAAAATTAAAATGGTGCCAACCTCAGTCATTTGGTTAAGTGAAATTATTGATAAGCATGGTAGTAAATTGATATTTTCAGGAATAGTAAACAAAAATGATATCAAAAAGGGAGGAATTAGAATCACATTACTTACACTTGATAAAACTGGAAAAGAATCATAAGTTCCCTGAAAAAAAAGTAACTTTCATATTTGTAATTTCAGTGATAAAAATGACGAATTATAAAGAAAAACAAAACTACTTAGGATATTTCACCCTTGGTAGCCTTCCCATTCTTGAAAGTTTAACTTATTTATTATACTGCTTTTGGAATTCTACTTTTCCACACTAAACCACATACCAGTTTGACACAGTATAGCTAATTCTACTCAGAATTTAAGCATTTGGTCAGACCCAGAAGGCATGGAAATAATTGGTCCTGAGAGGCAAAAAACACAGTAAGAAGTTTTCAGGAATATAGAACCAGGCAGCTTGTACCAACGAACTATATTTTATAAGAATGATCTGTGATACGGACACTGAAATCTGGAGATCAGAGTAACTTGGCAACGGGGCAGGAGAAAGAGCAAGAAAAGAGAGGAAATTTGGAAGCTAAATGTAAAATCAGTGAGTTACAGGAAAAACAAAAAACATGCAGTAAGGCATAACTCAACTCCAGGAATCATGATCCCAGCCAGCACAGTGCTCTTAGCTTGCATAATACAATCTTCAGAATGGAACCCCAGTACTCTAATAAACAATGCAAGTGTTAAACCTTCTTTACAAATACACTGCATACAGTTGTTCTATAATTGCCTTTGTGGGCCAAATTAAATATCTCAGTAATGTCTATATAAGTTTATTCACAAAATTACCTTGTTCCTCTTGCGTTCCAGCTGAAAGGAATGGGTAAGAGTACCGAACAGTTGGGGAAGGTGAGATAAAATTATAGCTAGTGAAATTGTATGTTTTTTTGGAACTGAAGATAAAGGAAAATGTCTGCTAGCTTAGACTGGGGCATTAATTATCTTTGTCTTTCAGAAACATCTTTAGAGTCTTCCTCCCAGAAGAAAATCCAATTTTGTTTACTTATAAACTTTTTTTTTTTTTACGTTTTAAGCTTTTATTTAGTAAGAAAGGTGCATAAGAGATTGAGAGATTTATTTAGGAAAGAGAAGTGAATGGGGGTTCATACCGAGCACCAGGAACCAGCCACGTGGATGAGCATCTAGGCCAGGAAGCCTAGAGCACATGGCCCGAAGGCCATGCGCCCTGGAGGCGCAGGGCTACAGCAAGCCCTGTCCTGTTGAGAGGCCAGGGAAGAAGAGCAGGCCAGAGAGCCCCCCGGGCACACTGTGCCATAGGCTTTTAACCCACTTACAAACACCTTAAATGTAACAGCTAGATTTCCTGTTGCCTGCCACATGGTTCTGGTCAAGGTTGGATTGTCATTCCCTTTAAGCTTAATGAAAACTTTATTGAACTCCAAATCCTGTATATCCCAGACAGCACATCTTTCAGTACCTCCAATTGTGTTACACCCCCCATCCCATTCCCACATTTTCATAGCTGTTGTCTCATTACTCCTGGATGAGGAGAAATGTCACCTGATTAGTGACATGGATAACGGTCACGTGGCATTCAGTACCTGATGGTAATAACCTCCGTAAAAGAGTAGTTGATTAAATAATTTGAGCTAAACTAAGAAAATTAAGATTTACCAACTGAATGAAAGACTAGGAAGAAGAATTTTATACCTGTGTGCACAAGGGACACAAACTCCATTTAGTGATCTCCAGTGATTGCGTAATACCTGAACCTGTATTTCAAGTTGGGGAAACCAGTCATTAATTTGGTCTCCTCTTAAGCTCTCAGTGACTTGAATCTCAACAGTCATCCTGAGAAACATTCAAATATTTAAAGAAATATACAAACAGATCATGTAGTCCTCTGATAATCTCTCAACAGATCTACATCTAATTACCCATAGGAAGTAACTAATTCATTATTTGTACTTGTTCCTTAAGTATACTGAAGTTATATGGAGTCCCAAGGCCCATGTCTAGGGGTCAAAGTGTTTAGTATCCCCTCCCAAGTGTGAAATAGCATGTAATCTCTTCTCAAATCAGGGAATCTAGACTTGACAGTGAACTGGTGAGAGCCCTAGTAGGGATGGTATACATGCCCTTCAGAACTCAGTGGCCTTAGTGGCATCAATGAAAGCTATTTAGTATGATTTTATGAATTTGCTAGTTTTTATGGATTTGGCTTATATATACATATCCTGCAGCTGGTATGTCTCACCATTATCCAGTCCCTCTTCAATGTTTATTTCTTTCATCCAATAAACCTAACTGGAAACTGGATAAGTTTGAATCCAAGATAGATTCAAGGTTCACATATTTGAATACATGAATATTTATTCAATCTAAGTTATTAAAAAGTCAACTAACAAGAGGATAATACAGAATTACAGATGTAGTTAGAGAAAGGGTTTCACATTATATCATTTATTATTTATGGAGGAGCTTCAGAAAGCCAGTGACTGCAAGAGCTCAGAGAAACAGAAATGAAGATTCTACCAGTACAACCAAGGCAGACTTAGGGCACATAAAAACTCAAGGGTAAACCTTGTGAGAAAAAAATAGTTTTGTAATATTAGGTGTTTCCATGTTTTTCTCCCCAGATGTTCATTGACAGAGTATTGCTTTACCTACTACCCCCAAATTAGATTATCCCTAAAACCTCTTTCATGAACTACCTAATTTAATTTCTTGTACATTTTTTTGGGAATCCTGATCATAAAATCTGATGATGGTATTAATTTCAACAGTGTACAAAGAGTAACACGAAAAGTATCTAGGTTCAGTGAAACTGCCTTCTTTTTTATTTTAGTGGTATTTTTTATGATCCCACTAAGAATTTATAAGGAATTGAGTTTCTTACCAGTTGCTGGGTGAACAAAATTTCTATCTGGTTCTATTTATTTTAGTGCTTTTACTGTGTTTGAGAAAACCATACCAATTAGAACGGCACAGTGAAAATTCCCCACATAGTGCCTTCTAAATTTCTGCAAAAAGTAAGAACCCTAAAACCACAGACCCTCTTAACTTTCCATTTGGACAATAAATGTATCCAACAAGATACACACACACACACACACACACACACGAAGGTAATTAGAAAAGTTTGAGGAAAAATGGAACAAAATAGTGTTTATAAAAATAGTGTTTAATAAAAATCACAAAATGTATATTTCTTCAAACTGCCATGTTTTCCATGAACTTTTTGAAGATCCTTTCACATATAAACACATTAGCATACCCATGTACACACTATTTTGCCACATTTTAAAAATTTGGGATATTGGCCGGCGCCGTGGCTCAACAGGCTAATCCTCCGCCTTGCGGCGCCGGCACACCGGGTTCTAGTCCCGGTTGGGGCGCTGGACTCTGTCCCGGTTGCCCCTCTTCCAGGCCAGCCCTCTGCTGTGGCCCAGGAGTGCAGTGGAGGATGGCCCAGGTGCTTGGGCCCTGCACCCCATGGGAGACCAGGAAAAGCACCTAGCACCTGGCTCCTGCCAACGGATGAGCGCAGTGTGCTGGCCGCAGCGCGCCGTCCATGGCAGCCATTGGAGGGTGAACCAACGGCAAAGGAAGACCTTTCTCTCTGTCTCTCTCTCACTGTCCACTCTGCCTGTCAAAAAAAAAAAAAAAATTGGGATATTAGACACAAAGGATCCATTTTAAAAACTATATTAATTGCATCACAAATAAATGTAAAAATGCATGTAAATAACACAGCAAGGGTATTTTTAAAGTAGTTATTACGATCTGACATGTCATTTCTAAAAAATGCTAACATACTAACCCTATGTTTTGATGGAACATATTGTCTATAATTCAAGATTTACTTTTAGTAGATGTTATATATTCTTGCTAAGAAATCACTGAAGTAATTACTCAGAAGATGTACAGTTATTTCACATCACAAAATTGTGGGTCTTTAACCTTGTTTTTGCTCCCCTTTTCCAAAAATTTGATAATATTTATATTTATATCCTTATTATTAAAATGTCTCATTGGGCCAATCTTGTGGTTAGGCAGATTTTCTGCTGGGAGTATAATTAATTTATAAGGGATAAACTCATTCATCGAAATTTCAGAAGTTAGGGCCGGCGCCGTGGCTCAACAGGCTAATCCTCCGCCTTGCGGCGCCGGCACACCGGGTTCTAGTCCCGGTCGGGGCGCCGGATTCTGTCCCGGTTGCCCCTCTTCCAGGCCAGCCCTCTGCTGTGGCCCGGGAGTGCAGTGGAGGATGGCCCAAGTGCTTGGGCCCTGCACCCCATGGGAGACCAGGAAAAAGCACCTAGCACCTGGCTCCTGCCATCGGATGAGCGCGGTGCGCCGGCCGCAGCGCACCATCCACGGCAGCCATTGGAGGATGAACCAATGGCAAAAGGAAGTCCTTTCTCGCTGTCTCTCTCTCTCACTGTCCACTCTGTCACAAAAAAAAAAAAAAAAAAAAAAGAAATTTCAGAAGTTAAAAAAAAAAAAACTTTGTTTCATCAGTGTCTAATCATATATATATTCAAATGAGGAAGGTCATGTACCTGGGCTAATTAAGTCAGTCAGGTATTGATGTCTTTTCGTCTAATGACAAATAATGCTTTCTTTATTAATTGGCTTTTAATGTGAAAGAGATAAGCGTTCACTTTAAATTTCCAAATCTCTTACTCTGTGTTGACAGCATTAGTAAATCAATTTCTAAATAAAAGGCCTTTATAAATACTTTATAAATTCACAGTTGATGATTTAACTTTTATTTATACATAAAATTACCCTATGGTTGTTTTCAGTTTTAAATGTACAGTTAAGAATACTTCAGGAAAAATATTTTGTATGTGTGTGTATGTTTGAATTTATGATTGTATCCACAACTGGTTTTATAAATCACTCAATGCATTATTTCGACAACATTTAAATAAATTAAATTCCAAGGTATTTCCAATATAAATATGTTGTTGTTGTTCATGTCTCTAGAAATACTTCACCTTCATTTTTCTGAGGTCTGTTCAGTCTGTGTTATTCTGATGCCTTGATTCATCAAAGTGATACCACTATGCTCTTTAGAGAATAATCTTGGCTTTTGACTAGGGATATGTGTTTTCAAATATAAACTTGAGAATTGGAGAATTTCGGAGAGAAATACTAAGAAGGTAATTTCTCAAGTTTCAAGTACCTTTTCTGCAGTAAAATTTAGAAATCCAAATTACTATATATTATGAAAGTGTTATATTTTTACATAGAAAGCCTATACAATAAAAACTACTTTAACATTCAAGCATGCTGCACAAATAAATATTACCCTAAGAAATAGAATATATACACTTTCAGTTGCTTGTACTAGGAGAACAAAGTTCATCATCACTCTCATGTTGATTATGTTAAAAATAACCTGAAACTCAAATAATAATAAATAATATAAATAAATATTATAAATAATATAAGTAATAATAAAACTTCAATAATTTCTCCAAAATATTTGTTGTCAAGTAAGTAAAAATATTATATGAAAACACAGAGAAATATGGTATTGAGATGAAGTTTATTTTTTAGACAATTCCTTAGAAAATAATACATAGGAAGACATAGACAGACATGAACAAGAAGTAACAATATCTATAAAACTAATAAGAAAAACTAAAGATACTCAAAATTAAGACTATGCATCATCATCATAATTTATATCTTAACTATATATTTTTCCTTGGTTAGAAAATATAGTATCTGAATTTTGTGAGTATCTTTGATAATAGATTTGAAAGGTTATCAAACAGTAGAGTACAGATTAGAATGTGCTGAAGGATCAGACTCAATCAACATCAAAGAAGTGAAGCTGGCCTCAGAAAACACACATATAGCCATGCAAAAACAGTGGCCTGAAATATACACCTCATTGGTACATAGCTGATTTCTTTGGAAACTCTGTCACATTCAAGAAATCCTTCAAACTCATTAGACAACTAAATTTTGTGGGGGTTTTTTGTTTAGATTTTTTGTTTGTTTTTTAGCTAGAAACTTTATCTAAGATATGCAAACTTCATGCATTTCATGCATACTTAGGAACAACTGATTCTTCTGATTCTACCCTCCCTCTGGCCCCCACTCCTAACCTTTTTCCTACTCCCTCTTGTATCTCCATTCTTATTTTTTACAAAGATTTGTTTTCTTTTTAAGATTTTATTTATTTATTTATTTATTTTTGACAGGCAGAGTGGACAGTGAGAGAGAGAGACAGAGAGAAAGGTCTTCCCTTGCCGTTGGTTCGCCCTCCAATGGCTGCCATGGACAGCGCGCTGTGGCCAGCACACTGCGCTCATCCGTTGGCAGGAGCCAGGTGCTAGGTGCTTTTCCTGGTCTCCCATGGGGTGCAGGGCCCAAGCACTTGGGCCATCCTCCACTGCACTCCTGGGCCACAGCAGAGGGCTGGCCTGGAAGAGGGGCAACCGGGACAGAATCCGGCACCCCGACCGGGGCTAGAACCCGGTGTGCCGGCGCCGCAAGGCGGAGGATTAGCCTGTTGAGCCACGGCGCCGGCCAAGATTTTATTTATTTATATGAGAGTAGATTTAGAGAGAGAGAGAGAGAGAGAGAGAGAGAAAGAGAGAGAGAGGTCTTCCATCTGCTGATTCATTCCCCAAATGGCTGCAATAGCCAGAGTTAGGCCAATCAAAAGCCAGGAGCCAGGAGCTGCCTCCAGGTCTCCCAGGTGGGTGCAGGGGCCCAAGCACTCAAGCCATTCTCCACTGCTTTCCCAGGCAGAGAGCTGGATCAGAAATGGAGCAGCAGGGACAAGAACTGGTGCCCATATGGGATACTGGCACCACAGGCATAAGATTAACCTACTGTGCCACAGTGCTAGCCCTAAAATCTATTTTCAATTAACTTTATATGCATAAGATTAACCATACACTAAGTTGGAGTTCTACAAATAGTATATTAGAAAACCCTATTCCTCAACAGTCAAGAGGAGGGCTGTTCAAAATCATCACATCTCAGAGTGTCAATTTCACTCCTATAGATTACATTTTAGGAACTGTATTAGTTACCACAGATCAGGGAGAACATATGGTATTTGTCTTTTGGGTACTAGTTTATTTCACTTAGTATGATTTCCAATTACAACCATTTCGCAAACAGGATTTCATTTTTTTTTTTTTCTTTACCACTGTGTGGTATTCCATGTTGTGCATATACCACAGTTTCTTTATCCAGTATCAGTTGATGGACACCTGGGTTGATTTCATAACTTGGCTATTGTGAATTAACCTGTAACAAGCATGGGGTACTAATAACTCTTGCATGTGCTTATTTCAATTCCTTTGGATAAATTTCCAGGAGTGGGATGTCTGGGTCATATGCTAGTTCTACATTCAGATTTCTGATATATCTCCATATTGTCTCCACAATGACTGACCCTCTTATTATAAAAGATCCTTTTATTACCAGTTCTTTTCTTTTCTTTCTTTCTTTCTTTTTTTTTTTTTTTTTTTTTTTTGGACAGGCAGAGTTACACAGTGAGAGAGAGAGACAGAGTGAAAGGTCTTCCTTCCGTTCGTTCACCCCCCAAATGGTCGCTATGGCCGGCGCACTGCGCTGATCCAAAGCCAGGAGCCAGGTACTTCCTCCTGGTCTCCCATGCGAGTACAGAGCCCAAGCACTTGGGCCATCCTCCACGGCCTTCCCCGGCCCCAGCAAAGAGCTGGACTGGAAGAGGCGCAACTGGGACAGAATCCGCTGCCCCGACCAGGACTAGAACCCAGGGTGCTTGGCTCCGCAGGAGGAGGATTAGCCTAGTGAGCCAAGGTGCCAGCCACCAGTTATTTTCTATTATCCATTTTGTCTAATTTTAGTTTATCCACTTTAGCCTTCAGTGACCACTCCATATGATCCATATTTTCCTACCATTATATTATATTATTTATATCCTTGGATATGCAGTACCTTCCGTAGGACTGACATTGTGGTACAGTAGGCTAAACCGTAGCTTATAATGCCAGCATTCCATATATGAGCACTGTTTGAGCCAAGGCTGCTCTGCTCTGATCCAGCTCCCTGCTAAAGTACCGGGGAAAGCAGCAGATGGCCCAAGTGCTTTAGTCCCTGCCACCCTTGTGGGAGACCCAGATGCAGTTCCAGGATCCTGAGGTCAGGGTTGCCCAACTCCAGCCATTATAGCCATGGCGGCGGCGGCGGGGGGGGGGGGGGGACAGTGAATCAGTGAACAGAAGATCTCTCTCTCTCTTTCTCTCTCCCCCTCTCTCTCCCTCTTTCAGATAAATACATCTTTTCTTAAGATTTATTATTTATTTGAAAGGCAGAGTAAGAAAGAGGGAGAGACACACACACACACACACACAGATAGAGAGAGAGAGAGAGAGAGAGAGAGAGAGAGAGAGACAACTTGAATCCGCAGGTTCACCTCCCATATGCCTGCAGTGGACAGAGCTGGGCCAGTCTGAAGCCAGGAACCAGGAGCCAGGATCCTCTTTGGGTCTCCCATGTGGGTCCAGGGGCCTAAGCACCAGGGCCTTCCTGCACTGCTTTATTTATTTTTTAAAGATTTATTTATTTATTTGAAAGAATTACACAGAGAGAGGAGAGAGCGAGAAAGAGAAAGAGAAAGAGAAAGAGAGAGGTCTTCTATCTGATGGTTCACTCCCCAGTTGGCTGCCATGGCTAGAGCTGTGCCTATCTGAAGCCAGGAGCTTCTTCCATGTCTCCCATGCGAGTGCAGGGGCCCAAGCACTTGGGCTGTCTTCCACTGCTTTCCCAGGCCATAGCAAAGAGCTGGATCTGAAGAGGAGCAGCAGGGACTAGAATTGGCACCCATATGGGATGCAGGTGCTTCAGGCCAGGGCGTTAACCCATTGTGCCACAGCACCGGCCCCTCTGCTCTGCTTTCTTAGGCACATTAGCAAGGAGCCAGAGTGGAAGTGCATCAGCCAGAACTAGAACCAACGCCCATGTGGGATGCCAGCTCTTCAGGCTTTGGCCTAACCTATACACATGCATACATACGTTCCATATTACTTCTTTATTTTCAAAGGCAGAACAAGAAAGATTTAAACTAGACAAATATTAAAATTAGAACTTTTTCTTTAAGGAATTTGATAGGAGAAAAAGAATGTGTGTATTTATAAAATTTGTTATATTAAAATATTTATCATTTATTTTTCTCTCCACATCTTCCTGGTTTTGTTGAAAATTGAACAGCTTAATAATCACTGTATTTTAGTAAGTCTGGATACTCACTGCCAACCTGAGATTATTATTGTTTTTTGTTATGCTTTTTTTTTTTTTCCTTTTCTGACCTCTTAGTGGATTAATTGTACTCTTTTAGTGATATCTCTTTCCTCCAGATCAGAAGTTCTTGAAGTCACTCTACAAAGTGCTTGGGCTTGGGCAGGCTCACTACTCCATTTGTTGTCTGTGGTTTTGGCAAGGCTTTCTCAGACCATCTGACCTTGCTGTCTCTGCTAACCTGTATGCCTCTGTTTATATCATAATCAGCCATTAGTTGTCATGCACTTGATCTATTGTTTATCATTGTCTGGGCCATCAGTTACACCATAGTTTAATCCAATTAAATTTGGGCCCCTTTTCAAGGTCTTTTTTTTTTTTTTTTTTTACCTAGCAGTGTTAGAGAGAGAGAGAGAGAGAGAGAGAGAGAGAGTTATACACAGTGAGAGAGACAGAGTGAAAGGTCTTCCTTCTGTTGGTTCACCCCCCAAATGGCCACTATGGCCAGTGTACTGTGGCTGGCGCGCTGCGCTGATCCAAAGCCAGGAGCCAAGTATTTCCTTCTGGTCTCCCATGCAGGTGCAGGGCCCAAACACTTGGGCCATCCTCCACTGCCTTCCCCGGCCCCAGCAAAGAGCTGGACTGGAAGAGGAGCAACCAGGACAGAATCCAGCGCCCCGACTGGGACTAGAACCCAGGGTGCCGGCACTGCAGGAGGAGGATTAGCCTAGTGAGCCACAGTACTGGCTCAAGGTAGTCTTAAAAGAAAGTCCTTGAGGATTTTCCTAACAACAGAGGGCTCTTCTTAGCTCTTTCTGGACTTCCCTGCTGAACTAGCTGACTTGTGATTCTATGTTTTGTTTTCATAAAGCCATTAGCTCAGTCTTAATTGCTGAACACTAAAATCTCATCTTTTTGAGAATACATTTGGCATGAAATAACCACATATTTCTAGAAATCATACCAGTTGGCACAGGGAGAGTTTCAGGATGCTCCATTTTTAAGGCCTTCTCCTCGGGTAAGCTTCTGAGCCTCAGCTATTGAACTTGTGGTGGTTTAATGTTCTGCTTTCTTGGAGTTAAAGGCCTAGTTTATGGTGAGGATGCTGGCTCTGGTATTGTGGTTTTTTTTTTTTTTTTAATTGGAAAGCAAAATAGCAAGGTTTATTAGAGTGGGGACATCCCTAAGAACAGATAGGCACCTCTCCAGACAAAACCTGAGAGAGTTCCCAGTTGCTCTGACTGGGGGAGAGCGAAGTTCATGGTTGAGTGGAGAGAGTACACCTGGGCAGGCCAGGCAGGTGGCTCAGCAGAGAGGCAGAGGGCTGAGCGCACAGTCTGCTTGAGGCTGGGACTTACAAGGGGGTGGGTCTTGCCTTCCCACTTCTTCTCCTCCTGGAACAAAGGACTTTTTGGATGTAAATATGAAAAAATCCTTTCTGAGTTTTCTCCCTGAAGTTACCAGACAGGGGGAAGGACAGAAGGGGCGGGATGTTTGAAGTGCAGATACTGGGCTGCACCTGGAAGGTTATCGGGATGACTTTGAGATGAAGATGCTGGACTTGGATGTCAATGCCTTAGGCCTTTGTTGCACACACATAAGCTCATTTCTGAATTCCTACCCAACATTCCCCCCTTAAGAGAAATAACCATAATTCTTTTTGGGATAAATGGATGGAGTTCCATCTTCTGTAGTTACTTCAAAGCTGACATATGGATGTTGAGATGGATATGGGTATTTCCTCTTGCTATCTGTCCTATGGTATGCGACAGTGGCCTTGGAAAGACTGTCCTGCTCAGTCCAGGGGCTGCTCAGGTCGTCCAACGGAATGGCTGGAAACCTGGGCTGACAACCATTTGGAATTCAATAGCTTTTATTCCTCAGTGTCTTCTTAAAATCCCTTCGTGGTTACCAAAATGTTACCAGAGAAGCAAGGGTTCTTGTCTCCACGCAAGGAAGAATTCTGGTGTGCGACAGAGAGTAGTAGAATGCAAAATAGCAAGATTTATTAGGGTAGGGACATCTGTAAGAAAGGATGGGCACCTCTCCAGACAGAACCTTAGAGAGAGTGCCCAGTCGCTCAGACTAGGGGAGAGCAAGGTTATATGGTTGAGTGGAGAGAATACACTTGGGCAGGCCATCTGGTATAGTTTTCTTATGACTTCCAGGTAACAACCCCCACCCTGTGAACGAGATGGAGTGACCATGTTTAGGGTCCTCTATCCTCATCTTTTCTTTTTTTTTTTCTTTTTTTTAATTAATTAATTTATTTTTTTTGACAGGCAGAGTGGACAGTGAGAGAGAGAGATAGAGAGAAAGGTCTTCCTTTGCCGTTGGTTCACCCTCCAATGGCTGCCGCGGCCGGTTCACCGCGCTCATCCAATGCAGGAGCCAGGTACTAGGTGCTTTTTCCTGGTCTCCCATGGGGTGCAGGGCCCAAGCACCTGGGCCATCTTCCACTGCACTCCCGGGCCACAGCAGAGGGCTGGCCTGGAAGAGGGGCAACTGGGACAGAGTCCAGCGCCCCAACCGGGACTAGAACCCGGTGTGCCGGCACTGCAAGTTGGAGGATTAGCCTGTTGAGCCCGGCGCCGGCATATCCTCATCTTTTCTTAAGTGAATTAGAGCTTCTACCCTAAGAGTCCCTATTCCCTCAGCCTTCTTCACTGGCTTTTAGCTTCTGCAACAAAGAGCCAGGAGAAATAGAAATATTGGGCTTCCCCCTCTTAGAGAGAGAATACAGGCTTAATTTATCTCAGTGCAGTCTTAATGATTTTGTCAATTCATTACTGCAGTCAGAGCTACTGTGAGACCCTTGACACAGAAAAGCAAGACCAGCACCATGCTTTGAGACCCACAGAACTGAGAACTAAATAAACCTCTTTGCTTTGTATATTAAAACAAATCAAAACTTCAAGCATCCGTTACCAGTTGCTCAAATTTGGCTTCAATTTGACATCTCAAGTTAGGCATTGCTATTTATTCCTACAACAAAAATTTAATAAGCAATGCACTAATATCTTTTGTGTATCAAAAGAGAGGACATTTATTTAAAAATGTGGAGATTATCCATCCAGATAAAAATATTATATGTTTGTTTAAAAGGTAGGAAGCAAAAGGCTTAGGAAAATGCAGGTGCATAGCCTTGAGACTGAGGAGAGAGGGATCCCTATCTTCCAGTCTAGTGTGCAGACTGACTGTTCCTTCACTGTGAGCTCTGGGAACAGGTTCTAAGTCATAAAAGGATGATGGCAGCTTACACACCAAGTCTCTCAGTCTCCCCATGGAGGTTTGGTAGTATTTTTTTTTTAAAGATATATTCATTTGTTATAAGCATCTAGGGAAATTTCTAGGAATTTCTTCTTCTGGAAAAAATGTTTGAATCATTGCACAAATTTATTGGATGTATTATATTTACCTTTATTTTTTATGATTTATTGTCACTTAATTTTGGAGAGTGTCTGCAGAATCCTTCATGCATCCAGTATATATTCAATGCATTCATTGTGAATGCATATGATGAAATTTTAATTAAGTTAAGAAAAGACAAGGATACAAGATGCTAAACATCATAATATTAATTTCAAACACTTTTTGCACTAAAATAAAATTACATATTAATTGTCCTTTTTATTAAGTATTTGAAGTGCCCTCATAGATCAGTGTAAATTTATATATTATATATGTAATTAATATATACATCTACCTATGTATATTTAAATATAATTTAACCCTCAAAGCTAATCTATAAACTAACTCACCTTAATACATTGAGTCCTGAAACTGCTGACATTCTAATTTCTGTTTTGGATATATCTGACTTTAATGTTGAACCCAAGTTGTACTGGCTAAAATTTGAAATGTTTGCTGACATCAGTACTGTTTAAAAATGCTGTGTCACAATGCAGGCTAAACCTCAAAATGTTTATAAAATTAGGGTGTCTCAAAGGTAGCAAGTGCTCAGCAAGTGACAATATCTCAGTTTTACTATGTTTTGTACTACAGTGTCATTTTCTGTAGAAGTTCTGGTTGATGGGTCATAACATCTATTCCTTTCACCTTGATTTTTTTTCTTAATTTAGTACTTAAAGCAGATATAACCAGTCTGAAAATTTGGCTTTAATTTGACATTTCAGAGTTAAGCAATAATATTCATTCATTCATTCATTATAAGAAATTTTATCAATACACTATGGATGCATGTATTGATTCTTCATGTGGTACTTCTTAAAAAGTACAATTTTATGTATCCATTAAAAGTAAAAATAGGGGGTGGGCACTGTGGCACCCATTTAGGGCATTGCCTACAGTGCCAGAATCCACATAGGGGCCCATTCAAGTCCCTGCAGCTCTGCTTCTGATCCAGCTCCCTGCTAATGCATGGAAGATGGCTCAAGTGCTTGGGCCTCTGCATATGGAAGAAGCTCCTGGCTTCTGATTCAATTCCATATTTGAAGTAACACCTAATATATAAGTATGTGGAATTAGTCACCAACTTCTAGTTTTATTTTACAGAAATATATCCTCTAAGCAACATAATAAATACTTTCATTATAAAAGTGAGTACATTTAAAAAATTATTTATTACACAACTTTCATATATTTCGTATAAACAGATTTAGGAACATAGTGATGCTTACCACCCTACCCTCCCTCTCTTTCACACACCAGTGCTTCTTCCTCCTCCCTCTCCTATTTCTACTTTTAATTTTTACAAAGATTTGTTTTTAGTTTACTTTTAATACTTGTAAGGTTAACCCTACACTAAGTAAAGAGTTCGACAATTAGTATGAAGAAAGAAAACACTGTTCTTCAATAGAAGAGACAAATTTTGTTCATGTTTTTATGAAGAAAAATTAATTTGTGAAAATAGAAAAAAATATATTCAAGTGCATTACTCTTTGTACATAGAATCTTTGTTATTTTTCAATGCTTTTTAGACATATCTGAAATGAAAAGTTTAGAAACTGGTATAACCCTAAATGTTCTGATAAAAGAATTGTGTTATGTAATCAGTTTAATTTAAGCCTGCATAGAAAATCCAAATGAGGCAATCATGTACTGTAATCACTACTGAATTTCATTTCAGGCTATCATTAAAGGTGACAAGCTGCCATTTGGAAGGATTGACCCAAAAGTTACCCTCTAATTTTTTCAAAAAAGATACTTAGACCTCTCCTTATCTTTTAGAGCAATTATGAAAGAAATATTTCTATTTCAAAACTGGCAAATTACAGCCCTGAAATGGAGATAATATCTACTTTTAGATGTGATCATTTCCCAAGTTAGCTCCAGGCTTTATGAGTCCAACAATTAAACTTATTTATAAAGTTTTCTCTGTTATAATATTGTGTACAAAGAGAAGAATAGAAATAAGATTAAATCAATTCAACTTTCAGAGGAAGGTTAAATTTAAATTGTTTTTGTTTGAGTGAAAATTAAATTTCCCCCTTAGTTTGACTTTGTTATTTTTCAACTAAATTTATTGATTTATTTGATTTGCTTATTTGGAAGGGGAGGGCAAAGAGAGGGGGAGAAAGAAAGAGATATTGATCTTCTATCTACAAGTTTACTAAAAATGCCTGCAATGGCTGAGGCTGGACCCAGCTGAAGCTGGGAGATTGGAACACATTACAGGTCTCCCATCTGACAAGGACCCAAGTACCTCAGCCATCACTTGCTGCTCCTAGGATATGTATGCATTAGCAGGAAGCTGGATCAGAAGTGGGGCTGGGACTCACGACCAAGGACTCCAGTATCTGATGTGGTTCTCTCAAGATGTGACTTAACCACTGTACCAAATATCTGCTCTATTTCTTTCCAATTATTAGTGTCTGTGATTATCATACAATGAATAAAATTCCATAAATCATAGAAACTAGAATGAAAATAATATATTATCCTACTCTCCAGAAAAAGTTATTAGTATATTTGCTTATTTATCATTTACATATTAGTACTCATCTTAAAAATCCAATGTCTTTAGAGAGTTTATATAACATGATAATATAAAGATTAACTGCACAATTAAGAACTTTTGGGGCCAGTGTTGTGCTGTAGCAGGTAAAGCTACCTCCATCCCACATGGGCTCTGGTTTGTGTCCAGGCTGCTCCACTTCCTATCCAGCTCCCTGCTAACGGTCTGGGAAACACAGCAGAAGATGTCCCAAGTGCTAAGTTGCCTGCCACTCATGTGGGATACCCAGGTGAAGCTCCTGGCTTTGTTCAGGCCCAGTCACTCCCACTGCAGCCTTCTGGGGAGTGAACAAACAATTGGAAGATCTCTCTCTCTCTCTCTCTCTCTCTCTCTCTCTCTCTCTCTCTGCCTCTTTATTTGTAACTCTGAATTTCAAATTAATAAATCTTTAAAAAAAAACTTTTCAAAAATATAACTCTGAAAAAAACCCTCTCCTCTCTCTCTCTTTCTCTCCCTCTCTCTCTTACTTTCTGTCTCCTGACCTCTGTCTCTCTCTCTCTCTCTCTTACGTTCTCCTTTCTCTTTCTTCTCCCCTTCCCTCAGGTCTGCTAGGTTTTCTCCAATAAACGCTTTCCCTTAAAAAAAAAAAAAACATAACTCTGGGTGGTTGTACACCTGTCCATTAGGTGTACTTGTGGAATTTAAGCACCCACTACTGCATTGTTCACATGAATTATTTCCTTTTGGGGTGAAGAAGGAAAGGTGTTTGTTAGGGATCAGTACTTTTGAGAGAGAGAGAGAGAAACAGGACTTGGAAAGGAGAGATGTTGAATTGCGATGCAGCCTCAACAAACTATTATCCGACCTCCAGGGAGCTGTGAAAAAGTTGTATTTAGGCCGGCGCCGTGGCTCAACAGGCTAATCCTCCGCCTTGCGGTTCCGGCACACCGGGTTCTAGTCCCGGTCGGGGCACCGGATTCTGTCCCGGTTGCCCCTCTTCCAGGCCAGCCCTCTGCTGTGGCCCAGGAGTGCAGTGGAGGATGGCCCAAGTGCTTGGGCCCTGCACCCCATGGGAGACCAGGATAAAGCACCTAGCACCGCAGCGCGCCGACCCCGGCAGCCATTGGAGGGTGAACCAACGGCAAAGGAAGACCTTTCTCTCTGTCTCTCTCTCTCTCACTGTCCACTCTGCCTGTCAAAAAAAAAAAAAAAAGTTATATTTAAATAGGCAGCTCTTAGACCTGCCCTTACTCATTCATGAGTGTTCCTAGGAGATGTGAGGCTTTTGGAACAGCTGTTCTTAGGAACTGGTGTATACCTCAGAAGATGCACAAATGGGAGCAGCAGGGCAAAACAGGTTAGGCTGTCACGTGCAATACCAGCTTCCCATATCAGAATGTCACTTGGTGTCCTGCTGTTCCACCTCTAAAACAGCTTCCTCTGAAGGTCCCTGGCAAGCAGCTGAAGATGGCCTAATTACTTGTGCCCCTGCTACCCATGTAGGAGACAGGTATGGAGTCCCTGGTACCCTGGTCTCCTGGTTCTCCTTGGCCAAGCCCCGGGTCGTGCAGACATTTGAGGAGTGAACCACTGGATGGGAGATACCCTACCCACCACATTGCCATTTCTCTCTCTCTCTCTTTCTCTCTCTCTTTCTCTCTCTCTTTCTCTCTCTTTCTCTTCTCATCTCCCCTATCTCCTCTTTCTCTTCCTTTGCCCTCCCCTCCCCTTGAAATAAATAAGTGGTTCAGCAGTTGAGTTACTGCCTGTGACACGAACTTCTCAAATCAGAGCATGGGTTCATATACCAGCTGCTCTGCTTTGGATCCAGCTCCCTGCTAATATACCTGGGAAAGAAATGGAGCATGACCAGAGTATACAGGCCCCTGCCACCCATGTGGGAACCCAGGATAGAATTCCTGGCTCCTGGGTTTGGCCTGGCCCAGATCCAGACATTGTGGCCATTTGTGCACTAACAGCAGATATCTCTCTCTGTGTGTCTACAGTTCAAACAAATATATAAATCTTAAAAAAAGAAAGAAAATGCAGTCTCTTCCCCACCGTACCACATGACTACCAAGTCTTTTCTTAAAATTAAATGCACATGTATCACCTATTGTTATGTTTCTTATTCAATTCAGCATAAGACCCCTTTTCTCATACAACTAAAAAATGTAAGTAGATGGAGCAATCTGGTGATGAACAGTGTAGGACCATTTTGCATCTTAATTTCTTATTTTGATTGACTGGGAAAAAACTTAATATTTTGAAACAGTTATAGATTCATGGGAAGTATGAATAAATGCCCAGAGAGGTCTGTGTACTCTTTCAGCCTCACAACTTAAATAGTTGACATCTTGAAAAACCCAAAACAAGGAATTGACATTCATACAATCCACAGAGCATATCTCCATTTGATCAATTATACATGCACTTATGTGTATTTGTGTGTGGATGGCTGGGTGGGGTATCTATCCAGTTTAGTCATGTGTAGCTCCATGTAATGATAACCACAATAAGGCAAAATACATAATGATGCAATTACTATAAATTATCTCAGGTCACCTTTTAATAGCCACACTCACTATCCCCAATTCCTAACTTCTACAACCATTAGTTTGTTGTCCATCTCTAAAACTCTTGATTCATGAAGGTTATAAGTAGAGACATATAGTATGTGTATTTTTGAGATTATCTTGTTTTCTACACAGCATTATTTACTTGATTTTTATCCAAATTATATTAATATCCAACTATATTAATAGTTTTTTCCTTTATTCAACAGTGGTGTTGCCTGGTAAGATTAAGTCATAGTTTTTTTAAACCGTCATCTATTGTCAGATATTGGGTGGTTTCTAGATTTTCACAAATCAAGCTGCTGGGACATTAGTATATAGGTTTCTGGGTGAAGATGATTTTTATTTCCCAAGCATAAATGTCTAAGTATGCAACTATTGTATTATGATGGCATGATAATTAGTTTTGTTTCTCAGTATTACTAGGTATCATACCCAGTTATTTAATCAAATACCAACATAGATGGTTTTGTGAAGAAGTTTTGTAGATATGACTGTTATCTGAGTTCTGTTAAGTTTTTATTATATTTTTTTAATTTTTTAATTTATTTTTTATTTAGTAAGTATAAATTTCCAAAGTACAGTTTATGGATTACAATGGCTTCCCTGTTTAAAAACTGTTAAGTTTTTAAATCCTTATATATTTATTGGAAAGGCAGAGTGATAGTGAGTGAGTTAGAGAGAGAGAGAGAGAGAGAGAGTTAGAGAAAGGGATTTGGAGAGAGAAGAAGAGAGATCTTCCATTAGCTGGTTCAGTCCCCAAATTGCTGCAGTGAGGCTGGTCCGTGCCAAAGCCAGGAGCCCAGAACTCCATCTGGGTATCCCACCTGGATGGGAGGGCCATCCTCTGTTGCCTTCCCAGGGACATTAGCAGGGAGCTTGTTCTTACACAGAGTAGCCAGGCTGGTACTGGAGCTCTTTTATGGGCTGCTTGTGTATCAGCTTAGCTTACTGCACCACAATGCCAGTCCCACATTCAGTTAGCTTTGCATACAGGAAGTGACCATCAATTTACATAGGATGTTTCGTCCTATTAATTCCATCAGTTTAAAGTCCTAAGTTCAAAACACTGAGGTTTCCTACAAAAATTCTATCTTAAGGCTGTAATATCACCTCCTGCCGATCTATTGGTTCTGTTTCTCTAGAGAACCCTGACTAATACATATGTGAAATCCATTTGTAATTTTTAAAAGAGCTACCTGAATGGCTTTACCATTTTACTTTTCATCAGCATTATGAGTATGTTAATGATCTGGTTTCTTTATATCTTCAATAGCATGTGTTATCATCAATGTTAATCTTATTTATAGTCATTTTGAGAGATGTACAGTGATAACTTATTATACTGTTAATTTGATTTTCCTAATATTAAATGATATTGAATAGTATTTTCATGTTTACTTGGCCAATTGTATCCTCTTTGCTGAAATATTTTTGTATATCTTTGAACCATTTTCTAGTGGATCACTTTTTTACTATTGATGAATGAGTTTTTTATGTATTCTATATATAAACATTTTTTTCATATATATGGTTTGAAAATCTGTCACTATTTATTTTTCATCCTTTTAGCAAGGGCTGACATAAAACAAAAGTATTGAAGTTTGAACTCCAGATCATCCATTTATCCTTTTATGAATCATGTTGTGTTGTTGATCTTAAGTGTTCTTTTTTTTAAGATTTATTTATTTACTTGAAAGTCGGAGTTACACACAGGGAGAAGGAGAGGCAGAAAGAGACAGGTCTTTCATTGCTGGTTCACTCCCCAGTTGGCTACAACAGGTGGAGCTGTGCTGATTCAAAGCTAGGAGCAAGGAGCTTATTCGGGGTCTCCCATGGGGGTGCAGGGGCCCAAGGGCTTGGGCCATCTTCTTCTGCTTTCCCAGGCCATAGCAGAGAGCTAGAAGGGAAGTAGAGTAGCCAGGACTCGAACCGGTGCCCATATGGGATGCTGGCACTGCAGGTAGTAGCTTTATTTGCTGTGCCACTGCCCCAGTCCAAAGTTAAGTGAAGAATATTTTCATGCATTTTCCAAAATGCTTTAATATTTGTATTTTAAACATGAGCTGAGGATCTGTTTTGCATTAACATTTTCTGTAAGGCATTAAATTATGTAAAGGTTTAGCTTTGCTTCTATATGTCCAATTATTTTAGCAACATTTAACAAAAATACCTTTTCTTATCTATTGCATTGCTCTTTCTTATCAAAATTTAACTGAGTATATTTGTGTAGTTGTAATTTTGGGTTGTTTATTTTGTTTGGCAATCTGTATGTTTACCTGTATGATAATTCCATGTTGTCTCTATTGGGTAGCTATATAACTTTTCTTAGAAAGCTGTGACAGAAATGTGACTGCTTTCATTTTATACTTCTCTCTCAAAATAATTTTTATTCTTCATATAAAATATAGAGTAAGCATGTGTATTTCTGCTTAAAAACTTTTATGAGATTTTGATACAAATTTCATTAAACCAGTTGATCATTTTATTTTTTCCAAGGTAATTTGAGAGATGGAAAGAGAAAAACAGGGCTCCACTGGTTTACTGTACAAATTCCCACAACAGCCAGAGGTTAAAAGTGAGAGCTGGGAACTCAGTTCAGATCAAATGGATGGCAAAATTCCCTAGTTTAATGCAACATCCTGCACACAGATAATACTTGGAAATATATGAGACATCACCAATCATATATAATTTATGAGTTTCCATTCCTTTCTTGTTTGTTTTTTCAATAAAACCCATAGTGAACAGTGTTAGTTCTGTATAATGTATAATGTTAGATATCAGTTAAGAATTAAAGTCAACACACATTTTTCACATTGTCTTCCTCATAGCCAGTCCAGCTCTGTGCTGTGGCCCAGGAAGGCAGTGGAGGATGTCCCAAGTGCTTGGGCCCTGCACCCGCATGGGAGACCGGGAGGAAGCACCTGGTTCCTGGCTTCAGAGTAGCACAGCGTGTTGGCCATTTTGGGGGGTGAACCAACGGAAAAAGGAAGACCCTTCTCTCTCTCTCTCTCTCTCACTGTCTAACTCTGCCTGTCAAAAAAAGAGATTAATTATGATATATTCCAAAGATGACATTGATTTGATAATCTAATTAGGTTAAAGGCTCATTCTTTATTTAAAAATTGAATTAAGATATCAACTGAAAGACTGAAGATTTTATGTTTCTTTGGGTTACATATGCTGTCTTTAAATGAGCAAATTATTATGAGAATATTGCTTTGAGAGAATATAGTTATTTATCCATATATATATTTTCTGTATTTAAATATCAAATTATTGAGAGAGAGTAATAACTATACATGACAAAAAGATACAATCTTTGCTTCTCTGTAAGAGCACTAAGATTTATGGATCTAAAAGCGCAGTCACTATTTTCAGAACCTGTTATTCTTTGCTGTGTTCCTAGTGTTATTGTTGGCCTAAGGCTTTTGTCCTTGATCTGCGTGTCAGACTAGTCTATCTACTGTTGCTACTCTCCTCTGTCTTCAGTTGTGCTCCGATGTTTTCTTGGAGTCAGATGCAATCATTTTTGTACCACGAGGTGCTCTGATGCTTTCTTAAAAATGGGTTCTCTCCCTTTCTTGCTTTTGGTTAACCCACTTTGACCTTTGATGAAATAAGGAATCATTTGGTTCCTATGGTTAGAGCATTTATTTTTATATTCTATTAACGCCCATTACTTTGTTCCCAGTTATAGCGTTGCAGATATTATTGCATGTCTCATGTCTCATGAGATTATTGATTGTAGAACTTTGCATAATAATAATATATTAGTGTTCTTCAAAAAGTTCTTGAAATGAAATTAGAAAATAACATTCTTTGGGGACCAAACATTTGGAAATTATGGAAAGTTTTTTCATAATATCCATTTCCATATAATTCTAATATCTCTTCATATTTGCGATCTATTGCATGTATATGTATACACATATATTGTGTATGTGTGTGTGTGTATACTTGACTTTCTCCTCAGTAGACTATCCATAGAACATATCTCACATAGTGTTGTGCGTACACATAACACAGCTTAACAGGCATTTGTCAACTGGGGCTCCGTATGCCTCCCTTCTCACTGATTTCAAATAGAAGTCTATAAATCCAAAGAAAGTCTTAGAATGTGAGAATCTGGGAAAGAGCACAGTCACTGACATCTAGAAGATTTAAATAAGTGCTCATAATTTTAATGGAAAAAGGGGATTCCACTGCTAGTAATAATCTGAGAGGTTCCTATTGAAGCAGTGACTATAAACCAGTAAAAGTGTATGAATATACTCTTATTTACAGATTAAGGATCCTCAGAAATCAAAGGATTTACAAACATGAAGAGAAAATTCAAAATTAATTTGTTATAATGCAGGCTTGTGGGGAGTGAATATTAATTATTATAACATTACAATCATAATATTAATCCTCACTTTTTAGTACTAACATTTAGCAGCATTTTATTTTATTGATAGTAAAGTGTCACTTTGCTGGGTGTCAATGATATCATACTCTTCCAAGAATGTCACTGCTATTTCTATTTTCCTCAGATTCCCTTCTGAGTTAACTATCCTAGGCTCATGTCATAAGACAATAGTATCCGTCACAGTTTTGAGATGATCCTTCTACAAACTTCATGCTTCACTTTTTTGGAGAGTCCTTCCATATACATGGCTTAAATAATACAGTTTTGCTTATAAGATTATCAGCAACTCAGAAGAATGTCACTGTACAGAAAACAAGGTGACAAGACACATAATCAAAATACTATTAAACTGACAGATACTGGAAGGTTCAATAAAGAAAAACCTGAAGCTTTGTTAGCTATCTCTTTTAGTTCTCAGTCTTTTAGATAGTCCTTATGAAAGCTGCAAACATTTTACCACTTTTTTTATATCCCAAAGATTGAAGTTGGTAATTAGTAGTTAAATATCATGTGAAAACAAAGCAACAAAATGTGTTTGGGAAATGAAAAAGAAACATAAGCAAACATATACATTTGAATTTCGTGAACTGGGAACTCTGGTGGTAGATTTTTGGTTTAGTTGTTAAGAGACTGCTTGTGATGCCTACATCTACTATGTGTACTTCCTAAGAAAAGTCCTTGATGCACTCTGACATTAGGATAGAATACAAAGTGTAACATGAAAACTGCTAAGTTTTCCTATGGCGGCTTTTACAGTTTTATTCTTGGCATGTATTCTAAGACATCACATCCTAACTTTCTGAGTTCTTGGTGTATTTCATCCTTGTAGTGTGGCATCCTTGCTTTTGCTTCTAGTATTTTGCAAACAACTTTCATCTTCTAGGAATGTTCTCTCTTCTTTTTCTTGCTAATTTTTGCTTTGCTTCCAGATATCAGTGTACCTGTAATTGAGAAAGCAGGTGAGAAATCCCATGGCTTTGTGTTTCTGAAATGCCAACTCTCTGATTCCAGGTCTGCTTCATTCTCAGCTGGAGTCCCACTGTCTGGCATGGGGCTTGTGAAAACAAGTTTGAGTTGAGTGAACATTTATCCTGTTTACAGATTTTCTCCTCTATTTTCACAGCTCTGTTGATATTCTCCTTTAGTGTTGTGAGGTCATTTGAACTCTAGGCTGTTGATCTTAAAGCAAAAGGTATCTTTATCCTTTCAGTGCCCAGTCTCCTCTCTGAACCCAAGATCATGACCTTTAATTCTCTTGAATGACAGGTGCAAGTTTAGTCAGCACTAGAACTAATCTTCTCAGCTCTGCTTTTCAGTGGAATAATGGGATATTTGTTTGACATAAAACATTTTAAATCTGCTAACCTAAAAACCCACTGAATTTTTTAATATGGAAAGTAAATATGGATATTAAGATGCTGAATATGCTTTTACGTCTTGGAATTCTTTGGAATTGTTATTATTTGCGTATGCAGACTTAGATCAATTAACAAAAGAGAAATGATTCATCCCCTTTAAATTTTTGCAACTGAACATGATTAAAAAATGTTGTAGAGGACATTCCATCTTTTTATCTTTTGTCATCAAATATGTTTTATGTGATTAACCACAAAAGTGGAGGTCAGGGGAGTAAAACTAGATTACTGTGAGGCATTTTAATGATTTAATTGCTGTATTTTATATTATTGCTGCCAGCTGAAAAGTTTTTCGGTGTATAAACTCTCAATGATCACAGATGTGTTCCAATCAAGAGTTTTTAATAAATGTGACAGTGTAACAAATATATTAATAAGTGAATAAAAGAGAAAAGATATTCTAGGATCTTTAATTTTTTTCATAGATTAACTTAACCATATTTAGAAATAATTATACAGCTTTCTCCCTTAAAGGTTTATTTCTCTTAATACAATACTATTGTAAATATGAAATAAAAATAAATAAAATTATGCTACTAGAAACCATTTAACCGTAGGGACATAAGATATTCTTAACTACTTCTTTCACTTTGGTAAAGATACATGATTCCAGAGTTAATAAAGAAATAAACAAGGTCATACTGATGACACTTCGCACAGATTTAAACAAATAACAGACGCCACTCATAATACTTTTATTTTTTTAAAGATTTTTATTTATTTTGTTTGGGAGTTAGAGTTACAGTGAGAGAGAGAGAGAGAGAGAGAGAGAGAGAGAGAGAGGTCTTCCTTCTGTTAATTCACTTTCCAAATGGCCGCAACGGCTGGAGCTGCACTGATCCGAAGCCAGGAGCTTCTTCTGGTCTCCCATGTGGGTGCAGGGGCCCAAACAGTTGGGTCATTTACTGCTTTCCCATGCCACAGCAGAGAGCTGGACTGGAAGTGGAGCAGTCGGGTCTAGAACCTATGTCCATATGTGATGCTGGTGCCGCAGGCAGAGGATTAACCTACTGTGCCATGGCGCCGGCCCCTCAAAATAGTTTAAGCATGAGATGATAGGGGTTATCCATTGGCTAAAGTTTTTTTTTTACCATAAAAAAAATGACACTGATATCCTTCTATCAGCAGTGCTAGTGTTCAGAAGTCTCTTGTTAGACAAATACTTTTCACCGTCTTCCTTGCTCTTTCACCCTGCTCCAGTCCTGTATCAGACTGTCATACTTTGCAAAATACCTTTACTGTCTCCTTTGTGTTTGCAAATAATTGGGATTTAGGAAATGATTACTTGAATTAATGAGCATGGCATTAATCTTCTTCATGAACAGTGGCATATGTATCAATAGACCAGCTTAGAAACTTGAGAGTTTATGTCTATAGTTGAGAAAGCAGCTTAATTGGCCACATGCTGATTAAGCCTGCACTCCTGCCTTTAGAGCCTATGGTTTAATGAGTCCACCAGCACCCATATGCTTCTGTAGACCTGAAGGCAATTTTTTTTCTTTCTATTGGAAAATGTTGGGAAGTGCTTATTTCCATAAGAAAATCTTTTCTCGGTAGGAAGATATATTGATTTTGTGTATTATAGAGTGAATTTGTGTCAGTGCTACCCTTTGCATAGTTACATGTAAGTCAGCTTTGACTTCTATAACAAGGTCAAACAGGGTGATTTAAACAAGAGACATTTATTTTATTATAATTTTGGAAGATAGAAGTCCAAGATCAAGATTCCAACAAACTTGGTTTCTCTAAAAATCCTGCTCCTGGCTTTTCAATGGCTTCCTTCTCACTGTATCCTCACCTGACCTCTTCTAAGCTGTATGTATAGGCCTGGAGTGCAATCTCTGCCATCTTCCTCTTATGGTGACAACAGCCCTGTCATATTGAGGCCACACTTTTATGACTTGAATGAACCTCTCTTAACTCTTATTGCCATGTACAGTTACACAGGGGAGCATTAGGATTTCAACATGTGGACTTTAGAGGGACATAGTCCAGTCTAAAATAAGTACTTGACTGGTGCATTTTCAATGGATGTCGCTCAGAGTTATTCGGACTGGAGGAGGATTGCCATTTTTGTTAGGTTTTATTTATTTATTTGAAAAGGAAAAAGAGAGAGAGAGAGAGAAAGAGAGAGAGAGAAGAGTGTGTGTGTGCACGCACAAGCAATATCTTCTTCGTGCTGGCTTCTTCTACAGTTGCCCATAATAACTGGGGGTAGACCAGGCTGAGGGTAGGACTTGGGAACTCTGGCTAACAAAAAATTAATATGGACTAAATTCACCAGCTAAAAGAGATGACTGATTATTATTAGTCAAAATAGACTTAAAATTTTTTAGAAAAAAGAACAACTTACAGTGGTAAAAGGTTCAATTTGCCACCAAGATATCCCATTTCTAAATGTGTATTCTCCTAATAAAATACATACAAGCATTCAAAAAAACTTGTAAACTGAATGTTACTGGAAGGAAAACAAATGGGGTGGCTGGTGCCGCAGCTCACTTTGCTAATCCTCTGCCTACAGCGCTGGCACCCGGGTTCTAGTCCTGGTTGGGGTGCTGGATTCTGTCCTGGTTGCTCCTCTTCCAGTCCAGCTCTCTGCTGTGGCCTGGTAAGGCAGTGGAGTATGGCCCAAGTGCTTGGGTCCTGCACCCACATGGGAGACCAGGGGGAAGCACCTGGGTCCTGGCTTCAGATCCTCGCAGTGCGCCAGCCATAGCGCCATTTGGGGGGTTAACTAACGGAAGGAAGACCTTTCTGTCTTTCTCTCTCATTGTCTAACTCTGCCTGTCAAAAAACAAACAAACAAAAAAATGGGGCAATATATCATCATGTTAAATAGGATTGTAATAGGTCAAGCAATAAAAAGCAGTTAATAAACACATGAAAGATTTGGGAATCAATTAACAAGCTTATAATGATTACAAATAAAATATTGTACCCCCAAATTAGAAACCAGCCATTCTCTTTAATCATTCATGGAAAAATTGGGAAAAGGTGATCATTTTCTGGTCCAGAAAACAAGTCACAGTATATTTCACAGCATTGTTATCAAACATTTACTTTCTTGATTTATAAGCAGTGCCTGATCAGCTCTGTTATGTTCATTCTCACTCAAACCAAAGCAACAATAATCTTGACAACTTTCAGGAGCACAGTTTGTCATCCTTTCAAAAATATGTGTTTTCTTTTATCATTTTATTTGAAAGAGAGGGAGGAAATAAAGGAGAAAAAGAGGGAGAGACAGAAGAAAAGAAAAAAAAAAGGAAAAAAAATTCTTTTCTGCTGATTCTGTCTACAAGTGCCCCAAACAGCTGGGGCTAGAGCAGGATGAAGCCAGGAACCAGGTGCTCTATCTGGATATGGGTGGCAGATACCTGCGTGGCAGGAACTCAGGTACTTAAGCCATCACTTGGTGTTTCTCAGGAGCGTATCTAGGGAGCTGCATTGGAAGTGAAGTAGCCAGGATATGGACCAGCACTCTGATATGGAATACAGGTTTCGTAAGGGGTGGTTAAATCTATTATGCCGTAAGGCCCATACAAATGTGTTTAATTTTAATCATGTTGTTAGCATACTTCTTTTTCTCCCTGGTATTCCATAAAATTTTTTGCATCTATACTCAAAAACAAATACTGATGCCTCTGATGCCAAACCATTCATTTAGTATAAGTTGAAATTTATTAAATGTTTTCTCATGAAGTATGGGTCACAAAACTGAAGAAGCAATATAGCATGAGGCAATTAATACAGAAACCTTATCTCAAGGCGTTTGGATTTTAGAAATTCACAATAACATAAAGTGTCATGTTGAAAGCAATTACCAAAGTAATTATCTTATTTTTGTCATTTCTCCTCTATTCTCTTTTTGTAAAATTTTATTTAAGTTATGCAAATTTCATGTATTACATATATACAGATTTAGGGACATAATGACACTTCTCCCCCTACCCTCTCCCACCCATGCTCCAAGTCTTCCTTCCTCCTCTTCCCTCACATTCTCACTCTTAATTTTTTACAAAGATCTATATTAAGTTTCCTTAATGATTTTATAGTTAACCCTACACTAAGTTAAAGAGTTCAACAAATAGTATAAAGAAAAATAAAAAGTGTTCCTCAACATAACAGACAAAGGCTTACTACATCTCAAAATGCCTATTTCATTCTAATGCATTACATTTCAGGTACTCTATTAGTTACCTCAAGTCAGGGAAAATATATGGTATCTGTCATTTGTCACTGGCTTATTTCACTAAGTGTAACTATTTCCAGTTGCATCCATCTGGTTGCAAAATACAGTATTTCATTTTATTTACAGTTGAGTAATACTCCATAGTGTGTGTATGTGAGTGTGTGTGTGTGTATCTCATAATTACTTTATCCAGTCAACGGTTGATGAACATCTGGGTTGATTGCATATCTTAGCTATTGTGCATTGTGCTGCAATGAACATGGGTGCACAGATACTCTTTGACATACTGATATCTTTATTTTGGGTAAATTCCCTTGAGTGGGATGGCTGGGTCATATGGTCGTCTATATTTAGATTTCTTAGCTATCTCTTTACTGTCTTCCACAGCAGCTGCACCAGTTTACATTCCCATCAGCAGTGGTGTAGGGTACTTTTTCTCCACATTCTTACCACCATTTGCTGTTTGTTGATTTCTGCATTAAAGCTATTTAACTAGAGTGAGCTGAAACCTCATTTTTTTTATTTGCATTTACTTGATGGCTAGTGAACCTGAGCATTTTTTCAAGTTTCTGTTGGCCATTTGAATTTTCTTTTGAAAAATTCCTGTTCAAGTCATTTGCCCATTTCTTAATTTTATTGTTTGTTTAGTTGTTGTTGGGTTTCTTGAACTAATTGTAGATTCTGAATGTTAACCCTTTATCAGTTGTGAAGTTTGCAATTATTTTCTCCCATTCTTTTAGTTGTCCTCTCATTTTGCTGAGTATTTCTTTTTCAGTGCAAAAGCATCTCAATTCGATGTAATCCCATTCGTCAATTTTGGTTTTGATTGCCTTTGCTTCTGGGGGCCTTTTCCAAGAAGTCTTTGCATATGCCAATGTCTTACAGAGTTTCCCCAATGTTCTCTAGTAATTTCGTGAAATTGTATGATAGATTTAGGTCTTTGTTCCATTTTGAGTGGGTTTTTGTGTAAGGTGTAAGGTATGGTTCTAGTTTCATATACTTCTGGTTATTGAGATCCAGCTTCCGCAGCACTATTTTTTTAAATATTTATTTATTTATATGTAAGGCAGAGAGAGACAGAGAGGTCTTCCATCTGATGATTCACTCCCGAATTGGCTGCAACAGCCAGCACAGTGAGGATCCGAAGCCAGGAGCCAGGAGCTTCTTCCAGGTCTCCCACATGGGTGCAGGGGCCCAAGGACTTGGGCCATCTTCTACTGCTTTGCCAGGCCACAGCAGAGAGCTTTATAGGAAGTAGAGCAGCCGGGTCTTGAAGCATCCCCCATATGGGATGCTGGTACTTCTGGCCAGGGCGTTAACCCACTGCACCACAGCACCCTCCCCCCCAGCACCATTTGTTAAAGAGCCTGTCCTTGCTCCAGAGATTAACTTTAGCTCCTTTGTCAAAGATAAATTGGTTGTAGATACATGAATTGATTTCTGGAGTTCGTATTTTGTTCCATTCCTCTTCAGAGTCTGCTTTTGTGCCAATATGAGCCTATGTTGATTATATAACTTTCCTGTAGTATGTCTCGAAATCAGGCACATGTGTTCCATTGGCTACATAAACATATATATTCTAGAAATATCTTTGCTTCCTGAGAATATACTTTGAAGTTATCTGACATATTAAAGAGATAGTGATTTAGCATCAAACTGTGACACTTATGTGAATTCACAGAATGAATTACATAAATCTTTCTTTGAGCAAAAAATATAATGGTTTTGTAAAATATTTTTTAAAAAGCCCTAAGAAGCTAACTACTTGGTGATTGTTGTTTCTAATTAGAGTGCTGACTCACTAAAACAAAACAAAACGCCCCCCAAAATGCTACCCAGCCCCTCCTCAAGGAAATGCAATATTAATTCTAACAAGTCCTTTAAAAGGATGAAGGGCACAGAGCTACCTGGGATTTGTGGACAAACAACACAGTTCAGATACACAAATAGTACTGATATCAGGGAGTCATAAAATGTGAAAATCTGGAATGAGAGAACCACAGCTGGTACAATAACATAGATGGCAGTTTAAACATTACAAAGGTGACAGTGAATTATTGGCCATATTGCAGTGTACATGAGAAAATGGGTATCCTAAAACATTTCCCACCATTTACTGAATGGTATATGTGGTACAGAACAACTCAGATTTGGGGCAATAACAAAATATATAAAATACAGCTTAAAATGTTTACTTCATCTAAACTAATGTCTGAGTCAAAGAAGAGATGTCCGCAGGACCCTAGATTTTAAGTACTATAGCTAGAAACTTTTTATATCTGTAAAGATTTGTGTACATGTAACATTTATCTTTCAAAAAGTTTACACACAGAAGGTGTGTAATGGGTCCAGAAGTAAAACTGCAGTTCGAGATGTCAACATCTCATATTGGAGTCTCTGGATTTGAGTCCTAGCCCCACTTCCAGTTCCGATTTTTTCCTAATATACACCTTAGGAGGCAGCAGAAATGGCTCAAGTAATCCAGTCCCTGCAACCGCTGGGTTGAGTTCTGACTGCAGGCTGTGTCTTGGCCCAGCAAGGGAGTGAGCAAGCAAGTGGAAGGTCTTTCTCTGTCTCTGTTTTCTGCCTTTCAAATAAATAACAAATTTTAAAAGAAAATAATTCATGTGGAAGAAAAGTAGATTTTCTCATAAGAAAGTCTCAGCCTCTTTTAGATTCCTGATCCCATTACGGGTTAGAGACTGGTATTTTATGACACTGGGAAATATGTAAGCTTTCAGGATGTGTCGGCTTTTTAGTATAAGTATATACCCATTAGAATGCACCAATGTCTAGATAGAAATCTTGTTATTATAAACATAAATAATACTAAGGTATGAAAAAGCCTGAAAGAAACATTAACCTGTGCAGAGTTTTGCTTATGTCAAAATAAGACATATAGTAGTAGTTTAAATACAAGATAACTTTAAAGTTAAATGCAGATTTATGGATGCAAAATTTTCAAACTCCAGCTAATATTGAGACAAATTTTGTTATTTAGCAGAACTTCTTTTCATAAAGAAATTACTGTTAATTATGCTTACATGTAAATGGTCCTGACTTTGTGAAGTGCATGTTAGCAACTTGGGTGCCATCATTTTGAATGCATGAGGTTGCCTGAATAAGGACAGTGCAGACAGGTGTTGTTGGTCTCAATTTCCTGGCTTATAGTTATGTTGTGATTCTCACTGTGTCCCTTGGGATATCATCTCTGCATAACGTTCAGTATCAGCCTCTGAGTCCTCACTACTTCATGGTGTCCTCATATCACTTCCTCAGCGTTAGCTGTTATCTCATCTGAAAAGAGTAAGGAGATGTCATGGAGAAAAGTGTACTAAGAGATTGACTTTCAAATTTTGGAGCATAAATAATTAGAACAACATTTCTTTTATCATACTTATGAATAGACAAACAACATACTGAGTATTTCTGTTAATATAGATCTTCCCAATCAGAGACATATAGATGGAGAAATATAGACACACTTTTTATTTTCAATTTAATTTCATTTAACCCTCCCAGTTGGTGGAAAAAATGGTTTTCAAAACTGTACATTCCATCTAAAACCATCTAACGTATATTTTTGAAGAAATAAAATATTAAGCTGCTAATATAATCAGCTTTTAGATGGAACAAATACAATCCAAAGCATGTTAATGTGATTTAATTTTAAATATATATATAAATATATAATCTATTAGTTGGTTTCCCAAAGGCTACAATAATAATAAGCTTTATATACTTGGTTTCAAAGGCTTTTTTCTTATTGTATTTGAAAATGGAATTCTTTTTAGCTGAAAACCTTTGATCTGTCTATCCAGTTTTTTTTCTAATTACAAAAGTAGCAAAAAAAGAAGCAATTTGTTTGTTGCAATCCCTGTGTGATTATCTTTCTCAAACATGTGGGCAGACCTAGGCAGTGTATACAAAGACTGATAAATGAGCCATTTATTTGATATGGTAATAATCAGATTTCTCTGAGGCCACCTATTGACTATTCCACATATGTATTAATCATTAAGCTTTGGCTGAGCCTCCAAGAGGTGACAAATTTGCTAAGCCTTTTCTAAAAAAAATTCTATTTCCTGCATTGTGTTAAAAATGAAATATTGATGAATTTTGAATCTTGGGTACTGCAAAAAGCCTCTGGATAAGTCACTGCACATTACCTTGCGTAGATCCAGAGAGATGATATTCATTTTAACTTAATCTTATAAAATGAATCAATTGTTGCCTTTTCAGTGCTTGCATTCTTATAATCTTCTATTTTAAAAGATGGCTTTAGAGATGGGAGGGGTGCGGGTGGGAGGGAAGTTATGGTGGGGGGGAAAGCCATTGCAATCCATAAACTGTAGTTTGGAAAATTATATTTACTAAATAAAAGTGTTTATAATAAAAAATAAATAAAATAAATTATGACAAAAAGTTGACTTCATTAGGTTCAGTCTTTATTTCTATATGGACAATAATATCGCTAAATAATATATCAACACTTACTATATCTATTAGTTACTGATTGCCCAAGTAGATTTTTTTGCAAGTCAGTTTCAGAAACTTAACTTTTAATAACAGGCTAATGATGTGTTTAAACAAATAAATCAGATGATGTAGTAGAGCTGGTTAAAAGATAAATAGGGGAGAATACAACCTGAGCCGTAAAGTGATGCCTTGGTAATGATCACTACCATGTAATTAGGCTGTAGGACATTTCACTCAAGGTTTTAGCAGATTTTTGAGGGGTCACTACAATTAAAAATGAGAATATATTGAAAATTGAATATTACAGATAACTTTTCTTCAGTCTCTAGGCATTTTGAAATAGTTAAGATTTATCTCCCTAGACACTGACGTGTTGTGTTTTATTGATGAAACAACTGATGCTTTCTGAAGAATTCAATAATGTGCTTCTCAGCTCTAGGTCTTTGCTCTAGGCCCACATTTTCATGTTCACAGACTCATTAATGCAAGTGGACAGGAAAACAAACAAAGTCCTGCAGGTACTATGTATGATGGTTTATAAAGATTAATAGGCTTTAATATCATACAAATGACTTTTGTCTTCTTTTCCTTTTGGGCTTCCTGATGCTAATAGAACTGAATATAGTATTAATTTCATAAAATAAAAATTAGATCACCCCTGTCACCACCCATAAACCCACAGCTACTGTGAACTATTTTATGAATATTTTCTGTGTTACATAGAATAGGTGAAATAAATCATAATGGATTATCAGAAATCCACGTACCAAAAGAAGAGTAATGGAATATTTATTTATTTATTTATTTGAAAGCTTGTGTGACAGGGAGTGGAGGAGAGGGCATGACAGAGGGGGTGGAGGTGGGAAGAGAGAGAGCTTTCACCCCATGTTTGTTTTCTTTCTTTCTTTCTTCCTTTCTTTCTGTCTGTCTTTTTCTTTTTTTTTTTTTTTTTTTTGATAGGCAGAGTTAGAGAGAGAGAGAGAAAGGGTCTTCCTTCCGTTGGTTCACATTCCAGTGGCTGCCGCGGCCGGCCCTGCGCCAATCCAAAGCCAGGAGCCAGGTGCTTCCTCCTGGTCTCCCATGCGTGTACAGGGCCCAAGCACTTGGGCCATCCTCCACTGCCTTCCTGGGCCATAGTAGAGAGCTGGAGTGGAAGAGGAGCAACCGAGACAGAACCAGCACCCCAACTGGGACTAGAACCCGGGGTGCCGGCGCTGCAGGCGGAGAATTAGCTTAGTAAGCTGTGGCGCCAGCCTCACCCCTGTTTTCACTTCCCAAATACCAGCCACATCCAGGGTTGGACCAGGCCAGAGCCAGGAGCCAGGAATTCCATATGGGTGGAAGGAACCTGAATACTTGGGCCATCATCTAGTGCCTGTGTAGATGGATTAGCGTAAATCTAGATCAGAAGTGGCGGAACCAGGATGGGAACTGGCATTGTGATATGGCACGTGAGCCTCCAAAGTGGTGTCCGAACCTGCTGTGCCACAAGGCACTCCCTGGCATGCATATTTTCTGAATGCAATCTGAGTATCCTAAGTTTCATTTCACAATGGTGTTGATTCCACAGAAGGGAAGCACAGTGACTTATAAACAGTGACAACTATTTGACAACTTTCCTATTGAGAGCTGTGGTCTATGTACCCTTCCTCTTAAACTTAACTGCCCTGTGATTTCTTTGGCAGAGAATACTGTGAGTGAGCCTAATCTAGACATAAGTGTAGCACTGGCAAGGACTTTTTCTTTCTGCCTCTATCAACTGGATCTCTTTGTTTTGAATAAGAAATCTAATATTCCGCTAACTGTTCCTGGAGAAGGAACAAGCGAGTTAGCAAAATCTAGCCTTCCAGGCCTCTGCCAAGTCAACAGGCAACTAAGAGAGACTGTTTCTCTATCCAGAGCTATCCGGTTACTGGCTGATTAACCGTGGGTGACAGCAGTCTACAACAAGTGGAATGGAAGAGTCACTCAGCAGAGACCTGTCCTCATTTTTATTTATTTTTTTTATTAACAAAACCCATCATAGTTGGTTCAGCATCACTGTCACCTGTAGAAAAGTGAAACTTACAATGGTATTTGATCTATTCCTGGGTCTGACTGGTAGGATTCCTAAGTAAAATGCATATTGTGTCATTTGGCTTTTTGCAGGTGCTCATGGTAAAATATGATAAGAAAGAGATTCATTAATGAATAATAAATCAGGTTTGAAAGAATTCAGAGAAAATACATGAGGTAGGATCTAACTATACTTTAAAAAAGTATCGCAAATGCCAGTATCTCTAAGAACAAAGTAATTTCCTGAAGAAACAAGCATTTTAAGATATTAAAAAGATTTTATACATATGATAGGAAAAAGAATGGCCAAACTATGATGGAAGGTTGGCTGTGGGTATTTATAAAGAATTTTTAAAAACTGAAAATATAATTTGAGAGACAGAGGAAAGAGGAAAATGGAGTAGAGGGAGAGAGAGGGAGGGGGAAGGAGAGAGATAGGGAGACAGAGGAAAGATGAAAGAGGAAAACAGAGAGAGAGAAAAATAAACACTCTCATCTATAGGTTCACTCCCCAAATGTCTACATGGTCAGGATTCAGCAGAGACTGAAGCCATGGAACTTGAATGCAATTCAGGTAGGTGGCAGGTGGTAGAGACCCAATGCTCTGAGCCATCCCCGCTGTCTGCCAGGATATGATTAGCAGGTAGATAGAGTTCAGAACAAGAGATGGATACTGAACCCACACGATGATTAAGGTGACACAACCAACCCTATCTGCAAATGTTCTACAACTGTAGAGCTGAATGGGTGTGTCAATGACCATGGCCTTTCAAGAAATACTCTGAAATATTCTGAAGCTAGAAAATAAACCTTTTTTATTTTTTAAAATTTTATTTAAGATATACAAAGTTCATGTATTTCATATATACAGATTTTGGAACATAATAATACTTCACCCCCCCACCCTCCTTCCTGCCCATGCTCCCACCCTTCTTTCTTCTCCCTCTCCTATTTCCACTGTGAACTTTTACAAAGATCTACTTAAGTTACATTATATTCATAAGGTTAACCCTACACTAAGTAAAGATTTCAACAAATAGTATTAATAAAATACAAAAAGAAAACAAAACACAAAATAACAAAGAAACAGTGTTCCTCAACAGTTGAGACAAGGGCTGTAAAACCCATCTAATCACAAAATGTCCATTTCACTCCAATGCATTGTATTTTAGGTGCTCTATTAGTTACCATATATCAAGGAAAACATATAGTATCTGTCTTCTTGAGACTGCCTTATTTCACTAAGTAAAATGGTTTGCAGTTGCATCCATTTTGCTGTAAAAGACAAGATTTTATTTTTTTCAACCACTGAGTAGTATTCCATAGTGTATCTATGCACCATGATTTCTTTACCCAGTATTCAGTTCATGGACATCTGGGTTGATTCCATATCTTAGCTGTTGTGAGAGCTGAAGTGAGCAGGAACAGAACTTTTTCATATACTGATTTCATTTTGTTTGGGTAAATTCCCAAGAGTGGGATTGCTGGGTCACGTGGTGGATCTATTTTCTGCTTTCTGAGGTATTGTCATACTATTTTCCACAATGGCTGTACCAATTTACATCCCCACCAACATTAGATTAGGGTATCTTTTTCCACTCATCATGTTCATCTCTGATTTTATTGATTTGGGTTTCCTCCCCCTTCCTCCTGCTCCCCCCTTCTCTCTCTGTCTCCCTGTTTCTCTTTCTCTCTTTCTCTCTCTGTCTCTTTTTTGTTGGGCCAATGGTATGATAATTTTGTTTATTTTTTTCAAAAAAACAGCTCTTTATTTCACTGATCATTTGTATTGTTTTTTTTTTTTCCAATTTTGTTCTCTAGTATTTCTTTCCTTGTACTAATTGGATTTGTTGCTGTTTTTCTAGGTCCTTGAAATGCATTGCTAGCTCATTTATTTGGTGTCTTTCCAATTTCTTTATGTAGGTACCAAATGACATAACTTCTTTCTAAACACTGTTTTTGCTGTATCCCATAAGTTTTGATTAGTTATATCGTTATCTTCTTTCATTTCCAGAAATTTTTTATTTTCTTTTGATTTCCTCTATGACCCATTGTTCATTCAAAATCATGCTATTCAGTCTCCTTGAATTTGCATATGACTTAGAGATTCGTGGGTTGTTAATTTCCACCTTCATCCCATTGTGGTCAGAAAGATATATGGTATGATTTTGATTTTTTTTGAATTTGTTGAGACTTCATTTATGGTTTAGTGTATGATCTATCCTAGAGAAACTTCCATTTACTGATGAAGAGAATGTGTATATATCAGGTCCATTTGGTCCACAGTTTAGATTAGTTCTGTTGTTTCTTTGTTGATTTTCTGTCTAGTCAATATGTCTGTTGATGAAATTAAAGTGTTTATGTCCCTCATTATTACTGTATTGGAATCTATGCCTCCCTTTAGATCCATTAACATTTGTTTGAAATAGGCACCCTGTAATTGGGTGCACATTCATTTTTTGTATTCACATCTGTTGAATTAATCCCTTAATCATTCATTACATAGTGCCCTTGTTTGTCTCCTTTAACAGTTTCTGTGTTTAAGTCTGTTTTGTCTGATGTTAGGATGGCTGTACCTGCTTGTTTCTGCTTTCCCTTAGTGTGGGCAAACTTTTTACAAACTTTCACTTTCAGTCTGTGTTCATCTTCATTGGTAAGATGTGTTTCCTGTAAGCAGCAAATAGATGGGTTTTGTTTTTTAACCCATTGTGCTAGCCTGTATCTTTAAATTGGAGAGCTCAGGCCATTTATATTCAAGGTTAATATTGATAAGTAAGAATCTGCCCCTACAATTTTTCCTTAAATATTCCATTGTTTGCTTTGGATTTTCTTTGTACTTTTATTGGATTTTCTGCCTTCAAATCCCTTCATAATGATGACTGTCTTCCTGTACTTCTGTGTGTGGCACATCCTTAAGCATCTTTTATAAGGCTGGATGAGTGGTGAACAATTCTTTCAATTTCTGTTTGCTGTTGAAGGTCTTTATTTCACATTCATTAATAAAGGAGAGTTTTGCAGGGTACAGTATGCTAGGTTGACAGGTTTTTTTTTTTCTCTTGAAACCTGGATTTTGTCTGAGGATTCTCTTGCAACCTTGATATTTCTGATGAGAAGTCAGCTGTGAGTTTCATTGGAGATCCTGTGAAAGTGATCTGCATTTCTCTCATGCATATTTATGATCTTTTCTTTATGTTTTACTGTTGAAAGTTTGACTACAATGTGTCATGGTGAAGATTTTTTTCTTGTCATGTCTTTAAGGAGTCTATATACATCTTGTGTTTGGACATGTCTTTCTCCAAATCAGAGAAGCTTTTTGTGATTATTTCATTATATAGGCTTTGTAATCCATTCTTTTTCATGCCTTCAAGAACACCTAAGACCCATATGTTGTATCATTTTATAGTATCACATAAATCTCCAACTCTCTTTATAAGTTTTTCTAATTTCTTCTTTTTGTTTTTTTTTCTTTCTTCTATATTTCCAAAGATTTGTCTTCTGGCTCAGATATTCTTCTTTCTTCTTCCTCTCCAAGTCTGTTATTAAGAATCTTTATTGTATTTTTACTTGCATATTGAATTCTTCATTTCTAATATTTCAGTTTGATTTCTCTTCAAAATTTCAATCTCATGGGACAATTTTCCATCTACCTCATCTATGGATTTCTTTAACTCATGAATTTGCTTCTCATTGTTCTAATTGCTTCTGAGTAATCCTGTGATCCTTCTTTTGAAATCCTTTGCAGGCATTTCATCAATTTCTTCATATTCACATTCTAATATTGAAGTGGATTTTTGTTCCTTTGTTGGAGTCATGTTTTCTTTCTTGTTCTTATTTCTTAGATTTCTGCATTTATATTTAGTCATTTGTGGCAATACTTGTTGCTTTTCTGCCCTGATGCCTCTGTAACTTAGTTGGGTGTCTGCTCTTTCATTGAATACACAGAGGTGTGTTCTGGGTATGTCCAGGGAGCTCTGGTCAGTGCTACAGGGTTGGGCAAGTATTCAGGGTAGTAGATCTGCTCTTTTTAGCAGGAAGAAGAGTATGCAAAAAACACATCCTTACCTCCGTTCTTCTGAGATGAACAGTGCCCTGGTGTTAGCACACAGTGGGTGCAGTACTCATCCATGCTGCTGCATGATCCTCACAAAAAACCTGTGCAGTTCTCATTGTGAGCACAGTTCCTGTTGCAATTACCCACCCAAAGCAATCAGGAAGCTCTGCACCTGTAGAGCCATTCATAACCATTACCCAGAGACCCACCATGCCCTGCACCCTCTTGTGGAGTCAGAGTTCTCACAGTCTCAGCATACAAGGCTCCTGTAGTCACTGGGAGCAGAGGAACCACTCGGCTCCATTAAGCTGTTCCAGCCACAGAAAGGTAGAGACATTCCCAGAGCCAGCCAATGTGGTTTCAGCTCTCGAGCCTGTGATCTGTTGACAGGCTGCAGGTGCCTCCCAGCCAGATTAAGTCACTGGGGAAATGCAGATGTTTCCCTCTGCTAGAGTCTCTGGATCACACATATACATAAAATCCACTGGCTGAATGTTGCCTTCTCTCTGCTGGTTGATGGGTGCATGCACCTGAGCCCCTGTCACTGACACTGCAGACAAAATAAAGTCTTGTCCCAGGGCTCCAGGCCATATGATACCATGCTCTCCCTCCAGCTGTATCATCAGTGCAATGACTGCTGTAGTCTGAACTCACCTCACTCTTCAAAGCTGGCACATTCTCTGACACTCGGCTGCTAGTGTCTTGTGTTGTGTCCATGCTTGTGCACATGACCCCACCTTCCACAGTGCTCCATGGCATTTCTCTCCCTTCCCTATAATTTCCACTGTGGTTTTCTCTCAAACTCTACCTTGAAAATGCACTCCTTCCTTCCTTCCTTCCTTCCTTCCTTCCTTCCTTCCTTCCTTCCTTCCTTCCTTCCTTCCTTCCTCCCTCCCTCCCTCCCTCCCTCCCTCCCTCCCTCCCCCCCCCCTCTCTCTTTCTCTCTCTCTTTCTTATTTAATTTTTTTGACAGGCAGAGTGGACAGTGAAACAAGAGAGAGACAGAGAGAAAGGTCTTCCTTTTGCCATTGGTTCACCCTCCAATGGCCCCTGCGCACTGTGCTGATCCGAAGGCAGGAGCCAGGTGCTTCTCCTGGTCTCCCATGTGGGTGCAGGGCCCAAGGACCTGGGCCATTCTCCGCTTGACTCCTGGGCCACAGCAGAGGGCTGGCCTGGAAGAGGGCCAACCGGGACAGAATCCGGTGCTCCGACCAGGACTAGAACCCAGGGTGCCTATGCCACAGGTGGAGGATTAGCCTATTGAGCCGCTGCAGCAGCCATCTTTTTTTCTTTCTTCCTCTCCTCTCCTCTCCTCTCCTCTCCTCTCCTCTCCTCTCCTCTCCTCTCCTCTCCTCTCTTCTCCTCTCCTCCTTTCCTCCTCTCCTCCTCTCCTTCTATCTTCCCTCCTTCCTCCCTCCCTCCCTCCCTCTCTTTCTCCCTCCCTCCCTCCCTCCCTCCCTCCCTCCCTTCCTTCCTTCCTTCCTTCCTTCCTTCCTTCCTTCCTTCCTCTCCTCCTTTTCTTTCTTCTGTCTTTATTTTACTATTTACCCCTAGCCTAGAGCAGTATGTGCTTTCCTATTCTGACATCTTGGAATCCTCCCAAAAGCAAACCTTCCTAAATAGCAAGAGTGTGCTTCCTATCGTCTCTGTGAAATAATAGAGTTTCCAGGAGGCTAAAGGATATGGTTTAATTCTATATCACCAGTCAATATAGAAAATCATGGTCTTGAGAGTTGTTTTTTTAAAATATGTATTTATTTATTTGAGCGGCAAAGTTACATGCAAAGAGAAGGAGAGACAGAGACAAAAGTCTTCCATCCACTGGTTCACTCCTCAAATGCCCACAACATCTGGGACTGGGCCAATCCGAAGCCAGGAGCCAGGAGTTTCTTCTGGATCTACCAGATGGGTTCAGAAGCCCAAGCACTTGAGCCATCTTGCACTGTTTTCCCAGGCCATAGCAGAGAGCTGGGTCAGAAGAGGAGCAGTGGGGATATGAACCAATACCCATATGGGATGCCGGCACTGCAGGTGGAAGCTTAGCCTACTGCACCATAGTGCTGGCCCCAAGAATTCTTGCTCATAATTAAGGCATTTTTCTAAGTATTAAACTCACATCTTATTCACAAGAAAACCACAATAATTTTAGCTTAATGATATCAATACAAGCATCATTGGTTGCAACTAAAATAGGGACAATAATAATATAAAGAAGTCTTTGAATTTTATAATTTGGTCACAAGGTGGGCCAAGACTTGACAATGTAACTGACTTGCTAGGTCCTAAAACACTTTTGTATTCCCAGTTTGTTCCAGCAAAATAACTTCTAAATGAACTTTGCTTTTTTTTATGAAAAGATGTCAGAAACAGCATAATCTCTCTGTTACAGTCAAATGCGCAGTTACCTGTGAAAAAAAGGATGAAGGAGGAAGTAGAGAAACACTTTCATAAAGCCAAACAGGTTTCTAATAAATAGAACAGTGACATTTGTCAAGCTAGATGGCAGAATGGTTCTTCAGGCAGATGTTCATACAACTGTCTTGTGCCTGTTTCCCATTGTTTGTTACTTGTGCTGAAGACAAGTATCTTCCTGCTTTAATTCTCTTATCTTCAACTTGAGAAAATATGTACGAACAGGTCTGCACCAGGAACCTCATTCGGATATTGGGGGCCTGGGATTGTAACGCCATGATGGAATGTGACTATGAGAGCATTGAGAGGGAGGTTTCTCAAATGAGAAAAATGTAAATAACTTGTCAGGAAAGGCATTATTGTTTCGATGAATAAAAATGCTAGTTTTTTTTCCATTCTTTCATTAAGATGCTGAGTCTGTTCCTCTTCACATTATATTTGAGTTGGACTGAGAGTTCTTTGGTGCAAGTGCTGTTATGTCTTTAAAAGGCTGGAAGCTTTCACATTATTTATAAAAGCCCAGGGATATTATGCAAGAAGTCCAATACCCTGTTGTCTAATTCTGTAGAAATACTCTGAGATAACTATTAGAAAGGAGAGAACGAGGAGGAGAGAGAATCCAGCCTAGTTGCCAACCCATTTACATCAGACTCCTCAAGTGAAAATATTATTGGCTCCTCTAGAGCATCCTAACCACCAACCTGCTGTTGTCAGTACGTAGCAGTAACCATTGCTGTGCAGAGCAGAAGGATCACCCAGGTGAGCCTGCGAGCACACACGCGGGATCCATTGGCTAGGAGTGTCACCAAGTAATCAGGCTCAGGTGAGCATTACTCAGAGGGAAGTGCTATTTACTTGTGATAAGTAAAGCTGATAGTGGGAATATATAGTTCCCTAAAGAAACTGCCTCCCAGGGCAGCCATTTTTCCAAGGCTTTTATCAGTGTTAGGGAGTGTTCAAGATGTTCTTGTGTGTTCCAACAGTGTGATTCAGGTTAGTAGTTGGCAGCTTGTTATGGTGGTCTGAGCCCTCAGAAAACAATGTGGCTGAGTAAGCCTTCCAGGGACGTCCTCTGAAAAAACAGTGCTGGACAGTGTACTGATTGATTCTCTGCCCCCTTTCCTGTGTGCCTCTGTTGCCTATACCCACACTCTTAGTGAAAAGCCTACCCCCAATTTAATGACCCTCTAATTTGCTATCTACTATAAAGGAGTGCCTTAAATCATTAGGCTACTGGATGGTTTGTTAGAAAGCAACATAGTATAAAAAAAAACTAATTTGTTTTTGCAGTAAGTAATAGAGGAAAAAGTTTTTTTTTAATTTATTTATTTTAAAGTTAGAGTTACACAGAGAGAGGGAGAAGGAGAGAGAGAGGGAGAGGGAGAGAGAGAGGGAGGGAGGGAGGGAGAAAGAAAGAGAGAGAGAGAGAGGCCTTCCATCCACTGGTTCACTCCCCAATTGGCTGCAATGGCTGGAGCTGCGCCAATCCAAAGCTAGGAGCCAGGAGCTTTTTTCAGGTCTCCCATGTGGGTGCAGGGGCCTGAGGACTTGGGCAATCTTGTGCTGCTTTCTCAGGCCATAGCAGAGAGCTGGATTGGAAGTGGAGCAGCCAGGACTCAAACCAGCGCCCATATTGGATGCCGGCACTTCAGGCCAGGGCTTTAACCCGCTGCACCACAGTGCTGGCCCCAGGAAAAAGTTTTAAGATCTTAGCAAAAATCAAACTAGCAAAAAACTTATAATAAGGTTTCATAATACAAGTAGGAGCAAACAAAAGACAAAAAGCAATCAAATAAACAAATCACAGTTTCCACTACGAAAACATCCAAAAAGACATTTTAAAAGGCTGTTTGAAAACAACATGCTTTAAAAGTTACACTTTTCCAAGCACATGCCTACCCATAAACAAATCATGTAAGAAAATAATGCCCACTTATAATAGCAGAATCAAATGTAAAATACAGAAGAATACATTTATGAAAAAATTGTTTCGTGTTGTGGTGGAAGAAAGGGCCATGCCAAGTGCACTGCCCGCATTGCAGAACACACACAGGAACTTGATTTGTGCATCCCCGTCCCTGACAACAGAGTCAGGGATGGCAGATCTTTACTTCCTGCCTTTCAGGTGCTTTCGTGATGGGGAAGGTGGTGCTAGGACAAAGAATGAAATTGACAAAAGACACGTCCATAAGAAAAGAGCTCACTGAGGTACTTAATGCAAACTTTATGTGTCATGGGGTCCTCATTGGAAACTGAGATTGAAAGATATAATTAGAGTTGAACCTTCACATACTGAATTTAACAAGTAAGAGTAAATTCTGAAAAGCAGCTACATCACATGAGAGAGAGCAAGAATGTAACTGTTTTAACACACGTTCTCACAGACTCAGTTGCTTGTCTGTGATGATAAAAATGCGGTTTTCTTTCTTGTAAAAGAAAAGCGGCCTCCTCCTGCAGTTTCATCTCATGTTTAAAAAAAAGTGATGAAGATCAAAGTCATCTTTTTTACGTGTGCTGCTGCTGTTTTTTTTTTTTCTGAAAATCCTATGCCATTTTGAGGTGGTACCCTCTTAGCTGCTTCAACCATATGGTACAAAAGCCTGAAATATTTCCTATCTGGTATTTTCCAGATAGGAAAAGGTATTTATCTCTGCTATAGAGGAATCTATTACATGAACTTAATCATAGTTGTTGTTCTAAAGTTAATGGGAAGTTTGTTTTCTCCAGTATTTGACTGTCATATTACTATCATGTTTTATTAGCATTCTTCATGTCTTCTATAGACTGTATACAGTTCTGTAGGAATTCTTCTCTGCTGAGAGATGGCAGTCAAATAATCTCCTGAAGTGGGTGTGTATATGGATATGTGCCCTCAGACTATCCCAGACAGTTCCAGTTACTCTATATCCCAGTCAATAATAGGACTTTTAGTTTCCATTAATTATAGACATTCTGATAGATAGGACTATAATTGTATCTAATTGCTTATCTTCCCCTTGTAGATTTTGTACTGTATCTATAGCCATGTAATACAAAACAAATACTAAAATTAAACACATTTTATGGAAACAGCTCTACATCCTACGCTGACTGTAAAGTGGATGATTATGGTACATTTCCAAAAAAAACTACGGTAGCAACTTCCAGAGTATTTTTTATCTGATCGTTAATGTAGTGTGATGCTCACCTCCTGTCCTTAGAATACATGGAAAGGGATGCAAAAAAGTCAATTTCATTATCACTGATTTTGATTTAAAAATTGTGTTTATTTGCAAGGGAGTCAAAGAACCTTGAGTTGGCATCAAAACTATCAATATTCAGCTTTTGCTTGTATTTTTCCAAGCCTTTATTATTTCCTTCTTTATATACTAAAATGTAACACCTTTAGAATACGTGTTGTTCCATGTGGTGAATTACTTCTAAAGTTATTCTAAAGTTATTTCTGAAGTTTTTTGCAATAACAAGATACTGTATGACAATCCCCAGCCATCTTCCAGAAACCAAACAACAAAACTGAGGCTTTGAAAAGACTGCACAATAGCAGGATGTGGACCAGAGAATGGTACAAATGAGTTCGAGAAAACATGGCTTCCAGATTAACTGCTACAGACCTTTACCCTCATTATACTCGCAATGTAATGCATTAGATCAACACATAAGAGTTCTCCTCATAAAACTGCCATGACAACACATTGAACAAAACCTACAAGAAAAGGGAGTAGATTCCTGGTTCCTAGGAAATATATGCCTATTTCCATAAAAACAGAATAAATATTCTGCACAAATATTGTATGTATTTACCAAATCCTATAAAATAAGAAGCAAAACAACCAGAGGTCTTCTCTATCCATACAGTTGCCTGCTCTCTGTCCCTTCTGTAGTAAATTATCATGCTTCCACTTTTCTAGCTCATGCAACTGAAACAGGGTTTACTAGAGACTTATGCAGGAGCATGAGGGAGACAATGCAGACACAGAGGTGCACCAGTTGGCTCCACAACAGTAACTGGACAGGGGATTTTATGGGTTTGGGAGATTTGGATGGACATGGCCTCTTCATCTCTCCCACATCCCCTTTTGTACAAAGAACTCACTTTACAGCCAGCTAGGTGCACTGTGCAAATGCTGTGGCTTCTTTTACACATGATTCACTCAGAACTACTGCACTGCTGATCACTGCTGCAACCCCGGGATTGTTGTAAGTCTGTGCTGCTGGGATTTTCTGCAGATGGGTCAGGTTAGGAACCACCAGAACAAGCCAGTAAGGGTTCTTCTGCTGGGCATGGACACTCCTTGCTGCTGGTTTAGTTTGGAATTGGAGATAGATAAAGAGGTCAGAAGATAAACAAGTCAGGTTCCGTGAGGTGGTTGGCTTATTTGAGTGAATCTTCTTTCTATCCTATTTCAGTTTCACAAATAAATTAAATTTTGTATAATAAATAAATTTTAATATGTAAATCTAAAAATGGCAGTTAAACATATCAAGCCCAAATAATATACCTAAAATATAAATATCTCTTGTAAAACTTTAAAAATTGATCTTGACAGCTCGATAATTTAATGAATGTAGAATAATAGGCACATTGTTCTCAGTGTAATCATGCATTCAGGGAAATAAATAACAGCCTTCATTATTGTGAAGATTGTAAGTTGGATTTTACTGTTGTTACAAGTAGCAATTTGATAATAACAATGGTGTAATTATGATACACTTTATTTAAAGTCAGATAGTAACAGTAAGTGAAAGTACCTGTATCAAGTTGGGGAGGTAATTTATATCCGATATGTCAGTATCTTACTCTTTTAATTATGTGAGAATATGATTTTAAAAATGCCTATTTTATTTGGCAATTAAGGAGGAATGAAGCATTGCAACTTGACAGAACATAAAAACATTGCTTCCATGGAAAGCATCAGAAAAGGTGTCACCTAGTATATGATTCAGTTTAGGTGCCTATGTGGAATAGGGAAATCTATAGACACAAAATTGTATCCCTGCTCCTAGGGCTGGGGGTTGTAGGGTTGTGCTGAAGGGGACAGTGTTTCTATAGAGGAAGAGCAAATGCACACATTGTGTGTGGTGGTGGTTGCCCAACTCTGTTAATGCCGTACAACCCCCAGAATGGTTGACTTAAGTGGTATATGATTTATACCCCAATAAATATGTTCCAGCTTTTTTACAAATATGTATTAAACATCTACTACATAATATGTACTCTCTAAGTTAGGATATTCTAAAATAAGAAAGATGTGGTCATTTAGTCTTAGAAATTTTATGATCTAATAGGGTGTGTGAAAAACTTACACACCCTTTTTGTTTTCTACTGTTCAAAATTGTTTTAGGCATTTTCATGTTCTTAATATGATTGAGTTGTTAATCGTCTAGGTGTTGATAAAATCTAAGGATGCCGTATAATCTGTTGTAAGGAACGTTCATATCTGCATTCCTCTCAATATGAAATTCTTTGGAGTTTAAGGACCTGTTGGGGAAAAGATTTATAAAAACAATCTGTATATACATATTCCCAATTAATATGAAAATGCATTCATGAACCAAAAGTACTAATCCAATATACTTAGTCATATAAAACCTGACATAGGGAGCTGGCATTTAGTCTAGCCCTTTAAATACCCATGTTCCATTCCTGGATCCAGCTTCTAACACTAGCCTTTTATTAATGCAGATCCATAGAGGCCATGGTGGTATCTCAACTACTTGGGTTCTTGCCATTCATGTGAGAGACCTATGTTGATTTTCAATGCAGGCATCTGTGGAGTGAACCTGTAGATAGGATTCTCTCTCTCTCTCCTTCCCTCTCTCCCTCCCTCTTCCCCTCTTTTCTCTACCTCTTCCTCTCTCCCTCCCCCCCTTTTCTTCTCCCTCTCCCCCTTTCTCCTTGCCTCCTTCCCTCCCTCTCTCCCTCTCTCTCTGTTGCTCTCCAAATCTCTCTGCTTTTCAAATAAATTAAATATATTTTTAAATGCAGCTCTTTGATGCATTTGTATTTACTCAGGAGTGCGGTTCGGCAGTGGGGATTTGTTCTGTTCTCAATGACTACGCATAATAACTTCCCTTAATGCAGTTTGCTTTCTGTTGTGGAAGACAGCAATGAAGTCAGATAAGTTTCTGAATCTTGTCACTGTACTAGAAAATCAGAATTGAAAGAACTGAGAAATGGAGTTAACCATTTTGACAAAGTGTTCAGGAAAAGACAGGCCTCCCTGAGAAGGAACTTTATGGAAGGGACCCACCTTTACCTGTACATGTCTATTCAGAGATTGATTACAGAGATCTGTAATTGTGGGCACTGGACACACTATAAGTGAGTAATTCTGAGACAGGTGAGACTCGTCTGACTTCTGATACTCTTGTGTTGCTGTAGGAGGGAAGGCAGCCAGTGAGGAGAAGCTGAGGTCAGGGAAGCCTGTCTTTGGAAGGGTGGCTTGGATTTGCTACCAAGTAGTACAGAGCTTGAAAATCTCTGTGTCTATTGCTGTCTGGCCAAGGACTTTCTAATTTTGTATATTGCCCAACTTCTCTTTTGCTTATGCCTTCTTTTATTTAAAAAAAATTGTTTATTTGAAAGTCAAAATTACACAATGTGGTTAGGTGGGTGGAGATGGAGAGAGAGAGAGACAGAGAGAGATGTTTCATTTGCTGGTCCACTTCCCCAAATGATTGCAGTGGCTAGGCTGGGCCAAGCCAAAGCCAGGAGTTCAGGATCTCCCACACAGGTGGCAGGGATTGCCAAAGTACCGAAGGATGCACTTGAATTCTAGGATGCCAGATCCAACCTAGTCCACTGAGAGGAGTCTCACAGAGACATGGTCCACTCCTTCTGCTGTCCTAGTCCACTGATAGGGGTCTCACAGAGACATGGTCCACTCTTTCTGCTGTCTGTCTTTACTTACTAGGTCTCTAAGTCACCAAAAGTCTTTTCAACCACAGGTAACTCCCCATACACTCCCAGGGACTCACCCTTGAAAACAGGAAATCCTTAAGCGAGGTGTTCTAAACAAGAAGTTTATTGTCTTCTGCAACACGACCTGGCTACAGCATAAGCTGGAGGATGGAGAAACCTGGCCACCTTAACTTTGATACTGTATTACATCCTGACCTCTTTGTTAAGGGAAGACAAAAATGGTCAGCCATTCCTTATATCCAGGCCTTCATGGCACTGTTTCAAAATGATATCCATACCCTACTATATACATGACACTCAGAAGAGCAGCAGATGGGCATGATGGAAGATCCAGAGTTTAGTGATCCTTCGCCATCCAAGGCTCAACCAACTTGAGTTCAGCCTGTCCCAGCCCTGGCCTACTGGGAGATGCCTGGTGTCCCCTCATGGGTCCTGATTCTCTTGCACTTCCTTTTAATTTATGGCCTCCGTTGTATAATCTGACATGATCTCCTCTACTAGAGGATGGACTGGTCAGAATCACTCACAGTGGAGCCAGCTACTATCTAGTGACAAGTAAACACATCGAGTGCTATCATGTCATATAAAGGAATCGACCTGAATCTTGTTGGATGCAGCTCTCTTTTGAGCATGCCCACATTTCTTCCTAATTGAGTAATTTTGCTTTGCATGGAAATAAATCTTACTTCCCTGCTTTTACCTACATCTTATCACTGAATTCCTTCTTGTGTTGAAGACAAGAGCCTAGACCCAGCTTCCATGCAACAAACCTTTTATTTCCCATTTCCTGCCCTCCTTTTCTACCTCCTTCTCTCTTGGTCTCTGTGTGCTTCTCTTTCTTTCTGTCTCTCTCCATATTTTTGCGATGTCATATTTTGTTACATCATTTGAGGTAAGATACCACATTGCTCTCAACCATGAGCATTCAAAACACCTTATTACCTAAGTATAGCGAGAGTTCACATGGCTTCTTACCAACACACTGGGTAGACATCTCAAAATTCAGTTTTGTTATTTATAATTTAAAAGTCATACTTCCTTATTTTTCCATACTCAGTTGCGACCTTTTTTGTCATTTTCTTAGTATGTTAGATTCTGAAAGCAGCTTACCATCCAAACGATTTACAGCCGTCTAGACGAGCAGTTCTTGATCTGACAGCTTTGTTGTATATTATGCCTATTTATTTGCAAAGAGGCATGAGTGGTTCATTATCCATGAAATCATAATAAAAGTATATTTACAACATGTCACGCTATACCTCATACTGAGGTATTCACTCCCAGAAAAAGTATTATATTCTATGTTTCTTCCCATTAGAGTCTTATGACCTAAAACAATTCTTTAAGCCATAAGGGAGAACTAAGCTCAAAACTTTATATGAAAGTTGTGTACTCCATAAAACACAGTGACACCAAAAAAATGCCAAACTCTCAACCCTCAGCCTAGAAGAGACTCAGGCTGTGCATAACCTGAAGGTGATTTCTTGGGAGGGCCAGAGTTGTTAGTGGGTTACAAATTGTGGTTGATTTGATTAAGGAAGCTCCACTTTCCATGAAAGTAAATTTGATTGATTGAAAATGTCTTGTCCACCAAGATTAAGTTATTCATATCTAAATATCTACCATTAGTGAATATTGCCTTGCAGATGTGAATATAAACTTGATTGCTTAGGTGGGCCCTAGATGTGCCAGTTTGTGTTCTCACAGAGGAACCAACAGGAGATTATTTTAAAGTTTCATTTATTTGAAAGGCAGAGAGTTTGGGCAAGTTACAGACAAAGAGACAGAGATAAAGATAGGGAGAGATCTTCCATCCACTGATTCATTCCCCCCAAAAGCAGGGAGGGTTGGACCAGGCCAAAGTGAGGATTCTAGGAATCAGTTCATGAGCCCCCTGTAGGTGGAGGGGATCCAGGTAATTGAGCCATCACCTGTTGCTCCCCAGGGTATGCATTAGCAAGAAGTTGGAATCTGAGAGGACCTGGGACACAGCCTAGTTCCTCATGTATGGAATATGTGTGTCTCAAGTGGAATTTAATCACTGAGCCAAATGAACACTTTGAGAGATTTTTTTAATTGTGTATATTTATTGTGTACAATCTAGTGTGTTGATATACATATAAATTGTGAAATGATTACTGCAGTCAAGCCAATTAACATATCAAGTCACATAGTTACTTTGCAGTGTGTCTGCTGAGTCACACAATCTTATTAACTATAGCTCCAATCCTACATATTTTATTTTCTCAACTTTAAGTCTTACATCACTATACTATTGTACCTTTGACCTGCATATTCCCATTCATCCTGAAAACTGACACAGCACTCTCTTTTTCTGTACTTTCTGGTAATGTCACATTGAAGAGAGAAGAAAGAGTAATGTGACCACAGAGGCACAAAGAAAGCTAGCAGTCGCCACAGGTACAAGCCTCAAGCCCCATGCATTTTCTCTGGGCACCTTAGGAGGCAGCACAGCCTTGCTAATACATTGGTTTAGCCCCATAAGATTGATGCTCAACTTGTGACCTCAAGAGAGAGAGAAAATCTCTCTTGATTGAAGCTGCCAAGTGTTTGGTAATTTGCTACAGTAACCATAAGAAATTAATAAAGTAGATATGTACTGAAGCATCAACATTGAAATAAATGTTTAAAATTAATTTATTACAATAATCTGAGGATATTTAAGAATAAAACTCTACCAGGGTAAGTCAGGATAAGTTTGTGATGCTATTCTTGCATTTTTTGGTACCTTGAGCATTGATAAGAAATTGAATTTTCTGCCTTGAATTAAGGTCTCAATAAATAATTTTATAAACTATATTTTAATGCATATTTATTAATGAGCCATTTTGTAAGTAAAAACAACCCACTTTGGCACTCTGCATTAAATGATACTTATATTAATCATGTCATAAAATATTTATTTTAATTCTTTTTTTTCTAATAAGACCCATGAGAGGAATTAAATTCATGCAGAGGTTATTTAAAGACATATATTGAATTTTAAAACATGTTTTGAATGTGTTTAAAGTAATATAAATGCAAATATAACATTATTTATTAATAAAAACATATTTTGCTCTCAGTTTTAGAGAATGAGATTTCTTTTTTAAAGATTTACTTATTTAGTTGAAAAGCAGAGTTACAGAGAGGCAGAAGCAGAGCAGAGAGAGAGGTCTTCCATCCACTGGTGCACTCTCCAAGTGGCTACAGTGGCAAGAGCTGGATAATCTAAAGCCAGGAGCCAGGAGCTTTGTGAGTCTCCCACACAGGTACAGGGACCCAAAGACTTGGGCCATCCTTTACTGTTTCTCTGGCCTTGGCAGAGAGCTGGAATCGAAAGGGGCAACCAGTCTCAAACTGGCATGCATATAGGATGAGGGCATTGTAAGTGGTAGCTTTACCCACTAAGGCACAGTTCTGACCCTGAAATTTTTTAAAAATCCTGTTTGACTATAGTAGTTTTTCCTAATTAAGATTATAATACTGTAGACCTGGAAATGTCCTTAGAATACATCTTTTTAGTTCCTTCATTTTATAAATGAGGAAACTGTAATTTGGAGAAAATATCTCTTCCATACCTACATAGTTAATGTGCTGCTGGAAAGGAAAATGAAAACAAAAGACAAAGCATAGTATTATACTTTGAGATATGTAGACTCACAGTAAATAAAAAATAAGCCCAAAATCATTATAAGAGAGTTGGAACTGTGTACATGATGGGAATTCATAAATTTTTCAGGAATCCGTCTAAATAAATGAGTCCCCAGGTAGCTATCTGTTTATTTGGAGAGGGCTCTGTAACCAGGAATGTAGGACTTAGGCAACTGGGGCACAAGAACACCGAGGCAGGACGCTGGAACAGTGTACCTCTTGAGCTCATATTTCAGAGTTTGTTCCAAGAAGGCTGGACATGGGACTCTGTACTCAGACTGGGCAGACTTCTTCCAAAAGGACAGTTGCTGAAACAGAAGCTCCTTAGCCCTTGGTATCCAAGCTGCAGCAAACTGCTTTTCAGAGAGGCAGCTTATTTGAGGGAACTCTACCTTCCCACTGTCTCCTGTGCATGTCACAAATAAGAACAGCCTCCTGTGATCATCTTCCACCTGAGACTTATTTGGTGACACCCTAAGCAAAGGGACCCCTTGTGTCTACTAATAGTATTCAGTGGAGTTTAAAAGTTAATCATTACTGTGAAGGAAGCCATATGACTTCATTAAATGCAAATAAATGTGCAAATAAAAATTAATTTGAACTTCAGATTAAGAATGATCCAATTTTAAGAAAGAAATAAATACTGATTGAAAAATGTAAATGGTGAATGAGCTACTCAGCACTAATTCCTGCCCTTGTGAGAATCAGAGATTGTGTTCAGTACCCTAAGAAATCAGGAAGACTAACACTGTCACTCAGGGAGCCACTGTAGTATGGGGAGCAGAGACTCCTTCTCCACGTCTTTCCTACATTTTTGTCTTCCTGCACTTGGACACTGTAAAGACTAAGAACAATTTTGTAGAAAAGGGAAAATCATTTCTAGACACAATTTGGGAATAACTGGAATATACATAAAAACGTAATTGATTAATTCTTCTCAGGGTGTACACAGTTAGCTCAAAATCACGATCCGGAATAAAATATTTAAAAACTATAAAACTTCTAGAAAAGAACTTAGGAGAATGTATATGAGACCTTGTGTTGCAAGATGTAATTATGGCAAAAAGTACATGAAATGGCACTCAATATCATTAATCATTAGGCAAATACAAATTAACAACACAATGCAATAGCACTACAAACATAGTTGAACCTCTTGCTGTAGAATAAATAGGTTCCTTAAACACTTGAGAGAAGGGTGAGCTTTAGACTGCAGTTTGTTAAGCAAGCACTTAGGATGCCAGCATCCCATCTCAGAATGCTGGTTCAAGTCCTGGCTCCTCTCCTGCCAACCCAGCTTCCTGCTAATGTGCCGGGGGGTGCAGATGATACACCAGGTACCTGGGTCTCAGCCACCCAGCTCAGAGACCCAGGTGGAGTTACTGGCCCCACGTTGTGGGCTGTCCCACATCTGGTTGTTGTGGTCATTTGGATAGTGAGCCAACAGGTGGAAGATCTCACTTTCTATATCAGTCTGCCTTTTAAATGAATGAATGAATGAATTTGTAAAGGCTACTTGAGAGAATACAGAAAAATAAAGCAGCTTTGAAGAACATTGGCAGTTTATTTCAAGGTAATTCTATGCCTACTATTTGTTCTAGTTACTCCGTTAATAGATATTTTCCCAAGAAAAATGGCAGCAAATATCCACAGAAAGGTTGCACACAAATGGACCTGATAACTTTATTATAGCCATCTCCTAGATATCATTCATCAACAATTTATTATCAAGTGCATATTCAAATACTGTACAGATATTTTATCAGCTGATGGGACCAGCTTTTTAATAATGCAACATAGATGAGTATCAAAATACTCTGGCTGCTTAAAAGCAGCCGGAACAGTAATAACAAAAACAAAAGTACCCTGCGTAGTTTCCATTTGTATACAAGTTCAGATGATCTGAGCTTTCAGAAAGACAGAAATCAGATCGGCAGTTTCTGGGAATGGGAGGATGGAAGCAGAGGCTAGAGGGTGAAGCTTGCACCAGAAGCTTTTTCGTGAAGATTCATATGCTTATTGTCTTCGTTGTGCTGATGATGTCTTCAGGGCTGGATAAATATGTCATGACTTATTGAGTCATGCACTTTAAATATCTACCATGAACTGAATGTCAATTATACCTCTGTGACTGTTTCATAAAAGGCATTGTAACATAGCCTCTTTGTTAGTCAGTGTGCTATGTGTTACTACTCAATGGTGAGCCAAACTCTGTGCAGATAGGAGCATGGCCTTCCTCAAAGGGATGCTTATTGGACAGTGCCTCTTTAGATGTGTTGCTACCCAAGATCGCCATCCCGATTTTTCGTTAAAGATTAATTTATTTATGTATTCATTTGAAAGGTAGAGTGACAGAAAAGAAGGGAGACAAACACACAGAGCAGTCTTCCGCCTGTTAGTTCACTTTCCCCAATTTCTGCAGCAAAGAGGGCTTGGGCAGTCTGAAGCCAGGAGCCAGACCCTTCGTCCTGGTCTTTCACCGAGTATTGTGCCACCATCTGCTGCCTCTGAGGTTCTTTAGCAGGAAGCTGGATTGGAAGTGCTGCTGGAATTGGAATCCAGATAATCTGACAAGACTACTAACCACTGGAAGGTTGACATAATAATAACTGAATAATAATTCATTATAAAAAGCTGATGAAGTGAGTTGGATTCCGATGTTAAAATTCAGTGTTACTGCTAAATACTGAATCTAACAGCTTCACATAGTCACAAGTGAAATTTTACAGATGTGAGATTCTGAATTGATATTGAGATGCTGATGTTGTCAAGGGAATAGAAAGCAGTTGTTTTAAAATAGCCAGTATTCTCCTTGTGTTTTCAGCTAATGCTTGGGGTATTATTAATTCCATATTGTAGATAATTATAGTGAAAATTTGTGTTGCCTTGCTTTGCCCATCATCTACTCAGTGTCCATGACTAAGATAACTAATGAACTACTCTTTATTTTTTTTAATTGACTCTCATTCTGGAGAGTCTACATGAAAAATAGAAACACCAGTGGGTGAAACTGATCACTGTCCTGCAGGAAGACCTAACGTGCCGTCCAGTAATTCCTGCGGCAACCACCTGAAATTGCTTCATTCTCTGTACTTTCAGAAGCATGGTTCTTCAGATTTTGCCCAGGTTCTTTGAGATAAATAATATTTAATGATTTTCTTTGCTTTCTTTGATCCTTTAGTAAGATTCAGTTTCTATTGCTTATTATCAAATATCAGACCTTTACGGTTGTCAATTTTTTTTTTTTTTGGTGGAGATATTCAAAAGGTAGAATGCCAATCAGAACCCAGAGAACCTGCTTGTGTGGAGATACAGGTAGCAAAGGAGGAAGTGAAATTTCTGGTGAAAACAAGGGCACACAATAAAAATTTGGAAAACAACCAATACATAATAACTTGATAAATCATTAAAGGCAAGCAGCTTAGCAGTTAACAAAACACTTGTTGTTTTGTATCATAACAGCAGAATGAACCATACTCCTAGCTTGGAGAGTTCTCTTGAACCATAGATTTCTCCATAGTACCTGACCGCATACACACACACACACAGAGAAGTAATACTAAACTTGATCCTGAGCAGCCATGGAAACTGGTTCTCCAAACTGTAGAACCTGTGCATGCATGATCTTTATTTTATCCCTCATTTTTAAGAGTCTTATGCTACATGCATGTATGCAATGTGCTCTAATGTAAATCTCTTCTTGAACATTTTTATTCTTTTAGGCCTTAATAAAATACAACAAACATCATAGCCACACAACAAAAGCTGAAGTATTCCAGAAAAGATAATTTGAGAACAGATAATATTGTCAAAGTGCAAGTGAATTTTCAATTGTAATTTGGGGCATCAATCTCTTTGCTAAGTATTCTGTCCTTTCTGTTTTTCTCCTTCAAAAATTTGCTTTCCACTTATATAGTTTCAATAAGACTAAATCATTCTGGATGGGGTATCATGGCCTTCTCAGATTTGAAAATGCAATTTAAGTCTCATTATTTTGTGGCAGACAACTGAAATGCCTTGATACAAAGAATCCTAGTAATTACTTAAGTTTGCCAGATTGCATTGTAGACATTGCACAGAATGCAGTCTGATTCCAACAAATCTTGATGTTTTTGTAGTCCTTCTTTCATATTATAAAAATTTGACAACGTCTCATTTTCATTTTCCCATGCCCTAGTGAAATTATAAATAGCTCTTGCCTTGTTTGCTCCCTCTACCTTTGACATAGATTCACATATCGCTGCTATGAACAGCGATTAGTGACAGGCGCCTCAGTCACTTTCAGTTATACTTATTGTGATATCATTGTCTTCTGTGAAGTGCTTGAAGTGTTTATTGTAGCATCCTTCAGCTAAGTTAGATACCATAAGGGTAACAATAATTGTTCGATTTAAACCTGTAGACATAAGATAAAGACACCTAGATGAAGTGCAGAGTAGGTGTTATAGTATTGCCATTTACTCGTGTCTTTAAGCATGGAGATTGGGTGAGGGGAAGCAGGCAGGGAGAGAGAAAGAAAATGAGACCAATGAAAAAAATAAAAGGATATCAGCAAGGACATCTTGCACCATGAAGAACAAAGACTCTGTCCCTGCTTTCCATTTTAATAGTGAATTACTCTGGAACTACCTTGATTTTATTATTTTAAGACAAACTGTTAATAAACATGGATATTTAGTGCTTCTATAGCCTTTCTATCTCCCAAGCACTTAGCTAATTAATCTTTTAAGGCACCCTTGTGAGAAGAATAAGTATTATTGTACCTATTTGACACATAAAGAACCAGATTCACACAGAGAGGTTAAATGCTGTAGTTTCTATTTAGCGAGCACTGATGGCAATATGAACCTGAGAAATCTCAAATACAAGATCACTCTTACATTACTTGGCAACTGTCATTTTAATTCTCCACATGAAGTCAACAACCACTTGTGCTATTCTCATACAGCAAGAATGTCACTGACAACCAGCAGTGATAAACAGCTCTTGCTTGTATTAGAAGGAAAAAGGAAAAAGAAAGCTTAAACTAGCAGCAGACTCACTTAGGCATGAGGGAGGACCCAGAAGTCAGCAGCTTTTATTTTCTACTTCACTCTCTCTCATACCAATTGAAGAAATTTTGACTTCATTTTCTCTAGAGCCAAATATTTAAAATGTGGTTTTGTTTCCCTTCCCTTCCTTATATTTTCAGGGGCTCACCCTGCAATGGATACTCGTGTGTTTATCTTTTCCATCTCATACTTGTTACCCAAGTCCAGTAACAGAACTTCTGAAAAACAAATGCATTCACATTACAAACTTGAACTTGTTTTGCTTTCAGGAAATTCAGTTCTTTTTGTAAAAAAAGATTGAAGACAAAGAAGTTAAAAACATAGGTTTAAAAAAGAAACTTGTTGTAGTAATTACCATGCATTTGCTGTGACACTGAGAATCTCATGGATTAATAAATTCTTTAAAAATTAAAAAAAATAGGGGCCAGCATTGTGGTACAGTGTGTTAAAGCCCTGGTCTGAAATGCTGGCATCCCATATGGGCGCCAGTTCTAGTCCGGCTGCTCCTCTTCCGATCCAGCTCTCTGCTATGGCCTGGAATAGCAAAGGAAGATGGCCCAGGACCTTGGGCCCTACACCCACATGGGAGACCTGGAAGAAGCACCTGGCCCCTGGCTTTGGATCAGCACAGCTCCGGCCTTTGCGGCCATTTGGGGAGTGAGCCAGCAGATGGAAGACCTCTCTCTCTCTCTGTCTCTACTTCTCTCTGTAACTCTGACTTTCAAATAAATAGAATAAATATTTTAAAAATTAAAAATAAAAATAATATAGTAATATTTAACTTGGTGACTCACTTTTGGATTTCCTTGGAATTTATTTTCTTATATTTAGTTGCCAGCATTACCTTACAGACAGGTGATATAATGTGCCAATTATTTCCAAAAACAGTTAAGAAAAATTTTAAATTAGCATCGCTAATTATCAGAACTGTAAATTCCTTAGAGAGCAAATTTTGCTTCTGATTTTTTTTTTTTTTTTTTTTTTGACAGGCAGAGTGGACAGTGAGAGAGAGAGACAGAGAGAAAGGTCTTCCTTTTGCCGTTGGTTCACCCTCCAATGGCCGCCGTGGCCGGCGCTGATCCGAAGGCAGGAGCCAGGTGCTTATCCTGGTCTTCCATGGGGTGCAGGGCCCAAGCACTTGGGCCATCCTCCACTGCACTCCCTGGCCACAGCAGAGAGCTGGCCTGGAAGAGGGGCAACCGGGACAGAATCTGGCGCCCTGACCGGGACTAGAACCCGGTGTGCCGGCGCCACAAGGCGGAGGATTAGCCTCTTGAGCTGCGGCGCCAGCCCTTGCTTCTGATCTTATCATCAGTTTCAATCACTGGAATACCATCCCACTTTTCCAGTATACTTGTTCCAAATGCCTACTGAAATGTCAGCAGCAGTTGTAGTATATACTAAGTTGATCATCTGTATATAAAGATAATTGAAAATGAATCTTGATGAAGAGTGAGATGGGATGGTTGCCTCTGGGAGTGAGGTTATGGGGGAAAAAGCCACAACAGTGCAAAAGTTGTACTTTGCAAGTTTATATTTATTAAATAAAAAAAGGAAAAAAAAAAGAAAAAGAAACCACACATACAAACCCGTACATAAAACTCTCTTAAGCTTAAAGTTTTTTTTTTCATTAGCATTACAAATTATTATTTCATCTTTCTTTTCATCGCTATCCAGCTTACTTGAAAGTAAATATATGTGTTTCTGCTATTTCCCTATCCTTTTAAATTTCTTGCAATTTGGTTTTAACTTGGTTTATTGAAATAGTTTCTCAAATAGAAGCAAATGACAGCTTTATCACAGATGTAAAGTTTTCTCATTCTATTATGCTCAAGCACCATGTACCTCTTGCTATTGTCTGGAAGCTGTCCGAAGTCTCTGGTTGCTCTGCTTATGTCCTTATTGATAAATTCCTTCGTTCAGGATCTCCAGATCTGTTTATTACTTCAAATATCATTTTCTCTTGACTGAACTCTGAGGGTGGCCTAAGCTGACTTGGCAGCCTCCAGTTTGCCCTCACAATGCCTTGAAATTCATGTTCTCCCTCATGTGACGGGTGTCCAATTCACTGGTTAGTAACTCGAACTGTGGGCATATTTCCTCTCTTGACTCTTGACTCCTGGCTGTGTGATTTTCCTAGCTGGTTAAATATGAAGCAATTACTTGAAACTTCCTTCGTTTGATTTCTTCAATCCAAAATGTGGATGTGAATGAGCAATCTTTGACAGCCTGTAGCAGTCCTATTGAGAACCCAGTGGGTTACTGTTCCCTTGTTCCAAGAAGGTGATCTTACTGAAACACAGAAACATGAGCGTGTGATTGATTGGACTTTTGCAAATACTGACAGTTCTTTTTGTTGTTTCTCTGTGTTTATTTTTTTCTGTTTTCTTTTGGCTTAGTATTGTAAATGCTTCCTTCTTAGTTTATAAGTGTATCACCTACAACCGCTGAAAAGCAGATATGTTGTCATTTATTTGATATAATTTTTACTTTCCAATCCTTTGTATTTTTTGTGATCTACTTCACCAGATTGAACTCTCTTCCGACTTTGCATATCAAAAGACCTTTACCTTTATATTTTATGGGTTAGGAGATAAGTTTTTTTTTTTTCTGTAAAATTTCTCTTGAACCACAGCAGAATTTATTTCACCATTCGCTGTATTTTCCTACTACTTTTTAATAATTATTTTTCACCTCTCCTAGTTTAGAGGTAGGTTCTGGAGGAACATAAATTATTTGTTCAACTTACATCCTCTATAGCATTTCCTAACCAATACCAAGCACACAATAAGTGCTCAGTTAAAAGATATTTATTTTTAATTCATTTGAAAGCCAGAGAGAGAGAGATCGATTGATTGATGGATGGATGGATGGATGGATGGATTATTCTCTGGCTCACTCCCCAAAACTCAAAACACCAGATCTGGTACAGACTGCAGCTCAGAGCCAGAACTCAGTCTGGATCTCCCATGTGAGTTACAGTGACTCAGGTACATGAGCTACCGCCTGCTGACTCCCACAGTGTGTGATAGCAGAGTGCTGGATTTAAAGCAAGGTAACTGGGACTTGATCCGGACAAGTGCCTTACCACTGTACCTAAGTCCTGCCCCTTAATTTCTGATATATTAATTAAATTTCATGCTTTATATCATAGGAGTAATAAGCAATTCAACATGACCTCCTTAATGAATTTTTCAACTCAACAAATTGACATACTAGTGATTACAGTAAAAAGAGAAAAGATGCACCTATTGTATTTCTCAGTGTTTCCAACTTTATACACTTTGAATCATAAAAATACTGGACTCTAAGAAAACCTAATATAATTATAGCTTATTTTTCTGCTATTCATTAAAATTCAGAAAATCAAAGTAACATTTGTTTCTGAAGTATCTGAACTGACAGGAAGATATAAAAATTGCTCACAGAGACATTCAAACACTTTTATTTATCATTTTTAAAAAGTTCCTTTTTAGCTCTCCTTTCAATTTCTAATTAGTTCTGGATCATAGAGAGGTATATAAAAAAAAAGACTAGTTCTAGTTAGTGAGCCCTCATGAAATTCCCAAGCAGCAGATTCAGCTGAGCCCATTTTCTCCATTGTTAGATGCATTTGGATGAATGGCTTTTGCTGAAGTATTTTATATTTATAATTTTAAATATTAATTATATTTTAAGCAAGTAATTTGTGCATCCTGTACAATTATGTAAAATGAATGTACAACAGTAGTCATATTTCTCTGAGTACTTTCAGTACCCACCTACATAGTAAACTACTGTAATCATATCTTTATTTTTCCTATGAGACCATTTATGCTGATAGAAGGATACATACAATATGGATAGACTGTATAACCCTAATTCAATATATTATGCAGTGTTTTCCAACTTCAGAATGCAGTTTAGATCTAATTTAAGGATCTGTTCCTAGAGATATGCTTTATTAAATATCTCATCAGCCTTTATTCATTGGGATTTTATCACTGTGTATCTCATCTAAATAGATATCGGGGATGTTAAAATATCGAACAAGATTAACCTGATAGCATCTGAATGGAGGATTTAGAAAAGGTCAAAGACTTTTGGGTTGTGAAAAACAGTTAAAGTTAGGGACAGACTCATAGGAGGTGGCTCGGAGCAGACAGCGCAGTTCATCGAGTCCTCCTCTTGAAATGCTACTGTTTGGAGTAGATGTTCTCAACCAACTCAGTCTTTAGTAAGTTATATTTCTTCCAGTGTTTTATTAAGTTGGCACATATTGTGAAAAGTGATCTAATTTTTAGATTATTTATTATTAAAGGTTTTTTTCTTCTCTCTGAATCAGATATGTTTCCTTTTGATCTGTGTTTAGGACTCTTGTCCATTTGCTTTGCTCAGTTGCTGGAGGGACCACCTCCAGCCAAACAGAACTGAGCTTCCTACCTGTGTCTCTAGATTCTCAAGCCCCAGCTTGGGGTTCCCTGTTGAGGGAGTGGAGTTCTTGGGCCTGTGAATGAGCATTGACACTTTCTCTTGAACCGCTTTCCTGAGTTCATGTCCCCTAGTGGGGCTCCTATGATACCCAGCAAGCAGCTGTGGATACCATGTGGCAGCAGCTCCTGAAGTCCTCTGTTTTTCTGCTTCTTTTTGTACGCTGCTTTCCATCTCTTTTCCCAGCAGTTGGACTTCCCTCAACAGTGTGAAGTAAAATGTGTTTACGCAAGCTGCATGGAAATTCCATACCTAGATGCTCTGGATTTGTGTCCCTCCTTTTCATTAGTTAAATTCATGGAGCTGTCTTGTTCTGTTGTAGTGATATTTTACAAGGAACAAGAGGCTTTATGAATTCAGTAGTTCTTTTGTTTATAACTTAATTTCTTCTTTATTATTTATAGTTCATTTTTTTTCTGTTTATAATTCTTGTCAATGCACATATAATTTATTTTTTGTAATTTCCTTGTATTGAGTCAGGTATTCAAGACTATGGGTTTTCCCTGAGCCCTGCTTTAGCTGTTTTCCATTAGTTTTTGTATAAAATTATAATTTATTCTTATGGTTTTCAATAGCTTTTATATGATTTCTCTATAGCCCATAGTTATTTCTGAAACCATATTATTTACTATTGTAATGAATTGGTTTTTTGTTTTGTTTCTTATGGTAGAGCATGTTCTGATTTTTTACAATTCTGTATCAATGTGATCAGAGAAGATTGTAACTTATTTCTTTGGGATTTGTCAAGATTTTCTTGTGGCCTAATATATAGTGATTTTCTCCCAAACAGTAATGTTTTGTCTTTTCCTTCTAGTACAGAGTTTGTCATATATTCCTAAGATCTGTATTGTTAGTGACTTTTCATATCATTTATCTTTGTCTCCGTGATCAAAATAGTTAAGGATGTTAATTGTTCTGTAATTAGTGAATTCCTCTCTGCTCATATAAGTTTCTGCTACTTTCCAGGGTGCGTATGTTATTATATCATGATTGTCACCTTGTCATTGTCATTCTCGTTGTGAAGCATGTAATTCAAGATTATAAAGTTTATGAAATTTCTCACTTTATTGCATTTTGACTTAAGCTTTCCCTTGCAATTTCTTTGCTTACATTGATTGATAGAAATTTTCTAAATTTTCATTATTTTAATTACTAGATTTTAGGTGTATTTCCAGAATATAGCACAGTATCACATCTTTTTCTAAATTTACTTATTGATTTAAGGGTGGTGTTGGGGAGACATAGATATATAGGTGCAGATAAATTAGAGATATTGAAAGATAAAAAGAAAGAAAGACAGAGAGGGAGGGAGAGAGGGAGCTATCTTCCACCACTGATTCACTCCTGAAATGCTTGCAACAGCTAGGTCTGGACCAGGCCAAACCCAGGAGTCAGGAGCCAGAACTCTCTATGGGTCTCATGAATATAGGACAAGGTCCTAAGTACTTGAGTTATCATCAGCTGCTGCCTCCCACAATGTGCACTAGCAGGAAGCTGGATCAGAAGTGGAGGCAAGGCTAGATCTCAGGCACTCAATCTAGAGTTTCCCAAGTGGCAACTTTATCTGCTATACCCCTACCACTCCTCTGAAGGTCTGTATTTTCAACAGAGTCTGAAAAAAAATTAATCAGTGAACTAAATTTTTCTGCTTTTTTAAATGGTGAATATATTTCTATATTGCATTACTCTCCTGTTATGACTGTACAGTTTTTCACCAACTCACTGGATTAAACATGACTACATGCTACATAATTATATGTATTACAGTTATATGTATACATTAAAGTTCTAAAAGGCAGAAACCTGAAATCAGTAACTGAAGTCAGAATTTGTCATATTTACAACTTACTTGAATGGGGAATCATTTACCTGCTGTTTTAAAATTGAGCTCTTAGATGATTCGAACACGGTTGCATTTTGGTTTTAGTGCTTACCTTTATCCAATCTTCCTATTTTTAAAATTTCATCCCTATCGTATCCTTTCTCTAAAGTCTCTTCTCCCTGTTCTCCATTTTAGGCACTTTGGATTTCTCAGAATTTACCTTGTGCACTTTTATATATGGCCCTTTTCAAAAAACACCATTTGGGCTGGTGCCATGGCTTACTAGGCTAATCCTCTGCCTGCGGCACCAGCACTCCAGGTTCTAGTCCGGGTTGGGGCGCTGGTTCTGTCCTGGTTGCTCCTCTTCCAGTCCAGCTTTCTGCTGTGACCCAGGAAGGGAGTGGAGGATGGCCCAAGTGCTTGGGCCCTGCACCCACATGGGAGACCAGGAGGAAGCACCTTGCTTCTGGCTTTGGATCGGTGCAGTGCACTGGCTGTAGTGGCCATTTGGAGGGGTGAACCAACAGAAGGAAGACCTTTGTCTCTGTCTCTCTCTCTCACTGTCTAACTTTGCCTGTCAAAAAAACCAAAAAACAAAACAACAACAACAACAAAAAACACCATTTGGAGGTAGGAGTTTGATCTAGCAGTAAAAATGCCTGAATTCCACATGAGAATGCCAGGGTGCCAATCCTGGAACTGCTTCTCCTGTGAATTCAACTTCCCACTAATGAGCACCATGAGAGGCAGCAGATGATGGCACAAGTCCTTGAGTCTATGCACTCACATAGCAATCCTAGGTTGATTTACTGGCTCCTGGCTCTGACATGGCTAAGCCTGGCTATTACAGGCATAGGAGGAGTGAACCAGTGGATGCAATTCATCTCTCTATTTCTCTGTCATGTCAATATTTTTAAAAGCACCATTTTGAAAAAAAACTGTTATTTAAGCTGTAAAAGTTTGTTATATAAGTTTATATTATGTTTATTTTGGCTCAAAAATACTTCCGAACCCAAACATCCTTCACAATCCACATTTTCCGTTAACTTTTAAGACCCCTTATGTTTTGCAGTTGACTTATCAGCTTGACCTGCTGTTAGTCTTCCATTGCAAATAGTGTGCTGATTGTATTTTAAACTTAACTTGCCTTCTGCTTCCATTTTATTATGACCACTTTTTTTGTACCACTTTTTTTTAGACATATCTTTGTTTGTTGTCTCATGTCTGGGATTATAAAGTCTCAGTACCTGTCCTTTGCTAAAGTTTTTTGCATAGTATTTTTCATAGGTGCAGTTCAATGTATAGATACATATGACAGTACTACATGTACTTTTCTGTGTCCAAAGCTATTGCCCAACTTTGCAATTGAAAGAGACAGGGGTGTCAAAATCTATTCCTCTGTTGCTGCATGCATATATTTTATTCATGCACATTTTTCTTTCTTCCCAATTATCTGGTGATATTTTGCTTTCTACTTAGAAATGCTTTCTTTCAATCACTGTTTAAAACAGAGGTGAATAAATGACCACCTGCAGGCAAATCCAATTCATTACTTTCATTGGCATTTAAAGTTTGGTTTGGACCCTGCCCCACTATTTTGCATGTGTCTTGTCTCTGGCCTCATTCTCTGTAAGGTGGCAGGATTGGTGTTTGTAAATGCTTACTTAGGTCCTATCCATAAAACAGCTTAAAGTGGCTGTTCTATGCTATAGACTTCAAATATTGTACAAAATGACCTAGAGCCCAAATACCCCCCCCCCTTGTTGTCTGTGTACCTCAGTAATATGACAGTTCTTCTCACTAAGGTGAGTTTCATTGAAAATACATGTGAAATATATTAAGCACATCATGTATTAAATTTTGGAATACATTCTAATCAGTGTATTTATACGTAGAGTCATATCGATTAAATATATTTTTCTCCTTTATCTTATGAATACCATAAGAAAAGTAGTTATAGATTTTGCGATGTTTAAACAGAAACGTGAAATGTATTTTCTTCGTGGAATACTGATTCCTAAATTGCCATGCAAAAGTTGTCAAACATTCTGAACTTCAGTGAGCATCAGAATCAATAGGGGAATTGTTTTAGCATCAGAGAGTAGATCCTCATTCCAGATTCTGACTTAGAGGTGTGGTTATTTAGAAATCTTCTTGTGTCTACATTTTAAAAAAAGCAACCTAGTAGTTCTGCTGCAGTTAGATTTAGATATGATTTGTAGGAACAGTGAGTTAAAAGTGTCATAAAATTTAAATTTTTACAAAGTACCAGTTTTCAAATCAAGAAACAAAGTTTTGATACTGAATTGCATACATTTATTAAACAATTATTTGAACAGTTTGAAATAATTCAGATTATTCATATATCTGCATATGTTAATTAAAAATATCAATAGTTAAGAAAAACATTAGTTTAAAAGGTTCAATATTATTTAAGAGAGAGAGGGAGAGAAAGAGCAAGCCCTTCCAGCTACTTATTCAATCTCCAAATGCCTGTAGCAATTAGGTGTGGACCAAACCAAAGCCAGGAGCCAAGGGCTCCACCTGGATCTCCCAAATGGATGACAAGGACCCAAACAGTTGAGATATCATTTACTGCCTCCAAAAGTGTACATTAGCAGGAAGCTGGATGGGAAGTAGATTGCTGGGTCAGGCAGTCCAATATGGCCTGTGAGCATCCCAGACGCTTAGCTTGCTGCACTGCAATGCCTGCCACAAGCAACAATTCAGAACCCACTTAGCTAACAATTGAATACCTAATAGTGTGTATGATACCTTTAACTAATTCTCTGAGTATAAGTACTGAAAACTAAAGGAAATGGTTGAATCAACAAACTTTATTCTTCAGTTTCTTCCTTACAACTATTTATTTTGCTTTATCAACACTTGTTCAGAAATCCATCATCCTTTATTGCATAAAATTTGTATGCTTGTTTCCTTGATATGGGAACTATGTTCTGCTAAGAGCCATTTGGCTATTTCTAACATCATTTTTAGGCCATACCAATTTATCAATTTAAAAATCAGCCGGCTATAGGTTTATTGAACTTTGAGTCTCACCTGTGTTGGTGCTGGCAGGGCCAGTCCAAATGATTTGCAGGCTTTACCCTGCTCACAGGCTGGATGTTCTTCATCCCTGTAATCCAGACAGATTAGAAGAAAGTATCTGCATAAAATTTAAAAATGTCGTTGATACTCTCACTTTGCACAAAAGATATGGAAGCTCACAGAACACTCCTGAAAGATAGTCAGTTAAAATGGACAAACCATGGTAGGTAAATATTTATTGATGGTATTCTTACATCAGCAAAGCCTAAGTTGTATTAACAGTTTGTGTCAGAAAGAAAATCTGCGAGGGGAGGGGATTTTATACAGTTTAGACACTTCTCAGTGTTATCCTCATTGCACATTGAACTGCCTGTGTTCTAGTCTCAGTGGCGCTTCTGATTCCAGCTGTCTGCTCATACACACCCTGGGAAAGAGCAGATAATGATTCAAGTACTGGGATCCCTACCACCCGTGAGTTAGACTTTGATTGAGTTCTAGGCTTCTGACTTCACTTAGCCCAGTCCTCGTTGTTGTAAGCATGTGAGGAATAACCCAGGAAATGCGAGTGTGCTCTCTCTCTTTCAAATAAAATAAAATAGACACCTTTTATAGAAAGAAATAATGTAATTTAACAAATGTATGAAGGAATCTCTTCAAGTACTATACAAACCTAAATAAAGGCAGAATATTAACAGTATATGTTTAACCTAGAAAATTAACATATGTGGTACCCACCTTTGTTAAAAATTCAAAACACAAAGCTAAGTAGGTTTTCACTGCTTGTCTATATGTTTCCTTGAAGTGGTAAAGCCCTCCTGAAGCAATTCCAGTGAATACTTGCATTGCTTCAGGATGCACTTTTTTATCAAGAAAATCTAATAAAAACAAAGAAACTATGGTGTGTTATGTTTGCCTTCAGAATTTGCATTGTATCATGCCGTGATTTATCTCAGTGTAGGGTTTTCTGACTTTTAAAATTTGAACATTCTTCCCTAAAGCATAATTAGATGTAAGAGGTAGGTGGGAGTGACCTTAATTAGTGGCTGAGAACTGTCACCTTGTTTGGCTAAGGAGTAAATACCTACTACAAAAGCAATTCATCATATGATTGTGTTTTCTTACTCAGTTTTTTTTTTTTTTTTAAAGGATGGATTTCATGTTAACTGTTTTACCATGATAAATTTCTCCTTTTTTTTTTTTTTTTAAGATTTATTTATTTATTTGAAAGAGAGGCAGAGAGAGAAAGATCTTCCATCTGCTAGTTCACTCTCCAAATGGCCACAGCAGCTGGAGCTCAGATGATCCAAAGCCAAGAGCCAGGAGCTTCTTGCAGGTCTCCCACATAGGAGCAGGGCCCCAAGAGCTTGCACCATCTTCTGCTGCTTTCCCAGGCACAGTAGCAGGGAGCTGGATAGGAAGTGGACTTGAACCGGCTCCTGTGTGGGATGCCAGCACTGCAGGCTGGGGCCTCAACCCGCTGTTCCATAGAGCAGGCCTTCACACTCATTCTCTTAAACATCTTCTGACCATTCCAAAACATCACACTAGGATTATTTTAAATGCAGCCATATCGTTCTTCCTCCTTCCACAAGCCACATTTCACCATCTTCAGCTACTCTGCTCACTCTTATTTGAGCTAAAAAATGCCTTTCTCATTTCCTCTTAGCCTAATTCTGAAGGCAAAATAGAGGGAATTGACTTTTACTTCCATATCAACACAGTTCAAATATCTATAGAAGTCAATCCTGCATTTCATATATATTTTTCTCCTCATTTCTATGTTCATCATCACTACTTTCCTCAACTATTCTTTATGATACATGATTTCCAGGTACCCAAATATGCATGCCATTTTATGGTTACATCTTTGTTGGGATTATAAGGTTAGAATTCATCCTAATCTTTGAGATACCTGAGCGTCTGTGTTATGAGATATTGGGACTGGTGGTTAAAGCCAATTACTGTATATCTGATTTTCTTGTGGTCTTTGGCTAGAGTGTCGAATTGCTTAAGTTTATGTAACTCAATATAGTTTAGTTTTATTTATATCAGAACTTTATTGGTGGGTTATTTTCTAAACAATTGCTCTTATTACTACGGGAACATGATATGTGTCCTTCCTGGAAGGGCTGTATCAAGTAATATAAACTTTTACAGCCAAATCACAAAGAAATGTTATGCCAAGAATAGGTATGAGAGAAACAAAAATCTTCTATACACAGGATGTGTGTCTGATCCTTAATTTATTTTTAAGGATTAATTAATTGATAGATTTGAAAGGCAGGATGACAGAGCAGGGCCTTGGGGGTTGGGAGGGTTCTCCTCTCTGCTGTTCACTCCCCAAATGACCACCGTAGCCAAGGCTAGACCAGGCTGAAGCTAAGAACCAAGAAATCGGTTCTCCCACATGGGAGCCATCATTCACTGCTTTCCCAGGTGCCTTAGCAGAAAACTGGGTCTGAAGTGAAAGTGCCAGACACCAGCACTGTGTTATGGGATGCTGGTGTGCTGGTGTTGCAAGTGGCAGCTCAACCCACTGCACAGAAACGATGGCTCCTGATTTTTATTTTTAATGGTAGCAAACTTATTGCTTTTCTGGGACTTGGTGATCTTTAAAATAGTCATTTGTAATAGATGTTATAAAGCTTGTCTTTCTCAGCTCATTTATGAATTGATGAATTATTCTCATGACTTCTGGAATTTAAAGTTAACATTAATAAAACTGAACTCATGGTGGAAATGAAAGTTTTGCTTACCCATGGTTCTTACAGGGTAAAAGACATCAAAAGTCATATATATTTAGGGAAAATCTGCAATCCATTGCTCTAAAAATATAGAGAAAGCACAGCAGAAGTACAGGTATAACTTCTCCTTGTTATAGCCCTTAATTATAAATTTGGAATAAAAATAATTTTGTAACTAATCTATTTTACATAAACATATTATCCCATGATTATCAATTCATAATTATTTTACCTACTTTCTTGGAAATATTTCAAGTTGATAGAGAAATCCATAGAGCTTTCACCTACTCTTCCCAATAGTTAATATTTTATTGAAGTTGTTACTCAGAGTCGCTCCATTTCTCTCTCTCTCTCTCTCTCTCTCTCTCTCTCTCTCTGTGTGTGTTGTATGTGTTTGTATAGAAGGAATACCCAAAATATTGTAACATTAAAAACCCAGTGATTTTAGGAATATAACTTGAACTCAGGAAGATGGACTTAAGTGATTATTGTCTTAAATTCTTTTTAGTAAGTCAAATTGTATAATTTAGGATTTTAAGCTCAAATTCAGTATCTTTATAATTCTAAGTGAAATGAGATTTAATACAAATCTACTTAAACTATTTTTATAAAGACAAGTTTTCCTAGTACATGTGGAATCATTACCAGAAGAATATTGTATGAAATTAGTATAGATATTTACTGAAAATAACTGCATCAATCTATTATGTATAATTTTGATACTTAGGTTCACTGCCTATTTTATAATTATAATTTCTTTAATATTTATTTAAATAGGTACAGACACATAGAATTCAGTTAAAAGATATTATCTGGAGTAGATTGTGCTGCATGTCAGTTAAGAAACTTGAACCTAGCCTTACTTAAGCTATGGAGAGAAAATTTATCCTAAATGTATTTCATCAGTTTTTCTCTATCTACATTACATACAAACAAAAACCACTCCAAAGTATTAACTTTACTTGTTCATTCATGTGGAATGTGAGTTAGTAAGAAAACCTTATTCACATAATTGATTTGAAAATATGAGAAGATTCAAATTAGCAAGTTCTATTTACTATCTCAAATGTATATAACATATATCACATATTTTTACTCTGTTACTCCTATGTTCTTCCACTATCCACTGTTTCTCAGTTGTATTATTCTTACTGATTCTTAAAGGATAGAAAGATCGAACTATTCAATGTTGATCTTGAATTAGTTTTTGAAAATATGTCTTCATTTGTCGCAGTCAACTCATGTGAGATATCATACATTGGAATGAATGCTTCATGAGAATTCGGCCCAAGAAGAGTTAGTTTCATAACCTGGAAAATGAAACAACCAATGGCATCGAAACAACAATGAGACGTCATCTCCTTTGACTCAGAATGTCTGTGATAGAGACAGAAAGCAGCACAGTGGGTTCAACCACTGCCTGGGATGTCCTCATCACAAATCACAGTGCCTTTTCAAGTCCCAGGTACCCTGTTTCTCATCAGCTCCCTGCTAACATCCTAGGGAAGCAGCAGATGATGGTTCAAATACTTGAATGCCTGCCACCCATATGTAATACCTGGATGGAATTCTTGGCTTCTGACTTTTCAGCCTGACCCTGCCCTGCCTATTATTTGGAGAGAGAACCAGAAGATTTTCTCTGTTTTTCTCTTGGTGACTCAGCATTCCAAACAAATAAGCAACAACAACAAAAATAAATATCTTAAAAAAGAAACAAAGTTAAGAAATACTGGTGAGGATGTGGAGAAAAGGGAACACGTTAACAATGTTAGTAGGATTGCAAATTCATGCCATCATTACTGAGAAGAATAAAAGATTTCCCTAGAAAGCTAAAAAAAAGTCACATCGTCTAATCCTGATGCTCCACTTCTGGTCCAACAGACTTGAAAACAGCATGTGAAAGACACACTTGCACTCCGTATTCATTTCAGCAATATTTATAGTAGCCAAGTTGTGGAATCATCCCAGATGCCCATGGATGGAGAATGGATAAGGAAAATGTGGTTCATTCATATACAAAATGAAATGTTATTCAGTCATAAGAATGATGAAAATTTAATATTTGTATCACAGTGCATGGGACTGGACATCATTTGGTCAAGTGAGATAAGTAAAACACAGAAAGAAAAAAAACCCTGTGTTCTCCTTTACATGTAGAAATTTCAAAATAGTCAATCTGGATGACAGGCTGGAAAGGTGGGGCATAGGGAGATACAGGGAGACTGGATAATATATATGAAAACGAAGTCAGAAGGAAGTAACCAGTCTGTGGGACCACGGCATAACGGGGCAGCTATAACTCACAAGGATATGTTTCAGACTGAGTGCAGAACTGCACACTAAACACCAAGAAAGGTAAGACACAAAAAGGCTGGATGCCTGGCTGGACTTACGCTGTATATATGTGCAAAAATATTGCACCCTTATGAATGTACAGGAATTACATATTAACCAATCATGCAAATGATAAAACTGTGAAAATTAATATGTAAGAGAAATATTGTATATGAGAACATTTGCATAGTTGTGTAGCAATATTAAGATGTATTGAAAAACTGTTTCTGACCTTTGCCATAAAATTATTTCAGAATATTACCTTTAATATTTTAAGTATTGATTCATATAAAGGGAACATATTTCATGTATATAATTTTAAGAACATAATGATACTTCCACCCTTATCCCTCCCTTCCTCACACACTTTCCTTTTTGTTATATTTAAAAAAAACATTTTGTGATGACATAGTTTCACTTTACTTTATAATCATTAGCTAAACTCTGGCCTCAGAATCAGCCCTTAAGGCATTCGGATCTGGCTCAAGAGCCCATGAGAATATTTTAGGCATGGAAAGCTAAGACACTCTGAAAAACAAACAAAAAACAAAGAAGACCTAAATGAAAGATCTCTGTGAGTGAGATCCCAGTGGAATGAATGGGGCCATCAAAGAAGGAGGTACCTTTCTCTGAAAGGAGGAGAGAACTTCTACTTTGACTATGACCCTGTCGGAATAAGATCGAAGTCCACGAACCCTAAAGGCTTCCATAGCCTCGGCAACTCATGACCAGAGCCTAGGGAGATTACTGACGCCATAAACAAGAGTGTCAAATTGTTAAATCAACATCAGGAGTCACTGTGTACTTACGTCTCATGAGGGATCTGTCCTTAATGTGTTATCCAATGTGAAGTGATGCTATTACTAGTACTGAAACAGTATTTTTACACTTTGTGTTTCTGAGTGGGTGCAAACTGATGAAATCTTTACATAGTATATATTGAATCGATCTTCTTTATATAAAGATAATTGCAAATGATCAAAAATATCTTGGTGTTAAACTGGAAATTGCATAGATAATTAATCAGTTTTTAAAAAAAAAAATCATGTAGGATCTCTGTCCTTAATGTGCTGTACATTGTGAATTAATACTATAACTAGTACTCCAACAGTATTATCATTTTGTGTCTCTATGTGAGGGCAAACCGTTGAAATCTTTACGTAATATGTACTAAATTGATCTTCTGTGTATAAAGAGATTTGAAAATGAATCTTGATGTGAACAGAATGGGAGAGGGAGCGGGAAAGGGGAGGGTAGCGGGAGGGAGGGAAGTTGTGGGGGGGGAGCCATTGTAATCCATAAGCTGTACTTTGGAAATTTATATTCTTTCAATAAAAGCTTTATATATAAAAAAATAAATAAAAAAATAAAAGTTCCCCTTAAAAAAAAAAATCATTAGCTAAATCCTCCACTACAGAAAGAATTCAACAAGTAGTAAGCAGAAAGATTACTGTTCCTCAAGAGTATAGACAAAGGCTCTGAACAGTAAATGAACCTCATAATGTCAATTTCACACTTTTTCTATATTAGTTCCCACAATCAGGGAAAACATACTATATTTGTCTTTTGGGGACTGGCTTATTTCACTTAAACATAGTGGTCTCCAGTGCCTCCATTTTGTTGCACAAGGCAGGATTTCATTCTTTTATTGGCTGAGAAGTATTCCATGTATATATACCATATTTGCTTTATCCAGTCATTGTTTGATAGACATCTGAGTTGATACCATATCTTAGATATGTGAATTAAGCTGCTATAAACATGCAGATACAGAAAACTCTTTCACATGCTGATTGGATTTCCTTGGGTGAATTCTTAGCAGTGTGATGTCTGAGTCATGTGATAGATCAATTTTCAGGTTTCCAAGGAATCTTCATACTGTCTTCCATAATGGTTTACTAGTTTACATTCCCACCAACAGTGCATTAAAGTTCTCTTTTGCTCACACTTTCACCAGCATTTGTTATTTTTTTATTTGAGGATAATAACCATTCTAGCTGGGGTGAGGTGAAACATCATTGTGATTTTGTGGTTTTTATTTCTGTTTCTTTGATGGCTTGTGATCATGAACATCTTTGAAGGCATCTGTTAGCCATTAGACTTGCATCCTTTGAAAAATGCCTGTTCATATTCTTAGCCCATTTCTTAAATGGATTGTTTGTTTTGTTGTTGTTGAGTTTCATGAGCTCCTTGTATATTCTGGACATTAATCCTTTAACATGCATAGATTGCAAATATTTTCTCTCATTTTGTCAGTTGTCTCTTTCCTTTGTTGAGTGTGTCCTTAGCTGTGCAGAAACTTTTTAGCTTGATGTAATCCCATTTATCTATTTTGGCTTTTATTGCATGGGCTTCTGCATACTTATCCAAGAAGTCTTTGCTTAGACCAATGTTTTGCAGTGTTTCCCTATGTTTGCCTCTAGTGATTTGAGGCTTTCAGGTCTTTGGTTTAGATCCCTAATTTATTGTGAGTTGATTTTTGTATAGGTTGTAAGGTAGGGGTCTTGTTTCATACTTCTCAATGCAGGGATCTAATTTTCCCAGCATCATTTATTGAAGGCACTGTCCTTTCTCCAGGGAGTGATTTTAGCTTATTTGTCAAAGATTAGTTCATTATAGATGCATGGATTCAAATATGGGGTTTCTAATCTGTACTACTGTTACACATATATATTTTTGTGGCAGTACCAGACATAAAAATTGATTATAACTACCATGTAATATGTCTTAAAATCTGGTATTATGATTTGGCCAGCTTTCATTTTAATTGTTTAAGGTCGCTTTGACCATTGTAGGTCTCTTGTATTTCCACATGAATTTTAGGGTCATTTTCTCCTGGATCTGAGAAGAATGTCCTTGGCATTTTAATTGGGATTGCATTGAATTGCTGTGAAATCTGTGAATTGCTTTCAGTAGTATGGGCATTTTGGTGATATTAATTCTTCCAATCCATGGTATATATAATAGAACTTAGATGATTTAAAAATTATTGTATCTCAATTTATGAAAGGATACACAAACTAACATAACAAAAAGCCATGGTTGGAAATTATCCACTGAAGAGTGGGGAACTAGTTTTACATATACTGTTCTCAATTTAGATTAAAGAACACCGATATCCTTTGAGGAGCCTCAGGAATGAAGAAAAAGAATCAGGTTTTCAATTGATCTCACATTTTAGTGCCAGTAGTATGTATAGTTGCAAACAAATGAATTAATATCTAATAAGTTATTCAGCAAATGTATAACTACATTAAATCAGTCTGTATTTATAAAACATGAAGTCAGGTATCTCAGAGGTATCTCAGTGGGTCTCAGCATTAGGATCATGAGAAATCACTGACTGTTGGATTTCAGATTGTATTATAGATGGAGGGAGAGAGTTCAAGGGAGCAGAGATTGCTCTAGACTACATGCTCCACGAAATGAGGAAAACTCTAACCAGTTATGTTATCACTGGTATATAGAAGAGTGAAGGAACTAAGAGATGCTAAAGGTGTGACTGACAAACAATCAAGAATCACACATATGAGAATATTACAAAAAGTCCATGAAAAATATAATTAATAAGTTTAATTTGAGTGCAAACATTTTGAAATGCACGTTTAGTTTTTTCACAATGTGGATTTCTGTGAAGTTTTTGGATATGGTATTTTGTCTGTCCAGTCATGATTGCAATGTGGTCTTCCATTACATTCAGAGGTAGCCTTTCTGGCATTACTAGTACATGTTTTTTTAATTTTAATTTTAATTTATATAAATGGAACAAATTTCATTTATCTCATACATAGTTTTAAATACATAATGATGCTTCCCACCCAATTCTCCCTGCCTCCCTCCCTAACACCCCTTCTCCTGCTTCCTTTCTTAATTTTCTTTTAATTTTTGTGTTAATAGACTTTTAACAGGCCATCATTTCACTAGGAGAGGCTCTTTCTCTTTCTCAAAAACTTAACACATGAGAATGAAGAAAGATTGAAATCAGTGATCAGGATAACCACCTTAAGAAATTAAAAAATAATGGAATCTGTACATCTCACCAGAGTATAAGAATCAGCTGTAACATAACTAACATAACCCAAGCAGAGTTTAACGAAAAAAATAATAAGGGCTGTAATATGTAATGGCTGAAGACTGTAGTTGGAAGCCAGCAGGCCTTAGTTCAAATCCAGACTCCATGGCTAAGATACATAGGATGAATTTCTTAACTACAGTATCTTTTTAATTCCCATGACAACAATCTCAAGATAGTAATACAAAGGTCATTATCAGCAACATGTGAATGCTTTCTATTGCTCTGACAGAGTGGAAATAAAAGACAAAAATATGTTCTTTAGTTTTTATAGCATGCCAATAGGTGTATAAGAAAACAATATTGCAATAGATGTAATGTATGCTCTCTGGGGCAGAACTAAGGAAAGGATGTGCTGCAAATAGTATACTGATAGGTCATTAAAGAGACCGGTTGTGCCTGTCAAGTAAGCTAGAGCTCCACGGCTCTAACGTACACCTGCTAAGTCACCAACACCTGCTAAGAGGCTCTCCGTTACCCTGATGCAGTGTTTAAGTGATGTCATTTTCTTTGTGCAAAATGAGAAGAAATTGTATTTGGCAAGAATTATCTAGGGATAACCTTAGTGTTTTTTTTTTTTTTTGTAGTAACAAGTATACAGACATATTCATTGTTACAATGTCTGGAAACAGTCTAAATGTTCATCAAATACAAAATTGATACATAGTAGGTTAAATTTGAAATTGATGACTTCAACATATTTTGATTTTAATAAATTGTGTGGATCAAGCATTTAGGTTTTTTTTTTAACTTTTATTTAATGAATATAAATTTCCAAAGTATAGCTTATGGATTACAATGGTTTCCCCCCTCCCATAACTTCCCTCCCTCCCACAACCCTCCCCTTTCCTGCTCCCTCTCCCCTTCCATTCACATCAAGATTCATTTTCATTTATCTTATATACAGAAGATCAGTTTAGTATATATTAAGTAAAGATTTCAACAGTTTGCACCCACATAAACACAAAGTGAAAAATACTGTTTCAGTACTAGTTATAGCATTAAATCACAATGTACAGCACATTAGGGACAGAGATCCTACATGAAGAGTAAGTGCACAGTGACTCCTGTTGTTGACTTAACAAAAATTTGACACTCTTGTCTATGGCATCAGTAATCTCACTAGGCTCCAGTCATGAGTTGCCAAGGCTATGGAAGCCTTTTGAGTTCACTGACTCTTATCATATTTAGACAAGGTCATAGTCAAAGTGAAAATTCTCTCCTCCCTTCAGAGAAAGGTACCTTCTTTGATGACCTGTTCTTTCCACTGGGCTCTCACTCAAGTGTTTAGTTTAATATATTTGCATGATAGAGAACATTTAGCTGTGAAATTGAAATGAAACTGCATTTTTCTAATGGAAATAATTTCAATAATATATCAAGAAAAGTAAAAGCAAGTTATGAAGATCACCTATATTATAATATTGTTTTATGAAGTTTAAGGTATTTAAAATACTATTATTTTAGCATACATTTCTTATAAAGTTTAAAAACATTCGTGGGACTCTGTTAATATAAAACCGGTATTGAGAGCATTGTGTGTAGAACAGAGTGGATGAGAGTGACTTGGTAGAAAGTGATGCATTCAGAAAGCTGTTTTCCTTTCCAGACTCCTCTATGGCAATATTCTTACTTTCCCCACAACTTACGGAGTTGAATATAGCAGAATCCTCTATGGCAAAGTGTAGGAAGCAGGATTCTCATTGAGATTTTCTGAGAAGGCTTTTTTCCCCTAATACAAGGGATAAGTGTTACCACTTTGACCTCTTTTACCCTACAGCCTGAATGAGAATTGATAAATTGAGCTGGGACACTTATTGTACCTGAAAAAGGGGCCAACATAATTGCAAAGACTGTAATATAATTGAACTTCTAAAATAATTCCAGCAACTACTTACTCCCAGACAAGTTCTTATTAAGAAAATACATCTCTATCTAGGCTACTTGAGTTTTCTGTTGCTTGAAGCTGAAAGTATCCCCACCTTATGAATTACTTAAATTCTTTAAGGTTCAGTAGCTCTCCAACATAATGGTAGTAATATATATACCTTCTGAAGATTAAATTAAACAAGGCGCTTAACTGCCTTCATTCCCTGTGTGGCATATCATAAGGTCTTAAGAAGTATTTTTGTCTTTATTTTAAATTTTGTTAACTTATTTTACTTAGGAAGCAGAGAAAGAGGGAGAGAGGGAAAGTGAGAGAGAGAAGAGAGATATTTCACACCCACGGGTTTACTGCCAGAATGCCTGGGAGCCAGGAACTCAGTGCACATCTCCTACATTGTCGGTAGGGACCCAAGTCCTTTTGCCATCATGTGCTGTCTGCCTGGGTACATTAGGAAGCTGGCATCAAATTCACACACTTCAATATGGCATGCAAACATCCCAAATGGGGTCATAACCACTGTGACAAACACCAGGTCCACTCCAGAAATAATTTTAGAATAAGCGAACTAACTTTACAAAATGAACTCAAAATATCAAAGAATATTTGATAAGTGCTTTCATATAGTCTCCAGTCATTCATGCATGTGAAATAACCTTCAATGGGGCATCTAGAAAGAGAACCCTGAGAGATACAGGGATATTTCAAAACTGATAGTATTATTGCTGTTGATGTCTGTTATGCTAAAGCACAAACCCCTTCTGTCCAAATGCCCGGCTTATTCATCTTCTATGAAAAGTACTTGGAGTAATAAAAACACTCAAAACTTTTCATGGAAAATGAATAAAAATGGAAAATTGGTTATGTGACTCTATATACCTAGGATAACATTAGATTATGTCCTTAAATATGCAATCTCATTTTTGTAAAGATTTTATTATTATTTATTTTAAAGGCAGTGTTACAGAGATGGAGAGACAGAGAGCTAGATCTTCTATCTGCTTGTTCAATCCCCAAGTGGCTACAAAAGCTGGGGCTGGACCAGGCTGAAGCTAGAAACTAGGAGATTCCTCCAGGTTTCCCACATGCAAGGGCTCAAGAACTTGGGCCATCTTCCACTGCTTTCCCAGGCATAGTAGCAGGGAGCTGGATTGGAAGTGGAGCAGACAGGATACAAACGGGCACCCATACCTGTTTCCAATGCTGCAGATAGTGGTGTAACTCGCTGTGCCACAGTGCCGGTCCCTAATATGCAAATTCTTATAAACGTTTTCAAGTGAGTGAATGCAGAAAAAATATTTTCTACTGGACAATATTCTATGACTATAAATATTTCTTTCTTTTTTTAAATTTTATGTATGTCTTAACCAGGCAACCACTGATCCACTAATAGAGCAGTTTCCAAACAATGATAGGGAACACTCATGACCTTTTATCCATATTAAGAAGTGATAGAGCGGGACAGCAATGTAGTCTTAGCAGGTAAAACCACTGCCTGTGATGCTGGCATCACATGTGGGCACGGGTTCATTTCCCAGCTGTTCCACTTCCCATCCTACTCCCTGCTAACGGCCTGGGAAATCAGCCAAAAGTGGCTCAAGTGTTAGGGACCATGCCACCAACAAGGGAGACATTGATGAAGCTCCTGGCTCCTGGTTTCAGCCTGGCCTGGCCCTGGCCATTGTAGCCATGAAAGAAGTGAACCAGCAGATGGAAGATCTTGGTCTCATTGTTTCTCACTCTTGCTCTCACTCCTCCTCTGTTTGTATCTCTGACTTTCAATTAAATAAATAATGGTTGCAAAGGCCAGGGCTGGGCCAGGCCACATCCAGGAGCCAGGATCTTTATCTGGGTCTCCCATTTGGGTGGCAGGGACCCAAACACTTGGGCCATCCTTTGTTGTTTTCCACGGGACATTAGCAGGGAGCTGGATCAGACATGGAGCAGCCAGATCACAAACCAATGTTCATATGGGATGCCAGCGTTGCAAGAGGTGCTTTTGCTCACTGCACCACAATGCCAGCCCCAAATAAATTAATCTCTTTAAAAAAAAAGAAATAATAGAAAATAATTTTCACTTCGAACCAGTATATCTAGAAATTTTCTAAAGCCTTTGAAAGCAGAAAAATAGTAGCACTATCAGTCTCTTTTGCCTTTAGGAGAGATTTTTGCTTAATAGAGAAATTACAACTTGAAATTTTCCTCTTTGTGAATACAATCTCAATCATCACATATGTTCACTCATTGTGAAATAAAGCATGCTTGCCACTCTGGTATAATCAAAAAAGAATTAAATTAGGTCAACATCTATTCAGACTCCAATTCTTTATTTCAGAAGATAGGAACCAGACACTCTTGTAAGATATCACACCTGGCAATTTAGGAGAATGTGTACATTACATAGGGCAGTGCAGAATCTAAAAGATCTGTTTTACCCTTTATATGAATATTCTCTAGGAAATGAAGAACAAATACATACTTTTCATATAACCACATTTCCTCAGACTTAGTGACTTCTTATTAGTTTAAAGAGCAAGTTGATTTGATTTAGAAATTCATATTTCTGGGGCTGGCACTGTGGCATAGTGGGTAAAGCCACCACCCATAGTACCAGCATCCCATATGGGTGCTGGTTCAAGTCCTGGCTGCTCCACTTCCAATCCAGTTCTCTGCTATCACCTGAGAAAGCAGTGGAAAATGGCCCAGGTCCTTGGGCCCCTGCACCCATGCGGGAACATTTTTACAATTTTCCACTATGAATATAGGACGAAAATCCTCAACAATGTATTAAAAGTAATTTTATAGGGTTAAATACTTTGGGCAAGTAGGAATTCTCCAAAGAATGCACAGTTGATTCAACATATGAAAAAACCATCAATTGATGTTGTAATTTAATATAGAAATGTGGATGGATATATACACAATAATCAGTTCAATAAATAAACAAAAATCTTTGATAAAATACAATGTGCTCTTCTGGTGTTGTGGCACAGCTAATTTAAATAGCTGTTTGCCATGCTGGTATCCTACACTGGAGTGCTAGTTTGAGTCCCAGCTCTCTGCCTCTGATCCAGCTGCCTGCTAATGTGCCCAGGAAACCAGAAAATCATGGTATAAGTGCTTGGGTTTCTGCCTCCCCTGTGGATACTGGGATGGAGTTCTTTGCTGCTAACTTTGGCCTGGCCCAGCCCTGCTTGTTGCAGACATTTAGGGAATGAATCAGCAGATGGAGATATCTCTCTCCAACCTGCCCCGCCCTCTTCCTTCCCCTGCTCATTCCCTTCATCTCCCTCTCTCTTTTTTTTTTTCTTTTTTTTTTTTTTTTTAAGAATTATTTTATTTATTTGAAAGACAGAGTTACAGAGAGAGGTAGAGACAGAGAGGTCTTCCATCCACTGGTTCACATCCCAGATGGCCACAACGGCCAGAGCTGTGCCAATCCAAAGCCAGGAGCCAGGAGCTTCTTCCAGGTCTCCTACGCGGATGCAGGGGCCCAAGGGTTTGGGCCATCTTTTGCTTTCCCAGGCCATAGCAGAGAGCTGAATCAGAAGAGGAGAGGGTGGAATTAGAACCGGTGCCTATATGGGATGCCGGCACCTCAGGCCAGGGTTTGAACCCACTGCGCCTCCACGCTGGCCCTGTTCTCTGCTTTGAAATTAAATAAACAATTTACTTTAAAAAACTAATGTACTTCCATAATAAAAACACTCAATTAGTCTCAAGCAAACTATAGTAACCTTATTAGAGGCATCTACAAAAAGCACACAATTAATAATTAGTACTTAGCAGTGAAGGAATAAAAGACTTTCCATTGCATCAAGAATATCTCAAGGATGCCTATATGCTGCCACTCTATTCAACATCCCATTAGTCCCTAGCTAGGTCATTTAGGAAAGAAAAACAAGTAAAAGGCTTCCATATTAGAAAGGAAGAAGTAAAACTATGTGTATATGAAGTTACCTAGAGAAACCCCCCCTTAGAAATAAATAAGCTTAAAATCAAACTAGAAACAATTCCATCTAAATAGCATGAAAGAGACAAAATTTTTAGAAATAAATTTCACTGTGGAAGTTCATACTTTTTTTTTTTTTTAGAAGTTCATACTTTTAACACTAGACAACATTGTTAAAATGAATTTCAAAAGACTTAAATGAAAGTCCTTGGGCCCTGCACCCGCATGGGAGACCACGAGAAGCACCTGGCACCTGGCTTCGGATCAACATGGTGGGCCAGCGGCAGCACGCTGACGGCAGCAGCCATTGTGGGGTGAACCAAAGGAAAAGGAAGACCTTTTTCTCTGTCTCTCTCACTGTCCACTCTGCCTGTCAAAAAAAAAAAAAAAAAAAAGACTTCTTGCATTTATTCGTTACACGACAGTACTCCCCCAATTTGACCTAAACATTGACTAAAATCCTAATCAAAATGTCTATTGCTTTTTTTGTTTCTTACATAAATATGCAAGCTAATACTGAAACGCTAATACTGAAATACATATGGAATTTCAAGGGACACAAACTAGGAAAAATGTATTGAACAATATCGAATTTGATAACTCAAACTTCTTGAATCCTAAACCTAATACAAAGCTGGAGTAATCACAATCTTATAAAGTTACAGATCAGTGGGATATAATTGGTAACCCAGAAATATTCCCACACACTTGCAGGCAATTGGTTTGTAAGATTTCAAGACCATTCAATGAAAAAAGAATAATCACCTCAACAAGTGATGCTGAGATAACTGACATCCACATGAAGGTCTGTGAAGTTAGGTCCTTATTTCACACCACATTCAAAAATAAAGCTGAAATAAATCAAAGATTTAAATGTAATGACTAAGAAGCTGAAGACTCTAAAAACATACTATAAATCTTTTTTGTCTTTGAATTAGATATATTTTCTTGGATGTGACACCAAAAGCACAAGCAGCCAAACAAAATTAACTTATTTGGGCTTCAAAATTATAATTTCTTGGGCTTCAAAAGGTTCTGTCAAGAAAATAAAAATACAACCAACAAAATAGGGAATTTATTTATAAGTAATATATCTAACAAGGCTCTGGTAGATAGAATATGTAATGATTTTTTTCCAACTGAACAATGAAAGATACATAAGTCAATTTACAGTGTGGGCAAAGGACTTATATAGACATGTCCCCAAAGAAGATGCACATATGTTTACTAAGCTTATGAAAATATGCTCCACATCGTTAGGTGATAGGAAAATGCAAATCAAAACCGCAATGTGTTACCAATTTTCACCTACTAGGATGATGTAATGAGGATGGGAAGTTGGTGCTAGTGAATTTAGAGCTTATTTTTGTGATGAGAAAAATGTCCTGGGATTAGATCATATTGGTAGTTCCATACCCACCTGAATATTCTAAGAACATAGCTCTATACTCTAAGATGGGAAACTGTATATGTGACTGCATTTCAATACAAACATGTGAAAAACTAAAGAGATAATTACAGTCTTAGCGTCTCTTGGCATTCTGACCTTTTCCTTTTGTTACATCATGAAATATGCAACTAGTTTAATAAAACATTTCTAATACTGAAGAGATGACATAAAGACGTACAATAGTTATTAAAATTAGAAAATACTAATGAAGAAAAACATATATATGTATGCACACAGTATATATATACAGATAAGTCAACTCCATGATACATCGGAGAATAAACTCACCCTTCTGTATTGATAATCTCCTGTCCTGAGGAATAACAAAGCAGAGACCTACCAGCAGAAGTGTGAACATTCTTGAACTTTCACAGTGTAATTTGCAGAGTCTTGGTCTACACAGCTCACCTGAACACAACTCACCATCTTCCTTCCTCTCAACCACCATCCTCTCTGCTGAGTCTCTTCATGACCTGATGTTCTAAAGTGGACTTTCACTTAACTTCTTTATTAGACATTGTAAGGAGCTGCCATTCATCTCAATTATTCTTTCAACTGCATCTGGTTGTCATCAGGAAAAATGAATGCCTTCTAACTATTCTAAATCATTGCTGATTCTGCATAACTGTAGTACCCTCTCCCGACAACTCCCCAGATTTGCTGTCTCGAAATAAAGACAAATGGGTACTCACATGTCTATTCACCATTACATTGACTACTAGTATCAAGTAGGAACTTACTCCTTCTTGAATGATAATTTGGTCTTCACACTGAACAAATCTTTTGTATGGTCAGTGAGTTGAGAGATCCAGGGGAGATTAATCCTGTTAAGTTAGGTCATATTTACAGTATATGACACATTTGGCATTCGTCATAAATATATTAAGCAAATTTGGCCCAAAACACATAAAGTGAAAATGTCCCAGGGGTTTACTTGATTGTATTATTCACAAAGATTTCCAGTACTGCTCTAATAGGAAAGAAGGCTGGGGCAGGATGGGCTTTACTACAAGGAGGAAGAGATTACTGTGACCAGAGGGTTTTGGTAGCTCCTCATTTCTCTGGACTTCAGAAAGCACAGAAAGTCTTTAAGCAGTTCTGGAGCCAAAGCAGAATCATCTGCATCCTGAACATAAGAACATCTCTATAAGCTGACTTTATTCAAACAATATTGAAATTTGTCTAACTAGTTTAAAAGAATCAGAATGGAGGAAAGTCATTTAAACAATTAAGTCTAAGGCAAATTTATATCTCCATCATAATAACTCTAAAACAGTAACTGGATGAACATCCAAGAATTTCTACCTCTGACAAGTTAGGGAAATTAAGAACCACAATAATTTGTTAAAGTGAGATAAGCTCATATCAATATAAAAACCATCCCTTTACCATATTGATTAAAGTATCAACAAGCTCTTTTATAATTAGAAATTGGACTATGGGATTGGGATCTAGTGTGCATCCTTCAGAGCTGTTATATGAGCGTATATGAACTTGCTAATTATGTCTATATTGTATGCACTAGGTTATTTTGTATTTAGTTTTCTTAATCTCACATAAAAAAACAAAAACTGTGACTATTTTATCTCTGTGAGAATGAATGAATTTCATTCTGCAGGAAAGGTCTGTATCAGGAACATGAGCAGGGTGGAGGTTGTTAAATCCTCAGTGGAAGGATTACATTTCTCTGAGTGGTTTTAGGCTGATATCTGTGCGGCATTCGCTGTCCAGTTTGGAGGAAGTTTCTTATTATGGAAGGTGAAGCAACAATGGGGGAAAAACCCCTGAACATGAGCAAAACATGCTTTTGTTTCTCTAAACAAAAATCAAGATCATGATGTATCATGAAAAAGAAAATTTTATTATTTTATTTTATTTTTATTTTATAGGCAGAGTGGACAGTGAGAGAGAGAGACGGAGAGAGAGGTCTTCCTTTGCCATTGGTTCACCTTCCAACGGCTGGCGCGGCCGGCGCGCTGCGCTGATCCAAAGGTAGGAGCCAGGTGCTTCTCCTGGTCTCCCATGGGGTGCAGGGCCCAAGCACTTGGGCCATCCTCCACTGCACTCCTGGGCCATAGCAAAGAGCTGGCCTGGAAGAGGGGCAACCGGGACAGAATCCAGCGCCCTGACCAGGACTAGAACCCGGTGTGCCAGTGCCGCTAGGCGGAGGATTAGCCTATTGAGCCACATTTTCCACAAAAATATGATTTGGTTTACTGAAATATTATATACCATACTTTGTTATTATGAGGAGCTGACATATAATCAAACTGTTTAGTAGAGGATATTAAAAGGTATATTAGTGTTCTTTATTATTGTATATAGGAAGCATATGATTTATCATATAATTTAAGTAAATACTAGAAAACAGTTTTAATTTAATCCTATTCACGTATTCCCCAAATATATAATATTGACTAAATAATAAGTATATCCAATGAAAAAGTAAAGCACGGGTCTAGAAAAATATGGGACTGGTGAATAATATCTTGTCACATTTGGGTGACAAATAATCATGATTTAATTGAATTGCTGCTACCAAAAGTGGAGTTGTCAGTTTTCCCATTGTGTGTACTTTATTTCTCTGCAGTGGTAAAAGAGGAACAATAGGAGTAATTTGAAATGCTTTTTAAAACTTCTTTTTTCTGTTATAGTATCTGGATGCAGCTATAATCAGTGTAAATTTTTTCTGTAAAATTAGCATTTGGAATTTTTCCTACAACATTCAACCAAATTCTAATTAGAATGCTTAAAGATAAATAATCACAATATATACTGTTGATTAGATATCAAGAGAAAGCCTGAAAATGCTCATATTTTATTAACATGTATCCAGACATCGCAGCCTTACTACCTGATCAAATCTCATCTCTTCTGATTGTATAACTTTTCTGTGACAAATAAGGGGGCATTTGTACTTTCTTAAGAGAAAAATGTGATTTTCCTATTCTGTCTGCTTGCATCAAAGTATTTATTTGAGCAACATCAGATTAATGGCAATGTAAAATAAGATAAAGTCATTTTAAAGGTTGTGAACTTTAAGGAGTGTTACACAAAATGCTATTTGCCAACTATTCCCCTTTATTTTATCAGTTTTATTTGTTCACCTGGCCTGAAAAACATAACAATGGAAAATGTAAACAGCAATTTTTAAAAAATATTTATTTATTTATTTGGAAGGCAGAGTTACAGAGAAGGAGGAACACACACACAGAGAGAGAGAGAGAGAGAGAAAGAGAGAGAGAGAGAAGAGAAATCTTCCATCTGCTGTTTCATTCTTCAAATAGCCAAAATGGTGAGGATGGAGCCATGCTAAGAAAGGAACCAAGGGTTTTATCCAGATCTCCAGAGATTGTCTAACAAGCATGTGGGTCATCTTTCACTACTTTTTCCAGGCCATTAGCAGAGAGTTGGATTTGAAGCACAGCGGGCTGGACAGGAACCAGTGCCAAAAGCCAGGGTTGGAACAAGTCAAAGCCAACAGCCAGAAATTCCATCCTTAACTATAACATGGGTGTCAGGAGCCAAGCACTTGGGGAATTATCCAGTGCCTTCCCAGGCACATTAGCAAGAAGCTGGGTCATAAGTAGAGCATCTGGGACTTGAGCTGGCACTCTGATAAGGGATGCCATTGTCTGTTGTGCAACATTGGCTCCTCTATTGAGTTTTATGTCATACTTTATTTGACTTACACATTACTGCCTCAAAAGAAATAATCTATCTGCAGTAAAATGCACAGATACATTCAAGTTGATTACTTTTTCTTCATTGTAAATTGCCATATTAAACCTTTTAAGTGAGTCTGGCACTGTAGCATAATGGGTAAAGCCATTGCCTATAGTGCTGGCACCCCAAATAGGCACTGGTTCAGATCCCAGCTGCATCACTTCTGATCAAGCTCTCTGCTATGCCATGGGAAAGCAGCAGAAAATGACCCAATTTCTTGGGCCCGTGCAGCCACATGGGAGATCCAGAAGATGATCCTGGCTCATGGCTTCAAATCAGCCCAGCTCCATCCATTTCAGCTATTTGGTGAGTGAACCATCAGATGGAAGACTTCACTCTTTGCCTCTGTCCCTCTGTAACTCTGCCTTTCAAATAAATAAATACATCTTTAAAAAGAAGACATTTTAAGTTCAAGTCCCTCCCTGTATCAGTAACTGCTTTCTGATTTCCATAACATATAAGTATTTCCTTTTTCATAACTTCATGTAAATGCAATCATATGATAAGTGATCTATTTTCAATTAGTGTAATACAAGCCTGATGTGTTCTGTTTTGGATCAGTGGTTTCTTTTTATTATGGGCTTGCTTCTTTTCACGCTTCACAGAAGGAAGCTAGATCAGAAGTAGAGCAGTCCACACCAAAACTAACACCTTGCTTTGTTATGAAGGTATCCTAACTGGTGGCTGATCCCACTGTACCACAATACCTGCCTCTGATGTTTTGTAATGGCAGTAGGCATGTGCTTCTGTTATATTTTATAATTGTTTATGAATAGTACTTAGAAATAGCATGTATTTCTATATGCTGAATTTATATCCTGTAATCTAGAATTCCTACCTTGTCTCGGGAGATGAGTGAAACTTTTAGTAGAATATTTAATGTATTTTTTCCGCCAAATCCAGAGATGTACTAGTGTAGTCACATCTCTCAAAGAATCATCTTGTCTGCTCACTGTTTCCCACCCATATTTCAGTAATTTTCATTCACAGATTCACAATGATTATAGTGAGTTTCAGCTACTTTACTAAGCCTGGCATTTACAGTATTGTAAGTAATTCTTGTAGAAGTTACCATTTTGGAAATAACACCCTAAGAAGTAAAAAATGTGAAAATGTCTAAAAGTATGATTCCACAAAGAAACCTTACAAAGATACATGATAGAATCAAGAAGGGTTCTTATTTTTGCTTTTTTAATAATGAAGGCAGTTTGGGAGGTTGATTAGGAAGACCGGATGTTGAGACCTGAATAGTGACCATGAGCCCACCAGAGCAGGCAAAATGAGTGTGGAATGGGAAGTAGACTGGAGTCTGCGCCAGGCACCGTCCATGTGAAGCTCAGGAGAGATGATCAGTGTGAATCTGATGACCAAAAAGCAACATGGCAGTAGACAAAGCTATGACAGAAGCCATGGAGAATATCGCCAGTATGCTATATTGATCAGACTTGAATTATCCAAAATCTGAATAAAGGTACAAAACATGCTCTACTAAAACATAAATGCCATAGGCTTAGAAGAGAGTCTTTGATTCAAATAATGGTGATTCATCCCAAAAGTGTAGTCTGGAACTCACAAGAGAAAGGGAATGATTGGAATAAATGAATAATAGTGAAATAAATTGCCTCTTTAGGTAGTTCTGGTACTATATCCTTATTTATTTCTTACCAAATGTATCGATTGATATTGAAGTCAATCACCAAATTATATCCAAATGCTAATAGAATAAGGTAATGAAAGAAAACAAAACCTATGAGTTCCATACTGGTCACTACTTTATGTGTTTCTATTTTTTTTTTTAAAGATGTATTCATTTATCTGAAAGAAAGAGATTCAGAGAGAGAGAGAAGGGGGGGGGGGAGAGATCAATCTTCCATCTGATGGTTTACTCCCTAGAAGGCTTCAATGGCCAGAGCTGGGCCAGGCTGAAGACAAGAGCCAGGAACTTCTTCTGGGTTTCCCACATGGGTACAGGGACTCAAGCACTTGGGCCATCCTCTACTGTCTTCTCAAGCTGAATTAGCTTGAGAAGAGAGCTGGATGGGAAGTGGAGCATCTGACACATCAACCAGCACCCAAATGGGATGCTAGCATCACACGTGACAGCTTTACCTGCTATTCCACAGCACCAGCCCCTCATATGACTTTTTAAAGGCATACCACAAAAGTGAAATAAACTGGGAGCTCTGTATAATAAGTCCAGGAACCACCTGTTTATGGATCTAGTAAAGGTCATGGTTTGCACAGGACACAGAAAGAACTTACTAATAAGTATCATAATTGAGAGAGGAGATTTTCTGAAAATATTGGAACATTTTCCCACAAAATAGCTAATATGATCTCTAGATTTCATTAGTTGGAGATAGAAATTCTGTGTAAATTTTATAATGCAAGTTGAAAATGTCAGTAGTAAAAATAGTAACTTTTCTTTGTAACAGCATATGAAGCCGGTAACAAACTAATTTTAAAATCCATGGTAAATTCTTATTTATATTTAATCTTATAGATTTTTAATTTATGTGTGTTATTTTCATAGTCAATAGAACAATGATGTTTAACGATGTGTGTATCATTGAGTTAGCCATATTTGTGATTTTTGTGAAATAGTTAGACCTATGAACTTATTAACTGTTCTTAAACACATTATCACTTACCCATGGAAATCTGGAATTCTTACCTAGTTGTAAATATATGCTCTAGCAATGTATGTGAATTTCAAGGAGGTTGCATTTGCCAACCATAGCTAGCCATTTCCAAGCCTGCTTGGCTCCACTTACCCTTTCCTGCCTTCAGAGAGCAAAGTAAAGATGCCTTCCCATAATTCCCTCTGTCTCTCTGCTCCTTGTGCCTTGGACATTCTGCTGTGCTGTGTGCTCTCCAGGGAGCCATGACTATCATAAAACTTGTGAACTGTCTGGGTTTTTCTGCCTCTCTAGATCTGCATGTTTTCTTACCTGACCTCAGCCAATATACTATGACTAAAGCAATCATTTATTCTCAGCTATCCTGGCCTTAAGTATGGTAGTGACCGAGCACATTATTACACTGTAATTTCCAGGAAAAAAAATCTATAGTGTTTTATTTCAAGATTCCTGTGGGAAAATCTGATTGTATGTATATATATGTATGTATGTGTGTATATATATATTTTTTTTCTGTATACATTTTTCTGTATCTTCACTAGATAAGATGCAAAATATATTTTATATGGGCTGATATAAATTAAATTATGAGGAAAACATAGTGTGTATTCATTAACATCCATATTAAGTTTGTAGCTCTATATTTTTCATGCAAGTGTCTCATGACAGTGTGGTTCTTTCGAATGACACTCAAAATGAGATACTGTGAAGAATTTATTCTTGTGACTGTCAGATGATGAATGAGGTCACTTTCCTTCTCTTTCTAAGATGGGAAATTCAGTTCTGCTAGTGAGTCTTAGAAACTTTTGACTGGTGTAATTTCTTGCTGTTGGAATGTAATTGTGTCTATTTGTAGAAGGGAAGTAAACTGAGGATGCCCTAGATAGGTATTGCTTAGTTCCTCCCTTACATTTTGAGGTTCTTTTATAAATTAGGTAGGCAGATATTCATTGATTGTCTTGAAGTAGCAGCCAATCTTTTGAAAAAAATGAACTGAAAGGGACAGTGCTCAATACAGAATAATTAAAAGTGTTTAGAGTCACATAAAAATTTCCCCCCAAAAATGCCTCAATCCACAATGAAAGCAGACTTTTATAGAATAGATAGGATTCAACTCAATATTGAAACTGATAGGACCTTTACAACTTATAATAAATATACAGTCTAAAACTAACAAAAAACACTCTCAACTGTTTTTTAAATTGCTCGGAATTGGAAATAAGAAGTACACTAGAAGTATTTGAATGGTAAAGAGAATGTGAAAGATTTTCATTACTCTGGCCTTAGAGTTCACAGTGAAGTGCTTACATGGGACTGAATCAGGAACATTAGGTAAGATCTTGCACAATTTGCAGTATGCAATATACTTTATTTTTCTCTGAAGCCCCATTTCATACACTATTATTGGAAGCAAAGTAGTCTACTTGATGGAGCAATAGACTGATTCAATATGTCAGATTCCATGTTCCTATCCAGTAGACTGGCAAAAAAAGTCACAAGAATTTAATTTAAAATAGAGCAAATCAAGCATTGCTTTATAAAGACCATTTGCATGTCATATAGGAGATCTTAAGCAGACATACTTTTGTGGTTATCTGAGCACATAAATACCTGGGCAATTTTTTAGCTGAACATCATTTTTCGTCTATCAAAACTATACAATGAAGGATGGTCACATGAAGATTTTGCTAGTAAAATAGATTTCAGCTGTTGTGCAAAGGAAATAAAAAATCATGTTTGCTTATGGATGTAGCCTTGCAATGAAAAGTAAATGCAAGTATTCTTGAAATAAGTGGTTAAATTGATGACTTTTAGGCCAGTGCCGCGGCTCAATAGGCTAATCCTCTGCCTTGAGGCACCGGCACACCAGGTTCTAGTCCCGGTTGGGGCGCTGGATTCTGTCCCAGTTGCCCCTCTTCCAGGCCAATTGTCTGTTGTGGCCCGGGAGTGCAGTGGAGGATGGCCCAAGTGCTTGGGCCCTGCACCCCATGGGAGACCAGGAGAAGCACCTGGTTCCTGCCTTCGGATCAACGCTGTGCGCTGTGCGCCGGCCGCAGCAAGCCGGCTGCGGCGGCCATTGGAGGGTGAACCAACGGCAAAGGAAGACCTTCCTCTCTGTCTCTCTCTCTCACTGTGCACTCTGCCTGTCAAAAAAAAAATTTTAATGACTTTTAAACTTCCAAAAATTTATATTGAGATTAATCCATTTAGTATATACAAACTTCAATGGAAGTACTATGTTTTTTTATTTGGAGGCCTTTCATGGTATCAAAAATATTATAGTCTAAAAATAGATTGGAGTTTTATCATATTTACTTATTTGTGTCAGAGGACATATTATTGTCATTTACATGGTTTCATTCAGTGAAGCAGTATTTTTAATAAATGCAAAATGATATGACATCCAGACAATTTTTATATTCTTTCTATGTATTAACATCTACAAATAAGATAAAACTGTATCTGCCTTTCTGTTGTTGGCTTATTTCATTTAGTATAAAAATCTCCAGTACCACCTCTTTTGTTTCAGATGTCAGGATTCTATTCTTTTCATGGCTCATGCATATATACCACATTTTCTTCTTTGCAATCATCAGCTAATAGATAGGTAGGTTGATCCCAAATCCTAAATATTGTGAACTGAGCTGCTAAAAGCTGAGAGTGCATGTATTTATTTCAGATGCTTGTTTTGTTTCCTTTAGATGTATTCCAAGAGGTGGTATAGCTGAATCATATGGTAAAAATATTTTTAGTTTTTTGAAGAATCATCATACTCTTTTTCCATAATGGTTATACCAATTTGCATTCCCACTAACCATATATTAAGGTACCTTTTTCCCCCAAACCTAGTCAGCATTTGTTATTTTTTGATTTTAGGATAATTATTTTTTTTAATTTTTATTTTTGGTTTTTAAATTTTTTTTTTTTTGACAGGCAGAGTGGACAGTGAGAGAGAGAGACAGAGAGAAAGGTCTTCCTTTGCCATTGGTTCACCCTCCAATGGCTGCCGTGGACGGCGCGCTGCGGCCGGCGCACCGCAATCATCTGATGGTAGGAGCCAGGTGCTAGGTGCTTTTTCCTGGTCTCCCATGGAGTGCAGGGCCCAAGCACCTGGGCCATCCTCCACTGCACTCCTGGGCCACAGCAGAGGGCTGGCCTGGAAGAGGGGCAACCGGGACAGAATCCGCTGCCCCGACTGGGACTAGAACCTGGTGTGCCAGCGCTGCAAGGCGGAGGATTAGCCTGTTGAGCCACGGCGCCGGCCTGGTTTTTAAATATTTTAAGGTGAACAAATTTTATGTATTTCACATATATAGATTTAAGAACATATTAACATTTTCCACCCCATCCCCCTTCCCACCCAAACTCCCAACCCCCTCCTCCTCCTTTTCCCATTTCTTCCTTTAACTTTTACAATGACCTACTCTCAGTCTGTTTTATACTCATAAGATTAATCCTTCTCTAAGTAAATAATTTAACAAATAGTACTAAGAAAAAAACGCACACCATTCCTCAACAGAAGAAATAAGAGTTATAAACAATCATCAAATCTCAAAATGTCAGTTTCACTTCAGTACATTACATTTTATGTACTTTATTAGTTACCACAGATCAGGGAAAACATATGGTATCTGTCTTTTTGGGACTGGTATATTTCGCTAATTCAGGTGATTTCCATTTGTATCCATTTTGTTGCAAAAGACAAGATTTCATTTTTTATGGCTGAGTAGTATTCCATACCAAATGTCTATCTGTATCTATATCCACATGCACACACACACAGTTTCTTTCTCCAGTCATCTGTTATGGACATATTGTTTGATTTCATATCTTAGATATTGTGAGTTGAGCTACAATAAACATGGGTATACAGATAACTCTTTCATATGATTTCATTTCATTTGGGTAAATCCTTAGGAGTGGGATTGCTGGGCTATATGGTATATCTATTTTCCACTTTCAGAATTATCTCTGTAATGTCTTCCACACTGTTCCACTTCATCTCTCTTCCTTAGAATTCCCACTGTAAACTTCTTTCTCACTCTCCCCTCAGAATGCACTCCCTCCACTTTTCTTCTGCTATTTTCCTCTGTTCAAAAGCAGTATATGTTTCCTCTATTCATCCATCTTGGGAATGTTTATTGGATAATAGCTTTTCTAACTGGAGTGTGGTGATAATCTCATTGTTATTTTTATTCTCACGATGGATAGTGTTCCTGAGTATTACTAGTATTTATTATATTACTAGTATTTATAATATTACTAGTATTACTAGTTTCTTATTCTGATCAGAAATAAGAGGAGAATATGAGATTTTCATATTGATAATAAGTCAAAATGAAATTTTAAGTAAAACATCTTTTAAACACCAGCTGAAAGAGAGATTTTCTCCTGTTAAGAATATGTTCTTTGTCAGCATTTCCACCTGCATAGGGAAAAACTATGGGGCTATCACAAATTCAGAATATTCACACATTGTTTTCCTAGTCAAATATTATTATGAGATAAAAATATTACAGTGTAAGTGATTTTTCGAGTTAAAAGAATGACCATCCTGCTTCTTGCCAGTCTGCATATTTGCAGTGTGCTCTTCTGTGTGCTTCCTGCTGTGTGGTTCTGGCATTGTGCTTTTTTTCCTGAATACCAGATCACACATTGGTATAACCTCCCTCTTAAACTGTTTACTTGAAAGGAACAAATGTGAGACAAAAAGAAATGGCAACACAGAGCATTATGCTTTTGAGTAGTGAAAAACTCAAACAGTAAAAGCAGGAAACATAGGGGAAAGTGGGGAATCATGAAAGAGTAAATCATGCACATGAACATTCTTGGTGCTTATCAGGGAAAGGAGAGTTGGAAGCAAGGCAATAACTTCGATTTCTTTGAAATAACTTTTCCTAGAAAATGATTTTTCAAAAGATTTAAAATATGTTCTCCTTAATTCAAGAGTATATAGGGTTTCAGATTCTCAAATGACATTTTTGATAACATGTCCGTGGAAGTTTTTGAAGAAAAAAATCTTTAAAGCCATGAACACTGCTACAAACAAAAGCAGCAGAGGAATGATCTGGCTTACAATGATTATACCTCAAACAGAAATAACTAAATTATGTAAAAAACTAAAGTTCTCTGAAAAAATAGACCATTCCTTATTACTGAATTCCATAAAGAAGAGAATGAAATTATGTTTTCCTGTAGCAAGTGGCATGTTTTACATTGGACGCAGGTCATTCACCTTCCCAAACCACTTCACGTTTTCCCCATTTTCAACTCTTTCTCTCTTCCTCTCTGACACGGACAAGCTCTCTTGTTCTCACTGTCTCTCACACACACATTAGTACTTATGCATATTTCATTGCAAACCTGGGAAGTAAATGTAGTGTTTTTCCTAAATTTTATATTTCTTTACCAAGGTTATCACATGAAGGACAGGGCAGGGGTGGGGGGGTGGGGAAGAAAGAGAGAGATAACCTATGCTAACTAAAGGGAAAAAGGAAGTGGAAGTGGGGGAGGGTAGAAAGACAGAAATAAAGACAATAGAAAGTCAAATATCAGAGTGGCCTTTTGGGTCCAATTGCCCAATTATCTAAAGGTTGTTTTTAATATTTGTAGAACTTAAGAGAACATTTTGGTGCAAATAATATATCAGGTACAAAGCAAATTCTCCCTTAACAAGAACATACTAGAATAACAACATTTTATTATTTTCCATTGACACCAAATTCTTTAATTGAAGGAAGAGGGAGGAATTGTTGTTCAAAGGACATGAAAAAGTTAAATTTAAATGTAAAACTAAAATAAAAAATATGTAAGAATAGACATTATCAAATGTTGCTAGTGCAAGTTAATAAAGTCAGGACGGGAGAAACTGATCACATTTTATTAAAACTTAAAATATGCATACTCTAGGACTCAACATCTCTACCTCTTTTTTTTGGACAGAGTGGACAGTAAGGGAGAGACAGAGAAAAAGGTCTTTCTTTTTCCATTGATTCACCCCCCATTGGCTGCTGCAGCCAGCGCACTGAGCTGATCCAAAGCCAGGAGCCAGGTGCTTCTGGTCTCCCATGCGGGTACAGGGGGGCCATCCTCCACTGCACTCCTGGGCCAAAGCAGAGAGCTGGACTGGAAGAGGAGCAACGGGGACAGAATCCAGCACCCTAAGCAGGACTAGAACCTGGTGTGCCGGCGCCGCAGGCGGAGAATTAGCCTGTTGAGCCTCTACCTCTTTTTGTAGCTGCCTAAAAAGTGTATTCAAGCGGAATGATGCTATCTTTTCTTAGGTTTTAGGATTTGGGGGTTCAAAAAAGGAGAGAATGCTGGTAATTAAAGTATAGAAATCTTTTTTGACAGAATTTCAGGGCATTAAAGAGAGCAGTGTTGAGTATACCAGGACAGAGCGACAGAGGGCAAGGGGTTTGAAAACAGGTTGCATTACATTTGAGCAGCAGAGGTGTCCCTTCTTAACAACGATATGCAGAAAGGCTCCTTGGTGAAGTTAACTGCTTTAGCAGTTTGGAATATCCCCTGGTGTGGGGCTTTCTGGGAAGCAAGCATTTTATTTGCCCTTAAATTGACTGTGTACACCCAGTTTCATCAGGTCTGAGGGTTCAGGCCCAGTGTTCTAACTTGTTTTGCCCCAAGTCCTTGGGAGAGGGTTTTTTTTTTTTTTTTTTTTTTTTAGAGATTTATTTATTCATTTGAAAGTCAGCGTTACAGAGAGAGGAGAGGCAGAGAGAGACAGAGAGACAGAGAGAGAAAGAGAGAAAAGTGAGTGTGGGGGTCTTCCATCCGCCGGTTCAGGGAGAGTGTTTTGAAGCATGGCATCTAGTGTCTGACGCTAGAAAGTCTGGAGAGTTTTCTACCACTTTGCAGTCAGTGCTCCTGGAGAGGAGGGCATCCCAAGTTTGTGCTTTGATGTGCCTTGGGAACAAGTGAGAGGGAGAGCAGATGAGAGAGCGCTTGGGTCTTGTCTAAGAGGGCTGCTGTGGGGACATGGCAAACCCAGAGGGAGGGGAAGTCAGATGTTCCAGAGAAGATGCTTCTCATTAGTCAGGGGGTCTCAAGCAGAGGACTTCGGATGATAGAGTTTACATTTACATCTCTTTTGAGTGGAAGAGCTCAAACTGCACAGCCTAGTATGAGCTGTCTAACTCCCTCTCTCTCCTTCCACAGAATTTAATAAATAGCTTTCATTGAATTTGGAGCTCACAAAGGGGCAGGAGATGAACCTAGAGACCTTATGTTTGTATTCAGAACAACAGTGATTGCCTGCCTTCCTCTGTCTGTTCTGCCTGGGTCAATCCCAGTGGTTAAGATGAAATAATTGAAAGCTAAACATTGTACAGTATTGCCTATTATGTAGGTCTAGATAATTTATTTTCAAAACCAGGATGTCTTTATTTTTAAAAATGAACAAAGGATATTTTATTACCTGACACTGCCCAGATCAGACCTGGGCTTATCTCAGTCTTCATCAAGCTGCAGGAGGTGGTTTACTCCCACACAAAAAAGTATAAGGAAATGGCCACACTCAGGAAGATGGCGGAATAGTGAGGACGCGCACTAGCAGTCCGCAAAAAGATAGTTTAATAAAAACAGAGTTACTGTAGCCTCAGGAAAAATCTCACGGAAAAAAATGCAGTAGAAATTCTTCCGGACCCAGTGAATGAGACGCAGAGGACCTAGGGGAAAGTAAGTTTGCGAACGGCAAATCGTGCCTTAGTGGCACGGGAGCTGCCGGGAGAGACGGGAACCGGACGGAACACAGTCACCATTGGAATCGAGCGCTTAAACGGGAGCCGATACAGGGATCCCGAGACACTGGCGGGGGGAAGCAGACGCCAGGGGGGAAACAGCACAATTGAGGCGAGCCCACACGGACACTAGCCTCTTTCGTTGCCCACCCTGCTCACTCGAGCTAGACTGAACACAGTGGGACGGCGTGCGCCCGCCGGCTGAACCGGAAGCCGGGCGGAACACAGTCGCCATTGGAACTGAGCGCTTGAACGGGAGCCGATACAGGGATCCCGAGACACTGGCGGGGGGAAGCAGACCCCCCACGGGGGAAACAGCACAATTGAGGTGAGCCTGCACGGACACTAGCCTCTCTCGTCACCCACCCTGCTAATTCGAGCTAGATTAAACGCAGTGGGACAAGGCGCGCCCGCCCGCCCGCCCGCCCATCACTGAGGCAGACGGAACCAAAAACCCGAGGCTGTAGAAACCTGAAGGGGATCCAAAAACTGGGAACACACCGCGCACACAAACTCCGTTACCTTGACAACCCAGAGAAAGAGTGTGCGGAAAAAAAAAAAATGCCAAATAAAAACAGATTCCGAGGGAGCAAGATCAAGGAAGGCGCTATGATGACCCCAAATGGAAAAGACACCCCAAGTCAGGATTATGGAGATAATGAGATAGAAGAAATGCAAGAAGCAGATCTCAAAGAATTGATAAGAACATTAAGAAGTTCTCAAAAACAAATTCTTGAACTACAGAAATCCTTAATGGATAAGATAGAAAATCTCTCTCGCGAGAATGAAGTACTACGGAGAAATCAAAACGAAATGAAACAACTAGTAGAACAAGAAGCTACGATAGTGACAAAAAATCTTAATGAATTGAAGAATTCAATAGATCAAGTGACAAGCAATCTTGAGGGCCTTAAAACCAGAATGGGTGAAGCAGAAGAGAGAATATCGGACCTAGAAGACAGAGAACAGGAGAGGAAACAGTCAAACCAAAGACAAGAAGAGGAAATTAGAAAACTAAAAGATATCGTCGGGAATTTACAGGATACTATTAAAAAACCCAACATTCGGGTTCTAGGTGTTCCTGAAGGTATGGAGAGGGAGAAAGGATTAGAAGGCCTTTTTAGGGAGATACTAGCAGAAAACTTTCCAGGCTTGGAGAAAGACAGAGAAATCCTAATCCAGGAAGCTCATAGAACCCCTAATAAACATGACCAAAAGAGATCCTCTGCACGACATATTGTAATTAAACTCACCACAGTGAAGCAAAAAGAAAAGATCCTAAAATGTGCAAGAGAGAAACGTCAGATTACTCTCAGAGGATCTCCAATTAGACTTACAGCTGACTTCTCAACAGAAACCCTACAAGCTAGAAGGGAATGGCGAGACATAGCCCAGGTACTTAGAGAGAAAAACTGCCAGCCCAGAATATTATATCCTGCCAAGCTCTCATTTGTGAATGAAGGTGAAATAAAGACCTTTCATAACAAACAAAAATTGAAAGAATTTGTTGCCACTCGTCCAGCCCTGCAAAAGATACTTAAAGACGTGTTACACACAGAAACACAGAAACACGACCATCAACATGAAAGAAGGTAAACGAAGGGAACCTCACGGCAAAAGATCACAGGGAATTCAAAGCATACATTAGAAAATATCTGGCAAATGGCAGGGCAAACTTACCACTTATCAATAGTCACATTGAACGTTAAAGGTCTAAACTGTCCTGTTAAAAGACAGAGATTGGCTGATTGGGTTAAGGAACAAAAACCATCTATTTGCTGCCTACAAGAAACACATCTTTCCAACGAAGATCCATACAGACTGAAAATAAAAGGATGGAACAAGATATACCACGCCAACAGAAATGAAAAAAGAGCGGGTGTAACCATCTTAATATCGGACTACATAAACTTTAACACAAAAACTGTTAAGAGAGACAAAGAGGGGCACTGTATAATGATTAAGGGATCAATACTACAGGAAGATATAACAATTCTCAATGTATATGCACCTAATTACAGGCCACAGGTTTATTTAAAAAATTTGTTAAGAAACTTAAAGGGAGACTTAGACCCCAACACAATAGTACTGGGGGACTTCAATACTTCACTCACAGATATTGACAGATCGACAGGACAGAAGATCAACAAGGAGACAGTAGATTTAAACAACACTATAGCCCAAATGGATCTAACAGATATCTACAGAACTTTTCATCCTACAAGTAATGCATTCACATTCTTCTCAGCAGTACATGGAACCTACTCTAGGATTGATCACATATTAGGCCATAAAGCAAGTCTCAGCAAATTCAAAAGAATTAGAATCATACCATGCAACTTCTCAGACCATGAGGGAGTGAAGTTGGAAATTAGCAACTCAGGAATCTCTAGAGCATATGCAAACACATGGAGATTGAACAACATGCTCCTGAATGAACAATGGGTCACTGAAGAAATCAAAAGAGAAATCAAAAATTTTCTGGAAGTAAATGAGGATAACAGCACAACATACCAAAACTTATGGGATACAGCAAAAGCAGTGTTAAGAGGAAAGTTTATATCAATAGGTGCCTACATCAAGAAACTGGAAAGGCACCAAATAGATGAGCTTTCAATGCATCTCAAGGATCTAGAAAATTTGCAGCAAACTAGACCCAAATCTAGTAGAAAAAGAGAAATAATCAAAATCAGAGAAGAAATCAACAGGATTGAATCCAAAAAAACATTACAAAAAATCAGCCAAACGAGGAGCTGGTTTTTTGAAAAAATAAACAAGATTGACACCCCATTGGCCCAACTAACTAAAAAAAGAAGAGAAAAGACCCAAATCAGTAAAATCAGAGATGAAAAAGGAAATATAACAACAGACACCACAGAAATCAAAAGAATCATCAGAAATTACTACAAGGACTTGTATGCCAGCAAACAGGGAAACCTATCAGAAATGGATAGATTCCTGGACACATGCAACCTACCTAAATTGAACCAGGAAGACATAGAAAACCTAAACAGACCCATAAGTGAGTCAGAAATTGAATCAGTAATAAAGGCCCTCCCAACAAAGAAAAGTCCAGGACCAGATGGATTCACTGCTGAATTCTACCAGACATTTAAAGAAGAACTAACCCCAATTCTTCTCAAACTATTCAGAACAATCGAAAAAGAGGGAATTCTCCCAAATTCCTTCTATGAAGCCAGCATCACCTTAATTCCTAAGCCAGAAAAAGATGCAGCATTGAAAGAGAATTACAGACCAATATCCCTCATGAACATAGATGCAAAAATCCTCAACAAAATTCTGGCCAATAGACTGCAACAACACATCAGAAAGATCATCCACCCAGACCAAGTGGGATTCATCCCTGGTATGCAGGGATGGTTCAATATTCGCAAAACAATCAACGTGATACACCACATTAACAGACTGCAGAAGAAAAACCATATGATTATCTCACTAGACGCAGAGAAAGCATTCGATAAAATTCAACACCCTTTCATGATGAAAACCCTAAGCAAACTGGGTATAGAAGGCACATTCCTCAATACAATCAAAGCAATTTATGAAAAACCCACGGCCAATATCCTATTGAATGGGGAAAAGTTGGAAGCATTTCCACTGAGATCTGGTACCAGACAGGGATGCCCACTCTCACCACTGCTATTCAATATAGTGCTGGAAGTCTTAGCCAGAGCTATTAGGCAAGAAAAAGAAATTAAAGGGATACAAGTTGGGAAGGAAGAACTCAAACTATCCCTCTTTGCAGACGACATGATTCTTTATTTTGGGGACCCAAAGAACTCTACTAAGAGACTATTGGAACTCATAGAAGAGTTTGGCAAAGTAGCAGGATATAAAATCAATGCACAAAAATCAACAGCCTTTGTATACACAGACAATGCCTCGGCTGAGGAAGAACTGCTAAGATCAATCCCATTCACAATAGCTACAAAAACAATCAAATACCTTGGAATAAATTTAACTAAGGACATTAAAGATCTCTACAATGAAAATTACAAAACCTTAAAGAAAGAAATAGAAGAGGATACCAAAAAATGGAGAAATCTCCCATGCTCATGGATTGGAAGAATCAATATCATCAAAATGTCCATTCTCCCAAAAGCAATTTACAGATTCAACGCAATACCAATCAAGATACCGAGGACATTCTTCTCAGATCTGGAAAAAATGATGCTGAAATTCATATGGAGACACAGGAGACCTCGAATAGCTAAAGCAATCTTGTACAACAAAAACAAAGCCGGAGGCATTACAATACCAGATTTCAGGACATTCTACAGGGCAGTTGTTATCAAAACAGCATGGTACTGGTACAGAAACAGATGGATAGACCAATGGAACAGAATAGAAACTCCAGAAATCAATCCAAACACCTACAGCCAACTTATATTTGATCAACGATCCAAAACCAGTCCCTGGAGTAAGGTCAGTCTGTTTAATAAATGGTGCTGGGAAAACTGGATTTCCATGTGCAGAACCATGAAGCAAGACCCCTACCTTTCACCTTACACAAAAATCCATTCAACATGGATTAAAAATTTAAACCTACGACCCGACACCATCAAATTACTAGAGAGCATAGGAGAAACCCTGCAAGACATAGGTACTGGCAAAGACTTCTTGGAAAAGACCCCAGAAGCACAGGCACTGAAAACCAAAATTAACTACAGGGATTGCATCAAATTGAAAAGTTTCTGTACTGCAAAAGAAACAGTCAGGAAAGTGAATAGGAAACCGACAGAATGGGAAAATATAATTGCAAACTATGCAACAGATAAAGGGTTGATAACCAGAATCTACAAAGAAATTAAGAAACTCCACAACATCAAAACAAACAACCCACTTAAGAGATGGGCCAAGGACCTCAATAGACATTTTTCAAAAGAGGAAATCCAAATGGCCAACAGACACATGAAAAAATGTTCAAGATCCCTAGCAATCAGGGAAATGCAAATCAAAACCACAATGAGGTTTCACCTCACCCCGGTGAGAATGGCTCACATTCAGAAATCCACCAACAATAGATGCTGGAGAGGATGTGGGGAAAAAGGGACACTAATCCACTGTTGGTGGGAATGCAAACTGGTGAAGCCACTATGGAAGTCAGTCTGGAGATTCCTCAGAAACATGAATATAACCCTACCATTCAACCCAGCCATCCCACTCCTTGGAATTTACCCAAAGGAAATTAAATTGGCAAACAAAAAAGCCGTCTGCACAGCAATGTTTATTGCGGCTCAATTCACAATAGCTAAGACTTGGAACCAACCCAAATGCCCATCAACAGTAGACTGGATTAGGAAATTATGGGACATGTACTCTACAGAATACTATACAGCAGTCAAAAACAATGAAATCCGGTCACTTGCAACAAAATGGAGGAATCTGGAAAACATCATGCTGAGTGAATTAAGTCAGTCCCAAAGAGACAAATATCATTTGTTTCCCTTGATTGGCGATGACTAACTGAGCACCAAAGGGGAAACCTGTAGAAGTGAAATGGACACTATGAGAAACAGTGACTCGATCAGCTCTTGTGCTGACTGTTGTTGTACAATGTAATACTTTATCAATGGTAGTATTTTTTTTTCTTTATCCTAGTACTAGTGGTTGAACTCTGTAATTAACACACAATTATTCTTAGGTGTTTAAATTTTAACTGAAAAGTGATACCTATTAAATATAAGAGTGGGAATAAGAGAGGGAGGAGTTGTAAAACTTGGGACATGCTCAATCGGAACGGCCCCAAATGATGGAGTTAGAATTGTGCCAGGGGTTTCCAATACAATCCCATCAAGGTGGCATGTACCAAGGCCATCTCATTAGTCCAAGTGATCAATTTCAGCTCACAATTGATCACACTGATAGGTCTAAGAGTCAAAGGGATCACACAAACAAGACTAGTGTCTGCTAATACTAACAGATAGAATGAAAAAGGGAGAGAATGATCCAACATGGGAAGCAGGATACACAGCAGACTCATAGAATGGCAGATGTCCTAAATAGCACTCTGGCCTCAGAATCAGCCCTTAAGGCATTCGGATCTGGCTCAAGAGCCCATGAGAATATTTTAGGCATGGAAAGCTAAGACACTCTGGAAAAAACAGAAGACCTAAATGAAAGATCTCTGCGAATGAGATCCCAGTGGAAAGAACGGGGCCATCAAAGAAGGAGGTACCTTTCTCTGAAGGGAGGAGAGAACTTCCACTTTGACTATGGCCCTGTGGGAATAAGATCGAAGTCGGCTAACCCTAAAGGCTTCCATAGCCTCGGCAACTCATGACCAGAGCCTAGGGAGATTACTGACGCCATAAACAAGAGTGTCAAATTGTTAAATTAACATCAGGAGTCACTGTGTACTTACGTCTCATGAGGGATCTGTCCTTAATGTGTTATCCAATGTGAAGTGATGCTATTACTAGTACTGAAACAGTATTTTTACACTTTGTGTTTCTGAGTGGGTGCAAACTGATGAAATCCTTACATAGTATATATTGAATCGATCTTCTTTATATAAAGATAATTGCAAATGATTAAAAAATCTTGGTGTTAAACTGGAAATTGCATAGACAATTAATCAATTTTTTTTAAAAAAAATCATGTAGGATCTCTGTCCTTAATGTGCTGTACATTGTGAATTAATACTATAACTAGTACTCCAACAGTATTATCATTTTGTGTCTCTATGCGAGGGCAAACCGTTGAAATCTTTACGTAATATGTACTAAATTGATCTTCTGTGTATAAAGAGAATTGAAAATGAATCTTGATGTGAACAGAAGGGGAGAGGGAGCGGGAAAGGGGAGGGTGGGGGGAGGGAGGGAAGTTGTGGGGGGAGGGGAGCCATTGTGGTCCATGAGCTGTTCTTTGGAAATTTATATTCTTTAAATAAAAGCTTTATATAAAAAAAAAAAAGTATAAGGAAATATTTAGGAGAAAAAGTAAAATAATTCTTTGATTATAATCCACACATAATATTTAACATATCATATATATATACTCACAAGAGTGAAAAAATTGTAGAATATGGAAAGAATGATTAAACATTTAAAAATATATATATTTGCTATCAAGAGATATATTACAGAGGTACAAGCTATATGTAAACACATTGAAAAGGTCCTTAATGAATAAAACTGAATAGTTAAAGGAGGATGTTTCTGGATACATGGGAAAGAGACTTTAATCAGGGGAGCAAAGGCAATGATCATTTTGTACAATATATTTTTAGCAAAGATAATGCATTGACATATATTTGTGCATTTAATAAATCCCTTTAAATTGCTTAAGTATGCTTGGAAAATTACCAATCTTTCTAATATTTTGAATGCTAATCATTACAATATCAGTATGGGGACTTTAAGTCTAGTTTTGTAACAATGCTGATCAGTTATGTGGAGGTTATCTGATGGGCTGTCCCAACCCTCTGGCCACCCAATCTGTAGGATCAGAATCTAAGTTCTCTTGAAATGCATGCACTGTCTTCAAAAGCAGTCATCATGGGGCCACTGTTATAGTGTAGAGGGTAACGTCACTACTTGCAACATTAACACACCATTTGGGTGCCCGTTCATGTCCTGGCTGCTCTGCTTTTGATGGAGCTCTGATAATGACGTGGGAAAAGCAGTAGAACATGGCCCAAGTTCCTGAGCCTTTCCTAAGTATGTGGGAGACCAGGAAGAAGCTCCTGACTCCTGGCTTCAGCTGGGCCCAGCCTTGGATGCTGCAGCCACCTGGGTATGAACCAACAGATGGAAGATCTTTCTCTCTCTCTCTGTCTCCCTCTGACTGTGTAACTCCCACTATCAAATAAATATTATTTGTCTTTATTCTTGTCTTTTTGGTAAAAATTAGCTGGCATTGTAAATTCTGATCTTTTGCTATTCAAGAAAAGACTCATTATTCTCTAACTACATTAATCAATTCATCTTTCCAAAATATTTCCAAGTTTAGCCAAATAATAATGCATTGAGTAAAAAAAAAAAACATTGAGACATCATATAGTAATATTAAATGAGGAAATGTATTAAGAGATTTTTTTTTTTGATTCTCAAAGCAGCATGTGATACTCCTTTACTCAAATCCATTTTCCGGATTAACAGATCTCACAGGCAATAGGAGACAAGGAGCTGCCAGAGAAGTCAGGGTGGTTCCATATTAAAAGTCAGCATTGTAAAGTGCTAGTACAACTCAAATCACCAACCTCTAAAATGAAATTCCCATTTGTTTCTTTTCCCAAAGAGACCTTCAGCCACACATTGATAAGTAATATTATCAAGTTTAATGCAAATGACAATATCACACATACACTTGCACATGATGTGGCATACAGAAATACACCTTTGAAATAGCTTTCCCTCTGATTAAGAAGCTGATAGCCCCACATAAAGGTTATTTGGGAAAAGCAACGTTCAGAATCCATTTATGTTTAGACTTTATGTGGTTTCTATCATCTCACACATCAGAGTAAAATTCACACAGCATTATAAATCAGATATTTACCATGCTCTTTTCAAAATGATAACAAATACCCAAGACTAGCCTCTAAGAATAACTTTATAACATTACTAGGGCTTATCTATGATTTATAAAATATGACATTACATTTAATTGTTATGAGAACAACTAACAGGCTTTTTTGCAAAACTCAAAAAATGTAAACAGATGAAAATAATAACCATAGGTGGAATGAACAATTTAATGTAAAGGCTTACATTTAGAGAGATTAAATGTTACAGCCACATGCAATTGGACCCATTGCCAGTGTTTACCTTCTCCTTCACATCTCCATTAGGTCTGTGAAGACACTTGACATTCTCTCTGGGGCATATTCTTTGATGCTGGTTTCGCCAGTGCTCAGTCTTGACCACAGGGATCTCAACTGTGTAACAATTTTGGAAGATCCTTTCCAAAAATGCTGAAACTCCACATTCGGTCTCTTAAGCAATTGAGGATAGCTTCCAGCTAAAAACATGTCACTTTAAAAAAAATAAGGCTAGTTTTTCTGTTTTTCTTTCAAAACCTTTAAGTCCTAGGGCTCTTCCTCAGTTGCAAAGCACATTTGCAGAAACTGATACACTAAACAGGCAGCAAAGTCATCTGGCACTCTAGTGTGAAGAATGGGAGATATGCTTTACCATAACTAATAATTGATACATTTTCATATATACTTTTCATAGAAATAGAATAAAATATAGATTTTAAATGCTCTGCAGCCATCAAAAGAGTCAAAAATAAGCGTTTCCAGCAAGCATTACTGTGGATATCCGGAAGCGAATAGAAGTAATAATGGCAGTAGCCCAAATCCTGGTTTCCACATAAAAGGCTAACAGGAGATCTTCAATATAGAGGAATCCCCAGTTATTTTATGGGGTTAAGGAAGAAATAAGAAAAAAGTCCAAAAAACATTGGGTCAGTCATAGAACTGTTAACAGTAAAAACTAACAGGAATTTTAGATATATCCTAGAACAGTCATGGCCTCATTTTAAAGATGAGAAGATAAAAGCAGATCTGTTGATTTAGAAACAAACCATCCTTTGTCAATGAAGTAATCAACTAAGGAATTATCTCTGTTACCTGCTCTGAAGATTCCATATGTCTGGTGTGAATGTTTGGCATGGTAGTTAAGTCACTGCTTGGGAAACCTGCATCCCGAGAGACAGCAGCAATGGCCTTAGCACTTGGGTCCCTACTGAGCAGGAGATGGGGATTGATTTCTGGGCTCCTGACTTAGCCCAGACCCAACTGTTGAACTGTTGTGGTCATTTGGGGAGTAAATCACTACAGATTCATTCTCTCTCCCTCACCCCTCCTCCCCCTCCCCCTCCACCTCTCCCTCTCCCTCTCCTTTTCCCTCTCCTTAAAATAAAAAGAAAATTAAAAAATTTAAAAATTATGCTTGTTTATACTTTCTTTCACACCTAAAATGTCATCAGCATTTCATATTCTACTATTCATTTTTTTTTTAAGGCAGAGTTAGATAGTGAGAGAGACAGAGAGAAAGGTCTTCCTTTCCATTGGTTTACCCCCCAAATAGCTGCTACAGCCAGAACTGTGCCATCCGAAGCCAGGAGCCAGGTGCTTCCTCCTGGTCTCCCATGGGGGTGCAGGGAGCAAGCACTGCCTTCCACTGCCTTCCTGGGCCACAGCAGAGAACTAGACTGGAAGAGGAGCAACTGGGACAGAATCCGGCGCCCCAACCCAGTCTAGAACCCCAGGTGACGGTGCCACAGGCGGAGGATTAGCCAAGTGAGCTGCAGCACCGGCCAACTATTTACTTCTTTAATTTTATTTACAAGTATCTTTTCTTATTTTAACAAAGAATTGTACAATATGTTCAGTAATTCACTGTTCTCCTCTGCTTTATGGTATTAAATTCTACTTTGGGGGGAAAAAGTCAATAATTGTGGCTCTAAAATTGCAGTTGGATATCAGCATCACCTTTGCGTTGATAATCCTAGTATAAACCCAATTCGCACCAAAACATTCATTCTCACTGTGTGCATACGATGCTATCATGATCGTCTTTCCATTTGCAGGATATAGTATTTGTAAGAATTGGATGAAGAGTCTTTTAAAACATTTCTGACTCTAGAATATTTTGTTTCAGCTTAAAATGAATGCTTTATATCAGGTATATATCATATATATATATATATATATATATATGTGCATGGTATTCTAACACTTTTAAATCCAGGTACATTTTTCATGAACTTTTTAAAGTTTCATCATCTGTGTTGATTTCAAAAGAGATTTACACCAAAATAAACTTATGTTTCAGTTCTGTTTTCTTCAAACTTACTGAAAGATGTCCATAAACATAGGCATCTATATATATGCATATAAAATATGGCTTATTCCTGGAACAAGCTTTGAAGAATTCTAATATAGATGAACAGTGAAACTTCTAATTTTTTTTAGTTTTTTTTTTAAGATAATGCTTCCCGTTTTATTTCAGGATAATTCTACAGTTATTGAAGGAAAATTTATTCTAAGATTCTAGGCTTTAGCCATAAGTTATAGCAATGTGAGGACAAAAACAAATGTTCCTACAGATGTGGAAGCTGGCATCTGTATACCCTGTGCACAAACTCATTTCTCAAGGACTGTTTATGTGAATTTTTTTTTTTTTTTTTTTTTTTTACAGGCAGAGTGGACAGTGAGAGAGAGAGACAGAGAGAAAGGTCTTCCTTTTGCCGTTGGTTCACCCTCCAATGGCCGCCGCGGCCGGCGCGCTGCGGCCGGCGCACCGCGCTTGTCCGATGGCAGGAGCCAGGAGCCAGGTGCTTTTCCTGGTCTCCCCATGGGGTGCAGGGCCCAAGCACCTGGGCCATCCTCCACTGCACTCCCGGGCCACAGCAGAGGGCTGGCCTGGAAGAGGGGCAACCGGGACAGAATCCGGCGCCCCAACCGGGACTAGAACCCGGTGTGCCGGCGCCGCAAGGCGGAGGATTAGCCTGTTGAGCCACGGCGCCGGCCTGTTTATGTGAATTTTAAGAAGTAATCTATGATCTGATAGGCAGATTAGGTCACTTACATATCATTTGATCTAACAAGATATCATAAAGATAAATATAAAACTATAGCATTTTGGGGGTGTTGGAAATGTTTAGTTCTTTTTATTAAAAAGATTTATTTATTTGAAAGGCAGAGTTACAGAGAAAGATACACAGAGAGATCTTCATTCTGTTGGTTCTCTCCCTAGATGGCCACAAGTTCATTCATTGCTGGGTCAGATCAAAGCTGGAGCTCCATCCAGATCTCCCACATGAGTGCCTGGGGCCCAAGTACATGGGCCATCATCTTCTACTTTCTTAGGCATATTAGCAGGGAGCTGAAACAAAAGTGGAGCAACCAGGATTCATTCAAACCAGTGCCCACATGGGATTCCAGCAATGTGTGCTGCTGCTTAACCTGCTGCACCATAAACCAGCACCAGCAGCAAGATTGTTATCAAGCATGTAACAATTATATACACAATTATATACACACACATATACATACACTTATGGGATGCAGTACTTTATGGAAAAACTGTACATTCTTTGTGCAGGGATTATATACACGTATGTAATATCTAATGATGAGATCTGTGTAATAAGCATCCCATCTCGATACAATGTGCTTATTGTTTGTGCTGGGGATCCTCAAACTCCTCTCTTCTGGTTCTTTATGAAATATTTAATGCATAGTTGTAAAGTATAATCACTCCACTTTTCTCTAAAACACAAGAACTTCTTCTCTCACCTGATGATATTTTGGTATTATGTGTAGTCACTTTATTCCTCTTTCCCTACAGTTTGGTATTTTACAATATTTTCATCATGATAGCTAGTAGAGTTGAGGTTCAAGCTTTACTAGGTTGTTTTTTAAGGCAATTACTCTAAATTTTCACAATACTCATTTTTTCATCAATTACTTAACATTCTCAAATTCTTACATTGGAAAAGTAAATACCATTTTCTGTATATTATATAAGAATTATATTATTTACCATTTTAATTTATTTGTGACATATTTATTTTCTCTTTATCAGTATGTTATTTATTTTTATTATTTTGAAATATGGAATTGAGGTCAATGTAAGTCTAAGGTTTCCTGAAGAAATATTCCTAAGATGAATAATATATAACTTTTATTTACTAAACAGTATGGTCTGACTACAAACATTTTAATTTGTTATGACTGAATCATCACTGCTATATGATGATTAATTTCACATTTTCATTTTACTATATATAATAATATCGTTTTCTATTATTTCTCTGAATGTAGACATTAAGCCTGATGTACAAATTTATGTTATTTCCATTGTTGTAGAGTCAGAATGTCTTTCTACTGCGTGTAAATTAACTCATCGTCCCTTATTGACTAAATATGAAAACCACAGTGGATCCAAAGCTGTTAGGACTAGCCATCACACTATCACAGAAAGAATGAAATTTATTGAAGACTGGAAATTATTAAAGATTTGAAACCTGATAGGTGTTTTCAAATAGCAGATTGAAAAGTGTCATTTATTGAAGAAAAAGACTAAGGCTCTGGCTAGTGTTTAATTGCTAAATGAAAGAAGCATTTGAAAGGATGAAATTTTAAAAAAGCCTGTTTTTGTGCCATTGGATCTCAATCTCCTTCATGGCAACTGCCATTATTATATTCCTATCTCTGCTCCTTCATGTGTATATTTATAGTATGTAAAATAGCTATTCAATAGTTAGTGTATATACATGTTTATATATATATATATATATATATATATTTAATATTCCCCTTAATGTCTTCACTTTCACTGTCCTCTCCCCATTTCACCTGTTATAATCTCCTAAAAGTTAAAAGACATTTTTTTTTGGCTCTGTGAATTGCCGCCCCACCCTCCTAGCGCTAAGGAGTAGCATAATGTTTACTGGGGGATGGGGTGTTATAGGATTAGTGGGCTGAACTTATAACCTGATCTTTATATATCATAAAATATGAAGATACATAGAAAACTATTAATCAAGATTTTTAATGCATAACATCAGAGGTCAGAAAGCTACAAACTACAGGACCAAAGGAAACCACTTGTGGTTCTTACTTTTGTTAGCTTACGTATTAAGAGCATTTTTACATCTTGGAATAGCTGGAAACAACTTTAAGCTGGAGAATATTTCACAACTTGGGAAACCTACTCACGATTCCAATTTCTGTGTCTACTAAATTTCCTGAACAGAACTGGCTCATTACTTACAGTCTAGAGCTGTGTTTGATCCACCAGGACAGAAGTTGACAACTGTGGCAGAAAATCTTCAGCTGATCAAGGGAAAAATCCTTGCTATCTGGCTGTTTACAGAAATTGGCCATCAGGACTATACATTTGCACAGATCTTTGTAATCCACAGTGCACTCTCACATTTGTTCCCCTGGATAGTCACAGCATCCCTAAAAAAATCATGCATTCATCTCTAGAAATGTGCAGCCTGTACTTCTCATGAAAGAACGAAAGCTTATGGATTTTAAGTAGTGCTATCAGAATTTTTAATACATTTTTTGACTCTGGATTCAACAGTTTTCCACTGCAACAGTCTCTTCTTCTATGAAACAGTATCTGAACCTCCTGGATCTTATTTTCTAAAAGTTTACCAAACTTTTGTGAACTCCTCCGAGTACAATCCCCTGCAGAACCGTGACCCAGTTGCAACTTCACAAACACAAGTGAAAGTCTGAATGATCCCACGAGTCAGGTGTCTGGAGAGGAGGTGGGCAGGAGAACCCGCAGACTTACACGCAGTCTGTTAGGGAAGGGAAAACCCCAGGAATGACATCACCCAGGTCCAGCACGGCCTCCCCTGCCGGTTCATGGTCCCCAAGCCGAGCAACAGCCCTTGTTCCCCTGCCAGGCAGGAAAGCACACTCGTGCTGAAGCAACCTGGGGACATGAGCTACAGGGAACAGTCTTCTAGGAAAACAGTAACACAAGTAGACTATATTAAGCTGGCCTTAAAAATTCAGCATTTTAATCATCCAACTTCAAAAGAATAATAATTTACTTAATTTGTCATTTCACATATTCCTGTACATTTTCATTTTATGCCCATATAATTATTTCTTCCCATACATTTCACAGTTGATGTGTAAACTACCAAAAAGTTTTTTTTTTCTTTTTCTTTTTTTAAATAAGTCGTTTTATTTAAAGTGGTTAGATTTGGGGCAGCTTTAGATATGCAAAATCTGAGGAAATAATGCACTCAGATGGCAAAATGTCATACTGAGCGTGTCATTACTTCACTTTTTAAATCCTATTTGTACAGATGAGGCTCATTTTTACTAAGTGAGACAGCATCTGCAGGCGAGGCTTTCCATTGTTCTACTAATAAACTTAAAGGAAAGATACAGAAGTTTTCCACCAGAACTAGAGGCACTGTTGCCTGAAGGAGGAGGAGGAAGCTAGTGAGGTGACTCACGCAGGTGAAAGAGAAACAGACCCGTGGTTTACAGCAGGTACAAATTCTGGTGCAAAATAAGACACCACTGAGGAAGTGTATTTGATTTTTGGTTCTCAAAGGTAAGTAAGAAATACCCTCTCCTCTGTATCCAAAGAAGCCAAGCTATCTGGTAGAATGAATGCATAGGTTAGAAGGGCAGGGAGGGAATAATAAAACCACAAAATCCACGTAATTAAAAAAAAATTAAAAATGGTTCACTGCATTCTTTTCAATGCATAGACTAGAGACTAAATGGGATATAATCAATCTTGTAGGAAGCTACCTTAGTTTATATCCTATGGCATTCTATAAAATTATGAAAATAATTAAGCTAACTTGATATCAGTCTTGGAAGCATATGTAGTATGTACATAACCTGACATTTATTTGTTGATGTACAGACTAACTCAGAGAAAAGTTACCTGGTTACCTTTGAAGAAAAGGTAAGATCTGGTTATAGATTGTACAGTATCACCAGATAGTGTGTCTGTATAGAGCAGCTGCTTCCTCAGGTCTGCCTCTTCAACACAGTAGGGAATTAACTATCAGCCAGTTGATTTTTTTGTCATTTCTGAGCATCATCACAGCTAGTGGGCCTCTCAAAACAATATTTGTTTAAATAGCCAAAATTGCTATAAAATTCGCTAGTTTAATTGATGTTTATTTGTGTGTCAAGTAAGCTTCCCATAGAAAGAACTGCTTGAAAAAAGTTATTATTTTTCAATTAAGTTATTATTTTTCAATTGGGAGGAATCTGATCTATGAAACTACACAACATCGTATTTTTTTCATTGTCTCAATTTTTGACTTTTACTATTGATTTCTGTTCTTTGAGTTTAGTAATGAGATGCTGCATAGCATGATTTGGAATCAAGCCTGCTTTCAGAAATTATATATCTAGTTGGATTTTAGTTAAAAGCTATAGAGCCCATTTTAGTTACTCATTTTCAAGAGTAGAGGAAGTTACTACTCCTCAAAAGTAGAGGTGTAGGTCTGATGAAGAAAAATAACCTGGGTCCTCAAAGTCAGGCCTGGAAGCAGTACAGCCAGGACCCTGTGGGTCCTCCCGTCAGTGCCTTCACACCTGCTCACTATGCCCCAGTTCAGAGCTCAGACAGGTGCTACTGGGTGGCAGGTGCTGCCTCTCCACTCCTGTTGCTGTATCTCAACTCATGACAGTGTGGACGAGTGGTGGAATTCCATGTTTATAGCCCAGATGAAAAATCTTACAGGAAAAGAATATTCTGAAGCCTTCTTCAGAAAATTAACTTCATATATGAAAAGGATTCTAATTGAGTTGGCTAGCCAAAACTCTTGCCATGGCTCACTCTAGAAATATTAACAAATGACCCTCCAAAACCATTAAGAGAAAAAAAATAATAATTATATAAAAATGCTGTGTATCTCTATTGTACTTTGTTCTGACAAAATGCATTTTAGTCCATTCATTTAATCATCTATCGGATACTTACTATATAGGGGCTGGCACTGTGGTGCAGGGAGATAGATCACTGCTTGCAGTGCTGACATCCCACATCAGAGTGCTGGTTTGAGTCACAGTTGCTCCTGCTCTGATCCCGCTCCCTGCTCATGTGCCTGGGATAACAGCAGAAGATGGTCCAAGTACTTGTGCCCCTGCTGTCCTCAAAGAAGACCGGAAAGGAGCATCTGGCTCCCCAAATGACTTCAACAGGCTGGTCTGTACCAGGCCAAAATCAGGAGTCAGGAATTCATCCTGCTGTCCCACTTGGGTGGCAGTGGCACAAGCACTTGGTCAGTACTATGCTTCTTTTTCAGGCATGTTAGCGGGAAGCTGAATCAGAAGCAGAGGAGCTGGTACACTCCCTTATGTGATGGTATCCTCTCAAGTGGCACACTGCACCACGATGCCGGTCCAAGGACCATGAACTTATTACACAAAGTTAACTTCATATAGTTACAGAGAATGCCCTGTTTAAGAAGTTTTTCATATGTTAATCACATATACATAAATGCTTACATATGTATGTGGTACTGACACTGATAAATCTAATCTGATTCAGATTTCCAGTTGTGTCTGTGTTTCTTACGTGCTATGCAATTGCGTTAATGATGCAGGTCCATGGATCCTCCACTTAAGACACTGAACAATTTCAACACCACATGGATCCCTCATATTCCCATTTTGATCACACTGATTTCCCAGGAATCCTCCATGCTAACCTCCCACCATCATTCCCATCATCATGATCAGTTACTCTGGCCAACCTGTAACTTGTCCCCATTTGTAAAGATTTTTTTAACTAAAATATTTATATAAATGAAAGAGTGTAACATTTATCCTCTGGTATAGGTTTCTTGACTCAGCATCATTATTTACATGTGCACCCATCAACAGTGCACTCAGTTTTGTGGCTGTATTTAAGGTAAACATTGATATGTCAGTGTATCAGTGTGGTGTTTTATTATTACTCTGAATTGCTTGAACATTATTCTAGAATTTTATTTGTACTTTTTTTGAGTTTTTACAGTGGTCGCTCTAGGTATGAAAATGTACACACCCCTTTTAAAAGTCTACTGGGCTCCTTTTCTTTCTTTCTTTCTTTTTTTTTTTTTAAAAAGATTTATTTATTGGCGCCAGTGCGGTAGTGTAGTGGGTAAAGCCACCACCTGCAGTGTCAGCATTCCATATGGGTGCTGGTTCCAGAACCAGCTGTTCCACTTCCTATCCAGCTCTCTGCTATGGCCTGGGAAAGCAGTGGAAGATAGTGCAAGTGCTTGGGCCCCTGAACCCACGTGGGAGACCCAGAAGAAGCTCCTGTTTCCTGGCTTTGGATCGGTGCAGCTCTGGCTGCTATGGCCATCTGGGTAATGAACCAGCAGATGGAAGACCTCTCTCTCTCTCTCTCTCTCTCTCTCTCTCTCTCTCTTTCCCTCTCTCCCTCTCTCCGCCTCACCTCTTTCTGTGTAACTGTGACTTTCAAGTAAAATAAATAAATCTTAAAAAATATTTATATTTTATTTGAAAGGCAGAGTTACAGAAAGGCAGAGAGAGAAAGAGAGAGGTCTTCAATCCACTGGCTCACTCCCCAGATGGCCACAGCGGCCAGAGCTGCATTGATCAAAAGATAGGAGCTGGGAGCTTCTCCTGGGGTCTCCCATGTGGGTACAGGGGCCCAAGGACTTGGGCCATCTTCCACTGCTTTCCCAGGCCATAGCAGAGAGCTGGATTGGGAGTGGAGCAGCCAGAACTCAAACCAGAGCCCATATGGAATGCCGGCACTGCAGGTGGCAGCTTTACCTGCTATGCCACAGCATGGGCCCTGCAAACTCATTTTCATAGGGTACTTTTATCCTCACCTTTACATATCATTGATTCTGATGTCAGATGGTGATATTTTTGTTGTAGTGTTCAAAGACCATTCACACAGTTCAAGAGGAACGATTAGCTTGTTTATAGACACATACTTTTCTCCTTTATATTTTTCTTTCTTGGGGTTCCTAGATTGCTTCTTTTCCTTTTCCATTTAGAAGAATTCCTGCAGGCAGCTATTAAAGGTTGATCAGCCAGTAATAAAGTTGTTTATTTAATTCCGCTATCCAAGAAATCCTTATGTCCCATTGATTTTTAATGATTTTATTTTGCTGACTGAGAATCTGAGGTTGACAGTTCTTTTCTTTTAGCAGTTTAAAATAATATGCCAATTTATTCCTACTTCTAGAATTTCAGAAAAGAACAACCTTCCCCTGCTATTCAAATTTGTATTCCTGGTAGGCAAAGATTTCTTTTTCTCTGTGCACCCCTAATGATTTTCCTTAATTTCAAAAAATATAATTATATTTTATATATATTTATTTTACAAAATATAATTATATTTTATATATATTTTATAAAATATAATTATATTTTATATATTTTTATATTTTATAAAATATAATTATATATTTATATATAACTATAATGCTGTCTTAACTTAGATTTCTTTAGGTGTCTTCTGTTTGAAACTCCTCAATGTGTTTGTCTGTGTATGTGTGTGTGTGTGTGTGTGCTTTTACCAGATTTGGGAAGCTTTCAGTTCCTCACTTTTGAAGTACTCCTTCAAGACGTAGTGTTTGCTTCCAATACTGTTCGAGGCACCTGTTTTCCATACAGAAGTGTGTGGGTTCATCTCCTGGCTCCACAACAAACTCCAGCTTCCTGCTAATGTATATGCTGGGTGGCAACAGATAACTGCTCAGGTACTTGAGTCTCTCCTGCCCCCATGGCAGACCCAGATTACCTTCAGTGCTCCTCTCTTTAAGCTGGCCAAGCCCTAAGTGTTGCACGGCCATGGGCATGTGAGGACTGAGCCAGTGGGTCGATTGATCTCTCTCTCTCTCTCTCTCTCTCTTGCTCTTTCTCTCCGCCCTTCTAGAAAAATACCTTAAGCTCCACTTACAATTTGATTTCTTGCCATGAGTCTAGTATGAGAACATTGGACAATCACTGGACAATTTGTTAATTGTTCCCCATGTCTCTTAAGATTTTGTTCATTTTTTCAGTTGATTTTCTGTATATTGTTCAAGCTAGATTAATTATATAGTTCCATTAAATTAATTTATTTGTACCTTAATATTCTCTACTGTACTACTGAATTATGAGACTTAAAATATATTATTTCTGTTTGTTATGTTATTTTTTTTCTGTTGTAACATTTTCATTTGGTTATCTCTGAAAACAGTTTTTTTTTAGTGAGAGTTTGTATTTTTTGTTTATTAATCTGAAGATTATTTGTAGTTTCTAGAATAAGTTTATGATGGTCACATAAATCTATCATCTTATTTCAGAAATGGGGTCAGTTGATTGTTATTTTGTCATTTGCGTTGTGATTATGTTGTATTTTTGTATAATGATTTAAATAAGTTAGACAATTGTCTAGTGTTCATGAGAAAATATCTTATTTAAATACTTTAACAGGCATTACCCTGTTCAGGTATACTTTTCAGAGCCATTGTGGTGTTCTTTCTTGGTTTATACAAGGCACCCCATTGGTGCCACTGAGGGGTGTAACTGTTGTCTTCGCCTGTGCTGCTGGATGTGTGTCAGACTCAGTGTGTCATGACATTCTATTCACAGTGCCCACAGCTTTGCTGTGTCTCCAGGCACACTTGGGAAGGGACTGCTCCTGTTCCTTACTGAGACAGACAACCTTCTAGACCAAACTGGCCTTGCCAGTTCTGCCTGCACACCTGCATCTTTGGGCAGGGCAGCCTGTTGGGACTGCAGGCTCTCCACGATTTTCTACTTGAGGCAACCCTCTGGAGTGCATCGCACTGTCCATATCTCCCTTGCTCCACCTCACCAGCTCAATAGAAACAGGGTGTCTCAGGGTATTGAGGAGACACATACATCTCCTGGCTGCTTATTTGGGGCTGGCTGGAAGATTTTTGTTTGCAGAACATGACAGACTAATCTGCCAGTGCTCATTAAAATGTGGAAAGTGGGGAAGAGTCAGGCTCCCTTCAGCTAGTGGGACCATGCAAGGCACTATTGCCCTGGGGTCCCAGATAGGTGCTTTCCTGTTTCTGACCAGGTACTCATCTTGTATGCAACTTCTAGGACCTGTCACTGGGCTCAGTGGGGAGAAGTAGAGAAAGTAGGTACATGCCACAGGTCCAGACCTTCATTTTTAAATTAACAATAGAATACTTATTCAAATGGTCTACATTCTTTCTGGATATCCAGTTCTCTGGACAGGAATATAATTACAGGTGTTCTCAACTGTGAAAAGTATAAAGTATGACATGTAGATAATAACATTTAGAAGCAGACAAAATTTGTAATTCTGAAAATTTCACTTTTACAGTAAAAGTAACATTTATTTTACAATTAAATTGTGACTTAAAATCAGGTTAAAGGGAATAACATGACAATCTAAAAAGGGACTTCCAGATGAAGCAGGTTATCTTTTTAAATTTTTAAACCCTGTTTGAGTTTAAAGATACAAAAATGAATTAAATTTCTGGTTATATGAAAGGAAAATATCTTAAGAAAAAATATCACTCTTTTTATTCTGCCAACCAGTAATCTTCCAACCCTCATTATCTCAAAGTATTACTCCCTTTCTTTATGTATAAAATACACAACTGATTTTTCTCCATTAAATCATGAGTGGACGTAGAGTTTTGGATATTTCCTTTTTCCTTCTGTGGAGACAGTTCAAGCTCAATACTTGGACAGATTGCATGTTTTGTTCTGTAATTTTGTTTCTGGGTTTATGTTATAATAGGCAGAACCTCATTTCTATTTTAACACATACAGTAATGTGTTTGAGAGGCTAAAATAAAAATTTTAAAACAACTATGAAGTAACTCTTAAGACACTCTACCATTCTATTATCATTTTACCCTACTGTAATCACATTAGTATCATTGCATTCAGGAGATAATAGAATGAGAGATACAATGTTTGACTTTAAATTCTATTTTGAATTAAATTTTCACTTTATTGAAAAATAGCTTACAATGAGCTTTATCATTTATCATTTGACCTTAAATGTTAGGTGAGATATGGTTAGATAGGGAATCCTAAGATTAGATAAAGAGCACGATTTTATATGGAAACCTAAGAATAAGAAAAAATATTCATATCTGTTTCTTGAAATTTTGGGAGCTATCAAAATCATGTAATTATATCTACCATTTGTAGGAAAAATAATATTTAAAAATCATGCAATATTTATATACTTTAATTATATCTTAGCAGATCTGCTAATAATAATACCTGACTGTATTCAAATGCTTGAGAATTGAGAACTTTATATATATTTTTACATTTATTAATATTTTAAAGAGTTTTTTTTCATTTGGTCATGATTTTAAATATATTGTAGTAATAGTTACACATCAATTCAAACATTTTTTAAGATTTATTTATTGTAAAATTAATGCTTTTTAAAGAAATTATTAATTTTTTTTTGACAGGCAAGTTAGACAATGAGAGAGAGAGGGAGACAGAGAGAAAGGTGTTCCCTCGGAAGGTTCATCCCCCCAAATGGCCACCACGGCCAACGCCCTGCACCGATCCAAAGCCAGGAGCTAGGCACCTCCTCCAGGTCTCCCATGCGGGTGCAGAGGCCAGGCACTTTGGGCCATCCTCACTGCCCTCCCCGGGCCACAGCAGAGAGCTGGCCTGGAAGAGGAGCAACCAGGACAGAATCCGGCGCCCCAAACAGGACTAGAACCCGGGGTACCAACACTGCAGGCGGAGGACTAGCCTAGTGAGCTGTGGCGCCAGCCAATGCTTTTTAAAGGTTAAATTTATTTATTCAAAAGGCAGAGTTACAGAGAGAGTGGGGGAGAGGTAGAGAGATATTCCATCTGCTGGTTCACACCTAAAATGATCATAATGGCTGGAGCTGGGCCAAGTCAAAAGCCAGGAGTCAGGAGCTTCATTTGTATCTCCCATATGAGAGCAGGGGCCCATCTTTTGCTGCTTTCTCAGGCATACCAGCAGGGAGCTGGGCCAGAAGAGGAGAAGCCTGGACTGGAACTGGTGCCCATATGGGATGCCAGTGTTGCAGGTGGTGGCTTAACTTATTTTGTGCCACAGTGCGAGCCTTAAAATTTATTTTTATATGAAAGTCTGAAAGAGAGAGAGAAAGAGAGACAGACACAGACATATCTACTTACCTTCTATCCGCTGGTTTACTCCCCAGATGACCACAATGGTCAGGACTGGGCTAGGATGAAGGCCAGGAGCCATGAGCCTCATCTGGGCCTCCCACATCGGTGCCAGGGGTCCAAATACTTGGGTCAACTTCTGTTGCTCTCCCAGGCCATTAGCAGGAATCTGGATTGGTAATGAAGCAGCTGGGATATGAATGGACACAGTATGGGATGCCAGTGTCTATGCTACAACTTTAGCCCTTTATTCAATATTTCATTCGATATTGTATCATCGGTTTTCTAACTACCAATGCCACATTTGATATAATATATCTTAGATAATTAATGAGGTTTTTTTTAAATGTTGAGCAGATACTAAAACTTTTTCATCTCGGGGCTGGCGCTATGGCACAGTGGGTTAAAGCCCCAGCCTGCAGTGCCAGCATCCCATATGGGCACTGGTTTCAGTCTCAGCTGCTCCACTTCTGATCTGGCTCCCTGCTAATGTGCCTAGGAAAGCAGTGGAAGATGACCCAAGTCCTTGGACCCCTGCACCCATATGGGAGACCTGGAAGAAGCTCCTGGCTCCTGACTTTGGATCAGCTCAGCTCCAGCTGTTGTAACCATTTGGGGAGTGAACCAGCGGATGGAAGACTTCTTTTTCTTTCTCTGTGTATGTACCTCTCTATGTAACTCCATCTGTCAAATAAGTAAAATAAATCTTAAAAAAACAACTTTTTAATCTTAAAATGAAACACAGACTACTTAATTCATTTGCTCACCAAAAAGTACTTTAGGGAGATTAATAACATTTCAGCTAATAGTATTTACCTGGTACAGAAGAATGTTTCTAGGTTTTTCTATGTATCTATTTATGGATGAATGGGTCATTCAGTATCATCTTCTCCAGAAAAAGTTAGCCTAATAACATCTAGGTTTCTGTGTGTGTGTGTGTGTGTGTGTGTGTGCGTGTGTGTGTATGAGTTTCTGCATTACAGGACACAGTGAGAAGTTTATCACTAAAGACAGAATGCAAGACAATATCAAGACTTGCTTCAATTAAAAATACTCAAAATGGAAGGAATCCGATTTGAACAGTTTGCAAACATATTTTGTACAACTTTCTGTTCATGCAGAAAAGACAATTCAAGGTCTTTGATAATGAATGTCAAGAGCTAAAAAGGATGGTGAACAGGCAAAAACCAAAGAATTCTAGGAAACTACATGTTTTGGGTAATATTCTTAGTGGTTTTAGTATGCAATTCTTAGATGATTAAATCTCTATTTTATTATTAGCCTTACCTCTGAGGAAATATTCATTTCATTTCTCTTTTGAATTTTAATGAAAATAATTACCATCTTTTGCTATTTAAATTTTGTGACAAGGTCTATTTACTTGTTATTAATTCATTCAACAGACATGACATTCATACTGTGTGTAGGTATTGTGCTAGAAAGTGATAGAAAAAATCCTTGTTCTAATTTCATATTTCAGAGAACCTGATGTTTAATGAAATGTGTTCTTCTTATATTTTAGAACTTTAGATAAACCCGAATTGTATGCATAAATACAGACTACTTGATCATGATGACCGTTACACCTTATTGCAATGTTAAAGTTGTATTGTTTAGCTCACTCTCCCATCATTTTACCTTTTGGCTTTTGAAAAATCTAAAGTCAAATGTAGATACACAAAATAATGATAAAACATCTATAAACCTTGTCTGTACTTACTTGAAGTTTTTAGCAATATGTGAACATAGTGCCAGCTTGCTTGGATGTAGTTTATTAATATTCTCAAAACATATCCCAAAGGCTTATTTAGAGTAGACTTAGGTTGAAATTACTTTATTATCATTTCTTGCCTAATCAGGTAACTGAATCAATAATTTGTACTTAAAACTTTCATTACTTTTATGTGTGAAAGACATTTCTTACTTCATTAATTTTATAATTCACTGTGTTGTCTAAATCCTAAACATATTTAAAAATCACAGATGTGGGGCTGGTGCTGTGGCTCACTAGGTTAATCCTCCGCCTGTGGCGCTGGCATCCCATATGGGCACCTGGTTCTAGTCCCGATTGCTCTTCTTCCAGTCCAGGTCTCTGCTTGGCCCAGAAAGGCAGTGGAGTATGGCCCAAGTGGTTGGGCCTGTGTACCCGCATTGGAGACCAGGGGGAAGCACCTGGCTCCTGGCTTTGGATTGGTGTAGCTCTGGCCATGGCCGCCATTTGTGGGGGTGAACCAACGAAGGAAGTCCTTTCTCTCTGTCTCTCTCTCTTTCACTGTCTAGCTTTGTCAAATAAATTTAAAAAATAAAATAATAAAAATAAATAAAAAATCAGAGATAAGAAGAGATACTTCTTATTTTGAATTTATTCAATGTGGCTTTCAAGCATAAATACTTAATACGCAGTTCATGAGGTCAAGATGTAAATGGTCTGTTCTGAAGATGTAAACTAAGTTGCTGTACTCACATTTTCTTAGAGAACAGAGACTTTAACCAATATCAAGCCCTCCCAACAAATATGAAAAAATACATAAAATATATGAATACAGATGTTGCCCCTGTCATTGAGGCAAGTGAAAACAAAACATTACAAAAAAATAAAGAAGCCAGAAAATGCTTGTTCAAAAACAGGGTCATGTTCATGAAACCAAGTGAATCTTTATTGGGACATCACTGACTTTCGTATATCTCTTAAGTTGATATTTTGCTTTCAAAGTTAAATCCAATTAAGTGTACCATGAGGCAGTGGGGATAAAAAAGCAAGCAAATAAATTCATTTAAATATCTTGGAAATATTCCAAATACGTAGATATAGAATCCCACTTTTTCAAGACTTTATGAGTTAAAACTGAAGATAGGAACGCCAATTTAAGATCTATGTATTACGTATTTTATCATGAAGTACAATAATTCAAGAAACAGCAAGAAACATTTGTGTAATGTAATTAATTATTATAAACACACATTCAAACAAAAAGTTTAAAAACTGTCTTTAGCCAGTCACTCCATTGACTTTTTTCTGATCACAAGTCCCTTGACCACGCTGGAAATAATTGTGTCTGTGAATTTTCCTGAATCAATTATTTTGGCTTCAAATTATGGTTAAATATATGGCCATAAATTTTGTTTTCAACTACCCATTTATATACACATATATTCTATATTTTATACACATTTATACAACTTTTATAGATTCTATATTCTATATACAGATAGAATATATATAATATATATAATGTTTTACACAATTGTGTGTTTGTCATAACCAAGTTATATGAAGGTACAATTTTCATTTTTGTGACAAACTATTGAAATTGATAAATACATAGTTTAATAATCCCGGTAGATGCTGAATACTCTTTTTTTTTTTTCTTATTGTGGCATTTGGAAAAAATACCTTAGATATTTTCTTGGTAGGAAAAAAAATCAACATTTTCTGTACAGTGAGTACTGAGAAATGGAAACACTCAGTTATAGGAAATGTGTCTTTTCAACTTTGCTAGGACCACCATGCCATTTCCAGAGTGGGTTCTTTATTCCACTGGTGCTGATTCTGCCATGTTTGAGAGATCCAAAAAATGTCTTACTGTCACGTATTTTGTCTTATTTGTTTGACTTGTGAGAAGATACTTGTGGATTTAGCATTTATATTTCTCAAACATCTATTTTAAGATGCAGTCAAATATTTACCCTTTGTCATGTGACTCATTTGCAGTTTTCATGATAAATCTGGAATTTATATGGCACCAGCCATGAGCTCCTTTTTGACCATATACACTGCAAACATCTTGCTGGTTTTTTATCAGTAAATTTTGTGTGTGTGTGTGTGGTTCTCCTCCACCAAAAAACCTTTTATTTAAGGAGTCCAGATTTCATAAGCACACCTTTAGGAATATAGTGATTCTTCCCACATACTTTTTTTATTTTTTATTTTTTTTTTGGACAGGCAGAGTGGACAGTGAGAGAGAGAGAGAGAGACAGAGAAAGGTCTTCCTTTTCCGTTAGTTCACCCCTCAATGGCCACTGCGGCTGGTGCGCTGCGACCAGCGCACTGCGGTGATCTGAAGCCAGGAGCCAGGTGCTTCTCCTGATCTTTCATGCGGGTGCTGGGCCCAAGGACCTGGGCCATCCTCCACTGCGCTCCCGGGCCACAGCAGAGAGGTGGCCTGGAAGAGGGGCAACCGGGACAGAATCTGGCGCCCGACTGGGACTAGAACCCGGTGTGCCGGCACTGCAGGCAGAAGATTAGCCTAATGAGCCGCGGCACCGGCCCCACATACTTTTTATTTAAAAGATTTTTATTTATTTATTTGAAAATCATAGTTATACAGAGAGAGGATTAGCCTGTTGAGCCACGGCGCCGGTGGTAAATTTCTTTCTAAAAAATAATTCTCACCCTTAATACTCTGAATATTTTTGTATATTTTCATTGTTTTGCCTATTACTTATATTCTAATGGAAATTGAATTTTATGTTGAAAAATGAGATTCCATTAAATTATTTTTCCTTACAGGTTATCAATTTCTTAGAACAATTGAAAAGATTGTCCTCTTTCTTCTTAGCCATATCAACTTTATTATAAATGAGGTATACGTGCAACTAATTGTGTCTCTAGGCTCTGCAGTCTGAACATTTATATGCTTGTCTAGTCTTGAAGTACTAATACACTGTCCTAATTACTTAGGATTCCATAATGAGTACTGCTAGTATGTAGATCAGGTAACCACCTCAGTTTTCACACATGCAGTTAGAATGTTAATTGGAACCAATTTATTCTATGCACAACTTGAAGAGAATTGACAGTTTAACAACATTGAGTCTTAGAATTCATTTACTTAGCACTTCTTTACATCCCTCAATAAAGTTTTATTGTAGCCTGTTTATTGTACTGTATGTTTTAATGCTACTTTTGTTTTTTAATACTTTCCTGATTGCAGTATTTACATACATTGCAGATATATTTTTGCATCCAGCTATAGTAATTCTCTCAATTTATCTCTAGAGTCCTTGGGTTCCTATATACACATTTTTCTTGCCTAAAAACAGTGCTATTTTTAACCCTTCTTTCAGACATTAAAATGGCTATGACTTCTTTCCTCTTTGAACCTTACAGGGTTCAATCTCATTTTCCTCTTACTGCATTGTCTAGCAGTTTATTATCAGCTTGCAGAGAACTGCAGATCATAATAAATTTTTGCATCTTTCCCTTTTAAAATAAAGACTGTCCAAGACTGTCCAAAGTTCATCTTTATATGATATTTACACTTTAATTTATAGGCAGCATTAACCAGATGATTGTTTCTGCTAAATGATTTTATAATGAAAGGGAATCTTTATCAATTGATCTTCTAACCAACAGAATTTATATCATCATAAAATTATTCACCTTTTAATCTGTAAATATGATAAATTGAGTTTATTAATTTTCTATAGTTAAATCAATTTTTGTTTCTGAATTATTACATAAGTATATAATAATTATATATAATTATATTTATTTAAATATAAATATAAATCTATCTATTGATCAATATTAATAAATATAAATATATTTACATATATTTATAATTATATAATAATTATGACATGATATAAGTTTCTTTCTATATGTATGGATGGATAGACAGATATGTAGACATTCAGATATAGCCATATCTTACATAGTCACTTTTCTAGCTGTGTTGAGGGTTGCTCAAATCTACGTTTGTGGAGGGATTTCATTTGTTCTTTTATTCTTTCCCATGCTGAGCTTGTTTGGGGTATGGTATAAAGATTATCCTAGTGCTAGAGAATTGAATGAGATTGTGATTTATTTTTTTCTTCTAAAATATTTTTTATTACAATATGTTCTCCTTTCATCTTTATCTCTGATACTTTTTTCTTGGTTCTGATTATATTAGAAAATTTGGTAGTATTCCACAGCTCATGGATTTCGTCTCTTGCTATTTCACCTCTTTCCTCTTGATATTTCATTTTGAGTATTTTCTTGAGCCTACTGAAGGAATTATTCACAATTATACCATAGATTTTATTTCTAGCATTTTCAGCAGACTTTACAGATGTTTCACTGATGGACAAGGAAACTTTAAAAAGGATCTAAAATGTCTTGATGTGTTCAGAAAATAGGGAAGTATTAAAAAAAGTGATGGATATCAAAAGGAAGTAGACACTTGTTTTAGCTCTGGGACATGAGAATTTTTAGACTTAACCAGTGAGTACAGTACATTGCATGCCACTGAATAGAGTAGAAATCCAGAGCCCATCTTTGTATCAGTAGATGGAAAAATAGATTAAAAAGTCTCATGAGGAAGTGGAAATTATGTAGTCAAGGTTTCATCTCATAAGTATTTATTAGTAACACAGGAAAAAAGATAGTGTATGTACAGACACAGCCTTGACCAAGAGATTAAAGTGTGTATCAGTGTTAATGGGACACACTGAGATTTCACAAAAAAGAATGCAAGCAGAACACAGCAACATTCTTTTTATTTCTCTGCCAAATACACACAGGCAGAATCTAAGCATGAGAAAGTCTCACAAAACCCAAACCACAAACCTAAAGCATGTTGCGTAAGCTAAAATGGTCTATAATTTAAAATATTATGCAGATCGTGACAGATGAAGAATTTCTCAGGAATGACTCACTGTAGAATGAAGGAATCATTCACAAGTCAAGTGAGTGGGTGAACCACTCTGAACTAGGATAAGTACATTTTGAGAACAGCTATTGAAAGTTAAAGGGGTTAAGAGGACTATATGGCAATGATGCATCAGTGTTAGTATCCTGAATCTAATGATCTTATTGTATTAGAAAACATGTTTGGGTCCCGATGCCCTGGCGCACTAGGTTAATCCTCCGCCTGCAGCGTTGGCATTCCTTACTGGCGCCGGTTCTAGTCCCGGTTGCTCCTCTTCCAGTCCAGCTCTCTGCTGTGGCCTGGGATAGCAGTGGAGGATGGCCCAAGTGTTTGGGCCCCTGTGCCCGCATTGGAGACCAGCCCTGCCTGTTACGGCCATTGATGGCTATTTGGAGAATGAACAAACAGAAGGAAGACCTTTCTCCCTGTCTCTCTCACACTATCTGTAACTCTACTTGTCAAATAAATAAATTTTAGAAAATCTTTAAAAAAAGAAAAAGAAAACATGTTTGTAGAAAATACACAACCACAGATCAGAGGTGAAGGATCATTGCGTTATTGGTTCATGATTATTAGTTGTTTAACTGAAGGGGAAAGTTTGTACTAGCAACTTTTCTCTAAATTTGTGATTATTTGAAAGCGTTTAAATTTGTGCAAGGATTGTGCCTAGGGGAGTTGAGCAGTTGGAGATGTGGCTGATTCCTTATTTATCTATTTTCTTCCAGCTTTGAACTGCTCCACCTGTGTTCTGCTTTGTGATTTGTGGTATAGGACCATATTTCTGCTTTTCCAATCAGCTTCCTGTGGGCTCCATCAAGAAGTGGCACACCCGGACGTTTGCCAGCTTGGAGAGGAAGAAGGTACCCATTCGTATGTCTGTCTGTGGTCACTCTGTGTGCTTTCTGTGTACAGTTCCTTAAAATGCCGTGGGAGCACCATCTCCTCACCTAGGCAAGGCAGAGCCTCCTTTTGCTCACCCTCAGATGTCTATGAGTTCTATGGGGACATTTATCCTAACACCTAAATTTTGTTAATTCTAACTCCTTTCCTTTGTTTCTCCCAGCCTCCTTGGGGTTTCCTTTTGCAGTTGTTACAATGAAGATATTTAAATTTTTTTTCTTATTTCTCTCTCAGTAGCTAGTTAATTATCTGTTACCACTTAATATCGTCCATTGGTTAAACAATCTGTTAAATGATTTCTTTTTTCTGATCCTGCTTCAGTTTTCAACTGTCAGTTACCAAAGTAAGTTATTGAACAATATCAGAAAAGAGTCAAGTATAAGTATAAAGGGTGGGCAGATGTGCCACATCTGGAATACAAATCTGTTCCTTCATATTTGTTGCTGTATCAGGGAAGTACCTGATACTAGAGGACTCGGGACTTTTGGTGTGTACATAACTTTGATTTAATTTTTCTTTACATTCTTAATGACAGTAAATGCCACAGAGGATGTAAATGCCACTAGAAGAAAAAAAAAGAGAGATAAAGCAATCTCTGACAAAGTTAAATTAGGTGAAATATTGTGTATGTTTATCTTTTGACGGTATGAATGCACCACACACAATGAAAGAGTTATTATTTGACATAGGATGTAGTTCACTTGGATTCCACAAGGCTATATTGAACACAAGGCAGTCACATTACCTTTATCTTGACCAGGAATAAGTCCTTGAACTTTAATCTTCCTAAAAGGAAAAGAGAAAAACAATTTTAATGCTTAATACAAGAATCTGGCACATAAAAATACGCCTGATGAAAGAGATTGGGGCTGATGTTAAAGTACAGTTAGTGTAGGACACCCATCATTTCTATAAGGGAAATAGAAATAAAGCATCAGACGGATACTTATCCTTCCCAAAGCAGTGTAACCGTAAAATTGCTGCAACAAACCAGGGCAGATTTGAAGGTGCTAAGTAACAGAATACTGTAAAATTACCTGGACAAATAGAGAAATAACACGCATGAATGACCTTTAATCTTCTGAAATACTAGTATCTAAAAGATATATTTTCTCTGCAGTTTAATTAATAAGCATTCTTCCAAATCAGGATGAAAATATCGGTATATATATGCAATGTATGATTATATTAGGGTCTTTTTTTTAGTTAAGGATTTGCATGTGGTTTCTTACTGAATAATTGTTGATAAACTAAATAACATTTGTATAGTGTGGCTGTATTTTAAGTTTTTTCTTCATTTTCCATTTTTTCTCATTTCCTGTATAAATAATGAACTAGATGAAAGAATTTTCATATTTTGAAACAGTTCATGTTTTTATATAGAACATTCACAGAGTTCTTAATGTATCCATTCTTAATCTTGTTAATAAATCTTACCATAGCCCATCAGCATTATTTGTAGATAACTTTTGACAAATACAGTTTAAGAAAGAAATATACTTAATTAGATGTCAAGGGTTAATTACATATGAAGTAGTAATTTGAACAGACTTGTTCTTGGGTCATTGAATATATCTTGATTCAGTATTATTAAACCACTATTAAGTTTACACTTGATTAACAAACAGTGTATTAGCAGTGTAATTGTACATTTCTCTGTTCACATGAAATATGCAAGATAGAAACAAGCTACTTGCTTTTCCTAAATTTTCCTCTCTTATTTTCTTATTTGGGATAAATATTCACTGAGTTTTGTATGACATGGTGAGAATATGGTGGCATTTATGAAAAAACACTGCCTTTTGTCTCTTTAATTCAGCTTAAAATACATGAAGGGGGAAGTGCTTGTATGCAAATGAACTTCACTAAATAGTTTGTGCAAGACCCAGATATTATTCTGTATGGGCAGAATTCCTTTATGGGTATCCATTTCTACTGCATTAAATGTGTAGTGATTCCTCTTACATTTGTTGTGTTTCTCCTTAGAGATGTTTCACATATAATATAATGCTCCTCACAGTTTTCCTTGTCATCTTGCAAATTTTTAGTATTAGCATTTACATGTTTCTTTGTTACTTTTCACTGAACTGTTTTTTTTTAATTTAGCCCAAAAATCACTGCTAGTTCAATTATCTACTTGAAATGTAGAACATAGTAACTTAGATTTGTAAGAATTTAACTCAGTTTTGCCTCCATAATTATTTGTTTGTTTTGCTTCCATAATTCGATGTGAAAGTAGAAAAGAAAAAAAATCCCTAAGGGCTAACTTTGGGTGAAATTAAATATTTGTATTGAGTCCTTAGTATATGTATTACTATTATTGCTAGATAATTAAAGGAGAATTCAACAGAAGTAGCATTTATAACCTTTATCCTTATGAATACATAGCATTAACCAGTTATATTGGCAGAGAATGTGTGCCTATCCTAATTAAAAGTCATGTGATAAGAGAAATACACCAAATATAATAAAATATGGATTTAGGTAACTATTTTAGCCATTGGGGTTGTGGAATAAAGACGTTTGAGTAATTTATGGTTTTCTCGTGAAAGAATTTAACTCAAGGTTGGATGTTGTTGTACAAGTGTTTACTGTGCATGGGATGCCCTTATCCCAGATTGAGGGATGAGTTCCAACATGTGAGCATATCCAGTTCTCATCTAGCTCCCTGCTAATGCATCCTGGAAGGCAATGGGTGATGGCTCCATTGCTTGGGTCCCTACAGTACCCTTGGGACACCTGAATGGAGTTCTTCAATCCTTGTTTAACCCTGGGCTATACATGAATTTTGTGGTCATTTATGAAGTGAACTACCTAATAGAAGATATCTCTTTTTCTCTGTCACTGTACTTTTCAAGTAGATGAAAATAAAGAAATAAACAATTTACAAAAATGAACTCAAAAATCTGTTTGGAAAACAAGACACAGTATCTTAGAGTAGGTGGTTGGAAAATATTTTCTATAAAGGAATAATTAGTAAATATTTTAAGCTTTGCAGCCAAATGGTCTTTGTCACAACTACTCAGTTCTGATGTTGTATCATAACAATAGTCTTGAGAAATAGATAAACAGGTGGTCACAGCTTTATTTTAATAAAGTTTTATTCACAAAAATAGAACTGGATTAATTATATTAAGTGAAATCAGCCAGACACAGAAAAACAAATACCAAATGTTCTCTCTCTTTTGTGGAAACTAAATAAAAAATAATCTCTAAGTAATAGAGAGAGGAGCAGTAATTACTAGAGGATAATTGTATAATGAAGTGGGGTGTGTTTAGGTAGGTTGGATGATGCTTACCAATGTACAGTTATGGAGGAGTAGTAAGGTCAGCTGTTCTGTGGAAAGATGACTGTAGTTCACAATAATCTCTTGTATTTTATGAAGAACTAGAAGAGAGGAGGCAGAAGTATCCACGCATAAAGAAACTATAAGCATCTTGAAATACTAATTACTTTTATTTGATCAGTATAAATTGTAGAAATATATTACAGTATCACAGTTTATTCTGCATGCTAGTTAAAAAATTTTTAAAAATTGCTTTTTTTTTGAAATTGAGGTTTCTATTTTGACTATGAGTCATAGTTTGATACTCCTGCTTCAGGGCATAGAAAATTTTGGATATAATCATTTCATGTAACACATTTAAACACATATCATTTTATTATGTAAATTATTAACCTCTTAGATATTATACAAGAAATGTAAAATTTGTCCTCTGTGTAAACATATTTTCTCTTAAAATTATATGAAATTGTTTTAGCTTGATGCTTCAGTGAGAAAAGAGGGCTCTCTAATAGCTAATTTCCTTAGAGAGCCTAGCTTATTTCCACAACTGGTAAACTAAAAACTGTTCTACTGTATTATAGAGAGATAAATTTCTTCCTAGCAGGTTTATAGTGAGGATTAAAGAGATAAGATATTAAGGAACTAATGCAATGTCTGTCTATACTTGGCAATCCCTCAGGATTGCCTTCTCTTTCAAGATAGCCTGTGGACCCCAGAACAAGGGGAAGTTGTTTCCTACCAAGGAACAAACAGATGTGTGAGCACTTTATTTTTACAGGGAGTGAAAATTTTAGTATTACGTCTTTGAAAAAGGTAAGTATACACAAATCCCCATCATATATACATCTCACTTTTAGTCCTTATTTATATTGTTTTATTTCTTTCAAAGACCAATTCAACTAGTTTCCCGTAGTGTATAGAAGAGAGAAGTAGTGCTTTCAAACAACCATTGACAATGTTGATAGGATTTACATTTTGTTTTATTGCCTTAATTACATCCTAAACGTTTTGCAGTAAGGATAATTCTAAAACTAAAAACAAATTAACAAGATTTACATTATTATGAGTATGTGAACAATTTTCAAAACAAAATAAAACAAGCTGCCAAAGAGTTTCTTCTCTTCAGACATAAAGATTCCACTACTTTGAAGCCATTGTTCTCCAGAACTTCTTACTTGGTGAATTTGAACTTAATGCTTGCTTCACACATGAATCATAAATTCACAATAAAATTCTTTGCACTCATGCTATTAAAGCATTATTGTCCTTTTTTTTTGTTGGAAAAAGAGCTACATGCCCTTTTGTAGCAGCATTTTTTACCATTTATTTATTTATCCTTTTTTATTGTTGTTATTTAGTCAGACATAAAAATAAAAACTTCAATGTAATTTAGCCACATAGCCACTAGTATAGAACAGTATAGTATAGAAGAACTATACTAACAATTGTGAGTATCCAGTTTTTGGTCAGGAAGTAGAGAAGTTGCCACTGTCAGACATTGCTTGTGGAAATGTGCAATCGTATAATTACTTCAGAGCTCAGTTTGGTGGTTTTTTGAAAATTAAAACATAAACTTGATAAATGATTCAGCTGCTTCATTCATAGGTATTTCTCAAAGGAATTGAAAATGTATGTGGACATAGACATAGACATAGAGAATACAAAGAACAACCTCCTTTAAAATTTTGGCAGCTTCATTGTTGACCAGAGCAAAAGCTGGAAACAATCAAAAGGTTCCTCCTCGGGTAACTCGTGCGATAAACATGCTGCATGAGCTATGTGATATAAATGCTAGGAGAAATGAATCTCAAATTCATTAGGCTAAGTGAAAGAAGCCAGACACAAATTCATTTCTGACATCTAAAATTTTGTATGCTGCCTTGTCATCTTTGATCTTCGTTAAGACCTCAAACTCTCAGTTGTAAATTTCCTTGCTCTTGCTTCAGATATGCCCCTGTCCAAAATGAAATGGTCCCATCCCAGCTAGTTACACCGACTGACCTCCAAGTAGTGTTCAACTAACAGAGACTTCACTTACCTGCTAGCCTGCAAGTCAATTCAAGTCAGTCAATCTTCCCATAGGAATCAAGCAGTCTTGCGCTTTGATTACTTATTAGCCTGCTTCCCATAGCCACGCTTAGCCCAATCTGCCTCAGAATGCCCAGTGTCCCATTCTCCTGGCTGGAAGTATCTATAACTAATACATCACCGATAGTTTTGTTTGTCTATTGTCAGGTTTGTTCATTCAGCTCCTGCATATATTTAGGTTAAAAGACTATCAGAAGTCAAAGGATCACAGTTTTTGCCTAGGACTTGGGGCCTGGAATATACATGATCTGCAAACATACACAAAGGAATTACTCTTGGTTCTATTATTCTCTGACCTGGGAGAAACATTGTTGGGAAAAAAAATGAGATGATGAGGGGACAAGGGCTAGAAGCTCCAGTAAAGCCACTATGGGGGTCTGATCTTGAGGGAGAGCCAGGGGAGACACATGGGAGTGCATTTCTAAGGAAAAATGAGCAAAATATGATATCTCCAGGAAGGGGTCTTAGTGTCACAGCCACACAAAGTCATAGAAAGGTGGCAGCCTATGTGGTGTGCAGCAGCTGGCAACATTAGTCAATCACACCCTTATGTGGCAGATCAGAGCTGTCCATCCTCAGAGTTGCGAGTCCTGTTTTAACTGAAGGAGATGTCAGTAAGTGAGGGCACTGGACTGGCTACGCTGTGCTGCTTTCATCGATATAAGAAATACTGACTTCAATGGAAAAGTGGACTAGACATGCTGTGATGTGACCAGGACTTGTTTCACTGATAGGTTTTGGATTAGGCTGAGCAGATGTGATGCATCCATAGGTAGAGTGGGACTTGTTCCTTTCAAACAACTCTCTTTACTTTTCTGTTTGCTTTTGTTAAATTCTCTAGTAAAGTGTGAAATGCACATACAGATATATGCTATATCCTATATGTAGGAAGAAACTTGGAATTACATGAAAGTTTTGCTTTCTAAGATTTTATGAATCAGACTTTCTTTTAAAAATGTACCCCTAGGTGCACTGGCATTATGGTGTAGCAGTTTGAGCTGTTGCCTGCAACACCCACATGCCACATGGACACGAGTTTGTGTCCTGGCTGCTCCATTTCTGATCCATCTCCCTACAAATGAACCTGGCAAAGCAGCAGAACGTATCCCAAGTAGTTGAGACCCTGCCACACATGGGGGAGACCTGGATGGAGCTCCTGGCTCCTGGCTTCAGCCTGATATAGCCCTGGCCATTGTGGCCATTTGAAGTGTGAACCAGAAGATGAAAGATCTCCCTCTCTCTCTTCCCTTCTCTCTTTGCCTTTCAAAATTTTAAAAATTGACCTTGGGATTATAATATTAAATTTTGAACATATTTTTAATTCTTTTAACAAATACCTTGTTTAATAGTTGAACTATAAAATGGAAACACCTTAGAAAAACACTTGGTAAATAAGAGATAAATTCAGGATATACTTTTGTCATCTTATTAAATATTGTTGATCTCATTTTAAGAACAGTTCCAATATGGGTAGATGGGAAGGACTCAGTGGACAGAAGATTGTGGGGAATCCCACAGGAATCTCCAAAAGAGTCAGGGATCACCGCTTAACTGAAAAGGAAATGAACTGTGGAAACTCCACAATAAAACATTGAGGTAAAAAGTTACCACTAGCCACAAAATAAAAGTAAAATGGAGTTGTAAGTCAGGAGCTGATACAATACCTAATGGCTGTTAGGAGATGCTCCTAATCACACCAAGCAGACATCTCTGGTCAGTCAGATAACAGTGTGCTATGGACAATCCCCTCCTACCCACGCTGACTGGACAGTTCAAACATAAGTAAGGCGGGAACAGTATTGAGTGTTCAACTGCAAGCAAGGAGGAACCAGCATTGACTAGACAAGTCAGAGGATGGCAAGCTGGAGGACTGCTGGAAAATGAGGATAAAAAGGGAGCCCTTGCACCACTCTCCATCCTCTTGGGGATCATGGCCCGGTGTGTGTGAACCTCTGGATCGCCACACATCTGGAACTGAAGAGGCAGCCCGCTACTCTGCATGGAGCAGATAGCGGCACAAGCCAACAACAAACAAGGCCCGGTGTGCATGGACCTCTGGATCTCCACACATCCGGAGCTGAAGAGACAGCCCGTTAATCTGCATGCAGCAGTTAGCTGCACAAGCCGACCTGCAGAGCTGTCCCTGAGCCGTAACCCCCACTGTCTGGGTGTGTCTCTGTGTGTGTGTGTGTGTGTGTGTGCCCAGTGCATGCAAACCTCTGGATCTCCTCACACTTGGAGCCGAAGAGCCAGCCCGCTAGCTTTTGCTATGTGGCACAAAGCGACTATGGGATCAAAACTCCAGCCAAGATGCCACCTCACTGCCTTGCTTGGAGTTCTTATCAGCCTGCTGCTAGAGTTGACCACAGAGCCAGAACAGGGCTCTCAGCAGGGGACCTCTCCAACTTCTTGCCTTGCTGTCCGCTTGGGAACTTTGAGTCTACTGTCCAGAGTGACAGCCTCCCCACGATTTCCTGCCTGTAAGTGAGTGATCCAAGATCCGTCTCTGCTGATGTGGAGCTCTGGACCTTGAACACTGACACTCTTTTTCATGATCGTGATACAAGCCTTGCAAACGCAGCCTTTACAAATTATGTTAGTCGTGTAATATAACTATGCTTTGACCCTATGTTTTGACCCTATTCAAGGTATCTGCAAATAATGCTGGAGACCTTGATGTACATATACTATTATAATTGGATAGCCCTCAAAATTATTTTAACACTGTAAACTGCGATCTGTGGATTAATGAATAAGTTCAAGTAGTATTGATATTGATATTAATCATATTGATTCCAGTAACCCTCTAGTCATTAAGGAAATAGTGTTACTCTGATAGTTAAGTATTTTAGTAAGTAGGTTGAGTAGAAGATAAGTAGTTATGTTAAGCTAAGTAGTTAAGTGGTGGTGGTAAGTTTATTGATAAGTGTATTAAATAGTATAAATTGATAAGTATATTGATACTGATAAGTGTATTGACCTCAATAAGCATGCTGATGAGAAGTGTGATAAAAAAAACCCTGGTGTGTGAGCAATAAAATCTCTCATTGGAAAGACAGTCTTGTGTCCTGGTGTTCCTTTCTTCCCCTTGACTGACAAGTCATAACTCGCACTTGCTACTGTCAAGCTGCGTGACAGTAGGCGCTCACAACAAAGATCTCTCTGTGTGTCTCTGTTTCTCAAGTCAAATGAATTAAAAATAAAATATTTTTAAATTCTACCACTTTTAAACACTGTTTTACAGTTTGACCTAAAGGATATTCCTATTTATCATCCAGAAATATTTTATAAATACTTAATTTGAAAATTTGCATATTCCCATTAGGAACTTAACAAAAAATAGAGTACATGTATTTTTCAGATAATCAGAAAGAATTATTATTTTTTTGACAGGCAGAGTTACACAGTGAGAGAGAGAGACAGAGACAAAGATCTTCCTTTTTCTGTTGGTTCACCCGCCAAGTGGCTGCTATGGCCAGTGCATTGCGCCTGGCGCACTGCATCAATCCTAAGCCAGGAACCAGGTGCTTCTTCTTGTCTCCCATGCGGGTGCAGGGCCCAAAGACCTGAGGCATCCTCCACTGCCTTCCTGGGCCACAGCAGAGAGCTGGACTGGAAGAGGAGCAACCAGGACAGAATCCGGCGCCCTGACCATGACTAGAACCCAGGGTGCCGGTGCCTCAGGTGGAGGATTAGCCTAGTGATCCGCAGCACTGGCCATGTGGTATTTTTAAATTAAATGGATTGATTGTTATTTTTGTTTAAATTCTATTTAACGATGTATTTATTTGAAAGAGTGAGAGAGAGGGAGAAAAAGGAGAGAGGGAGAGAAAGGGAAGTAGGGGTGAGGGAGAGAGAGCGAGAGCGAGAGAGAGAGAGGATCTTATATCCGCTGGCTCACTCCTTAGATGGCTGCAATGCCCAGAGTTGTGCCCAGCCATAGACAGGAGTCAGGAGCCAGGACTTTCTTCCAGCTCTCCAGTGTGGGTAGCAGGGACACCACTTGGGCCATCTTCCCCTGCTTTTCTCAAGCCATTAGCAGGGAGCTGAATCAGAACTGGAGCATCCAAGGCATGAATCAGCATTCATGTGGGATGCCTGTGTCTCAGGCCGTGGCTTTACCAGCTATTAATGTCGACCCCAAAATCTGTATCTTTATGTGGTGGGGTATTCATAAATTTGTTAATAAAACAAATCATGTAGAAGACTAGGAATTATTACTCTAGTGAAAAATATATTTTTAAAAACACTCTGTTTAACTGGTAAAATGCAAATTTGAAAACACATTGTCTCCCTCCCCTTGCAATACACATACTTTTGCCCTAGAAGATACTTTAAAAGTCCATGGAAACATGAATTTAAAAAAGAAATTGATTTTGGTGAAAAAATTAAAATCTGTGTGTAGTATTTTCCTAATGCACATATCCACAGACTTCTAAAAGATCTTGTGTGTGTGTGCGTGTGTGTGTTTGTTGTGTGTGTTTCATTTAAAGGAAGAAAACCTTTAGATGCTTCTCATGAGAAAGTAAAAAGCTACTTTGTTGTAAAGCTCAGTTCTGGATTTAACTTCTTATCTCCTTTCTGTGAACATGGGGAGCTCTTGGGAAGTTTATCTTCTGTCTTCGAGCCTCATTTCCCTCATCTGTGAATGAAGATTATACTGTGACCCACACTATAGATCAGTTGAGAGGATGAAGGGTAGTTCTGGGAACACTGCTAGCATTTAATAAACATTGGCATTCATTATTGTCATATTCCTTTTGCTGTAGCTTTTTAAATTGGAGAATTTCCTTATATTGTATTATATGTCAGTGTAATAATTATGTATGAATTATGTATGAAGGTAACAACAGATAAGTATATTGAAAGACTGGGAGATGTATAAAATCACTGACACAGATGGACAATTTACACAGTCCACATATGCCCACTCTCACTTCAGTATTTTATAATATTACATCTTTAGAGTAGATGTTATACTGGTGGACAAATATTAATAGCATAAAGGTGTAGAGCACTCATTCAGTTTACACAGATTTACCACACTTTGTGCAGACACGGAATTCATAAAAAGTGTCTAAATCCAATATACTTTCACATTCACTTCCATTATACGATCACAGATGTTAAATGTATTCCCACGGGAAAAAGTGTATTGACTGCAAGAAATCATAAAGCTCTTAAATTTAACACGGCTGCAAAACTTCAGACATCTCATGTTTAACCTAGATAAGACTTCTAGGTAACCTCTTTGCAGCAATTTCATGAGAATTGATGGTGAGCGAAAATTGCAGCTGCTGGAATTATTTTCTTTAAACTTTGTTCTAAGAATACACTGCCTGAAGATTCCTTTGTTTTCCCAGCAGGGCTGCAAGAGCAAAGTCGGTTAGGTTAAAAGATGTATTAATCTCTCTATAATTATAGAATTGTATATAGATCATATGATAAATGCTATGTATAGGTCATATAATATACAGACATTGTAAAATATATATTATAGCATCCCATTGATATATATGTACATGAGATAATATATTTCATATAGATTATCAACAATATATAATAAGCATCATATTATGTATAGAGTTGTGTGATCTATGCTGTTACATATTATATGACTATATTATGTATGATATATGATCTACATATAGATTATATTATAGATTAACATCTGTCTTAATATAAACTATTAATTGCATATATAATTAATGTATTTATAAATGTATTCATATTAACATACATCCATAACATATATGTGATTATCTACCTATATCTATATTTAGAGAGGGAAAGCAGAAGGAATAGAAAGACAAATGAGAAAATCTAACATCAGAAAGATAATCCAGGTAGGCAGGAAAGAAGACTTTAATATTCCAACAAAGGCTCACCATAGCCTTGTGTGGAGAGGAGACACAATAGCCGGTAGTGTGAATATTCCAGGATGCATTTCATTTAACTACACATTGTCACCGTGCAAGTTGTGTTATTATATGCTTTATTTAATGTAATGACTTTGGGAAATAATATACTGTCAATATGTTTTTTTTTTATTTGACAGGCAGAGTTATAGATAGAGACAGAGAGAAAGGTCTCCCTTCCATTGGTTCACCCCGCAAATGGCCGCTATGGCAGGCGCTGCACCAATCCAAAGCCAAGAGCCAGGTGCTTCTTCCTGGTCTCCCATGTGGGTGCAGGGCCCAAGCATTTGGGCCATCCTCCACTGCCCTCCTGGGCCACAGCAGAGAGCTGGACTGGAAGAGGAGCAGCCAGGTCTAGAATCTGGCGCCCATATGGGATGCCGGCACCACAGGCAGAGGATTAACCAAGTGAGCCACGGTGCTGGCCCCTGTCAATATGTTTTTCAAGAGAAATTTTGTTGATGTCTAAAAATGATTATAGATATGGATACATGGCATAAACAGCAGCAATTTCAAGAGTTGAGAGGGGATTTGGAATAGTATGCTGTCATATATATTATAAGTCATTTGCATTGCAAATGAAGCAGTATAATGTCGATTAAAGGTGACCACAGATTATATAAAAATACATATTTTAGGGTTGGCATTATGGGAAGTGGTTAAGCTGCTGCCGACAACACCAGCCTCCCATAATTGGACCAGTTTGAGTCTTGGCTGCTCCCCTTTCAGTCAGACTGCCTGCCAGTGCATCTGGGAATGCAGCAGAAGATGGTTCAAGTCCATGGGCCTCTCTACCCACATGGGAGGCCAAGTGTAGTTCTAGGCTCCCGGGTTTGGACAGGCCCAGCCCTGACCTTTGCAGCCATTTGGAGTGTAAATTAGCCAGTGGAATTGTCGCTGTCTCTGTCTCTCTGTCTCCTTCTCTCTGTAACTAACTCTGCTTTTCAGATAAGTATATAAAAAAGCATATTTCAGTTTCCTGGACAACAACTGGAACAACTGAAAAAATAAATTTCAACATTACTTAAGAGAATGATTAAATTGAACTCATAAAATTTTTAATTAAAACCAGAACACATAGAGAAGTAGGGAATAAATTAGAATGAGTTCAATGGATAGGTAACAGTTAAAAACAGTAATAACCTAACTAAATCAATAATTGCTTTAAATAAGAATTGTTAAACACACTAATAAGAAACAAAGATTTTTAGAGTTAATTAAAAACAACCAATTATAAAAGAAACTCACTTTAAATATAAACATATAAACATTGAAGTTAAAAGTAAGTAAGTGCTGACTTATATGAGAGTCTGGGTGAAAAAGAGAAATTAGATCAAATGTTGAAGCCAATGAAAATGCAATATTTATAGGATGAAGTGAAAACAGGGCCCACAGGGATATTTGTGACATTAAATGTATATATTAAGGCAAAATACTTATATTGGAAAAGGCGAAAGAGACAGTGTAATTAATGTAGGCTTACCCAGTGGAATCCAAGGAATCCAGAGAAAAGGAGAACCACTTAAGCCTAGGTGAGTGGATACACTCGGTTCCATCCTCATACTATATAATATTATTTAGTGATAATAAAAGTAATGAAGTTCATAAGGTGTGAAAGCATGTGGTAGACGCTTAGATGGATAGCACTAATTGGAAAAAAAACATTCTGAAAAACCTACTAAATGTATCATTCCAACCCTGTGACACTCTGGGAAAAGTCAAGACCAGAGACCAAAAACATAAGTGGTTGCCAGAGATTCAGTTAGGGGGTGGAGTGGGGGGATGGATAGGTGGAACCCACAGTATCTCTAGGGTGGTGAAAATATTTTTACTGATGCTATAATGATATATAAATGTTATTATTTTTCAAAATCCATAGAATCAGTGTCACACTGAGTCAGTCTAAGTAAACTATGGCATTGAATAAATAAATAAAGTGACTATATGCTCATCTGTGACATCAAATGAATCATATTAATTCAAGATATTAATAATAGGAGAAACTTGGAAGGGAAATGGGAAATAGGAACCCTGTACTGTCCACTCACATTTCTATAAAGGGGAAGTACTTTAAAGTTGATGCATTGACCTTATTTTTTAAGAAGAAAAGGCATTTAGTTTTTCTGTATCCAAAAAGGGAAAACCTATGGCACTATGCTTGAGAGTATATATCATCTGCAAAATATCTCAGATAACTGAACGTGAGCAATTTTCTAATAAAGATCTGAAATCTGATACTCAGATTTGGAATGAAAAAGAGCTCAGCATATCACTAAAAGATTTGTGGATAAATGAAAATAGTATCTAATTATTGTGACCAGGAAATATTGAAATGAAAACCAAAATTTCAGTTCAATAATCCTACTTACGATCTATTTAGAATGGTATTTATTGCTCAGTGTATAAAGGAGATAAGTGTACGAGTTGAGATAATGACAAATTTTTTGTTAGGTTTTATATGTATTAACATGTATTTTTATCTCTCTACTAATATCTTCTATCATTAATATAATACTACAACTCTTACTATTTAAAATGTTACTCCATTGTGAAAAATTGTTCTTACCAGGAAAACAAAACTATAGTGTGCTGGGCTAGATATTCTAAGAGACGTACTTCAGACTCTCAAGTGTCCTGAATTTAGATGAAAGTGGTTACTGATTTCCATAGCTGAGCTCTCTCGCTGCAAGAAAGACCCAGCATCAATATCCTGCAAGCAATAAAACACCCACATGATTGCCTTTGTTGAACTATTGGAAAGTGTTACAGAAGGAGCTCTACAGGGCTGCTGCTGGTTGGAAACATAGCGATCAGTGGGTATAAAATATATTCAAATGGAGGAAAAATATTGTCATTTCATAAAAAAGCAAACATTTCAACCCTGTGTGCAGAACCACAGGATAGAATGATACCTTTATCTAAAGTCACAATAAAGTATTAGTGTGAATAGTTTCTGAATTTTTTAGCCAAAGAATATGTGATTTTATTCATTTGCGTTTCTCAGGGTTTTTAATAAAGATTTCAGATATAACCCTGTGCATTTTCAAATATAAAATGTGCATTCAAAGCAAATACACAGGAAAAAAAGACAATAGCTCCCTGAACCAAAATAACTGGTTACTGAGTGAGCCCAAAGAAAATGCTGTATCAGAAAACTACTTTATTTCTGCATCCTTCTGTTGATTTAAAACGTGTTCAATGGTAGTAAGTCACCTCCTGGGTAGCAACCTGAAACTAACCTATCACTTTTCTTAGTCCTCACTTAGGTATTAGGCAGAACTCTGAGAGCTTTAGCTTCGGAATTCTGACTGCAATTCCGAAATTACTGTCTCTGAACACAAAAGCTCCTGCATTGTTTTATTTGGTGAGGTCCTTCTGGGACACTAGCTGTCCTAGCTGGGACACTGACTGCTTTCTATGCATGAGATATCCATGTACTTTTTACTTTGATAAATGTAAATACTTTATACTTAGCACGTCATCCTCCTTAGCTTTTAATTCAATGTGCTGAAGCTTCTTTGGATGTTCCCTGAGAGTATAATGATGAGCTCAGGAACACACAGTCTTGTACATTGAATTGTATAATTCAAAAAGGTCAAGGGAAAATTGAATGAAACATTTGGTTTATTTTGGTGTAAAACTTTGAAATCTATAAATGGTTTTTCATAATACACATTTTCTAAAAAAATTTTAAGCATGCTTTTTTTGTCCTCAGGTATGCAGACACAATGAATTTTTCAACTGGTGCTTTTACTAACACCATCCAACTCAAATCCCAATGGCCTTGGTTGTGCATTTGCCTTTCTCAAGTACAGGTTCTGACACCTGCACTCTGAATGAACACTTCTCCTGAGAGTTCCCTACTCCTTACAGTAGGTCCTGTTATTCAAGACATGAAAACAAAAATAAATGCAAAACCAAGATAATTTTATTTTTTGTGTGGTCCACTTTTGTTTCTTGCGAAAAGCTCAGCCCATTAACTTAATTGCCTTCCAATGGGACTATGACTAAGATTTATTTATTTGAAAGTCAGAGTTATACAGAGAGAGGAGAGGCAGAGAGAGAGAGGGTGTTAGGGAGATCTTCCATCTACTGGTTTACTCTCCAGTTGGCCACGACAGCTAGAGCTGCGCAGATCCGAAGACAGGAGCTAGCAGCCTTCTCCAGGTCTCCCACATGGGTGCAGGGGCCCTAGGGCTTGGGTCTTCTGCCACTGCCTTCCCAGGCAACAACAGAGAGCTGGATCAGAAATGGAGCAGTCCAGGACTTGGACTGGCACCCACATGGGATGCCAGCACTGCAGGTGGCAGACCCACCTGCCACACCACAGCGCCAGCCTTTATGACTACTTATACATCATGACAACTCAGCGTTGTCTTCAAAGCACCTAGTTTGTCAATTCTTTTCTGCCCTCGGGTTCCAGAGATGTAGGGCATATCTCAGCCACGGTGTAATTATGGGCTTATATGTCAATGATCTCTGGCTTAAGAAGAGATAGCTGCTTGTCAACCTTTCTCCCTAGGCTCTTTGCCATGCCAGAAATGGATGAAGACTGAGAGGCTGTTAAATAACTTCTAGGTAGTACACTTCTGTCTTTACTTTGGGATTTCATTCTTTTTACCATTACTTTTCCTACTAATTTTTGTTTGTTGTCTCAAGCCAGTCATACATTCAATATTTCTTTTGGATCTTACAGTGATTCCCAAGAGAAATGTTTTCCAGTAATTCCAAGTTTAGAAGGAAGGATTTGGGAATTAGATCTAGTCACTTCCCTATGACCAAAAGCAGTAAGAGGTCGGAAGGTTGGTGCTTGTAGCTTTCAAGAGTAAGTGCTTCTACCCACTGCCCCGTACCAGATACTGGTGCAGGAATCTGTAGTTCTAGCCTTTTGGGTCCTGCCAGTGAATAAGACAAATGAGGAATGTGGATGGCCAAGGGTAAATAGGAGGGAAAGTCTATTGAGCAGAAAGAGAAAGCAGAGTTTATTGAAGCAAGGGAAAGTTCCCACAGCATGTGGGGTTGCTCAGCAGGAGTCCACTAGGGGAGATTGCCTAGGGTCTGCTGTAACTCATTCTGTATTGTTTTCAGTTTCTCCTCCTTGTTTTTGAGTATGGAAGCATTTTGTTCTAGGAGTGTCCCTCTGTCCCTCAGGCTTGCGTCCTTTGGGCCTTTTATAGGTAACAACTCTAGTAATTCCTCACCAAATCCATCTAGGATTATGATGGAAGAACAGTTGCAAAAAATCCCTACTCCTGTTTTAAGCAGTAACCTCATTCCCAAAACTTATCAAAGAATATAAGCTTGAATGTGTGCAGGCAAGTTTGTTTACAAGATACAGCATTTAAGAGTCATACATTGATTGTAAGCAGAGATTCATGAAATAATTATACTGTCAATGAGACAGATAAAGCATATTAGGTACATTAATACAGTTTCTCTAAAGTCTTTTGTAATGGGATTCTATTTGCATGTATTGAATATCATGGTAAGAAACAGTACAATGAATTATTTATGAGTGCTTGTTCCTAATATCATTGTTTTAAGGATATGGATGATTCATTGTCCTTAACATCAGGGTAGTATTTTACCTTAAACTGTAACTTTAGTTTATGTCTATTAAAGCTCTTGATTATAAAGATTTTTGGCAAGTCACTGAAACCTTAAAAGATCGATTTTGTTTTTATACTTTCCAAGTAGATGAACATAATGCTATATAATTTGGTGATGTGTGTGTTGCTCTGCTTCATTTAGGACTCTACTTAATTTTTAACTTTATTTATTTGGTTTTTGGATACTTTTGTTCAAAACATTTTAATTGTAAGCAATCTTGCTGTAATTCTGTGTGCATTCATATGTGGACATATGTGTGTGTATGTTTGTTTATGTGTATTTTTTTTTTGACAGGCAGAGTGGACAGTGAGAGAGAGAGACAGAGAAAGGTCTTCCTTTTGCCGTTGGTTCACCCTCCAATGGCCGCCGCGGACGGCGCGCTGCGACCGGCGCACCGCGCTCATCCGATGGCAGGAGCCAGGTGCTAGGTGCTTTTTCCTGGTCTCCCATGGGGTGCAGGGCCCAAGCACTTGGGCCATCCTCCACTGCACTCCGGGCCACAGCAGAGGGCTGGCCTGGAAGAGGGGCAACTGGGACAGAATCCGGCGCCCCGACCGGGACTAGAACCCGGTGTGCCGGCGCCGCAAGGCGGAGGATTAGCCTGTTGAGCCACAGCGCCGGCCGTTTATGTGTATTTTTGTAAGGTTCCTTTGATTATGACTAATTTGGAGAAACAACACTTAGAGCTATACAATATAGCATGAAAATAAATTTTAATGATTGTAGTTATTCCAAATAATAGTCCATCTATGGATGGTATAGAAACAAACACCTCAGGAGTGAAATAGAACAAGTAACTGTCCTGTAGTTGGTTACATTCATAGCATAGTGGAGACAGTGAAAAGTTACTCAGGGAATATTAAGGACATATTCAAATACTTAACAATGCACTAAATACTTTTAATTATTAAGCTTTGACTTTTTACCTGAATTTGTATATCTCTCATGAATTTATGTATATTTCACGTGAAGTGTTTCTAGGAAATATACTAGCAGTAGAAGAGAACCATATATTTGATTGTAAATTAGCCATGCTAATTTGTTTTAAATTCATTTGAATGTCTCTCTTGTTAAACAGTGCTTAAAAAATAAAACTGGAAGTTCAAAAAAAAATTAGAAGAGAACCATAGATCTGAGGCAAGTGTTATTTTGCAGTTGAAACTGGAACTTTTCTGAGGGTGATTTACCGTTAAGAGAAGGGATACACGTAAGGACACACACTGTGTTAATAGATATTTCTTAAATCCATTTCCTTTAGTTGCTCATATTTTTAAAATGTTCTTAATAAATGAAAGGCATTGTCTAAACCATTCTTATTACAGAGATAACATAGTAGTCTGCATAGACAAGCTCTATTAGTGCAATCTGGAGGAGGATGGATGGATGAATTCAGTATTCTTCAAGGGGACACAGTAAAATAATAAATGGGAGGTAATGATCATTTTCATTCCCATGATTATGTAAATGCTCCCCAAGAGGACGTTTATACCGAATACTGTCATTGAAATCACCCCTCCTTCTGTTGACTGGGCTGAATGTCTTTGAAGACCTGATTAGTAAGCACTTCATAAGGTATAGCATGTGATGCTATCAGTCACCACTGTGGAGGAAAAGCCAGTATGAAATTCCTTTTTTGCAAGCAACATTTTACAGCCAATATGTGAACACCTCCATGAGGTGTGCTGAATGCTTGCACTCATAAATAGTAATGGTTCTTACAGCAAATCCAAAGCACATTATTATTCTTTGAATCACATTAATGGTTATTTAAAGCATTATTCAGACTGAGGTTGTTTCAGTCAATGATATAAACACCCTTACAGAGGCATTTTTGTCATGCACACATAAGAAATGCCAAGAAATATTTTCCCTTTCAGCACCAGCTTACATAGTCTTAGATGGCATGATTGTGAATTATGCAATCTCTTTCTAACTTCTTGTAGTGATTATATCTGTTTCCAAAGAATTCTCTTAACCTAAGAATGTGTATTGGATATAATGAATATATACAGTTTTATAAAAAAACAACTCTATGCTCTTTGCTAATGGAATTGTCAGATTTTTGCCTAAAATACTATTGGATATCAAATAATTGAGTGAACACATTTATAAAATATTTTTCTTAGTTAACCATTTCTAAAATGGTAATCTAAACCAGAAATGAACTTCACATCTGAGACACTTTATTTTTAGTCAACTGGTTTAATTTTGCTTCTGCTCTGTGTCAAAATCCACAAAAGAACCCTGAAGAAACCAAACAAGAGATAGGGGATATGGCCTTTTTAATCAATGGGCTTATAATATTTGGTGACAAAAATTATTTATGAAGAATTTAGAAATCAGCTATATGAACATAAGGGAACCAGAATGAGAGGGTGGCAAGGAATTGTCTACAGGAGTAAAATGCAATTATGATAAGATGGGTGTCAGTCTTATGAGTCAATATGTGTTATGTTTGGCACAGTTAATGTATTGATGGTATCTGGTTGTAGATTTAGGTCATAAATTATTTCTGTTAGTGTGAAATACCTTTTTTCCATCCTTTCAGATTCACTCTGTGTGTATCCTTGTTTATTATGAGGCATTTCTTGCAGGCAGCAAATAGATGTTTCTTGTTTTTTAATACATTCAGCCAGTCTATATCTTTTAACTGGACAGTTGAGGCCATTTACATTCAAGGTGACTATTGATAAGTAACAGCTTGACCCTGCAATTTTCCCATAAATATTCCTATTGTTTGGATTTCCTTTGTACTTTTACTGGGAGATTTTCTGCCTTTTCCTTCTTTCATAGTGGTGACTATGTTTCTGTTTCTGTGTGTAGCGCATCCTTAAGCTTCTTTTGTAAGGCTGTATGAATATTGACAAATTCTTTTAATTTCTGTTTGTTACAGATGGTCTATATTTCACTTTCATTCATTAATGAGATCTATTCTAGACTGACAGTTTTTTTTTTTTTCTTGACTTGGAATATATCTCACCTAAATCTCCTAGCCTGTATGGTTTCTGATGATAAGTCAGCGATGAGTCTAATTGGAGGTCCTTTGAAAGTAATCTCATGTTTTCTCTCGTGCACATTTTTGAATCTTTTCTTTGTTTTATTCTGAAGAGTTTAGTACAGTTTGTCATGGTGATGATCTTTTCTGGTCATGTCTATGAGAAGTTCTATGAGCTTCATGCACTTGAATGTTACTTTCTTTCTCCAAATTAGGGAAATTTTCTCTAATTATTTCACTAAAAAGGACTTGTAATTCATTCTTTCTTTCCAAGCCTTCAGGAATGCCTAAGACCTATATGTTGGGTTGTTCGATAGTATCCCATAAGTTTCCAACACTATTGTTTTTGTTTTCTAATTTCTTCTATTTTTTTTGTCAATAAAATTTCCAGATATTTGTCTTCTAATTTGGATATTCTTTCTTCTGCCTTGCCATGTCTGTTGTTAGGCTTTCCAGCACATTTTTCATTTGATCTATTGAAATCTTCATTTCCAATATTTCTTTTTGATTTCCCTTTAAAATCTCAATATCATGAGAAACATTTTCATTTGTGTCATGTATGGATTTCATTAATTTGTGGATTTGTTTCTGATTACTTGTAAATAATCTTACAATCAATTTTTTTGAATTTTGTTTCCAGAATTTCTTCAATCTCTTCATCCTTGCCTTCTAGTATTTAAGTGTTGTTATGTTCTTTTGGGAGTGTCATGTTGTCTTCTTTATTCTTGTTTCTTGAATTTATTTGTTTCTTTTTAGGTATTTGTGGAGATACTTGTTGCTTTTTTTCCCCCTGTGATGGCTTTTATCTTTGGACTAACCCTCTGTGGCTTAGTGGTCTGTCTGCTCTTCAGTGAATACCCAGAGGTGCGTGCTGGGGATGGAATGGGAGAACTGGCTCTAGGGTGAGTGGATTGTCCAGGATGACACCCACGTTGGTATTCGCAAATCTCTCTCTTTTTTTAAAATAAGAGTTAAGGGTTTGATCAGTTTTGTTGGCATAATTTCACATTCACACAGGCACTAGCCCAGGCACTAGCCCCAGTAGCTCCAGTATTCATTAGCACTGACACAAGAACCACACAAAGGATCCATTCATTCCTCAATGTGAGTACAGATACTATAGCAGTGACTCTCACTAGGCAAATCAGGAGCCCTGAGTTGAGGAGCCACCCACAGCAACTGTTCAGAGACCCAGCCACACACCCTGAACCCTCCCGTGCAGCCACTCCCTCAGTCAGGAGTGCCCGGCCCCCTGTCAGATATCCCAGGCAAATTCAGGTGTCTCCTCAGCTGGTTTCTGGTTGTCAGACACAAGCTGAAGCAACTTTTACATATGTCCAAAGTGGTGCCTGCCCTCTCTCAGCTAGTTATAGGATGCCTGTGCCAGGTAGTTGGGGAGAAAGAGATGTGCATGCCTTTTCTCTCTAGGTTAGCAGGTACACTGTCCCCCACTGAGTTCCAAGCCAGACTCACATCAGGCTCTTTCCACAGCTTTATTGCCAGTGGTTTGGTTTGCTATAGTCTGGTCTCAACTCACTCTCCAAAGCTGGTGCTGAGGCTCTCAGCTGCTGGGTTCCTGAGTTGTATAAGACCACACACTACATGTAGATCCACAGTGTCCCTCTAACTTATGTGGAGTTTCCTCTGTAGTTTTCTCCCTGACTCTTCCCTGAAATTCCACTCTATTTGTTTTTAAGTTTTCTTTTTTTTTTTTTTTTACAGGCAGAGTGGACAGTGAGGGAGAGACAGAGAGAAAGGGAGACAGAGAGAAAGGTCTTCCTTTTGCCGTTGGTTCACCCTCCAATGGCCGCCGCGGCCGGCGCGCTGCGGCCGGCGCACTGCGCTCGTCCGATGGCAGGAGCCAGGAGCCAGGTGCTTTTCCTGGTCTCCCCATGGGGTGCAGGGCCCAAGCACCTGGGCCATCCTCCACTGCACTCCTGGGCCACAGCAGAGGGCTGGCCTGGAAGAGGGGAAACCGGGACAGAATCCGGGGCCCCGACCGGGACTAGAACCCGGTGTGCCGGCGCCGCAAGGTGGAGGATTAGCCTGTTGAGCCACGGCGCCAGCCGTGTTTTTAAGTTTTCTTTCCCTAGTCTATGGCAGTAAGCTCCCTCCCTCTTCCACCATCTTGGTATCTCCCTCAACTCAGTAGATTCTTGATATCTCTATTTAAGATATAATAATTCTGCTAATTATATACTTCTTCCTATGTATATCTCCAATATCTCTCTTTTCTCTTTATTATAATTTCTATCTTTAGCAAGGAATTAAATTTCCTTTCATTTTTTTAAGTTGCCTAGTCTCAGTCTTCACTCTTCCCTCTGTTGGGCTTTCTCTCACACTCTTTCTTTCTTTAACTTTCTTTATGTGTTATATTTTACCCAGTTGTTCTACCTACTTTTCCCTAGCCCATTCCTGTAGTATAAATGACTCTTTTAAAGATTTTGGTTTTTTTGTTTTTTTGAATGTCGGGGGAACAAACAGAGAGGGTGGAACAAATGAGAGATCTTCATCCCATGGTTCATTCTTCAAGTGGCTGCAATTGCTGAGGCTGGGTCATGCTGAAGATAAGACTAAGAAAATCCATTGAAGTCTCCCACGTGGGTGGTAGGAGCTCAAGTACTTGAACCATCATTTCCACATTTACAGGGAGCTGTATTAGAGGCAGAGTAGCCAGAACAAGAAGCATTCTCATATAGGATGTGAATGTGCATGTGGGGCTTAACCCACTTAGCTGTAATTCCCATGTGTATAGATGACTTTTATTTTTATTGAAGACTAAGCTGCCAACATGATATCTATTACTCAGATGGCTTCATGTGTACCTTCTATAAATTAGGGATACTGTGATGTATTGCAACGAAATACTTACAAAAAGTCCAGAAATTAACATTGCCATATCCCTACCATCTCATTATCAAACTGTGTGGATGCTTTCCTAATTTATCTCATATTGTTCAGATTGATGAGTCACATTTAGTCACATTTAGTTTGCATCTCTCTTCTATTTTAATTAACTAAAACCCAACTGGAATTACCCGAAACTGGGGAGGATTGTTGTAATTAAACTAAAGTGCTCAGGGAATAGCAAATGTATGGCAAGCAAAAGCCAAGTTTAGAAAGTTCTCATAAGAAAGCAGACTTCTTAAGCAAAAAGACTTGTTGGGTTTTCATTGTCAAAACCCAGATGGTTATTCAGGGATCTTTAAATTCTATGCATTAAGTGTTTTATTCATTAATGGATGAATAATGAATATATGTGAGAAGTATTTTTTATAAAACTTTTTGGTGCCTACTTCAATGATTTCTCTTCTATTGAACAATTCTTCCCAAGAGTAGTTCTGTTAATTAGACCTCAGTTGTGGACTCCTGGAGGGCATCTTATTTCAGGTCCCAAAATCTTTGGACAAAGTAATTGGCTCATTTGGGATCAGGACGTCTCATCTGTTTCCATCCTTCATGAGAAGGAAACAGGATCCTGCTGTATTAACATAATGGCACTCTCAAGGCATGTCTTGAGTATACAGCATTTGGAGAACTGTGCTCAGAATAAGGATATTATTTTGAATACAAAATTATACATTTTCATGTGGCTTATAAAACAAAATATTTAATTTGTCATTGTCCTTATTTTCATTTTTAGATTAAAAAGCAATTTAAGGGTTGTGTTATTAATCACTGACTATGATGTTGATAAATTAGTTACTTTTCATTCAAAATATTTATTTATTTAACATTTCAGTTCTCTGTGTAGTATTTATTTTGGATGATTATAATGTACTCATAGTTTTCTAATTACCTGCATCTTATGCCAGTCCTTTTCACTTCATATAGCAAAAATAATCCTTCTTTTATGTGTTCTTTAATTTTAAATTTTTTACATTTTTTAAACATTTTAAAGAAATTTTATTTTATTTATTTGAGAGCTAGAGTTACAGATAAAGAAAGGAAGAGGCAGAGAAAAAGGTCATCCATCCTCTGGTTCATTCCCCAAATGGCTGCAGTGGTTGGAGCTGGGTTGATCCAAAGCTAAGAGCCAGGATCTTCCTCCAGGTCTCCCACGCGGGTGCAGGGACCCAGGGACTTGGACCATCTTCCACAGCTTTCCCAGGCCATAGCAGAGAGTAGCATCCATATGGGATGCTCGTGCCACAGGTGGAGGCTTAGCCCACTACACCACAGCAGCAGCCCCTGTATGTTCTTCTTTAAGGATGTATTAATGCCATCACTATGATAGATCTGCCAGATGAAAACTTTCCATGAGATAAGTATTCTGAACTCCAAACTCATTTTCCAATTCCCTTCTTTGTATCTCATGACCATCACACAAACAAGGTCTAAATTAAGTTTTTGACTCGATTTTCCTCCACCACAAAAATTGTGTCCCTTTATAAATGTGCTCACTCAGCAATGGCATTTGTATAAAAGAAATACAGAAAGCAAGCACAAGTTCTTTCTTTCTTAGATTTCCTGGAAGAAGTAATATATGCCATCCTTTCGTTTTTGCAACATCACCAATTATTTTAGACTTTGTACAAACAAAGCAAAGGTCTATTTTTTGAAAGCTAGATCGTAAATTTTCATATTCTTGTAGATGTTTTAACTTCATTACATTAATTTCATTTAAAATCATGTTATCATTAAAAGTCAACCCAGAATAGGCTGGTACCAAAATTAAGCAACTTACAGAAGGCAAACAGTTTTGCTATAGAAGACTTTGTGAATGCATGTAAATAGTTGACATATGCAGCAACTTTGAAATAAAGCTCAGGAATTTTTTTTTTAAATTTCCTTATCTAATGAACAATATTTTTTATGTAAAATGTATTAAAAACTTTATATATTATTTGAAAATTCACAATGGTATTATGAATATATAAGTAGTAAATATATAAAAATACTGAATTCTGAAAAATAGTTTTAATATGTAAAAAAGTCAAGAAGAAAAAGCACACCGAGAAATATTTATAAATTGAGGTTTACACGTAGGTGTTAAGTATGTGTGAGGAAGAAATAAATTAAAAAAGAGAGAGAAAAAAGGATGAAATAAGTAGAAAAATAAAAAAATGATTAATTATGGACTAGAATTCCCTGTCTGTAATTCAGATATTGTAGTGATGTCAGATATTTTAAATTATCCTGATTATAAAGAACTAAAATATAGGATGTGCAATACTTGCTGCTGTTGCTTAGAGCTATTGGGATCTTCGTGGTGAAACAATCATTTAGCCTATTAAAGTGCCCTGAAAATTAGCAACATGGAAAATACAGCCAGATATTTTATTTAAAAAAAAACTTTAGTTATTTTTGTTAGATTTATTTTATTTATTTGAAAGAGTTAGAGAGAGAAGTAGAGCCAGAGAGAGCAAGAGAGGTCTTCCATCTGCTGTTTCACGCCCCAAATGACCACAATGACCAGAGCTGAGCTGATTTGAAGCCAGGAGCTTCCTCTGGGTCTCCTACACGAGTGCAGGCATTCAAGGACTTGAGCCATCTTCTTCTTATTATTTTTTAAAATTATTTATTTATTTATTTGAAAGGCAGAGTTACACAGAGAGAGGAGAAATAGAGAGAGAGAGAGAGGTCTTCCATCCGCTGGTTCACTCCCCAGTTGGCCGCAATGGTTGGAGCTGCGCCAATCCAAAGCCAGGAACCAGGAGCTTCTTCCAAGTATCCCATGCGGGTGCAGGGGCCCAAGGATGTGGGTCATCCTCTACTGTTTCCCCAGGCCATAGCGGAGAGCTGGATTGGAAGTGGAGTAGCTGGGTCTCAAACCAGTGCCCATATGGTTTACCAGTACTGGGGGTGGAGGCTTTACCAGATACACCACAGCACTGGACCCACCCCCAGATAATTTTAATCTCTGACCTTGCTTTAGTTAATTTCCTGAACCATTCTCCAGAATTACTACTCTTGATTTTCTGTAGGTACTGGTTCTTTTTTATCTTATTCATGATTCTGGATTCACTCATTTATTCCAAAGAAGAGCATAAAAGGGAAATAAAAAAGAGCAACTTGAATTGTATCAGTTGTAGGGAAAATTTTAGAGACAATATAGATGTTAAAATATAATCAGGAAAGGAGAAAACAGCATTAGGAATAGTGATCTAATTTTCAATATTCTCTTCTACAAAATAGTAACATCTGCATTTTATCATTAAGACAGACAAACATCCCTGAAGAGGGTTCTTGGGGCACTTGTGTTTAATTGGAAACTGACTTCATTTTTTCTGTGATATTCATTTGGTATATTACATCTCCTCACATTTTCATTTATCTTATAAGGATTTCAAGGGAGAATGAAAACACTAGCAATGGTCATGCATTTCTATTTTTCATTAACCGCAAAATAACTGTTATGTTCATGCAAATATTTTATGTAATTTTAGCCTACAGGAATACCCACAAATTTAGAAAATATAATTTTTTCTTAAATAATCTTATCCTTTTTTTTGAGAAATGACCAAGTGATACATGTTAATTCACAATTTCTGTTATTTTGAGCTTGTTCTTTGAGCATTCTATGGGATTCCTTTGTTGAAATTGACAAAATTGTGTATATAATCCATGTGATCTATACTGAGTTCAGAAATTTTACGATGAAGTACACTAAGGCATTTTAGAAATAATATTTTTCGTCCATTCAGAAGGTTGGTGGTTGATCAAAACACAGTCTCTGCTTATGGATAACTAGTTGTTTTGATGTTTGTCAAATGCATTTTCATATGTTCTTACTTTGCAGTTCACCCAGGCGAAAAAAAGAACACCTCTAAATTAATTTGAACCTACATGAGTGTGCTAGGTGTCTGCTTGATAATAAAGCATGAAGAGCAAAGAAAACAAAAACTAAGGCTTGGCAGTGCAGGGAATATCCAGAGAGTAAAATTGCGCTGGTTGCTGTCTTACCCTGAGATGCCATTTAAAAATGATTAGGGCTTTTCAATGGTTTGCCCACAGAATCAAGTAGGAATGACTCTTATTAGGAAGCAGTTGCCTCCACATGCCTTGACCTCAATACCAAGTTCTATTGGATAGCACATGGGACGATCCTTTACCCTGAATTTTACCAACAGACTCATTTTTCAACAAAGTTGACAGAAACCAAACCACTAAACCCTCCTATCTTCACACTGTCTTTCCATTACTTCCATTATGTAAGACAATAAATATCAATTTAAAATCTAAATATAGAAATGATAAAATTTGACTCAGCATGAATAATGAAACAAGAAATTCACTTGATGTATACATTCAAAAGACAAGAAATCAAAATGACTTCTAAAGGGTTCTGTACCTTAACCTAAACCTCTTCTTTACCATAAAAAATTTTCTTTTGCTATGTGAATATTGTTCTCAATAGTACTCTGCATACAAAATCTCTGTTTCAATAAACTGATCTCTAAAGCATTCCTCATTACAGAGTGCTATAAACACCAAAGAGTGTTCAGCCCAAGCAATGATGAGGATTCAACATGAAGTATACACAAGGACAGGCACATATGATGACCTATATTAAGGACACCCATAAAGAAACTAGAAGAATAGACAGTCCACATATTTGGATCATCTTCAGAAATATTGCTGATCTGATTTCCTATTTTCTGATGAGAATGGGGGAAGTGATCAGATATTTATTGCCTGGCAAGTGTTTGGAATACAGATAATCTCTTATGCCACTTAACTGAGGTCCAAATAGGGTGGGTTTCTGAGATGATAATGGCAAAAGCAATGAGAGAAATGCTTGCATAGAATCAACATATCCAGTTGTTAGATGGCTAGAAAGACTGCAGCACCAATAATCAAGGAGGACTTTTTCCTCAAGGAAAACAGATGGAAGGAGGGAAAGAATCTAGGAAGTAAGGAAAGATGGAAGGAAGAAACTGAAGAAAGGGAGAACGGGAAGCAGGGAGGGAGGATGGGGGAATGAAGGGAAAAGAAAAGGGAGGGGGAAGGAAAGACAGAAGGGCATGGAGGGGGTAAGGAGGGAGGGAAGTTGACCTGCATCTGAGGATCTGTAAATTCAGCTGTTTAGGTCATAGGTGTATCATTTTACCCTGGAAAAACTCATGTTTATAGTTTTGTTTCAAATAGCCTATTTCTTATTGTAGTTTTAGATATAGAGCAATATTGAGCAGAAAATAGATTTTTCATACACATGTATCCCAACACGTGCCTAGCCTTCCTCACGGTCAGTATCCCCCACCAGAATTGTACACTGGTTGCAGTTTGTGAACCTACATAGACCCAGCATTTTCACCCAACTCCACACTTCACATTAGGGTTCACACGTGGCACTGTAGACTCCGTAGGTTGGTAGAAGTGTATAACACATTTATCTACCTTAGAGTAGCCCACAGAGTGGTTTCACTGCCTGAGAAGTTGTCTGTGTTCCATCTACTTATCCCTCCTTTTTCCCTAGATCCTAGAAAGAACTGACTTTTTACTCCATATATTTTTCTTTTTTAAGATGTCATTATTGGGAAACAGAGTATGTAGCATTTCCAATTGTTTTTTTATTCACAAATACACATGTTGGTTTCCTGCATATTTTTCCTTGGCTTTTTTTTTTTTAGCAGTAAGCTGTAACTCATTATTTACATATACTATAGTTTATATATTCACCTACTGTATGACATCTTTGATGCTTATAAGTTTAGGCAGTTGTGAATAAATTGTGTGCCCCTTTTGTGCATATAGATGTTTTCAAAGACTTTGGGTAAATATAAGTATGGATCAATGATAGATTATAAGGTAGACTATATATTCACTTATAGAAAATTACCAAACTGACTTCCAGACTGACTGACTGTACTTTTCTGCATTCCCACTAGCAGTGAACAAAAATTCTTGTTCCCACATAGCCCCCTGGCATATGATGGTGTCAGTTTTTTGAATTTGATCATCCTCAAAGATGTAAAGTGGTATCTTATTCTTGTTTTTATTTGCATTTCCCTGAGGATACATGTTATGGGACACATTTTCATATGCTTATTTTCCCTGTGTATACCCTGTTTGGTAAAGTGTTTATTAAATTCTATGGCCCATTTTCAATAGAAAGGTTCATTTTTTTACTGTTGAATTTAAGTACTGTTCATATATTTTGTATTGCATTCTTTTAGCATGTCTTTTTCAAACCTTTCCCCTAATCAGTAGGTTATATTTTCCTTCTCTTGACTATGTGTTTTGCAAAGCAGAAGATTTAAATTTTAATATAGTCAAGTTTGTCAAAGTTCTTTATCACGGATTGTGAATTTGATATAATCTACAAAGGTGTCTGCAAGCTCAAGGTCATTTATATTATCTCCTGTCACTTCATAGCAGATTTATGATTTTGTGTTTTGCATTTATATTTGTGATCCATTTTGATTTAATTTCTGTGAAGATTTTATGGATTGTGCATAAACAAACATTAATCTCAGTCATAGTCACATTTCAGGAAACCTTTTGTGTAATGTCTAACTTCAGGTGATGTCATTTCCTTTATTGACTTTTAAAACTCAATATTCTGATTAAGTTAATTTTCTAGATAAATGTATCAGCTATCTACCCACATGAAGTTGAAAAATTATATAGCCAAAAAAAAAAAAAATGAGGGAAGGGTCTAAAGAGTGTAGTTGAAGTTATACTCATATACTACAGCTAGTTATCTATCTGCTTTGTTGAAAAAGAATCATTGTTACAATCATTTTGGTATTTGCATGCAGAGAGGAGACACACTGCTCAACCAAAGGCGTTTGTATAAGGAAGCAGTTGTCCAATAACAAGTTTCTGTATAGCTCACTCATCAACAAGTTTAGTCAACAAACTTTCTCTTTTCTCTGATATTAACTCAGAATATGGTGTAAAGTTCATAGAACATGTTATACTTCATATACAAGACTATACAATATGCCCATTTATCAATTATTATGCTATAAATTTTATGTCAACATCATTTAGAATTTTGTGTTTTGGTTTGAGAATTTATCTCAAGATTTTGTTAAGTTTAAGCCATTATTTCAAGACTAACAATGCATATGCTGAAGTGAATTAATAGGTTAGAAATAATTGTTTCCATGTTCAACTCCAAATTATCAATCAGGAATTAAGGAAGTAAGAGCGTAATTGCATTCCATTTATAAGTGGAATAATTGAGATGGAATATAAATTAGTACAGAAGTCATGAAGCAGCCCTTTGATCAACAAGGACAGTGTAGGTGTGATTCTGATTCAGGTTAGCAAATCTTTATTGGGAAGATACTTTAACATATTTAGAGATATGTTTTAAATTAGTTGAGTGTATGTATCATACCTATTTATGCAGATAAACAAGAAAAGACTTTACTAACCAATTATTTGAGCCACATTTTGTGATGATATGCTATATTAATCTCAATGAAAACTTGGCATTCATGTTTATGCTCTGTTTTATGAACTAACCTAAGATATAAAATATAAATAGGAAATAATTTGTCATTATCATTTCAGCAATTTTCTGTAAGGAAACTTTAGAATCACAAAATTAACATACTTTTCTCCTTTCCTTACCCAGGAAGTCACAATGTGTCCTAATCTAGCATCTGCATTTCTCACTTCTCTCAAGACTCCTCTAAATCAAGGATAAGTTGCAAGACTAGACATAATGACCTAATTCATGTTAACAGACCCCCCAGAAAAATAATTTTTATAGTAGTTATAACAATGATTCAATAACAGCCTAATCAAGTATATATATATATACTTATATATATATTATCAAGGGCAGATAAAATAGTATTATAATGAAGTTATATGAAGTTAAAAGCAAAAGTATCCTTAAAATATCACTCAATACAATACCTGTCTTTAGAGGTAAAATTTTTTTATAGTTTGGATTCTAAGCTACCTTTTCAAAAGTGTTGCATCCATCTAAATGCATATAAATAAATAAGTCATATTTATACCAAAGCATATTCATTAACATTTTATTCTGAGATGCAGCACATGTACTAATACAGTAAATGTTGGAGAGGAATTGTCTCCATCCAAATCTGTTTTGTTGATATCAAGCAATGTGGTATTGGACAAATCATGTATTATTTATATACCTCCATTTATTATACTGGAAAATGGGTGATAATATCAGCACACATTTTCATAAGGTTGCTATAAAATATATTGATATTTTGAAGGACTTAATGCTTGGAATGTAATACATATGTTTATTAAAGAAATACAGAATAATATGAGCATGTTGCTATTTTTGCCATATGAGTACACAGAGATATAACTGCCTTAAATGGCTCCGTGGTATACTAAAGCATTTATTTATTTTACTTTTTTAAGATTTATTTACTTGTTTGAAAGAGTTACACATAGAGAGAAGGAGAGACAGAGAGCGAGCGAGAGAGGGAGAGAGATCTTCTATCCACTGTTTCACTCCCCAGAGGGCAGGAACTGCCAGAGCTGTGCCGATCCAAAGCCAGGAGCCAGGAGCTTCTTCTGGGTTTCCCATGTGGGTGCAGGGGCCCAAGGACTTGGCCCATCTTCCACTGCTTCCCCAGGTAATAGCAGAGAGCTGGATTGGAAATGGAGCAGTCAGGACTCGAACCAGTGCCCATATGGGATGCCGGCACTGCAGGTGGTGGTTTTACCGGCTACGCCACAGCGCTGGCCCCGCAAAGCATTTATTTCACATAATTCGTTTAACCAAGCCCCTTGTGATGGATATTCAGGATTTTATAGTACTCTTAGTACACTTTTCAAATGCTACTACTGTAGGGCTTCCTGTACAAATATCTGAGTGTTCAGTGAGAGTATTTCTGTAAGGTAATTACCACAGAATGTGTAATTTTAATTTTGATAGATACTACCAAATGTCCTGGCAATAATTTGAAGAATTACACACTTTAAAAGAACAAATAAAATTTCCCATTTCCCTCAGTGGCTTTTCAGTGCTGAAAATGTATACATTATATCCACTCCAAATTGTAATAGGCTTCCTTGCTTTCAGGGTAATTCCTTTCGTTTACCAAAAGCTGTTTGAAATAAGAATTCAGGGCAATCTCTTTTAACCAAGGCACTGGAAGCCCATCTTGGGATGTGTATTATCTTGTCTATCACACACCTCTGTCAGAAGTGAACTGCTACCCTACAAATCATAACATAGAAATGTTATGATCTTAGATGGAGTAAAGGGTGAATGAACATGGGGGAAGGTAATTTCCTTTCATGAGCTCTATAATTTTAATACTTAACTATCTTCCAAGACTGTCATTCCCAAGGAAGAGTAGCATGAGACCTTTTGTCATGAACAAAATGGCTATTGAAAGAGTTAGTAAAAATGGTGGTTACCCTGTATTATGTAGGCACATGTGTGCAGTATTTATTATGAATATTGGCTCCTGTGGTTACAAAAGTTGAGGAGTCCCAACACATGACCTCTGTGATCTGGAGAACCTGGAAATGCACTTGTAATTCATTCTCAATTGAAAGGTCTTAAGTGGTTGGGAGTTGTGGGTCTGGGGTAAGCCCCTGACTGCTACAGCCTGAGAACCAGGAGCAGATGGGTGTTCCAGCTGCAGAGGAGAAATTGCTTTTCCTCTACATTTTGTTTTGTTGGACTCTCATGGCTAGGGAGATGTTTGTCCAGAGTGATGATGCAGTTTGATCTTAACTCAGTAGACTGACTCAAATGCTAATCAAGGGCTGGTGCTGTGGCACATCCTGTTAAAGCCCAGATCTGCAGTGCTGGCATCCCATAGGGACACTGGTTTGAATCCCAGCTGTCCACTTCCCATCCAGTTCCCTGCTAATTCGCCAGGGAAAGCAGCAGAGGATATCCCAAGTCCTTGACCCCCTGCACCTATGTGGGAGACTCAGAAAAACTCCTGACTCCCGGCTTCACATGGGCTATGCTCAGACCATTGTAGCCACTTAGAAAGTGAACCAGGAGATGGAAGACCTCTCTCTGTCTATACTTCTCTCTCTGTAACACTTTCAAATAAAATAAATCTTTAAAAAATGCTAAACCACAGAATCTTCTGGAAACACCATCTCAGACACATGTAAAAATAATGTTTACCAGTTACTTGTACAGCACTTAGCCCAATCAAGGTGGGCAAAAAAAATTAACCATGACAGTGAATGCTGAAGTTTGAAAGTCTCATTATTTTAGGTGAAAACAATAAATAAGTTCAAAAGTGATGAATTAAATAATCAATTGAATCACCACCAAAAATCCTTTCGATTTAGTTTCTTTTTTAATAATTTTCTTCAGTTGTATAAAGAATGTATTTAATTTATTATGTATTTTAGACCAAATAAGTCTGTGCATATCAAGCATATTCAGAAAAATTTTTCCTTCTGTGAGATTCATACTTGACTTGAAAAAATATGCCAACTTTGTGAATTGTTACTAAAAAAAGTATTAAATGAATTTTAACTCAAATATTTTACTTTATTTCAATTTTATATTTAAACAGTATAGTTTTACAAGGATACATTTTAATTTTCTGTAATTATGCATGTATATGTGTGAGTGTGTGTGTGTGTGTGTATGTATGCTTGTTTTGTGTACATTTAGAAAGTTTAGAAAACAAATAAAGTACCAGACAGATGATTTATCCTGTAATGTGCTTGTAGAGGAGGTAAGTGAGGAAATAATATTATAGCTGTATGTGCCAGAAGAGTGACATTCAAAGTTGGAGGAATTTTCCAAGTCAGCCAAGAAATAAATTTTATATTTAAGTATGTTTTTGAAAAACTACTATAGAGTCATCTTGCCATTCGCTTTATCAAAGATAAAATGTATTGCCACTTCAGTAGACATTAAGAATTATGACTGGCTAGTCCCTTTTAAATATGCTGCAAAGACCTTTGTTCCTTAAACAATGCTAAAGCAGAAACAGTTTTTTGGTCTAGAAGAAGCCCTAAGCAATGGGACAATGACCAGAGAAAGATGTTGGGACAGTGGACTTAAAATTTTTAGTAACTCAAGCTGCATGGTCATTTAAATTTTTTAGACCTCAATTAATGCATTTTTAAAGAGTCCTGTTATCTTCTGTTATGACCATCTCTTGTTAAGAGGTGTGTATTTATTACTTCATACTTTAGTCTTTAAGGAAATACACACACGTTCAGATGTTCATGTTTCTAAAGCGGTTCGTGGTAGTTTTCATCACTCAGTAAATGGGTCACACCATACAAGTCTGTTCTTTGGAAATCAGTCACTGGGTCTAGCTCTAAAATCCACATTTGTGAGGTAGGTTTCCTCCTCGACTTGAAATATGCTTATCTCCATACATGTCATTTCTTCTAAATCCCTGTAAGTTTGAGTGACTTCAACCCATTACTCCATCCTGATGTGTGGCTCCTGGCTCACTTTGACTTTGAATTAATACTCTGAGGACCTCTAATTCCTGAGGACTGTGGATTTAGAATGCCTCCTAAATTTGCTGCACTGTTTCACTCATTTTTAGCCTTGGTTTATTTCATTATCCTGTTATATGCCATGTCATGGATCAGAAATAAATCTATTATGCTTGGTTTATGTGACTATTAGGCCTATTCAAGGCAAGGGGAATATAAATTTGTGCTAGACAACTTTCTTTCAGTTATCAATATAAAATATATATAGTAAGTTGGAAATTTGTCTCATGGTTAAATAGTATATAAAGAACATCTTTGTCAGTTTAGAAAGAAGAAAAAGTATAATTAAGTTAACCTTATTTGATTGGAGAAAAATTCCTAGAATGACTCACTATTTTTCTCATAATAATCAAATTGATCCGACCATCAAGCTATATTTCATGTTTGAAAGGCAGTGGTAAAGTCTAATGGATTGTAAGTGAGGTGATTGCACATCTTAGGGATCATTTTTGGTTGTCACAGTCGGCACGACACACTTGGCATGTGGTGGGTTGAGGACGCAGTGCTACTAAACATCCTGCCATACATTCCCCACAGCAAAGAATTAGCCAGTCGAACACATCAATAGTACTGACTGAAGTCCACCGACTAAATTAAGATAACATTCTGCTTCCAAAAGTGAGACCAAAAACAGGCCATTTTTTTCTAAATAATCAGGAGTGCATACAGAGAACACAAGATCACTGAGGTATGTATGAAACATACAAAAGCATATTTAATACTGGACACTATTCATGGAACACCATAAGAAACAAAAGAAGGATAAATATTAAAATTCCATGATATCTGTCAGAGTTGTGATAAGCTAACAGCAGATGAGAGGACTAGAGTTTCTAGACACCTCTCTGTCTCCATGGAAACAAAGTCCTTCACGTTCTCATCTGGGAGGAATACTACCCCATCTCGGCAGTAACAAGAACAGCTGCTGGAAACAGAATTATTTTCTATTGCAAAATGACTTAGAAAGACAGTCATCATGTCTTTTTTTTTTTTTTTTAATTTACGGGACAAGTGCTTGCTTTGAAAGTATTTCTTTCTCCAAAGCCATAGAAGAGTATTCATAATGGGATCAGAACACATGAAGCACATGGGACAGTGCCTGTACATAGTCAGTGTTCAAAATATTTTGTCCAGTGTTGTTTGTTATCAACATCACTGTTATCATCATCATCATCTTCATCATCATCATCTTCATCACCATCATCTTCATCACCATCATCTTCATCTTCATCACCACCACCACCACCACCACCACCATCAGCAGTAGAATGGATTGAGGTCAGTACCACGTCATCCTTTCTCAAGACAGAGCTAAAAGAAAATGCCATTCTTAGATCTGACCATGACATTAGCACCTACATTTAAACTACTGTCCACTGTGACCACAGTCAGTGTCAATTTACTCCTATTTGAGGTGCATAGGCTTCAACTAATTTAGAGAGAATCAGGTAACTACAGAAGAACGTCTTGCTTTGTGAGGTATTTGGGATCCCAAAGACTAGTTGAGGATAATGCAATATAGCATATGTTTCCAATAGGATTATATCATTTATTTAGGCTTCTCAGTTAAGAGCCTTAATATTCTTTATGCATTTTATTTATCTTAAAATCTGTCCTAAATATAGCATAACTTTTATAGAGTCACTGAACATGATGAAAGGTTATAATAATCCTTTAAGACAAACTTACTAGATATTCTATTAGGGAACATAAAAGACTTTATGGAAGTGGAATGTAAGTGTTTATTAGTACAGATATTTTGAAATCTATATATAGCTTTTTATAACAGAATTTTCATGAAATTTTTGAGGACCCTTCATATGCATGGATTTCAAAATTCTTTCATATCAAAATAAATGTATCTTAATTCTACTTCTGGGAGCTTTTGGAAGGCCCCTTCATGTTTGTAAAAATCAATACAGGCTGTACCCCTAGAGAAGAAAAGTTCTCACATATATGAATATATCTTACTTCCTGGGCATTTAACTGGATAGGAAGCAGTAGTTTCCAGAGGACTCAGATCACCATCTCTCTGGGGACTAATCCTGTTCACACACAGTCAAACTGTATATGATTCATCCCAAGTTATAAATAAATTTACAAATATCTTAAATATAACTACAAATCAGAAACTGAAGTTTGGAAGGACTTGATGCCTGTGTGAGAAAACCTGGGGAACTGAGCACCTCTCACCAAAATAATGACAGAACAAGACATTTTGTAAACAAAAAAAATCACAAATGCATGCCAAACTGAAAACTAATCTTCTATCTAACTGTCAAATTTTTTAAGAAATCTGCGCTTTAAGCAGCTAAAATGTAAAAATGTTAAAAACAAAACTCATGTTCCCACTAGCAATTGTTTCCTACAGAAAACCACGAAATAAAAACATTGTAGCATGGACCTTGTATCCAGAGAGAGGGAGGGTTGACAGACCTAGAAACCATTTTTCAAGTTAATGAATGGAGTAGGATTTGTTGTGATCTATTTGGGAAGGGAGGCTATAATTCCTCATAAACTATAGGAAAATAAAACTACTTAATATCCAAAGAAGCCTATTCAATGCAATCCATTTATAAGTGTTAGAAAAATGGGGGCTGGCATTTTGGCACAGCAGGTTATTAAGCCCCTGCCTATGACGCCTCTGGACACCTGCTTCCCACATGGGCATTAGTTCAAGTCCCTGCTGCTCCAATTCTAATCCAGCTTCTTGAAAATACAACTGGGAAAGCAGCAGCAGATGTCCCAAGTGCGTGGGCCCACACATCCACCTGGTTGATCCAGATAAAACTTTTGGCCCTGGATTCGGCTTGGCTGAGCCCCGAACTTGCGGCCAATTGGAGAATGAACCAGTGGATGGAAGATTGATCTCTCTCTCTCTCTCTCTTTCTCTTCTTCCCCCTGCTGTGCTTCTCTCTAACTCTGCCTTTCAAATAAATAAATAAATAAATAATTTTATGAAGTGTTAGGAAAATAAAGGTAGAATTTTTTTTACTGTATGATTGCTCTAGGGAACAGGAGCAGTGAAGTCTTCCTTGGAGATAAAAATTTCAAGTTGATATTATATGTAATTGCATGCATGCAGCATGTATTTCCTGACAGGAAATAAAGGATCTCTGAATCAGAGAGTAGATCTTCCTTTATACATAGAACTCATTCTCCCCATGCCAGTTCCCTGTAGGCAGACACGGTGAAGGCCAAGTATACCTGTGAGTGTGACAGCAAGGTCTGCACCACAAGACATGAACTCCAAGATTATGAGGCGGCTGTCACATCTGCCCCTCATCCCCTCTGAAGAAATATATTGTTTTCTAATGAAAATAATGTCCTGTGCTATAGAGAAGTAACTGTTCTTTATATCTTCTCTTTTTCAAATAATAGCCTAAATTGTGGTTGCTCGTTCTCTGAACTTTCTTGTATGTTGGATGTGTGGAAGCAGATAACTTGTCTTACCTCATAGTTTTCTGAAAGAAAAGAAATCTCATCTGAATTTGATGTCATTCACAGCCTACTGGACTTCATTATTTGTGACAATGATGGAAAAAAATTAGGTATCTTTGATTTTATTAAGTATGTTTTGTATACATCAAGGATTAGGGCATAATTTATAGCAGGATGGACTCGGGTTTGGCAGTCATTTCATTTGCCACATCTATAAACATATCACACTTCCTTTCCCCTTGATATTAGTCAGTGTGCATGACTTGCTTTGTTTATATGTCAGTAACAGGTGTGAACTGAGGCTTGAAATGTGTTAACAGTTGGACTTATTCTTGGATTTCTGTCGTGGCTGTGGAACAACATATCCTAGTAGCTCACCAGCTTCACAAGAATTAGAGGCACATCCCACACTTAGCAAGCACAGCAAGTGGTGTCAGCACATTTCAATGTTAGATGACCCCAGAGGCGTGAGCAAGCATACATGGTTATCAATGTTTGATACTGAATTTTACTATGCACCATTATATGAATGGAGCTGAGTGACAGAACTACCACCTGTCATAACATGCAATATTGTATATAACAGATCCATAGATTATCCATGTATCCATTTATATTATCCATAATAATATATCCACATACCCATGTGGATGGTGATGACATTCTCTAGGATGTGACACTGGCCCCCTTTTAGGGATGATATGCTAATGAGATTTGGTGTATAGACATAGATGTGTATCTGTGGGTGAGAGATGAATGCAGGGACATGCAGAGACAAACCACCTGAGGAAGTTATTAAGAGCTGATGATCTGGAACATGCCAGGATGTTCCTTCTAAAGTAAAGGAGAGGTCAGTGACTTTGATATTTATTACCAAGAAAAAATGGATTTTTGTGAGTATTGTTGGGCTTAGAAAGCATGGATCACTTGCTACAATTTCTATAAGTACTTTATCAGGTTACTGTAAATAGTATCAGTCTTAAGTGTGGCCAGAGAAATGAAACACCAGTAGCTAGATCCAGTGGAGCTAAAGCAGTGTGTGAAGCAGACTATTTCTATTCCATAGTAGCCATTTAGTTTGATACATTTGCTTACTAGATTAACATACAATGTATATTTAAATCAAATGTAATTGGTTTTTAATGTTTAAAATAAGAGATTTAACATATAATTTATAGCTTATCCTCCAAAATCAGACATAGTGGGAATCATTGCCATTTGGTCCTGAACTGAGTAGTAACCAGTTCACTAGTATATGGCATGTACTCTTTTTTTTTTTTTAAGATTTATTTTTTATTTGGAAGGCAGAGATACAGAGGAAAATGGGGGAGAGGGACTGGGTGGGGGGAGAGGGAGAGAGAGAGAGAATATCTTCCATCTGTTCATTCACTCCCCAAAGGGCTGCACTAGCTGGACCAGGCCCAAGCCAGGAGACAGGAACCTCCTCCAAGTCTCCCACATAGATGCAGGGGTCCAAGCCCCTGGGCCATCCTCTGCTACCTTAACAGGTGCATCAGTAGGGAGCTGGATTGGAAGTTGAGCAGCTGGGACTCAAACCAGCACCCATATGGAATGCCAGCACTGCAGACAGAGGCTCAGCCCTCCATGCCACAGTGAAGTCCCTGGCATGTTATCTTGAATTGCTTATGGTTCATGTACATCCTAGCTCATTTACTTTATCTGATACAAGCTACTGTCATTTATTTCTCCCTTATCTAAATCCTGAGATCAATATTGATACAAGTTGTGTAGTGGGAAGTGCCATTGCCATTAGTTTACAAGTGGTAGAAGCAGGATACATTAATAAAGAAGACAATACAGCTCATATTTGAAAACCATTGCCACACTGGATGACTGGAGAGCAACTCTGCTGAAAAGCTCTGGGAAGGGATGTGCAACACATCTAAGAGATATCCCCTCTGTGAGGTGAGAGAATTGCAGTAACTGTACACCCGCTGCAGTTTTTCATCAGTCGAGGAATGTTTTGGTTAATTCCTTGGCATGCTGTCACATGTACATTGAAGAGAATACCATGGTTTTCTCCAGGAAGGGAAAAAACCTACAAAATTGTGGGTATTCGCCACTGAACGACAACATGAGCATAGTCGGGGGAGGTTTGTTAAGGTAAGATTGCTGGGCCTGTGCTGTGGTGCAGCCGGTTAACGCCCTGCCCTGAGGCGCCGGCATCCAATAGGGGCACTGATTCACATCCCTGCTGCTCCACTTCTGATCCAGCTCTCTGCTATGGCCTAGGAGGGCAGTACAGGATGGCCTGGGTCCTTGGGCCCCTGAACCTGTGTGGGAGACTGGGAGGGAGCTCCTGGCTTCGGATCTGCACAGCTCTGGCCTTTGCAGCCAGTTGGGGAGTGAATCAGCGGGTGGAAGACATTTCTTTCTCTCTCTCTGCCTCTCCTCTCTGTGTAATTCTTTCAAATAAATACATAAATCTTTAAAAAAATAATTTTAAAAAAACATGATTGCCCCAGCAACCGACTCTTTTCCCTGTTGAATTCCAGTCCATTCTCAGCTACACTGGAAATTACTGACATAGATGTATAAGCTTGATTCAAAGGGAGATTGCCAAACAAGTGTCAAATATCAGTCCCCCTCCGTCTGGTACTGTGAAAAATGCAGTAAGTTTTTTTTTTTTTTTTGTCATTTGTTTTCAACAGAGAATGAGTACAGCCACTTAAATTGACCATAGGAAAAAAAAATTATGAACAATGTCTTGACATCATGTATCAAATATGTATTTATGTAAATCAAAAATAACTGTTTGACTTACAGTAATTAGACTGGTATTTGAGCTAGGAAAAGTACAATTAACTCAGGTTATTTAACATCCAAACATCATGAAACTAAATGAAAGAAGTAAAGCTAGCTTGACATAAATAATTTTTAAAAAATGGTTAGTGAAAACCACCCTTTGAAACATGTGTATGTTAATTCAGTAGCAAGGCCTTTCTCTAGAGCAAACAGATAGGCAGCAACAAATAGAAGCCACCAGTCCATTTTGCACCATACCTGTACTGGACTGTAAAGCACAACTCTATATAATGGCTATGAGAGTTCTATCTGTGGTCACTCCCAGCCAAACATTACATTTATCACATCCTAAATATTCTACTGGGCAGTCCGTGAAAAATATTGGAGTCATATCATCCTCAAAATGTACAATCTGGTTACTTTCATCATTCATTGTAAGTTTAATTAAAATAACAAAACTAATATAATATTCACACACACTAAAAAGATCTTATTTTACCATTTGGTCATGCGTAATAGCAGATGACTTTTCTCTTTAAATATAGAGTTACAAGAAATAGACAAGAATGGAGGAAAAATGGAGCCAAAAAAAAAAAAAAAAACAGAGCAGCTCTGTTAACTGTCACTTTGCAGGTTCTCTGGAAACAAATACTGGGATTGAAAATTGCTATTTTAGCACAAAAAGAGTAATATCACGACAGATGTGTACACACATCCTTTTCAGTATGGGAGCACTAACCAGTTGTGACATTTATGATGTTACCAGAGTAATGTACTGAAGAATGATCATTCTGAATTTCTAACCCTAACTTCGTGGAAGTACAAAATTTTATACCTGAAAATGTGTTGTGATAACTAATTTTCCATGAAATGGACTACCTATAACTTTTAACATACATAGAGAGCAAGAATATTCCCTATGACCATTGAATTTTGCAAAACTCCAGTGTTATTACAGCATACATCCCATTGCACAGAAGCAGTGCATGATCTACAGAGAGGATTTAAGAGCGGACTTACGATATTTACCTTCAGTGATTTTATCTGAAGATATTTTCCTCTCTCTGGTGTTTGGTTAACATAATGAAAAATACCAAATAGGAATTGAAAAACCTGCTGCTGGATTAGAGATGTGCTGGTGTATTAGTACTAAACCTTCAGATCACATGTGATAATGACCTTTCTTACATCCAGTGATACTTAATAAAGTTTAGATTAATGAAATGATTGATTACAACACATGCCAACATCTCATTCTTATAATAGATTAATCATCATACAACTAAAAGTCCAGGTCAAGGTTTGAATCCTCTACTGAAAGCTGGTGTTAAGAACAATTCAGTGTAGGACTGGGTTAAAGCTGCATCCCAGATGAGTGTCAATTTGAGTCCTGGCTGCTCTGCTTCTGATCCTGGTGCCTGCAAAAGTGCCTGGGAAAATGATAAGGGAGACTTGTGTGGAGTTCTGGGCTCCTGGTTCTGACCTGGCCCAGCCCTGGCATTTGTAGTCACTCGGGTTGTGAACCTGAAGATGGAAGACTGTGCATGTGTGTGACACTGCCTTGCAAATAAATACACCAGTAAAAAAATCATCTTGGGGAAACATTTTTAAAATACCTTCACCAATGAATGTTATTTATCTTTATAAAAGCCACGTTTGACAGCAGTAGGGATATATACCCAATTAATTATTCCGTAATATGTAAAGCAGCTGTTTGGGAATAAGTGTTATTGAAGCCATTGTCTTTCTCCTCCCTTGTGCCTCATCTCTATCTGTAATCACCATTCTCTTTCTCCTTGTACTTAATGGAACTGTGTCTGGAAACAGCAAGATGATTATCAACCTGAACATATTATTAGAGAGGAAAGATTAAATAGCCTGATCCCACAGATTCAAGGAGCTTATATTTAGTAAATTGAAAATATCTGAGAAAACTTCTGGAAATTTCAAGGTTATCAACTTATTTTTTGAGAGGATGGTTATTTTGGAACACATGGAACATTATTACTGGACTATTCTTTGTGTTTGAATTAAGACCATTACAAACAGAAAAAACAGTATTAACTTCCGAGGGAAAAACTACCTTATTCATGCTTGTTAATTGGATGAATAATCTGCCTCCTTCACAGTTAAAAACTCCACAGGACACATGTGACAATCTGTGGACACTATTAGAAATCATTGATCCCACATTGATACAGGAAAACTATGAAGTGGAAAATACAGGCTGTGCTGTAGATCCATGTATTATACATTTCTCATGCTCTTGGCTTCGCAGAATTCAGGATCCTGTATGGAATTCAAAGTGGAAAGGAGTGTCAGGTTCTACAGAAGCCGAAGTATAGCAAATATTCTGTTAAGACAATGTGACCTTCAAATTCTGAATTTAATGATTGTATTTCACTATTCAAGTCAGCAAGAAGTATCTGATAGGTACACACAACTAATGTGTCAGAAAGGCCGAGGCAATTGTGAAACCCTGGGACACAGTCGCATTTGTTGGTGACTACATGAAGGACAGTCAGGATCCCATGCTTGCCATTATCACAGGGGAGATTTGAGCAACTCGTGTGTCATTGTTTTCTGTTGAGAATACTTTTCCCGAGTTCTTTTTTGATTCAATGGATCAAACTGCTTTTGTTTATAAATTACAGTATCCATTGTTTCAAACAATGAACCCTAGGTATTTTTTGCACTAGAGAAGTTTAAATTCAACAGAATTTCAGGAAAATAAATTAAATCTAGAATTGGTTACAGGACATGGGACTAGAGAAACATTAAACCATAAAGAGGGAAGACTAGCAAACAGTGGAAATCAGCGAGAAATTACAAAATAAGTGACTTTCTCTGATCTAGTGAAAATGAAAAGCTCTGAGAATTTAATATCATAGGGGACAAGTGGGTTATGTTCTGGATTAACATGAATGACATTTGGAATGTCAGAACTGTGGGAGGGCAAATACTGCTTCTAGTATGACTGGACAGATTAAAGGAAGGGAATGAAAAGATCAAATGTTTGTATTTTTCACCCAAGGCATAGACTAATAACATTCTTGTTTATGATCAAATGTAATTTATACTTTTGGCTTTTTTACTTGCATCTAAATTTCATATAGTTTGAGTCTGAAACTTGCCACATTATGTCTTCTTGGGGAATTTTCTTTTGTGGAAGTTTGGCCATTGTTCTTCAGTGAGTAGCAGCTGGAGAATTTAAATGGGGGAACATAAGGGCAGCCATAGGATTCTGAGCACATCAACTGTGCAGCTCTCCTAAAGCATTCTTTGCCACAAAGGATCCTGTCTTCTGCTGCTTGAAATAGTTTCAATTGTTGAAAATTTTTATTCTGTTTTATTCTGCTTTATTCTGCTTTGTAAAGACCTCATTATTCCCCATTCTGGACATTGTTTTGGAGAGAGAAATAAACTATGTTCTTGCCTTACTCCATCACCTCACAGTGTCTCCAGACCTTTAGAGTCAAAGCTGTATTATGTTCCAAATAGAGTCAAAGCTGTATTATGTTCCAAGTAAAGAAATGCAAAATACATATTGAAAAATTGGAAAAACTCAAATGTTATAAAATAAACATGAAGAATTATTATATAAATCGATTTTTGACTCAAAAAAAGAGAAACAAATAATTTTAGATTCAGTACAAAATCCCACAATCATTCATGATAAAAACTCTTAACAAACTTGAGGTAGGATGGAGTTTTCTTAACTTGGCAAGAAGCATGTTTGAAAATCCAATAACAAATATGATGAGAGATGTAAGCAATGTTTTTTTTGAATACAACACCCAAAGAATGGCCCATAGTAGAAAAGGTGATGTTACACTTTATCAAAATTAAAAATTTTTGCTCTTAAAATATAAGATAGCATGTTTGTAAATGTATCAAAGGACTTATGCATAGAATTTATAAAGAACTTAAGGACATAAGCAAACAGTAGACAAACAATTTGATGAAATACATATACAAATGGCTAATGAGCACTTGAAAAGATGTTCTTAATTGTTTGTAATGGAAAAAATAAAATGTAAATCTGTAGTAAGATACCATTTGACATCCACTAGATCAGTTTTAACAAAGAAGACAAACAATAATAGATGTTGATTAGGATTTTGCTGGTACATTTATTGTAGAATAATTTTCACAGTTTCACCTCTCCATACAATAGAATATTATGTAGCAATTAATCTAGGCAAACTTGTGACACATACTTATGCCACAGTTGCACCTCTCAAACATGCCTGAGTTTTCTCTCTTTGTTAAACAAGTTTCCACAAGTGTACAGTTTTAAAATAACATAGATTCATTATGTTAAAATTTTGTAGGTTAGAACTTTGGCTCAAGGCTCACTGGGCTAAAATCAAAGTGCCAAGTAGACTGGTCCCTTCTGGAGGTTCTGGTGGAAAAATCTGTTTTCTGACCTTTTCCAGGTGCTAAAGGCTGTCTGTGTCCTCTGGGTCATGGTCCCATTCTCCATCTTCAAAGCTAGCCTCATTGCATCTCTGACCATTCTTCAGTAGTCAAATGTCCCTCTTTCATCGAAGTGGAGAATTGGCCTCATCTCAGGCCCAACATCTTCTTTTTTTTTTTAATAAAGTGTGCTTTATTCATACTTTACTCATTAACCATGTTTTTTTTTTTTTAGTTTTTATTTAATTTATGCAAGTTTCATGAATTTCATATATACAGATTTAGGAACATAGTGATATTTCCCGCTCATGTTCCAACCTCCTATCTCCTCCCTCTCCCATTTGCACTCTTAATTTTCACAAAGATCTACTTTCAGTTGATCACATCTTTGAATGCCCTTTGCTATGTAAACAATCGCTAGGATGAAGGTATGGATAATTGTGTTCACAAATGTCATGGTAAGTAAAGGAAGCCAGGAACAAGAGGACACAGTATTCCACTTTTATAAAACATTCAGAAAAGACACAGGGACAGAGACTGAAATCAGGGAAGTGGTTTCCTGTGGAGAGGTTAAGATTGAGCATTTACTATAGAATGGCTGTGAGGGACATTACTGGTAAAATGAAGGTGCTCTAAAACTGACTTCAGTAAAGTATACACCATTAGTGAAGTCACAAAGTAATTGTACATCTCAAGTGGGTCAGTTTTTCAGTGAATAATATATATTTTTAAAAAAATTTAAAATAAAACAGAAGAGGAATTTCACAAAGCCACAAAACTATTTACTCCCTTCAACTGTTGTCTGCACTAAAGTGTTGCAAGCTCTGTCTTCCACATCGTTATTAAAATGTACCAATTTTTTCACACATAAGAATGGATTTCTAATGGATTAAGTGCAATAAACTCAGCAAATTGAGGTTCAATTGGACTGTATTATAGAAAAGTGGGACTTGTGCAAGAAATCAAACTAAAATGTCGTGTGTTGCCACAGTGTTATTTTCTAGAAGGTAATCATATGTTAGCAGATGTTAGATGACTGAAGTGTTTGTTTTAGAAAACTTTGTCTTAGGCATTAGTGAATATCTATCCATCTAGTTATCTATTTAAATTTCAATAACAGCATATGGGTGTTTGTATTCTTCAATAACTTATAAGTTGGTTGTCATAAATTTTTGCAATGAAAGACAAATTTAGTATATTAGTTGCATGATATAATTGTATTGATTAAAAACAAAATATGATTAAGTTACATTATTTAGATAATTTTTTTGTCCGTATAAAGATGACTCCAGAAAATAGTAAAAATTTACATTAGAAATTGAGTTGTCTAATGGAAATTAGACATAATTTTTAAAATGTATTAGCCAGAAATAATTATCATTACTCTCAATAAAGAACCTATGTATATGTCTATGTACTTTTAGGTCACACTGATACTTGTAAAGAAAAAGCTTATTTTAACGTCTTATATTAGGTTTTAAAATATGAGGAAATATTGAAAACCTATAGGTTAATACTTATCTTTTCCAGTAATAGAAACTTAATTGCTGTTCTCTTTAGTCAGTATCACCAAAGACATGGTATTTATTTTTATTTTCTATAGTTCTCATTATTTCCATTTGTGTAGATTATTTTAAAAATAGAAATGAATGGAAGTAGAAATAAGGCAGATAGAATTAAAATGAATGTAAGCCAGGAATAGAATATTGGAAATTATAAATTTGCTGTATATGAAAGTATTTCAAAAATTCCATAGAAAGAGAAATGAAAAGATACATCTATGCTGGTGCCCAACATTTTGAAATCCTGATACAAAAGATCTTCAAAACCTTCATTGTTGTTAGAAAGCTATGCATGGATTTCAAAACTTTTTGCACCAAAATAAATGTCTACTTTCGTTCCATTTTTCCATAACCTTTTTGAAATGCCCTCAATAATTAGTGAGTGGAAGCAAAGTAGTGAGATGAAGAGACAAAAAGAAGTGATCTCTGAAATGTGTATATATTTAAGAAAAACATATATATCCAGTAGTGAGGAAACAATATAGAGACTGGGAACATGGCAAGGAAGGAGGGAGGTGATGCAGCTCGGTGCCTTCACTTACAGGTAAAGCTCTGAGAGACTTAGACAGTAGACACATGAAGAGCAGATGGCTTATGAGTCTGACAGTCCTGCCTCCTGGGGCTACCATCATGGTGCAGCAGGTTAGTCAGAACACCATTTCTAGTCCTGGCTGCTGCATTGCAAATCCAGTCTCCTGGGGAAGCAGAAAAGTGGCCCAAAGACATTGTCCCCTGCTACCCATGTAGGGGACTCTGATGGAGCTCTGGGCTTCCGGCTTCTGCTGGGTGGTGGCTAGCATCTGGGGGGTCAACAACTGATAGAAGATTTTTCTCTCACTCTTGTTCTTACTTGTTCTCTCTGCCATTCAAATATATACATAATACAGATCCCGCTTCTTATGCCTGTGGTGTGAACTTGAGGAATTCATGGTTCTTAGTTTCGGTTGGTCATGTCTGTATCATACACTTTTAAATGTTCCAGGTGGTAGATTCTTTAGATGACTCCCTTGGGTTTCAATAAAACACCACTACTGATATCCATTCTAGTAGCTGTAATCTTCATTGAAGCATCTGATGTTTTCAGTTTCTATAAACATATAAGAGAACATTTACATCACACATGTATTCTGCCCTTTTATATATCCTTCAAAATAAACTGTAATTTATTATAGAAAAGAATCACACTACCACAATTTACTGCTTTCTGGCATTTGTTATTTATTTTATCTATAAATGAATACATATGTGGTGGGCATAACTAAATATGTTTTATTACGAGATTATTAGAATAATCTGTAGTTTTTGTTATTATTTATTATAAAGTCCTATAACTATATCTTTTATAAGTAATTGTACTTGTTAGTATAGAACTTCACTTATTTTCCTCAATATGCAATATTTTTTTGGACAGGCAGAGTGGACAGTGAAAGAGACAGACAGATAGAAAGGTCTTCCTTTGCCGTTGGTTCACCCTCCAATGGCCGCTGCGGATGGTGCACTGAGGCTGGTGCACCGCGCTGATCCGAAGCCAGGAGCCAGGTGCTTCTCCTGGTCTCCGATGGGGTGCAGGGCCCAAGCACTTTGGCCATCCTCCACTGCACTCCCAGGCCACAGCAGAGAGCTGGCCTGGAAGAGGGCCAACCGGGACAGAATCCAACGCCCCGACCGGGACTAGAACCCGGGGTGACGGCACCGCAGGAGGAGGATTAGCCTGTTGAGCCAAGGTGCCGGCCGCTCAATATGCAATATTAATACTAAGCTGTAAAATTATATAATTCCTAATGAGAGAGTAAGTATTCATTTACTTAATTCAGCTACTCTACGATTATAGCAAAAGTATATTAATTCTAATGGGCTTACCTTTTTTCCTTTTTTTAAATTTATTTATTTATTTGATTTGAAAAGCAGAGTGACAGAGATAAAGGGAGAGACAGAGATCTCCTGTTAGCTGATTTACCTCCCAAATGGCCTCAACTGCCAGGGTTGTGGCCAGGCCATAGCCAAGAGCCAGGGGCTGCTTCTGGGTCTCCCATGTGGGTGCAGGAGCTGAAAGACTTGGGTCATCCTCTGCTGCTCTTCCAGCTACTTTAGTTGGGATCTGGGTTGGAAATTGGGTCTGAATCAGAAGTGGAATTAACCAGCGCCCAAATGGGATGCCAGCATTGTAGGTCATGGCTTAACTCATTATGCCACAGTACAGTTCCTTGGTTTACTTCTTATTTGAATTGTGCATATGTAGTTTGCTCGGTGAAGCAAGCATATTTAAAAATATTTTTATATACATCTAACCGTATCAACCTAAAAGCACACATAGAGCTTATATGTCTACCCAGATTCAGGACAAGAATTTGGATTGATGTTGTTTTTAATCTTTCTGTTTTGCTGTTTTTAGATTCTCATTTAAAAGGGGATAAATGGAGCTCCTGGTATATTTCTTTTCATATTACTGAAACAGGAGATTTACTGAATATTTTGTCTTATTTCTTTGCTAGTGGTTTTCTCATTATCCTAGTTTCTTCTGAGAAATGAAATTTGTGTTATGTGGCTTCTAGAGAGTTCACATTATTTTTCTGTGTAGAAATGGAATATGCTTTTGATATACTTAGGTTACAGTTGGCTTATATATCATGGGAACACTTCACTGTAAAGTGTTTTGAATTTGGTATTTGCATTTTAAGAGTTCTACATGCCTGTTATTTTTAACCTCACTGACCTAAAGAAAATGCTACAGCTGTACAATAGCAGGGTTTGTAAGAAAATATGAATCTTATTTTTGTGATTCTGTTTTTCTCTTCTTTTTCTGGAATAATCCTGGCCAGTACTCAAACAACAGTAAGATAACAGCATCACGCAATATTTTCATTGAATAGGAAATAAGAAAGTCTTCTATCTAACTCTGAAGAAAAACAGATATTCCCACAGACCATAGCAATTTAATAAGACTAATGAATTAAATAGTGATAATTACCATGCAGATAAAGCCAATGTGTTACTTCTGTTTCTGTAGAAGAAGTTATTTGTTCATATGTTTGATCTCAAGAAATATCCATGTCAAGTAGAAGCAGTAGCATTGTGAGAGTCAGTCCTTTGAATGATTCACAAAGTAGTTTTCTAGAAGTTCCAAGGGCCCAAGCAAATTATTTCCACCCAAACATCCATGTACAGCTGCACAGACTGTGTATTGCACAGCAGCAGGGGCACAGGCCTGTAGACCTAAACTCAACACAGCTTTTCTGGTAAGGCCAGATGATAAATATTTTAGGTTTGGTAGGTACCATATTATCTTTGTCACATATTCTCCTTTTATTTTGTTACATTATTTATAAATGAAAAGTGCTTTTTATAGATTTGTGGAATACAGACAAATTATTTCTAGGCCAGATTTGTCCTATGAGATCTTTTTCAAATAACTGCAATACAGTATACATTACAATACAAATACCCTGAAATACAGTATACATTACAAAACTGTAAATGATGGCCTTCATATTTTTGCACTGAATTATGCAGTGGAATGCAGACAAGGAAAATTATTAATTTACCTAGCAATTATATATTGGTTAGAACATGCCAGTGACTGCTGTATATACTGTTCCAGATTCAAAAAGCAAACAAAATGGTCATATCTACACACACTTGATGAAACTTACCATCAAATGCACTGAGATGCAATATAGAGAGTACGAGGACTTTACAGTGTAGTGTGGTATGAAACATTCTTCTTTGAAAAAATTATGTTCACATTAAAATTTGATGAATAAGTGATTTCTGAAATGAAAATGGAGGCAATATATATCTGATATCAAAATGGAAGTGCATTGAAATGAAAAAATGTATGTGCATGGGGATTTCAAAATAGTATCCTTTGGAGATATGGATTTAGTTGGTATTAAATGGATTTTTGTTATTTGAAATCATGAGATCTGATGAGAGCATTACAGACAGAGTGGTCAACAAAGAACTGGGGTTATTAATAAAGGATTTGGAGGGTAGTTAGCTGCCCAGGACACTGAGAAAGAGAGCCCAGAGAGAGAACAGGCAAACAAGCAAAGCAGTTAAGTTTCAGAATATAGGAGGTGAGAACAATGATTGTTTCACAAAGAATAATCAGAAGGGTATACTGCGGAAGAGTGGTAGACACCAAGCAGAATAACACAGAAACTTCTGCACCTTGAATGACAAATGTATGGGGTATTCTTAAGATAAGGCATAGGAATTGGACAGAGAAGCAACCCATTTCAGGAAATACTTTCTATGTCTCTGTCTAATGAGTGCAGCAAGCTCTCAACTGAGGCAAGAGACTGAGAAAATGTAGTTGCTCTACAAATGAGACCTGAATTCTGATTTGGCACTTGATCCTTTTGTTTCTATGTTTAGTTATTCTTACTCCAGCACTCAATTCATAAATTATGAACTACAAATGAAAATTTTCCAACCAAAGATTATTTGTATATTAAGTCCTAAAAATTGATTTTCCTTGGCTCATCAAATGAAGGTCTTCATTTTGTCTTTTAAGCATTCTTTGAATATCCAACTGCCATCATAACTGTGGACTTTTATATTCCATTTAACCTGTGCTCATTTGAAATAAGTGAATTAGTTTTAGGCTGTATGGTAGACATGCCCAGTATCTGGTTCTCAGTATTTCCCAGTCCTTGTTGTGAAATGATTATACTGTGTTCTCACAGATAGGGCATGTTTACAAAATCAGTCTGTAAGGTGAGATGCCTATTTTTTATTTTCATACTTAATCATGAAGATTAATGAAGATTCTATTAATTAAAAATTGCACTTCTGTTGTATGAAACATTCATTAAGAACATGCCCCAATTGGGCATATAAACCTGGGACATCCTCTGAACAAAGGTGAGATATAAATGCATCATAAATAAAGGGACAGAAATTATTCTTACATCATATCGCAAATGTATAATAGATTGTGGAGGTGAAACTAAACCAAATTTTTCACAGTTAACACTAAGAATAATTGTTTGAAAAATCCTTAAGTTGAGATATTTATGCATGGATGTATTTCTCAGTCAAAGGGAGCCCCATCTTTCCCATTGGCTGGTTCACTCTCCAAATGTCTAGAATAGATCAGGCTGGTCCAAGGCCAAAGCCAACAGTTTAATCCAGGACTCCCATGTGGGTGGCAGGAACCAACTACTTGAGCCATCACCTGAGGCTACTTAGAGTGTATATGAGCAAAAAGCTGGAATACAATGCTGGAGCCAGAGCTGGACCCCTGCTGTCTGATACGGGATGAAAGTTGTAAGATACTGGCAGAATACCCATGCCTTAAGCACTGATTTCGATTTTCAGTGGTTTCAGTTTGTCAGTACCTTTTAACTCACAGAAGAAAAGAAAATCTCTTTAGGTAGATGGAATCTGCTTCTGACCAATCCAACAGCACTTGTGGGCCTTTGTCAGTAACACTGGGCATCCAAGTTTCTGAAATGCTGACATGAAAAGCATCTGTGCTGTAAAAACAATGAAGAGGAGACATTGCCTGTGCATAGCATTGTGAGATGGCATTCATGTTGGAGGAAACTGAGCCCCCAAACTAGATGTTACAGACCTGCTCAGTGTTCCTCTGCAACACTAGGAATATGGAAATAACTGTGCTACAGTTTCTTTGTGTCGTGGATGAGGGAATGAAGGGGAAGCTTGGAAAACTGTTTGTGTCTCCTTGCCACCTCGAGGAGTCCCATCAAATTCTACCTCCATATCCCAGGAACGGTCCATGGCCAGGACAGGAAGGAAACTCTAGAGGTAATTGCCACATGAGGACATCACAGATAGATTGACAACAATGTCTTCTTTAAATTGAATGCATAATGTATAATTTACATACTTACATGAATTAGTGGTCCTTGTTACATGTCCTTAATACTATCATTGGTTGTTTTACTTAGGTTATGCAAAATCTGCAGGGAGGAAATTGTTCAGTATGGTACAAGAAATTCAAGCCAGCAAGATAATGATACAAATTCACATTGGCCTGGATAATAATGTAAATATTAATAGTAGTTAATAGAAACTGAAGAATTTTATAATAGCTGTGAAAGATGGGCTGTTTATTAATCCTGAAGATAAAATGCAACTATATAATGTACAGCACTAAACTTTTCCCAGACACTTCTGCCTACAAATTCCTACAAAAAACGTAACAGAAATGAGAATTTTAATGCTGCCTGATGGTGACAGCCACCACCAGAGCCTGGCCTTTGACACAGACCTGAGCCTTGCATTTTCTACGAGGAAACAGTCATCCCCAAGCTCTTCAACGACTGGCCTTACTGGTCTTCATTCTTCATAGGATGTGTTAGAGGAAAGTGCCAGATTACACTGGAGATTTTTCTTTGAAGATACTGTAGTTTATAAACCAAGGAAAGCTCAAGAAACTGAGGGCATTTTCAGTGACTCAAATACTATGTTTTGATCTATCGTGTCAGCAAGGATAACCACCTTTCCCCAAAACTGTAAGGCTTTTTTAGGGTATACACTTTATGTGTTATTCAGTGAAATAAGTGAGTATATCTGGAATTTTAAAAAATGAAATATTTAAAATTCAAAAAAGCCTTGTCCAAAATGCAAGCAACAGAATACTTGATGAATTTCTTGATATTTTACTTACATTTTAGTCTAGTTTAAGATTAAGTAAATGAATATATTCTATTATTTGTAAGTTTGCATAACATGGGAATTGAGCAGAAAGAGAGAGAAAATAAGTATTACAAATTGAAATAAAGGGAAAAATTGACCTAGACACTGCTACCTAAACTTCAGTTTGTGTGTGTAGCCTTCACTTACTCTTGTATGGAATGTCTGTGTGTGTAGCCTTCACTTACTCTTGTATGGAATGTCTGTGGGAATAGATACATACAGTTTCTAGCTATTTTGTTTTTTGCTTACAAGGCTCTGGGAAGAGATATACAGGACAAAAAACAGGGACTCCTACATTCATGTACATATTTTCTTCAAGGAAAATGCCAAAAGATTTCTTTAAAGTTTATTCTATATCCTGCAAATATTTTGCCCTGATACATTCTTTCCGAGTTTTAACATGGGAATCTCAATAGACTACAGTATTTTCCTTAGTATTTTGATATACTTTTAATCTTTATTTTATTCTTATTTAAAAGTCAGATTTAAATAAAGTAGGGTTTTCAACAGCTGGGCATAATGACAAATCTTTGATTCACAGTCTACCACAGAGATTTATGGCTGTAGAGCAAATTGATTTAGACAATTTCCACTACAAAATTGTTTCTACTGACCCTTAGCGAGGGCAACTTTGTTATCTCTGGATGAGAACTGGCTCTGCTTTCACTTCTTATTTCTTCATATTCTGAAATAGCAGCAGGAAAAGCTGGAATATTAATATACCATGCACATCTTTATTAATCAAAACATGAATGCCCAAAGCACACTATAAACTCTCTTTACATCTCTTGTTCCTGCATCACTTGTAGATTTTATATTTTTATGTGGTCAGCTTGGAGGCCATACTGCTTTTATTTATTTTGGACACCTGTTTTTGTATAGAAGAATTATGAATTTCCAATTTTCTGGACAGTAAGGAACTTGTTTTTTTATAGGAAAATTAGAAGACTGAACATATCACAGATTCTTCTTAATTTTTGGAGAAAATTTTCTTTGTTCACAAAATATTAATTATGATTTAACCTACATTTTTAAACCTAGTTTAATTGTCCATTAATTAACATTCATTACTCCATTGTTTTTCTTGAACATTTACATTCACAGTTATATGTTATTTTGCAAATTTACCTTTTGTTCAGCATATTTTTTGTATGTATTTGAAATTAGAAGAGACTGAATCAGGGCTTAACACAAGCCTTTTTTTAAAGTTTATATATATTTCTTTTGTTTTCAAAGTAAATATACAGTGGCATCATAGTTTTAGACATTGGTCTAAAGTAATTTCCAAAGTCAACAACATTTCAAAACTGATTCAATGGCAGAAACAAGTGTTCACCAGGCTGAGTGCCCCATCAGATATGTCCTGTGCTCTCAGGTCTAAAGCTGTTGGTTTGCACGTGGTTGTTCTGCCACCTCATCTTCAGTGAAAGACAGCCATTTAGACCTAGAAGCCATCCTGATTATCAACTCAGTGATGAGACCCTCAACATCTTTTTGGAAAATAAAATCATCCATATCTACTTAGAATTATACAAGCAAAATGTTGGCATAAAATGCAAACAGATAATTTCATACAAAAAGGTGTTTTAAATACCTAAACTCATGCCAATATAAAAAAGTAACAATTTGGAAAACGGTTATATATTATACAAGAGAGCTCTTTTTCAAAGAACAACAACAAAAAATAAACCCTCCTTGAATAATAAGTACATTTTTTCAGCAGTATGTTTTCATCATTCTGTGTATGTTTCTCAGTTTTGAGCTTTTGTTGACAATGGAGCACGTCTTGCCAAACCTGGAGTTTATTTGACATACCACGTTTAATGATTTTCTGTTTCCGCCCTCAATTCTGTCATTTTGATCCATACTTCCTATCATTTATAAAAGCACTTTGTTGTTGTCTTCCGCAAGTTTTATAAAATAGCAGCGAGAATGCAATCAAATATTCCTTTGGATTTGATCTTAGATGTCACATTGTTAGCTGGTACCAGGAATCCAGATTAAAATACACAAAGTGTTTTGGGGTTTGAATATTTAGATTTTCTGTACATTTTGTCAGTTTGAATATTTAAATTCTCTATAATTTTGTTAAGAATAGATTTTTGAAAATTAGGATAATTCAGCATGAGTATATATTTAAATTAGACATCAGGATAATATTTTTAGAAAGTTGTATCATGATGTTTCTAGGTTAGTTATATAAAACCTTTTTTTTTTTAAATTGAGATGGCTAGCCCCATTTCCCCCAGGTTTTTGGCAACAGTTCTGTAACCACAGTTAGCTAGACCTTTGTTTCACTTTGACTTTCTTTGTTGTGCTTTTCTGATATGTCCCAGTACATCAGCACTGATCTCCCCTGCTGGTTGGTGGCTCTCTTATCTTGTTTTTTCATGCTTTGCAATGGCTGCTGGACTCCCTTTGCAGGTATCTCCTTGTCAAGCTGTTAGCATCAGGGCCTGACCGGCTCTCAGCTTCCTTGCTATGCACTAACTCTGTTTGATCATTTTCTTTAATTCTCTGCCTGTTTCCTACCTTTCCACATAGAGGCTTTTCTCCCTACTTGCTTAACTTTCCTATTTTCTTTTCTCTCTGTCCTTTTGACTTTCTGTTGCTCTTCTCTGCTCATTTCATTCTGATGTGTATGATGCAAGATGAGGACTTCCGTTTTGTTCTTTCTTATTTTTGACGTATTTCACATTATCCTTTTACTCATTTCTTTTCTTCATCACCAGCAAAACTTAGCATTTTATTGAGAGATTGATTTGTTTTCTGATAGAATCCTTAGGGGAATATCAGTCTCTGGAAATAAATTCTACTTCTCTAACATTTCCAAAAAAATATCATAACTTACTAAGAAGTCAGCAACTATCATTATCTATATCTTTTCACGTTTCATATGACTAATAACAGCTTAGAGTTAAACATATATATATATTTGGATGATTTCAACTCTTGTATTTCATAGAAGTTATAGTAGAGGTGTTGCAATATTTTTCCAGGGGCATTTAAGTAAAAATATCTCAGTATTGATTTTATGTTTTAACCTAAGTCCTATATTTGAACTTACACCAGGATTCATTTTACAAGAATCATTTGGCCCTTTGAGCATACTTCAGGAATTTTCCAAGTATGTCATCATGTTCATTTTCATAAGAGGATAAATGTAACATCTTTTGCCCAGCAGTAGTCCGATAATTTAACAAATATTTCAATTGTTCTTATTTAACGTCCAGCTTAAAATAGGTCAGTGTACTTTAATTTGACCAACAACTTTAGTATTCCATACTAACCTCTATTATGTGTCAACGTGTTCTTCCTTCTGCCACTATGAGGACATAGGGCACACCTGCCATTTTTCATGTCTAACAGGCATCACCTGCAATCCCGCCTCCCCACCCCAACTCTTTTTCTGGTAACAGTAATACATCTTTGTTGAGGAAACAAATCATTAATAATTTGCATGGAGATATGTTTGATCAAGGTCTCTTCTTTTCTGGCCAAATATTAGTATTTGTATAAGCTGGGATGACTGCATTCTTTCTGACATGCAGTGGAATCCTGAGGGAATCAACAGAAACACTGAAAGTGACTTTGTCCCTGATGAATCAGTCCATTAGCATCGGCTGTCTGGATGCCTGCAGCTGCACAGTGTCTTCAAATCTTAGTCCTCCAGCTTTGCCTGTGAATGCATGAACTGGCTCTGTCTGAATAATATTTTGGGAGGGAGAGTAATAAATTGGCCAGTGATAGAGCTTGCTACTTAGAATACAGAACTGTAAATGATGAAATAAATAAGTATAATAGTAATCAAATATATATCCCCAGCATAATTACATACATTAATATATATAAAAATATTTCTATATCTCAACTAATATTATCTATCTGCATATTCTTTTCCAATGGTAAGAAAAATGTGGTTAAATCTGTGCAGTTTCAAAGTAACATTTATATCTTTTAATTCCATTTTACATAAACTTTAAAAGTATGCTATCATTGTATACTTGAAACTTGCTAAAAGACTAAATCTTAAATGTCTTCATCCCTACCCCTACAAAATATTATTTTAATTAGCTTGATTGTGATAATCACTTTACAGTATATATAGTTAAGTGCCACATATTCAATATATATAATTTTTATAAATTGGTTAAACCAAAATGAAGTTGAGGTGGAGATTCTATAATATCCTAAAATTACACATAAATTTTAAAGTGAAAATGAATACCAAATATTGGTAGTGGTATTGACCACATGAACTCCCACATGTGGCTGACAGGAATCTGAAACGGTAGACTGATACTAATCACACTTGTTTTTTGGGGATGGCATGGTGGCACCAGTAGGTTAATTCTCCTGCAGCGCTGGGATCCCATATTGGTGCTGATACTAATCCTGGCTGCTCCTCTTCCAATCCAGCTCTCTGCTATGGCCTGGGAGAGCAGTGGAGGATGGCCCAAGTGCTTGGGCCCCTATACACACATGGGAGACCAGGAGGAAGCTCCTGGATCCCGCTTAGGATCAGCCCTGCTTTGGCTGTTGGGGCCATCTAGGGAGTGAACCAGAAGCTGGAAGTCCTGTCTCTGTCTCTCCTGCTCACCGTCTGCAATTCTGCCTGTCAAATAAATAAATAAATTAATTAATTAATCAAACTTATCAGTGAGCTGTAGTTGACTGATTTTACTCCCAGGTATATTCCCTATAAAATATATACATATGCATAGTCACAACATATGTATAGTGATGTTCAAAGGGATACTAATTATACACTAATTATATTTGTCATCAAAAGTAGACTGATGAATATAATTTATTATATTTGTACAACAAAATAATATATAGTAATACATATGAATTAACTGCAATTACATAAAACCAAGTGAGTGAATCTCATTGGTATAGTGTTCAATGAAATAAGCCAAACTGAAAAGCACATATATTTGACATGAAGCCATTTACATAATATTAAAATAATAAATGAACCAAATTAGTTTCTGAAGCTACAGATCAAAATATGGACCAGGATTCAGGAGTGTTGTGTCTGGAAGCAGTCAAGAGGAATTCTGGAAGACATCTGTAGAAGTGATACACCTTGGTCCAGGCAGTTGCCAGTTATGCCAGAGAGTTCATTTTGTGAAAAACCCATCCAGCTATATACTTTGAGTTGATGTACTTTTCTGAATATGTAACATAGTTGTATGCAATGTTTATTATAAAATAAATGACTGGAAAGAGAATCAGTGTTATAGATCTTGAATATCTCCTTCTAGGAGACAGGACTTATATGACACTAATAACATTTGCTTATTTTTTATATAGCTATAACCGTTAAAAGATACCTTTAAGTTTCCCACCTACTGCCTTTCTCACTTCTATACTCACTGGTACAATTAAAAAAAAAACTATCATAATCAGAAGTATGCTTGTTTGATAATACAAAATGAGCAGTTTCTTTTATGATGAGTAGCAGCATGAAGCATCATGTGAGAATGGTCAGATACCAGGTACTAGCAAGTGTTACCACTGTGAGGAACTGCACTTTTGAGGAATGTGTTTGCTATAAACATTCTCAGAAATGTGCATGATATTAGAACATAAAATATATTCATTTAAAAAACAAGTTTCAAGGCTAGTGCCGTGGCTCAAGAGGCTAATCCTCCGCCTTGCGGCGCCGGCACACGGGGTTCTAGTCCCGGTCGGGGCGCCGGATTCTGTCCCGGTTGCCCCTCTTCCAGGCCAGCTCTCTGCTGTGGCCCAGGAGTGCAGTGGAGGATGGCCCAAGTGCTTGAGTCCCTGCACCCCATGGGAGACCAGGAAAAGCACCTGGCACCTGGCTCCTGCCATCGGATCAGCGTGGTGCGCCGGCCGCAGCGCGCCAGCTGCAGTGGCCATTGGAGGATGAACCAACGGCAAAAGGAAGACCTTTCTCTCTGCCTTTCTCTCTCACTGTCCACTCTGCCTGTCAAAAAAAAAATAAATAAATAAATAAATAAATAAAATAAAAAAAAAGTTTCAGCTTCAAGTATTCATTTCTATGTTTGGATCTGATTTTCATCAAACACTCATTAAGGAGTCTAAGCACTAGTCTTAGGTTGATGGCAAATGAGAAGTTAATGCAATTATGACAGTCAGAAAAGAGTCCTTTGGAAACTGATTACATTGGACTAAAGCGTTGTGTGGCGTCTCCATGACTGAATGACGGTAGCTTTATAGGAGACATAGTAGGACACAGACTTGCATACATGGCTCTTGCCATGCCGAGAGCCACCTGAGGACTTGCAGAAACAAAGCCAGCACCGTGATGAACATGATCTTGTGCTGTGAACCTCCAGTACTGCGAGCCACAGTAATTCCCCTCAGGCATGACATCATACTATCAAACATGTGGCCAATGCACTTAGGTCCGATGAAAATGTATTTCCTCACAGTTACATAGCAGGATTATTTTTGTATAACTTGTTTAGATAACAACATTCTTTAAGCATAATGTAAAAGACATGAAATTTTGACAGTTTATTAGGGGAAAAAGTGATCATGAAATGGTGAGAAATAACTTTTACTTTTTCTTTCTAGGTATATTTAATATATAGCATAAAAATAACTGAGGACAGTAGCTCCTGAGAAGTAGGTTAATTTTTCAGGGATAAAGATAGCAAAAATATTACCATATTAGTTTATAGGATCGCAGTGATATAAAAATTAAGCTCAATCGGTAACAGTGTTTAAAGAACAAGAATACAAAACCATATAGAGACATATTATCTACAAAGAAATCAATCTCTCAATCATGCTTTTGTGGAAAGTCTCATCATATTTACTTATTTGAACACTGAGTAAAAGTCTCTTCCCCTCATCAGGTCATTCAGATTAATCATTGAACATTACTAATTCATTCTCCTTGATTTGAGCATCTTGAGGGAGAAAAACTGGACTTTTTAGACTTTGTAAACCCAGACTGTTATGTTAGCTGCTTTCAATTTGCTGATTTCCCAGTGACCTGTTGAATGCTTGCTTGTACGTTCAGTAGATAAAATGTTATATTCTGTAATTAATGTAAATGAGTGGATATTTTTCATCAAAAATTTGGTGAAATTCTTTAATGGTTCAAACAGTTTATGCTGACATGGTGTAATAAAATTGATGAAGCAACAGCCTGTTTCAGAAACTCATATGAAATTTTTGGAAAACATGTAAGATGTATATGTGTGCGTCTCAACCTTGTTCATTCATGCTATTGTCTCTGTTGTGATATGTTTGAATTTTCTGTGTGTAGCTGGTTTCAGAGAGAAAATTGGAGACTTGATCAATTAACTTTTAATATAACAAGAAGTCAGCAGGTTGATAATGCATCTATTGTTTCGTAACTGTTTCTGCAGACATTGTTTATGTATTCATTTCCAGACAAGCACCTCATATTCCTGAGCATTTCCATTATCAGTTAGAAGAGATACCCTCTACTGTCTTTATAGTAAGCAGTTTATACAGTATTTTTCAATAAACTAGGTAGAGTGAATTGCCTATATTTTCAGATAATATTAATATCAAAACTATACAAGCAGGGGCTAGTGCTGTGGCGCAGTGGGTTAAAGCCCTGGCCTGAAGCACCAGCATCCCACATGGGTGCCGGTACTAGTCCTGGCTGCTTCTCTTCTGATCCAGCTCTCTGCTAATGGCCTGGGAAATCAGTAGAAGATGACCCAAGTCTTTGGGCCCCTGCACCCACGTGGGAGACCTGGAGGAAGCTCCTGGCTCCTGGCTTCGGATTGGCGCAGCTCTGGCTGTATTGGCTATCTGGGGAGTGAACCAGCAGATGGAAGACCTCTCTCTTTCTCTACCTCTCTCTGTAAATCTGTCTTTCAAAGAAATAAATCTTAAAAAAAAAAAAAACTATACAAGTGGACTCAATAGTAAAATTATATTAAAAATACTTAATAATGCTTATTTAAAGCATTTTTAAAAGTTTTTGTTTCTTTATTTAAAAGAGATACAATGAGACAGGGAGAGATCCTCCATCCACTCATTCCCTCTCCAGATGGCCACAGAGGCCTGGGCTGGACTGGGCCAAAGTCAGGAGCCAGGAGCTCCATCCAGTTCTCCGACATGGGTGACAGAGGTTCACACAGTTGGGCCATCTTCCCATACTTATCCCAGGCTTTTAGCAGGAAGCTTGATCAGAAGTGGAGCAGGTACGATATAAACCCACACCCATATGGGATGCTGGCACTGCAGGCAGCAGCTCTACAACCTATGCCATGATGCTGGCTCCAAGAATTATTTTATTTTAGTTCTACCTTCTAGCAACTGATCAAATCATTAAAGTTTTAAATTTTAAATGGACTTAGTGTTAGAATGACTGAAGTAGAGGAGTATATAGAAATGGAAATGGGGTCAGCACCGCCACTCAATAGGCTAATCCTCCTCCTGCAGTGCCAGCACCCTGGGTTCCAGTACCAGTTAAGGTGCCAGTTCTGTCCTGGTTGCTCCTCTTCCAGTCCAGCTCTCTGCTGTTGCCCAGGAGTGCAGTGGAGGTTGGCCCAAATCTTTGGGCCCTACACCCGCATGGAGACCAGGAGAAGCACCTGGCTCCTTGCTTCAGATCAGCGCAGCGTGCCAGCCGCAGCGCTGGCCACAGCGGCCACTGGTGGGGTGAACCAATGGAAAAGGAAGACCTCTCTCTCTCTCTCTCTCTCTCTCTCTCTCTCTCTCTCTCTCTCTGTCACTGTCCACTCTGCCAGTCAAAAAAAGAAAAGAAAAGAAAAAAGAAGTGGAAATGGGCCAGCCCCGTGTCTCACTTGGCTAATCCTCCGCCTGAGGCGCCGGCACCCTGGGTTCTGGTCCCATTTGGGGTGCCAGACTCTGTCCTGGTTGCTCCTCTTTCAGTCTAACTCTCTGCTATGGCCCTGGAGGGCAGTGGAGGATGGCTCAGGTGCTTGGGCCATGCACCTACGTGGGAGACCAGGAGGAGGCACCTGGCTCCTGGCTTCAGATTGGCGCAGCACGCACACTGTGGTTGCCATTTGGGGGGTGAACCAATGGAAAAGGAAGACTTTTCTCTCTGTCTCTCTTTCTCTAACTCTGCCTGTCCAAAAAAATTTTAAAAAAATAAAAAAAGTTAAAAAATAAAAGAAATGGAAGTGGACTTAGTGTAAGAATGACTGGAAGTAGAGGAGTGTATAGAAATGGATTTTCTTTTTCAACAGATATGCAGAACTCCAACTAGCAGTGAATGCATTGAGTCTGTCAGTACCCTCAGGAGTTAATCTACCTTGAAATAAGTTCTTGATATCAAATTATTCACATGTAAATATCAAGAAAATGTTTTTTGTCATACTTAAGACTGCATTTTCTCTGATTGTCACATACACATGGTATGGGGGTAGTGGGATGCAGGATAATATAATAAGTAGCTTTCAACAAAAGTGAGGAACAAGCACCACAAACAGTTCTGCCTGGAAATTTTAAGAAAGGCTCTGGGAATGTGCTATTGTGACAACTGTGCTAACTCACTACACAATGAAATAAATTTAGTGGTAAAAAAATAAATACTTAAAGAGCGTAAGAGCCAGAAAAAAAAATAACTTACAGAGCACTCTCATATCAACATTATCCAACAAAAATCCCCCCTCTATAAAATTGTCACAATTATGTTAAATTGTTAAATATATAAATTAGTTAAGCAGTTTTTTCCTATAATTGTTCAATAAACTCAAAAGACAAATATTACATATTTATTGTTTTAGTTTCTCATGAAAATATATAGAGATGCACAACTTTTATGGCACAGTTTTATGAGAGATGCAATCACATAACTGCAGGAGCCTGTAGAATCTGATTTCTGGGTTTATTCCAGTTTTTTCAGTCATCTTTTTGGTTACTAATTTAGACTTCTCGAGGGCAGTGCACTGGCACGGTAGGTTAAACTGCTGCCTGCAGCACTGGCATCCCATACAGGCACTGGTTTGTGCTCCACCTGCTCCACTTCTATCCAGCTACCTGCTAATGTGCCTGGGAAAGTAGTGTGAGAATAGCACAAGTCCTTGGGCCTCTGCTGCCCATGTGGGAGTCTTACATGAAGCTCCTGCCTCCTGCCTTTGGCCTGGCCCAGCTCCAGCTGATTGGGCCATTTGGGCAGACAATCAGCAGATGGAAGATCTCTCTCTCAGTCTGTGTCTCTCCCTTTCTTTCTGCAACTCTGCCTTTCAAATACATACATAATTCTTTAAAAAATAATAGTAATTTGGACTTCTCTCGAAGATTTCCTCTTTTATCTCTTAGGTTTCAGGAATGCTCATATTAAAACACATTCTTTCAAGACAGGTTTCCTAGAGAAAAAGAGGCAGAAAAAAAGAAGTTTGTGCAACTCTTATTTCCCTGGTTCTACTAGCTTAGAGGGTAAGATCTTTGTTTTTATGGGGATAAAATATTATAATGTCTGCAACTTAGTTTTAACTGGTTAAAATTGTGTATGTGTGTGTTTCCCCTACTTAAAGCAAATACCAGTATCATACTCAGTAAATGCTATATTGAAACAATGTTAATATTAAGTCCAAATTAAAATTTCCCTACTACAACAGGAATGACCTTTTTATTCGTGTATATTCAAACCAACATTCAATAACAATGCACAATGAATATTCTTTTTAGATATAAAAAATAAGATCTTTGAACATCTCTTTGGATATGTGATGATATTAGGATAATCAAATTCCTGTTGGATACTGAAGACTGAGAAATAAATTGTTAAAGTACACAGAAGTTAATTTGAGTAAATATGTAATTTGTCAGGATGTCAGTTTTGAATGTATAAAAATGAGAAAATTTTAGCATCTACCTTAGAATACCTGTGGGGGTTTTAAAGGTCAACATGTCAGCAGTATTTGCAGCGATTGCTGGATGATAAAGGAGAGGCTGTATTAACACTTGCCTACTCCATCCAGACCCTGAGCTCTCATGACCTGGGGCAATGATTATCAAGTTTAAGCCATCTGGTTTCAACTCAACACACCTGCACACTTTATTACCCTCACTGGGATGTTCTAAAGCAAAACCCAAATGTCATAGCTGTGTATCTATAAACACTTCAGTATGCATACTATAACTCTGGTCGATACGTTTATCACTCCCTTTCACTCTGTCACTGGTGTTTTCCTTCCTCTCTTCTCTCCCTCCTTCCTCCATTCCGTCTCTCCTATAGGAGTATTATCAAAACTAATGTTTACAATAAGCCTTTAATTACATGTTATAACAAGTCATTACTCCAACTTTTGGCAATTTTGCAAACATCTTTGCCATACCTGTATCAACATTCAAACAAAATTCATGCATTAGGTTAACATACTTCTTAAGTCTTCTTTAATAATAGTATATACAAATTTGGCATGGTGATGTAAAATGCTTACAGGATGTCTAGCATTTTAGCTAAAAGTTTCCATAGCCAACTAAAACAGTTGTTGAAAAATATGTCTTGCATATCAGTGTAGTTTTCCTCATCCTATAATGCTAATGCTGAAGTGCCTGAATGCATACAGCAACAAACTAGCAATCATTTGACCCTCTCCCACTTCAGTATGATCATATGTGCATTAGTGAGCTGTTTTACATTAATCAGAAGCAAACCACGCACTTGGTAAATCTCAAAACCTAGTTTATTTTTTAAAAATATCTGGTTTTTTTTTGTTTGTTTTAGAGTAAACAGAAGTAGATTTACAGAACATGCTGCAAGGGTGCAACTGGCAGGCAGGTTAGCAAGAAGCTGAGTGTGGCTGTGCGGAGACTGCAGTCCGAGAAGCACATAAGAACCCTTCCTAGAATAGATTTTTTTTTTAAAGTAAAGTGTTTAAATAATTGAAGAAAAAAATAAACTGCGAAGACAGGAAATCTATGCTTAGTGCATGTATAACTTTCTTGAATACTACTTTACTTTTGTGCATGTTATTTTCTACCTACATGCCATTAGCAACTGGGTAGATTTTTTTTTTTACTGTTATCACATCAGTTTTTTGAACTAATTACTCATCCTATAAGTAATTTATGGGGGATTTGGTAATGAAACAGTTATATTAATGAACATGGATTTCTTCCAGACAGTTTTGCATCTGGTTTCTCCAGCTAAATATATGTACTTTCGATTTTTTTATAGACCAGAAAGTTGTAAAATAAAATATTTGAAGAGTCAAAGACTTCAACAAATCCCCTAGAAATTTTACAAATATGTCAACATTATTTTTAAACTGGAGTTTTTAAGGAACAACAGGCAAGAAAATAGTCATATAACTATTTAAAAGGAACCTAAAACACCAATTCATATTTCACTTGGATGTGTTTCTTTACAGCCTAATAATAATTCAAAAATAAAATGAAAATTGGTCCTGCTGTAGATATTCATTCAATTTAAGGAAAATTGTGGGCAACATGAATTATAAAATAATTGCTCCAACTCTTCACTTTATTTTGCATGTGTGTAAGCAGAACCAAAGATGAATTCTATCAGTGAAGATGAAATAACCCAATTTTTATGACATTGGATTTTTTCCAGATGGAGGAATATTTAAGTAGAGTGTTTAAAATTCATATTTTTATTCTTTCATTTGCTGACACATGATTCTGCAGCCTAAGTTGTTCCAAGTGCAGATGTTCTTATTGCTAGATTCATCTGTGCCAATAAAGTAAAAGCCATGGATAAAAGCAGACTTTATGTTTGAATTACCCTGCTAAATAGCAGCATCCTGTAATCAAATGCTAGCTTTACATTGCTAATTCAAATGTCAATGTTTGTATATTGAAAATATCCGCCTAATTATCTGATTTAACTATGCAGTATCTGTCATGGGAATAATATGACAGTGGTCATATTTCTTAAAAATAACTTTAAAAATAATGTCCCATAGCATTATTATAGATGATAGAAACCCAACAGTCCAGTGAGAACATCCTTTTCCCTGTGTTCTTCTGGCACATCGACTGCCGTTTGTATGTTGCCTGCGCTCACCCATCATAAGCTCTGGGAGCACTGCCTGCCCCACTTTGACCTCTGCTGTAACCTCAGAGCCACTCATTCTTTCTCTCTGCTGCATCCTTGACGGGGCATGTTCTTCTTCCTTAATGGGAATGCCTGCTGCTTCTCGGGCTCTGCCTAGGCTTCAGAGAACTTTTGTAAGCTCACAGATCAAACACACTTCATGGGGACAGTCCTGCTGCACCTGCCTCTAACTCACTCCTGGCTTCACACACTCACAGTGCTCACCTGATTCGTGTGGCCATCACACACACAGGATGTGGTGAGCTCAGCCACTTTGTTATTAGTTATTTGAATGACAGTAATTTTTTCTGTAACATTTAATTCTTTAACACTAATAGTCATTTCTCAGAAAATAATTTGGCAAACCAATGAATTATTAAATCCAGCAAATATTATAATATAAGTGATTTTACAGATTTCTCATTTTATTATTTTATAGGAAAATCATATATGTACTTTAAAATATTTAATGTATTTTCAAATTTCTGTAATTTAAAAACTGCTTTATCAAGTTTTAGAATAATAATTCTATTTCCTTACATGAAGTTTACATAAAGCAAATTTAAGAAACTTTTACCAATACAGTCACTAATAGGAAGGGCTGGTTTGTTATTAATGCTTAAAGTTGTCACTGATAGTGATCTTAATTCCTTATAACAGAGTAGGGAATTCCGGCCCCTGGGAAATAGAGAGCTTGAGAAATCATTTGGTCTGTCCCTGCCAATGAATCATCAGAAGGGACTAGAAATTCAAAGAATCTGAAACATGCTAACTTTTAAGTTGATAATTTTTTATGGCCTGCAAATCAGATTACAGATAACCAAATGACTCTTGGAAGAAAAAAGGTTCCCCACCCCTGCACACAACACCTATATAGTCGTGCAGCCCTCAAAAAAGGCCCAGATGCTGTAGGATGAGGTATGGTAACATTAAGGGGCATGGCTTCATGAAGATCACCTCGATGGAAAATATATAAGAATTTCATACTTATTTTACAAGGAGTTTTCCATAAGTCTTGAACACATTTCTGTATTAAAATAGAGGAAATATTGATTTTCATAATAGATTAAAAGAAAACAGGAGGAAGATTTCGTAAAGAAATAATATAAATATTATTAATTTCAAATATATTGACTGAATAATACAAATGTTAGTACTAAGCATTCAAATTTGAAAAACATAATATTTAACACATAGCTTTTACATTTATTTTATTAAAGATGCAAAGGCAGAGGGAAGTTGAGATTAAACCCTATGGAAGGTCTCTTTTTCTCTCTCTGTTTAAGAAATGTGTGTGTGTGTGTGTGTGTGTGTGTGTTTTATTTTTAAAAAGAAAACTGAATTCTCTGTGCCACTGCCTTCTCTCTCTCTCCAATACCTGAGGAAATCATAATCACAAACATGATGTCCTCAGTTCAATAGCTTAATATTAACCTGTTATCTACTAAATACTGTTATGTGAAATTATTATGTATGCTATATTTATTTCAGGCATGTATATATATATATATATATATATATATATATTACAGGATGTAAGCTTTGATAAAAACAGGCAAGTGCTAATTTCTTTCTTTGTGAGTAATATTTGAGACTTTTCCTTTTTTGTGCCATTATAACAAACCTCTGATGAGTAACTATGAATGTGACATATGTGCTTATATGAGAGAAGTTTTTAAATGTAAAAGTACAACTTCTGGCCTATGAGTTATTCATAGTTTTCCAGCCAGCAATCAATATTATTTGACTACTCAGAATGGTATCCTCAACTACAAAGGTGTAATTTCAGTCCTCCCAACAGGGTAAGGAAACAAAAGGAAGGCAGCAACATTTGGAAAGGAGCTGAATTATAGGGAAAAAAGGCCAAAAATCAATAAACTAGTTATAGAGATAAAATATTTTGTCGAAAGTATGCTTTTGGTGCTGGTGTTGTGGTACAGGAGTTTAAGGAGCAGCCTGTGAAGCCAACAACTCATACTGGGGTGTAGGTTCCAGCCTCTGCTGCTCCATCTCTGATCCAAGTCCTTGCCAATGTGTTGGGAAAGCAGTGGAAGATGACTAAAGGGGCCACTGCCACAAATCTGGGACACCAGGGTGGAGTTCCTGGCTCTTGATTTCCCCCTGCAATACCCTGACTGTTGCAGTCCTTTGGGGAGTGAACCAGCAGATGGAAGATATCTCTCTCACTCTCTCCCTGTCCCTCTGCCACTCACATGAATAACTAATTTTTTAAGCATTTTTCTCTTCTCTGAAAAGAAAGCTGTGAAGTTATATTTATTTGTGGCAAAAAAAATCAATAGCACTGTATTGTGAAGTGTTGATTATCTCCTTGGGAAACCAGAGTATGAATTAAATTAATCATAGTAATATCTATGCAAAATGGAACAATTAGGGTAAATGTGAAGGTAGGTTCATATCCACTCGTGGCATTGCCATAAAGATTATGGTTCCCCTTAGTAATAGTAACTTGGGTCTATGGGGAAAAATGAAGAAATACCATAGATATGCAGATGGCAGCATTTTGTGCCTGATCCAAACACCTTACTAAAACAGTTCCTTACTCTCTCAATCCTCAATGTTCAACCTTTACAATGACCAAAATAGTGTTTACCTTGATTTTCACATGGGCCTATATTGCAGTAATAATTATTAAGCAAAATTATGAACATTAACAGACTTTTAAACCAGACAAGATTATTTAAATGTATGAAGTTTTTTACTCAATATTTCAAAACATAAAGAGTAATGGTGCCATTAGGGACAGGGAACATAATCCTGAGACTCTCAACACTGAATGCATTGCTACTTACTACTGTGAACACCCTATGCATGCCCCCCCACAAGCACATATACATATTTTCTTAATAACTGGTTACTATAAGTGTGTGGTATTCTAAATGTACTTTGAACAAGTATTACTGGAAAAGCATCTTTGAAATGTTCAGGTCTAGTTGGCAGTTGAGTTGATTGTAGCCCTGGTCTGGCATTGAACCTGTGTTAATCAACAGTCTGAGTAAATGAACCAAAAAAGTGTCTTATGATTGCTGTTAACCTCAGAAAAGACAAAGGCAACAACTGCTGTGGTAACAGTTTCATGGGTGCCAGGGGAATTGCTGCACTGCCATTGCTTGCATAAGCTGACAGCTGTCACGTCGTTTGTTTTACTCTATAATTTCAGGCATTTCATCTTGGCTGTTAAATTTCAAAGTTAGCATAGAAATTATGTGAGGCTATATTGAGTTATAAAAGTAATTACTTGAGTTAATCAGTTGTTTATTTTCAATACTAATTTATCACATGAGGGATAATTTCATAGATGTGTGCATTATATGTATACATATGTATGAAATGTCAAAGTCAGTGGGAATACTAGGAACACAACATACCAGATATTATGAACTGAGGCAAAGGGAAAATGAGTAATCACTGTCCAAATATTAAATTATTATATACTAGGCAACAATCCATATGTATAAAGAATCTGAATAGACATTATTACATAATCAGAAACATTATGAAATTCAAATTGAAATAAGTTTTATAAAATATTTGCCAGACAGAAAGTATTTCCCTGATATTGTAGAGGTTGAGTCAGGAAATATCAACACAAACCCATTTCAAAGCCACATGGTTTTTGAAATGAGATAGCTGTTAATTCTAATGAAAAACTATAATAACCAAGATTCATTTTTATGTATTAAACTTAACAGAACAGGATAATCACATTTATAGATATAAATATATCTATGAATATTTTGAAATTTGCAAATTGTCACAAAAGTAAAATAGTTTATTTTAGGGTAGAAATGAGAAGTTCAATGTAGAGGGGACATTAAAAATCTGTTTAAGTATTACTCAATCATGGGTGAGGATGTGGAACTTCCGGCATTTTTACTCATTCCTGGTGAGAACTGTTGAAATCTTTACTTAATATATAGTAAACTGATCTTCTGTATATAAAGAGAATTGAAAATGAATCTTGATGTGAAGCAAGGGGAGAGGGAGTGGGAAAGGGGAGGGTTGCGGGTGGGGGGGAAGTTATGGGGGGGGAAGCCATTGTAATCTATAAGCTGTATTTTGGAAATTTATATTCTTTAAATAAAAGCGTTATAAAAAAAAAAAAAAAAAAGAAATTCTGAAACCATTTTGGAAGACAGTTTGGCAGTTTCTGACAAAATTAAATATAGTCTTACCATAGAATCCAGCACTCATGATATTACATACTTACCAAATTAGTTTGAAATTATATCCACAAAAATACCTGGCATGAATATGTAAAAAAGTTTAATTCAGGAGCTGGTGTTGTGGCACAGCTGGTTAAGCCACTGTTTGTGATGTTAGCATTCCAAATGAGCACCACTTCTAATCCAACTTTCGCTAATGTGCCTGGGAAAGCAGAGGAAAAGTGGCCTTAGTAGTTGATACCCACATGGAGACACAGATGGAGGTCCAGGCTCCTGGCTTCAGTTTGTCTGAGTCCCAGCCATTGCAGCCTTTGAAAAATGCTAACAATTGACCTAATGTAATTTGTATATATAGAACTCTGGACCTCACCTTAAAAAATGAATATAAAAAAGAGATAAATACATATTCCTTCCAAGTACAGATGGAAAATGTGCCAACACAGATCACATGATGGGCTGGAGGTTGTTTATTGTGTTCCAAAGAAATAAAATGATGCAAACCATGCATTCTTCCTTGATAGGTTAAATAATAGCTCAATAAAAAATCTTCAAAATTACCAAATATTTGACATATAATTTGCACACCTGTAAATAACCCTTGTGTAAATCTAGAGGTTAAAAAGCTTCAGATTTTTATCTTTCTTTCCATCTACCATGGTTTTGTGGTTTCTGATGGGAACTGAAATATGTCCAGGTCAAAGGTGAAATAGATCTCTACAAGTTTTGTTAAAGTTCCCAGAGTGCTGAGTTCAATAGGGCAATGCAGAGATTGTAGTACTCAATTGGCGTGACTTCAAAAATGCAGTGCCAGAAATATTTGCTGATTTTTAACTTTTTAAGAAACTATGGAATTTATGAATGCAGGGTGTTCTTGGAATTTTCTGAAAATACAAATTCTTATCGCAAATGGCTTTGTCAGCTTTGCAAATCATGACTTCAGTTTGTTGTCCTTTGGGTTTCACCACTTAATGAGATCTGGATAGAAATAATTAGGATGACAAAGGTGATGACTAATTGTGTGTCAACTTGACAGAGACTTTCGATTGCTAGATATATAAATAAACATCTGTTAGGATATATTGGAATGATATTAATATTTGTATCAGGAGATTGAATAAAGCTCATTGCCCTCCATGATGTGGTAGGCTGTATCCAAGGAATTGGATGATCTTCCCTAGAGAGATTTCTCCAGTCTAATGTCCTTCAGTGGCAGCTTGCTGCCCTGGAGACCTGAACTGGAACATCGGCTCTACAGATATGGACTTGTGAGTCTTCAAAACCATGAAGGACAAATTCTTATTCTCTCTCTCTCTCTCTCTCTCTCTCTCTCTCTCTCTCCCTCCCTCCCTCCCTCCCTCTCTCCCTCTCTCCCTCTGCCTCTGCCTCTGCCTCTGCCTCTGCCTCTCCCTCTCCTTCTCCCTCTCCCTCTCCCTCTCCTTCTCCCTCCCTCTCTCTTTCCTCTCACCAGTCTCTCTCATTTTCGCTCCAGGATCACACATTCTGCTCATGTGGAAAATTCTAATATGGTAGCAAGTCCGTCCTCTGTAATTGATGAGAGATGAATATAATTTATCATTGTGATGTCCTGTATTGATAAAAGTCTAATCTTCAAAATAACTGTTATCAAATGAACACAGTTTTTTTCCCATTAATTATCAGAGAAACTATCACTGAAAGAAATCTACCTGAAGAGACAATTCACAGCCACATCATGTCTCCTGAATGGGCTGAATCTAGTTGCCTATTCATTTTCCCTCAATCAAAATGCTACCCTTAGTCCTCAATCAAATGTTATTTGCTGCTTTCATTTGACTCTCATTATATTGGAAGCATTTTAAGACATGGCTTCTGTTTGTACTTAGAGCAGTCACAGTGCTTATAATAAAATGAATATGGCTTAGAATTTCGTGTGGAAGAGTAGTTAGGGATTAATGACAGAAAAATAGTTATTAGACATACAGATGTAAATATGTTAACCCACTTGCATTGGAGCTGTATGTTTTTAATGCTACACAATTCAGGAAGTAACTGTTAAATTGCTTCTCTCTACAGAGCTGATTTATTCAGTGCAGCTAACTGTTTATGTGGATAGATGTGTATAGAGAGAGAGATCGAGATATATTTATCAAAAGTAATTATTAGGCATCTTGGTCGTATTCCCTTTCATTAAATTTTACGTGTCCCTATGTTTTGCTTTAAATTTTTTATTTAAAAATTCCAGTCATCACCTCTGCAAGAAAGTTACTTCATGTGTGGCGAGCTGTGTATCCCATAGTCCAAGAATTGGAGGTGGAATCATGAATTCCTTTTTAAGTTGTTTTAAGTCTGCTTGAGTGATAAGTGCATTTCAGAATTCTGTTAGATATGAGGTCAAAAAAGTATATATCTTTGCTAAATGTAGTGTGGCAAGGTAACTTTTTTACTTTTCTTTGGAAAAAGTAAAAGTAGACTTATATTTCTTAAGTGAGAACTCTGTACCCTAATAATTATAATCTATCTTATTCTTGCTCTTAGTTATTTTTCAAAAGTTCATCACTTTGTATTTCATAAAGTGTCCTTAAGGTGACATTTTAAATCATATTTCCATCTAAATGTATGTATTTCCCCTTGATTTTTCAAAATTGTATGCATATTTTTAATTTTTATTATGATATGATATAAAGAACATATTTAATGTAGCTGACATATAATTTTAAAAATATAATTCTTCCCTACCTCTTTGTTTTCCTTCCTCTCTCCTCTCTTTTCTTCTTCTCTCTATCTTTTATTATCTCATTCTCTCTTCTCTTTCTTCCTTCCTGTCTTCCTTTCCTGCTTTTTTAATTTTTGAGGTACCATTTAAAATTTATATTATCATCAAAGGCTTAGTGCTTCACTAAGTAAAGAGTTGAACAAGTAAAATGTATACAATCATAGTTCAGCAGTATATAGGCAACAGCTATAATCAAATCAAAAGATGCCTATTTCACTTAAATATAGTAAATATTAAAATAATCACAGTTATTAGAACTATAGTAGTGTGTCATTCTTAATGATTTGTTTGATAAAGATAAAACAGAATTTAATAAAATATAATAAAACACATTTCTTGTTCTTAAAATGTTATACAATTATGAAAGAAGATTACAGATCACTGGAAAGTCACATTTCAACATATTATTATTTGTATATAATTACATCAAGTAATACTAATGATTTTAGGTTGTATAATAGAGTCTGACAATACATGCTTTATAAACGGAAACATTTTCATATATCTGCACTTGTGACCTTAATTGATGCATGGTAAAGCCTTTTGGATTGATAGCATAAACTCTGAGATAAACAATTACATTTCCTAATATCCAAATTATATATACCAGGTGGTGTCATGATAAACAGGTTAAGTGCAGGGGAGAACAGCAGGTGGGTAATGAGATGTGTTTTGAACCAGAAACTTCTCACACTTGTTAATAGTAAATCTGCTGTTGCAGACCATCTAGGGCACTTAAGGAAATCCACTTGCAATTTTTAGACTGTGGCAGCAGCTGTCAAATTTGAAGAAGTGCACAGATCTCTGCTTTATTCACAAATATGTTTGCATTTAAATGAATCATTAAGTACTTATGAATTAAATCTTAGATTAGTTACTCCCCTCTTGTTTATTTATTTGTTTCTGTCTTATAAATTTTCACTCAGATATTTCACCCTCCTCAACGCTATAATAAGGATTCCTCAAGAGTCATATCTCCCAAGTACTAACAATTTGTTTTGTCCTCTTGTGTGTCTCTTAGTATCTGTTAACATTGGCTTAGAAACATAGCCCCAAGGACAGATATTTTGTTCAATTAGCATTTTTAAGTAGTCAGAATAGGTTTAGTCTCGTGTATTTACTTGTAAATTTAATGTTGAAATTGGCCCTGCCAGGCACTGTGGCTCAATATGCTACTCCTCCGTCTTGCAGCGCCAGCACACCAGGGGTTCTAGTCCCCGTCAGGGCACCGGATTCAGTCCTGGTTGCCCCTCTTCCAGGCCAGCTCTCTGCTATGGCCTGGAAGTGCAGTGGAGGATGGCCCAAGTGCTTGGGTCCTGCACCCCATGGGAGACCAGGAGAAGCACCTGGCTCCTGCCTTTGGATCAGCACGGTGCGCCGGCTGCAGCGCACTGCACTGTGCACTCTGCCTGTCAAAAAAAAAAAAAAAGACATTGACCCAATAACAGTTTTCCTCTTTATATTCTTATAGGGCAAAAAGATACATGAATGCATAATCTTTGGTTAAGTATTTAAGGAAGCAATATGGATTGAATTTAAGAGCTATGTGGACATCTTTAAACTCTAGTAAGTCATTCAATACAAGAAAAGCCCACTTGGATCCCTAAATTTCTAAATTTGTGCTCTGTTCTCCCAAATTTCTGGATAATGTTTGCATTTTCCAGTTTTCATGGATGAGCTTTTCCTTGGCACATAGTACTGAATTACTATCTAAAATAAGTACGTAGAGTTAGGCACATTCCCTCACATGTTTAATTTGTAGACTAAAATTCCTACCCAGTAGTATTTCTGTGAAAGAGGCACATCTAAAATAAGTAATGCTAATATAAATGGTAACATAATAAGATCCATACACTTCTTAGGACAAAATAGTAGTATCATCAGGAAGCAGAGATAAGGCTCTTACCAAGTTTTAAAACATTTTTTAAGACAAGGTGGCCTTACTGACCAATATAGACAGATGACCTCTTATGGTCAAAGAGCACTCAGTTGTGTTTCAAAAAAAAGAAGTTTACTAGGGATTAAGGAATTGAGGCAGAGGAAAAGAGTTTTAAAAACAAACTGTTCCCTTGGTCCCAATCTTGCCCTATTCATAGTTACATCACCATACCCAGGATATCAGCAAGACTATATGTAATGGTCTTTTCTCCCTAATTTTCTCATTTAATTCAGTTAGTAAGGTGCTAGGAGGAGAAGATTTAGTATAGAAGCAGTTTCTTAATTTTTCCAATGTCATTCATAAAGTCCCTTTGAAACATATTACATCGAATTATTCATGCCAAAAATAAGAACAGGTGCAGGAACGTCATAAGCTGTTTGAGTGTCACACTTTTCAAATTGCATGAGTTAAGATCCCATTCCCTGCCGGACAAAATACAATAGAACATCAGCTACATAGCGCTTAGATTCTCAATATAATTTCATTCAGTTTAATGTGTTCTTCATGCTGGTTTTCCATAAGGCACTAAAGAATCAAAAGTAAATTTAAAAGGTAATGAATATTATATGCCACTAAATGCTGACACTATTTTTGTTATTTCTCGGTTTTGTAAAAAGAGTCCTTACACAAGTCACATGTTTGCTTGTTAGACAAGTAGGCACTGATTTTTTTTTTAATCTCTTTGAGTGCTTAGAGGAATTCTGCTCACATCTTCATGAGTTAGGGCTCCCCAAACCATGGCTGTCAGATGGCAACTAAATAATGCAGTACAAAGGTATGAGAAATCGATCACAACAGATTAATATGGAAACTAGCACAAATGGGCTGAATTAATTGATTTGGATTTATTTCTATCTACAGCCTTTCCTTTGTGGCCATTGATCATGACTTAATCAATAAAATTAATTGCATAAAAAGAATGTATCTAAGAAGGTTTATTTTTTTCTTCTGTCTATCCCTTTTAGTGCTACTTTTGTCATGGCTGGTTGAATTTTTGTTTATTGAAGCAAGATATAAATAAAAACTCAAGCCTTCTCTTCTTCAAGTCTACCTTTTTAAAAGTTCATATAAAACCCTTAATAACAACACAATAGCAACAATAGCAAGGACAAAATGTAGGGTCCTTGCCTAAACAAATTCAACTCTCCTTGTTGTAGACTATAATCAAAAGGTACATACAAGACCAACTTGAGCATTTTGGTTGTAATTTACAGTCCATTGACTTCTTCATTATAGTAATTTACTGGGAAACGTAGTTTCTAGTACAAAGACACCTACAAGCAAAGCTACACTATGCAAGCATGAAAACAGTTTACTTATGACTTCAGGGACCTTATACACATTCAATAAACATTCACATTCCACCTGGAGCTTTCTAACTAAAATAAAATCTGTTCCCATTGGGAAAGGAAAACCAGTAAAAAGATAGAACAAGTAAAGGAAATGAAGAACTTAGTATTTGCAGTTAGACAATTAGTTCTCTTTTTTTGAAATTTATTTATTTGAAATGGTTACAGAAAGAAGAGAAGAGAAGAGAAGAGAAGAGAGAAAGAGAGAGAGAGAGAGAGAGAGAGAGAGAGAGAGAGAGAGAGGTCTTATATCTGGTAATTCACTCCCCAAATGGTTGCAATGGTCAGCGCTGGACCATGCTGAAAGCCAGGAGCCAGGAACTCCATCCTAGTCTTCTGTGTATGTGGCAGATACCCAAGCACTTGGGCCATACTCCTCTGCTTTGCCAGGCACATTAACAGGGAACTGAATTGGAAGTGAAGCAACCATCATATTGGATACCAGGTCATAGGCACCAGCTTAACCTGCTATGCTATAATTTCAGCCATGGCTAAGTAGTTCTTTAAAATCAGATTGCCAATTAGAAAACCAGAGTTCAGAGTTCTTACTCAGCATGTGAAAGTTGCAGTTCACACTGTTCCCACTACAAGAGAGGAAATGTAGCCTTTTGTAGAATTAGAAAAAGTTCATTTTAAAAGTCAAATTAATAGTTCTTAAATGTAACTTACATCAAATAATTCAAATATTAACTTTCTCATATTGGGTTTGTAGGTTCTGTGCTTTTTGTTTCTTTTTTTCTCCCTGATAGCTTGGATATTTCAGAACTCATTAACTTCCTAGGATGGTGCCAAGAGAAGGCAAATCAACACAAGTGTCACTTTGCCCTGAATGGGGAGCAAAATGCCAAGGGGCTTACTGGTTGCTTGTGGGTCAATTGATGGAAAAGTTTCACTTTTTGAACAATATCTTTAGGAGTGCATTATAGCCATCATAGACATTATATAAAACTAAATCAATTCCTAATTCATCAGACTTTTCTCAAACACATGAACATTTCTAGCAGCATCACCTACTTTTAAGGAAAGTTCTCTATTGCTCACCCTCACAGATACAAGTATCTGCTGTAAAAAGTGACTTCACATGTTACATGGTTCTTCCAAAAATGTAGTTTTTAGTTCAAATACTTGAACATAAATTATATATTTGCTATATTTTTATATATTTCTATTGAGAAACCAGCAATAAAATCAAAGATACTAAGAAAAAATACAATTAGAGTTATATATTTTTGTTAAAATGTGTGCAAATGAAAGATTTAATACAGGAATGTGGAAAGTTTTCAATGGATAATGTAGTGGGAGGCAAGAGATCCTATTACGTCAGGCCTTAAAAATGAGTGAATGTACGTATGGAGGAGAAGACATGGTAGGGGAGAGAAATTGTTCGTTTGTGATTGGAGCAGATGTATGGAACGTTGTGCCCTTATCTGCCATGAATATTGAAGAAGGGATGACTTTAGAGCTCGTAAATGTGACCTAATGACTTTGAAAGAGAAATATTAAGTGACTGAAACTTTCGTAGTATTTGCAATAGGGTATGCACTATCTTATTTTCTATACATTAATATATTTAATCACTAAAACTATTTTATTGTTGTGATACCATAGTTAACCTCATTTTTATAGATATCTCATTATGGACATATTTGACATTACAAGTGATGGCGAAGTCAGTTCAAAAGTCAGGTTTGAGCAAATGGATTTCCAGTCACTGTGTCACTTTACCTTCATTGTGTTGAGTATATGGTATAAATTCATCCCTTCAAAATTTATTTTTTTCAGCCTACCCTCCCAAATACACACAGTCGAAACCTTCTTCCTCGTGACTCTCCTTTTTCCACTCTCAATTTTCAGATAGATCTATATTCAGTTGACTTATGATTGTAAAATTAACCTTAAACTGAGTAAAGGACTTACTTTACAATTAGGGGGAAAAAAAAGCTTAAGAGACAAAGGCTGTAAAAAATAGTGGGATCTCACAATGTCCATTTCACGCCAATACATTACATTTTAGGTACTCTATTATTTGCCTGGGATCAGGGAAAATATGATATCTGTCTTCAGGGGACTGGCTTCTTTTTACCATAATAGTATAATATATAGTACATATCATAGTAGTTAGTTTCCAGTTGCTTACAACTTGTTGCAAAAGACAGGATTTCTTTTTTTTTTTTTTTTTTAGTAGCTGAGCAGTACTCCATAGTGTGTGTATGTGTGTCATAATTTCTTTATTCAGTATACAGTTGATGGGATGATTCCATATCTTAGCTATTGTTAATTGTGCTGCAGTGAACTTGGGGGTACAAATAATTCTTTTATATACTGATTTCTTTTGTTTGGGTAAATTCTCAGGAGTGGGATGGCTGGATCATATAGTAGGTCTGAATAAACTGGCTGCACCAGTTTACATTCCCACAAATAGTGGTTAGGGTACCTTTTTCCTCCATGTCCTTGCTAGCATTTTTTGTTTGTTGATTTCTGTAGGAGAGACATTCTAACTGGAGTGAGGTGTAACCTCACTGTGGTTTTGATTAATTTTCCTTGATGGCAAGTAATCCTGAGCATTTTTTTAAAATGTCTTTTGGCCATTTGAATTTCCTCTCTAGAAAAAAATGCCTGTTAAAATCCTTTGACCATTCCTTAACTGAATTATTTATTGTGTTGTTGAATTACTTGAGCTCTTTATAGACTCTCAATGTTAACCCTTTATCAGTTGCATGGTTTGCAAATATTTTCTCCCATTCTGCTGGTTGCCTCCTCACTTTGCTGCGTGTTTCTTTTATAGTACAGAAGCTGCTCAATTTGATATAATCCCATTTGTCAATTTTGGCATTGATTCCCTGTGCTCCTGAGGTCTTTTTCAAGAGGTCTTTGCCTATACCAATGTCTTGCAGACATTCCCCAACGTTTTTTAATAATTTGATGGTGTCAGGTCATAGATTTAGGTCCTTGATTCAGTTTGAGTGAATTTTTGTATAAGGTGTAAGGTAGGGGTCTTGTTTCATACTTTTGCACACAGAAATCAAGTTTCCCCAGAACCGTTTGTTAAAGACAATGTCCTTACTCCAGGGATTGATTTTAGCTGCTTTGTCAACCATAAGTTCATTGTAGATGTGTACATGTGTGGATTGATTTCTGGAGTTTCTAGTCTGTTCCTTTAGCCTATCCATCTTTTTTTTTTTTTTACCAGTAAAAGGCTGCTTTGAATATAACTGCCATGTAGTATGTATTTAAATTTGATATTGTGGTGTCTCTGTTTTCGTTTTTGTTGTGTAAGTTTTCTTTACTTATCCATAGTCTCTTGTATTTCTACATGAATGTTGTCATTTTTTTTCTAGATCTGAAAAGAATATTCTTGATATTTTGAATGGTATCGCATTGAATCTGTAATTGCTTTCAATAGTATGGATATTTTGATGATATTGATTATTCTAATTTATGCACATGGAAGATTTTTCCATTTTTAATGTCATCATCTGTTTCTTTAGTGTTTTATAATTTTCATCATAGACATTTGCGACATCCTTGGTTAAATTTATTCCAAGGTATTTAATTATTTTTAGAGCTGTTGTGAATGGGACTGATTTTGAAAGTAATTTCTCAGCCTTGGCATTGTCTGTGTGTACAAAGGCTATTGATTTTTCTCTGTTGAGTTTATATCCTGCCACTTTGCCAAATTCTTTTATGAGTTCCAATGGTCTCTCAGTGTAGTCATTTGGATCCCCTAATAAGGAATTATGTCATCTTCAAATAGGAATATGTAAACTTCCTCTTTTCTAGTTGGTATCCCTTTGATTTCTTTTTCTTGCTTAATGGTTCCTGCTAAAACTTACAGGCCTATATTAAATAGCAATGATGAGAATGAGCATCCTTGTCTAGTTCCAGATCTTAGAATGCTTCCAGCTTTTCCCCATTCAATAGGATGCTGGCCATGGATTTGTCATAAATTGCCTTGATTGTGTTGTGGAATGGTCCTTCTATATCCAATTTGCTTAAAGTTTTCATCATGAAAAGATGTTGTATTTTATCAAATGCTTTTTCTGCATCTATTGAGGTAACTGTATGGATTTTGTTCTTCAGTTTGTTAATGTGATACATCACATTATTGATTTGTGAATGTTGAAGCATCCTTGCATACCAGGGATAAATCCCACTTTGTGTAAATGATCTTTCTGATGTGTTGTTGGATTCCATTAGCTAATATTTTGTTGAGGAATTTTTCAGCTATGTTCATCAGGGGTATTTGTGTATAGTTCTCTTTCTCTGTTTTATCTTTTTCAGATATAGGAATTAGGTGATGCAGGCTTCATAGAGGAGTTTTGGAAGATTCCCTCCCTTTTAATTGTTTTGAATAGCTTGAGAAAAAATTAGAGTTAGTTCTTCTGTAAATGTCTGGTAGAATTCAGCAATGTAGCCATCTGGTCCGGGAGTTTTCTTTGTTGGCAGCATCTTTACTACTGATTCAGTTTCCATCTTGGTTATTGGTCTGTTTAAGTTTTCTGTGTCTTCATGACTCAATTTTGGTAGATTCTATGTGTTTAGGAATCTATCCATTTCTTCTAGATTTCCCAGTTTGTTGCCATCCAGCTTGCTGTATTAATTTGTAATGATTGTTTTTATTTCCATGGTGTCATGTTACATTTACTTTTTCATCTCTGATTTTATGGATTTGGGTTTTTTCCTCTTTTTGTTTGGTTAGTTGGGCCAGTGGTGTATAAATTTTGTTTTTTTCAAAAAAACAACCTTTTATTTCACTGATGTTTTGTAGTGTTTTCGATTTTATTTTTCTGTAATTTTAAATATTTATTTCCCTTACTATTTTGGGGTTTGGTTTGCTGTTGTTTTTCTAGGTCCTTGAAATGCATTGATAGTATTTTTATTTAGTACCTTTCCAATTTCTTCATCTAGAAACAAATTGCTCTAACTTCCCTTTTAATTCTGGTTTTGCTGTACTCCATACATTTTGATATGATGTATTTCCATCTTCATTCATTTCCATGAAGTTTTTTTTATTTTAACACAAATACCATTAAAATTGATAAAGAAGGGCAGTATGTAATGATTAAGGGATCAATTCACCTGGAAGATGTTACTATAATAAATGTATATGTGCCCAATTAAAGGGTGCATGGCTATTAAAAAGAAACATTAATGTATCTAAAGGGAGACATAGATTCCAATATAGTAATAACAGAAGACTTCAACATTCCACTTTCATCAATGGGCAGATCAGCTACACAGAAAGTCAGCAAAGAAATAACAGAGCTAATCAACACTGTGAACCAAATGGATCTAACTGATATATACAGAACTTTTCACCCCCACAGTTGCAGAATACACATTCTTCTCATCAGCACCTGGAGCTTTCTCTAGGATAAACCATATGCTAGTCCATAGTGCAAGTCTCAGCAGATTCAAAAAAATCGAAATCAAACCATGTATCTTCTGTGACCACAATGGAATGAAGTTGGAAATCAACAACTCAGGAATCTCTAGATCATATGCAAACGCATGGAGAATGAGCAGTATGTTCCTAAATGAACAGTGGGTCAAAGAATACATCAAAAGAGAAAATAAATCCAATATTTTAAGAGCTTTCCATATATCTGACATTATGAAAGGTCACATAAAGGGTAGAAAGGCACACAAAAAAAGAAAGAAAAAGCATCCAGGATTCTGTTCCCTAGAGTCAACATTAGACAACTAGATAAGCCAGTAAATAAATTGTTAGACATTGGTTCCACTACAAACTCAATAATTAACTCCCTCTGCCGCCCTTTCAAATTCATATGTTCAAGCTCTAATCCCCAATGTGACAACATTGGAAAGTAATTAGCTTTAGATTAGGTTGTAAAGCAGGGTCCTCATGATAGGATTAACATTTCCATAAGAAGAGACAAAAGGGAACTTTTTCTTATTTCCCTCACATACTCTCAGGAAAGAAAAAAAGCAAGATGACAGCTGTCTTTGCCAGGGAGAGCCATCACTGGAAATCAACCAGGCTGTTGGTGTGATCTTTGATTCTAGCCTGCAGAAGTATAATAAAATGACTACTGCTGTTGGTTTACACAATCTATGGTATTTTGTTGTGCAGTCCACGCTAAGATACTTTGTTCATGGGTCTTGCCTCATCTGCTACAGCTCTGTGAGGCATCTACAAACCTCATTGATTTCTAAACTCTTCACACAACTTAAAAGAAACCTTTCCAAATTATTGTCTCTAGCATTTCAATCAATACTTCAGGAAAACGGTGGTCAGAGCACAGGAAGATAGAGGTTAGCACTTTACTGTACATTCTCAACAGGTTCTGTGAAGAGTTTTAGGCCTGCAAACCACTAGGTTTTTGCTGAATTTTGCATAATTGAACTTGGGTTTTGAGGTTGTAATATGGTTACACATCAGTTGATCCAGTAATTTCTTTAGTTTGAATTTCAAACACATGTAAACTAATTTACGGGACTTTGGGGCACCGTGTATATAAAACAAATCAGCATATTGGAGCATTGCAGCTACTTTTCCTATCATATTATTCAGCATATTCCAATGAAGAACACTTCAATTCTGGTAAACCAAGATTACTGATGGCTAGCAATTGTACAGATTGCAAGATCCGAAGAACTTCATTGCATCCTCCTTTTAAAGCTAGTGAAATTACTAAAAACAGAAATATTCAGGAAGAGCCTGAGGAATTAGGAGAGAAGATGCCCCAGGACCAAACAGAACACCTGCACCTGTGTGTTCCTTGCCGGAAGAAGATATTCTTCCTCTCTAGCAGCATGATCTACTTGGGTGCAGTGTAAGAGCAGAGCCCATGTTATCCCTGCCCCACCCCTCCAAAGTCCCCCTGTGGGAAGTAATGAGACGGCATAGGACCACAAGATACAGAGAATCTGCAATAGGAAGATACTAAGATCTGCCTACAGAAACAAAAATGAGAAGTAGAGGGAATCAAATTTGGTTACTGTTGCATCCAGTGATAAATTTGCACTGTGATTATATAGAGATGAATTAACTTAAACACAATCTGTTTAAATATTTGCTTCCATAATTTTAAAAATTAGTTTTGATTCTGAATAGTTTCTTCCATTTTACTTATTATATGCCATATTTAATTGTTCATGGTAACTCTGGTTATATAATTTGGACACCGACTTACTATCTCTTCATTATTAGAGATAATGTTATCTGTCATGTAGGTTTTTATGACAGTGTTTTGAGTTATGTGTATATGTGTATATGTGTAAGTGGTTAGCTTAACTGTGCCTATGGAATATAACAGAAGCTTAAGAAGTGTTAATTATTATTGTAAGGACTCAAATAAATTTAAGCTAAAGTCTTATTGTTGACATAACCATATATAAATAACATCATTTTCAGCCCTCTAATCTGCAGCTTCAAGCATATTTTTATTGCTCCTGTAATTGACAATACATTCTACATGGTGAGACAGCATCCACACAGACACACATAATAAAAAATTCATTTATAATTATCTGATTATGTGTGATGTATTTATTTTAATGTATCCTGTTTCATTTTCTAAGATGTTAGTAGCATCCCTCTAAATTGATTTTATATCCTTTTAATGGGCCACAATTGCAATTTGAAAAGCAAAATGCTACATTCTGTTAACTATCCAGTTCTTGGTAGATACTGCCATCACCCACACAGTCAAATGACCCCTGTTTCACAGAATCCTATTTGTCATCTCAGTTCTCAGAACTGCAGATAGAGCTGCTGAACTCCAACATGGAACTAGCTAAGTGTATAGTTTTTAAAGCATACCCACAACTTCTGGCCTCAGATTAGGTTGTACTCATACCTCTTCTGCAAATGGGTATAGGTTTCTCATCATATTGGCAGTTCCTTACTTTTTAAAAAGATTTATTTTATTCATTTGGAAGTCATAGTTACAGAGAGAGGTAGAGACAGAGCGGTCTTCCATCCACTGGTCCATGCCCTAAATGACTGAAACAGCTGGAGCGGTATAGATCAGGAGCCAGGAGCCAGGAGCTTCTTCTCATGTCTGGGAGCCTGTTGCAGTCCGATGTTTAACTTCCTATCCAGCTCTCTGCTGATGCATCTGGTAAAGCAGCAGAAAATTGCATAAGTCCTTGGCCCCCTGCAACTGACACAGAAGACCCATACAGTTCCTGATTGTTAGCTTCATCCTCACCCAGTCCCAGCCTTTGCAGGGATTTGGGAGTAAACCAGCAGATGGAGTATTTCTCTCTCTTTCTCTCTCTCTCTCCCTCAACCCCCCACCACCACATCACTTTGCCTTCAAATAAATAAATCTTAAAGTGTGTTTTCATTACTGCAACATAAATAAAACATTTAGAGCATGCATACCATGTAGAAAACATGTTTTAATGCCTTCCTGAAATTTGTGCTGTTATTATTCAGAACTAGTTAGCTTAGCCTCTATAATGTAAAATTATTTTGAACCTGAATTTTGATATTTTTAGGAATTACTCCAAATCAATAGTCTTTGAATCTCACAAGGCTTTTGTATTAATACTGTGGATCTGCAACTCAGTCTAAAAGATTCCAATTACATAATCCTGGCATAAGTCTCAGAAGTATGTATTTTTACCAAAAAATTCTGTAAGAATTCTACACAGGAATCCTTCTGTATCAGTGGCAAATGCATGTCCAGGACACATGACTCTCGTTTTGGAGGTTTATATTTAGCTTTGAAAGTAGCCCACATTACTTTAGGATGAAAAGCTTTATTTAGAAAATGATACTATGCTGAAGAATCAGGAATCTAAGTCCTTCTATGTAACACATCCTCGTGGGTGGAGTGGCAACTTCTGCAACGTTCAGGCATCTCAGCTTCTCTCTACAGCATATGTACTTCTGCTGTATAGTCACTCGGGTTCCTGGTGCAGAGGAGGCGGGCAAATCTGATGTCCCAAAGCAGGTAGTTCCAGGCTGTTACTTTGCGATGGCTTAAGATTGAGGTCCAGGGAGTCCTTCTGTGATGCTGATGGTTGGGGTGGGAATTCATAATTAGACATTCTCTCCTTACTCCTTTGAGTACAGGAGAGGACCAGGCCTTTGGTAAGAGACCAGAAGGGTACCAAGGAAGGAGGCTATGTGAGAAAGAAGGGGACATGATTTCACATTCTTTGCACTCTCTGTGCAACATTTATGTGCTACCTTTCTTTGGGTTTTTGCCTCCCAAACTTAGACTTGTCCTTTTCTTCTCAATCCTAGCTTCCTGGTGTTACATACTGTGTTGAAGCTAAAGGCTGGAAAAAAAGGTATGTGACCCCTGTCAAGTGTTTCAGATACTGTGTCATTAAAGTGATCTGCCCACATTTTAAACACACTTTTCTGATACTGATCTTCAAACTTGGCATGATCGATTAACTTCTACTCAGTTTTCATTTTGCACTTCATTTTTACTACTGAGCAAATTTCCAGTATTAAATTTGTGGAAACTGAATTTGCAATTTGCTGTGGCACAAAAAAAAAAGCAATAATCATTTAATTTACATGTAGATATATATGTATGTGTATGCATGCGTGTTGTTATCTATCAATTATCTCTATCATCTGTGTATATCATATATCATCAATCTCTGTATTTATTAGTTGAAATTAGTCTAAAAGTTAAATTCTATTAAAGACAAATTTATTAGTTTGGCAAAACTTAAGTTCAAATGTTATGTTTAACTTCAATGCATAAAAGTGGAGATAAAGGTATAAGAATATTTGAACATATATTAAAGGGTATTCTCATTAAGAAAAATCAGCTTTGCTTTTAAAACTATTGTTCTAATTATCTTAGTCGTTGTCACTTTCTTACACTCAAAAGTTTCTTAGGTAGTTAATGAAATATTATAAAAAAAAATGTCCTAGTCAAAAACAATGCTTCTTACCTTAAAATCTGTGCTCGTTCTCAGAGAAAGTATGTGTTCACAGCTCTACAACTTAGTTTAGTTGCTAAACAGATGAGAGGGAATATAGACAAGTCATCATCTAACTGGATGGTTATTTTTTTCTGTATTGGCTGCAAATTTTTGTCAAGCATCTAGACATTTTCTAACTCACATGGAGACAAATATTGAGATCATGACACATTTCTGCCACTCTGTGGCATTTCTTACTTTTTTAAGCATGCTTATTTTGCAGGTAAACAGACTGTCTGTTAGGTAGACATTGACACAAATACATTCCCTGGAAGCAAGCAGAACAGATGCATGCTAGTGACATAGCCAATTGGATTTGCGATGCATCTTAGCCACAGTGTTGTGTTGTGCTGTGATGTTCCACTCCAGCACTCACACTCAACAGAACATTGACCGCAGCATCACAGTGGTTTATGGAAGGAGTGTTGTATAGGTCAGATGGTTTCTTCAGATTAGAGTTTATCAAGAATTTCACATATGGATGGTAGCATTATTAGTTCATTATTGTTTTCAAGATTTTTTAAATTTTATTTGAAGGACAAAGATACAGGGAGAGAGAGACAGAACAGAGAGTGAGGGATGTTTCATCCTCTGGTACATTTGGCAAATACCAGCAACAACCAAGGCAGCGTGAAGCTCAAACCAGGAGCCAGAAACTCCGTCAGTTTCCCATAGAGGTGAAAGGACCTTACTGCTTCAGCCATCAAGTGCTACTTTGTAGGGGTGCATTAAAAGGAAGCAGAATAGCTGGAACTGGGAGCATAAGTTCCCACATGTGGTACAGGCACCCTAGGAGTAAGTTAACCACCATGCAACCCCTCACTGCGTGGTTTTTCAACTCCTATTTATCAGTGCTAGCTTTGTCATTTCTAAATGGAGGCAGTGGCTCCCAGGGATGTTTTTGTAATTATTAAATTTTAACAACTTAAAAATTCAAGTATCACCCGATTTAAATACCCCCCCCCAATTATTAATGTATCTGTCAGCTTACTCTTTTTCTGAGTATCTGGTAAAAAACAATATACAGAAACAATATTCTCTAAAGAATAAACTCTAGCAAAAGCTAGAGTCTATCCTATAGTTGTGGAAAAACAGAAATTAATAATAATATAATAAATGAATTGACAATTAACCTGTGTCTGAACGGAGAAGTACATTCTTTCACAGGGAGAACTTTCTTTCCTTTGAAGATGAAGTCCTGTTATTCCACTGAGTATGGAAAGACTGCATTTCTGAATTTCTTCTTAAAACAATATAAAAATATTTAATCTTATATTTAAGCAGCTCATAAGGGTTTTCACACTGATTCCTGAATGACCTACACAGAGTCACGTGGAGGAATCATTGTCACTAAATCTCAAAAAGAAGAAAAAGACAACTGCTACTCACTACGCACAGGACAGCAAACCTTACTGAGTTGTCTAGACCCAATTTTTTCTCCTATTGCATTTGCAACAATAAGAAATTTTAGTTTCATATTGCTTTGTTGCAGGTGTTATAGACAGACCTTTTTGTATATTTGATAATATGATTGAATCAAACTTTTAAAGGTGCTGTTGCAATACTTAACAAATCACATAAGCAAATTTGTTTGGATAAAACCATTCTATTTCTTAAAATGTATTTTCCAGGTACACTTAAAATATCACAAGGTCATTTATTGCAGCACTGATGTAAGGAGACCATTAAAAATAGAGAGGCAACAGAATAAACTATGAGATAGTAATAAAATATGCAGATATGAGAAAGAAACATATTCAAATACTTATAGGTGAACATTATTATGAAAAATGTGATACAAATTTTAAGATAAAAAAGTATTTATGGCTACTAGTGTTAAATACTCCTGCTGGGGAACCAGCGTTTTGGCACAGAGGGTTAAGCTGTGGCCTGGGATGCAGGCATTCCATATGGCCACTGATTTGAGTCATGCCTGCTGCACTTCCAATACAGATCTCTACTAATGTTCCTTGGAAGGTAATGGAAGAAGTCCTAAGTGCACGGGCTGCTGTCAACCACATGGGAGACCCAGATGGAATTCCTGGCTCCTGGCTTTTGCTTGGCCCAGCCAAGACTTTAGCTGCCATTTGGGAAGCAGACCAGAAGATTAAAAATTCCTCTGTCTCTCTCTCCATAACACTGCCTTTCAAATAAATAAATATTTAAATAAATAAATAAATAGTCACACTACACATTTCATACATTTATACAAGTATATATACTACTTTAAAATGTTTTTTCTTTTTATACCCATCTTTGTAAGGATAAAGATAATATGATATTTCCAGGAAAATGGGTTGCCAAATATATGTAGACACTGAACTACATTGTTTATCCTCTATAAATGTTGTCATTTGACATAAGGTGTATTTAAGTTCACATGAAGTTATGAGGAATAATACAGAGACAACTCTTGTTTTCACTTTGTCCAATTTTCACCAATGATGTTATTTTGTAAAAGTATGAATTAATATTTCAATCAAGTCATTGATGGTGATAAAATCTATTGATCATATTTATATTTTTGTAATCTTATTTATACTTAGGTATGGGGGAGCTGGGTATGTGTGTGTGAGAGAGCTCTGTATAATGCCACTACTTGAATGCATTTAGGAAATCACTGTCAGTTAAGATCCTGGAAGGTCAGGCATCTACAAGCTCCTTCTTGTCAGTGTCATAACCACACCCATCCCTACAGGCCCCAGTTACTGACTTCTTCCCATGAAATTCAGTCTTCCATTTCTCAATTGTTGCTATTTTAAAAGCCTTAAAAAATAGAGCTAAGTGGTATGATTTCTGGAACTGGCTTTTCTATTCCTCCTACTTCTTGGGGGTTATCTAAGTTTCTGCATTTTCAACAACCCATTCACTTTTGTTTTATAATTGAATAGTATTCTATGATACATATAAAATCAGAGCTTGTTAACTTTTTAGCGTTAAAGAATATTTTTCTTGGTTCCAGCTATGCCTGTTTTGAGCAAGGCTCTCGGGAAGAACCCTTCACATGAAAATTTTGGTGTAATTTAAGATGTTTATAAATTTTCGTATTTATTTGAGAGGCAAAGAGAAGAGAGAGAGAGAAAAAACCCACTTGGTGGTTCATCTCTAAATGCCTACAGCTGCTAGAGGTGTCTGAGGCCCATGATGCAAGTCTGGGATTTAATGCCAGTCTCCTACATGGGTGAGAGGAACCCCATCACTGGAGCTTATGACACTGACTCCTAGCATCTGCGTTACCAGCAAGTTGAAGGGAGGAGCAGGGTTGGGACTAAGAGCCCAGGCACTGAGATAATGGGATACAGCCATCTTGACCACTAGGCCAAACATCTACTTATGAACTTGATTTAATTTCTTTGTGACAAATTCTCACTAGTGCATATACTGGGTCATGTGGCAATTGCATTTTTTTTTCTTCTTACTAACCTAAGAAACCTCTGGGCCGGCGCCGTGGCTCAACAGGCTAATCCTCCACCTTGCGGCGCCAGCACACCGGGTTCTAGTCCCGGTCGGGGCAACGGATTCTGTCCCGGTTGCCCCTCTTCCAGGCCAGCTCTCTGCTGTGGCCCAGGAGTGCAGTGGAGGATGGCCCAAGTGCTTGGGCCCTGCACCCCATGGGAGACCAGGAGAAGCACCTAGCACCTGGCTCCTGCCATCGGATGAGCGCGGTGCGCAGGCCGCAGCGCACCGACCGCGGCAGCCATTGGAGGGTGAACCAACAGCAAAAGGAAGACCTTTCTCTCTGTCTCTCTCTCTCACTGTCCACTCTGCCTGTCAAAAAAAAAAAAAAAAAAAAAAGAAACCTCTGAAATGTTGTTTACAGTGGGTGTACCATTTTCTATTTCCATCACCAATATACAAGCAATCTAATATTTTTTCACATCATTGTAGAATTTTGTTTTGTCATGACTGCCATTCTGATAAATATATGGTGACATCTTATTGTGCATTATGCATTTTTACCAGAAACCTTCTACTTAAGTAATACAAACTTCATTAATTTCATAAATACAACTTTAGGAACATAGTGATTCTTCCCACCCTACTGGTCCTCCTACCCACTCTCCCACCCCTCTTCCTCCTTCTCTCCTACTCCCGTTCTTATTTTTTTACTACAATCAATCTTCATATAACTTTATACACATACGACTAACTCTATACTAAGTAAAGAGTTCAACAAATAGTATAATAGTACAAAAAAACAAACTATTCCTCAACAGTCAATATAAAGGTTGTTCAAAGTCATTGCATCTCAATGTGTCACTTTCACTTCTGTAGATTAATTTTCAAGTGATTCATTATAACAGATCAGGGAGAACATATGGAATTTGTCCATGTGGGACTGCCTTATTTTACTAAGTATGATGCTTTCCAGTTTCATCCATTTTGTTGCACATGACAGGATTTTGTTTTTTACCTCTGTGTAGTATTCCATGGTGTATATATCCTATAATTTCTTTACCTAGTCTTCAGTTGGCAGGCATTTGTGTTGATTCCATATCTTAGCCATTGTAGACTGAGCTGCAATAAACATGGGGTACAGATAACATTTTCATATGCTGATTCATTTCCCTTGTGTAAATTCCCAAGAGTGGGATGGCTGGATCATAGGGTAGGTCTATATTCACATTTCTGAGGTATCATTATACTGTCTTCCACAGTGGCTGTACCAGTTTAACATTTCCACCAATAGTGGATTAGGGTACCTTTTCCCCTACATCCTCCCCAGCATTTGTTGTTGCTTTATTTCAGTATGAAAGCCATTCTAATGAGGGTGAGATAAAACCTCATTGTGGTTATCATTTGCATTTCTGTGATGGCTGGTGATCCTGAGCAGTTTTCATGTGTCTGTTGGCCATTTGGATTTCCATTTTTGAAAAATGCTTGTTTAAGTCCTTTGCCCATTTCTTAACGGGGTTGTTTGTTTTCTGTTTTTGAGTTTCTTGATCCCTTTATATATTCTGGTTATTAATCTTTCATCCGTTGCATATTTTGAAACTCATTTCTCTCGTTTGGTTGGCTGCCTCTTCACTTTACTGAATGTTTCTTTTGCATTACAGAACCTTCTCAATTCGATGTAATCCCATTTGTCAGTTTTGGCTTCGACTTCCTGTGCCTCTGGGGTCTTTCCCAAGAAGTCCTTGCCTATGCCAGTGTCTTACAGGGTTTCCTGAAAGTTCTCGAAAAACTGATGGTATTGGGTCATAGATTAACATCTTTAATCCATTTTGAGTGGATTTTCTAGGTCCGTGAGATGCACTGGTAGCTCGTTTATTTGATGCCTTTCCAATTTCTTGATTTACGCCTCGATTGCCATAAATTTCCTCTTAACACTGCTTTTGCTGCATCCCATAAGTTTTTTTTTTTTTTTAACAGGCAGAGTGGACAGTGAGAGAGAGAGACAGAGAGAAAGGTCTTCCTTTGCCGTTGGTTCACCCTCCAATGGCTGCCACGGCCGGCGCGCTGCGGCCGGCGCACCGCGCTCATCCGATGGCAGGAGCCAGGTGCTAGGTGCTTTTTCCTGTTCTCCCATGGGGTGCAGGGCCCAAGCACTTGGGCCATCCTCCACTGCACTCCTGGGCCACAGCAGAGGGCTGGCCTGGAAGAGGGGCAACCAGGACAGAATCCGGTGCCCCAACCGGGACTAGAACCCGGTGTGCTGGCGCCGCAAGGCGGAGGATTAGCCTGTTGAGCCACGGCGCCGGCCCCATCCCATAAGTTTTGATAGGTTTTATTGTCATCTTCATTTCCAGAATTTTTTTTATTTCTCTTTTGATTTCTTCTATGACCCACTGTTCATTGAGGCACATGTTATTCATTCTCCATGTTTTTGCATGTGTTCTCAAGATTCTTGAGTTGCTGATTTCCAGCTTCATTCATTCCTTTGCGGTCACATCATATATATATATAAATATATAAATAAATATATATATATATATATATATATAATTTTGATTTTTTTTCGGATTTGCTGAGACTTGCTTTATGGCCTAGCATGTTTTCTAACATAGAGAAATTTCCATTGCACTGGGGAAAACGATGTCTATTCTGAAATTGAAGGATGAAAAGTTCTGTAGATATCTGTTAGGTCCAATTGATATAGTGTTGATTAGTTCTTTGTTTCCTTGCTAATTTTCTGTCTGGTTGATCTGCCCATTGCCTAAAGTAAGATATTGAAGTCCCCCATTACTATTGTATTGGAATCTGTTTCTCCCTTTAGATCCATTAGCATTCCTTTTAATAAGCCAGGTGCCCTGTAATTAGTTACATGTATGTGTATTATAGTCATATCTTCCTGTTGAATTGATCTCTTAATTATTATATGGTGCCCGTCTTTGTTTCTTTTATCAGGTTTTATGTTAAGTCTATTTTGTCTGGTCTTAAGATGGCTAAACCTGCATATTTCTGGTTTCTGTTGGCATGGAATATCTTTTTCCATCCTTTCACTTTGAGTATGCCTATTCAGGGTATCCAAAATAATCAGTGTAGGAGTGGGACAGCCTTTAATATTTGCTATAGCTACTTGTAATGGGGGTTTGACATTTAGTTAGTGAGTTTGGTTTTGTCTTCTCTGTTTTCTGTGGCTTTCACTAAGATCTCTCTCTCTCTGTCTGTTTTTAGATTTTATTTATTTATTTGAGAGGCAGAATTATAGACAGAGAGGGAGGGACAGAGATAAAATTCTGCCATCCACTTGCTCATTCCCCAGATGGCTGCAATGGCTGGAACTGGGCCAGTCTGGAGCCAGGAGCTTTTCCTGGGTCTCCCACATGGGTGCAGAGTCCCAAGCACTTTGGCCATCCTCTACTGCTTTCCCAGGCCCTAACGGAGAGCTGGATCTGAAGAGGAGCAGCCTGGACATGAACTGGCACACATAGAGGATGCCACACCACAAGAGGAAGCTTAGCTTACTGCACCACAGTATCGACCCCTCACTAAGATCTCTTCAGTTGTAGTATTGGAATTCACTGTTGCAGTCCTGGAGTTCTGTTGATGTGCTAAGGGTTAGGAGGATGGAGGTTTATATACATACCCCATTTCATGCTTAAATACTGGTTTCTCAGTAGACCGCGACCCTGGGCTATGATCTTCACAAATTTTCCCTATGTTGCATCCTTCAGTTGACGCAGGTAAGATGAAGAAGATGGATTCAAGGATGTCCCCTAAGCTCCAACTCCAGGCCTGGTATGATTTTCATAAATGATTCACCCCCTGGAAAGTGGGATTTTACTATGGAGACAACTTCGGACCTTTTCACAGTTCTTGCTGTTTCCCGCCCACTGGCTTTTCACCATGAATGCTTGCTGGAGTTCCTGAGGGTAAAACCCCTGTGAGAGTTTGGAGGCACACCTTTGAGATGTCTCAATTTCATGCCAGTCCACACTCTGCTTTGACTGATAAATATCCAGACATTTATTAACATTTTCATGCAGTTGTTCTTATCAGTTAATAACTCTGACAGTTTATGGTGCAGATAAGTGGATCCCAGTTGCAAATCTCCGGTCATCTGTTTCTGGATTTCAAGTCAGAGCGTTGAACTCAGTTCTCTGTGGGTCCAAGAAGTTATCGCCTTTCCGTTTGTTTGGCTCATTTCTTGTTTTCAGAATGGGACTCACAACTTCCAAGATCTCTAAATATGAAAACTAAAAATGAAATTGTTCCCAATGCAATTTCATATGAATTAGACTAAAATGTAAGACTATCAAACTAACAAATACCCTACATTACCTAGTTAGACCCTATATTATCTAGTCTTTTACAAACTGGCCATTAATACATATTTTTGACTGTTGACTGGATGCTAATGATAACTATACTGAAAAACCTTAAGAAATGCCAAAGGTGAGCTAGCATTGAAGTTTCATTTTTCTCTATTTCTTCTAGATATTCTGAGCATTCTAAAACTCAGTGTATCCATACCCTTCATATCATAGAGTGCTTTATATTTTTTATTTTTAAGGATCTATATAATCTTTTTGCTTCAGTTATTCCCTTCAAATGCAAAGCCATATTCTCACAAAACAAATCTCCCTGAATCTGTCACAAAAATTGTGGCATTACAAAATGTGTACAGTGCTATTCCCTGCGTCAGAAATGCACATAAGGCCAGCATTGTAGCACAGCAGGTTAAGCCACCAGCTGTGACACCAGCATCCATTAGGAGCATGATCCAGGCCCTAGCTACTGCATATCAGGAAGGCAGCAGATGATGGCCCAAGTATTAGTCCCCTACAACAAATGTGCAAGATCTAGATCAAGTTCCAGGCTCCTGGCTTTAGCCTGGTCCAGCCTGGGCCATTGTGGCTGTTTGGGGAGTGAACAAGCAGATAGAAAATCTCTCTCTCTCTCTCTCTTTATCTCTCTCTCCCTCTCTGTCTGTCTCTCTCTCCTTGCTCTCTCTCTGTGTCTGTGTGTAGGGGTGTGTGTGTGTGTGTGTGTGTGTGTGTATCAACTCTGTCTTTCAAATAAACAAATCATAAAAAATGCTCTTTCTACCTTAGAAACAGAGTCTTTCTTCAAGAAACAGCTAAAAATATCAATGTTTCTGGAAAAAAATCTCTACAATTTCTTTCAAATATGTACATTATTTTCTGTGCTCTTTCACGTTTCCAATTTATTATTCATTTACATGTTTTTCTTCCATACTAGACATGAGTGAATGAGCTGCCCATCTTTGTGAGGTTAGAGCTTTGCTAACACTGTGAGTTCAGTTGATGGTTTTTGAATGATTTATGTTCTGAATTTAAACAAGTCTCCTTCTTACTCTATACTTTTCTTACAATACAGAATAATCTTACTGAATCAAACTGAATATTGTATTAAAATATTTCCAATACATTTGCCTATTTTTTCCTGTATTTTCCTACCTTACTTAAAAGAATTTGAAGAGTCCAAGATATAAAAAGTAGTTCAAATATTAAAAGCTAGCAAGATTTTTTTGCATCTAGAAAGTGATTCTAAACTCTGTTTTTTGGTAATAAAGGCAAATTGTTGATTGGCCTTCTGGTGATTTCATATGAGAGTGCAGAGTGTAAATGGATCTCATAAATCAACAGTGGTTCACTGGGGTATTTCCTTTAAAGTCCAAATTATATCAGTAATGTTGCTCTGTTATTGAGTCTTTCATCCTTTATTATCAGCATTAACTACTTTACATTCTAATTGCATTACATGAAATGTTAATAAGAAGTAATTCAGAAGAAACTGTGACCTTTTGAGATCTTCTTGGCCATTTACAACATTAGCTATGATTCTCAGAGCTAATGTGTACGATGGACTCATCATCAGATACAATAGGCAAAATAAAGAAGTGAGGGTGAATTGAGGTATCAAATGTGTTCTAGTACATCACATGTATGTAGACCAGAAGTGAATCACTTACATTTTATTCTTCAATATTTAAGTATGTGTTTCCCATAATCTTCTATAATTTACTTAATTTGTTGATGACTATTATAAAAATGCTGAAAATACTTTGTATCTTTCCATTAATCTATTCATCCATCCATTCTTTCACTTATTTAGTTACATATAGATGCACTGCAACCATTAGAAGTAGAGAATGGTGAAATAAGAGCAATTCATGTCACAGTGCTCACCAGCATTGTCGGCTCAGCTAATTAGAAGAATGACTCTTTGAATAGAACATTTTTCAGTCTCTCTGAACTTGTTTCCCTAATTTGTCCATATCATATATGCATATGTATCCAGACAATGTTCGTTATGCTTCTTTCCCCATCTTTTTTCCAGTTTTCCTATTAAGAGAATGTGAATACAATGCAATGAAGCTACCTTTTTTTCCTAATGAAATATTTCCTTTATGAGATTTCAGTTGGGTCAGGAAATCACAGAATAATTCCTTAACACACACACACACACACACACACACACACACACAGTGGGAAGGAAGCGGGGTGGGGGGAGGGAGAGAGGGAAAGGACCTCCTTCTGTGCCCTAATAAATAAACCAAGTCCATTTCTCGACACATTTGTTCTAATGTGCTTTCCCCTCTTAGGCGTTCAGGCGTCATTGTAGGGATGTGACCTTTATCTAAGTACAGGTTTCAGTCTTTACCTCTTTGTGATCTGTAGTCACTCATGGTCATCCTGACATTTCCCCAAAGGCCAAGGCTCTCACTTGCTGATTTTCACACCTGAGTACCATTTGTCTTGTGCTGTCATTTTCTAGCTACTGATGTCAATGTTAACACTGCCACAAATAGACACTGCCTCAAGAAAGCACACAAATCACTTTTGGTTAAAAGGAGACCACGTCTTTGCTTAAAAAAAAAAAAAAAAACAACTGCCACTGTATCACTTGTCTATGAGAATTGCTGACAGAATGATTTTTCATTTGAACCTCTGGGAAAATAACTCTTCTGCATTCTGTATGTCCTTTGAAGTTAGTAGTAAACATAAATAGGGTGCCAAAAGAAATTGCATTCTAATCTTTTATGATGTACTTAATGGTATATTCTGATACAGCTTGTAAAAAGACTTTGTAGGAAGGTGAATGGCACAAAAATGCATTCTGAAGTGTTGAATGAGGGGCAAATTAATGATCTTTTTGGATGCACTTTTTTCCTTAATGTAATGTGTAACATTTTTATGGTAGATAACACCATGACTAAGAAGTTTTAAGAATAGAATTTTCATTACCTTAAGCTTTTATCATTTCTTTATACTGAGTACTTTCAAAATCCTCTTTTTAAAATTATCCTGAGGTATGAGATACATGTGTTGATCATTACCAATTATGTAGATGAATCAAAATACCTCACAAATACTTACAAACAGTATACATCCATCCAAAATTAAAATAGTAACTTTAATAAGATAAAACATCACAGGGACACCTTTAAGGTAGAAGGAATTTAAAAAGAATTATATTGTTTGGATTTATGTTTCTTTATAAATTAACCTGTAATGTGACTTTTTGGTTTATTTCATAAACATGTAGTATATCTACCTCTAAATATGATTTCCTTTATATTTAATAAAAATATTTTGAAAGTTTTATCTCTTATTCCTTACCCTTTTTATCAATAGATAAGAAGTAAGTTTAATGCAAAGAAAAGGATTTGTAGTCCAGTGTTTCTAAAATTGGTTTGTATAGTTGTAGACCAGGGAAAGAAAGTAACAGTGAAGAAATAGTATAGAAGGAATTTAAAAGAAAGGAATTGCTGAAGGAAAACTCTTATCAGGTTGGATGAAGACTCAAGTGTGAACACAGACAGGAAAATAAATCTTTTTTTAAAAAAATTATTTATTTGAAAGTCATGTTTACATGGAGAGAGAAGGAGAGGCAGAGAGAGAGAGAGGTCTTTTGTCTGCTGGTTCACTCCCCAATTGGCCACAATGACTCGAGCTGCGTCAATCCAAAGCCAGGGGCCAGGAGGTTCTTCTGTGTATTCCATGTGGGTGCAGGGGCCCAAGCACTTGGGCCATCTTCTACTGCTTTCCCAGGCCATTGCAGGGAGCTGGATTAGAAGTGGAGCAGCTGGGCCTGCAGCGCTTGCGCACTGGGTTCTAGTCCCCATCAGGGCGCCGGATTCTCTCCTGGTTGCTCCTCTTCCAGTCCAGCTCTCTGCTGTGGCCTGGGATTGCAGTGGAGAGTGGCCCAGGTCTTTGGGCCCTGCACCCACATGGGAGACCAGGAGAGGCATCTGGCTCCTGGCTTCAGATCAGCATGGTGTGCCAGCCGCAGCAGCCATTGGAGGGTGAACTAACAGAAAAGGAAGACCTTTCTCCTTGCCTCTCTCTCTCACTGTCCACTCTGCCTGTTCAAAAAAAAAAAAAAAAAAAGTGGAGCAGCCAGTACTCAAACCAGCACACATATGTGATGCTGGCACTGCAGGCAGTGGCTTTACCTGCTACACCACAGCACTGGTCCCAGGAAAATAAGTTTTATTAACTAGAAATCCTAGGTATTGTATAATATAGATACAATAACAATTATTTGAATGGACAGAGGAGACCAACAGCAAGGGAAGAAGTAGAAGCCACAGCTGGAGACATTAAAATCATTGCTCTTTAATTTCTCAATAAATTAGAAATTACAATATCTACTACAACTGAGGAATATGTTTAATGAAATTCATGTGATTAAAATCATACCTGGGCTGGTGCCACAGCTCACTTGGCTAATCCTCTGCCTGCGGTGCCGGCACCCTGGGTTCTAGTCCCAGTTGGGGCGCGAGGGTCTGTGTCCCGGTTGCTCCTCTTCCAGTTCAACTCTTTGCTGTGGCCCAGGAGTGCAGTGGAGGATGGCCCAAGTGTTTGGGCTCTGCACTCCATGGGAGACCAGGATAAGCACCTGGCTCCTGCCTTTGGATCAGTGTGGTGTGCCGGCCACAGCACACCAGCTGTGGCGGCCATTGGAGAGTGAACCAACGGCAAAGGAAGACCTTTCTCTCTGTCTCTCTCTCTCACTGTCCACTCTGTCTGTCAAAAAAAAAAAATATATATATATATATATATATATATATATATAAAACTTTGTCAATTAAATTGAAGCAGTGAATGAAATGCAACTTAAATCTAAACTAGGTTGCCCTTCTATTGAGACTTCAATAAGCTAGCGGTGAAATTAATATAAATATATTGAGGCACCAAGAATAGGAAAATCCTTTTGAAGACAAAGAGCTTTCCTTACTATTCAGCAATACTGATTCATAGAATCGTACCAAGATCACAGTGGGGAGTGGTTTGACAGGGTCACAGGCAATAAAAGTTGCATTGCCTGTACAGAATTTAAAAGACAACCAATTTAAATTCCTTTTGTTCTTCTAGTAATATGTTAGGCAGTTCTAAATCATATCAATTATGAAATTCTCTATGTGGAGACCAATCCCTCCCAAATACATCTCCATTAATGTTTTACTACCTAAGCACAAAGCTAGACTATTGAAGTCAGTAATGACTTGGTGCAGACATAAAAATTATATTGATCAACGTAAGTTTCCATATCCAACACCACGAATGTATTGATTGGTGAAAATGGTAGCATTGCAGGACTGTGCATACCAAGCAGCATGGCAGATTCATTCATGTACCAAAGAGCATTAAATAACACCATAAAAGCCTTATTTGAGAAGAGTTTAGTAAAGGAAGTATTTCCAGACTTGTGGGCAGGGTAAAGGAACCAAATAAATTGATTGCAAAGTTTTAAACACCAGCAACAGGGCTGAACAAGTGGTGGTTTTGTCTCATGAATCTTTTATCCTTGATATATGAGCTATCTTTCAGCTGATGTGGCCATTGAGGAAAAAGCACACTGCAACTACAATGACAGAGAGGGAGAGGATGGAAAGAAGCCAATATCTCTACTTTGCTCCATTCCCTCACTCTTTGAAGTTCTACCTGTGGCTCCCTCAAAGCAAAGAAGAACTGAGGAATAGTCTGACAAATGGAGAAACACTAGCATACCCAAACCTTCTGTCACTCAACCTCCAGTGTTAGTATTTGTTCAGATTAGTCATTAGCAAAGATACGTTGTAAAACGGTTATTTTTTGCTGGCTATTAATGTCCCTGTGGTATCCACATATCTTATTTTTGAACAAAGACAGCCATCAGTCATACTTGTACCTGAAGTTGCAATGGCCACACCATCTATTATTATTGCTCATTTACATTAAGGTAGCGGTAATGAGGACTATAAAAGTCTAAAGGAATAAAAAAGAAAAACATCATTACTAAAAATAGTAGTCATGAGGTACAATAAAAAACTGTCTTATGATATTCTGTGGTGCCATTCCCCATTGTCATCTTCAGCCTAAAGAAGAAAAGCATCACAATGTTTTTCAGTAGATCTCAAGTATGCTGGCCTTTTCCTCATCAGTATGTTTCATAATGCTGTAATGTGTAATGTCCAAGAACCTCCTATATAGTGTAATGATAGGATACCTGAGCAAGTATAGTGATTCTTCTCCAGCATTCATGATTCTAGGTTATTAGGACTCCTTCCTCTACAAGATGACTGGAATACTAACATAGTTTACAAACCACAACATGCATACATCTAACTTGAGTATGTTTTGAAAGTCCCACATCTAGTCCAGAGGCTACCACATGACACCTGTTAGTAGATGTTGCTAAAGATCCCAAAATGTGCTCCCAGATGTTCTCTGAACACTATTGGAGATAAAAAGCTTTATAACCCTAGTATTTCTAAGCTTAGATTAGCCAGTTAAGCCCAATTTTAAAACTGCACGCAATGCATTACTTCCCTAATCACTAGGGGTGTATAAACCCATGTCTTGGTTTTAGCCAGACCTGATCTTATACTTCATGCCCGGTACTTGCCTTTCTTAGAAACTTCTGTCTTATTTCAAAGATCTTTCTGAAAAAAATAGCTAATTCCTCCTAAATATAACTGAACTTCTGTTGAATACTGACCCTTCTCCTTTGGATCTGTCCTGGAGTCTAAATCTCAGTGATGTGACATGAGAGAGTAGAGCCTCATTTTGAGGCTCTCATTCAAGTGAAGGTCATTAAAGAAAGGTTGATTGTTTCTTTAATGTAAGACAGTCTCATCTTTTGAAGGGGAGTAGGTGGGTCTTGCTTTCAATGGCCAGGAAACTTCAAATGAAATTGGGATGTCAGAGATCACAGCTTTGCCTGGGTTTGTCCAGATGCCTCAAACTCAAGTTTCAGTGCCTTGTTTTTATATAAGATCTTGATCATCTCACTATATAATAGATTAATCTCACACACTTAGATGCTTTAGCAAAGCTGCAACCCACCATGCTCTCAGCTTGCAGCATCAGGATTGATGCTCTGAGCCTTCAGAGAACACAGTTTCCTCATTAATTGCTTGACTTGATTTGAAAATTCAAGTGTTTAAATTCATTTTTTCTTCATGTATACTCTCAAAGGCTCTCAGAGGTTGGTGGTTAAGCCTTCTCCAAAGTCTCTGTAGTGATCCTTTATCACCATTGGTCTTCACAGTGAGGAAGTGCTATGACCATGGCGTCTCTGATACCTTTTCAGGGCCAGGCTGAATCTAGAAGATAGGAACACTGGCCTGGTCTCCCACAGGATTGGTAGAGGTGCACAAACCTGGGCTATTATCAGCTTCCTTCCTGTTTCATTAGCAGGAAGATGGACGGGAAGTCAAGCAGCAGGGACTGGAATTGGCAGTCTGATACGAGATGCTTGTGTCACAAGCAAAAACTTAACCCAGTGTGCCACAGCACTGACCCCAACAAATTTTAATTCTTTCTTCTACTGGATTTACTTAAAAAACTGGATGAAAAAAACTTGCATATGATTACACAGGAACTATAGTAATGCATAAATTATGAGTTTACAATAATATATAAATAGTATACATAAAAATTACTTCAAATTGTGGAAATATGAACGTAATTTTATTTCCTTTTCTAATTCATTCGTTAGTCTGAAGAGAGTACAATTTACATATGGGTTTGAGTACTCTGGCTAAATTTAATTGGCTCTCCTTTGATTAACCTTAGTGTAATTTTTTTTCTTTTCTTATAGTTTCTAAGGATATATAGTTTCCACTGAGTTATTTCTAAATCTTGCAAAAGTGTTAAATCACAAAGTACTGTTTTTTAAGTCCACACAAGTTCCAGTTCATCTTAATAATCTATGAAGCTGCGAAGGCAGCAGATAATTATGTTTCTCTCAAGGTAACAAAGCCCATAGGTCATTCTGTTTAGGTGGGAATTGAAACAACTGTAGTGCAATATTGGAAGCCAAAACAATTAGTGAAATAATTCTGCACTGTCTGCATTATTTCCTGCCTTCCAACTCATGTTTGTCTTGTTTTCAAATAATTAATGTTAAAATAAATGCCCATTTACTGCTTTCCTGGCTGGTAATGAATTTTTATCATGATGGGCTGAGCAGGACATTTCAGAGACAGTCAAGCATTGTTGCCCTGAGAGTTACCCGCCTTGATGGAATCACATAGGGCAAAGCTCGGTGAATAGTTAATACAATTATCTTGTCAAGAAAGCTGACTCCTCTAAATATCAATAGGTAAAGTCATTTGAGGCTGGACGCATTCTGTCGCTGTTGCTCCAAGGACAAATATCACTGCAGGCAATGAGGGCAATTTCATGTAAATACAAAAACACTAAAGGCAGAGTCCATTGTAAATGAAAGATTACTGGAAGAGATAATCCATGTCTTCAATAAAATGGCAATTCATTTCAGGTATAATTTGTTATTAGCATCATATGGCTGAAAATGAAAAAAATTAGTTTTATTTATATGTGTGTATATATGTATATATATGTTAAAATCTTCTAATAAGAATATAGGTTTAGAGTAAAATATTAACTTGTATATTTTTAGCACATTATTATTTTTAGTACATTATTAGAACAGAGTTTTCTATATTTCTATGTAGGTGGGTAAAAATAAATTAACTAATGGACAATTAAAATCGTTACCAGTAACCAGAGTTGCCTCAAAGTGGATACTGTGGTTCAAAACTGACCCATAATTCTGCACCACCATCTTGCCCATCCTGAAGATGCTGTAAACCTCTGTTTCTCAGAAAGAGAAAATTATCCCTGTCCTCCTACTCTTAGAATATATAAGGCAGGGATCCTTTGGCTTCGACCTTGTCAACAGTAGTTTATATATTAACATTTTCCTCTGGTATTGTAATATTGTGAAGACTTCCCTACCAGTTGAGGGTTTATTGTTTCTGGTATATTTTTTCATAAAAACCAAAGGGCTAGGATAACAGCCATAGGTTGTAATTAAAGAGAATTGTTGTTATATACATTGTCAAGAATGTGTCTGTGTAGGAATGTGTAACATTTTATACTACAGAGCCTGGAGTTGTAGGAAGAGAGAGTGCACAAAGTCTATAAGTAGTCTTCTGGGCATGATACTTGGAGCCATGTATGCTTCCAGACTTTGGATCCTGGACTATGCTTTCATTTATGTTGGGGACATGTTATCATATGGCTGTCTCTGGTTTAGTTTCTATACTGAATCCCAAAGAACATCACTCTGTCTTTATAAACAATTTCCTCAGTATTTGATGTTACAGTTGTATTGGAGAAGGCCATTTGAGAACCCTATCAAGAGTATGCTGTGGTGTATGACATAACCCAATTGGTGCTATAGCCAAGGCCCTGCCCTCTTTTCCTTCACAATCAAGTAGTTCCTTGTTGTGATGCTGTGTTGTGTGGGATTCCATGCACATGAATCAGGCATTCAATAAATCCTCAAATATTTCTCTTTGAGGTTATGGGAGATAGAAATCAAATACATACCATATTACAAGTTTATGACTATGAAAAGTAATTGACATTTTTGGAATGTATACTGTCTGTCTGAATTAGTCAACTTGCTTCCAGGTGCCCAATATCTCTTTACAAGTAATAAGGTTATTCAGATTCCTCAGTATTGGTGTCTGTTTCAGACATGTTTACCCTCAGAGATGGCACAAGCCAGATCACTTGACCTGTGGTCCTCCACCCTCTGAAGACTGATCAGAACCTCCATTATCTGTCATTATGGAAATTAATACATGTGTCTGTACTGTCATCATTAGAGTGATCACTGAATAGTTATAGGTAGATTCAGCTACCAAAGGGTTTTTAATCTATTATCTGATTTTTTTCATATTGGAGGTTTTTCTAGTGAGTATTAACATACTTCAAAGACCTTAACACTTTATGTCCACTCCCATATGTCCATCCATATGTTTTCTATTCAATATTTCTTTTTCTCCAATCTTAATACATTTGTCATGAATTACTCAGGATGATTAGTGCATAGTACAGGAGCCCACACATCTGAATGTATTCTAACTCTGGACCACTTTCTACAAAGTGCCTGAGAAGGTGCACTTATCAAAGTTACACCTCTTGGAAAGCATGACTCACCATTTCTTAAAAAATCATCACTGAGTATCCTCTCATCTAACCAACATTCATTAGCCATTCTCAAAGTGAGCCAACCCATCTATAAACCAAGATTGTGCCATGTTCTTTTCCTCCCATAGATTGTGTGAAATGCTACATACACCTATGAGCTGAGGCAGGGGTACCAGTCCAAATATAACGATTTCTTGAACTCCTGAGATGTCTGCTAATATAGCATCCACAGTTCTCTGATATAGCTTGAACTTGATTTATTGTATCATTTCTTATTTACAATGGAATAGACAAAGGCACAGTTGAACTTATGTCTTGGTAATTCCAACAAGATGTCATTCTTGTTGAGTTCCAAATCCAAGATCATTTAAAATATTATTTTTCAAGGGAATATTGACGTATAAAAGAGAGGTAGTGACAGAGAGAAAGAGATCTTCCATTTGCTGGTTCACTCCCCACATGGCTGCAAAGGCCAGGGCTTGCCCAGGTCAGAGCCAGGAGCCTGGAACTCCATCTGGGTCTCCAATATGGGTGGCAGGAATGCAAGTATTATACCATCTACTTCTGCCTCTCTAGGTACATTAGCAGGGAACTGGATTGGAAGCAGAGCAGTTGGAACTTGAATTGACACTTCAATATGGTATGCAGGTATTGCAGGCAGTGGATTAATGCAATGCATTAAAATGCCAGCCCCTCATTTTGTGCTTCATAATGAAGTATTCAATTCTAATAGGCAACAGTGACACACCAGGGTCTTGTCTTAAGGAACACATGACTCTGCTTAGATGATGAGAATTTGCCCCTAAGCTCCCGGGGCATGCACCATGATTTTCTTGTGTGAACTTGACTTAGCAGTGTTTCCCACCATTGATACCTTCATCAAAATAGGTTTGTTGTTTCTTAGGCCCCAAGTGACAAGGCTTGGGATCGTGAGCCTGATAAACACCTCTTCCTTCTTCTGGGCCATACAGCAGAGGAAAACTCTCCTTTTACTCAATGCATAACAAAGTAGTATTTCTAACACTGTTAGTCATTACCTCCACAAGGAGATGTGAGATGAGTCAAGTTATCTTCTACTTTGAAGGGAGCATCCTAGGTATCCATGGTAATTGCATCACTCAAACCTCTCCTGAAGTGTGAAATGCTTGGATCTATATAATAGGGTTTGTATCCAACACTCTGAAATATATGTATCATATCATAGTTTCCAACATGTAAGACACTTCTTAATTAGAATAGTTAATCAGAGTGGTGGCATTTGATGTAAGGAATCAATTTAATATCATTTTGGAAGTTCAAACAGTCCAGGTATCTTTGAAATATGTCAGGAAGGGGTTTTAGTTAAAATCATCTTGAGGAAAAATTTATATATGTGCATTTATGTATGTGTATGTATATATATATATATTTTTAAAATATTGATATATTTTAAAGGTGGAGTTACAGTGAGAAAGGGACACACACACACACCTTCTATCCACTGATTTATTCCCCAAATGGTCGCAATGACCAGGAGTGAACCAGGCTGAAGCCAGGAGTCAGGAAAGTCACTGGGTCTCCCACTTGGACGGCATGGGCCCAAACACTGGGGCCATCTTCCACTGCTTTTCCAGGCACATTAGATGGGTTGGAAGTACAGCAGCCAGGAATCAAACAAGAGACCATATTGCCAGTGTTGCAGGTGGTGGCTTAACCCATCACTCCACAATATAGACCCTTCATATTTGCATATTTTGCCCATTTCTAGTCTATTTCTAGTCTGTTTCCTGATTATGATATAAATGTAGGCATTCACTAGAGTAACTGTTTTATACCATATTCCAGAGCTGAATTAATCTTTGCTATCAATGATGATATTTGTGGCATGTACTGGCATGCAAGATGGTTTCATGACTACAGTTTGGTTCAGTTTTTGACATTATATATGTATTCTCTGGTCTTTATACACTTGCTACATGGATACTGGTATACAAAGATATATTATGGACCAGCACCAATGCATTCTTTGTATTTTAAAAGTAGAACAAATCTTTCCCATCTCCTGAAGATGTAATATTGACTTTTATGTTTTTACTATCTTTGAGGTAGGGTGCAGTCATTTTGATCTTATCTACTATGATAGTCCTCATCTCATAGGCTATGACCCAACACAGGGGTTACTCCGACTGCTAATTACGTCAGTGCTAATCGTACACTTAGGGTCTGGGGAACAGGCACTGGGTAGAGTAGTAATAGTTAGATGACCTTTGTCTGGTGTTGCGTTATTCTCCTAGCCTCCAATATGACAGAGAAGACATACTAGTAGTTTTGTTCTCTAATTATTATATGAACTCAGATCTTACATTGAATAGTCTTCACAATATCTGAGTAATTCCCTTCACCAATATAGAGTAAGCTATAGGAAAGGGGAAGTGTTACTGAATATGTTTGTTGTGAAAAACGTACATACAAGATCTGCTTCCTGAGGACTCCACTGTGATTTATTTTTCATTTTCAATTATCTTTATATACAGAAGATCAACTTAGTATATACTAAGTAAAGATTTCAACAGTTTGCACCCACACAAATACACAAAGTATAAAGTACTGTTTGAGTAGTAATTAATGTAGTAGTAATTAATGTAGTAATGTTAATTTTTTTAAAAGATTTCATACTTATTAGAGAAGGGATAGAGATGGAGATGGAGATGGAGATGGAGATGGAGATGGAGATGGAGATGGAGATGGAGATGGAGATGGAGATGGAGATGGAGATGGAGATGCTCTGGTTGCTCCCCAAATGCCTGTAATGAATGAGGCTAGATCAGGATTGAAACCATGCATTTGTGGGAACTCAATGCAGTTGTCACAGATGGGTGAGAGGAACCCAGTCACCTGTGCTGCTATTGCTGCCTCCCAAGGTCTGCATTAAGAAGTGCTGTCAGGCAACAGAGACAGGCTTCAAAACCAGGTACCCACGTGTCTTAACTGGGTAGCTAAACACCTACCCCTATGTTTGCATTCTTAAATTATTGTCTGCTACCTATTTATTATTCTTAAATGTTTATTTATTGATGCATTTATTTATTTGAAAGCCAGAGTGACAGAGATAGGGAGGGAGGGAGGGAGGGAGGGAGGGAGGGAGGGAGGGAGGGAGAGAGAATCTTCCATGCACTGGATCACTTACAAATGTCTGCTACCACCAGGAGCCAGGAATTCTATCCAGGTCTCCCATATGAGTGTCAGGAACCCAAGTTCTTGGGCCATCATCTGCTGCCTTCTGGGCACATTAGCAAGAAGTCAAATCAGAAGCAAAAGTAAGATTGAATCCCAGACTCTCTGACATTGGATGTGGACCTCTGCGGCAGCAGCTTAACCTGACGCACAACAGTATCCACACCTGTCAATTTATTTTGTCCCTAAGGATACCAAGTTTCATTCTGTCTACAGCTTTGTTTGCCACGCCTGTACTCCAGCATTGCCTATCATTGTGCTAATTCTTATTCCCTGGCTTGGGGAATTTAAGCAATTACAACTGACATCAGTTGTTAGTATCCGACCAGTCTCCTCCATTAGTGTCAACAAGTGAAGCTCTACAACAGCCTTTCATCCTAGAACCCCTGGTCTGTGGTAAAAAGCTCCTCTTGCAGTCAAACATTTTTAATATCCTGGTGAGTTTAATATCCTTGACTGCTTTGATCAAGTTTTAGTGATGATGAGAATCCACAAGAAGAGGTCAGATAGCTCTGAGGAGAGCCTCTTTTTTTAAAAAAGATTTATTTATTTATTTGAAAGTCAGAGTTACACAAAAAGAGGAGAGGCAGAGAGAGGTCTTCCATCTGATGGTTCACTCCCCAAAGGCTGCAACGGCTGGAGCTGTGCCAATCCGAAGCCAGGAGCTTCCACAAGGTCTCCCATGTGGGTGCAGGGGCCTAAGGACATGGGCCATCTTCCCTTGCTTTCCCAGGCCATAGTAGAGAGCTGGATAGGAAGAGGAGCAGCCGGGTCTCATCCCATATGGGATGCTGGCAGTTCAGGGCAGAGCATTATCCTACTGTGCCATAGCACTGGCCCCTGAGAGGAACCTCTTTTGCTGCGTCATGGAGAGATGTTTGTGCTGCCTTCCGTGGTGAGGGGCATCCTCTACATGTACAGTAAATAAATTTTATCTACTCTCCAAAGAAATAGTTTCTCTACTAGTGAAAAATTCCCTCCAAAATATTCAAACTTATATAAAATATTTTGCAACAGGCCAAAAATTTTATGACACTTGTAACTAGACTATTTTTGGCTAAAGCCAGATTACTGCATTTTATATCCTGTTGCTTTTGATGTGAATGAATCAAAACTGTCTATAATGAGCTAATATGGGCAATGTTTTTTATAGGTTGCCCATTTTAACATTCAAATTAATCCCATAAATAGTCACCTAGTAATGATAAGTAAATCCCCAGTAGAGTGAGTCCTGCATGCTGGAGACTTCTCTTTAATAACACAGATTTAATACTCTTGTCGGTGGCTCATACTTATCTTTTTATAGTGCTGTTTCCTGTATTTTGTTTATTCTTTCTGTGTTATTAAGGCATACCTGACAAACAAAAATTGAATCTATTGATTGTGTACAATGTGATGTTTTACTACATATATATAATGTAAATGATAACCTCACACCTGCTAATTATTCTGCCCATCACTTCAGGTAGTTATTTTTTTTTTGTGGTGAGAACGTTTAAGAAGTATTCTTTCAAGAAAGTTCAGGTATACAATGTAGTGTGTTAACCATGGTCACCATGCTGTGTAGAAGACACACATAAATTATTCATCCTATAACTGAAAGTGTGTGCCCTTTAACCCATACCTCCCTATATCTCCTCTCAGCACCTGTTTTACTTCTACTGGTCTTTGAGTTTTACCTTTTGAGGTTCTACATATAGGTGGTACTACATGGTGTTTTCCTTCATTTGCTAATTAATTTTTCTTATTCTGGTAGCATAACGCCCTAAAGGTCCATCCATGCTCTAGCAAATGGAGGAATTTCCTTTCTTTGTAGACTGAATAATATTCCATTTTACAAACACACACACACACACACACACACACTCATACACACACAAACCATTATCATATTGGTCAACTTACAAGTAGTCATTGGTAGTGAATAATCCTGTAATAGAAACCAATGAGCTAATTCTCATCCAAGTAACAGTCACTAACAAAATATTGACAAATGTATGTTGTTCAGCTTGTAGGATGCATTTCCTTTTTAACTCCATTAATAACAGTCAAGTCAAATATTTAAAATTTGCCCTGAAAATTTTCACCATAAAACACCAGATACACGCAAATAAATGGAATTCAAAAAAGAAAAATATGACTTTTAGGAACAGAAATAGAATCTAGAAAGTTAAAATAATTTGCATAACTGTCTTGATTGAGTATTTTCTTGTATATTTATCCATTAGAAGGAGATTTGAAAACTCAGCATTTGCTTATAGATACTTGGTCTGAAGTTGGAATTCTGTGTAGAGTCCATTTAAGTTCATGTCTGGGACACTGAATTACAGTCTCCTTGCTGGTATGGTTGCCTCAGAGAAAGTGAAGTGATTTAGCCCAGTTCAATTTCAGCAAGTTGATAACTTTGCCCTTGCACATCAGTTATCTTGAATCACAGCTGACTCTGTTAGGTGCTATGTCATTCCACATTTCACTCTGTTTGTGCAAAACCCAGGTTTGGTTTAATGCTTTCTGACCTTCTTTGATAGCTGGGTAGCTCAGTAGAAATCATGAGCGTTTAGCAGGATCCAGGTCTAATTTATAGTGAAATGTTGGGGCATGTAGTCCTTGACTGCTTCTTCCGAAGCCAGTTAGCTAGGGAATCAAAATCAACCAGATGAGTCTTGTAAGATGAAGGGAAATCTGGAGAAAGTTGGAATGGTATCAATGCTATTCTGTTTCCTTTTAAGATGTCCTTTCCTTATATTATAAAATCAAATATCATAGAATTTGCATGATTGATTCAAATACAGAATATTGAAAAAATTGGCTGGTTGTACTTAAAAAGCCTAGAACCGTAGTTAGACAATTATATATTAATATACAAAAGGAAAAATAAAATCAGAAATTACTTCTGCTTTAAATAAAGAGACTGTATTGTGGATCCGAGTCACAGCACCACTTGTCCGCTCCTTCGGCCTCAAAAGGAACGACGCTGCTCGCAGCTAATCGGTCTTCAAGAGACTTTTACTTAGAAGGAGTGGGAAAGAGAGTGGGGGACCAGGAGAAGGGGTAGAGATGGCACGCACGTTCCTTAAGGGGGAAAGCTGGCGAGCCCCCTTCTCTCTCTCGCTCTCTGCTTATATCCAGAATTCAACCAATCACAGTCAATCAATTACAGTCCATGCACAGAGCTCTCCAATCCGGCACTTGATCACGATCAGCTGTGGAGTCATGCAGCAGGCAGGGCATCAGCGCCATCTTGTTTTCCACGATCCTCAGCTAGATGAAAAGTTCAATCAGCTGCTACATCCACATTACTGCTATAAGCCACGCCCACCATGGGGGGGTCCCATGGCAAGCCTATCCATGGGTCCCCACACTGTATCCTGAGAAATCTATACTCCACTTAAAATATTCTTAAATGCAATGATATGCTTTGGTTTTGTTCAGGACTGCCATACTTGTATGCATTATATTTTTCTTTGTTGCAAAAGAAATAAATTAAATGTTTTATTACTAAATGTTCTAATACCCTTAAATAAATTCCAAGAGAAAAGTTAACCACATGTGATAAAGGAAAACATAAATAAATTCAGAATATCTATACAAATTTTCATAAAGTTATGAGATTATGTTTTGAGGTTGGAATATTCAACCGATTTTGCTCTGAAGACTTGGAATAACTAGCTTTGATCTTCCTATTGTTAATTTATATTTATGAATAAAGATTCATTCAATCCCAAGCAACATAGTTCCTGTTTTGTTTCCTCTTTATCAAGTTCAAGGAGGAAGAGCAAGGGAACATATTATTAATGTTATTAATGTATTATTAACATCTTGAGTAGTGTCGTATTCGGTTTGGATTACTATGACAAGTCATCACAGGATGAGTGAGTTAAACGACATAAATGTACATCTCATGATTCCTGAGGCTGGCAAGTCCAAAATCAAGGCGCTGATGGCTCTGCATCTGTCACAGCCCTGCTCCCTTGTTTGCAGGTGGCCATATTCGTCTCCTATCTTCACATGGCAAAGAGCAGACAGCGCAGGCTTTCTTACCTCTTCTTACCAGGACACTCATCTCATTCATGAGGGCTCACCTCATGACCTAATTACCTCCCAAAGAACTCACCTCCTAATACCATCTCACTGAGAATTTGGATTCCAAAATTTGGAAATTCTAGGGAAGGGAAACGTTACTCAGTGAATAGCAAGTAATAGTTTTAGCTGTTCACTAAACACATTTTTACCATTTTTACCTCGAAGGCACAGTATGCATATTATCCGATAAATTATGCATTATCAATTTATTCCCTTTACCTTGTTTTTAATATTTGTGAATTCTAAGATCTTTCTCCTTTGTTTTCCCCTAGTATTGAGTAGGTCTTGAATAAAGCTTCACTAGTGTGTCTGTAAGGAGATATGTGCTAAAAGTTGTGTACCAGTCTTAGCCTTTGGCTAACAAAAGTCATTTTCTCTTCGATTGATCCTGAATCTACCTTGTGACATTATGATTATGAAGCACTTCCCTTAAACATTCCTTCTGTACACACTGCTTGTCTACAGAAAAGCACTGGCTATTAACTGTGACTGAACAGACAAAAGAAAGAGTGCATACTACATGGATAGCTCTGCCGTTGTTCCTTTTGACTAGGCAAAAAATGTGATGGTTACTTGCCAAGTAGTGGTAATGAGGCTTGTCAGTAAAACACTTACTGAAAAACATGATAGTAGGGGGCAGAAATGGGGAAGAGAAGGGGAGAGAGAGAACATGGAGTTTACTAGGAATCTTTGCTCACATGATGATCACAATAGAGACTGAATAGAGATTACAGAGATAACAATTGAAATAATTTTCAAAGAAAGGGTTGTTCTTATGATTGAAAAATATTTTAAGAAAATATAGCTCTGTGATTTATAGACACTGAAATCCTAGTGATGGCAAAAAGCTTTAGCAAGAATAACTTCCAGATTTCACACAGCCTGGCAATAACTTGTTTTCTAATTAGAGTGAAGTCTCTTCACTGTGTATACATAATCAGGTACAGTCCTCAAGAAAAGTGTCCAGACTCCTCACAGCCCAGAATACAAAAGAATTAAATATGTTAAGTGCCAGTGGAAAGAAATTATAATTTTAGACTTAGTGAAAATAATTTTCGTAAGTCCAGTAAAGGATTGGCCATTTGGTAACAGCTGCTAACGTACTGGTTGGCATTCTATACTGGAGGGCATGTGTTCAAGTCCTGGCTCCGTTTCTGATTCTGGCTTCCTGCTAATGCTCACTGTGGAAGGCGGCAGATGATGACTCCAGTATTTCATTTCCTACCTCCAGTGTGGGAGACCCACGTGAAGTTTCAGGCTCTTGATTTGGACCTGGCTAAATCCTAGAAATGCTAGCTATTGGCACAACTTGGGAAATAAACAGCAAATAGAAGTACTTGGGCCATCATCTGCTTCCTGCCAGAGTATGGATTACCAAGAGTCCAGAATTGGGATACGACCCAGAACTCAAACCCAGGCATTCTGATAAGGATTGTGGGCATCCCAGCAACACTTTAATCACTGTTTGTGCCTTCTCTTTACTCTTCTTATTGTTTCTATTTCCTGAACCTCAAGGTTTGTTGGTTTTTTATTCTTCATTTTGAGCAAAGCACAACCTTTTGTGTATTACATGAAAAGCTTTAGAGATGGTAAAGGTTTTGAGATATAATATACATTCAAATGCCTTTAGGAAAACGCCCAAAAGAAGTAGAACAACACAGCACATTCCTGAGATACTGCCTTATAAAGTCTTACCTGATCCACCTCCCTCATGTTTTTGAAAGGACTATGATGAACATCTTCTCTCCTCTACCTTTGATGTGAGGAGTGTTACTCCAAGTAAATTTCACTGCCTTTTATTAAATATCGCTTTATGTTTCTGGAAGACTTCCTGTTACTGTGAACTTTCATAATACTACAATTTGATTTTTTTAATTTGTTATCAAGATATCCAGCCATCTATTTCTGTATTGATGCCTATTTTCATACTTCCATTTTCTGTGTTCTAAGTTCATAGAATTCCTATTAGATAACTATACAGTCATGATAGGGTTTGTAATATTTTTAAATTTCCTTCATCCCTTTATTTCTTCTTCCATACTCTGATTTATCATATCCTGTATGTCTTAGAATTTATCTATCAGTATCTTTTATTTTTGTCACATTCACAAAATGTGAGGGATCCATAAGTATGAATACTGTTAAAGTTTCATGGTCAATAGCAACATATGTGTCTGAGTATATCATTTATAATCTTAAAATAACCCTCATTCTCCCTGTGTTGTTACCCCATCCTTGGTATTTATCTTTGCTTAAATCCATTGCTGAAGTTTTGATGAGTACTGGAAATCCAATAATATTTAAAACTAAAACACTAATTTATTAGAATTTCTGTGTACTTGGTGGAGCCTATTAAATGGTGATTTTTCCCATGACTGATTAGAACACAGTTATCTCATCAGAATGTGAACCAGGATCAAAATGTATAGCTCCATAAGGTGAGAGTGTAGGTGTGTGTGTGTGAGTATGTGTGTTTTTGTGGCAGACAAGGGAAGAGTGGCACAGAACTTTGAGAAATATTTAGTTATCTTAGTTTTCTGTGGCAAAAGGGGTCTTCCTGGCCACCGTTCATTTTGTATGTTCGCTTTAATTAGTATCTGCTTTATCTATATTCATGATATTTTCAGCAGAGGATGTTTTATAATTTAGAATCCTCTCTGTCTCACTAGAAATGAGGTGGGGATGGCTGACACTGAACATAGGGAAAATGTGGATGGTAATTGCCTTCAGACTTTCCATCAATTTCTTATGATCCCTCCATTCCTCTCTTTCAAAGATCCTTGCTACCTTTAATTTCTGAGTCTTGTCAGCTTGTTGCTTGGTTCAAGGACTTCTTCCTCCTTTTGCAAACTTTTGATGTTAAGCTTTCTGAAATCAGTTCGCTTCTTGTAGATGTTTTCAACTTTCCTCAAAGTTTGTAGCTCTCTTTTTTTGGATGTTCTACCTCTGCATATATTGAATCTTAGGTTAAAATTAATTTATTGCTTTAGTATATTGTATTAGTAGAACAGACTCTATTTCTGTATCTTACATAATAAAATATATTCATACCTATCCTGAATCATTAAGAAATTTCTCTTTCTTTGCTATTCCGATGAACTTCATTTTTTTTTTTTTTTTGGTACTCATGTAAGTACTAATTATTTGTAAACATATGGTTAAAACACCTTACAAGACTGTGCCTTTGGTTTGAGTTCCAGTCTTAATAAGAGTGCTACCTTTTGAGTAATGTATTAGCAAACCAATTTATTGATGATGAACAAAAATTATTCAGCTGCTGAAGAGCCAAATTAAAGTAGTTGTATAAAATATATTCAATCCATGGTTTAAGAAAAAATTCATTAGAAGGGGATTGTGTGAATAAAATATTAAAAAGGAGAAATGCGTTATACAATGAAATGCATTGTTTAAAAACAAATGATTAAAAGGGATAACAACAAAAATAAGCAAAAACTAAAACGAAATTCTTAGCAGTATTATATACTAGACTAGGAAATCAGTTTCTCTTGAAAATATTCCAGCAATTCCACATTGTCATCCAAGAGAAGGCTCTAAGTTGAACCTAGGATATTCTAAATTCATGTTGTTATACTTTAAAGGGATTTTTTTCTAACTCTTTACATTTAAACTTTTACATAATGAAGGATGAAACGGGTTGGATTTATAAAAAAAATGAACTGATGAATTTTGCGCAATGATGGATAGTTTCTTCTTTCTCAAGCAGGGACTAGAATTATCCTCATAATTAAACTTATATTGAGTAAAAATTCCATTTCAATTCATTTCAATAAGCCACTGTTCCTAAAGCAAACGTCATTTATTACATGTCAAAAAGCACTAGGACTCTGTGAGAAGGGCACCACCTCTGTGAATGACTCATTATTTAATATATTAATTTATGAAAAGAAAATTAGGATCATAATTCTATATCTTACTCAAAACTGGTTTTTATTTAAGGAAAAGATAAATGATTGTTTTTGTACTTAATATATCTTAAATTTAAAAATGTTGAATAGTCAAATCAAATATAAAATGGTTAAAAAGTTAAAATGAGTTTTTAGCTATTTTACCTGAAACATATTGAAAACTGCCTTCATGTCAAAGGAACACTCTACCATTTTGCTTTTAAAAAGATTTATTATACTTATTTGAATGGCAGAGTGACCGTGTCAGGGATGACAAAGAAAGATATCTTCTAGTTGCTGATTCACTCTCCAGATGGCCACAATGACTAGGCTGGGCATACCCAAAGCCAGGAGCCAGGAAACCTATTCAGGTATCCTCGGTGGCTGTAGGGTTGCAAATACTTGGGTTATCCTCTGCTACCTTCACAAGCCACTTAGCAGGGAACTGGATCAGAATTGGGTAGCTGGAATTCCAAACAACACTCAGATGTGGGATTCAGTCATCACATAACCCACTTAATCTGTTGTGCCACAACAGTGTCCCCACGTTCTGTAATTTTAAAGTCATAGACATTTTGTCTGATCATTGATTTACCTTAATAATTAGAATGACACAATGTTAGGAAAGTCAAGTTCACAAATGCTTGCATTAAGCTTATCTTTATTCATTTATGAAAAGGTAATATTTAGATTTCAATAAGCAATTTTTAAAAGATATAGAATCTATAAAGTATGAAGGTCCTTGTTCTTGCACCAATAGATTCATTCAACAATTAACTTTTGTGTTTTTTGTTTCTTAAATTTTTATAGTTTTTATTTTATTAGAAAGGCAAAAGTGGGAGAGAGAGAGGGAGGAGAGAGGGAGGGTAGGTAATGTAAAATTCACTTGGCCGGCACCATGGCTCAACAGGCTAATCCTTTGCCTTGCAGCACCAGCACACCGGGTTCTAGTCCCGGTCGGGGTGCCGGATTCTGTCCCGGTTGCCCCTCTTCCAGGCCAGCCCTCTGCTGTGGCCCAGGAGTGCAGTGGAGGATGGCCCAGGTGCTTGGGCCCTGCACCCCATGGGAGACCAGGAAAAGCACCTGGTACCTGGCTCCTGCCATCGGATGAGCGCGGCGCGCCGGCTGCAGCGCGCCGACCGCAGCGGCCATTGGAGGGTGAACCAATGGCAAAGGAAGACCTTTCTCTCTGTCTCTCTTTCTCACTGTCCACTCTACCTGTCAAAAAAAAAATTTTCACTTGACAGCTGCCTTCAACAACCAGTGTTGGGCCAAGCAGAAGGCAGGAGTCTGGAACTCTAACTGGATTTCTCATGTGTTTGGCAGGGATCCACATTCCTGAGCCATCACTGCTGCATCTCAGGGTCTTCCTTAGTAGGAAACTGGAATTGAAGCAGGATGGCTGCAACTGGACTCCTGGATTCTCATATGAGATGCTGACGTCCCAACCCATGCTCCCTGACATCTTTTGATTGTTAGCAGAGATTAGACTTTGCATTGCTTTTCATGTTTTTACATTGCAAATATTCTCTTTAGACTTAATGAAGTATTAGCCCATTCCCCATTTTTTAGAAATATGATTCAGATCCTACTTAATTCTTTAAGTACATATCCTACATATTCTTCCTAGAGTTTTTCAGTTCAGCTTTTAGAACAGTGCTTCTCACTTCTACATATTGTTATGTTGCACAAGGGCTTGGATATTTAATGACTGAGTTAAATTCCTTTACATTATAACTTTTTGTATAATATTTCTAATCTAACCATTGATAAACTCCCGTCCCTATGACACTTTGAATTTACACTAATGAAGTGCTTATACAATTCTTAGAGATAACTGTATATGAATTTTTCAACAATCACCCTTAGTATGTGTCCTTATCTTTGAATGCCATCTCTCATTTGTCTTTGAATTGCTTACACTGTGGGTGCCTTAATTCTCAGTATTTTATGGTACTGAATAGCAAACTTTTCCAAAATTTTGTGACTTAAATTACTCCCAAACTAAGTTGCTTAAATAACAGCTCTTACATTTTCTCCTGTGGCTCAGAATTTTGGGAGAAGCTTAATGATGGTGGATTTTCTCTGCTCCCTGTTGAGGTTAAAGAATCATAACAGTGTTGTATATTTGACCTTTGGCCAAAATAGCTGGAATGCTGAGACCTCTCTTTTTCTTGTGCATTGTCTACTCTGTCTTTGTGGTTTTACATCCTTCCACTCTTATGTGCCTTTATTTCTATCTAGCCTGCACAGCTTGATGATCCAGATTTTTAAAAAATTATAGCTGAGGCAAAAGAAATTGAAAAGGGATTTAAAACCTAACATGGAAGTCATTTGTGCTTTAATTGTTGGTAAAAGCAAATCTCAGAAATTGCCCAGATTTGGTACATGAGAAGCACATTCCACTTGTTGATGAATGGAGTAGCAAATTCTGTTCCAAGTGGGCTTATAGGATAAGAGTGATTGGTTTAACTACCTTTGAAATCAGTCATTAATAGGCACTTAATGATGATAATTAATTTTCTTCTTAATTGATACCAATCATCTGAAAAAGACAAGTTTGGAACAATTGATTTCTTATACCTTTACATTCTAAAATATTTGTTAAACTATTTGGACATAGTGGGTTAGTCCAATAAACAGGAATGTGACTGTATACTTGTTTTATCTCATATAGCTCTGGGCTGTTTACTTAAGATAGCTAATAAGTAACCAATATCATCATAAAAAGAATATCACTCTTGTTTCATTTTCAAAAAATTAAAAATGAATGACTTAAAGTTGTGAAGTGATGTTTTGTTCTATTTCTGCCAGCATAACTCAGTAATATTGGCATCAGCACTGTCTAAGTAAACAGATTTGATGTATGATATGCCTAAGATACATTGTCAATCAAACCTACTGTAGAAAAACTAGCAAGAAAGAAAAAGCAAGGTAATTTGTTCATAGGAAGTTGTTTTCAGTGTTGATATATACATTTTTCCAAAGTGTAAATATAAATGTTTTGTACAGAGAACTATGATTTTATTCATAAGTTTTGCTTACTTATCATTGTGGATTGAAAGCCTGTTGGTACATAATAGTGGTTCTTTTCATTAACTGTTTATGAGTATGTTTACATTTAGCAATATCTATATTTTACTTATTATTTCTTTTTCCCCTAATTTTATATGTTGCGATTATATGTACTAGGAAGCATTTAGCTGTAGGTGATTGAATTTGGTGGTGAAATTGGTATTTCTATTTTCTAAGATTTTTGAAAATTATGTTGTTCCAGCAGCTAGTTTTAGTGCATTAAAATATTGACATTTCTAGTGAACATTTTTTCTTCATCACCCTTAATTGAGAAACTCTATTTTGGAAGAAATTCTCTGGAACAGTAAGAAGTAGAAACAAATCTTAGAGTTACTAAATTATTCTTCAGTATTTACTTACTTCTCAGAATGGATCATTATTCATTTATAAACAATGCTTCATAAGAGGAGAAATAAAAATGATGAGTTTCTAGTCTCACACATGTTAATAATAAACTATATGACCATTTGATCCCATTGAGAAATGCATTGATTCACACACCCTACTTCATAACTGAGTAGAAATTTTATTTGATTAAAAGTAAAGTTCTCCATGAAAAAAAAATGCCTCCTAAACAATTTATATTTAAAATGTTTTTTCTACATCAACATAATCCTTTAGACTGTGTTGTACATCCTTATTTTTCACGTTTTTGTTCAGGTGAATCTGTTATTTTGAATTGTATACAACTCTGCATCCAGTGCATTGAACATCTTTATGTGAACTTCCTGGAGGGGCAGATTCCAGGAAAGTCAGACAGCAGTTGAGTTACTTGGCAGAACTAAAGCCCAAGATTTCAGAATTGATATAAACCACAGATAACAGAACCATTTACTGGCCGATAAAAGATTTGGAAGAGATTAAGAGTTTGTGCCAGTAATCATTACCTGCAAGCTATCCTGTTTTGTCAGTATCAATTCAGAGAGAAACCAGCAACGACTGCTCAAATGTCTAACTGGAAGTAAATTGCAAAAAAGACGTTTTTAATCTCTTACTTTTTTGTTTCTGCATTTTAACTTTAATTCTTGCATTAATTGGCTAAATTGTGTCCCATAATTCTGTTTTATAAATTACTTTTATTCCTAACTACAAATTAAATACATTGTAATCCCATAATTTCCTTCAGGTTTTGTTGTACTCATGATAAATTTATAATATAATAAAATGTATCAAGTTGAAGACGAACAAGCAGTTCTGAAGACAAATTTTATTTTACATATTTGCTAAAAGATGAGATAAATAGTAAAATTTAATTATTATAAGATATTATTTTTCAGATAGAAGGACAATTTAAAAATTCTTAAGTGCCTTTTTAAAAGCATCTCTCTGAGTTTGTCCCCATATGAAACAGGAGGGAGAGTACTATTAGGGTGCCCTTAGAATCCTAAACTTCTGTAACAATTGGTTATCTTCCTCACTCAAAGTGGAGGATTGTGTGACTTGCCATACATGGGGATCGATGAGAAGTTTCTTTGTATGTGTTTGAAAGAATAGTTTCTATAGAAAGTTTAATGCCTTCATTTATAAAAGTATGTTTATAATAAATTCAAAAAGGTAAAAATATCAATTCAGTCCTTTCAACAGAAAATCTACATTCTTCCCTATAGAAGGCAAGCTGAGGCTGCCAGTTAAAATTTCATTTCTCACTAAGAAATCTGTGAATGAAGCCATACAACAGTCAGTCTTTCAGAAATATTTATCTCTTTTCTGGACTTTGTCTAAAACATTCTGGTTCCATAAATTATGCCACACCTTACTATCTTTGTTGTGGATCCTATCAGATGTTTCTTCCGCATCCCTTGTTTTGAATTTGAATATATGGCATCGCTGACAACCTTGATCCCTCTTTTTTTTTTTTTAAACATGTCCCATATCCCTTTCAGGCAGGACCTTCTCTAAATTTTCACACTGTTTCTTTGACAACTCTTTGTTTTTTTGAAAATGACTCTTCTTATATCCTGTAAATGCTACTGACATTTACATTTTGTTTTCTTAAGATGATTTGCTATATTGCTTTTGGAATTGTCTTTGCCTTTTGCCAAAAATCAGATTATCATATTTCTGTGGATATCTTTTCTGGACTCTATTTATTTAGTTTTATTGGTTTATTTATGCTATGCAGTTTGGGTTACTGTGGCTTTAAAGTGATTCTGAAAATTGTGTAACACCAGCGCTCGAGTTTTGCCATTCTACTTCATAATGTATGCCATTCTGGAATGTATTCCTTTCTGTATAAACAACAAAATTAGTTTCTCAACAAGCACAAAATAGTATTTATAAACATAGACCAACTTCTTTGCATGTATTTTTTACTCATTTAAAACTGGAGGATTGAGGAGGGGCAGGATGGAGTAAGGGAAAAAGAGAAAGAGAGAGAGAATATGAATGAATCTTCCATTGGTTCATTCCCCCACATGCTTGAAATAGTCAGGGGATGGGCCAGGACAAAACCAGGAGTTGAGAATTTAATTCAGTCCTCCCACCTTGGGGTTCCAGTTACTTGAACTATCATGTGCTATTGCTTAGGTTGTGCATTAAAAGGAAGCTGAAATTGGGAGTGGAGTAAGAAATTGAACCCAGTTTCTCTGATGTGGGATTAAGGTGTCCCAACCAGTGACTTACCCACCACACTAAACCCATTTCCAAAATTGAATCTCCATGGATCCAGTCAGAAAAAACTGCTATCTTGACAACATTGCCTTCCTATAAAAAAACATGGACAAACTTTATTTTTGGTTCTTTTCACTGTTGCTTTTTTTTCCCCAGTATTGTTCAGTTTACTTCTTAGAGATCTTGCACATATTTTGTTTGATTCTCATATAAGTATTCTTGTAGCTAAATATGGTATTTGCATCTTCAAATTGTGATGAACTGCTGACACACAGAGAGTACCTGAACTTTGAATATAATGAATTTCATATCTTGAACATTCATGATGTTTATTAGCTGCAGGTATTTTTTTAAATTCCTTGCAGTTTCTATACGTAGAACCGTATCATCTACAGAAGGAGACATTTTACTTTTTCCTTCCCTGTACATACACCTTTTGCTTCCTTTCATTTTTAATGGCATTTTCTAGTTTTTCCAGTGTGGTGCTGAAGAGCAGTGGGAGAGGAGATATTATTCCTCACTACTGGCTTGGGAGATAGGCTGTTGGCTGTAGTTCCTGCTTCCCTCCAACTCTCCCTCCCTGGCACTTTCTTCCTTCCGTTTTTGGTAGACATCCTTTATCAGATCCAGTCATGGTGTTTAATTCTTTTTATACATTGTGAGATGCATTTTGCTAATACGTTGTCGATTATTTCAGCTGTATTTATGAAACATGGAGATAAACAATCTCTGATTTATGATTTATTTTTTTGCTCTTTATTGTAATAATGGCCACATAGAAACAGTTAGTAAGTAGTTTCTCTGCTTTTATTTTCTAGAGGAGATTGTGGATAATGAATACCATTTCTTCCATACTTGTTTCATTGAATTTATCCATGAAACCAGCTAAGCTTTGTCCTTTCAGTTATGGAAGGCAATTGACCATTAATTAAATCTTTAGTAGATGTAGACCAATTCAGGTTATCCTTTTGTGAGTATCTATGTCCTGCTTCTTTGAAAGAATTGTCTATTTTGTCAAAGTTTCCAAATTTTTTTCCTTTCTTTTCTTTCCTTTTTTTTTGCCTCTCTTTTAATCTTGATGTTGTTATGTTCTCTGACTCTTTCAGCTTACCCTGGCTACAGGTTTGTCAATTTAAAGATTTTTTTTTAAGAATCAGCTTTCAGTTTATTGATTTTTATATTGATTTTTTGTTTTTAATTTCATTGACTTCTGCTCCAATATTTATTGTTTCTTTCTTTTTTACTTATTTATTTATTTATTTATTTTGCTTAGTTTGGATTTAATTGGCTCTTCTTTTTTTCTGATGTGTACAGAATAAGGATAAATTGCAAGTTTTAAAAATTGTTCTTTTCTAAAACAATTCATTCAATGTTAGACATTCCCCAAAGTTACTGATTTTATTATATTGGACAAGTTTTTAAAATAGAATCTTATTTATTTATTACACAAACAGCAGGAAAGAATGAGAGAACCAGAGTGAGAGTAAGAAAGAGAGAGAGAGATCACTCCAGTCCAATGATTCACTCTCCAAATACCTGCAAGACCAGGGAGCTGAAGTTGGAAACCAGGATTGGTCTAGTTTTTCTACATGGGTGTCAGGAATGCAACTTCTTGAGCTATTGTTGCTGCTCCCACTGCCAGGATCTGTATTAGCAAAAAGCTTGAGTCAGGTACCCAAGCCAGGTATCAAACATAAGCACTCTGATGTATGTTGTGAATATCCTATCCAACACCTTAACCACTAATCCAAATGCCTACTCCATGGCCACATTCTGATAATTTTTATTTTCATTTTTGTTTAATTGAAAGGGTTTTAAATTTCTTTCATGCCTCATTTTTTCAAAAATTTGAATTTCTAATTAGCTTATGATTGTCTATATTTATGCAGTACAGTGTGATAATTCAGTTGAATGTGTAGTAATCAAATCAGAGTAATTAGCTTTCCCATCTCTTGAGACATTTCTTTGACCCATGTCTTATTTAGCTGTACTTTTTAAGATTTCCAAGTATCTAATGATTTTCCTGCTATGTGTCTGTTATTGCTTTAGACTCAAATCTGTGCTCTGAGCATAGCTTGTAAAACTTGGTGCCTTCTAGATTTCTCAGGTAAGTTTCGTGGTCTGAATTTGGTCTTGGTGAATGAAGCTCAGATTCTTTAGAAGAATGAAAGTTTTTCTGTTGTCAAGTAAAGTATTCTATAAAGTTCAAGTAGATTCATTTGACATGTTGCTGGCCATTTCAACCAAAAGCTCACTGATTTTTTTACTTAAGATGATTTTTTTTCTTCATATCTATTACTAATGAAGGAATGTGAACATTTCCAAAATACACTAATAAATTCATCTATGTCTAACTACAGTTCTTCAGCTTTTGCCTCAGACATTATGATACTCTGTTGTTATGTAGATAAATATCACTTGTTATATTTTCCTAGAGAATTGATGTCTTTATTATCACATCTACCCTCTCTTTATACCTGATAATTAAACTTGGTCTGACTATTACAATAAATTAATATAGGTACCCCGAGATTATTTTGATTAATGTTAATGTATCTTTCTTCTTCTCTTCCCACTCATCAGTGTTTTCAATTTAATGCTTATTTTTGTAGTCAGTACATAGTTGCTGATTTTTTACTTAGACACTATGTAGCTCTTTTAAACATTTTTAGTGGTTTTTCTGAAGTTCATAGTATACATTTATAACCAGTCTATGTACATTTTCAAATAATGATGCACTGTTTGAAGAGTAGCACAGGTACCTTTTAGTAGAATATTCCCAATTCCTCCCTATCATTCTTCTTACATTTCTGTCATTTACTTCACTTATTCAAAAGTTAGGTAATACTAAATAGACAAGATAGGTAGGTTATAGATATAGATTTTTTTGCTATATCCTTATAACTTTATCTGTTAAATCTATTAAAAAGATGAAAACTAGAAAGATTGTATTGTATCTTCAAATGCTGCTTCTCAAAACTTCCTTTATTTAAATAGATCTAAATTCATATTCCTTTTGCCTGAATAATTTATTCAGTAACACCATTTGCATGGTAGCTCTTTTGGTGACAAATTCCCTCCATTTTTAATTGAGAGAGTTTTTACTTCTTCATCTTTAAAGCAAAGTTTGCTTGGCTATCCAACTCTAGTGTGGTGATTTAAAAAAAATGTTAAATATTTTACACACATCTTCCCTTGGTTGTGTGACTTACAATGAGAAATCCAATGTAATTGTGTTAATTAGGTTTCACCCTTCTCCTTTCCTTTTTAACTTTTATCTCTCTCTTTGATCCTATAGTGGGGTTATAATATACCTGGGTAAATAATGGTAGTTATTTTTCATGCTTAGATTTCTTTGAACTTCCTGGAGGGACAGTTTAATGAATCATTAATTTAGGACAATTCTGAACCATTTTTACTTCAAATATTTCTTGGACATTTTTCTTAGTCCTACATCCCCATTACACGTATGTTACAGTTGTATTCCCTCATTCCTGGAAAAATTTTCTTTTCCTTTTAACTGTGTTTTCAGTTTGGAAAATTTTAACTGATGTGTCTTCCATTTGCTGATTCTTCCTTCAGCTGTATCTGGTACACTGATGATGTCTTCAAAGGCAGTATTCGTTCTGCCATGATTTCTAATGGTCCCTTATGATTCTTTGAGTTTTTCTTCTAGTAATTACATTGCCCATCTGCTATTTTCAGGTTTTTTTCATTTTTATTTAGAACTCTTAACATATCCATGTCTGATTCTGATACTTGTTTTATCTCCTCAGACGTTTTTTCTCCTTTTAGAATATGCATTTTAAATATTTTGTTGAAAACTTTACACCGTCATGTAGTATATGAGACTGAGATGAGATTTCTGTTTTAAGATTGGAGTTGCTTTTACTGGGAGTTATTTTGTGTTTTCTGTATGGTGTTAGAGGGTAAACTTTCCCCTATGAATTTTATTTTAGCCTCTCCTATTGTCTTTGGGGTTCACTGGAGATGATTTTTTTAAATTATTACCAAGCAATATAGTTCTTCTAGAGTAATCCACTTTCATCATACCCAAGCATGATTGACTTGGTAAGATATGGGGAGAGAAGATGTATTCTCTTAAGATTTGTTACACACACTTTGGTGGGTATGTGCTCTTGAGCTGTGTCCTTCATGTGTGCTTCTTGGCTTCTTTAAGAATCTGGTGAGACAAAAAGATTAGAATGGGGCTGAAAATCGGGTTCTCAATTACTCCTAGTTTGGTTAGGGAATTTTTCTTGTTTTTTGTTTTAAGATTTATTTTATTTATTTGAAAGACAGAGTTACAGAGAGGTAGAGCCAGAGAGAGAGGTCTTCCATCTGCTGGTTCACTACCCAGATGGCCGCAACACCTGGAGCTGCGCCGATCTGAAGCCAGGAGCCAGGAGCTTCTTCCAGGTCTCCCATGTGGGTGCAGGGGCCCAAGGACTCAGACTATCTTCTACTGCTTTCCCAGGCCATAGCAGAGAGCTGGAATTGGAAGAGGAGCAGCCAGAACTAGAACCGGCACCCATATGGGATGCCAGCGCTTCAGTCAGGGCATTAACTCACTGTGCCACAGCGTCGGCCCCAGAATTTTTCTAAATATTCACCCTGAGACCCTGTTGAGCTCCTACAGATAAAATACACAAAAGAGTGGGAATATCTCTTAAGCTGGTTCACACTGATGCTCAAAAACTTGGCCAGTCACAGTTTAAGTGTTACCAACAGTGGCTCTGGTGGTGGGTTCCTGCTCCTCGCTTTTTATTCCTAGTGGACCGTCATTCTTCACATCCTCATTCTTGTTCCAGTTTGCAGTCAGTTTCAGCTTTTCCATTTTCTAATTGTGACGAATTGATGATTATCAGTGTGCTTAATTTTTTCTTATCGTGAGAACTGTTGAGTTGGAATCAGAAGCTTTTTGTTGTTGTTTTGTGGTTTTTAGATTTATTAATCTGAAAGGCAGAATGAGAGAGAGAAAGGGAGAGGGAGATCTCCCTTCTGCTGGTTCAACCTCAAATCGCCACCAGTGGCTGGAGCAGGGCCAGGCTGACACCAGGAGCCAGGAACAACATCTGTATCACCTGTGTGGGTGGCAGGATCCCACCTGCTTGTACCATCGTCCACTGTCTCCCATTCACGTTAGCAGGAACCTGGAAATGCAGCGGAGAAGGCTGCACTCCAACTGTATGATGGTGGTGTCACAAACGGCAGCATAAGCCATTGTGCCATAGTGTCGGCCCCTATTTTTTTCTTTAATAATCCTTTTCTCCCTTTCTGCTGTCTTTTATTCCCTCCATTATCAGAGATAGTCCTGAATTATAAAAATATCAACCAAAGTCATTACCATTCTGATCCTGATTATTGTCTATACCCTTTGTTTCTTATTGATCTTTCACATTTTAAATGAAAAAGATTACATGGATGTCTTTTTGCAATTCAGAATTCTCAGCCTAATTCATGTGCAGCTTTGGGGCACATTTCCTTACACGGCTAAATCTTTCTTCACTGATACAAACATATTAAAATTTAAAAATTGTAATGTAACTTGTCAAAATATGCATTCTCATTAGTTGATGAAAATCATTATTGTCAATATTTATTTATTTAATTTAAAAGGCACAGATACAGAGAGAAGGGGAATAGAGAGGCCCTCCATTGGCTGGGTCACTCCCAGATGGCCACAATAGGCAGGGTTTGGCCCGGCCAAGCCCAGGAGACAAGAGGTTCATCTTTGGGCCATCTTCCACTGCTTCCCCAAGCCCATTTGCAGGGAGTCGGATTGGAAGTGGAGATTGTGGGACTACAGCTGGCACCCATATGGGATTCTCCTGCTATGCTACATAGTCTGCCCCCCTCACAAATACGCATTTTCATTAATTAATCATGAAAATCATTGTGTTTTATAGGTAGAGCCTTCTGTACAGTAAGAACATGACTGTACATAGTTTTGCATTTTCCTGAAAATCCCAGTGATCAGTAAAATGGTTAGTAAACTAGATAGCCAAATACACAGTCCCGGTATAAGTCACAGTTTAGAATATCATCGTGAAACATACTAAGAATTAAATGCTTACATTAAATGGAACCAAAGAATACCTTATGAGAAAACACATTTGTTTGCGTTATTGTGGATACTGTATGGTACTGTATTGGTGACAATAAAATGAAATGATCACATGTGTTTGTTTCCATAAACCTAAGAGCGAGCAGTCCTGAGTAATCTGTGATTATCCACATATTCCTGACTTTCCACTTTGCTGTAATGGCTCTGTCTTTCCCTAGGCACTCCAGGTCAGCCTTATGTGATTTGCAAATACTATTTAATGTAATGGTGTCTGCATTTTACCAACTTAGATGTTTTATATGTAGGATGCCTGATTTTTTCTATTGCCTAAGAATAACACTGATATACTGTGGTTTGCTGATATATGTGAGGGTCTGTATTCAGCCAAATTGCACTTAACCCTGCTACAAAAGTTCGTTAACAGAGGACACTGGTTTTCCTAATTGTGATATCAAATCATATTTTCCTGGATTATTCAATTAATTTACGGAAGGAATCTGATGTCAGTGACTCTCCTAATCCAAACGCGATATTCAAAGTGTGATTTTCTTTCTATGTTTAGGTAAAGCATGAATGATAGACTCTAAGAGCAAGCTTTTTCCTTTTGAATTCCTAAATGTTTGATTCATGATTTCATCACCCAGAACACTTTTATTTATCCTGAATTCTGAAATCCTTTTATATCAACTTCAACTATGTTAGAACACAGCTGCTTAGCAATTGGCAAAACTAAAAACAAATAAACAAAAAACAGTCATTTTGATGTTTCTCTTCTCACTGCCAGTTCATCAAGGAGTAATTTCACTGTGCATATTAATTCCCAGAGCTCCACAGGGGTATACTTGGGAGTTCCTCTATTTTGACATTCAGCACTAAATTATCCTGTATGAACTATAGAATTCTCCAGACAGTTGTTAAAACATTCCTAACCTCTTTGTAAACTACAAATACTACAAATAAGAAAAATATACATTTCAAAAACACAAATTTCTCTTTTTCAGTATTTCATGATATTGAAATCTTTTTCTCATTCACAATCCTTTTTTGTTATTTATACATATATTTACTTTCTTTATTGCCTTATGGTTTGCCATTTTTACTTGTCAGTATACTAGATCCAGAAATATAGACTTATTAAATATAATTAACACTTGGCTACATAGTTTATTGTGCCACCAATTTCCATCTACATAGCTGTTAATTATATCCCTATCTTATATCCTACATGGAAAGATAATCTTTGGGCAGTGTATTTTAGAAAATAAAGATAAAGAAGAGATTTATGAACAAACAGTCTTAATCCACCACACCACTGAATGAAGACTCCCCCCTTTCTAAAGGCAATGCTTTAAATATGCTTTAGTGTTTAAACAGTTCGGACAGATAATACCCTAAAACCCAATTTGCCATCAGTTAACCTTGGCATTCAGATAAAAGGGGTTAAGTAAATGTCAGATTGAATTTGGTCATTTTCTTACAAAACATCAGTATTTTCTGCTCTGGATAGAGATTGAAATCTCTCTCTCCCTTTCTCTCCACTCTCCTCCCTCCCCCTCCTCCTCCTCCTCTTTTTCCTCCTCTTCTTCTCTCTCTCTCTCTCTCTCTCCCTCCTTCCCTCCTTCCCTCTCCTTCTCTCCTCCCTCGCTGCCTGCCTGCCTAAACATTGGTTTGCGTTGATGTAAAATTTCTGAGGAAGACAAAAGATCATTTGATTTATTAAGGTTTCCCCCTGAAGTAAGATTTAAAAAAATGGACAATATATATTTTATCATTTTCCTCAGTTCATCCTAGGAGAAAAGTGACCAGTCTACCAGAAGTTCTCCCTTCTGATGTATTAGCCTTGAGGAAGAAAGTGTGGCTGTACATGACTGGAACAGAGGGAGCATTATCATGGCTCTTGTCCTGGCTACAGACTACTGCCACTGTGCACAGTGTAACACCACCTTCTTGTTCTCCCTAGTGCAGGAATATGCTGAGTCATTAAATGTAAATTCACTTCCAAGCATGTCTGTCCCAAGGAGAAAGGTCTGCCTTCCAACACAGGAGGCAGAACAGAAAGACCAAGGGAAGTTCTCACTTAAAAATTCCCAATGAGTCCCCTTTTATTTTATTGTTATTTAAAATGTACTTAATATGGTAAAATCATATATAATAGGAATAAAACAAGTACTCTCAGTTACTTGAGTCAGTTCAGAAAGCATTCCACAATTCTCGTCTTTATCTTCTGTGTATACCATAGAACTACCATTTCATTTGCTTTCTACAGCTGCTAAACAGGAGCTCTAGAGCTGGGTTACCTGCATTCTCTCATTTCCTTGGTATTCTGTTTTGTCATGGTGAGAAATAAATAGACTGATACAACTTGCAGGCCCAGGCCAGCTCTGAAACATAGCAAGCAATTAAGTTATATAGTTTTTATTCTCTTACACTATAATGAAATTGATTGAATACTCTATGGTAGGAATCAGAATATGTGGCCAATAGTAAATGAAAAGACTAACTTCTGCAAAAAGAAATATCAATTGATAAATATATAAAGATTGTAATAAGTTATAAATAGAGAAAAATAGAGCAAAAAGCAATATTTAACATGTACTTTGCCTTGTTTTTTTGTTCTGTGCCAGAAGAGTGATTATGATAGCTGTTTTGTTATCCCCTCAACTGTATCATGCTGAAAATCTCATCAGTTCGTCTAAAGGAGTCTGGTCTTTGGGTAAAAGGGACTTTTGCAGTAGCTTCAATTCATGCACATTTATTTTGCAGGCTGTTGATAATGGTTCTCCCACTGCAAATGGCAATCCCCACCCTTGCGGGTTCTCCCATCCTTCTTGATGGCTCTGTTTTTGCCCACATCAATACTCAAATTCAGTCCCTGCTTTCACCCTGCACTCATCTGCCCCCATTCACCCTGATGAAATGTTAGCACAAGTACTATTTCTCATCTTCGCCTTTTTCATACTGTTACTGAATTGGTCTTTATCCGGTACGTGATCCTTCTGCTCTCCATCTTTGTCTCCCATAGGTGATCTGAAGATGATATTATGAAGAGCTGTTTCATTGTGCTGTTTGTGTTATTATTGCTGGATTTCAATTGGAATGTAGTTAAGACTAATCCAAGCATTGTGGGTGTATCCCATTTAGTAGTTAAAACATTTCTACGAAATAAATATAGGTTTTCTTCTAATATTACTGCAAAGAGGCTGAGCCTTAGGGAGAGATTAAAGTGTTTGACTTCAGGAATATAACTTTATTATTTAAAATATGTTATACATTTCAATATGTCAATCTGCTGGGAAAACATGGAGGAATATTATATTTTCAAAATAAGTGGAAAGTTAATTCAACAAATATTTTTGAGAACTTTTGTCATAATTATTTTTAAGAGTTCATAAAAATCAATTTAATTAAATTTTATCCTAATTAAATTTTGACAAACATACCATAAATTTATTAATTTCCACAAGGCTAGCTAAAAATTAACTGAAATAAGAAAATGATTTGATTAGAACCAAAAGGGAGGAATAACATGATTGAACTCAAAGTGAAAAGACTTTTTTTATATGAATTATAATGAGTAAAACTGGAATTTCTGTTGATTAATAACAGATAACCTTACCAGAGAATAAAAGAATATCTATGCCTACTTGAATTCTATCCTTCTAAACAAAGTCTTCAAGGAAGCTACTCTATAGAATTAAGGTTTTCAGAAAATTCCATTCAATTTTTCATTCGCGTTAAATTGTAGTCAATGATAGTAAGTAGAGAACAAATGAAAATTGAAAACAGGCTTTATCCCCTAGACTTTCTGTTAAAGTAGGAGATATCTTCAAATAGTGTAGAATTATGAATTACTTACCAAAGATATTGGAACTAGTAAATGAATTGTGCTTATACTCCAATGAAAAGAATATGGCATGCTTTTATCATTAAATTTTCAAATAATTTGCAAAGCTTCTTGGAAATAATTTAATGATGATATAGCTTTGTAGCTTAATTGAAAGCTGTTATGCCAAGAAATAATATTCAAAGTAGTAGCAGTCTATCTTCAGAGAATTTTTTTTAAATTAACTACTGAATTGACAATTTTTCAAATGTGCTACTAAATGAAAAAATACACATCCATATAGAAGTATGTATACATATATTCATTTATATATTTTTGATAATAACTCTAGAAAGAAAATATATTAATAAAATGATACTGTTTTATGAATTTGTGTATCAAAATGGGGTAGAAGTGGACACTGGTTAACTGAGATCAGTAGTGACATGATTCTGCTCTTAGTGGGACAAATCAAAATAAGGAATATTATAGCTGAGTTGTCAGATTATTGATTATTGTCTGATTATTGAGTTTGGTAAATCAGTGTTCTTTCTTGCCATGTGGGGAAACTTAAAACTTGATGAAGCCTAAGTTTTACTAAACCTGAGGTGAGCTTTAACTTCCTGTTGAACTCTAAATGAGGTTCCAGTGTGTAACTATTGGATGCTTAGAAATATTACCAGTGGCATTAGGGGACAAATCATGTAGTTAGATAGTTTCTAATCTGCTGCTAAATTATCTATTTTGTCTTATTTTTTAGCTCTATATTGTTGTCATTTTTTCTCCTCAGTTTGAAGGCACATTAAGCTAGCACTTGTGACTCTTGCAATCCATATTTCTGGACTGTCCATTTGCACCCTGGCTGCTCCTCTTGTGATTCAGCTCCCTGCTAGTGCGCCAGGGGAGGTGCAGGAAGACAGCCCGAGCACTTGGGCCTCTATCATCCATGTGAGAAACCAGAATGGAGTTTCTGGCTTTGGTCTGGCCCTGGAATATGTGGCCATTTGGTAGGAACAAGCGGAAAGGAAGCTCTATCTCTCGCTCGCTGAAGCTCTATCGTACAAATAAATAAATAAATCTCTAAAAAAAAGGTGCAGGGATTTTTAGAGGGATGACTTAAGCTCATCTACATCCTAAGTAATATATAAACAAAGGTCAGAAGAAAATCATACTATCTGTTTTGTACTGGTTAAACTTAATTGCAGGAATCTGCAGTTCTTAAGGGTTTCACCATAAGGCAAACACATTGGAAATACAGAGATAAATAAGGCACATTAAGCCCTTCCTCACATGGAGTTTGTCTTCTGGGTGAGAAGCTATAAACTACAAACTGAAACAATAAAAATCCACTGTAAGTATGAGGGGAATATAGAATGGAGCAGGGTGGGATGGGGTAGGTGTTAGGACTGTTTTACCGTGAGTTGTATGGCCAGTCTCCCTGTGGCAAAGGCATTTGAGTTCAGAACTGAATTAGCTAATGAAAGTGATTGTATATCTCCAAACCATTGTTTAGACACAGATAGCAGAGTTGTTACCTTATGCACTAAAAGCTAGCTCCCCCCATAGAGACAGAATTTAAAACTGCAATTTGAATTCATTAAGAGTGTAATCAATTATACTTAAATTGTTTAAAATAATTGCTCTCCTTCTGTTTTAAAAAGAAATAATTCACCTAACCCAGTAAAAATATGCAGGTTTCAAGTGCCGCTTCTGTTGTTGTAAAAAACATAATATTAAATTTCCCATCCTAAATATCTTAAGCATTTTAAGCATACAATCTAGTAATGTTAAGTATATTCATATTGTGTGCAACTGAACTTTACAACAATTTGATCGCATAAAACTGAAACTCTGTATTCATTAAACAATCATTCCTGACCTCCACCTGCCACCTAACCCTAGAAAGCCATGTTTCTATTCTGTTTCCATGATTTTGATTACTTTAGGTGGTTGTTAAGAGGAATCAGACAGTATTTGTTCTTTTGCAACTGGCTTATTTCACTTAGCATGATACCATTAAGATGTACGCGTGTTACAGCACACCACAGGAATTCTTTTTTTAAAGCTACATATATCTCATTGTATATACATACTGCATTTTCTTCATCCACCCATTTGTTGATAGACATCTGGCTTGCCTCAGTGTCTCAGTGATGATAAATAAGCTATAATGATCATAAGTGTGAAAATATTTTTGAGCTCTTACACAAAATTATTTTGGTTCCAAGCCCAGAATTGAGTATGCTGATGTACATTAGTTTGCTTTTCTTTTTTTTTAAGCTTTATTTATTTATTTATTTGAAAGTCAGAATCACATACAGAGAGAGGAGAGACAGAGAGAGAAAGGTCTTCTATCCGATAGTTCACTCCCCAATTGGCCTCAACGGCCAGAGTTGCGCCGATCCGAAGCCAGGAGCCAGGAGCTTATTCCAGGTCTTCCACATGGGTGCTGGGGCCCAAGGACTTGGACCGTCTTCTACTGCTATCCCAGGCCACAGCAGAGAGCTGGATTGGAAAAGGAGCAGCCAGGACTAGAACCGGCGCCCCATATGGGATACTGGTGCTTCAGGCCAGGGTGTTAACCCGCTCTGCCAAAGTGTTGGCCCCACATTAGTTTTCTTTTCAATATTTTGAGGAAGCTACATACTGTTCTTAATATTTTCAGATTTTTATACAACCATCAACAGTGGACGATACTTCTAACTTTTCACATCCTTGCTACTGCTTATGATTTTCTGTTATTTTGGCAGTGGCCCCCCTGTTGAGGATAAGGCTACATCTCATTGCAGTTTTACTTTGCATTTCACTTGTGACTGCTTTTGGTAAACACATTTTCATTTGCTTGTGGCCATCTGTCTATTTTCTGGGAAGCAATGTCTATTGTAACTCATTGCCCATTTATAATTAGGTTTGTATTTTGTTGTGAAGTTGTAGAATTCCTTTTACATTCTGAACATTAGTCATTTATCAGGCATATTATTTCAAAATATTTTCTTCCATGCTATAGATGGTCTTTTCATTCTTTGTTGTGCAATTTATAAGTGTGATGTAATCCCATTTATATATTTGACTTTGTTGGCTGTATTTTTTGTGACAAAACCATTGTCAAATTCAATGCACTAAAGCTTTTCTGCTCGTATTTTCTTCTCTAAGTTTTATATTCTAAGACTTTACCTTTAGATTTTCATCATTTGAGTTAGTTTTTGTATGTGATATATGGAAAAGCTCCAACTTCATTCTTTTATACAGACATCCAGTTTTCCTAGTACCATTTGTTGCAGAGACTGTCCTTTCCCCACTGTGTGCCCTAGCACACTTGTACACACACCATATGTACAAGAGTTTACTTCTACAACTAGAACGATTACAAATAAAATATTATACAATCAATACATCTAAACTCTAACTTAATTTACACTATTTTTTAGTTTTTTTAAACTGACATGTAAAAACTATATGTGAGGCTGAGATAAGCATAAATTGTCAAATAATTAAATCAGAATATTTAATAAATGTATATAGTTCTTTTTAGTGATGAGAACGCTTAAAATCTACTGTCAACAATTTTCAAGTGTATTATATATTGTTAACTATAGTCACCATGATGCACAATAGATCTCTTGAAATTACTCCTATTTCACTAAAATTTTGTCTTTGGAGGGGGACAGGGGAGGGGAGGAAATGGAGAGGGGGGAAGAAGACGAGAGAAGGGGGAGGAGGATGAAGGGAAGAGGAGGGGGAGGAGGAGGAGGAAGAAGAAGAAGAAAAAGAGCGAGAGCGAGAGAGAGAGAGAGATGTTAAGTATCACAAATTCCCGACAACTTCACATCTCTCATTACATATCTCACAGACTCTCAGGAAGTGATATTTTAAGAGACGAATGCATGGCCTCAGATATCGTGTTGCTGAACAGTTTTGTTATACTAAGTGCACTACCTCAATTGCTTGAGCTTTTGCTATAAAGGAACTCATAGACCAAGTGTGTTCTCCATCAGCAACCCTGAATTTTGGAAAACAATTCAATGTCCTTATGTACCGTTCTCCTCTTCAAATCCTATTGGGAAGAGCAATGTCAGTTTTTCCTGGGACCCTCTCAAATAGGCTTTATTAATTAAGTTTGCTTTATATTTTCCTGAGATCCAGCAAAGTTTTAGTGATATAGTATAGAGGATGTATCTGAAGAATTGCAGTAAATTATCTTATGTGGTTTACAAAGAGACGGATGAGAATGAACATAAATATTTGGCCAGACTGTACAAGAGTAAGATAATTGATGCATAATAAATTTGGAGCAAAATAATATCAACTGCTAAATCCTCATTGATAGAGTTCCCAGTGATTTTGCTTTACATGACAAAAACACTATGTTTATTCAAAGAAGAAAAAAATAGACAGTAAAACACTCAGTTCTGCTCTATCTTCCCAACCCAGATGATATATTTTCTAATCAAACTAAGAAATTCTCTATGAAGAATTAATCTGCACTTGCACTAACTGGAAACACACAATTTGGAAGGTTATTTTGTGGTAAGTCTTTGAGGATTAAGTAAGCAAGCAAACAAGTAAACATAAATAAATAAGCTCTTTATACACTATCAGAGGAGATGGGCATGTGAAACTATGTAATAGAGTTAATTAATGTTTTCAAAGCAAAATGAGTGGAAATAAAAGCAGAGGAAACTTACGGAAGGGAGTTGAAATGCATTTGCATTTCTTGCTCAAGAAAATCATGAGTTTTTGCTCCAATTAGAACTGAGGAAATTTCCATGTCCATCATCGAATTCTGTTGAAAATGGAACTTGCTTCCAGATTGAGGAAGGTTTTGAATGTGATGAAACGAAGTGTGGGTTAGAAAAATCAAAAGACCTGGCCACAGAGTTATTATCACCAAAGACTAGTTTCATATGGGAAAACGCTGGCAGTTTTGTGACATGGTATGGACTGAGTTGAAACTAAAAGAGAAAGACTAGTTCATCAAGCTCATATGAGAGATAACTGTAACAAATTTGGAGCAATAGTATTGTTTACTTAATGATAAAACAGTTGATTTTTTTTTTGCAAATATTGGTAAACATGAAAGAAAAGGCGGAGTTGATGAAGAATGTGAAGGAGGAACAGGGGTTCCTTAGCATAGCCTAGAAAATCCAAGCAAAGCCAGATATCTGGATGTAGAGGACAGAAAAATAGGTAAAGGGAGAGGCAAAATCATACTTCATAACCTCCCTGTTGTCATGAAGCTATTTTGAATGTGAGAACGATGACATTTATTTTCTGGGGCCAATGCTCCCAATTGGATGTTCTATGGGATGATTTTTCCGTAACACAACCAATTAAGGCAACCTTTTAGAGCCAGCAGCATGCAGCATCGCTTCAGAGGCTTTCATGTCTAAGGACCAAATTGTTTTCCTGAAACCAGGCTGCTTATTTTTTAACTATGTCTATCAAACATGACTGTAGAATTTATTTTATTATTAGCCACAGGCTTCAGGTAAGCACTTTTGCCTTTTTAAAGGAGTATGATACCCATATGCCTAAATAATTGGTATATCCGTATTGTCTTTATTTTTTATGAGGATTTATATTCATTTTTCATTACCCTTATTAGGAAGCCATTACCAACCTGATGGAGATAACTGGTAATTCGGAGTAATTCAAGATATAATTACTTCATTTTATACTTTCTGCTGCAAATATCAGATGCATCCATTTAAAACTAAGTATGCCCCAGGTTTTCTATTCCTAATAATACTCCACGTGGACAAAACTAACCATTTTGTAGGACACTTTAATATTAAAAAATGTACCTATTAAAGTGTTACAACAAGAATAAAGCTCTTTTAATACCCAGTTCTTGTAATTATTTTAAGAACTGCCTAATAATTCCCTGCAACATTAGCTATAGGAAATTTTCTTTTCTTTCTTTCTTTCTTTCTTTTTTTTTTTTTTTTTGAAAAGCAGAGTTAGACAGTGAGAGAGAGAGAGAGATAGAAAGAAAGGTCTCCCTTCCGTTGGTTCACCCCTCAAATGGTCGCTACAGCTGGCACACTGCGCCAATACGAAGCCAGGAGCCAGTGCTTCCTCCTGGTCTCCCATGCAGGTTCAGGGCCCAAGCACTTGGGCCATCCTCCACTGCCTTCTTGGGCCACAGCAGAGAGCTGGACTGGAAGAGGAGCAACCAGGACAGAATCCAGAGCCCCAAACAGGACTAGAACCCGGGGTGCTGGCGCCACAGGCAGAGGATTAGCCAAGTGAGCTGTGGTGCCTGCGAGCTATAGGAAATTTTTTCTTGATATCTAAACATGGGTTTAAACAGTAAAAACGACATTACCATCACATCAAGTTAAAATTAAACACAGAACTTGGTTACTAATATCAGATTTTTAAAAATGCACTGAAGAATTTGTATGATTTGTATCATGTCCAAATACAGTGGCCCTTCAAGTTCCACAGTTTTGGAATCCACAGATTTAACTGTCTGGAATCTAACAATGATCAGGAAAATAAATGCATCTGTACTCAAGACATGTATACTTGTTTTTCTTGTCATTATTATATAAACAATATAATATAACAGCTATGCACATAGCTTTTCTTTGATATTTGGTTTCAGAAGTCATCTGGAGTTATTCAAAGTATATGAGAAGACTGCTTAGGTTATATGCAAATGGTACTCCATTTTATATAAGGGTCTTGGGCTTCCAAGGGTTTTGGTATCCACAGGGGGTTCTATAACCAATCCCCCACAGACACCTAGGAAACATATAACATGGAATTGAGAAGTAGAAAGAAAAAAAATATGAATTTATTTGGCTAGAGAAACATTAAGTGACTGTGTGTTTGTGTGTGTGTATAAATTCATAAAACTAAAAGCGTATTTCATCATCAAGCAATTAAAGAAACAAAAGCAAGAATTAGCATGACAATATCACTATCAAGTTCTATTGGAATGATTTAGTGTGTGCATGTTTTAAAGATTTACTTACTTGAAAGGGTGACAGCTAGAGTGGGAGAGACAAAGGGAGAGAGAGACAAATATTCCATCTACTAGTTCACTCTCCAAATAGCTGCAAAAGGCACGCTGGGCCAAAACAAAGGCCAAGAGCCACAAACTCCATCTTTTTCTCCCATAAGGGTGACAGTCCTTGGGCCACCTGTGGCTACTTTCCAAGACACATTAACACCATTCTGAAGTAGAAACAGTGGCTAAAATTGGAACCCAGCCACATGGGATACCAGTGTCAGAAATGGCAGCTTAACTCACTCTGCCATAATGTTAGCCCCAAGGTGTGCATTTAACCAACATTTTTAGTTATTGGGTAGAATGAATTACTATAGAACAGTTAATAAGGGGCCGGCACTGTGACATAACAGGTAAAGCTGCCGCCTGCAGTCCGGCATCCCATATGAGCGCTGGTTCTAATCCTGGCAGCTCCACTTCTGATCCAGCAATATGCCATAGCCTGGGAAAGCAGTAAAAGCTGGCCCAAGTCCTGAGGTCCCTGAACCCATGTGGGACACCCCGAGGAAGCTCCTGGAGCCTGGTTTCGGATCAACGCAGCTCCGGCCATTGCAGCCAATTGGGGAGTAAAGCGGAACCTCTCTCTCCTTCTCCTTCTCTCTCTCTGTAACTCTGACTTTCAAATAAATAAAATAATTTAATAAAAAAAACCTCTTAATAAAATATATCTTTCTATTTCCCACATATTTCATCGAACTAAATCAGGTTGATTTCAGTGAAGTTTTATTTCTAGAAAGTTATCATCATTATATAATGAATATCAAGTTACAAAAAGTTTAATATTAGTAGTGATCAAATTTCCAAATTTTAAAGCCATCATAATGTTGATCATGTAGGCACACTTGCTCCCTGAAAGTGTGCCTGGGAAAGCAGTAGAGGATGGACCAAGAGTTTAAGCCCCTGCACCCATGTGAGAGACCCGGAGGAAGCTCCTGGCTTGGGATCAGTTAGCTTTGGCCAATGTGGCCATCTGGGGAGTGAACCAGTATGTGGAAGACCTCTCTCTATCGGTAAATGTCTTTCAAATAAAAAAAGTTTAAAAAATTTTTGAAAAATGTCTATTTAGGTCTTTGGCCCATCTCTTAACTGGGCTGTTTGTTTGTTTTGTTGTTTTGGAGTTTCTTGATCTTTTGTAGATTCTGGTTATTAATCCTTTATTGGTTGCACTGTTTGCAAATATTCTTTCCTATTTTGATGGTTGCCTCTTTACATTCCTGAGTTTCTTTTGCAGCACAGAAACTTCTCAATTGTATGTAATCCCAATTGTTAATTTTGGCTTTGATTGCCTGTGCCTCCAGGGTATATTCCAAGAAGTCTTTGCCTGTGCTTATATCTTGCAGGGTTTCTCCAATGTTCTCTAATAATTTGATGGTGTTGGGCCATAGATTTAAGTCTTTAATCCATGTTGAGTGGATTTTTGTGTAAGCTGTAAGGTAGGGGTCTTGCTTCGTGCTACTGCATGTGGAAATCCAGTTCTCCCAACATCATTTATTGGATAGACTGTCCTTTCTCCAGGAATTGATTTTAAATCTTTGATCAAATATAAGTTGGCTGTTGATATTTGGATTGATTTCTGGTGTTTCTCTTCTGTTCCATTGGTCTATCCATCTGTTTCTGTACCAGTACCATGCTGTTTTGATTACAACTGCCCTGTAGTATGTCCTAAAATCTGGTATTGTGATGCCTCTGGCTTTGTTTTTGTTGTACAAGATTGCTTTAGCTATTCAAGGTCTCCTGTGCCTCCATATGACTCTTTTTTTTTTGACAGGCAGAGTTAGACAGTGAGAGAGAAAGACAGAGAAAGGTCTTGCTTTTTCATTGGTTCACCCCCCCCCCCAAATGGTCACTATGGCCAGCTTGCTGTGCCGATACAAAGCAAGGAGCCAGGTGCCTCCTCATGGTCTCCCAGGTGGGTGCTGGGCCCAAGCACTTGGGCCATCCTCCACTGACGTCCCAGGCCACAGACCAGAGCTAGACTTGAAGAGTAGCAACTGGGACAGAATCTGATGCCCTGACCGCAGGACTAGAACCCGGGACTAGAACTAGGGGTATCAGCCTAGTGAGCCGTGTTGCCAGCCCATATGAATTTAAGCATCATATTTTCCAGATCTGAAAGGAATGTCTTTGGTATTTTGATTGGTATCCGTTGAATTTATAAATTGCTTTTGGGAGAATGGACATTTTGATTATATTGATTCTTCCAATCCATGAGCATGGAAGATTTTTCCATTTTTAGGCATCCTTTTCTATTTTTTTCTTAAAGGTTTTGTAATTCTCATTGTAGAGATCTTTGACATCCTTGGTTAAATCTGTTCCAAAGTGTTTGATTGTTTTTGTAGCTATTGCAAATGGGATTGATCTTAGAAGTTCTTTCTCAGCCGTGCCTGTGTATACAAAGGCTATTGATTTTTGTGCATTGATTTTATATCCTGCTACTTTGCCAAACTCTTCTATGAGTTCGAATAGTCTCTTAGCAGAGTTCTTTGGATCCCCTAAATAAAGAATCATATCATCTGCAAAGAAGGATAGTTTGAGTTCTTCCTTCCCAATTTGTATCCCTTTAATTTCTTTTCCTTGCCTAATGGCTCTGGCTAAAACTTCCTGTACTATTGTGGACAGCAATGGTGAGAGTGGGCATCCCTGTCTGGTACCAGATCTCAGTGGAAATGCTTCCAATTTTCAACATTCAATAGGTTCCCGGCCATGGGTTTTTCCTGAATTGCTTTGATTGTATTGAGGAATGTTCCTTATATACCCACATTGTTTTGAGTTTTCATCATGAAAGGGTGTTGTATTTTATCAAATGCTTTCTTTGCATCTGTTGAGATAATCATATGGTTTTTCTTCTGCAGTCTGTTAATGTGCTGTATCTCATTGATTGATTTTTGAACACTGATCCACCCCTGTGTACCAGGGATAAATCTCACTTGGTTTGAGTGGATGAGCTTTCTGATGTGTTGCATTCTATTGGACAGAATTTTATTGAGAATTTTTGCGTCCATGTTCATCAGAGAAATCGATCTGTAATTCTCTTCCTCTACTGCATCTTTTTCTGGCTTAGGAATTAAGGTGATGCTGGCTTCATAAAAAGAATTTGGGAGGATTCCCTCTTTTTCAATTGTTTTGAATAGTTTGAGAAGAATTGGAGTTAGTTCTTCTTTAAATGTCTGGTAGAATTCAGCAGTGAATCCATCCAGTCCTGGGCTTTTCTTTGTTGAGAGGGACTTTATTACTGATTCAATTTCTGTCTCAGTTATGGGTCTGTTTAGGTTTTCTATGTTTTCATGGGTCAATTTAGGTAGATTGTATATTTCCAGGAATCTATCCATTTCTAATAGATTTCCCTGTTTGGTGGCATACAAGTTCTTGTAGTAATTTCTGATGATTCTTTTTATTTCTGTGGTGTCTGTTGTTACATTTCCTTTTTCATCTCTGATTTTATAGATTTGGGTCTTCTCTCTTCTTTTTTTTAGTTAGTTGGGCCAATTTTGTTTAAAAACCAGCACTTCATTTGGTTGATCTTTTGTAATTTTTTTGATTCAATTATGTTGATTTCTTCTCTAATTTTAATTATTTCTCTTCTCCTACTAGTTTTGGGTCTGTTTTGCTTCAGTTTTTCTAGATCCTTGAGATGCATTGAAAGCTCATTTATTTGGTGCCTTTCCAAAATTTTGATTTAGGCACCTATTGCTGTAAACTTTCCTCTTAACACTGCTTTTGCGGTAACCCATAAGTTTTGATATGTTGTACTGTTATCCTCATCTACTTCCAGAAAGTTTTTGATTTCTCTTTTGATTTCTTCTATGACCCAGTGTTCATTTAGGAGCATGTTGTTCAGTCTCCATGTGTTTGCATATTCTGTAGGATTCCTGAGCTGCTAATTTCAACATCATTCCTTGGAGATCTGAGAAGATGCTTGATATGATTTCAATTCTTTTAAATTTGCTGAGAGTTGCTTTATGGCCTAGTATCTGGTGAATCCTAGAGTAGGTTCTATGTACTGCTGAGAAGAATGTGTATTCTTTTAGTGTAGGCTGAAAAGTTCTGTAGATATCTGTTAGATCCTTTTCGTCTATAGTGTCAGTTAAATCTACTGTTTCCTTGTTGATCTTCTGACCAGTTGATCTGTCTATTGCTGAAAGTGAAGTATTGAAGTCCCTTAGTACTACTGTATTGTATTTTAAGTCTCCCTTTAAGTTTCTTAACATATCTTTTAAATAAACTGCTGCACTGTAATTTGGTGCATATAGGTTTATAATAGTTACACCTTCCTATTGAATTGATCCCTTAATCATTACATAGTGCCCCTCTTGGTCTCTTTTAACAGTTTTTTTTTTTCAAAAGAGGAAATCCAAATGGCCAACAGATACATGAGAAAATGTTCAAGATCCCTAGCAATCAGGGAAATGCAAAACAAAACCACAAAGAGGTTTCACTTCAGCCTGGTTACAATGGCTCACATTCAGAATCTACCAACAATAGAGGCTGGAGAGGATGTGGGGAAAAAGGGACACTAACCCACTGTTAGTGGGACTGCAAACTGGTAAAGCCACTATGGAAGTCAGCCTGGAGATTCCTCAGAAGTGTGAATATAACCCTATCATACAACCCAGACATTCCACTCCTTGGAATTTACCCAAAGGAAATTGAATTGGCAAATAAAAGAGTTGTCTGCACCTCAATGCTTACTGCAGCTCAATTCAGAGTAGCTAAGACATGGAATCAACCTAAATTTCCATCAACAGAATAATGGATAAAGAAATTATGGGATGTGTACTTTATAGAATACTATACAGCAGTAAAAAACAATGAAATCCAGTCATTTGCAACACAATGGAGGGATCTGGAACACATCATGCTGAGTGAAATAAGCCAGTCCCAAAGGGACAAATATCGTATGTTCTGCCTGATCATTGACAACTAACTGAGCACCTCAAAAGCAACCTGTTGAAGTGAAATGGACACTATGAGAAACAGTGACTTGATCAGCCCTTGTCCTGAGTGTTGAGGAACAACTTAATACTTTATTCTTTTTAGTACTTTTTTGTTCTACTTAATACCATTGGTTGACCTCTTTAATTAACACACGATTATTCTTAGGTGTTTAAATTTAACTGAAAAGTGATCCTCTTTAATTATAAGAGTGGAAATAAGACAGGGTGGAGATGTACAGTTTGGCACATGCTCAATCAGACTTGGCCCAAACCGTAGAGTTAGAAACGTGTCAAGGGATTCCAATTCAATCCCATTAAGGTGGCATGTACCAATGCCATCTCACTAGTCAAAATGATCAATTTAAGTTCATAATTGATCATAATGATAGGATTAAGTGTCAAATTCGATCACATAAATAAGACTAGTGTCTGCTAATACTAACTGATAGAATTAAAAAGCAGAGAAAAATCCAACATGGGAAGTGGGATACACAGCAGACTCATACAATGGTAGATGTCCTAAACAGCATTCTGGCCTCAGAAGCAGCCCTTAAGAAATTCAGATCTGGCTGAAAAGCCCATTAGAGTATTTCAGGCATGGAAAGCCAAGACACTCTAGCAAAAAAAAAAATATATATATACCTAAATGAAAGATCTCTGTGAGTAAGATCCCAGCAGAAAGAATGGGCCATCAAAAAAGAAGTTACCTTTCTCTGAAGGGAGGAGAGAACTTCCACTTTGACTATGGCCTTGTCTACATAAGATTGGAGTTTTGGAACTCCAAAGGCTTCTATAGCCTTGGCAACTCATGACAAGAGCCATGGGTGATTAATGACACCTTAAACAAGAATGTCAGTTGTTAAATCAATAACAGGAGTCACTGTGCACTTACTCCCCATGTAGGATCTCTGTCCTTAATGTGCTGTACTATGTAAATTAACAGTGTAATTAGTACTCAAACAGTACTTTATACTTTGTGTTTCTGTGTGAGTGCAATCTGTTGAAATCTTTACTTAGTGTATACTAACTTGATCTTCTCTATAAAAAGATAATTGAAAATGAAATCTTGATGAAGAATGGGAAGGGAGAGAGGATGGGAGATGGGATGGTTTCCAGTGGGAGGGTGATTATGGGGGAAAAGAGCCACTATAATCCAAAAGTTGTACTTTGGAAATTTATATTTATTAAATAAAAGTTAAAAAATACAAAAAAAAGAAATATATTAACTTATTTTAATCATTTTCCAAGGACAACTTTTTTAAAAAGCAATTTGTAGATGTACATTTAAGAGTGATTTTGTTTGTATTAGCATTAATCCAAACTATGCTCATATTTATGCTCTTCAGATCAGACCTAAGATCAGAACAATAGGTAGAGAAAGAAGTGAAATTGGTAGAAGTGAAACAGATAGTTGAGATCAAATATTTGTAGGTCAGATTTCTTTTTCTCAAACATCAGTGGGCGTTTTCTTCAAATGCAGATCTGAATCAGTAATTCAGAGGCAGAGGAAATTATATAGGCTTTTAATCAAATACCAAAATAATGGTGATGTTATTTGATACTAAGAACAATGGAACAGCAAGTCTACTTATGTTAATTTTCCATATAGTTAAACAGGCTCAGGGAGACTCCTTGTTTCTCAAATATCAACCAAACATTGATCATGAAAACAGCCCAAATACATCATATTAAACTAATCTATTAGTTATCTGTGCATGTCTTTATTTTTATAAATATTATTTATATAGTATTTATATTTTGTTTGATTTAATTGAGAAGTAATTAAATCGCTCTTAGCAAATTTCTTACTAAATATTTTATTAGTGGAGGGAGAATAGTACAGTAGACAGAGCACTGACAATTCACAGAAGAAATAAGAATTTAAGCCCAGATTATTTTTCGGAGTAATGTTGGCCTGTGAATACCTTGTGATATGTTATTTGTATCTGTGATACGCTTGGTTTAAAATGGAAGTTTTCATGTGATGAGCCAATTCAATTGGCATCAAAAAGTCATTTCAATGTAATCTTTAAACTTTTGTACATATTTCCTATTCTAAGTGTAGTCAACCATGCCAAATCATTGCAGTAGGGCTCCCTATTGCTAGAGATTTTCTGTATAATGTTTAATGAAGTTCATTTTGACTTAGAGTAAGGTAACTGCTAGGTCTGCCAGCTTGCTTTAGGCTAGAATGAAAAAGCACAGATAGTTGATCTTTATTGATATAATCTCTAATTTGATTTTACCTCAATCTTTCCAAAATCTTTTTAATGCTTTGTGGAATGAAGTTGTATAATTACACATTGTCTTCTGGTAATAATAGATATAAATTCAGCACATATTTAAAAGCCTGTTTATATCTGTCAGTTTACAGAGTAATATTATCAAGAGTAATACATTTCAAGAAGAAAACAAATGATACAAATGCAAATAGAACTGTTACTGTTCACAGGTTCTTTGGCTCACTTACAAATAGAAATTGACAAGAGGCCAACATGTAATCCAGGCAGGGTTTATTGGGGGATTATGCTGAACTCATGGAAACAGTATGGTGCAGGAGCTCAACAGAATCTATTATGAGGTTGAGGAGATAGAGTGGCCACATGGTACTTTATTTATTTGAAAGAGAGAGAGAAATAAGCAGTGATAATAAGAGGGAGGGAGGGAAGGGAGGAAGGAAGGAAGGCAGGAAGGCAGGAAGGCAGGAAGGAAGGAAGGAAGGAAGGAAGAGAGAAAGCTATCTTCCACCCATTGTTTCATTCCCCAAATGATCGCAATGGCTGGCACTGGGCCAGGATGAAACCAGGAGCTTCTCCTGGGTCTCCCACATGGATGCAGGGGCCCAAGAATTTTAGGGCATCTTTTACTGCTTTCTTGGATGTATTAGCAGGAAGCTAGATCAGAAGTGGAGCAGTCAGGCCCTGAACTGGTGATGTTGCAGGTGGTGGCTCTACCTGCCACACCACAAAGCCGGGCCCTCACACTTTGATCTGGACCCAGCCTGAAATTGTGGTCCATTCTCCTGGGCACAGAGCACAGCAATTTGTACTGGGTTACCTCTTCTTGCAGGTGCTCAGTGGCGCTACCCAGGAAGTTCATACTTTTGCACATGAGCCATTCAGTATAGGCATGAAAATTGGAGAAGTCCCTAACAGGGCAATCGGGGATGTTTTGTGGTTGAGGTCTAGATGACTGGTTTGGAGCTGAAGATGGATACAGGTAAGGCCAGGAGGGTCTTCATTTGATGACTCCAAATCTATCCTGTCTCACAACCATCTTTTGAACAGATGCTTTCTTGGGGGAAATTTCTACTAATGTTTTCATAGCTTTTAAGGAAAATAGTAACCTGTCAGAGGTAACTGAAGATTTGTAGTGCTTGGAACTGCTTGTCAGTGGGTTCATTCATACACTAACAAGTAGATATTTAACGTTAACCATGATGCAGGGGAAGATCTGGCTCATGGGGTCTCTTAAGTTATGCATTTTACACATTGTGCATAAGACAAAGGAATAGGCCACTAAAAACCAAGTAAAAATGAAAGCAAAAAAGCATTTTCAAGGTCCTTTCTACTCCTACCTCTTGATTTCTTCGAATCGTATCCCTGTCCCAGTTCTCCAAATAACTGCCAAAATCTGGACTTTCTACTCTCCCCCATCCAAAATAAAGAACATTTGACTTTCCCTATTCCAATCCGTTCTGTTATTCACCGAGTAATCTGAATGAACTAGTGATTCTCACTGTTTTTTTTTTTTTTATCACTGAGTCATACAAAATAACAGAATGAACAGTTTTGATAAAGACATGAAGTGCTGCATTTAGAGAAAAGTATATATTTCTCTTTTATTGATTCAGCACATTCTAGGCTGGATATCTAAAATACACATGCTTTTACAGGCAGGAAATTCCAGAGGTAGAAATAATATTTAATATGCTTGGAAGACTAGAAAATAACAATACTTACAGAAATTACAACATTCGAAATACATTGTGCAATGCTGTATATTTTAATTTGTAATGCTTTAGGAATCTATATAATTTAATGCACAGTTGACTGCAGGTTGTGTTATATATAAGACTTCTGTGTTAAAGTGAATCACAGGTTCTGTGAGTTAGCTGTTTTATTCAACACACTTTAGTTTTACAACTTTGCATTAAAAGTGTGAAAGCATTTGCTCTAGGATCTGTTCAGAACAAAATTCAAGAATGGTTAAGTTATGTAGTTTGAAAGATACACATTCAATCATGTCTCTGAACTCATCTGATCATAGTACGAAGATCTAAGATGCCTCCAAGGGATTGCTTAGGAACTTAAAGTGAATACATGATCCTAAGTTAGGAAAATGTATGTAGAACCAATAGTTCAAGCACACACATTAAATATGTGCATTTTGTTCCTACCAAATGGCCACATATTCCAGGGCCAGACCAAAGCCAGAAACTCCATTCTGGTTTCTCACATGGATGATAGAGGCCCAAGTACTCGGGCTGTCTTCCTGCACCTCCCCTGTTGCACTAGCAGGGAGCTGAATCACAAGAGGAGCAGCCAGGGTGCAAATGGACAGTCCAGAAATAAGGATTGCAAAAGTCACAAGTGCTAGCTTAATGTGCTGTACCACACTGGAATCTACCTCAGTTTCTTTATTGATGTTAGCTTTATGTAGAGAAAAAATGTCCATAGATAGAGTAACTTCAGGACATAGTGCCAGAGAGACCCTTAACATGATTCTGTGTTGCAGTTGATTTCTCAACAATGTTGCAGTGGATTCGTTTCTGAGAGGAGCAGCGTGGTGGGGGCAAGAGGTGCAGAGTCACCACACAGACCCCGGGAGTCGGTTGAAAGCAAGCTTGAGGGGAGCAGCCTGCAGACTCATTTATTTGAGTTAGTACAACAGCTTATATAGCCAAGACCAGCCAATCCAGTCAAGGGGCGGTCTATGCCCCAACCAATCACAGCCTGTTGTTAGGCAGTTTCCAAAGCCATCCAATCACAGCCTGTTGCCAGTCAGGCTCTTGTCGCCAGACAGTTTCTAAAACCATTCAATCACGGCCTGCCATCAGGCTCTGTTGTCATGTGGTTTTCTCTGTTGTCATGTGGTTTCAGAAGCCATCCAATCATAGCCTGTTGCCAGGCAGTTTCTGTTGTCAGCGGCCATCTTGGCATGACCTTTTCACCTCAGCAGCCATCTTGGCATGAACTTTTCACCTCAGCAGCCATCTTGGCATGAACTTTTTACCTCAGCGGTCATCTTGATATGACCTTTTCACCTCATTCCACCACAATTCTGTATTTAGCTGTGTGGTAGAAACTGTGAAATACTAGCCAAGATCCTTGCTTCTCTTTTTGTTCACAGGAGATCTCAATTGTATTTGGTTATAAACATATCCAGTTAGAAATGTTGTTTTCCCACACTTAGACTCTCGTGTGGCCATGTGACTCTTTTCCTCCTAATGGGAGTCTAAGATGGCAGACCTTCCAGAAAGGCCACTAGAGGAAATGGGAGTACTTTATGATTTTAAACTTCTCTTCATTCCTAATAGAAGCATTCAAAGACACAAGTTTCTCTCTAAACATGATTTTGTAATCTCATTGTCACTCTCCACCTGCAGTGTCTAGTCATCTTTTGGTAGTCATTTTTACTCATTTTACCTCACCTCTGTCAAAGTCAGCGCCTGCACATTTTGAAAGGCATTAATTGAACTGAATATTGAATCAAACTTCTAAATACTGTGTCAGTCAAAAGTCTTTTGACCTAAAGTTATATTCAAGTTGAGTGCCATGAAAATTGCAAACCTTTCTTCTTGTCAGGAGCAGACTTTAAAGTAGGCCAAATGGTATTTTGTGTCAGTAATGAATTATACAAAGCTGAAATAAAATTTCAAGAAGTCACAAAATAAGTTTGAATTGCAATTTAATAACAAAGAAAGAAAGATTAAGTGATTAGATAAGTCTCTTTGAGGTTACAATTAATCTATGAGATGACTGTAAGTCTACATATGAATTTTACCCTGCTAATGTTTTATGTAGTAAAATCCTTCTGCCTATTGCTTTTCTCTATCTAAAACTTTTCAAAGAAATTTAGTCTATCAAATTGCTTTGAAACAGAAATGTTATGGTTAAGCTAAATGATTAGTAAAAAAAAAAAAAAAAACTTCAGAAATCTTTTAAAATCCTACAAGATAAATTTACAAAATCCATGTATCTTTAAAAATATTTCCAACATGTATAAGTATGTTAGAAAGACCTCTTTTTAGAATGCACATCTTAAATATATTTTTAAATGTTTTAAATCTTTTAATGGAAATATTATAGCAGAAGATTAACACAGTAGAATTCCAGTCTAATTAATATAAAGTAATCAAATAACCCCTTATTTCACAATATACCTTTCTTTTTCTACATTATGATCATTATCATGAATCCTTCACTTTGTGATATCAGTATCTGTTTTGAAGAAAAACTAGTATATACGTGTATATACATAATGTTTACGTATGAAGTGAAAGTGACAAAATGTTAAGTTGTTAAATTTTAAAACTAAAATAAATTACGAAAATATAAAGAAGTATAGAAATAAGGAATTTGCATGTTATTTAGTGTAGGTATCAAAGAAAAAGCTTAAAAACAGTGTATATAAAAAAGCTTATGTGGAAGAGAACTGGGGAGTTGACCAGGGAGCCTTTTTTAAGAAACTATTTTTTCCATTTTTTTCAATTTTTACATTGAAATTTTAATTAATTTTTAAAAGTTTCAGTATGAGTTGTAGGTACAAGTCTAAGAACGTAATAATATTCACTTTCCCTCTCACTCCCTCCTTCCCACCTTTCTTCCTTTTTTTTTTCTTTTTGGCTTTTGATATAACATATTTTAAATTTATGTTAGAATAAAAAGGCTTAATACTTTACCGAATAAGAAGTTTAGCAACTAAAAAGCAAAGAGACCATAGTTGAGTGGGAATATAGACAATGACTGTAAACAATAGTTGAATGTATAAATGACCATTTCACCCCACACAGTTATTCATAATTCCTTTCAATGTGATACAACCAATGACAATGTAACATCTAAATATTTCCTGTGTGTTTAGAAGATAATAATTGAGTTCATTTAGCCTTAAAACTGTTTCCTTTCAACAGTGTAAAATATGCTTTCAATGACATTTAAAAATGCACATGCCTTAATTTGTTAAAACTAAAGTATAGAAATGTAAGAGGTGCTCAAATATTTGCATTTTGTTAATGGTAGAGTATTTTTCAAAAATTTTATTGATGTTTTAGATTTGACGTTCTGGTGTGGCAGGATAAACCACCACCTGTGGTGCTGGCATCCCATATGAGCACTAATTCCTGTTGCTACCACTCCATTTCTAGCCCAGTGTCCTGGTAATGTGCCTAGGAAAGCATCAGATTATGACCCAGCTGCCTGGGCCCTTGTCACCCATGTGTGAGACCCAGATGGAATTCCAGGCTCCTAGCTTCAGGCTTGGTCCAGCCCCTGATGTTACAGCCATTTGGAAAGTGAACCAGCAGATATAAGACCTCTCTCTCTGTGTCTTTCTCCCTCTGTAACTCTACTTTCAAATACTAAATAAATCTTGAAACAAAAAATTTGATGTTTATACAAGGAACAACTTACTAGACTCAAAATAACAGTCGTATAACTGGCCAAGTATGGAAATAATGAATTTAGAATCATTTCCTACCATCAATTTGAAGAAAAATACTAAGAAAAACAAACCACACTATGACAAGGAAAGTAGTTATTGGAGGATTATATGAATTTCATTTATAGCCCTTGCCTGTATTCCTCTGGAACAGTGGTCTTTCTACTTTTTAATTATTGAACACTATGATTGTGGTGCATTCAGCCTAAAGTAAGTTGAAAATACTTCATTGCAAATATTAAAGGAAAGCAAGAAAGAAGGAAAGAAAGGAAGGAAGAAAGAGGGGGACAGAGTAAAGGAGAGACGTATGGTTATCTTTTTAGAATTATGTCTATGAAATACATAAAATCTGTTCTTTTAATATTAGTAAAAATTATAAAAATAAAATCATAAATAAATGAATAAATATCTTTTCTAAAAATAGTAAAAGGAAAGGCATGTTTTTGATGGCATCTAATTTATCCATACCATTCTACAGAGCATGTCAGACCATATGAATAACACTGTAAGTCACTGAATTTTACAGTATCCTATAGCACCATTCACCCTTCTCTCAAGGTTCGCTGGGGGAAATATCTGACAGGACAAAAAGAACTGCATCTACCCAGCAGAGAACCAGGACACTGTAGAAAAGAGAAAGAACATGCATAAGAGGAAATTGTCAAAGAATCCAGCTTTGGGGGAATCAAAACTATCACTAGAGATTTAAGATAAAATGACCCTTTTACTCGGTAAGGAGAGACAAAAACACACATGCACTCCGTGACACTTCCTATAGTGTAATTATACAGCACTTTATATATTCATAGAAATATACTGATTAGCGCTTACAGTCTGAATTGAGTGTTCTTAAAAATGTACTTTATTTCTAAGTGTTATGTTTTAGTGATGATATGTAATCATATTATATTTATATTTTACAATATGTAGTTCATTTTTGCTTGTTAAGTAAGATATTAGATTAATTATGCTGGACTTTCTTATATCTACATAGTTTTAATTAATCAAACTATTAAAATTAATAATATTAATCCTCTTTAAAAATATAAGGAAATAGACATGTATTGTATATTTGCTGTAATACAAATATATAGTTAATTCTCAAAAGGTATTAATAATATACATTGAGATTTTTTTAAGTACTGCATGTTTTAGTCAACATTACAGTTTGAAAATTTGCATATTCTGAATTTTATAAATATGTATGTTCACATAAGTTGATTTAAAATATTATTACTACTTAATATTTAGACTATGCCATAATATTTAATATCTTTTTGTAATTTAATTCTGTATTGTATATACTAAATATCCATATCTATACACAATATTATGCTTTACAATTCTGAGGTAATTATTTTTTTTTTCATTTACAATTATCTTTTTTATACAGAAGATCAATTTAGCATATATTAAGTAAAGATTTCATCAGTTTGCACCCACACAGAAACACAAAGTATAAAATACTGTTTCAGTACTAGTTATAGCATTACTTCACATTGGACAACACATTAAGGACAGATTCCCACATGAAGAGTAAGTACACAGTGACTCCTGTTGTTGACTTAACAATTTGACACTCTTGTTTATGGCGTCAGTAATCTCCCTAGGCTAGGCTCTAGTCATGAGTTGCCAAGGATATGGAAGCCTTTTGAGTTCGCCAATTTCGACCTTATTCCGACAGGGTCATAGTCAAAGTGGAAGTTCTCTCTTCCCTTCAGAGAAAGGTACCTCCTTCTTTGATGGCCCCATTCTTTCCCCTGGGATCTCACTTGCAGAGATCTTTCATTTAGGTCTTCTTTTTTGTTTGTTTGTTTTTTTGTTTTTTGTTTTGCCAGAGTGTCTTGGTTTTCCATGCCTAAAATACTCTCATATGCTCTTCAGCCAGATCTGACTGCCTTAAGGGCTGATTCTGAGGCCAGAGTGCTATTTAGGACATCTACCATTCTAAGAGTCTGCTGTGTATCCCTCTTCCCATGTTGCATCATTCTCTCCCTTTTTGATTCTATCAGTTAGTATTAGCAGACACTAGTCTTGTTTGTGTCATCCCTTTGACTCTTAGACCTATCAGTGTGATCAATTGTGAACTGAAATTGAGCTCTTGGACTAGAGAGATGGCATTGGTACATGCAACCTTGATGGGATTGTATTGGAATTCCCTGGCACGATTCTAACTCCATCATTTGGGGCAAGTCTGATTGAGCATGTCCCAAATTGTACTTCTTCTCCCTCTCTTATTCCCACTCTTATATTTAACAGGGATCACTTTTCAGTTAAATTTAAACACCTAAGAATAATTGTGTGTTAATTACTGAGTTCAACCAATACTACTAGAACAAAAAAAAAATACTAAAATGGATAGAGTATTACATTGTACATCATCAGTCAAGACAAGGGCTGATCAAGTTACTGTTTCTCATAGTGTCCATTTCACTTCAACAGGTTTCCTCTTTGGTGCTCAGTTAGTTGTCGTCAATCAGGGAGAACATATGATTCTGTCTCTTTGGGACTGGCTTAATTCATTCAGCATAATGTTTTCAAGATTCCTCCATCTTGTTGCAAATGACTGGATTTCATTGTTTTTTACTGCTGTATAATATTCTATAGAGTACATGTCCCATAATTTCTTTATCCATTCTTCTGTTGATGGGTATTTGGGTTGATTCCAGGTCTTAGCTATTGTGACTTCAACTGCAATAAATATTAATGTGCAGACAGCTTTTTGTTTGCCAAATTAATTTCCTTTGGGTAAATTCCAAGGAGTGGAATGGCTGGGTTGAATGATAGAGTTATATTCAGGTTTCTGAGGAATCTCCAGACTGACTTCCATAGTGGCTTTACCAGTTTGTATTCCCACCAACAGTGGGTTAGTGTCCCTTTATCCCCACATCCTCTCCAGCCTCTATTGTTGGTAGATTCTGAATGTGAGCCATTGTAACCAGGCTGAGGTGAAACCTCATTGTGGTTTTGATTTGCATTTCCCTCATTACTAGTGATCTTGAACATTTTTTCATGTGTCTGTTGGCCATTAAGATTTCCTCTTTTGAAAAATGTCTATTGAGGTCCTTGGCGCATCTCTTAAGTGGGTTGTTTTGATGTTGTGGAGTTTCTTGATTTCTTTGTAGATTCTGGTTATCAACCTTTATCTGTTGCATAGTTTGCAAATATTTTTTCCCATTCTGTTGGATGCCTCTTCACTTTCCTGACTGTTTCTTTTGAAGTACAGAAACTTTTCAATTTGATGCCATCCCAAATGTTAATTTTGGCTTTGACTGCCTGTGCCTCTGGGGTCTTTTCCAAGAAGTCTTGGCCAGTACCTAAATCTTGCAGGGTTTCTCCAATGTTCTCTAATATTTTGATGGTATCAGGTCGTAGATTTAAGTCTTTAATCCATGTTGAGTGGATTTTTGTATAAGATGAAAGGTGTGGGTCTTGCTTCAGGCTACTGCATGTGGAAATCGAATTTTCCCAGCACCATTTATTGAATAGACTCTCCTTAATCCAGGGATTGGTTTTGGATCCTTGATCAAATATAAGTTCGCTTTAGATGTTTGGATTGATTTCTGGTGTTTCTCTTCTTTTCCATTGGTCTATCCATCTGTTTCTGTACCAGTACCATGCTGTTTTGATTACAACTGCCCTGTAGTATGTCCTGTAATCTGGTATTGTGATGCCTCTGGCTTTGTTTATGTTGTACAAGATTGCTTTAGCTATTCAAGGTCTCCTGTGTCTCCATATGAATTTCAGCCTCATTTTTTCTAGATCTGAAAAGAATGTCTTCAGTATTTTGATTGGTTTATTTTTTTAAAGATTTATTTATTTATTTGAAAGTAAGAGTTACACAGAGAAAGATGAGAGTCAGAGAGAGAGAGAGGGGGGTCTTCCATCTGATGGTTCACTCCCCAGTTGGCTGTAATGGCCAGAGCTGTGCCAATCCGGAGCCAGGGGCTTCTTCCAGGTCTCCCACATGGGTGCAGGGACCCAAGGACTTGGGCCATCTTCCACTGCTTTCCCAGGCCATAGCAGAGACTTGGATCAGAAGTGGAGCAGCCGGGTCTTGAACTGGTGCCCATGTTGGATGCGAGCACTTCAGGCCAGGGTATAAATCCGCTGCACCACAGTGCCAGCCCCTGAAGTAAATATTTTAAATCTGGAGATGTCATCACTTCATTTTAATTAGGTTTATTTATTTTGGATTATTTTTAATTTTTAGGCATTGCATTTTCAAATATTTTTTAAACATGGTTTCAGCCTAAATTGTGATGTACTCAGTAAACTCTCAGGTTCATGGCTGTCATTTGCACTTGTTTTGTAGTAAACCCACCTTTTTTTCCCCATTGTCAATTTTTCATTTTATATGAAAACAAAGTTAATATTCTTTTTTATATTGGTATTCATATATATGTTCTATTCTTATTAAGAAAATAAGAACTTCTGCAAATGGTAGAATACTTCAAATATCTTTTAGTAAATCTTTCTTTTATTAATTTAAAATTAATCCTGAAAGTAATTTCTTGCCAGAATGGAAAAGTTTATTTTTTGCATTTTATGATATAATTCCTATTCAGAAGGTTGGTATAGTTTATTTAATCAGGCCTATAGTAATTAGCATTTGATTAGTTTTTTATAAATTGGATTGGTATTTCTATAAATACTATACTAGTCATACACTGTTTCAAGTTTATCAAATGTATTTTTCATACTGAAATTGTCAAAGGATAAAGACATTAATATACAATTTTCTCTCATTTCCTCCTGTTTATCTACCAGAACTTTCCAATAGATAATGATATTATTGAACTTCTGGATTTTTGTCAGGCTCATAAATAGGGATGTTAGTTCAATGTGATTCACTTTAAATGTTTATGAACTGTTAAACTTTCTTCACCTGTGAATGTTTTGTTGATCACCAAATTTTGACAAACATTTGTTCATTGTGGTTTATTCTAGTTATTCCTTCCTTTTCTTTAAGTTTTGTTTAAGGCATACAAGTGATGCATTTCATATATACAGATTTAAGAACATATTGATTCTTCCCACCCCAACCTTCCTGCCCACAGTCTCACCCTTCATCCTCTTCCCTATTTTATTCTCATCTTATATTTTACAAAGATCTATTTTCATTTAACCTTATACTCATAAGATTAATCCTACACTAAGTAACATGTTCAAAAAATAGTAAGAAGAAAAAATAAATAAACACCATTCCTCAGCAAACAAAACAAGGGCTGTTTTAAATCATTACATCTCAAAGTGTCAATTTCACTTCTATAAATTACCTTTTAGGTACTCTGTTAGTTACCACAGCTCAGTGAGGACATATGGTCTTTGTCTTTTGGGGGCTAGCTTATTTCACTAAGTATAATGGTTTCCAGTTGTATCCATTTTGTTGCAAAAGACAGGATTTCATTTTTGTAACTGCTGTGTAGTATTCCATAGTGTGTGTGTGTGTATATATATATATATATATATATATATATATACCATAATTTCTTTATGCAGTCAACAGTTGATGGACTTCTGGGTTGATTCCATATATTAGCTATTGTTAACTGAGCTGCAGTAAACATGCTAGTACAAAATACTGTTTCATGTGCTGATTTATTTGATTTGGATAAATTCCCAGGAGTCAGATGGCTGAGTCATATAGTAAGTATATATTGAGATTTGTGAGATACCTTCATACTATCTTACGCAATGGCTGTATCCAGTTTACATTCCCACCAACAGTGGATCAGGGTACCTTTTTCCCTACATTCTTACCAGCTGCTATTGTTGATTTCTGTATAAAAGCCATTCTAACTGGGGCGAGGTGAAACTTCATCACAGTTTTGATTAAATTTCTCTTTTGACTAGGGATCCTGAGCATTCTTTCATGTGTCTATAGGGCATTTGAATTTCCTCTCCTGAAAAATGTCTATTCAAGACCTTTGGCTATTTCTTAACTGGATTGTTTGCTTTGTTGTTGTTGAATTTATTGAGCTTTCTAAAGATTCTGGTTATTAGTCTTTTATCAGTTGCATAGTTTACAAATATTGTCTCCCATTTTGTCAGTTGCCTCTTCACTTTGCTGTTTCTTTTACAGTGCAGAAGCTTCTCAATTTGACGCCATCTTATTTGTCAATTTTGGCTTTGATTGACTATGCTTCTGCAGTCTTTTCAAAAATGTCTTTGCCTATGCCATTGTCTTGCAGGGTTTCCCCAATGTTCTCTAATAAATTGATGGTATCAAATCATGGGTTTAGGTCTTTAATTCATTCTGAGTGGATTTTTGTGTAAAGTGTAAGGTAGAGGTCTTGTTTCATCCTTCTGCGTATAGAGATTCAGTTTTCCTATCCTCATTGGTTGAAGTGACTTTCCTTGTTGAAAGGATTGGGTTTAGCTTGTTTGTCAAATATAAATTAGTTGTAGATGTGTGGATTGATTTCTGGAGTTTCTATTCTATTCCATTGGTCTATGCCTCTATTTCTTGTGGAGCATGAGGTGAGATCAGAGTGCAGCAGCCTGTTCCACTGACTGTATGGCTGGAGGGGGAGCCTGGCATGAGTCCATCCTAGAGCTCTGTGGTACCTGCTAACATAGCAGAAAAAAAGAGCACTTTTCTTTCACCCCGCCCATTTCACGATGGCACCCAGCACCCGGCTGAGCCAGCGGCACCATTTTAGACATAGGTAACAGCTGTGCCAGCTCTCATGTGCATACCCAGCTACTGGCCGAGAGGAGATGGATATATCTATCAGTAGCTGTGACAGTGGTTCAGGTCACATAAAGCAACTGGCAGCAAGTAAACACCACTGTGAGATGATAAGGGACTGCCCCCTTTGGCTCTTGTGTATGCATGTGATCCAGGGATTTCAACAGAAGGAAAAATGCACATTTCCCATTGACTTGAATTCTGGCTAGGAGGAATGACAGGGGCTGGGTGTCCACATAGTATTCTGAGGTACCCATGGGCAATTTGCTCTGGGCATATCTCTGCTGCTCTGTGGATGGGATTGTCTAGCAAGGCACAGCAGATGCTCTGCACCCTGTGACTGTGGGAGCCTTGTGTGCTAAGCTGAGAAAACTCTGACTGCGTGAGAGAATGCAGGACATAGCTGAGTCTGGTCAATCACTGTGAGCCACTCCCCACATTCAGGGCTTCCTGATTACCTGAGGTGGGGCATTGCAGCAGATCCGTGCTCACACTAAGGATTGCACGGACCCTTTCTCTGGTTCTTATGGCAGCACAGATGAGTATTGCACCCACTGTGGGTAACAGCCGGGCATTGATCACCTTGCAAAAGAGAAGGTAAAGGTGTGATTCTGCCAACAAGGTGATCAAATCCTCCCTTCTGATAAAACAAAAAAGAGTACATTTACCAAGCCCATCTTGAGTGTCACCCTGGATACTTGCCCCATTCTGGAGCACTGACCAGAGATCCCTGGACAAACTCAGCACATGCCTCTAGGTATTCACTGAGAGTAGACATCACACTAATCCACAGAGGAATAGTTCAAGATAAAAGGCGTCAGAGGAAAAAAAAACTAATAAGTCTCTCCGCAAATTCCTGAAAATAAATAAAAATAAATGGAAATTTAAGAAACAAGAATAAAGAAGACACCATGGCTCCCCTAAAGGAACACAATTACACTTCAATATTAGAATTTAAAGATGAAGAGATTGATGAAATGGCTGAGATGGAATTCAAAAGATTAATCATGGGATTTCTCAGAAGCAATGAGAAGCAAATCCATGAATTAAAGAAATCCATACATGATGTAAATGAAAAAGTTTCCATGAAATTGTGATTGTTAAACAGAAATCAAAATGAAATATTAGAAATGAAGAATTAAATACACCAAATAAAAATTCAATGGAAGGCCAGCACTATGGCTCAGTAGGCTAATCCTCCACCTTGTGGCACCAGCACACTGGGTTCTAGTCCCAGTCAGGACACCAGATTCTGTCCCAGTTGTCCCTCTTCAAGGCCAGCTCTGTGCTGTGGCCCAGGAGTACAGTGGAGGATGGCCCAAGTGCTTGGGCCCTGAACCCGCATAGGAGACCAGGAGCAGCACCTGGCTCCTGCCATCGGATCAGCGTGGTGCACCGGCCACAGCGCAGCAATTGGAGGGTGAACAAGCAGCAAAAGGAAGACCTTTCTCTCTGTCTCTCTCTCACTGTCCACTCTGCCTGTCAAAAAAATTTAAAAAATTCAATAGAAAGCCTTAACACCAGACTTGGTGAGGCAAAAGAAGGAAGAGCTAGAAGACAAATCTTTGGAAAATTTTCAATCAGACCACAAAAAGAAAAAAAAATTGAAAAATTAAAAACAGTGTCGGAGATTTGTAAGATACTATCAAACGATCCAATATACAGGTCTTAGGAGTTCGTGAAGGTATGGAAACAGAGAATGGGTTAGAAGGCCTATTTAGCAAAATAATTACAGAAAACTTCCCTAATTTGGAAAAAGAAAGGGATGTCCAGTTACAGGAAGTACATAGAACTCCTAGCAGTCATGATCAGAAAAAGATCTTCAACATGACACATTGTAGTCAAACTTTTTATTTTATTTTATTTTTGATAGGCAGAATGGACAGTGAGAGAGAGGCGGAGAGAAAGGTCTTCCTTTGCTGTTGGTTCACTCTCCAATGGCTGCCGTGGCCAGCGCACTATGGCCAGCGCACCGCGCTGATCCGAAGGCAGGAGCCAGGTGCTTCTCCTGGTCTCCCATGGCGTGCAGAGCCCAAGCACTTGGGCCATCCTCCACTGCACTCCCGGGCCACAGCAGAGAGCTAGCCTGGGAGAGGGGCAACCGGGACTAGAACCCGGTGTGCTGGCGCCACAAGGTGGAGGATTAGCCTGTTGAGCCACGGCACCAGCTAGTCAAACTTTCAACAGTAAAATAAAGAAACATTCTAAAATATGCATGAGAGAAATGCCAGATTACTTTCAGAGGATCTCCAATTAGACTCACAGCAGACATCTCATCAGAAATCCTATAAGGCTATGAGAGAACGGAGAGGCATAGCAGACATAGCCCAGTTTCTTTTTCAAGGTTTATTCCTTTATTTGAAAGGCAAAATTGCAGAGAGAGAGAAACTTCCATCCACTTGTTTATTCCCCAGATGGGTGAAATAGCCAGGTCTGCGCCAGGCCGAATCCAGGTGCCAAACCACATCTAAGTCTCCCGTGTGGGTGCAGGAGCCCAAAGACCTGAGCCATCCTCTGCTGCCCTCCCAAGTGCATCACGTGCAGCAGCCAGGACCTAAGATGGGATGCCAGCATTGAGGGTGACAACTTAACCCATTATGCCACAACATGGGCCCCAACATTTCTTCCCAGATTTAAAGAAACTCTTTATGTGTTGTTTAGCTCCTAGTCTATTATGAATAGTAAGTTAATAGTAAATAAATAATTTAATGGATGATTGAATGAGTAAAATATTACATTTAAAGATTGGCTAAGTAAAAACATCCTTCAATAGAAAGATAAACCTTGCATATTGAAAGCCTACTGGAACTAAATAAACAGTACAGAAAATTTAGCTAGCACATATATATGTTAAATAAATTTGTATTGCTTCATGATTAGCCAGATCTGATGAGAACTTCATAGAAATATTTATGGTTTTTGTTCCTTTGTTCTTAGTGAATCAAGCATTTCTAGTGCCAGTTCTAAAGTGAAAAACCTTATCGGGGGACCTCTAGATAAGTACCATAGAAATAATGACTGACATGTACTAAACTTTAAGTTGGGGAAAAGTGCAATGGAAATCAAGCAAAATACAAACACTTCTTGAAGAAAAAACCCATTGAGAAGAAAAAGAGGAGTGACTTACATTGATTAAGGGACTCTGGGCCGGCGCCGTGGCTCAACAGGCTAATCCTCCGCCTTGCGGCACTGGCACACCGGGTTCTAGTCCCGTTCGGGGCACCGGATTCTGTCCCGGTTGCCCCTCTTCCAGGCCAGCCCTCTGCTGTGGCCCGGGAGTGCAGTGGAGGATGGCCCAGGTGCTTGGGCCCTGCACCCCATGGGGAGACCAGGAAAAGCACCTGGCTCCTGGCTCCTGCCATCGGACGAGCGCAGTGCGCCGGCCGCAGCGCGCCGACCGCGGCGGCCATTGGAAGGTGAACCAACGGCAAAGGAAGACCTTTCTCTCTGTCTCTCTCTCACTGTCCACTCTGCCTGTTAAAAAAAAAAAAAAAAAAAAAAGAGACTCTGAAGAACAGGTTTTGAATTTTTATACACAATGATAGGTGACTGTAAATGAACAATGGAAAAGAAAACAGACATAATTGTAGCCATACATTATTGAAAATTCAATCAAGGTCATCTACACAGAGAAGTCAAAAGATTAGTAAAGGATTCTATAATCAAGATCTCCCCAAAATTATTATTTTAGGGTCAAGGCAAGTTCTCCTTTTATAGTTAATAAAACACAGCAAGTACATAATACATATGAATGTATGTGTGTGAATGTGTTTGTGTGTGTTCCTTAGGCCAAGCTTGTCTCAAATGAGAGTAAACATACAATTTATGATTTGGGTTCCAATTTCAAACCTTAGAAGACTAGTTTTCTGGCCTATTTGTTGTTAGAATCACTTACCCTCCTTATAGAATTGCATAGCTACTCTCAGCTGATTCTGTAGTTGTTACTATGCAGATTTGCATACTTTTTCTATTATGGTTTTCTGAGTTGTTTGATGTTTTAAAATGTTATTTAACAATGAAATTATTAGTTTCAGTGCTTTTTTAAACCTATAATATAGTGTTTCTATGATAGACTTAGAAAGTAAAAGAAACATTGAAATCATTACTTTATCATTCACTGGCACTCGATCACAAAGACCCAATTTTGAACAGACATATTTTTATTCTGTTCCACCTATTTCATGCCTCATATAAAGTGAGTCCTCAGTGTTACCAAATTTTAATTACATATAGTTATTTTTATAACATATATTTGAATATATAACATATATGCAATAGAGTTCATATAAAAATAAATGCACATATACACAAAATTTAAATTTTGCTTAAATTAAATGTATAAATAGGGATTAAGCTTATAGTACATGCACACATTGAAATCCTTTAAAAATGACTCAAAGGAATATAAAGATAATTTCTGCTTGATTATCTTTATAACCCAACTGATTGTACACATGGGACCTTTAAAGCATGCTTCAACTCAGTTTGATATATTATACTCTTCTTGGAGATTGTTTAACATAACTGGCTTAGTAGAAATGAAAATTTCTATAAAATATATCATTAATTAAAAAGGAAATCAGGCCGGCACCGTGGTTCAACAGGCTAATCCTTGGCCTTGCAGCTCCGGCACACCGGGTTCTAGTCCCGGTCGGGGCGCCGGATTCTGTCCCGGTTGCCCCTCTTCCAGGCCAGCTCTCTGCTGTGGCCCGGGAGTACAGTGGAGGATGGCCCAGGTGCTTGGGCCCTGCACCCCATGGGAGACCAGGAAAAGCACCTGGCTCCTGCCATCGGATGAGCGTGGTGCGCTGGCCGCGGCGGCCATTGGTGGGTGAACCAACGGCAAAAGGAAGACCTTTCTCTCTCTCCCCCTCTCTCTCTCACTGTCCACTCTGCCTGTCAAAAATTAAAAAAAAAAAAAAGAAAAGAAAAAGGAAATCAAATTGCATTGTAGTATTCTTATTAATGGCAATGGGTAGGAATTAGTATTGTTGTGCTCTAGATGACAAATTAAACATTCCCATAAATAAAAGAGAGAGCATTGCAATTATTGATTGATTATATTGGAGAAAGTTCAAACCAGCAGAAAAGAGGGGTCCTTATCCAGTGGAACACCTGCGGTGGGGAGGTCTGTTTGTAGCTTTCATCTCCTCAGGTCAGACATGGTGCGAACTAAAGCGGATAGTGTGCCAAGCACCTACAGAAAAGTGGTGGCTTCTCGGGCCCCCAGGAAGGTGCTGGGTTCTTCCAACGCTGCCACTGATTCTGCATTACCCTTGTCGAGGAAAGCTGAAAATAAGTATGCAGGAGGGAATCCAGTTTGTGTGTGCCCAACTCCCAAGTGGCAAAAAGGAACTGGAGAATTCTTCAGGCTGTCCCCTAAAGATTCTGAAAAAGAGAATTGGATTGCTGAAGAGGCTGGAACCAGTGGCCTAGGGAAGGCAAAGAGAAAACCACGTCCTTTGCAACCCGATGACGCAGATGGCGAAAACTTCCTTATTCATCTTTGAATAATGTCTCCGGTTCACTCTGGTATTCTAGGATGTAAATTTGCATAGAAGTGTTTGTTCCAATTATCTTTGTTGAATAGGCATTTAATTTAAAAAAATGAGGCTAAGATTTAGTTGTTCAAAAGCAAATAGTTCTGAAATTGGAGAATCTGTAAGGTTATCTTAGCTTAATATTCAGTAGACTGCAGTATTTTGTTCCTCCTGTTATTAAGCTTATTGCTTTTAAAAGAAATCAAATCATTGCATGATGTTCAAATTACTAATCTGCTGTATTTGAGATTTGCTTAGATCTTTGTACCGATGCCATTTTTATTGCCATTTGATTATTGGGATAGTGCCATATCTTATTCCTTTTCTTTGCTTAAAAAGCGAAGTTAGATTTTGCACATTTAAAAAAATTCAGCGCCCGCGCCACGGCTCACTAGGCTAATCCTCCACCGGCGCCAGCACACTGGGTTCTAGTCCTGGTCTGGGTGCCGGATTCTATCCTGGTTGCCTCTCTTCCAGGCCAGCTCTCTGCTGTGGCCTGGGAGTGCAGTGGAGGATGGCCCAAATGCTTGGGCCCTCCCCCCCATGGGAAACCAGGAGAAGCACCTGGCTCCTGCCGTCGGATCAGCGCGGTGCGCCGGCCAAGGCAGCCAGTGGAGGGTGAACCAGTGGCAAAAGGAAGACCTTTCTCTGTCTCTCTCTCTCACTGTCCACTCTGCCTGTCAAAAAAATTAAAAAATTAAAAAATTTTAAAAATCAGTATTAATTAATCTTGATCTCTACCTTTTTTCAGAAAGGATGCCAAAGATGCAATGTTGAAAAATTTGGATGAATATCTTCTCCCTAGAAAAATTTAAGGATAGTTTTTTTTTTTTTTTGACAGTGTAAATGGTTGGTCATCAAAGCTCTTATTATAATATCAAGAATCAGGAGGAAGATTCCACAGACTACACTAATAGAGAGGAATTTTTATAGTACATACATTTCACTCAATATCATAAAACAATATACTTTAGGCCTATAGTTTTTTTTTGTTTTGTTTTGTTTTGACAGACAGAGTGGACAGTGAGAGAGAGAGAGAGAGAGAGAGAGAGAGAGAGAAAGGTCTTCCTTTGCCGTTGGTTGACTCCCCAATGGCCACTGTGGCCGGCGTGCTGCGGCTGGCATACCACGCTGATCCGAAGCCAGGAGCCAGGTGCTTCTCCTGGTCTCCCATGGGGTGCAGGGCCCAAGCATTGGGCCATCCTCCACTGCACTCCCAGGCCATAGCAGGGAGCTGGACTGGAAGAGGAGCAACTGGGATAGAATCTGGTGCCCTGACCAGGATTAAAACTGAGTGTCCTGGGGCTGCAGGCAGAGGATTAGCCTATTGAGCCACAGTGCCGGCCATACTTAGGGCCTATAGTTTTAAAGTTGGAAATTAATAAAACATGAAAAGCAAATCATTCCATACCCAGAATTTTGTATCTCTAAAGTCCTTTAGAAATACTGTTTTTCAAGATAACCAGTCATATAATTGAAGAGGTGGATATAATATTACTTGGTAACTGATATTCTTGCTTCCTTATCACATATTCTGCTTCCTGACAGTCTGTTGTCAAAACTAATTGTGTTTTAACAGGCATGTTTTTCTGAAATTTGTTGAATAAATAATTCTCACTTCCAAAAAAAAAAAAAAAAGAAAGAAAAGAAAGTTCAAACCAGCAGAAAAGAGACACTTAGACTTGAGCAGTTCTCATCTCCCTGAGCACAGATCTCTAGTTCTGTGTTTGTTATTGATAAGAGAATATCTAATCTCCATAGCCAGAGAGTGATGTGAGAGAAAGGCATTTGAAACCTTCAGGTAATTTGTTGTTTCTAGTTCCAGTCATGCCCATGTAGATACTAAATCTGTTCTACCAAATTCCTGCAAATCCTATGACAAAAATAAGAAAGGAATAAGTAATTGTCTCTGTAGTGATATTGAAAAATCACCCTTTATAAAATACTTGCTTCCTTCCCCAAAACTTTATCTTTAGCAAGAACAAACAGGCTGCCCTCCTTCCTTTGGAATTTCCAAATTTACCATGAGAATAACAAGGGAGCTCCTACAGAGCTCACAGCTTATTGTGAAAACAAGTTATCTACCCCACCCTGAGCAGCCGACAGGATGGAGAATTGTGAATGAGGTTTTCCGATTGGTTTTTTTGGCCACACCTGGTAACTGGATGTCAGTCTAATCATCAAGTTTTTTTCCTTGGAAAATATACTTAAAACTGACTGCCACCAGTCCCTATTACCGGAGAATGGCAGGGTCCTTGTCTTCACGTAAGAAAGAATTCAGGCATGAGACAGAGAGTAAGTGGAAAGCAAAATAGCAAGGTTTATTAGGGTAGAGACATCCATAAGAATGGATGGGCATCTCTCCAAACAGAACCTGAGAGAGAGTACCCAGTCACTCAGACTAGGGGAGAGTGGGATTACATGGTAGAGTGGAGAGAGTACACCTGGCCAGGCCAGGCGTGCGGCTCAGCATAGAGGCAGAGGACTGAGCGCATAGTCTGGTTGAGGCCAGGGGCTTTTAAGGGGATGGGTCTTGCCTTGCCACCTCTACTCCTCCTGGACCAAAGGACTTCTTATATGTAAATAGAAAAATTCCTATCTGACTTCCCCCCCTGAAGTTATCATACAGGAGGAAGCCTGTATGATGGTGCCACCAGGGTTGGAGGATGGATCTGGAGCAGCATATTTGAAATGCAAATACTGGGCTGCCTCTGGAAGATTATCAGGCAGAAGGGGCAGGGACCCCCACCTGGCAGGTTATCAGGTAGAAGGGGCAAGGAAGGATGCAGATACTGGGCTTCCCTTGTAACGTTACTGGGATGACTTTGAGATGTAGATGCTCGACCTAAATATGGCCTTTGTCACATACACATAAGCTCATACCTGACTTCCTATCTAACATCCCCCCCTCAAAGGGAATACCCAAAATTCTTTTCGGATAATGGATGGAGTTCTGTTTTCTGTAACTTTTTCAAAGCTGAAATATGGGTGTTGAGAAGGATTTGGGTATATCCTCTTGCTATCTGTCCTATAGTGTGCGAAAGTGGCCTTGGAAAGACTGTCCTGTTCAGTCCATAGGGCTCCTTAGGTTGTCCAATGGAATGGGCTGGAAGCCTTGTCTGACGACCATTTGAAGTTTGATAGCTTTTATTCTGTTAGAGACAAAATGAACAAGGGCATTAAAAACACACAGTCCAAAGAGAAGCAGCAAGATTACAGAAGTTATTGGGCCAACGAGAGGAAATAGCCAGGATTTCCATGGCCACATGTCAGGCCAGAAATCCCAGCCCTGCTGGGGCTGGTCCTGGAGCTGTTTGGCTTTGTCCAGGAAAGTACGAATGTGGGTTTGTACCTGTCCAGTCCGATTGACCCACAGCCAACATTCTTCCTGGAACATAGCACAGATGCCTCCTGGAGGAGCACTTAGCATGTCCAGTTTTTTTTTTTTTTTTTATAACCTTTTGTTACTTCCAACTTACTTGAGACATTCCGTCAATTCCATTCTAGTGTAGAGTAAACTAGCCATCAGGATAAAGTCATTCTTACAAACCATGTCCTTTCCTTAAAAAAAAAACAAAAAAAAAAACACCTCTTTTTAACCTTCCTTACCAAGAACACTCTTTCCTTCTTAACCTTTCTTACCAAGCACACATTTCTATACCTGTGATGGTTTCCATAGATTCTGATGGGCTCTTGCTACCTTACTGGAAGATTGAGGTCTCCATGCAGATGAAGGTGCCAGGTTGTTCCTAGAGCCTTACAAATCTCTTGCGTAATCTGGGAGAGGAAGGAAGGCCCATTGTAGCTTTGTAAAGATTTTGGGAGACCAAAGCATGGAATTATTTCCTTCAGGAGAGTTTTGGCCCCTTCCTGAACTCTTTCAGTTCTGGTTGGCAAGGCTTCTACCCATCCAGTAAAGGTGTCTATAAGTATAAGCAGGTACCTATAGCTTTGACAGAGTTGCATCTGTGTAAAATCTATTTGCCAGCCTTCCCTGGGGTAAGTTCCCTTTCGCTGCATAGGTTTAAATAAAGGTGGAAGTCGAGACCCCTGGGAGTTATTTTCTCTTGTCCTTACCTAGTTCTAGAGCTCTGGTTAAGGTGATCAGTTCTGCTAACTGAGCTGAAGTTCCTGGGGGCAAAGCACGAGCTTCAGTAATGTGCCATGCTGTAACTATTGCATACCCTGAGAAGCGGGTCCTGTCTCACACGAAGCTGCTTCCGTCTGTGAACCAAACCTCATCTGCATTAGGGCACTGTCTTTTGAGTCCCTACTGCTAGCATAGATCAAGTCTCTAGTCTCAATACAGGAGTGGAGGGGACCACTTGCCCCTGGAACTGGCATTAAGGTAGCTGGATTTAAAGTGGAGCAATGCATTATTTTTCCCTGAGGGTTTTCCAGAAGGAGGACCTGATATTTTAGATTCTGCTATCTGTGAGCCAGTGAGAGCCCTTTTACTCTAATAGAGAATTTATTTGATGTGGAGTATAAAGGGCGATATCTTGTCCCAATGTAATTTTAGACGCCTCCTCTGTCAGCAAGGCAGCTGCTGCTATCATCCTTAGACCGGGAGGCCATCCTTGTGCAACAATGTCGAAGGTTTTAGAAAAGTAGCCCACAGGTTGCTTAACAGGTCCCAGATCCTGAGTTAACCCTCCTAAGGTGACTCCCTGCCTCCTAGTGATGTACAGCTGGGAGGGTTTCTCTGGGTTTGGCAGTCCTAGCACAGGGGCTTTAGTCATTGCATCCTTTAGCTGAGCAAAGGCTGTGGTTTGCTTTCTCCTAAAGCAGGGGGCTCTGCTTTTGCTCCCTGTTGAGAGCCTGGTCTAGGAACTGTGCTATTTCCCTGTATCTAGGAACCTGTGACCTGATAGAGAAAAGCTGGGACTGCCTGAAGTTTACAGAAGTAGGAATTTGCTGCATGGCCCATATCCTCTCTGGGACAGGTTTTCTCTCCCCAGTGCTGAAGATAAGGGTTAAATAATTAACACTCTAATGAACTGGCTATGCTTTTTTTTCCCTCTGGATATCTAGTAGCTAGCTTTGCTAGAAAGTTAAGCTAATGTACAAGACTAGAGTCTCAGGCTGGGAAAGGAGACAAACAAATCATTTACATTTAACTATCTACATTTTATTTATATTATTGTGCACCCCCCCACCCCGAAGAGATAGGCCCTTTAAGTCCTCAGTGAAGACCTGTCCAAATAGGTGCAGAACTATCTAAGTTAGCTGTTACTGAAAGCCCTGTTTTTTTAGGAACTGGCAGGAAGGGCTTTCTAAACCGATTACTATTTGGATAGACTTTTAAGGCCTGGCTGGGTGTGCAAGGCCTAGACCTATCCATGGGGTGCTGGAAGAGAATTGCAAAAGATGCGAATCTCCTTTAAGGGAGGCACCCTGTTAACTTGCATTGTGTGACTGGACTCGGAGGAGAGCTGAATAGGAAGCTGGTACAAATAGGCAACTTAACGTTTCACTGACCATAGGCCATCCCCTCAGGAGAAGTGGGTAGAGTGGAAGCTGGGCAGAGACTGGGCAGAACCAAAGGCTTTTTAGCTTGGGGCCCAGTGTCTGCAGTTCTGAACCAGGAATCCTTCAACACCCAGGGCAGTTCCATGTCCAGTGGCCTTGCTCTTGGTAGAACTTAGAGAAGCCAGTTTCTGTCATGACAGCTGCTTCCCCAATGCTCTGGCTCCTTATATCAGAAATAGGTGCCCTTTGGGGTGCACTGGCCTTGCTGGGTCTCCTTGATGACATCGCCATGCAAAGCAGCCGTTGATTGGCCTGTTGCCTATATCCTTACATTGCTCCTGCTGTTAGTTTGCTCCCCTTTCTCCTAGTCTCCAATAAAGTGGACCATAGAGGCAGCCTCTATGATGTCAGTCAAGGGGGTGCTCAAACCAACCCTGATTTCTGAATGTTTCTTTAATATTAAAACTATGGTCATGGGCAGATTCTGATACTTAGTAAAAGTTAAAAGTTAAAAAAAAAAAAACATGTTGACACCATGCCCATGAGGAGAACTGTGACCTTTTAGGTAAGATTAACTGTGATGACCTGCTTGTATACTTTGAGGTCACCAGTACAACTTCCTATCTTTCCCTCAATTTGGTTTAAAAAGGGAGTTCTGCCCATTGCCCATTTACTGTGTACACCAAAAAAGCCAATCTAGCTGTAACAGCATTTTATAGTTTAACCTCTCATTTCTGCTATGCTGTTTGGTCCTCTATACTGTGGCCAGACATTACTACTGAAAAAGTTGGTCATCCCATATATAAGGTCTGGGGATCAAACCATACATCACAGTGGAGATTCCTGCAGAACAGTAGTAACTTCCCTTCTCGAAGAGAAAAGAGGAGAAGTGAGGCAGAGATTACTGCATAGCCTGACTTAGAGGAAAAATTGTGGCAGACATCTCTGCCATCCTTTGGCTTCTGGATATTTACCATGTGGCCAGTGGGTTATGGGCCTGGGTTTCTGGGTTTAACTAGTCTTACCATGTAACCCATAAGTTAAGTTTTTTGGGCTTTCTCGTTTTCACCTGAAAAGGCTTTGTCAGTCCCTCTTTAAAGAATCTGGCTTCTGTGTGGCGCCGGCACACCGGGTTCTAGTCCCGGTTGGGGCACCGGATTCTGTCCCGGTTGCCCCTCTTCCAGGCCAGCCCTCTGCTGTGGCCCGGGAGTGGAGTGGAGGATGGCCCAAGTGCTTGGGCCCTGCACCCCATGGGAGACCAGGAGAAGCACCTGGCTCCTGCCATCAGATCAGCACGGTATGCCAGCCGCAGCGGCCATTGGAGGGTAAACCAACGGCAAGGGAAAACCTTTCTCTCTGTCTCTCTCTCTTTCACTGTCCACTCTGCCTGTCAAAAAACAACAACAATAAAAAAAAGAATCTGGCTTCTGAGCCAGAGACTGGAGCAGCTAGACGGAAACACATTTATAACTGAAGTTTAGCATCATTTCATATCTTGGGAGCACTTTTAATCTAAACACCCGATTGGTTATTATCTCTGCAAGATGGGAGATATACTCTTTGTCATCTCCAGGGGCCCTCTGGAGATATCAAAAGTCCTGAGAATTTAGAACTTGGATTTTCAGAAAGTCTGGTAAAGGTGCCAAGAGTCATCTGGTCAAAATAAAATTCCTTAACATCCTGAAATGATAGCCATTCATTTAGTCAGGGTGATTTTAACACTTTTAGACCATATCTAATCATGATATTTAAGATAACTTAAACTTTTTAAGACTTAATGCTTTTCATCAATCTGAACTTAACAGAGACAGTAGAATACAAAATAGGTTACTTTAGCAGAACATGGATTCTGTCTCTTGATGTCGAATAAATCAGAAATAAAAACCTTGAACATAAGAGTTAGCACATGAAATCATCGCATAACTCAGAACTGTTTAACAGAGTCAAAAAGAGCTTACAGGACTCAACTCTAGAAATGACAGAGTAACCAATTAAGTAGACACTGTTAAAAAGAGACATTACAGTTTTATAAAAACAGATTTTTAGATTTATGATTGAGACCATTTCCAGATATCTACTAACATATTAATACATATTTTAAAACCCCATTGTTGTAACACAAGATCAGACTTCAACTTTAGGTCAGTATAATTTTGGCATTAACACCCAACTTATAGAAAACCCTGTAAACAATATTTTAAAATCGTAAACTTTTTAAAAACTTTTGTGACTTGCTCACACCTTCTGAAGCTTACACCCGTAGTTGCATTTACATAGTCTTGAATTGTCATGTATGGACAACCTATGAGAATACATGCTAACAAACTCAAACAGTCTCTCTCATCGAATTCAAGATGTTAAAAGTACACATAATGCATTTTCCCAAGTTTTACTTAGCACCGATGCCTAGATGACTTAAGACACTGAGTTATTAATGGATACCACACCATTATCTGAATTAAAAGTCAAAATTACATTTCCATGCTTTTAAGTAACTAATAAGGATAACACTGGAACAGCAAACACAGACACTAGTGCGTGTTTACAACTTTGAAAAAATCTTCATCTTTAAAAGAAACAAGTTTAAAGCATATCAAAGACGTAAAACTGAGCAAGTGAACCAAGCAAATGGAAGGACGTTTGGATTAACCCAATTTTCTGAACCATCCCCTTTGGGTTTTCCTCTCTTTGATGCCCCCCTCCATGCAGCTCTGGCTGGAGGTCCCTGATTCTAATACATACTTTTAATATTAAAAAAATCACTCTGGATTTCTAAATCCAGATGATTTAGAAGATCTTTTTGTTTAAAAAAAAATTCTGCCGTGTGTAATTTCCATATCAAATCTAAGTATAATAATGTTCAAGTAGTAAAGTCCCAGTGTTTCTGTAACAATCAATAACTTCTAAAATTTAACATTTGAATGTTTAAATGAAAACTTAAAACCTTGTATCAGCAATTATTGTGTTTAAAATATTATTTCTATGTCAAATTCAATGTAAACAGTTATTATTCTTAGTTTCACATGTAGCTTAATAGATTTTAAATGCATTAGGAGAGAAACCTTTACAGTGAAGGTGTGGTCTTCCAGCTCACAAACCTAATTGGTTTTAACCTAAATGCCTGCCTACTTCAGTTAGACTTTAGAATAAAGGAGATATTGATTTTAATTCTAATTTTTATCTCCCAATCTGTCAGAGTAATCTTCAACATTTAGATCTCTACTGGAAATAAAATTATATACATGGCAAATTTTATTTTCTAATATATGAAAAGAACACATAATTCTTAGATACTCATTCATTTCTTTGGTTTTCCTATTATACAGTCTCTATTATTTCATATGATCTTCTGATCTTTGAAAAGATAAATGTTTTATACACAACCTGTGATGACATATGCTCTCCCTTAAAGCACTATGTAGGCGTCAAAAAAATGTATCCAAGAAAAAATTTGTGTCTCTGTGTGTGAAAGTACTCATTACTAGTGATCCAATACTAACAATTTATAAATCCCTCAAAACATTTCTACTGTATTGAATGGATCTAGGTAGAGTTAAATAATATAGTCATCAATACAAATTTTTTAACCTGTTGTTGTTTTTGTATTTTTCAACATAACTAACTGTCATGAGATACCAATTTGTTTTCCTTAGATATGTTTGTTTCCAGGTAGCACATTTATATGGATCTGAATTGTATATGAGTTTAGAATGTGTCAGAAGTAGGATAATTTAAATGTTTTGCAACAGTTAACTCACGCAGGTGGCAGGTTGTTGCTTTCTTTCTCTGTGGCAATAAAATGGGAGCTGATTTGACTCAAAGGTGTTACTTTGCTACATATGTGTATGTTCTGTCACTATGGATGCAGTGCTTAAAATAGGATTTTTAATGTTTGTTTTGTGCCCTTCCTTAGTAATATGATCAAAATATGGATTGCTGTGGTTTGAAAAGGAAATAAGGTGTCTATATTTATACTAAACATATTGGATATTGGTAAATTTGAATCATGCATTATAAATTTTTGTTTTCCTTTCAAGAATAAAAATTGAATATAAAAGAATTTTCAGAAAGATAACATTTCACTCCATGACTCGTTCAGTAAAAGACCAACAGAATCAGTTTTCTGAGGAAATTATTAGTAGATATATTTCAGCTGCATTTTCTTTTTAGGCATTCTTGAATCAAGAAGTTAAGGCGTTTATATTATAGACACAGTTCACAGCTATGATCTTTGGATGCATAACCAAGGACAGATTCATCCCAGGAGTCCCTGCTGCTCCTCGTCTTGTCTGCCAGTAGGCTCTGAGAATGCTTATCTCGTCCTACAAAACAACCAGACTCTTGCAGCTCGGAGGACTGTTTTACTCCCTTAAAGCATTAACTCTTGGAAGGAGACAGAAAAACGGAAGACTCAAAAAAATTTCTTTCAATCTCTCTTTGTAAAAAAAGTGATTTTCTGTATTTTTCTTTAATTTTTTTTTTTTTAATTTTTGACAGGCAGAGTGGACAGTGAGAGAGAGAGACAGAGAGAAAGGTCTTCCTTTGCTGTTGGTTCACCCTCCAAGGGCTGCTGTGGCCAGAGCACCACACTGATCCGAAGGCAGGAGCCAGGTGCTTCTCCTCCACTGCACTCCCGGGCCACAGCAGAGGGCTGGCCTGGAAGAGGGGCAACCGGGACAGAACCGGGCCCCCCACCGGGACTAGAACCTGGTGTGCAGGTGCCGCAAGGCGGAGGATTAGCCTGTTTAGCTGCAGCGCCAGCCGATTTTCTGTATTCTTTTAAGTTAGGTTAGATAACTGAGGAATGTATAAAACATTATGTTTGGAGACAGTTTCAGCCCAGTGGTTTTAAGTTTGCTGCTGTGCCTTTTTTTTTTTTTTGAGTATGTATGTGTGAGAGAGAGATTTCTCATCTGCTGGTTCACTCCTTAAATGTGTACAATGGTCAAAGTTGGTCCAGGATGATGTTGGAAATCATGGCTGCCTCCTAGCATCTGTATTAGCAAGAAGCTGAGGTCAAAAGCCACAGTTGGGTATGGAACTCTAGAAATTTGAAAAGGGAGGCAGATATCTTAACTGCTATCTTCAATGTCCAAACTTGGTACAGCATTTAAAAAATAAATTATAAACACTCAGCCCATAGATTCAGAAATTGCATGTATATTAGCATGTGGTTACAATGAAAATACATGATTGCTTTTTGTGTTAAGGTCAACCATTTTAGGGACTAGTGTGCGTCACAATGGGTTAAGTCTCTGCTTATAACACTGGCATCCCATATCCAAATGCCAGTTCAAGTCCTGACTTTTCTGCATCTATTACAGCTTCCTACTAATTCATGTGAAAAGGAAATGAATGCTGGCCCAAGTGTTTGGGACTCTGGGACCCATGGCAGAGGCCTGGATGGCACAGCCTGGTCCAGACTTAGCTGTTGCAGGCATTTGGTGTTTGAACCAGTGGATGGAAGATCCATATCCCTCCCTCTCTTTGTGCCTTGCAAATTAATAAATCTATACATCTTTAATAAGAGGTTAATCAGTTTGAAGTTTATTATCTGGTACTGCTTAAGAAAAAAATTTAGACATCAGAAAAATTTCTGTTAGCCATTGAATGGAAAATCAGTTATTATGCAGCCATGCAATGAAATGCTTCCAAGAGACTTGATGGAGAAGATAATTAGGGCAAAACTTTGCTAATGATCTGAATTCATTCTCTTCAAACCTCAGGTTTGCTAGACCAGAGCCGAGGACACTTAGAACCTAATGTCAGTACCTGTTCCCATGAACAGGCTCAGCTGAAGCTCCAGAGGAGAATATGTGCTGTAGTTTTTTTATGGGCAGCCACACAAGAAGCCTGGATAGTAAACCTAGAGCTGCTTATCAGAATGTCTAGTTCTCTTTCTACATACCTGGTGTAGGGTTGCCAGATGACACACAGGAGACACAGTTAAATTTGAAACTCAGATAAACAATGATTGATAGTTTAGAAGAAGTCTTTATCAAAATATAGCATGGGACATATTTATATATTACAAATTATTTATAATTGGGCTGGCATTGTGGCGTAATGCATTAAGCCGCTGCCTGTGACACTGACTTCCCATTTGGGCTCCAGTTCATGTCCTGGCTGCTCTACTTTCAATCTGTCTCCCTACTAATGGCCTGAGAAAGCAGCAGAAGATGGCACAAGTGCTGGGATTCCTGCCAACCACATAGGAGACCTGGATGAAACTCCTGGCTTCTGGCTTCAAACTGGCCTTGTGGTTATTCTTGGAGTGAACTAGCCAATGGAAAATCCATCTCTCTCTGTCTCTGTCTCTGTCTCTCTCTGTCTCTGTCTGTCTATCTCTCACTCGCTCGCTCTGTGTGTGTGTGTGTGTCTCTGTTTCTTATTCTCTTTCTCTATCCCCCTACTCCCATCAGTCTCTCCCTCCATGTAACTCTGGATTTCAAATAAATAAAATCTTTCAAAGTTATTCAAATTTTCTCTGAACTGTGAATTTACATAGTAGTCACATATTCTTATTTGTGTTATATGTTACTCACTAGGCAGTAACTTCACTTTTTTTTTTTTCTAATTGGCAATTTAAATGCATTTCAATTTTCTGAGAAGTCTGTTTCTAGCATTCATTTATGTTTCAGGGAAACAATTGATTGCCTGGAACAGATCTGCCAGAATTCTCCCTTTGACCTTGCTCCCATGCTGTTGTGGGCTGGCTACTGGACCTTCATTCACAGGACAGCTGCTGAATGATGTTAACATGTGCACCCAACAGCATGCATTCTACCCAGATTTACCTATGGAGAAGTGAACTAAGCCTCAGACAGGATTCCTGTTGTGGAGCTTGATGGAAGACATGCTATTGCATGGGTGGGTGATGACACAGTTGTAATGAAATTATACAAGGGGTGATGTTGTTTAAGAAGCACAGCAGTATTTGAGGCAGGGAAATGAGGGTAGAAATCACAGAACTGATGTCTTGGGTAAGGTCACAAAGAGACAGGGAGTTTATGACATAATCCTCATCTACTAGAATTTCTAGAATTTCTTATATTCTGGAGAAAATATGAGTCTTAGGTACAAATAACCTCCTGTATGCGGTTATTTGAAGTAGCCATATACAAACAGAAATTTGAGAGAAAGAAGAAATAGGACATGCTATTTTATGATAAGAGAATGACTAAAATGGTGCACTCTGGATAGTTTAGAGAAGAGTGGGAGGTTGTTCAAGAGTGTATCTGATCCAACCTCAGAGGAGCCGTGGTTATTTGGCAGACCTCTTCTGTCTCCCAGTTCAATCAGTGGCCTTCCCAGTCATCACCCTCCTCAGCCCCAGCCTTTGGAGCTTTCACCTTCATGTTAGCATTCTCTTAAGGATTCTCCTTTCTAACTCTATCTACTCAACTCAGTGCACATGAAATTCAGGTTCTACTTTTGAACCCATCAACCTTTGTTGTTTTTTATAAAGCATACCTGGTATTAAGATAAAATTTTATGAAATATTTAAACTTTCACCAAAAGTAGCTAAGCCATCACCACAAGGTTCCTAAAGACTCATAGAAACAATGCACTTGAGGAGATAATAGAACAGAAAATACCTCAGGAGTAATGGAGAGGTCAGCTTTAGAATAAAATGTGACTGGGAACCCTGAGTCCCACAGCAGGGTGTAGATATCTTGCTTGAATGGTTGCATGATCTGGCAGGAAACCCATGCTTGTTTCTCAGGGAGAAGCAGGCACTGAGCTGGTCTTCATAAGAAGTTTGGGTCTGTCTGTAGGAACCCCAATCTGTGGGAGAAAAAGAGGTGGGAAATTGGTGCTTAGTCTATTTGCAGCCTTGTTCCAACTGCCAGCAAAGTACATGACATTTAATTTTAATTACAGAATTTATACTGCAGAAAAACTAACTTACAGAAAAGTTGCCAAGATAGCACAGTGTTCCCACACTCCCCACATGTTTTCCCTCCCATATTATCAACTTCTCGCATTAGTATGGCAAAATTCTGACAATTAATGAATTGATACTGAAGCAAAACAGTTACCTTATTCATATTCTTAGTTTTTTTTTTATTGTTTTTTGAGATTTCTTTTATTTATTTGAAAGGAGATTTTACAGAGACAGAAGGAGAGGGAGATAAAAAGAGACCTTCCATCCTCTGGTTCACTCCCCAAATGGCCACAACAGCCAGAGCCAGAATGAAGCCAAGAACCTAGAGCACCATCCGCATCCCCCACGTGGGTGGCAAGGACTCAAGCACTTTTGGCCATCTTCTGCTGCTTTCTCAGCAGATTAACAGGAAGCTGGATCAAAAGAGGAGCATCTGGGACCCCAGATTGGTGCTCATATTGGATGTTGGCATTGTATGTAGCAACTTAACATACTGTACCTCAATACCGGCCCCAGTATTCTTTTTACATAATCTTTCCCTGATCCAAGACCCTGTAGAAGACTACGTTACATTAACTCATTATGCCTTTTTTAGGCTCTTACTGGCTGTATAATTATCTTAGGTTTTCTTGGTTGTGATAAGCTTGGCTTTCATATTTATGAACCTCTCATTAATATTTAATGTTGTAAATATTACCTCTTTACATGGCTTCAATAGGATAACATATTCCTGGACACATACAAGGCTTAAAATTGCCCGCCATTTCCATGGCTTCATTCACAATCCATATTCTCATAGACCTGTTTCTGACTCAACTTTCTTTTCTGATATGGTAACTTTGAAATTCTTTTCACTACCTCTGGTAGAACCCATGTTTGTTTCTTTTTTTTGCTAATAAGACATCCTATGGTAGCCAATAATATACACAATCTTTATTCATCTGTTAAGCTTTATTTAAAATCTTTAAAAACCCATTTTATACAGTTTCATAGCAGTATATATTTTTATATCTGTACGATACTATAAACTTAATGGAAGTAGGGTCATATTAGACTTATTAACCTTGCCATCTGTAGAAACTAGTGCAGTGAATCACATTGCCAATTCTCCATATTTTATGAATTAGTGGTTTTTAGATACTATGTATAAGAAAATAAGCAAAGCATCTATTACTATTATTACTTGAATATACTGTAATAGAAATGGATTGAGTTCTCACACATATTCAAAGCTGGAATTCAGTGTTTTTAAACTATGCTAAAGTAGCATCTATTTTTTAAAATAAAAAAAAAAGATTTATTTACTTATTTGAAAGGCAGAATGACAGAGAGAGATAAAGAGACAGATACATAGGGGGAGAGACAGAGATGCAGGGATACACACACACACCCACACCCCCCCCCCCCACACACACACACAAACAGAGAGAGGGAGAGATGAGGAGAGGGGGAGAGAGGGAGAAGGGGAGAGGGGGAGGGATCTTGGGTCCAAAGCTTTACTTTATAAAAGGCTGCAACAGCTGGGGCTAGGTCAGGCCTAAGCCAGAAACCTGGACCTCCATCTGGGTTTCCCATGAGAGTAACAGGTTCCCAAGTACTTGGGCCATCATCTGCTGTTTCTCCAGGTGCATTGACAGAGAACTGGATCAGAATCAGAGGAGCCAGATTGAACTGGCAATCTGACTTGAGATGCCAGCATCACAAAGGTGGCTTAACTTGTTTCACCACAATGCCGGACCCTAAAATAGAATCTTTTTTATTTTTCTTATTTGACAGATAGAGTTAGACAGTGGGAGAGAGAGACACAGAGAAAGGTCTTCCTTCCGATGGTTCACCCTCAATGGCCGCTATGGGCAGAGCTATGCCAATCCAAAGCAGGGACCAGGTGCTTCCTCCTGGTCTCCCATGTAGGTGCAGGGCCCAAGCACTTGGGCCATCCTCCACTGCCCTCCTGGAGCCACAGCAGAGAGCTGGACTGGAAGAGTAAAATAGAATTTTGACTTAAATTATGAAAGCTGTTTAAGAAGAATATCTTTTATAAATAATTTAAACTAGTAAACATTTTAATGTTAATTTCTATCAATACAATAGTTGAAATCTCTGTGTGGATTAGATAGATCCATTCTTTCTTACAGTTCCAGTTTTCATTGTATTTATAATTGAAAATGTAGAGGGTGATGCAAATGCAATTTGGCTAATTAGTTGCCAATATTTTCTTTGTATAATGGAGTTTAAAATAAATAGCAGTGAAGTCAAAATTCTTATTGATATTTGGCCCGTCAATGCTAACTTTTGTGCACTGCTCTATGTTTCCTTTCTTCATCATTGATAACCAACCTTAATGACTTCTCAGAAGAACTCTTAAGTAGTCCAATCTACAGTTAGTCTTTCCATTAACTCCAGAAAATATTAATAAAAAGTTTTTTAAATGAAACGCAGAAATGACATCTCATCACCAACCCTATAAAAATCCAAGAAGGGATCATATTTTACAAGTCTGATTCAACATGGATTAAAATGTATGAAGTGAAAATAAAATCTTTACAGCCCCCTTTGTCTGACAGGCTTCAATTGTGGAGATAACAAGTCTACAATTAAAGCTAATGTGGAAACAGAACAGAACTTTTCAGCACCATCAGTGTCTTTGAACTTTCCATCAACTGACATTTTTGGCTATTTATGCTTAAGGTGAAGCTCTTCTATGGAAATCTACAGACATTCAAACAAAAACAGCAACCTCATTTTTCCCTTTTCTCCTGCCTTTTGAAACCCTGCTGTTGCCCGCAATTTCCTCTCTTTTCTTTCCTTTTCCCTCCTGTGGAGCGTTCCATGGTATTGCATTTTACCACTTAGTTTATGTGAGAAATATATGAAACCACTTAGAATGATTTATTTTTGTAATGACTTAATCTAATTCCTTTATTTTACCATTTGTCATTGTATTTGTAGCTTAAATCAGTGAACCACAGTGAAATAATTTAATTAAGAAATGCATAAGTTTTTCACTTCATTAAAAATAATGACAAAATTCAAGTGATAAGATGAATCGATGTAGGCTGTTTTTCTCCATACAATATGTTAAACTAACCAATAACTTTGTAAATGGAATCTGGATTTGATGGAACATAAAAATAAAAAGTGAAAATTTACATTAATGATGGAAAAATCAGGGAAACTAAATCATAAATATTGACAAAAATATTATTCCCAATACTTGGTTATATCCTTGCTTTCTCTTCCCATAAAAGTCTTGTTTTTAGAGTATTTATTTATTAATTGAAAGGTAGACTGACAGAGACAGAATGAGAAAGTTAAAAAGAGATCTGCCATTTGCTGGTTTAGTCTCCAGTTGGATTCATTGGCCTGGGCCCAGGCCAGGCTGTAGCAAGCAGTCCTGAACTCCAGCTAGATGTCTTGGGCAGTGGTCCAAGTACTTACATCATCTGCTGCTTTACCAGGCAACTTAGCAGGAAGCTGGATCATAAATGGAGCAGCCAGGACTTGAACAGGTGCTCTGATAAGGGATGCCAGCCCCCATAACAGTCTTCTTTCTAAAATCATGATCATTTTGGGGCTGGCGCTGTGGCTCACTTGGTTTATCCTCCACTTGTGGCACCAGCATCCCATATGGGCTCCGGGTTCTAGTCCCGGTTGCTCCTCTTCCAGACCAGCTCTCTGCTGTGGCCCAGGAGGGCAGTGGAGGATGGCCCACATGCTTGGGCTCCTGCACCCGCATGGGAGACCGGGAAGAAGTACCTGGCACCTGGCTTCGGATTGGTATAGCACTGGCTGTAGCAGCCATTTGTGGAATGTACCAACAGATGGAAGACCTTTCTCTCTGTCTCTCTCTCTCTCACTCTTTGTAACTCTGCCTGTCAAATAAAAATAAATAAATAAAATCATGAACATTTTAATTTTCTAAGGCATTTTTCAAATGAGATATGGTAAAAACCATCTTTCCTAAAGATACATAAAATTTGTTGGCAATTTTGTGCTGTTTTACCCCTGCTACATATGAAAACTAAGAACAAGACGCATGGAGAACGCCATAGGATCCAGTGTTATAGAGTTGACAGGTTTATATAGCATGATATTAGTAGTTTCATTTTGCAGGTATTATTTATCTAACTTCTGATATTTTACTTTTATTTCATTTATTTTGTTGATCTCAAAGGCAGACAGGAAGAGCGACAGGGTGAAAAAGATCTCCCATTTACTTGATTACTCCTCAATGACTGCAGAATCCGTGGTTGGTCAAGGCTGACGTGAGGAGCTGAAAATTTAAGCCTCCAATGTGGTCTGCAAGGACACAACTACTTGAGCCATTAATGGCTGCCTCTCAGAGTGCACATGAACAGGAGTCTGGAACTGGAAGTGGAGCCAAGACTCAAAGTTAGTCACTTAGATAACAGGATACAGACATCCCAAGCAGCATCTACACCACTAAGTCAAATGCCTTCCCTCTGACTCAACTACTGTTGGAAACATCATGCAAAACTGAGATATTTTACAGATTTAATCAATTAATCATACAAATGGAGCTTTGTTAAAAATATATTGAGTAAACACTTAACATTTTCATTTTCTAATATCAAAAGAAAAAGCAGTGGTTCACTTCACCTGGAAAATAAAGCACACTGAACCAGCCAATGATTTCAGTGGAAGAAAAGGGCGTTATTGCCACAAGGACCGTATATGAATATCACATAATTGGTTCTGAAACCAATAACAATGAGAGGAGGAAGGATGCATTGTGTCAGAAGTTGCTCCTAGGCAGAAACGTTAATACCAGGGAGTCTCCAGGAAGGGAGAGAGAAATAGGCTATGGCTCAGAGTGCATCTTCCCAGTGAGGACGCGGGAAGTGGAAACGAGAAAGATGGTTACAAAACTGCTTCCTAAACACCAGCAGAAGAAAACTTGGACGCATTCTGTTCAGCAGCCCCTGAAAACTGTTGAGAAGGTTTGTGAATGACTTAACCTCAAAAAGAAAAGAATGACATAAGATGTGTTAAGCAGATGAAGAGAGGGGGTAGGTGCTTGGTGTAGTGGTCAGGATGCTGCTCAGGACTCACATCCCACATCTGAGTGCCTGGTTTGAGTCTTGACTGCACCACTTCCAGTCCAGCTTCCTGCTCATGAGCAGGTGATGTAGCAAGTACATGGGCCTTTTCCAACCACGTGGGAAAGCTCAATTCAGTTCCCTGACACAGGCTTTGGCCTGGCCCCCCTAGCCCTCCTTGTTGCAAGCATTTGGTGAATAAACCAGTGCATGGAATCTCTCTCTCTCTCTCTCTCTCTCTCTCTCTCTGTGTGTGTGTGTGTGTGTGTGGCCTTCAAATAAATAAATACATACACGTTTTTAAAAAAATGAGCTTTGCTCCTATACATGACTACTCAGATAAATAACACGCAAGAGGGAGGGTCAAGGCAGAAAACAAAGCATGAGCTCAGTAAGATATGTAGTGTTTATGATAATACTGAAGTACTCTAAGCCCATACAATTTCCAATCTAGGACTTTATCACTACATAAACAAATATCTTTTTTTTTATAACAACAAATCAAATTTATAATGTTGGGTGGTGATTCATGCTTCCCTTGAAAATAATAAATAAAAGAGGGGATGAGGGTGTAGCTAATGAAGTCACCTCCCTGCTCCCTGAGCTTTGTCTCCTCTGCTCAGCACAGCGCTTTGCCTAGGGTCCCTTCCCTGAGCCAAGTTCCAGTAAAGGCCTCCAGTAAGCAAGCTGGGTCTCTCATTGATCTCACCTCTTACATTTGAACAATTTCAGTGCTGACATGGCCAGTTGTCGAATGTGTAATGTTGACTCCCATTTGTGGGCCAGGATTGTTCTGGCTAACAGTGAAATGGCTGGTATGGTACTAGTCATTCATGATTCAGAGTGGAGGCCTATGGCCTTAGTGTTGGAGTGTGGCACTGGCTGTTGCCTTCCGTCCCTGCTGGGTTCTGCTCTTACTGCTCTACTTATGTTGCTCTCTGATCATGCATAGGCTCCAAATCCACTGGACTCATCTTGGTGCTGGTACTTCTGGATGTCTCATTAAGCACTGGATCAGGGTCACCCTTTCCTTCCTGAAACTCCTTTCATTGGCTGTTCTATATTTAGGATTTTGGGGGAATAGGGTTGTTTCTTAAAAATTACACTTTGTGTGTACTCATTGTAGTATCTACCATAGAGTGCCCATCTTTGCATACCAATGATTGGCATAGTGCTTTTTTTTTTCTCAAAGAAACTGTTTATTTAATGAGTACAAATTTCATAAGTACAGTTTTAGGAATATAGTGATTCTTCCCAAGCCCTCCCACCCCACCTCCTCCTTTCTCTCCCATTCCCAATCCAACTCTCAATTAAGAAAAAAAAAAAACTTCTTCCACTAAATATAGCAGAAACTATTGTTTTAAAGTGGTGGTATTATCGCTAAAATTGGGGGTGGTAGGTGATTGCAGATACACTCTTTTGAATAAAAGAGCATAAAATTCAGTTCTGTAAAATGGTGAAGTGAAATATATGAAATGACTTTTGTTTTTTGAGGGATGCAATTTATGAGAAGAAAATGAAAAATCCTAAGAGAAGTAGCATACAGGCAATTCAATAGACGATTCTTGGAAAAACTTTCTGTCACAAAGTGAAAAACAACCCATTGACTGTGTAGTATTCAATTTTAATTGATTTCCTTTTTAAAATATTTTTCTTAAGACTACTTCATTTTCTTTATTGGGTTCTGTCAGATTATGAGCCTTCCCACACTAGATTTTAATCTTTTCAATGTTTGTCAGAAAATTGAGAAGAAAATATTTTCAAAATCACAGATAAAAGCTACAAAGCGGAATATTCATAATAACCAGAAAATATATCTGTTCAAGTGTGTTTCCCTTTCCCACACTTTGCTGCAAAATCAGAAACTTTTAGGAAGTATTGCCCTGTGATAAAGAGACTTCTGTGAGCAAAACATTTCATGTTCCTGTATTCCTGGTATCCTGCTGCTCAAGACAGTAATTTTCTTTACTGTTTATTTATTTGAAAGGCAGAATTAAAGAAAGAGAGAGAGGTAGGGGCGAGAGAGAGAGAGAGAGAGAGAGAGAATGAAAGAGAGAGAGAGATACTTCCATCCAGTAGTTCACTTCCCAAATTGCTAAAACAACCATCTGCTGCTGCTTTCAAAGCTGTGTAGAAAGGAAAAAACCTATTTCCATGGAGTTAGAATTGGCATGTACTCTTTCTGTTAGAGACATTCCTGCAGAAATGTGTTCCATACATTTGAATTTGGATTAGGATCTGGAGTTTTTAAAGAGCTAGCCTTGAGTTCCTTTCACTGAAGCAACTAGGCAGATAATGATGATAGTTACTAGTCTTTCTTTGTTGCTGTGAAAGACTTTCTTTAAATATTTTTCCCAAAGAAACCTTTTATTTAAAGAATACAAATTTCTTAAGTACAACTTTAGGAATATAGTTATTCTTCCACCATACCTGCTCTCCCACCCATACTCCTACATCTCCTCCTCTTCCCTCTCCCCTCCCCAGTCCCATTCTGCATGAAGATTCATTTTCAGTTAACTTTGTATACAGAAGACCAGCTCTGTACTAAGTAGAGATTTCAACAATTTGCACCCACGCAACCCTGTTTAAGAACATGTTTTACAGTTAATTCTCATAATACAACTCATTAAGGACAGAGGTCCTGCATGGGAAATTAGTGCACAGTGACTCATGTCATTAATTTAACAATTAAGACTCTTATATATGATGTCAGTGACCACCTGAGGCTCTTCACATGAGCTGCCTTGGCTATGGAAGACTTTTGAGTCCACAACTCTGTCAGACTTTGGAAAAGGCCATAAGCAAAGTGGAAGTTGTTCCCTCCCTTCAGCGAAAAGTGCATCCTTCTTAGTTGACCACTTCTTTCCACTGGGGTCTCACTCACAGAGATCCTTCATATAGAACATATTTTGCCACACTGTCTTGGCTATCCATGCCTGAAATGCTGTCATGGGTTTATAATCCAGACTAGGATGCCATAAGGATTGATTTTGAGATCAATCAGAGTGCTACTTAAAACAATTGTCATTCTATGAGTCTGCTGTGTGGACTGCTTCCCATGTTGGAATATTCTCTCCTTTTTAATTCTATCTATTATTATTATCAGGCACTAGAACTATTTATATGATCAATTTAACACTTAATCCTATCTATATGTTCACTTTTACACTTTATATGATCACTTTAACAATAAGGTGACATTTTTATGACCCAGCATAATAGGATTTAGTATCCCATGGCAAGTTTTTAAACTGTGCTCTTAGAAATAAGTCTATAGGAAAGTTTGCAGAACTATACAACTTTACAGTTACAAACTTCCTCCTCCTCTTATTCCCACTCTTATATTTTAATGAGATCCATCCTAAATTAACTTTATACACATATGATCAACTCTATGGTAAGTAAAGAGTTCAACAAATATTATGAAGCAAACAACAACAACAAAAAAACTTCCTCAACATTCAAGACAAAGGCCACTCAAGTCATCCTTCTTGAAGTGTCAGTTTCACTTCTATAGGTTTTGATTTAGGTGCTCTATTAGTTCTCACAGACCAGGAGAACATATGGTATTTGTCACTTTGGAACTGACTTATTTCATTAAGTGTGATTTTTTCCAGATTTATCCATTTTATTGCAAATGATCAGATTTCTTTTTTTTTTTTTTTTTTACTGCTGTGTAGTATTCCATAGTGTACATATCCCATAATTTCTTTATCTGGTCTTTGGTTGACAGGCTTTAATTCTGATGCCATGTCTTAGCTTTTGAAAATTGAGGTGCAGATAACTCCTTTATTTATTGATTTAATTTCCCTTGGGTAAATTCTCAGTAGTCAGATGGCTGGGTCATATGATGGGTCTCTAGTCATTTTCTAAGCTATCTCCACACCAACAGCCTCCAGTTAAACCCACTATGCCTCAGTGGTGTGTCATCAGGTGACATTAACAATGGGAAAAATGTTCTGAGTGCTAATAGGTAACAACATAAGTTTTTTGGCTGTATTTTTCATTTGCTAAAATTAGTTTACCTCTAAAGATATAATCATAAATTGTTTTAAAAATTCAATATCTTTAGGTTGCAATTAGATCTACATTTACTCTTATTTTCTGATAAAAGAAAAATAATAAATCTGTACTTTTTAAATGGAGACATGAAATTATAGTACAAATAATTAATTTTATAACTAGCCTTTTTCCTGGTCTGAAACATTGACAGAGAAAATATTATAGTATACATTAATCAATTTTATTAACATATCTAATTAATACTAAATTAGTAAGTCTTAATCTTGGAGTGTAAAAGAATACTTTCTGACCACCTGGGAATTAGAACAAAGAGAGTGAATTTAGATAAATATTTTCTATTCAAGTTATACATAAAAACGAATTATGTGCCTCAGAAAAATTCTTAGTTTCATAGTTAATAGTTAAATTACAGACAATTGCTGCCTACTAAGAGGAAGATAATTATCAGCATCTTAAGACTTAGATATATTATCTGTGGATTCTGATTCTTTGTTTTCCAGTCAAATTTTCTAATTACATATCTTTCCCATGAGTCATGTTTTCTTATTGCTAACACATAGTTTTGCCATTACTTTCACGATATAGATCACTTGTTTATTTCCAAACTAAGTATTAAAGAGAAATAAAGTAGAAATTATTTTTAATAATATCTTAAAGAGCAGGAAAAAATTACTGACCTGTTTGTAAGATATTTACAATCAACAATACTGTACATAGTTAAGCAAAAAGAGAAGTATGTAAAGTCTTTTTCTATGATATAAATGAGAAAAATTGAACATAAAAATGAGTTTGTTTCATAACAAATTTTAAACAGTAAAAGAATCTTATTTGTTCAATACTATCTTAAATTTCTAAACGTCATAATTATGCTTTAATTTTTGAAGACATGCCAGGTAGAGGTGTTAATTATTCTATTAATATAATAGTAACAACAAATCTTCTTTTGTTTTATATTGAGATTATTAGGTAAGAGTCTACTTCAGCATGATTGTCCCCTGAAGTCACCATCATAGACAATCATTATTCCTCTTGATATCCCCATATGTGGATGACATAATGAATTCAAGTATAAATAATGATCATGGAACAATTTTATTATAATTTGAATGCTCTAATATTTTCTTTCTCTTTCTTAAGTATTTTGACTGTTAAGACCCCACCTCATGTAAATATGTTAGACTGGTTATTTCTCCATCTTTCTCCTGTGAAGTTGGATGAAAATAGGAAAACTCCACCTTCAATAGAATTAGAAATGTATAAACACTGTAATTCCAAATCCAGTGCATGAAGTATTCTTTCAAAGGGCACAGAAAATTGAATTAGAGCAACAAAAGATGCTGAAAGAAGATGCGTATCTCCATGTCTTACCTGTTTTAAGTACAAAATAGATTCTCAAAGGTAGAAGTCAAAAAATCAATAATTCCTTATTTTGAAGCAGAAATGCTGTGTTTACAAGAAGTACAGTGTTAACCTGCATGTTTGGGAGAAAAAAATTATAGCCTGCACGTAGCACTGTGAGTGTGATAATGTGTTCCCAGGATAGGGATACTGGATAAGTACTGACTCCATGGACACAGAAAAGATAAATGGCTCTGTGAGTACCAATGGAAATACTTGATACAAGGACAATGCTTGAAGAACTATGGTGTGATTGGAGTACAAAAAACACAATTAAGAGAGGGGTGGACAAAGAAATGCAAAATAGAGTCAGCTTATTGGTTTCTTCCATGCTTTTGACAGAACTAATGCAATAATTACAATTTGTAAGGCTTAAAATAAAGCTATAGGAAAAATAAAATAAATCATCAATCATCCATATTTTCTAAGGAAAAAAAAACAATTTTAAAAATAATAAAGTTGGGATTTTCCAGAGAACAGAGCCGATTTTGTATGTGTGTGCATATCCTCTTGGAGGGACATAGGGAAATATATTTTAAGGAATATGATTCTTGTGATTCTTGATTCTGGTGACTAAAATCTGCAGTGGATGCTGGCTGGCTGGAGTCTTAATTGAGAGCCCAAAGTTCTTGGATTCAAGCCCAATATCATGTGTTGTTCAAGTTCCTCCTTTTCTTGGAGATTAGAATTTCTCTTTTAAGCCCTCCAACTGATTTCGCTAGTAAGCCCTTCAACCTCATAATGGAAGGCATTCTGCCTCACTTGAAGTCCACTACCTATAAATATTAATCATATCTTAAAAAATACTTTTGCAGGATCATCTAAATTCATGTTTCACCAAGCTACTGGACTACATAGTCTTGTCAAGCTGACACATATATTAGCTATCACACATCTTAGCCCAACTTGGCAGCTGACTGAACACACCTAGAGAGCCTTGCTCAAGCCATAAGTAGCACTCAGGAGGGGCCAGCATCATGGCATAACAGATAAAGCCACCACCTGTGACACCGACATCCCATATGGGTGCTGGATGGTGTCTTGGCTGCTTCACTTCTTATCTAGCTCTCTACTAATGGCCTGGGAAAAGCAGAGGAAGATGACCCAGGTGTTTGTGTTCCTGCACCCACATGGGAGACCTGGCTGAAGCTCTTGGCTCTTGGCTTTGGACTGGTTCAGCCCTGGCTGTTGCAACCACTTGGAGAGTGAACCAGCACATGGAAAGTCTCTTTCTCTCACCTTTTCTTTCTCTCTTTCTCTCTCTCCTCTCTTTTCCCTCCCTCCTTCCCTCCCTCCCTCCCTCTCTCCCTTCCCTCCTTTCTCCTTTCTTCCCTCCCTCTTCCCCCCAGCTCTTTCAAACAAATAAATAAGTTTTTAAAATGAAAAAAAAAATACAGTTTTATTTAGTAGAACCCAGTCCACATTGCCAATCTATAATTTGGCGTGAAATACTAAAATGTGGTAATTGAGGGAGGTTTTTTTAATGAACAAAAGCAATCTAGTTTTGAAATACAGGATATAGGATATACACACATGCCATTTCATACTAACTTAACCTATACGGTTATTTCTAATTCAATGAAATAAATTGCATCTGGTTGATTTTGTGGTGCCTGAGGTCAAGTCCACCACTGAGGACACCCAGTTCCATATCAGAGTAAAGCTTCAGTCCTGGCTCCTCTGCTTCTGATTCCTAATGCACCTAGGAATACAGCAGGTGTACAAAATACTTGGGTGCTTGATATCCATATGGAAGACGAAGCTGGAATTCCTAGATCCTGGCCTCAGCCTTAATCAGCTCTAGAGTTTATGTCCATTTGGGGAGTGAACTAGTGTTTCTTTCTCACATCTCGTTCTCTGTGCCACTCTGCCTTTTCAATACACAAATATATTTCGTAGATACAATTCTAAGAAGATAACCATACTTCCCTTCCTCAACCCCTCTTCCTTCCTTCCTTCCTTCCTTCCTTCCTTCCTTCCTTCCTTCCTTCCTTCCTTCCTTTTTTCCTTTAATTTTTCGTATAAGATACTTTACATTTACTTTATAATCCACAGGCTTAATGCACCAGTAACCATAATGCTTAACAAGTAAAAAGGAGAATGCCCACTGTTTGTTCTCTTTATAAAAAAAAGTCACTAGTGATGTCAAAGAAGTAAACAAAATTATTTAAAAAACAGAAGTTTCTCTTTAAAAACTTGAAAAGATAACTCTCATAACTAAAAAAAAAATGTTAAATAGTTAAAATATTTAAAGCAACTTAATTTGATTATCAATCATGAAATTTATCTAACTTACAAAAAAGTCAAAATTATCAAAATAACAGAAAAAGTCATAATAAAGTAGCCAAAAAAGTCAAAAAGACTCCTAAATACCCTCAATTTCTTGATATATAAGACATATACTTAAAATCAGGAGAAAAGCTGAGTCAGCCAACAAAGAATGTAGATATCTGGTGAAAAGCACGTGTGGGAGTAGAGAACAGATTAGATTCTTGTTTGCCAATACCTAAGAATGATATAGATAAAAATTGCAAAATTAATGAGCAGAAACACTAATGAATATATACATTTACCAGAAGGAAGCAATGAAATGATTTTATCATATGTTAGGAGTTGTTAAACATAGAAATTAAAGGTATTAGATTTTGATAAATTAAATGTTTTACTATGGCAAATATACAATCATAGGTTCAAGTGAAGCTATTCCTGTAATTTAATGCTCATTTTTGTTAATATGGAGATAGGATTTTATAAATATCTAACTGTTCTAGAAAAAAAGAGACATGGAAGGTAATTCATAGGGAAAGGCAAATTACCTTTAATGTTTTACATGTGTAAGCCCACTTACATCAAAAATGAATAACAATTAAGATACCTTAACCACAAAACCTGAAAAAGGCCAAAAAATTGAATTACTGATAATATATAAGTTGAGTGAAGAGAAATAGATATTCATACATTTTGGGTGGAACTACAGATTGATATGATCTCTTTAGATGTATTCAACATCTTAAAAACTTACAGTACATATAGCCTGTGACATAGTATTCTTGCTGGTAGTAAATTATCTTGGTGAAAAACCCTGAGATGAACACAGTCATACATAGAAAAGGTGACTGGGAAATTTTATAATGATTAAAACCTGCCAATGAAGAAAGAACTGACTAAATTAGTTTTGTTGCCTCCACAAATATATTGTAGGTCAACATATTTAACATAAATTTCCAAAGTTTAGGTATAAGAGACCATGAATGATGTGATTAACATTTGTAGATAGATACTGTTTAGCCGGTAGATGATAGTGCAAGGGACTCACAAGTATGACAGAAGACAGTCATCCATATCTATATTTATCTATCTATCTATAGATACATCAGATACCAACATAGCTATCTTTATGCTTCTGTGTACCTACATTTAAAAATGCATGTATATTTGTATATGAAAAATAAAGTATTTGAAAAAAGACATACAAAATGCTCAAAAGAGCTATTAAATGTGTCTAACTCTATAGAAATTGTCAACCTAGGAAGAGAAGGCAACTAATATTGTATTTTTGCCGAAGCATCTACATAGGAATGGGTATTTGGTCTAGAGGTTAAGACATTCATATCCCACATTAAAATACCTGAGTTTGATTCCCGTCTCTAATCATGAGTCCAACTTCCTGGAAGTTAGCAGGTGATGGATCAAGTAATTGAGTTACTCTTACCCACTTGAGAGACCTAGAAACAGTTGACTGACACTTTTGGCCTGGCCCAGCCCCAGCCAGCGTGGGCATTTGGAAGCTCTATGTCTTTGTCTTCTCTGCCTCTGTCTATTTGTCTCTGCTTGTCAGACCAAAAAATCTATATTTCTTTTTTTTTCTTTTTTTTATAACGCTTTTATTTAAAGAATATAAATTTCCAAAATACAGCTTATAGATTACAATGGTTCCCCCCCCCCAGAACTTCCCTCCCTCCCACAACCCTCCACTTTCCCACTCCCTCTCCCCTTGCTTCACATCAAGATTCATTTTCAATTCTCTTTATATACAGAAGATCAGTTTACTATATATTAAGTAAAGATTTCAACAGTTTGCCCTCACATAGCAACACAAAGTGAAAAATACTGTTGGAGTACTAGTTATAGTATTAATTCACAATGTATAGCACATTAAGGACAGAGATCCTACATGATATATTTTTTTCAATTGATTAATTTTCTATGCAATTTCCAATTTAACACCTAGATTTCTTTTTCATTTTTAATTATCTATATACAGAAGATTGATTCAGTATATACTATGTAAAGATTTCATCAGTTTGCACCCACACAGAAACACAGAGTGTAAAATACTGTTTCAGTGCTAGTTATAGCATTACTTCACATTGAACAACACATTAAGGACAGATCCCACATGAGACGTAAGTACACAGTGACTCCTGAAGTTGATTTAACAATTTGACACTCTTGTTTATGGCGTCAGTAATCTCCCTAGGCTCTAGTCATGAGTTGCCGAGGCTATGGAAGCCTTTAGGGTTCGCCGACTTCAATCTTATTCCAACAGGGTCATAGTCAAAGTGGAGGTTTTCTCCTCCCTTCAGAGAAAGGTACCTCATTCTTTGATGGCCCCATTCGTTCTAGTGGGATCTCACTCACAGAGATCTTTCATTTAGGTCTTCTTTTTTTCCCAGAGTGTCTTGGCTTTCCATGCCTAGAATATTCTCATGGGCTCTTGAGCCAGATCTGAATGCCTTAAGGGCTGATTCTGAGGCCAGAGTGCTATTTAGGACATCTGCCATTCTATGAGTCTGCTGTGTATCTCGCTTCCCATGTTGGATCATTCTCTCCCTTTTTGATTCTATCAGTTAGTATTAGCAGACACTAGTCTTGTTTGTGTGATCCCTTTGACTCTTAGACCTATCAGTGTGATCAATTGTGAACTGAAATTGATCACTTGGACTAATGAGATGGCCTTGGTACATGCAACCTTGATGGGATTATATTGGAATTCCCTGGCACATTTCTAACTCCATCATTTGGGGCACGACTGATTGAGCATGTCCCAAATTGTACATCTCCTCCCTCTCTTATTCCCAGTCTTATATTTCACAGGGATCACTTTTCAGTTAAAATTTAAACACCTAAGAATAATTGTTTGTTAATTACAGAGTTCAACCAATAGTAGTAGAATAAAAAAAATACTAAAATGGATAGAGTATTACATTGTACAACAACAGTCAACTCAAGAGTTGATCAAGTCACTGTTTCTCATAATTCTGAGTGAATTAAGCCAGTCCCAAAGGGACAAATATCATATGTTCTCCCTGATCGGTGACAACTAATTGAGCACCAAAGGGGAAACCTGTTGAAGTGAAATGGACAAAAAATCTATATTTCATACTGTGTGTACTATTTCTTGAACATAAAATATTTGAAGAAATGATATCATTTCATTTTTTACCTAATATTTGATTTCAGTCTTTACTCACTGAAGCCTAATGACAGGGATATGAAGTTGCTCTTATCTTCCCTAAGTGTTTCTTTTTCCTCTTGGTGTGATTGCCAGATAAAATACTGAAATATAGTACAAAGTTAATGTAAAATATCCTGTAAGGAAGATTTTTTCATTGTAAATGTGTGGCAGATATCATGTAGAATATGTAATTTTCTAAATCTGGGTGTTCTCACGGTTGATATAGAATGCAAAGAAACATGACTCTGTCAGTGAAGTGAACATGTAATTTATGAGGGAAGTCAGAAAACTTCTGAGAGTGAAAGTGTTGCCATCTATATTTACATCAGATCAACTGATAAAAGTAAGACTATGTTAGCAAATTGTGTCATGTGCGATTCTTGAATCTAATCCTTTACCAGAAGAGGTAATAAGAAAATGTTGAAAGACTCTCTTGGAGGTGAAATCATCAATGATAAAGAACAGTTATCAATCTCTTCCTGGCTAAACCACTAGTGAGTTTTCCCCCTCTGCACCTTCACCTAACTCTGAAAGACTAGTTCATCTCTGTGGATGAAGCTACTATTTAATTACTGTGGAGAGAATGAGAAGAAAACAAATGAATAATAGCAAGTATATATGAAATTGCTTCCTTGGAACATAAGTGAAATAAGGAAGCAAAGCTATCAATACCTCATTAATGTTTTCACTCTCAAAATGTGGTTCTTCCATAATCCACCTGTCATTCACGCATGCTGCACACCCGGGAGCAGCTCCTGAATCGGCACTGGAACTTCCTGTGCCATGGCCTGCACAGCCATTTCAAAGTATTATAGCTTGCAGTCTACAACTATTTGAAGTGCATTTAAGAGAATACTTTACAAAGGCAGTTTCCTGGGGGGAGTTACACTTTAAATGCAGTGACCTGTGAAGAAATCGCCTCTCTTTAAGCCTTGTCCGCTTCAAAGGTTTATCGATTGCAAGAAGAAAGTGTAAAATTTTGTGTTTATTTTGTTTTATTTTTTGATACCTTCCTTAAAGGCTTAGTGAAAAATAGAATATCATGTGCTCTCTGCCGTCTTTTTATTCTGTGCATCACACAGATGAACAGGAAGAAGGAAGTCAAGTGGGACAGTCATATTAACAAGGCACAGAGTGTGTAACTAGTGTTTATGCTCTGCTTACTGGTAGGAAGTTAACCTTCACATACCATTCAACTGCATAAATACCACCAGTTCATCAATCAGAACCTGCATGTAAGTGGCATTCACATGCAAATGAGGACAGTGTTATGGTTGTTTATAAAGGAGCTTTGTAAGCGTGTGGGGCTACACTAAGAGCACACGAAGCTCTAGTAGTAGTGATTGAACCCAAAAGAGAAAGACCTGGAAAAGGTCTGGCCTTAAGATGACCACGAGGGCACTGCCAGTCTGATAACTCTGCAGAGAGAAAGGTCATAAAACAAACATGCCAACATCGCCCTTCTGCCTCCTGCCAGGGCTTCAAACTCTATGAGTCAAGAGGCCTAAAGCTGTCATTACAGTGAGTAATACAGACTCCTCAGTCAGTATCCTAGGATAAAGCAGAAGATGGAGAAAAGCAAAAAGCAAATCTGGGGGTGGGAGGAGATACATGGCATATTAAGTTGAACAATAAATATTAAGGACTTATTAAGTACAGGACATTCTGTTGGGAGTGGGAAAAATGAACAGCACAGGGCTCAATCTTTCAAAGAAGAAAACTTCATTATAGAAATGTGATCATTTATGAAATATTGAAAAGAAGGAGGAGAAGCCACAGTTGCCATTCATCATTCCCTCCATCTTGACTCACCACAGTGGCTTTGTGAAAATATATTCAATTAAATAGAAATTTTAGTTTGGGGATCACTAAGGGTTATATGTTCTAGTATTCTTCCATTATATTTTTTTATTATTTGTTACCATATGAAGACTCTGTGTTATCTCAAGGTAGCATTCATTTTCTGCCAAATCACTGTATCATAATTTAGCAGCAGGCACATGCAGATTTAAATATTTGAATAAACTCTAGCATTTTGATAATGAACTACCCTCATAACATTTCAATTAACCCATGATACAAGTCGCTTTTCCTATGATTTTTTTAAAAACCTTTTTCCTCTCCCTTATTTTCATAATCTGAATCTCAGTTTTGCTTTCTTGATCCACCCCACTCCTCCTGTCGCAGAAAATGAAGTCAAATTCTGTTCCTGTCATACAAAGAGATTGAAAAATAAAAAGGTAAAAATATTACTCACTTTAAAAATCACCTCAGTCTGATATGATGTGACGTTTTCAAGTCTTCAGGGACAAGGGGCATCAAGAATTTTAAATTTAGAGTGTAGAGACAGTAGGCAGAGGGCAGGTCAAGTGCAAGTCTGTAGCACATCGTTTGTCACTTGAGAAGATCCCTTGAGCATTCAGAAACGTTGCCAGCCAGTGCCCACGCCTGGTGTAAGGAGTCTCAGCACATAGCTGCAGGCACACGCAGAAGTTCTTGTGGACCTTCTCAGCAAGAGGCAGGTGTCCAAAGACTTCCTTTCATTTCTCTGTGATTTCTTGAACACTTAAAAAATGATTTTAGCATTCAACAATCAGTTGTGTATATATATACAATAGCATAGGTGAATAAATTTCATGTATTTCATATTTCTAGATTTAAGAGTCTAGTGGCTTCACTGGCGCCACGGCGCACTAGGCTAATCTTCCTCCTAGTGGCGCTGGCACACTGGGTTCTAGTCCTGGTCAGGGTGCCGGTTCTGTCCCAATTGCCCCTCTTCCAGGCCAGCTCTCTGCTGTGGCCCCGGAGTGCAGTGGAGGATGGCCCAAGTGCTTGGGCCCTGCACCGCATGGGAGACCAGGAGAAGCACCTGGCTCCTGCCATTGGATCAGCGCGGTGTGCCAGCCGCAGCACGCCAGCCGCGGCGGCTATTGGAGGGTGAACCAACGGCAAAGGAAGACCTTTCTCTCTCTCTCTCTCTCTCTCTCACTCTCTCACTGTCCACTCTGCCTATTGCTGCTTATTCTTTCAATTTTTACAATTCTTTTAATGTTTACAATGACAAAGTTTCAATTTATTTTATAATCATAAGCTTAACCCTCCATAAAGATTTCAATGAATAGTAAGAAGAAAATAAACACTGTTTTGCAACAATAGAGACAAGAACTGTAAATAATAATCAAAGTTAAAAATGTCAGTTTTGCTAACATACTTAACTTTCTTGTTTTATTATTTTTTATTTTTTTATTTTTGACAGGCAGAGTGGACAGTGAGAGAGAGAAAGACAAAGAGAAAGGTCTTCCTTTTGCCATTGGTTCACCCTCCAATGGCTGCCGCGGCCGGGACGCTGCAGCCGGCGTACCGCGCTGATCCGATGGCAGGAGCCAGGTGCTTCTCCTGGTCTCCCATGGGATGCAGGGCACAAGCACTTGGGCCATCCTCCACTGCACTCCCAGGCCACAGCAGAGAGCTGGCCTGGAAGAGGGGAAACTGGGACAGAATCCGGTGCCCCAACCAGGACTAGAACCCGGTGTGCCGGTGCTGCAAGGCGGAGGATTAGCCTATTAAGCCGCCGCGCCGGCCATACTTAACTTTCACTCTGTGTTACCACAAATCAGTGAAAACATATGATATTTGTCTTTTGGGGATTGGCTTATTTCACTAAGTATAATGGTTTCTAGTTGTATCCATTTTGTTGCAAAAGACAGGACTTCATTGTTTTTTTTTAATATTTGAATAGTATTGCATACTGTGTAAATATTAAATATTTAAAGCACTGAAAGATGTTCTATGTCTATGGATAGAAAAGCAGAATTTTTAAGATGTTAATATTATTTTTAAAATACTTATTTATCTGAAAGAAAGAGAGAGAGTGAATGAGGGAAACATCCAGTGAGGATAGACTGGTATGTATAGCAGATGTGCTGGGGAAACTAGATTACCACAAGCAAAAGAAAGAAACTGATCTCCTACCTCACAGCACCTGTGAAAATTAACTCAAAATGGAACAGCAGCGATAATACAAGAAGGAAATTCATAAAAGTCTTACAAGTGACTAGAGAACTTATGCGTGACTGTGGATTTGGTGATTAATTTTTAGACATGACATCAAAATAGAAGTGACAAAAGAAAAATAAGTGCATTTATCTTCATTCACACGTGAAAACAAACAAACAAAAAGTGCATTCCTGATGGCTACATTTGTGTGTTGCCTTGGCTAAGACACAGTTCCCAGATATCTTTTCAAATATTACTGTCAACATTTCTGTAAACTTTTTTTGAATAGCAATAACATTTAAATGAGCAGCATTTGTGTTGAGCAGATTACTCTCCATGTAGTTGGTGGCTCTCATACAATCTGTTAAGTCCTTAATAGGAAAAGTAAAAAGACTGAGCTCTCCAGAACAAGAGGGAGTGTTGCCAGCAGGATGCATTTGTAATGAATTTGGCCTTGAATCTCCAATTCTTCCCAGGGTCTCACAACTACAGGCCAACCCTATGAATTTTGGATTTGTCAGCTTCCATAATTGTGTGAACAATTTCAGTTCCTTAAAACAAATCTCCCTCTTTCCCTCCCTGCATCTCTCAAAATGTATTTTGTGTTACACACACATACGTACACACACACACATATATATATACATGTGTGTATATATATAAATATATATATGTATATATATGTGTGTGTGTACTTATACTTCTCTGTATATGTCTGCATATTTGTTTATGTACATACATTTATTCATATACATATATATGTGTGTGTATATATATATATATATGTTTCTCTGGAGAATGGAGAAACCTGGCTAATATACTATCAAAGGACATTATTAAAGAAGTGAAAGACAACCAACAGAATGGGGAAAAACTGTGTAAGTCACATATCTGACAATCATTCAGTATCCATAATATATAAAAAAATACAGTTCAACAAGAAACAATACATTTTAAAAAACGGGCAAAATGTTTGAATAGACATTTATCAAAAAAAGATACATAAAGGGCAAATAAACATATGAAAAGATGTTCAGTGTTAATAGTCATTAGTAAGATGTAAAGCAAACCCATAATAATATACCACTTCACATCCATTTGACAGAAAAGAAAAAACATACAAATCCATTTACATGAAATAGTTAGTGTACACACAATCAGTGACTGAAAGTGCATTAATACTGCTGCAGCCTCTGGAGATGGGAATAGAGGGTTACAGCTTAATGGTTACACAGTTTGTGTTTCATCCGATAAACAAATTGTAAGAAATAGTGTTGACAGCTGCACAGTATTTTAAATGCAAATACTGTATATAAGTTGTACACATAAAACTTCTTAAAATTACTCATTGTGTGTATGCAAAATCAAATATGAAAAATAATGACTCTTGTATTGGACGAGGGGTTTGACATTATAATACATTGTTCCCTAAACCTTATTGAGAATATTATTTCTGACTAGGCATCAACAAGATGGAGAGATTATCCTGGCAGAGAGGTTTCTGGTATAGTGTTCCTAATTTGGGGAGCCCAAGGGAGAAGTGTCCTGGAATCTTATGTGATTGGAGTAGACTAACGTTGGAGAGGTAAAAATTGAAGTCAGACTTCAGCAAGGGTATAAACACAGCAATCCGTGTAATAAGAGAATAGCATATAGAAAAGCATGGCATGGGCAGGTCTGCTCAGTATAGCTCACGCAAAAACAGAAGGACTGGGCTGTGTTAAATGAGAAGCAAAGTTTTCCTTAATAGTTCACCAGAATACAATCAAAACGTTGTAGCCCTTCTTTTTGGGAAGGGTTCAGAATTGTTTTGCAAACAAAGTAGCTGTTATTCAATTATTATAGTTTTTCATTTACCACAATAAAGGAGTGAGTAAGGCCAAATATTTCCAGTATTTCTTCTTGGTTCTCTGAAGTGTTTTTAAACAAGTGTGTGTACCCATAAGTTGACTCACGCAGTCAAGCACCAAACACTCACACACTCTCCGAAACGATGTACATAGCACACTTACGGTGGAATTCTGCTTTCATCCTTTAATATCCGTTGCTTCTTTAGGTTCCTCTATACACATTTAGGAATTACGATCAGAAAAAAAAAAAAAAAAAAAAAACAAAAACCTCTTGAGCACCTACAAGTCCAGGCAATCAGGGAAACATGTTTTTCCCTCAGGGATGTTTTCCTTGTAAGCAGTATTTTCTTTTCTCTTGTAAACATTTGAGCAGCAGGAATGTTTAAGGCTTTTACTTTTATAGGCAATCAGGCATTTCTTTATACATTAAACTCTGTAAGAGAACTCCTAACAGAATATAAAAAGACAAAAGCTATTTTATTATTGTTAGGATCCATGTTTCCTATAGAAAGTTCATTATTCAGAAAAAAACATCTACATACCCACCCTATTAAAAAAAACATAAAAAAGGATAGTAACACCATACTTCTATATGGCTTTAGGCTACAGGAAATAATACTTATAAATCTACAAGAGTCTGATTGTGGCAGTCAGTACAAGGCTACCGTTTAGTCTTACTTACACACTAATAAGAAAAATGTTCATTTTTTTCCCTCATCTGTTGTACAGTTTTTCATGTTATGAGGGTGAATCCTCTTTAAAAAGGTAAAGATGTGTGTTAAGTGTAAAATACAGACAGTGATTTCCATTTCCTTCTGATTTAGGAGTCTGTCGAGGTTCAATGAAGGTCATTGATTGCGTGTTAGAGAGATCAGAGCAACTGAAGTTCTGACCAGTATAGAGATGAAAAATGACAACATTTGCCACCCACACTGAACTCTCAACTTTTTGTTATTTTGATATGTAGCAATAAATACAATAAAGACCTTAGATAATGTCCAGGACAACTTGCTCATTGTGTAGAAGAAAACTGGAAATCCACTGAGACTTAATGCTTCTTCCAAGGTAAAGGCTTGCATCTAACAAATGTGGACCTGGAAAATTACATTGTTCTTCCCAATATTCCCAATATACCATGTTCCTGCTGACTTTTTTTTAATGAACTCTACATGCAAGGACAAATAGCAATTAAAATAAGACAATCATCTTTACTGAAAATAAAATATTTCCTCATCTCCTTTGGACAGCATTTACTTCATTTTTTTTTTTTTGCATGCCAAGTGTTATTTTATTTTTTAAATTTTATTTGTTATACTAGTTTCAAGTATTTCATATACGCAAATTAGGAACACAGTGTTAAAGTCTATTTTGGCCGATATTATGATGGGTGCTCCAGCCCCCTTTTGTTTTCCATTAGCATGGAATATATTTTTCCATCCTTCCACTTTCAGCTCATTGGTATCTTTGTTGGTGAGATGTGGTTCTTGTAGGCTGCAAATAGATGGGTCTTGTTTTTTTGTTTTTTGCTTTTTTTTTAATTTGGCAGATAGAGTTATAGACAATGAGAGAAACAGCGAGAAAGGTCTTCCTTCCATTGGTTCACTCCCCAAATGGCTGCTACGGCAGGCACCGTGCTGATCCAAAGCCAGGCGCCAGGTGCTTCTCCTGGTCTCCCATGGGGTGCAGGGCCCAAGCACTTGGGCCATCCTCCACTGCACTCCAGAGCCACAGCAGAGAGCTGGACTGGAAGAGGGGCAACTGGAACCCGGCACCCATATGGGATGCAGGTGCTGCAGGCGGAGGACTAACCAAGTGAGTGAGCCATGGCACCAGCTCAGTGGGTCTTGTTTTTTAATCCCCTCAGCCAGTCTGTATCTTTTAACTGGAGAGTTCATTCTATTTACTTTCACGGTTACTACTGATAAGTAAGGACTTGGCTATGTCATTTTCCATAGATATTCCTTTTTTGTTTACTTTGGATTTCCTTTATACTTTTACTGTTAGATTTTCTGCCTTCATATTCTTTCATAATGATGCCTTTCTTTCTGTGTTTCTGTGTATAGCACATCCTTAATTTTTTTTAAGGTTGTATGAAAGTAACAAATTCTTTCAATTTCTGTTTGATATGGACAATCTTTATTTCACCTTCATTCATAAATGAGAACTTTGCAGGATACAGTTTTTTTTTTCTTTTTCTTTCTTTCTTTCTTTTTTTTTTTTTTTTCTCTTAAGACTCTCCTGGCCTAGAGAGTTTCTAAAGAGAAGTCTAATTAGAGGTAATGAAGGTAATCTTGCATTTCTGTCATAAACATTTCAGAATCTTTTTCTTATTTTTTCTGTTGAAAGTTTGACTGCAATGTGTGATGGTGAAGATCTTTTCTGGTCATGATAATTGGGAGTTCTATGCACTTCCTGTATTTGGGAATCTTTCTTTCTCCAAATTGGGGAAGTTGTCTGTAATTATTTCACTAAGTAGGCCTGTTAGTCTAGTCCGTTCTGTCTTTCCATACCTTCAGGAAATTCTAAGACCCATTTGTTGGGTTATTTGATAGTATCCCATAAATCTCTGTTTTTACTACCGTTTTTGTTTGTTTGTTTGACTAAAGGATTTCCAAAGATTTGTCTTATAGTCTGGATATTCCTTCTTCTTCCTCACCAAGTCTGTTGTTATGGCTTTCCACTGCATGTTTGTTTATTTGATCTATTGACTTCTTCTCTAACATCTCATATTTATTTCTTTTAAAAATCTCAATTTCTTGAAAATAATTTTATTCATGTCATGTATGGATTTCTGTAATTCATGGATTTGCTTCAGATTTATTTTGGATAATCCTATGATTAATATTTGAACTCTATTTCCAGCATTTCATTAATCTCTTCATATTCACATTCTAATATTTAAATGCTGTTGTGTTCCTTTGGAGGGGTCATGCCGTGTTTCTTATTCTTCTTCATTGAGTTTCTGCATTTATTTTTAGGCATTTATGGAGATACTTGGTTATTTCCTTTGATAGCTTTTATCTTAGAAGTATGCCTCTTTGGCTTAGTGGAATATCTGCATTTTCAGTGAATACCTAGAGGTGTGTGCTGGGTATGGCCCAGGAGCTCTGGTCAGTGCTAGCCTGTCCGGTTCACAGAGAGGCAGACATTACCCAAGCCAGCTGACTGTGAGTTCTCTACTTGAGTGGCTTGAGCTACAGAGCCTGTGGTATGTTAGGAGGATGGGGGTGCCTCATAGTCTTACATAGGTATCCTGCCCCCTGTCAGTCCTCTGCACTAGGCCCAAAATCAATAGGGACTGGGAATTTTAACCTCTGCTGGAATCTCTGGATAATACACGCACACAACAGCCACAGGCCAAATACTGCCTTCTCCCCCTCAGTGCTGACAGTACTGCTGAGGAGGTGGCATCCTCTCTATGTGCCTGTTTATTCAAAGGCACATGCACATGGCCCTCCACAGCTGCAGCTTTGTCCACAGTGGCACCCACCCTCTCACAGCCGAGTGCCAGGAACCACTGTGGGCAGAAAGCTGCCCCTTTTACTTCTGCTAGGTCCACGTACATTCTGTAGCACTTAGGGCTCCAGGGCAGACCCATGCCACACTCTTAGTTCATCTATATCTTTACGGTCTGCTGCACTCTGACCTCACCTCAGTCTCCAAGCTGGTACCCAATCCAGCTCTCAGCTGATTCAGTAATGAGTTGTTTCCCTGTTTGTGCTGTGCGTCTCTGCCTTCCCCACAGGTCCAAAGTGTTCCTCTTCCTTCCAGAGAATTCCCACTGCAGTTTTCTAATTCCCCCCGAGAGTGCACTTCCTATTTTTTTATTTTACTGTTCTTCCCTGGCCTAACACAGTACATCGTTCCATATTCCACCATCTTGGAATTTCAGGCGGCATTTACTTTATTTATTTATTTATTTTCAACTTTTATTTAATAAATATAAATTTCCAAAGTACAACATTTGGATTATAGTGGCTTTTTCTCCCCATAACCACCCTCCCACCCACAACCATCCCATCTCCCACTCCCTCTCCCATCCCATTATTCATCAGGATTCATTTTTAATTATCTTTATATACAGAAGATCAATTTAGTATATACTAAGTAAAGATTTCAACAGTTTGCACCCACACAGAAACACAAAGTATAAAGTACTGTTTGAGTACTAGTGATACCATTAATTCACATAGTACAACACATTAAGGACAGAGATCCTACATGGGAAGTAAGTGCACAGTGACTCCTGTTGTTGATTTAACAATTGACACTCTTACTTATGGTATCAGTAATCACCCAAGGCTGTTGTCATGAGCTACCAAGGCTATGGAAACCTCTTGAGTTCAAAAACTCTGACCTTATTTAGACAAGGCCATAGTCAAAGTGGAGGTTCTCTCCTCCCTTCAGAGAATGGTACCTCCTTCTTTGATGGCCCATTTTTTTCCCTGGGATCTCACTCTCAGAGATCTTTCATTTAGTTTTTTGCCAAAGTTTCTTGGCTTTCCATGCCTGAAATATTCCCCTGGGCTTTTTAGCCAGATCCGAATGCCTTAAGGGATGATTCTTTTTTTTTTTATTTGATTTATTTTATTTGATTTATTTTTTTTAAAGATGAAACACAGAGAGAGAAGGAGAGGAAGAGTTAGAGGTTTTCCATCTGCTGGTTCACTCCCCAGTTGGTCACAACAGCCAGAGCTGTGCTGATCTGAATCCAGGAGCTTCTTCCAGATCTCCCACATGGGCGCAGAGGCACAAAGACTTAGGCCATGTCGCACTGCTTTTCAGGCCAAAGCAGAGAGCTGGTTTGCAATTGGAGCATCCAGGCTTGAACTGGTGCCCATATGGGATGCAGACACTGCAGGTGGTGGCTTTACCTGCTCTGCCACAGGGATGTTCCCCAATATCTACATCAGAACTATAGGCACCCTCCTCTCTTTGAAATGCACACAAATCCTTAGGAAGAGCATATTGGCATTTTACCATCTTTATGGTCTCAGTACACATTTTCTTTAGAACTTTGAGCTTTTTTCATGAAACATAAACAGTTCCTGGGGAAGGGTAGCAGCCTAACTTTTCTGTGTACCTTTCTCCAAGTAGCAAAACTTCCTCCTGTTACAAACTTCAGAGAATTGGCTGCTCTTCTGGAAATATCTAATTAACTTAGTCATTCCAATTAGCAGGTAACATTGAGATTTGCTATGTGTGACAGACAGATGGCACTATCATGTCCCCTTGAGAACCACCAGTTTATCTAGAAAATGTGTGTTTGATGGATTTCCAAGTTCTTGGCTAAATACAAGGGTGGGATTCCTTCTTTTCTTTCTTGACAGTCTCATAGTAGATTGCTGTGATGTACATTACATTCTGGATTAATGCTTATTCAATAATAAAAAGTTTTTCTTACTATCTCTCTGGAAAGAATTTCTACACTGTGAGTCTTAGTGTTTATTTTTTTAGTAAGTTTATTCAAAGGCACCGAATCTTCTGCTGGGTAGGTCATTGAATGATAGCCAACATACTTCTGCTAGACGAAAAGTGCTGTCAAGAAAAGGTCTCCTTAATACACAAGGTATACATGATTCTATAGTACATATTGAAACCACTTAGGTTTGTATAACATATTCTTATTTATTTTATTATTCATTTTACTTGAAAGGCAGAGTTACAAAGAGAGTGAGAAAGAGAGAGAATCTTCCATCTCCTTGTTCTCTTCCCAGATGGCTGAACAGCCAAGACTGGGCCAGGCCGAAGCCAGAAGCCAAGAGCTTGATCTAGGTCTCCAAGTGTGGCACTTGAGCCATTTTCCTCTGCTTTTCCCAGGCCAGGAGCTAGATCAGAAGTGGAGAAGCTGGGACATGAATGAGCACCCACTGGGGATGTCAGAACCACAGGCAGCAGCTTTCACAGATCCCTCATAACCAATTCTTAATTGCATTTTCCCAGAACACTTAGTTTTCTTTTCTTCCCCTCTTCTCTCTTCCTTTTCTTCTTACCCTTTATTCTTTTACTTATCCCTTAGCTTAGCAGTTGAAACACTGGTTACGATACCTTCATCCCACATCAGTGTTGCTTGGTTCAATTCCCTGCTCTGGCTCCTGATAACAGTTTCCTGCTAATGCAGACCCTGAGAGGCATCCGTATCGTTGAAGTAATGTGGTCTACTGCTCATGGGAGACATCCGTGTTGTGTTTCCAGGCCCTACCTGTGGCTGCGACCCAACCACATCCATTGTGGGTATCTGGGGAGTAAACCAGCAATGGAAGTTCTATCCATCTCTCTGCGTCTCAAATAAATAAATACAATTCAAAAAATAAAATTGAAGTAATGTTTGTGTTACACTTAATTAGAAATAGCCACTAGTGTGAGTATTTATTTGCACCAAGATGAATTAGGTCAAACATTGTTCTGAAGACATCAAAAAAGAAAGTGAAGAACTAATTGTAGTGCAGTGGGGTTAGTGGAATGATAGTGGTGTGCACTAGCCTTTGCAAGGCAGTGGTTAAGTTGAAGAGTCCTGACCTAGGCTTTCTAAGCTCAACACAGCTTTACCACTTACACAGCTAATAGCTTTTGCCAAACTTCCCTGTGCCTCATTCATTATACATAAGTAGGATAATATTGCCTAATATGTATGGATGTTATGAGGATTAATGTGTTTATCTACATGCAGTACTTTGAGAATGTCTGACATCAAATAAGCTCTTGTGATTAAAGCCATTTATAGGACTCTGTTTTGAGAATGCTAATAGCCTGTCCTGGGCACTGATTTGAAACGTTCTTCAGATAGAAGAAACAGAGACACAAGTCTGTTGCTATGCGGATAAACCTTTGCAGCTCAGGATTTTGGTGAGTTAAATTGCAAGGCAGAGTGAGATCATCATGGGGACGCATTTGGCCAAATTTGAGGAGCTCTTCAGTCTGGAGCCAGAAGAGGTTAAACAGGCAAGCACAATAGCCAGATTTGCAGTGTGATAGGATACTAATTTTTGTTAAGTGGATTTTGAACTACTTGGAAATGAAGAAAAAATAAGAATAACATAGAATAAAAAATTCAATTGCCTAATAACTTTTTGCACTCAAAATCCTGAAAATATATTTAAACTAGTTCAGGCCTTTGCCTGCTGTTATTAAGAAAAGTGTATTTCTCCCATTTATTGTGTCTAACTTTGAAATAAAATGTTTATCTCACCTCTTAAAGTGAAAGATAGTTTTGGATTAAGGAATTGAATTTCCATTGAGAATTTCATTCAGTGTCACTATATACATATGGTGGTATATATATATATAATTTATCTTCTATTAAAATGAATATTTTTGCAATGTAAAATATTTGTAATGTTAGAATCTTCCTTCTGATTATGGTCAGGATGACAAAAAATATGTGTGAAATTTTAAGAATGGATATCACTATAAATAGTGAACACCATTTGATCAAATTCATCTTTAAGTAACCAGATTGATATCGGGGATGACCCCCTAAAATATATACGAAAATGTGGCTCTTTAAGTTTCCTCAGAAGTGCCATCTGGTATGCCACATATGCTACCAGAATTTGGGGTGCCACATGATATCACTATATGCTTATTAATAAGTCCTCAATATTAATAAGCATGAGAGGGTTCTTGCCTATTCTAAATACTGGCACAGATAAACATGCAGCATGGTACATTTTAGGGTTTTATTTAGTGCGAAAGGTGCATAGGAGAGTGAGAGCTTTATCTAAGAGAGAGGTAAATCTGGGTTCATACTGAGCTCCAGGAATCAGCCATGAGAAAAAGCATCTAGGCCAGGAAACCAAGGGCGGATGGCCTGAAGCCTACGTGCCCTGGAGGCGCAGGGCTACACAAGCCTCCTCCTGGCAAGAGCTGGGGGGAGGGAGTGGTTAGTTAACCTGATTGGCTAATGGACACCCAGGTGTGGCCAGGTAGGGGCGTGAGGTCACACAGGGGCATGGTGAAGGTATCAGGTAGGGCGTGAGGTCATGCAGGGGCATGGTGAAGGTGTGGGCTTCCAGCTCACAATCCTGATCAATTTTAACCTGTATGCCCCCCTGCTTCAAGATGACTTAGTCGTTTAGAATAACAGAAAGCCCTGAAGAAGAACTTGAAAACAGTAAACTGCTAGCTTCATACTTCTGCACTGACGTGCTCGATATTTTGTCTGTGCTTCATAGCCAGGTAACTTCTTGTCTTTAATTTGTTGAAAATTAGCAAGAGATGTATTCCTGTTATAAATTATAGTCAAATAAGAATATTCTCTGTGGTCATACTGTGGATACAGTGTGATACCTGTGACACATTTGGGAGCACCCTCAATCCCTGGGTTCTGTGTGGACAGTCACATCTCCATGTGTATTTGACTATAACATCTTTGCAGAGCAACTTGTTCTCGAAAGACATTATATACACACATGCACTCACATACACACACACTATATACACACAATTTAAATCACAGACAAGAATCAACCCAGAACAGATTACACACATTCAGATGCCTGTGTCTGTATCCGATTGCCATCAGAAAATATCTACTTTTCACTGTTATTTATATTTTTAGTGTGGAAAACAGTGAATAAATAATAGAATTGAAATCTTTTCTGTATGAAAAATTAACTGAATTTCCCCTCATCATCTTTGCATCTTGTCAGTTTCTGCCAGTTTAAAAAGTCTTTCATATATATTTATGAAATTTTTAAAATCTTTCATATATATGTGTGTCTGTATATATATATGTATATATATATATACATATATATATATATATGAAAGACTTTCTCAGAGAGAGAGGGAGAAGGAGTGGGGGGGGAGAGAGCGAGAGAGAATGTGTTTCTCTTAAAGTAGGACAATATAAGTGAAATTTTAACCAATAAGGAGTGAAATAAATATATAATAGCTTATAGGGCCAAAAAAATGAGAAGTTAGAAGGAAATAAAAATAAGCAAGGAAAGAGAAAAACAAACGTTTGAAGAATATTATACAAATACTGAAATATCAGAGAAAGAGAAAGTAAACATTTGAAGAATATTGTACAAATGTTGAGAAATCAGAGAAGCAAATAGGCTCCTTACAAAATGACTATGTTACCAGTAAACAAAACTGAAAAGAACCCAATGACAGCAATGAAATGCACATTCTAAAAGTCAGATGTGGGGTTGTGACAACTTCAGAAGCGTGAGAGTTTTCTTGGTAACCAAGATTAGTTTTTCCTTTTCTTTTAAAATTTCACATAGAATAGATGGGACATACTTTTATAATCAAGTTAACCATAAATTGGTAGAACAAGGTTATAAAAATTAAAGTTATATTTAAGGTAATATTTTATTTTAGGATTTTAAATGTTGAAGTTTTATGTTGGAATCATTTCCTACTTTTGTAGTCTCAATGCTATAAATAATATGTATCCGTCATCAAAGTATATTTTCTCTGATAATTCTGTTTTAAAAATGCAAATATATTTAAATGACTACTACTAATTTTATATCATAAAAGTATTAACATCCAAATTCCTCTTAATATGAGTAATAATGAATTAACCCACTGTGTGCATTCCGGAAATGATGATTTCTGATCAATTGAATTCCTGATACGCTTCTCAAATCTTCTCCATCTTTGACAGTAGTAACAACCAATAGCTATTTCATAAACCCTGATACCTTTTATATGAATCCAAAATCCACCACTCCCCATCTGTCCTCCCAGCATAGCACAGACCATTATCATGTGATTATAAAGGTATTGCAGGAGGAGAAGGATGGAATAATTGTTTACTTAATGAATGAATCGGAGAATAGGAGCTTTGTATCCAAATGACAGTCTGAGATAGAATGTCCTAGACTAGTTTGCAATGAATATAAAAGTATTTAGGATTCACGTGTACATCATTCTAGCACAAGAAGGCACCATTTTTCCAGGCGGCAGCTACTCTGATTCAACAGTACTGCTAATGATGATGCTGGGTTTCTGTGTCGTGGCTGACATTAGTTAAAGCTGACAGCAAATTAAATATCTCCTTATCACTGGTTGAATTGAACCTGCAGGATAATTAAAAGCCTGCAAATTCACTTTCCATCAAACATGAGTAAAAAAGCAAGGAGCAAACCACAAAAGATATTCTAATTTTTTTCCTGCAATTTTTGAGGGTTATTCCTACATCCCTTTGCAACAGGATTTATTTTCTCAAGAATACATGATTATAGATGGTGCCAACTGTATTCATGAGATCTGCTAGCTTGATTGTTAGAAGTGTGAGTAGGTTTTTATCCTAGGTAAACTGTTTTAAAATGTATCATATGCTATATTTGAGATCATTTATGAACAGTTTTCATTAAATAATTAGCTTTTAAAGATAACAATCTCCATTGAGCTTGGTGAAAGATATATCTATCTATCTATTAATCTATCTATCTATCTATCTATATATATATATAGAGAGAGAGAGAGAGACTCCAAACTTGCTAATATTTTGTATTAGGAAATTTTAAAAACTAAGCAAAAAAAGTCAGGGAACATGAGAGCAGAAAGTGACATTCAGATATTGTGAAATATGGCTTTATTATTTTATGTTTTAAATTTTTTTTTTAATTTTTTGAGAGGCACAGAGGCAAAGAGACAGAGAAATCTACTATCCCCTGGCTCACTGCTTAAAATCCAGTGATGGAGGCTGGCACAGTGGCGCACTAGGATAAAATTCTGCCTGCGGCACCAGCATCCCATATAGGCACCATTTCTAGTCCCAGTTGCTCCTCTTCCAGCCCAGCTTTCTGATGTGGCCTGGAAGGTAGTGGAGGATGGCCCAAGTGTTGGGCCCCTGTACCCGCATGGGAGACCAGGAGGAAGCATCTGGCTCCTGGCTTCAGATTGGCATAGCTGTGGCCATTGTGGCCTTTTGGATAGTGAACCAACAGAAGGAAGACCTTTCTCCCTGTCCTCTCTCTCTCTCTCTCACTATCTATATCTCTACCTGTCAAATAAATAAATAAAAATCTTAAAAAGAAAATCCAGTGAAAGGAGCTGGCACTGAGGTATGGTAGGTTAAGCCTTGATCTGCAGTACCAGCATCCCATATGGGTTCCTGTTCATATCCCGGCTACTCCTCTTCCAATCCAGCTCTCTGCTTATGGTCTGGGAAAGCAGTAGAAGATGGCCCAAGTCCTTGGGTCCCTGCACTCATATGGGAGAACTGAAATAAGCTCCTGGTGCCTGGCTTCAGATGGGCTCAGCTCCCACCATTGCGGCCATTTGGGGAGTGTACCAGTGGATAGAATATCTTTTTCTCTGTCTCTCTCTTTGTCTGTAACTCTGCCTTTCAAATAAATAAATAAAATCTTTAAAAATAAAACCCAGCTATTGTTTAGGCTAGGGTGAGCTAAAGCCAGAGCTTGAACTCAGTGCAGGTCATCCATGTGAGTGTCAGAAACTCAGTTACTTCAGTCATTTCTGCTGCCTCACAGGGTCTGCATAAGCAGGAAGCAGGAGTCAGCTGTCAAACCAGGTACTGCAATATGGGACATGCACATTTAACTGCTAGATCAGTGCCCTTCCATGGCCTTATTTTATAGATCTGGGAGAGTCTTTTGTTGATATAATGTCAATTTTGATTGCATTCTGTGCTAGCTTTCCCCTATGTGGATGGAGAGTATGATTTGCTATCCATATTCCTTGCAAGGAAGGAGGGTATTATTTACCCAGCTGTCAGAAAATGACCTTCACCTTCTTGCTCTTTCATGGACAGTCTAATTCCAGAACTGATTGCTGTGGAAATGCTGTCTCATTACTACAAGACACAGCCATGGAGCCTACTGCAGCTCCAGACACCCTCACTGGATGAGTAAGGGCTGCATCAGATTCATGTTTGCTCTACCAATTCTTCCTTCCCTTCCCCTGATGCTGATCCCAAGAACACTCCCAGTTCATCTCCATATAAAGATCTACTTGGAATAAGATCCAAAATGTGTTACACAGAATACTTAAGTGGGATTCTACTCATACTAGCCTCATCATGAGGGAATTAAGGAACTGAACTGTGGATCCGAAAGGAACTGCGTAATGTGGATATTTGAGGGATGAGTAAAAGCTATCTAAATGTGGGAATATGTGGGATTATTACAGAAGAATATGGGGGATTCTACGAAGTGACAGGCATATAACATTTGCTCAGTAATAAACCTGAATCAACAGAAGCTCAGGAGTTGGGCTTACCTATCTATTCTACACCAATTCATTTCTTTCTGGAAGTTTTCAGGAAAATAGAGGGATTTTTTTCTGCTTTTCTTTCTTAATATCCCCTGGCTTATGCCCTTCTACTTTAGTTTCCAAAGCCAGGAATGGTGGATTCAGTCATTTTAACAACATATCTCTAATCTTCTCTTCCAACTTCATCTTCTTTTAAGGATTTTGGTAATTAAATTAGAGCAAGTTGGATATTAACATGGTTATCAACCTTAGTTATATCTTAAATCTTTTAATAAAAGGAAAAGAATTGCTTTATTTATTTGAAAAGCGGAGTTACAGAGGAAGAGGAGGAGATACACACAGAGATACCTTCCTTTTGCTGATTTACTCCCCAAATGACAGCAAAGACTGAGGCTAGCCTAGGCCAAAGCCAGGGGTCCAGAATTCCACTTGTGTCTCCAACTTGGGTGTCTAGGACCCAAGCATTGGGGCCACTTATGCTGCTTCCCTAGGTGCAGTAGCAGGGAGCAGACTGGAGGTGGAGCAGCTAGAACTCAAACTGCCACTCATAGGAGATGCTACCATTACAGGCAGTGGCCTAAGCTAGAATGCTGTCCACTGCACCTGCAGCTTTAATTACATTCTGCCATGTGATATGCTATATTCACGGTTTTAGGAATCAGGACATGGATTTCCTTGGGGTACCATTATTTTGCCTACCACATGGCACTACTACTAAGCATACCTGCTGGGGCAAGTAGAACTCTGACACACTTATGCACATCTTCCCTACTAAAGTTTATTATGATTAAAGCTGTCTTGCTTCTGTTAGCCCTGTGCCTACCTCCATACCCCCTGTGTGGCACCTTGGAACTCCCCAGGGGCAAAGATGCTGTCCACAAATGCCCAAGGTTTCCTTTGTTTTTCTCATACTGGTTTCCTCATGATCAATCCAAAATGGAAGTCGGTTTAGAATAATTGTTATTTGAACCAATTGATATTTGACTCAATGACCTTAACTAAAAGCATGGTATCTGAAATATTTCCCTTTCCCTTTAATCCTTTGATATTTACTTTCCTCTGTTACTTTATCAAATTCAACCTTATGTTGACATCATTTGTAATTTTATGTTCCTATTCCTGCTATAAAATTAGTGGGATATTTTTGTTTATCCTTAAATATTTTCTACACAGCGCATATTCAATACATAGTTTTTTGATGGAAATGCCATAAAATGTTAAAACAAAATCATGTTGAACATTTCTCTTGTATTTTGGGTAAGCATTTATTGAATTCAGGTTCACATTTCCACTTTTGAAACTGTACCTCTCATTAGGATACAGATCTTTCTTTTTTTTTAATTATTATTTTTGACAGGCAGAGTGGACAGTGAGAGAGAGAGAGTGACAGAGAGAAAGGTCTTCCCTTGCCGTTGGTTCACCCTTCAATGGCTGCCGCAGCCAGCGCGCTGATCTGAAGCCAGGAGCCAGGTGCTTATCCTGGTCTCCCATGGGGTGCAGGGCACAAGCACTTGGGCCGTCCTCCACTGCACTCCCGGGCCATAGCAGAGGGCTGGCCTGGCAGAGGGGCAACCGGGACAGAATCCGGTGCCCTGACCAGGACTAGAACCTGGTATGCTTGCGCCGCAAGGCGGAGGATTAGCCTATTGAGCCGTGGCGCTGGTCACAGTACAGATCTTAAAAACGGGAAACTACACCCCACAACCTGAATCGCTGAGCCTGCCAACTATGACCTACACAGAGGTTTGAACATCAACTCTGGGGCTGGACTCCTACAGGGGGTCAGTGATTGGGTTGCACAGATTTTCACATTCTTCTTTATTTCCTTTGGCTGAAGTTTATAGGCATTTCCTTTATCCATTCCCTCTCCAGCCATATATTACACTCAATTCATTTTCTTGTGCATATAAAAGCTCAAAGAAACAATATTGTCCTTGTCCTAAAAGTAATCAGCGTTGCAAATTTCTCAAATAGCCTGATAATTTAACAAAATTATTCATGCCACAAGAAAATGTACAATGGTTTGGAATTGCATTGACAATATAATAAGGATTAATGATAGTATGTCTGTAGATCAAGTTTTGCAAACATGAAGCTTAAACAAAACCTTTTTCAGATGCAATCTCAATCTAACATGGTAAACAAAGTTATAAGAAAATTGTATTAAAAGCCACTTGCAATATACTGGAAATTTACATTGGGGGCCATTTTTACCCAAAATAATATTATTTGACGTGGGAAATGTTGAGGTTAATTGTCTAATGAGAGTAAATGGTTAGAACACAGCACTAAAATAGTTTATTTATTGTCACAGATCTTTATCCCTTTCTAAGTCTTTACCACAGGGACTAGATTCATGTCTTGGCAATTCTTTCTGGTAATGATCTAGAAGTTTCTTTGACCTTTCTCATAAAAGGGAAATAAATAATAGGGTACCTCAAAAAGTTTATGCAAAAATAAACAAAGAAGATTAGAATTTTGTTGGAAATCGTTTTGAAATTTATGCAAAGTTCCTTTATCACATGCATTTGATATAAACTTTTTGAAGACTCCTTGAATGAATGGATTTCAAAAAAATTTTGAACCAAAATAAACTGATCTGAAGCCACCATGAGCTTTTGTGTAATAAATGCGCAGCGGGTGCTGTGAAGAGAGATGATCAATTACTGTGCTTTGAGGAACCACAGAGTGAGGGACAAGTGTTTGTTTAAATTGCCTTTAGGACACCTAAGCCACCCCGATGAACTCACGTAAACTGTGGTGTGTGACTGTAGACAGAAAGCTTCCTGAGCAGTAACCCACGGTCCCCATATTGTGTCCTTTGATGCACCTGCCATATCCTATCCAATCACAGATTTGACGCCTATATTACAGGAGTTATCCCTTATATTCCAACAAATGAACCTAGTTATCCTTCATTCCAGATCCTAAAAAGAACCTAAAAGTGTGAATCATACATACATGTTCTTCAGCAGCATGCCGTGCCCTGAGGACAGCAGCTCACAGTCGGAAGCACTGATGGGCGGGCTTTGGCACAGTGGCTAAGGTGCTGCTGGGAACACCTGCCTGTCTGTGGCAGTTCCTGGGCTTGAGTTGTGCCCCCACTAATGATTTCAGTTTCCTGTGCCTTGCGCATCCTGGATATGGCAAGTAGTAACTCAAGTACTTGGTCCCTACCCCTCACGTGGGAAACCGGGCTTGAACTCCAGGCTCCTGACGTCCATCTAGTCAGCCTTATCTATTGTGGGCATTTGGAGAATGAGCTAGTAGATGGAATAACCCTGTTTTTCTGCCTGTGTCTGTCTTTCTGCCTTTCAAATATAATAAATACATAATATGTAACAGTAAAAAAGACCCTCAAGATCTAGTTTAAAAAAGGAAAACCATGATAATACAGCCAGGTAAAACTTGATAAATATGAAACTATGAAATGATGAGACACGGAAGTTGTGCTAACAGAGTTGTCTTAAATAATTATGCTAATGTTTAGGATGAAATTCTCATGGTGAAAGAAACAATGTAAAGTATTACCTATAGCATTCTTTTCAGTGAATTCCACTGTTTACACAATTAAGGAACAAGAGAAACACAATAACAGAATTTTAAGTCTGCATAAAATGCTGGCCCTCTTCTACCAAATCCATGCCATTTACATAACAGGGGGTGAGTTCATAAAAAAAAAATGTGCCTTTGGAAAGTGAGTGACTTCAGATTTTCTCAAAAAAATGATAAAGCTGACTTGCTGCAGTTTTCCTTATTTCTGATCTGTTCCATGGTCCAAGAGGCAGGTCTGTAAAATTACCATTATTTCCAGCTGTTAAAGAAAAGAAACAAAAAGCTGCCACCCACACAAATCAAATCTCAACATCCAGTCAAAAACGGGGTTTATCAAAAAGGCAATTGTGAGTTTAATAGTTTGAAATTGCCTGTTTCTTTTGTGTATAATACCAGAGACTTGTTGGAAGAAAACCTGTGGAAGTTAACCATATGCAAGCCCATATGTTAACTCATGTAAAATCACCATCGGTCACTAATTTTTGGACATAAGATCAGTGTACACCTTCAAATAAGAACCGATTCAACATGGGATTTATTGCCTTGAGCACTGAAAGCCGGTGTGAATACAGTACGCAACACACACGTTTGCTGAAAGTCTTGTCTGTGGCTTTTTTCCTTTTCGTGCTAAATATCCACTTAAACTTCCATCAAATTAGAACAAATGAAAATCCAGAGTTCTCATAGCTGCTCTAAGATAATTTACCCTGTATTTTTTTATTTATTTTTTATTTATTTATTTATTTATTTTGAACAGACAGAGTGGACAGTGAGAGAGAGAGAGACAGAGAGAAAGGTCTTCCTTTGCCGTTGGTTCACCCTCCAATGGCTGCCGCGGCCGGCGCGCTGCGGCCGGCGCACCGCGCTCATCCGATGGCAGGAGCCAGGTGCCAGGTGCTTTTTCCTGGTCTCCCATGGGGTGCAGGGCCCAAGCACTTGGGCCATCCTCCACTGCACTCCTGGGCCACAGCAGAGGGCTGGCCTGGAAGAGGGGCAACCGGGACAGAATCCGGTGCCCCGACCGGGACTAGAACCCGGTGTGCCGGCGCCGCAAGGCAGAGGATTAGCCTGTTGAGCCACGGCGCCGGCCAATTTACCCTGTATTGAACAAAGACTAGTGAAAAGGATCCCTGAGGGGTGGAATGGATGTTTCTGATCCCTAATTTGGGTGGAGGTAAGATGCAATGTTGATAGTTAATTTTCACAGAGCTCTTGCATTACAAGGAAACTTCAAAAAGTTTTTGGAAAATAGAATGAAAAGTTAAGTTCATTTGTGTTAAAGGTGTTTAGATATAGACATGGTGTTTTCTGTCACACAACTTTTCTGTGAATTTTAGAAGATGCTTTGTATTTCAATCCTAATATTGACTCAGCATGGGAAAATGTCATTTTTAAGAATCCTAGGGAGAATCAAGCACCTTGGTTTTTTCCTTTTTAAAGCAAATAATCAGGATTGAAAGTGTAGTGGGTAGATACAGATTCAGAGGCAGGGGAGCTAGAGCTCAGAACTCCTCTGCTTTTTTCTTATTCTTCTTTTCTTTTTTTAAGATGCATTTTATTTATTTGAGAGACAGAGTTACAGAGAGGTAGAGGCAGAGAGAGAGAGGTTTTCCATCTGCTGGTTCACTCCCCAGTTGGCCTCAAATGCCAGAGCTGTACTGATCTGAAGCCAGGAGCCAGGAACATCTTCCTGGTCTCCCACGTGGGTGCAGGGGCCCAAGGACTTTGGCCATCTTCTACTGCTTTCCCAGACCATAGCAGAGAGCTGAATGGGAAGAGGAGCAGCTGGGACTAGAACCAGTGTCCATGTGGGATGCTGGTGCTTCAGACCAGGGCTTTAACCTGCTGCGCCACAGCACCGGCTTTTTTTCTTCTTAAAAATATTTTAACAATAGTTATTCATGGTTATTGGGTAAAGTATGGCATTTTTTGTGTCTTTGTGCTCCTCGAAGTATTTTTTTTTTTAATTTAGTTTTAGGATGTAACTATTTGGGCTGCTAAATGCAATGCCATCATCCCAATATGGGTATCACTTCATGTCCCAGCTGCTCCTTTCCAATCTAGCTCCCTGCTAATGACCTCTTAAAAGTAATGAAATGTGGCCTAAGTGCTTGGGCCCCTGCCACCCCTTTCGAAGACCTGGGAGAAGCTCCTGGCTCCTGGATTTGACCTTGCCCAACCCTGGCAGTTGCAGCCATTTGGGGAGTGAACCAGCAGATAAAAGATCTCCCTCTCTGTCTCCTCTTTGTCTCCATCTTTTCTGTAGCTCTGACTTTCAAATAAAACAAAATGAATTCTTTAAAAAAAGATGTAACAATTTTAGCTTTTTTCTCTATACACTTCATATGTAGACATTGTATAGATACACATTTTTACTATTTTCCTGGAAAACATGGCTATTAAATTCACATATTGTGAGATTCATGACAGTGATCATAAAGAGAGGAAATAAGCATGTGTGTTTTGTCACATATTATATAATTCAGTAAAGACGATATTCATAGCGATATACATACAAACCAGGATGGCATCCATTCCTTCTATTGGTGGAAAAGGGATCAGCTTACTGAACAGTCTTGTGCCTTAATTTTCTCATTTCTAAAATGGGAATAATGGTATCTCATTTAATTCGGGGAAGAATTGATCACCCAAATAAGATTGAGTAATATATTTCTTGTTTGTTACTTTCATTATGATTGCATCCTACATAGATCTAATTAATCTAATTATTAAAATTTTTGCCTCCATGAAATATGAACATGGCCTTAAAGTCAGTTTTTGCAACATGCATAAAGATGATCGCCATCCTCGCACATAGTAATTTCTCTCGGGGGTTTTTGAAGTAATGAAAAGCTGACAAATTAGTTCGAGAGATAAATTTCCATATGATCAAAGTTAATCATGCCAAAAAGTGTGGGGTTAGGGTAAGTTATTATAAGTGTCTTCCTTTTTCAAAAAAGAAGTGCAGTATGGAAAGAAATCAAAGAAAAGATTTTATTAACTTATTATCATCACAGGCTGTTGCTTGTCATGATAATTTACTTGGCATGAGACAGAGATAATAGTGACTATATATTCTCTGAAACATAAATTTAGTCCAGAATTCATAAATCTAAGCACTCTGTAAACGCCTGACCTTGTAAACTTGCCTTAACTGAAATTTATTTGGTGATGTGCTGTTTTTCGTCTTCTCCACCTTCATGTCCCACACCACAGGTAGACACTCACCTGCTTATTTTGTGCAGAATAATCCCCTTTCACTCCATTGTAAGGATTTTCATGAATAATCCATAATTGATTTTACTGGTTATTGAAAAATAATATGATTTTAATATAAATCATTATAGTATAATTCTGATAAAGATATGCTTTGTCAGTGTTATACTTCAAACATTTCATTCTTTATTATGTCAGAACATGTGTATATTCTTTATATTTTGCATCTTATTTAGATTTAAACCTGTTGGTGCCTGTTCCCTTTATTTATTTATCATTTTTTGATGGGCAGAGTGGACAGTGAGAGAGAGAGACAGACTGAAAGGTCTTCGTTTTCCATTGGTTCACCCTCCAATGGCCGCTGCGGCTGGCGCGCTGCAGCAGGCACACCGCGCCCATCCAAAGCCAGGAGCCAGGTGCTTCTCCTGGTCTCCCATGGGGTGCAGGGCCCAAGCACTTGGGCCATCCTCCACTGCACTCCCGGGCCACAGCAGAGAGCTGGCCTGGAAGAGGGGCAACCGGGACAGAATCCGGTGCCCCGACCGGGACTAGAACCCAGGATGCTGGTGCTGCAGGCCGAGGATGAGCCTATTGAGCCATGGCGCTGGCCTGTTCCTTTTATTTTTAATGTTTTATGCATTAATGCTATGAATCTTAGCTGGAAGCAACTTATAGTCAGTAAAAATGCATGATCTAAACCAGAAAGAAAGATAGTAATATATTTAATACATTGGATTAATTTAAAAATAATTCATAGCTACTGTGGAGAGTTGGTAAAAGGAGAATATTTATGATAAGTAGTCATTATCAGGAAATGTTTGTGGCATCTGCTATTGAAAATAATAACCAAGAAAAGTAAAACAAAGTGGCTTTTCTGAAATCAGTAAATCAAGAAAATGGGCTGTAATGTAGTAAATAAAGAACTCAGGGATATTCATACAGAAGATGTATTATATTGACTAAATGAAAGCTATTACCCTCATTACCTTCCCAATGAATATACAGATAATACAATGTTTTGAAACCATTAATCTAACACCTCTAGTAGGCATCAAATCCTAGTTTTGTTTTTTTTTTTTTTAACAGACACTTATGCTACATTCATTAGCAATTAATATATCACAGACCATTCATCCTTGGAATGAGTATCATCAGAGCAAAAAGCTTCTGACATATTTCACATCTTCAGAGACTGTTCTCTGAAACTTCTCACATGAATCAGAATGGTAGCCCATTTAGCCCGGAAGCCTCAGAAAGTGGCAGCACAAATACACTTCTTTGTCATTTTTGTGGCTATGCTTCCCATCCATGTGTGTTCATAGTAAATGAGCCATATGTGTGCAGAAGGTGGGTTACCAGACTGGGATTTCAAACTCTTAGCTCCACCATTCTAGTCCATGTAAAAAATCTTAATGAAAAGCACTGAAGAGAGCATTCTGTGTATTAGGCTTGTTAACAGACTTGTGAATATGCCACTAAAAGCAGGAGTTGTGTTCATGGCCACTGTAGAAGTTTCCAGATACGAAGACGCCACACATGATAGCAAATACCTCCTCACTTTTATTATATTATTTTAAATAAACATTGATGCAAAACTTACTCCCCTATAATTGAGACAGCTGTATACTGTTAGTCAACACCAGCTGCTATTTCAAGCATTTACCAGTTATCTAATCTTCAAGTAATTCTTTAAAGTGCACAGTATTAATGTACTCCACCCTCATGCAACAGTTATACAAAGGAAAATAATACACAGAGAGGCCCATAACCAGCACAGGGTTTCACAACTACAGGGTGAAGAGTATGTGTTTCATTGATGAATAGATTTATGTTGAGTCTGTATTCTTTTTTTTTTTTATTGATTATGCTGAATTATCTCCCTTCTTAGAATAATCCTCTCTTTCCAGATGACTTCTTTGGCTAACTTCAAAAGCAAACATGAAGATATCCATTAATTTTTAGCCAAGTATAAATAATCCAAAATATCCAGCATATTCTCTTTATCTATTATATAACATATATAATACATATTATACATTTTTACAGCGCATGTTGGTTATAAGACTGTTTTTAAAAAGTTTCAAAATATGTTCTGTTAGAGTATCTTGTTAAATGTAATTTTCACGTTCTTTCTTTTTGTACAGTTCTAAGAATATGTTGCTTTTTTTCTCCCTCGTTCCCTCTTTCTTCTTCTCTCCTTGCTTCCTTTCTACTTCTCTCTCTTCTTTCCTTTCTTAATTTTGCTATGATATATTTTTAATTTACGTTATAGTCAAAATCTTAATCTCCAGTAACTAGTTCAGTAAATGAAAAATAAAAAGATCATAGTTCTTCAATGGCTGATTTAAAGTCTTACTCAATATAAGTAACTGCACTGTGTTTTCTGGGTTTCCTAGACAGTAACTTTTGAGCACCTGATACAGTCGCCTCAGTCAACAAAAGCTCTTGTCTATCACCCTGTGTGGTCCAGCTGTACTATCATGGGCTGTGTTATGATCTCTCCTCTTATTGTCACAATTCGGAGAACATTTATAACCGAGAGCAGGGGAGCCCTTTAACATAAAAGTGTGACTTAAGCGTGGATATAAACCAGAGAAATAACTGATGGTTGATACAAAGCAGAAACATTTATGGCTGGAAAAAATACCCATTTTTAAAGTGCAAATATTTTAATTATTTTAAAATAATGGAATGGGTGGCATTGTGCTGCTGTGTGTTAAACTGCCAATTGCGAAGCTTTCATCCCATATTGGAGTGCCTATTTGAGTCCCAGCTACTCCACTTCCAATCCAGCTCCCTGCTAATGTGCCTGGGGAAGCAAGGAAGATGGATCAAGTGCCTGGGCCCCTAACACTCATGTGGGAAACCTGGGTGGAGCTCCTGGCTTCAGCCTGGCCTAACCTTGGCTTTTGTGGCCATTTGGAGGAGTGAACCAGCAGATGAAAGAGAAAGATCTTTATCTCTCTCTCTCTCTCTCTCTCAAACTCTCTCTCTCTGCCTTCCAAATAAGTAAATCAAACTTTAAAAGTACAAAACAGTGGAATTATACTTTCTACAATTTATGAAATGTCCTACTTTTGTAAGATGCCATCCCCCCTCTTAAAAACAGAATACAGCCAGTGCTGCGGCTCACTAGGCTAATCCTCCGCCTGTGGCGCAGGGTTCTAGTCCCAGTTGGGGTGCCGGATTCTGTCCCGGTTGCTCCTCTTCCAGTCCAGCTCTCTGCTATGACCTGGGAATGCAGTGGAGGATGGCCCAAGTGCTAGGGCCCTGCACCCACATGGGAGACCAGGAAGAAGCACCTGGCTCCTGGTTTCGGATCAGCGCATCACGCCAGCTGTAGCGGCCACTTGGGGCGGGGGGTGAACCAACAGAAAAAGGAAGACCTTTCTCTGTGTCTCTCTCTCACTGTCTAACTCTGCCTGTCCAAAACAAACAAACAAACAAAAAAAAAAAGCAGAATACGTTTTATCTAAATAATGGACAGAATTCTGAAGTAAGCGTATGGGTCCACTTGGGTCACTTTTCTATTTATGCTATTTCCATTGGATTGAGGACAAGTGGAAAGTATGTATACAAAGGAAGGACCAGGGGAAATCAACTCTGCACATGCTCCCCACGTAGGATCTCTTCCTTAAGGTGTTTTACTATGAGAGTTAATAATAACACTACTAGTCGAACAGTACTCTGTATCTTGTGTGGTTGTGTGGGTGCAGTCTATTGAAATCTTTGCTTAGTATATACTAAGTTGATCTTCTGTATATAAAAATAATTGAAAATGAAACTTGATGAAAAATGGGATGGGAGAGGGAGTGGGAAATGGGAGGGCTGTGGAAGGGAGGGAGATGTAGGGGAGAAGCCACAACAATGCAAAAGTTGCACTTTGTAAATTCACATTTATTAAATAAAAAAAAAGAAATATTTTCATGGCCAAAAAAAAAAAAAAGAATGACTGGGGGAAATCAGCCAGTGACCTAGAAATTAACATGAAAGTGACAGTGTGTACCTTTGTGGAAAACAGTGGTGATAAGATTCTGCTTCCTGAATTCAAAACTATGATGTGACTTTAGACAATGATGTTTATAACGTCAGCATGCACTAGTCTGTATTTTTATATTATGGGTTGTTTCTAAGGTTGATTTCAAATTGCGCAGTCAGCCATACTTCACATTGATAATCATGATTTCTTATCCCTTACTTATGCACTATTACCTACTCACTTATTTTCAGGATCTCAAAATGATATGCAAATTCAGTTTATCATGTTTAAGTATAATTTTATTATTTCCCACATATTATGATCTGTTCTGAGGCTTCTTTAACTGTCAGTGCTTAAGCGTTAGATGAGGACACTGTGACTCACACACACTGTGCTAAAAGAAAGCAGGCAAGGTCACCACGGTCAGGGCAAACAGAACAAATGGGGAGGAAGAAGGTGATTTTTTGTGTCTTCAAATTACATTTTAAAAATGATTTTATTTCTGTATCCTTGGTGCTGATCTGTTTTTCTTCTCTACATTTTGGCTTTTATATGATTTATAGTTCTTGATAGCACCGATATTTCTCAATAGAGTTACAACTTTATGGCATAGCATTAGAATCACATAATTCTATTATTATCAGTGACACTCATGCATTGGAGCAGAAATATGGTTCTGTATTCCAGACAGACATATTTGATATTGGTGTTCAGTACTGTTTCCATGTTACTCTATCACCATTATCTGATAGTATGTAGTGCTCTTCAGAAAAATACTGTCACGCATCTAAGAAAATATGATATATGTTTAAATGATGACATGGCTCTTAACTTCCCGGTTTATATGGAAGTAGAGAATCATGTTTCTCCCTAGAGAAAAAAATATCTAGTGTTAGAGAATCATTTTGGAGGACATGCTTTTTAATTTTAATATAAGATAACTTTTTAAAGTTTAATTATATAAAATTAATATTTTAAATAAATTCACAATCCAAGTATCTGAGTAGATGAAAGATGTGGTTTAAAATTATAATTTGTTTTTAAATATTTCTAGGGAAAAAGCAATTAATACACTCCTGCCTAATTCTAGTTTAAATGCACACATATCAGACTAACTATAATTATATCCTGATTCTGTCACGATATTTCACATGAATGACAAAAGCAAATGCTTAATCTGACATATATGAATATAAAACAATCATGGGTTCTACAATAATATCATAACTATAATAAATGTAAACAATAGAAATCATGATATATTTTATTTCATTTATCTATTTTCCAATTGCCAAAATGTTTTGTCACATGAAATAGCATGAATAGTCTATACAAGAAGGTGAGGTTGATGCTAACTGTCAGAGCCTCTTAACATAATTGTGATTATCAGTTTGGGATTATAAAGATGAACATTAGAAGGATTAATAGCAAGTCTTAAGTATTTATGAGTAGCGTTTTATGCCCTTCAAGGATATACATATGCAGAATGTATTAATCAATTTAAAGTGGCAGGGATGAGTAACTTCATGCACTTTAGGGGTAAACACATATGCAAGCAAGTTTTTTCAAAAGATCTATTTTTTATTTGAATGAGTTACAGAGAGAGAGAGAGTGCAGGACAGAGAGAAAAATTTTAGATGTGCTGCTTCATTTTCCAATGACTGCAGTGACCAGGGCTGAGCCAAGCTGAAGCCAGGAGCTCAGGAGCCAAGAGCTTCATCCTGGTCTCCCGTGTGGGTACAAGGGCCCAAGGACTTGGGCCATTTTCTGCTGTTTTACCAGGCACATTAGCAGGAGCAATATTTAATATTTTTAATCTCTACAAATGAGAAGAATGGAAATGAGGGTGGAGTCTCCTGTGCATTGATTATTATTTTGTTCTATCAATATAGACAATGGATGTTTTTCTTTAGTTCTGAAAAATTTCAAATGAAGATATATCTAGATTATATTTTCCACAGCATATAAAAAAATGTACACATGGTTATTTTTGAGGATATGTTGAGATTCAAAACAAATAATTGTTTTTTACAGACTTTAAAAGTTATTGAAATAAACAAATGGTGATATATTTTGGTAAAGACAAGGTAGAGTCACTGATTTAGACTTATTCTTCTGCTGAAAAAAGTGCAAGCCATGTGAGATATATGAAAAAAATGCATTCAGTATTGAGATATTGTTCTGAGAACAAAGGGGTGCTTTGGCCAAATCTCATGGTCACCCCAAATTCTTTTTTTAAACTTTTATTTAATGAATATAAATTTCCAAAGTACAGCTTATGGATTACAATGGTTCCCCGCCCCCCATAACTTCCACCCGCAATCCTCCCCTTTCCCGCTCCCTATCCCCTTCCATTCACATCAACATTCATTTTCAATTCTCTTTATATACAGAAGATCAGTTTAGTATATATTACGTAAAGATTTCAACAGCTTGCACCTACATAGCAACACAAAGTGAAAAATACTGTTGGAGTACTAGTTATAGCATTAAATCACAATGTACAGCACATTAAGGACAGAGATCCTACATGATTTTTTTTTAATTGATTAATTTTCTATGCAATTTCCAATTTAACACCAAGTTTTTTTTTTCATTTTCAATTATCTTTATATACAGAAGATCGATTCAATATATACTAAGTAAAGATTTCATCAGTTTGCATCCACACAGAAACACAAAGTGTAAAAATACTGTTTCGGTACTAGTTATAGCATTACTTCACATTGGACAACACATTAAGGACAGATCCCTCATGAGATGTAAGTACACAGTGACTCCTGTTGTTGACTTAACAATTTGACATTCTTGTTTATGGCGTCAGTAATCTCCCTAGGCTCTAGTCATGAGTTGCCGAGGCTATGGAAGCCTTTAGGGTTCGCTGACTTCGATCTTATTCCAACAGGGTCATAGTCAACGTGGAAGTTCTCTCCTCCCTCCAGAGAAAGGTACCTCCTTCTTTGATGGCCCCGTTTTTTCCACTGGGATCTCACTTGCAGAGATCTTTCATTTAGGTCTTTTTTTTTTTTTTTTCAGAGTTTCTTGGCTTTCCATGCCTAAAATATTCTCATGGGCTCTTGAGCCAGATCTGAATGCCTTAAGGGCTGATTCTGAGGCCAGAGTGCTATTTAGGGCATCTGCCATTTATGAGTCTGCTGTGTATCCCGCTCCCCATGTTGGATCGTTCTCTCCCTTTTTGATTCTATCAGTTAGTATTAGCAGACACTAGTCTTGTTTGTGTGATCCCTTTGACTCTTAGACCCATCAGTGTGATCAATTGTGAACTGAATTTGATCACTTGTACTATGAGATGGCATTGGTACATGCCACCTTGATGCACCTCAAATTCTAACTTTAAAAATTTCCAGTCTAAACAGAAAGGGGTAGTTTTACTGCTCTCACTGGGTAGAGGAAAATCAATAAAATTTTATCATGGAGCAGAAGGCTGGAATTTGTAGCAGGTTTTTGAAAATATATAGTTGCCAACAAGTAACAGAATTTTGTCATTGAAAAAACCTTGAGGAGCAAAATTTCGGAACAGTCTCTCTAAGGTCTAATCAAGAGCTGTCGGAGGGATCCAAATCTGATTGAAGAAAAAAAGTTCAAAATCACTGGGTATACAGAAGATATTAAGCACATGACTGATACAGAATAAAGGGTTGTGGATGAAAAAACCTGTACATTCTATTGACACCTGAATTGAGTCCATTCCTATAAATGCTAAACTAAAGCATTCACAGAACACACTTATCTGCCAGTGCTAAAACTATCAGAGTCAACAACACTCAGAAATCTTTAAAGAAAGATGATATTCCAGAGCCTCTTAAGTGTTTTCCACCATTTAAAAAAATGCAAGTTAGACATCAGATAAAGGGAGAAAATAATGGGGAAAACTCAATTGAAGCAGGACAATAGATGATCTAAATAGGACATTCAAAAACAAAGGTGTTTTAGTAATTTTTACAAAGAATAATAACAGATAATCAGTTAAATGCATGAATATTAAAATTGAAGGGTGAAATAATGCACATATTTATAAATATGAACCATGATAATACACATTGAAGAATTATTTGGAGAATGCAAGTCAACAAGTCAACATAATTTCTTAAATTGATAAGACAAACTTAATATTCTAACCCATAATATGGGCTGGTGCTATGTTGCAGTGGGTTAAGCCACTATCTGCAATGCTGGCATCCCAAATGAGCACTGAATTGAGTCCCAGCTGCTTGACTTCTGATCCAGCTCCCTGTTAATGTGCCTGGGAAAGCAATGGAAAAAGGCTCAAGTGCTTGGGCACCTGCCACCCACGCAGAAGACCTGGATGGTGTTTCAGATTGCTGGCTTTGATTTGGCATAGCATGGGCCATTGTGGCCATTTGGGGAGTGAACATCAGATGGAAGATCTCTCTCTGTGTTACTCTCCCTTTCAAATGAATAAATCTTCTAAAAATATTCTAATACATCACAGTTTATGTCACAAAAATCAGAGAGAGAGATAATATTTAAAAGCAGAGATATTAAAACTTTCCCAGCTGTTTCAAAACCAATGAATAACAGAAACCCAAAGGCCCAAAAATGTTAGTAAACCCCAGTATGACATGTAAAAAGAAGACACATTGTAGCATGCTATGGTAAAATGTCAGAAAATTAAATATTAGAAGACTCTTCACATCAAGGAGCACAGTACTTAAGGCTTACAGCTAGAAACAACAGGATCTAGTTGGTATGGGATGACAGTTTTGAATAAATGAAAGAAAAAAATACAAGTCCCTGTCAATCTATATTTCTAAACCCAGCACACATATTCACAAAAAAAAAGGATTAAGTAATGACTATTCCTGACAACTTAAAACTGAGATGTTTTATCATCAGTATTACAGTCCTAATAGAGATGCCAAAAAAATAATCAAGTTCAAAAGGAACCAGGATAGCTATAGCTGTTCTTTGTTGTTTTCTGTTAGCATAAAATATCTTTTTCCATCCTTTCACTTTTAGTCTGTGTACCTTTGTTGCTGAGCTTTGTTTCTTGTAGGCAGCAAATTTATGGGTCTTGCTTTTTTAATCTGTTCAGCCAGCTTGTATCTTTTAATTGGAGACTTTAGGTCATTTACATCCAATGTTACAATTCATAAGTAAAGACTTGGCCCTGCATTTTTCCACGAATACTCCTATTGTTTACTCTGGATTTCCTTTGTACTTTTACTGGGAGATTTTATGCCTTTATTTCTTTCTTAATGACCATTTTAAGGGTGTGTAGCACATCCTTAAGCGTCTTTTGTAAGGCTGGACAAGTGGTGACAAATTTGTCAATTTCTGCTTGTTATAGAAAGTCTTTATTTCACCTTCATTTATAAATGAGAGCTTTGCAGGGTAAGCTAATCTGGGTTGCTGATTTTTTTTCTTTTATGATGTGGACTATATCTTGCCCTCCTCTCCTAGCCTACATGGTTTCTGATGAGAAATCAGCTGTGAGTCTAATTGGAGAGCCTCTGAAAGTAATCTGGCATATTTCTTGTAAATAGTTTAGAAGCTTTTCTTTATATTTTACTGTTGAATGATTGACTACAATGTTTCATGGTGAAGATCTTTTCTGATCATGTCTATAACGAGTTCTATGTGCCTCATGTATTTGGACATCTCTTTCTTTCTCCAAATTAGAGTGTGTTTTCTGTAATTATTTCACTGAATGAAGCCTTCTAATTCATTTACTCTTTCTACCCATTCATGAACTGCTAAGACCTATATATTGGGCCATTTATAGTATCCCACAAATTTCCAACACTGTTTTAAATTTTTCTAATTTCTTCTTCCTTTTTTTTTTGTCTGTCTGAAAAATTTTGAAAGATTTTGTCTTTTAGCTTGGATATTCCTTCTTCTGACTCACCAAATTTGTTGCTAAAGTTTTCTACTATATTTTTTACTTGATCTATTGAATTTTTCATTTATAATATTTCATATTTATTTCTCTTCAAATTCAATTTCATGTGAGAATTTTTCATTCATGTTTTGTATGCATTTCTGTAATTATGAATTAGCTTCTCATTGTTTCTGAGTAACAGTATGATTAATGTTTTGGTGAATTGTTTCAGGCATTTTCAGGCATTCATGGCATTCTAATATTGAAGTATGTTGTATTCCTTAGGAGTGGGGTCAGAATGTCTTTTTTACTCTTGTTTCTTGAATTACTGCATTTATTTTAGGCATTTGTGGAAATACTTGTTGGCATTTTCCTCTGATGGTGTTTATCTTTGAACTATGCCTTTGTGGCTCAGTGGAATGTCAGATCTTGCAGTGAATATCCAGAGGCATATGCTGAATGCGGCCAGGGAGCTCAGGGTGGTGCTTCAAGGAGGGATACATATCCAGGGTGACACACAAGTTGGGCATGGTAGATGTCTATTTTTTTTTTTATAAGCAGGGAAGGTTTGATCACCCCTGTTGGCGTAATCACATACTCACCTCCTCTCTTCCAAGATGGCCAATGGCTGTATGTTAGCACACAGTAGATGCCACACAATGGATCTCTGCAGTCCTCAGTGTGAACATGGGTCCCCTTGCAGTGACCCATGCAGTGAGGGAGCTCTGAGCATGTGGAGCCACTCACAGTGATTGAGCAGAGACTGCGCCTGTGCACAGAGATTGCTAACACTGCGCCTTATCCCACAGAAGTAACATGCTGTAGAATTCACTGCAGGTGATGATTTTATTTTTTGTAGATTTATTTATTTATTTGAGATGCAGAGTTACATAGAGAGGAAGAGACAGAGATATTCCGTCCACTGATTCACTTCCCAAATGGCAGCAGTGGCCAAAGCTGGGCTGTTCCATACTCAGAGCCAGGAGCTTGGTCAAGGTCTCCCCTGCACCCAAGCACTTGTGCCGTCTTCCACTGCTTTTCCAGGCCATTAGCAGGAAGCTGGATCAGAAATGGAGCAGCCAGGACTTGAACCAGCACCCGCATGGGCTGCTGGCACCACAGGTGAAGACTTAACCTACTGCGCCACAGTGCTGGCGCCTGCATGTGACTTTCAGAGCAGAAGTGCACACAGATACTGGTGCAGTAGCTGATCTTAAGGGTGTTTTCTGAGAAGAGACATGAGGGAATGTACTGGAGTACTTTAAATGTCCAACATCGCTTTCAAATATGTGAATATTGTCTCATTCCTAAGAAGTACATTTAAATGAATATATCTCATTATAAAGTGAATTTCAATAGTTTTGTTATCATACAGTTGTATTGCAGAATGTAGAATTATGAACTTAAGTTCAAAATTTAGTGAGTATATTCAGCTTATAACCTGGGAAGGCAGTACACTATGAAGGTTAAGAAAAAAATTATGCTGTTCAATGACCTGTATTCAAATAGAGATGAGTTAATTTATTTTATTAATTTATCTTTGTAATAAAATATGAATAATATTCTAGCTTGCAGCTTTTTATAAAAATGATTTTTTACTTATCATTAATTTTGATACCAAATAAGAATTCAATCAAATTCATTTATTTTTTATACTTTGATATGAATATTGATCATCTCTCTAATGACTTAATAACTCACTAATTTTTTGCACTTGCCATTAAATGAAAATTATTCTTAAAATAACTTTATTTTAGACTATCACTATATGGTTCATTAGACCAAATGACAGTGGCCTATAACTATTTAATTTGCATATGGGAAATATTTTTTGACAAAAAATATAGTAAAATATTTATTTTTATCAGTATACTAGTATTTTTATAAATATCAGAAGATAAACAATTTCAAAATTAACTCTGGGAAAAAATGCATGTATTCTTGAAGTTTAAAAAGCAGAAATCATCAGAAAGGAAGACATTTAGAAGCACAGTTGTCATCTGTTGAAATTTGTCTTTTAGATCTTTTCATACCTCTTTTTTACTTATTGATTAAGACCTTTTTAAAATTATTATAATTAAATCATAGTTCATGTATAACTTAGGAACAGTTCTTAGAAGATAATGATACTTCCCTTTCTCTACCTCTCCCTCCAATCCAACTCCTTCCTTCTCTTTTTCTCTTTAATTTTTTCAAAGTCGTACCTTCAGTCCAGTATATAATCACAGGCTTAATTCACTACTGACCATAATATTCAACATGCGAATCTTTTGTGTGTCAAATACAAACATTTTAAATCATTTTATTAATTAACGTATATATTTGGAACTTATGTTTCTGACTGGAAACATGGAAACACAGAGACAGTGTTTGTCCTTTTGCCCAAAACTATTAACAGGATAAAAATTATATTAAGCAAAAAGAGGAGAATAAGGGAAATACAGGAGGTGAGAGCTTTCATAGCTCCAACGCACTGTGCAAATCTGTTTCTCAGCCAAAAGCACAAACGAGAGGAGTCTGTCCAGGAAGTCTATCTGTGTGGAGCCGGCCAGAGGGTCTGTAAAGCAGCAGGGGCACGGTGGTAGGCAAGGTAGAGCAGCACACAGAGACAAGAGGGAGATGAACCTGTTCAGAAAGGGGCCAGCATAGGTTCTGCATGGCATTTAACAGCACGCACATTTGAGAAACCCCCCCAATATCATGGAAGCAGGAAACAGGTGCCACGCGGAGTGGAAAAGCATTGTACTACAGAGGGTATTGGAGTAGAACTCAGAACAGCATTGCTCCAGTCGTGGAGCAAAGTTAGTCCAAGGCTGCTCTGCTCCTTAAAACCCATATTCTAAAACAGACTTCAAAGCAAACATCCCATGTGCATGGGTTGTAGAGATACAGTATGTTATCATGTGTATCATGTACACATATTACATGTAATGTATATATAGATATAACACACAAGTGTATTTAAAAGTTACTATGAATGTGTTCCAAATTTCCACAAAGATAGAAACATCGAACATGTTAAGTAAAGCATATCTGATATAGATGATCCAAACCACACTTTGAGAGATTTTAAAAAATGGTTTGCGGTATTGAGTTAAGGAAAAGTTTATGAAACAAAGCAAACCGTACATTTATTATGAAATAAAGACTGACACAGTGGGTCTCATTTCAATCCTCATCAAAAATCCTCATCGAAACAGACTATTCAAAGTAGAAATCTATGTGACCTACTTTGGAAGAAAATATTTTCAACACCTCAAGAAAACAAAGAGTTCATTGGAAAACATATTATACTCCCCTAATTAAAAACTAGACAACCAAGGTACTTGGACAACACCTTAATTAGAGAGAATATGCAATACTCAGTAAATATATGAAGAGTCTCAGTATCATTAGTCTTCAGAAAAAATGCAGGCTAATGCTACAATAATACACTATAATACACCTAAAGATCATATTGTATGTTGGTGACAATTTGAGGCAATGAAAACTTTCTAGTTGCTATTGGAAATATAATTTCATACAACAAAGCTAGGCCAAACACTCAACCCTGTTTAAATTTAATACATCTTACTGGCAATTTTATAGTCAATTTTATAGTCAATTGAATGTGTTCCTTTAATGATTTCTTCTTCACTTTCAATGTATTTTTCACTGCTTCTGCCTCTGCATTCCCAAAACAGTCACAAGTCACCTAAATGCGAATTACTCTTCTTAACGTCTGTTTCTGATAATGCTTTTTGACTTGCTCAAGGACCTTCAGGTTATCTCTTCTCCTGCCAAACAGAAGTTACAACACCTTCATTTGTCATTAAAGTCTTTGCAGCTATTTTTTTCAGCACATTCTTTCAGAAATAATAAAATGCACTGTGACTCAAAGCTCTTTGGTTATCCACCATACCCAACTTTCTTGTTTTCTTTAAACCACGATGCCTCAATGACAGAAGCTAAATAACCGCTTTGGTTTTCCAGTACTTCCCATGTGCTTTGTTCCTAGTAGGTACTTCATACTTTCAACAAAACAGTAGAGTATGTCATTGCAAGGAGTTCATACGAGGAACGAGGAAGTGAAAAAAAATAAGGATACAGCTTTCCTAAAATATGTATAATAGTGTTTAAATCAAACTTCTAAATTTCTCATAATGATAAGAAGAAATACACATTCAAATTAGATAGATGCAATAGCAACTATTGAAATCCCAAAATTGATGTACTAGAATAAGATATAATTAAAGTTAGATATTTCTCATGAGTAAAAGATATATCAATTGTTCCTCTTTTGTGAAAAACGGGATGTTCATCAGATGTAACTGTTGCAAACAGAGATTTAGGTAGACTAGAAGAGATGATTCTTCATAAAACTACCAAAGTCCATGCTGTCCTTTGCCACGGATCTATTCATTGTAGTGTCATGTATGCTACATATCACTTATATGTATGCTGCATATCACTTATATTTATGCTACATATCACTTACTTTGTATCCTTTGATGAGCATCTTCTTCTTCATCCTTTGTCTCTTGTAGCCACTTTAAAATATTATTAATACTATTGTGCATATTTATGGGATACATTGTGACATTTCAATACATGTATACAGTGTGCCCTGATCAAATCAATGTGATTTTTTTGTTCATCTACATTCTTCTTATTTAAAAGAGAGGTCCAGGAGAGATAAATAGAGAGAGTGAGCTTCCATTTACTGTTTCACTCCCTAAACTCATACAGCAGCAGGGCCTGGGCCCCGGTAATTCCAGGAGCACAGAAATCACATGGCTATCAGTGGTCCACATACTTGAGCCATGCAGAGTATGTGACACCAGGAAACTGGTTTGGAAATGTATTACAGCCAGGCACTCCTCATTATGCAGACATCCCAAGTGATGCCTTAATCACTGTACCAAATGCCTGTCCCCACCAACTATTTTATTCATGATTCTGTAATTAACTGATAGACATGTTTCCATATTTGAAAAGACTTTAGAAATTAAATTTAAAATTTACAGAGAATTATCAAATACTGAATTATCTGTAACTTAGCCATCTATACAGAATGTATGTGTATGTATTCATTAACCATTTATTCAACAATCACTGTAAACTTTTCCAATATTTATCCAAAGTGCCTGTACACATCATTCTGATTCCTTATAATTACCAACTTTATTGATATATGTAACCTCCCTTGTTTTATTATTTATATGTTCAACATCAATATTCATACATTATATACATAACACTTTTATTTAAAACATATATATTTACACACACACAGAAATCCTTTCTTGCTCTCTGCTCTCATGTATTCAAGACATACTAACTCAAGGTTTCAAAATCTCAACACAGTGAGTATTTTATGTTTGCCTTGCTTGCTTATTACATTTAATTCATCATGTCAATGTGCATTAATTCATTTTCAAATGCTTAGCTACTCACTGTGTTCCAAGCTCATGTTAGTGAGTTCTTGTTGGTTACTTGCTTATGGTGAAATTAAAGAAGCAGCAAACAACATGGTTCATGTTACCAGGCCCATCTCTGACTGTGCAGGCCACTCATGGAGTCCATGTCCTGTATGTCAAAGTATTTGAAAGTTCTCAACCAAAATTTCATTATTGTTTTCAACAATAGTAAAGTTTTCAACCAAAAAGTCACCCCTTTTCTAGCCATGGATGCAACCCAGTGTTCACCTTGTCCTAATAATACTGAGGCTTCCAGGGACCCACACTTCCTCACGGGGAAGTCCTGGAGCCCAAGAGGCAATGGGGTTCCCTGGGCTTGGAGAAGGAGAATGCAATGTGAGGCCCAATCTGGCTGCCCTCCCCAGAGAGCTCCGCAGGCTGTGTTCTGTCCCTGACAGTAACTGCGTCTGCCCCACATTTCCAGGTGGTTAAGGAGCATCTGAACTGGGGACGGGGAGGAAACATAGCTCTCCTTGTGGGCACACACTTTCATTGGTTTGCTGTTTGCCAGCTTGAGGCAAAAACAGCTGAATTTCCCCAGGTGGAAGCTATGCTTGTCTGCTTCCCGGCCATCAACGCTCACAGAAATGTTCGCCATCACTCACACAGTAATGCCATTGCAGCCACAGCCCTTTGGCAGCAAGACCCGGTTCAGCTGGCATCTTTGCCTCCTTCTTTGAACTCGTACTTACCAGGTGTCAACAAATACAGAAAGTAGTTTTGTTTAGACAAAAATTGAAGAAGAATACCTTCTTGTTCATGCCTGTGTGGTAGAGGCTTGTATTTCTTTTTATTTTTTTATTTTTTTTGACAGGCAGAGTGGACAGTGAGAGAGAGAGAGACAGAGAGAAAGGTCTTCCTTTTGCCGTTGGTTCACCCTCCAATGGCCACCGTGGCTGGCATGCTGCGGACGGAGCACCATGCTCATCTGATGGCAGGAGCCAGGTGCCACGTGCTTTTCCTGGTCTCCCATGGGGTGCAGGGCCCAAGGACTTGGGCCATCCTCCACTGCACTCCCGGGCCACAGCAGAGAGCTGGCCTGGAAGAGGGGCAACCGAGACAGAATCTGGTGCCCCAACCGGGACTAGAACCCGATGTGCCGGCCCCGCAAGGCGGAGGATTAGCCTGTTGAGCCAGGGCGCCGGCCGAGGCTTGTATTTCACACAGCCTAGGTCAGGGGTCACTTGCTGCCCACGTCTAAGGTCATACTTTAATGTTATTACTGTCAAAAATAGAAATAATCATAGAAGCTTGATTTTAAAACCGAATTGCAGTTACATCCATATTATAAGATATGCATGAATTTGATTCCATTTCTGTTATCTATTATAGAGAATAACATGGATGTTCATTTGCAGAGATTTTAAGATTATTTTCATATTTTTAATATCTAGTTCTATAACTTTGGAAGATCTTGTGCATGTTTTATATTCATAATTAATAATTGTCGTTAACCTGACATCTTCAAAGCATAAAACTGATCTTGACGATTTTATGTGATAGCAGAAAATTGTGCAAAAAATTTCTATATTAAATAATAACATCAGAGTTCTCTACTTTGACACCTCTTGTTACATGAATTGTCACAGGATGTGACAGGAGCTCCCAAGAGACATTCTCCTGGCGGGTACTGGAAAACATGGTGACATTATAGTTTAGGAAACAAAACTTTATAAAGTGTTAACTGTTTCAGTCAAAGATATGCCTGAAGCCCAGTGAAAAATATATCAAGAAATATTAGTGGGAAAAAGTACCCCTAAGATTTTTGAAGACAGCAATAGCTAGACATTGGAATGTCTAACAGAAAGAGATTTAAGTCCTGAATTAGAACTTACATTTGGAACTTGATGTAGCAAGAGGGTCTCACCTAGTCTTAGAACAGCTTGACAAGGTGACATGAAGGTAACATTTGAAGGATGAATTGATCAAATAATGAGAATTCTCTTCCTATGCAGAAGCACATTGAGGGGTTGGAGTTGGGAACAGGTGCGTGGCATAAAGAAAATAAAGTTCCTATAGAGATGGATTAGCTCAGGATTTAGACCTACAATATATTTGTTCACACATTTCTTTTCAGTTATCAAAAATTGAACCCAGTTTTTACAACCATGCTTATACTCTCTCATTCACTTACCATTTAATTGGCTGATTTCAGTCTAGATCTATGTGTATCTAAATTGGCTAGTTGCATCCTGTGAAGAAATCCCATTTTGAGTCATGTATTCCTACAGAACAAGAATATCCAGAAACACGAAGCTGTCATTAAGTATTTGAGTGATGTCTTTTGTAAAATGTCAATGTATACATATGTTTGCTGTTATCACTGAGAAGTGACACTGTTGTGCATTTAAAGAGCTTCTAGTTTCATTTTTATTTTCCTCTTTCTCTCCTGGCACTTTGGAATAAAAGTTTATTTCTTCATTTACTTTAAAGGCAGGGGAAGGAAGGATGGGTGGCAGGGATTGTTCTATGCACTAGCTCATTTCTCAAATGCCCACAACAGCCAGGGCTGGGCCAACCTGAAACCAGGAGGCTGGAAGTCCATCTGGATCTCTCACATGAGTGGAAAGCGCCCAAGCGCTTGGACCGTCATCTGCTGCCTACCAGGATGCATTAGCAGGAAGCAGAGCAGCCAGGACTAGAACTGGCTCTCATACAGTTTGTGGACACCTCCAATAGTGGATTAACTCAGTGAACCACAATGACTGTCCTTCTCCCAACACTTTTTGAAATGCAATAGGTAATGTATTTTACAAAAGGGAGTTGTCACTCTGTCACCAGCCCGCTTGCCTCATGCACCCTTTATCTGTCTATTTCCTGAGTCCAGTGTAATAATGGAGGAATGTAAAGATAATTAAATGTTCAGAATTTCCTCACTTCTGGACTAGAAGTATGGAATACTCTTTTGAGTTATTGTGGATAAACCCCAGTCAGAAATGTTCACTTGTGAATCACTACCTTCTTTACATGAATCCAGAGGTGTCAAAACTTTAGTAAGCAATAAAAAAGGTGAAATGAGTTATTTTATAAATTTTTTTTACAAGCAGTCTATTTTCTAAGATGATTCTGTTTCTGTTTCCTGGTGTTCTAATTAGTCTAAGAATAGAATATAAACACAAACCATAAACCAGGATCCACACACAGGATAGAAAAGTTAAGGCCTTGGAAAGACTAGTAACTCCAGAGTGGGTATCACAGCAAAGCACGTAAGCTACTGCTTGGGACACCTGCATCCCATATCAGAGAGAGGAAGAGTTCCAGCTACTCCACTTCAGATTCAGCTCCCTGCTAATGTGCCTGGAAAGTAGTGGATGATGGCTCCCTGCTGCTTACCTGGGAGACCATGAAGGAGTTGCTGGTGCGCATGCGGGCTTAGCTCTCTCTGACTGGTGCAGCCATCTGAGGAGGGAATCAGCAGATGAGATATCTTTCTTTCTCCCCACCTCTTAGCACCTTTCAAATAAATAAGTAAATCCTAAAAAAAGCAGTAACTGAAGAGTTAAAAGTCTGAAGTACATAATTATTTGAGAAAAATCAAAGCTCTCAAATCATGTTATAATGGCATGTACAAAATGTCTCAATATGAAACACCATTTATTATTTGAATGCATTTTCTATCATTGCATATCCTCCTTAAATTTTGAGTTTTTGAAGCATTCTTAAATTTAATACCAAAATTGAATTTATTTATTTTTGCCAAATCAGTCTGTTTCTTTATTCCCCTGTGGACTGGTCTGTGACGCGGGGGAAAAGCCCTCTTGACTCTGCAGATTCAGTGTCACTGACCTTGTCAGATCTGAGAAGGATGACAGAAGGGAAGACATGTTTTTCAGTGGTATAAGCTGATTACACTCGGGCAGGTCGACACTTAAGGATCATTCCTAATCATGTTTAGAGTTGAATCTCATGCTCCTCCTAAAGCCTTGCTCAACTTTCCAGCCTCTGATCCTTGGGGAAAGTGCTTGTCAATCAGGAAAAACAGGCACTGGTGAAATGGTCGAACAACATGCAAATACAGGCAGGAAGAATCAGCACTAGCGGAAGAATCTCGTCTGGATTTCACATTTCATGAGAGATTTGCTAGAGGACTGAGCATATGAAATGTTCCCCACTGACTTTTTTTCTTTTTCAAACACAGGTTGCTTTTCATTGTCCCCTTTTCACAATTATTTTTTTTAGTTTTTAATGAATGTCTCTCTTATCCTTGGATTGGATTCTAAACTTCACGCTGCTAGGTGGAAAAAAATCACCTGTAGTCCAGATCACCCTTGATAATCCAATAAATCATCCTTTAATTTTCAAAACCTGGGACCTCAGATTCTGAAAACATATTTTTATTTATGGCTTTTTCTCTTGGAAGTGCTGGAGTTCAAGGTTTTGTCTGAATTAGAAAGTTTTCTGCCTCTTGCTTCTGTTCTTTGTCTACATTTCAAATCTCATTGTACCTCTACCTCAACCTCCATTATAATCTTTTCATTCTCTACCATATTGTTCCAAATTAGCAGATTGAATGTGCACAGGATATGTTCCATTTTGCTCAAATAGGATGGTGTTGATAGATTCAGTATCAAATCACTGGGAAAAGGTTATAGTTCATCTGTCAAGAGAAATGATATAGGTAGGTGTAGCCATGTATCTTCCCAACCTCCAAGCTCTTGTTAAACTTGAATATAAGATATTGGGAAGGAGAGTAGAATACTCTGAGCACCATTAATTTGTTTTATATTCATTATTTGAATTAAACCCTCTGAAATATTCCTTTAACTCTTCCATGGAGAGTTTATCTACTCTGCACATTTCCCTATTTTCCTTTATCCATATACATACTGTGGTTCTTATAAAACTGGATGGTGCAGAATAGAAATCATACAATTTTTATAGAGCTGCATTAGGATTGGCACAGAGTTAGATCTGTGAAATCCATAAATCCGAGGCACAATGAAACCATAATATTGTGAGCTTCACTTTATTACATCTGAAGGGAAAAATAAAATCACTAAAATTTTGACCCAGTCATCAGTGCATGAAATTGTAACACACAAGAGTGGATTCCTATTAAAATAAACCTGACCAGAAAAAGGATATTTTACCAAAGGTAAATAATAATTGACAGTGATTTTTTGCCTATAGAATTTTAACTCAAAAGTACAGTGAGAAAAACTCCCTAATACTCTCTCCAAGTTGAACTTTTTTTCTTGTCCCACTAATATTTAATTGCCTGCATCAGCTGGAATTGAACTGTGAATAAAAGCAAACACAACGTCTGGAAGATATGTTTGTACTTCTGCTCAAAAAGTTTGCTAAGGAAATGTTGGCAAAAGTGTTTCACTTTGAAAGTTCAGGTAAATGCTTTTCAAATATGAAAAATAATTTCTAAGGTTGCAAAAAGGCAGTTATAAAACCAGGATTAAAAAACAAATTTATTGGAAAACATTTTTGTATATTAAATAAACTTAAAGAGCACAGCAAGTGAAATTCATGGTAACTTCTTGTATGTGACTCCTTCTCTCTTCTCCTTTCCATAGATAATCTCAGCTTCTAGTTCTTTTTATAATATATTCCTCTTCTTGGTCTTTTATGACCATTTCCATTCAGTTAGTAAAATTAGTTTATATCTGTTTCAGTCCATAGGAAAATGTGGACAATTAGAGAAACTAAGACATTCAGCTATTAGTAACTTTTTTTTTTGTTTTTCACTCTATTAAATAGCTAATTTGTTAATTAAGATTTTTTCAATAAGCACAATACATTTAAGATTACCTAGCCAAACTTCCTAAATCCTTAATTGTTTTGAATAATAAGAATAATGGAATAAGATGGAGGAATTTTGCCTATCAGAATCATTAAGTATGTACTGGAATAGATTAACTGAAAAAAAAAATAGGCTTTTATCACCCTTCCAATGGGTGTTTCATTGAGTCCTAGTTTCTCTGCAACATTGAAAATTTTCTAATTAGATGGCTCACCCAAAATGTTAGCCATTCCTCCTAGCTGGTACAGCCACTGCCTGTGATGCTGACATCACATATGGGTACCAGTTCAAGTCCTGGATGGTCCACTTCTGCTCCAGATCCCTGATGATGGCCTGAAGAAAAAAAAAGTCAATAGAATACATGTATATGTGTTTGGGCCAGCCCTGGCCATTGCAGCCATCTGAGGAGTGAACAGATAGACTATCTCTCTCCCTCTCTGTAACTCTTTAAAATAAGTAAGTGAATCTTTTAAAAATGTTGCCCATTCCCTTTGAGTATATTTAGTTGTTAACTGGTGTGTTCCCCAGTGTCTTCCCAGTAATTAGTAGCAAAGTCTAAGGAAATTAGTGTGATTTTAATGGTGTGGATTATAGTTACAATTTTTGTTATTATCTGGATGGAGTTCCATATTTTTGCTTGCTTTAAAATACACTTCAAAATTATTAATTCACTAAACCTAAGGGCATAATTTTAAATTTAATTGCCTTTACTTTCCAAAATATATATAGAATCCCCATTATAGAATAAAAGTGAAAATAAACATGTATGATAGGGAAAAAAGCAAAATATTTTAATAAAAAATTCTCCTAATATATATAACACATTCCTATATCTGCAAAACATTTTATTAGCTATTTTAAGAGCTTTAAGGTATTCTCCATTAGAATAACTATGAACATATTTATTTTTTATAATTCATATTTTAAACAATGTCTAGAAACTGGCTGTGGCATAGCGGGTAAGCCACTGTCACCCACAGTTGCTGGCATCCCATATGGGTGCCAGTTCAAGTCCCAGCTACGCCACTTCTGATCCAGCTCCCTGTTATTGCACCTGGGAAAGCAGCAGAGAATGGTCCAAATCCTAGGGCCTCCTCACCCACATGGGAGGCCTGGAAGAAGCTGCTGGTTCCTGGCTTTAGATCAGCCCAGCACCGGCCATGAGGCCATTTGGGGAGTGAATCTACAGAAGAAAGATCTCTCTGAGTGCTTCTGCTGCTGCCTCTCTCTAACTAACTCTGCCTTTCAAATTTAAAAAAAAGTCTAAATTATTCTCAGTGTCCTATCAAAGATAAAATTGTTTTGTTCTGTCAGTAAATGATTTAATGAGTTTTCTTGAAATAACTATATTTTAAATGTTTTAACAAAATGTAAGCCTAATATTCCTAAAAAGAAATTTTAAGAAAAATAAGAAAATAAAGTAGGGCTTTATTAAGTAATTTATAAGAAATAGAATCTATGAATTAGATTTTTCTCCTAGATCCTAGGGTACAGATCTCACAGATAAAATGTAAAGCATATTATAGTAGTCTACCATTACAAAGATATGTTATTAATATAATCTTTAATGGCATTATCTACTCAGGTGGGATGATGAAGCTACTTTCTCTGGGAGTTGAATACCATATTTATATTCCATTTGGATAAATTAAATTCTACCCTGTGTTATTAAGATTATGTAGGAAACATACTCATATGTGTATATATGGGCATATACATATATTAGTTATATTCTGCTGTAAAATGATTGAAATCCATACATAAGAGGTATATAAAATTTCTTGGAAAATGAATATTATGAAACATTATACATAGGTTTCACATAAATGCTACATATAAACATACACATACTATAATGGAGCCATTGTATATGAATTTTTACTTCAGATAAGAAAATGTTTTCATTGTTGTCTGATGTACAGATGCATCTATTCATGATCATCCTTTAGCTTGAATCATTCCCTGGAAGATACATTAATGTTGAAATAGCACCCATGACAGACCTTTTACTAAGCAGGGATTCTATTCAAGTGTGGAGGCATGCAGGAAATGACATTGCATGTAACTTGGCACCATATAAATATAAAAGTTTTACACTTTAGTGAAAGGAAAAACTCAGAATTCAGTTATGCTTAGCAATGCTGCTCCACCTTTTTGTATCTTCTTTACTTTGTTTTATATAGTCCTTTGTTATTATAGCTGATGGTACGACCGAAAATTTATTGATTGACTTATTTGTTTGTTTTCTATACTATCAAACAATAAGTAGAAAGAATATTTATAGCAGTATGCCCCGTGGTTTATCTTGTATTGAATGATTCTGGTTGTGTGTTTATCTCACCAGTGTTTAAAAGATCCTTGAAGTCAGGACATGCGTCTTATAGTGTTATATATATATTCAAAGTAAACAGCACGGTATGTTTCTCATAGCAGAAGTTTACTAACTGCCAGTGAGTTTTTTTTTTTTAATATTTGGCACCATAAGATTTACAAAAAAAGGTAGTAGGACCAATGTTCTTGCCATAGAGGTTTTATATTGTATTGTGGAGATTAAGCCACCATAGAATAAGTTAGAATGGTCCAATATTAATACACTAAAACATGTATGAATTTCTAGATTGAATTAATAAAGCAAAATACACACACACACACACACACACACACACAACTAGACACCTAGGACTGGCATTTGGCACAGATGAGACGCTGCTTGGGACACCCGCATCCCATATTGAAGGGCCTGGTTTGAATCCTGGCTACTCAACTTCTGATCCAGGCTCCTGATAAAGTTTACCCTAGGAGGCTGAAGATGGTAGATGAGGTACTTGGGTCCCAGCAACCCGTGTGTGAGGCCTGAAGGGAGATCCGAGTTCCTGGCTTCCTTCAGCTGGTCTGGCCGCGGCTATTGAGATTACTCTGCCTCTCCCTCTCCCCCTCCCTCTCCCCACTCCTCCCCTCCCCCTCCCTCTCCCCTCCCCCTCCCTCTGTGTGTGTGTGCATGTGTATGTGTATGCATCTGTGTCTTTATCTCTCTGCCTTTCGAATAAAATGGGAGAAAAAACGCAAATGCCTCAGGAAGCAATTCTAAAATCCTGGTCCAATATGCTTATTTTTGGTTTACAAGCACCCTCGTTTCAAGACACAGAAACTATTTGGACAATTTTTGGACTGAAATGCATTAATGAATAGATATTTGTTGACTTGTAAAGTTGATAAGCCAGATACAAATTCAGAAAATAAGTCAGAAAGGAAAGAATCTAGAAAAATGGAAGGGTAAGTTGTTAATGCAGGCATCTCATGACATACAAAAGTATTACAGTAGTTCCATAAAAAGAACACTACATCATAATGTAACTGCTCAGTATAAATTGATTATATTCGATCCAAAAATCAGATCACAGTTTATCTCTGCCAATAAAATTTTATGTTACTTATGCTATTACCTTTAGAAACATATTTTTATTTTTCTTAAGGTAGGATGTATGACCCAGAATTTAAGATGAAAAGAGTCAAAAGTTGTGTTGGACAAAACATTACATTTCAGAAGTTACATTTTCTGTTCAATTATTTGCTTGAAATTTTATAGGTCTTAACTACTTTCTTAAAGGGATCATTTTAGTTGCAAATCATTCTATCAATTTGAAATATTTCCTTCTTACTCCAGTACAAATCTGCAATATTTACTCTTAGTCTACTCGATTTTTCTTGCAATTACAAGAGAAAAAAAACATGTTTTGTAGGTATTTTTATATCTTTTATTCTCTGAAACAAATAAAAATGTCCAGATTTTAAATATCTTTTCAATCTTCTTCATGAAACTGATGAAAAATATAGCATTGAGATGCAGCATGTTAACTGCCGCTTGGGAAACTGGCATCTCATATCAGAGAGCCAGTTCAAGTCCCAGCCATTCCAATATTGATACAGCCCCCAATAAATGCACCTATTGTGCAGTAGAACATGGCCCACATGCTTGGGCCCCTGCCATCCATGTGTGTTAACATTTTAACCTTCCTCTTCAAATCTAACAGGTTAGGTATTCTTAGTGGGTTAGTTCAGATGAATAAAAGCAGTCATGAAAATAGAGGGCTGGCCGGCGCCGTGGCTCAACAGGCTAATCCTCCGCCTTGCGGCGCCGGCACACCGGGTTCTAGTCCCGGTCGGGGCACCGGATTCTGTCCCGGTTGCCCCTCTTCCAGGCCAGCCCTCTGCTGTGGCCCAGGAGTGCAGTGGAGGATGGCCCAGGTGCTTGGGCCCTGCACCCCATGGGGAGACCAGGAAAAGCACCTGGCTCCTGGCTCCTGCCATCGGACGAGCGCGGTGCGCCGGCCGCAGCGCGCCGACCGCGGCGGCCATTGGAGGGTGAACCAACGGCAACGGAAGACCTTTCTCTCTGTCTCTCTCTCTCACTTTCCCTCTGCCTGTAAAAAAAAAAGAAAGAAAGAAAGAAAATAAAGAGGGCTAACTTATTTAGGGACCAGGTTCAAATTTCAGAATTTTGCTTTGGAGGAATTTTTTGCAATGTGGGCAAGGGTGGTATAAAAACTATCAAAGGATGAGAATTATCATGGAATGCTCTGAGCCATCATTACACTGATTAAGTGCAAATTTAATTTCAGTACTGAGATTAAAATTCACATAGAAGTCAATTTGGAAATCAAAAATTATCAAAAAGACTATGAATAGATTAAATAATCAGGGAAGAGCTTTCTGGAAAGGGAGATGAAAATATAGAAAGGTAAAAAACAAAATAATTGATTGAAGTTGAAATCTTAAGTAAATATAACATGCCTGTCAGCCCTTTCTAGCAATTGTGCAATAACAGGGATTAAAATATTTGTTATGATTTGATTCTGAGAAAACAGTCCAAATATTTTTTGTTGAAAAATGGATAATAGTTGCTGATAACTTGTCTATAGAGAAAAGAGGGGAAGAGGAGGAAGGGGAGGGGAGGGGAGGAGTGGGAAGGGAAGAGCCTAAGATTTTAAAAAGAAATTTCTGATTGCCTTTTCGTCCTTTTAGAGGTAATTCTGTGATTTTATGGAGTTAGAAGAGGAAGCGCCAATTTTATAGCAGCTCTAAAGTTCACCAGTGTTATGGACAGTTTGTTAACTATAATATCAAGAGCACTGGGCTTGTCACTTAGCTGACGTTTCTTCTAAAACATAGTTTATATAGAGAAAAAGTTGAAGAAAATGAAAGAATGCTAGGTCATAAATGTCTAACAGGTGGAGGAGTAAAATTTTATCATTCACTCCAGTCAAGATAAAAAAAAATCAAAGAAAGAAAGAAGCATAAGAATGGCTTACCATGACTAAAGAATGTCTACGGGTGGCAGGATGTTCTCAGTGTAATTGAGATTTATGATGAAATTTGTCAACATATGGACATATTTAAAGGTTATAATTGGATGATGTCATATGCTTAAATCAATTGATTCTATATATATTTATATTATATAGTCCCTATAGGTTGTATACATACATACGTATATATATATATATACATATATATATATATATATATGGAATTATGAATAAACTAAGTAGTGGAAAAATAGACTCTTTCCCAGAACAGGAAAGGCAGTTCAGGAGTGACACACTATATTGAGAACACAAAGATAATGAAATCCAATTCAAGCTGTTCAAGAAAATGAAAAAGCTGTGTTTGTGTGGTTTTATGGCCTAGGTGATAGTTCTTATGCATGCTCTCATTAATTGGAATGAGATGATGCTCAGATATTATGAAATAAGTTGTACATTGACATTAACTGTCGAGTTGAACTTTAATATTGTTTGGTTCCAGAGGTGATACCCTGATATAGAATTAGAGGCAAAGAAAGGAAAAGCTTTCTTAAAAAAAATATTTATTTGAAAAGCAGAATTACTGAGAGAGGGAGAGACGGAAATGTGTGTGTGTGTGTGTGTGTGTGTGTGTGTGTGTGTGAGAGAGAGAGAGAGAGAGAGAGAGAGAGAGAGGAAAAATTCTTCCATCTGCTGGTTGACTCCCCAAACTGCAACAGCAGAGGCTTGGCCAGACCAAAGCAAAGAGCCTAGAACCCCATCCTGGTCTCCCATATATATTGGGGACCAAGTACATGATCCGTCTTCTGCTGGTTTCATAAGTGCGCTAGCAAGAGGTTGGATCAGAAGTGGAATAGATTGTGCGGACCCATGGATAGGCCTGCCATGGGACCCCCCCCCCCCATGCTGGGCTTGGCTTATAGCAGTAATGCGGATGTAGCAGCTGATTGAACTTTCCATCTAGCTGAGGATCGTGGTAAACAACAAGATGGCGCTGATGCCCTGCCTGTTGTGTGACTCCACAGCTGAGCATGATCAAGTGCCGGATTGGAGAGCTCTGTGCATGGACTGTGATTGATTGACTGTGATTGGTTGAATTCTGTATATAAGCGGACCACGGGAGAAAGAACGCGCACGCCAGCTTTCCCCCTTAAGGAACGTGCACGCCATCTCTCCCCGTTCTCCCGGTCCCCCACTATCTTTCCCACTCTTTCTAAGTAAAAGTCTACTGAAGACCGATTAACTGCGAGCAGCGTCGTTCCTTTTGCGGCTGAAGGAGCGACAATAGATGGGATTCAAACCAGCACTCATATGGATGTCAGTGTCACAGATAACAAGTTATCAAGGTATGCAATAACTCTGGCCCAAGGAAAAGCATAAACTGAAAGTAAGTCTCCCTAGTATTTTAGTCTCACTTTGTCTAAAGTTCCTTATGGGGGCTGAGTCAACTTGAGAGTTACATTCTCAAGAGCAATAAAGTAAAACCGTTTTTGCTTCATGATTTCTGTATTGTTAGGATGGGAAAATGTTTTACTCACTATAGGAAAACTAGGAAACTCTGATGTTGGTGGAATTATAGTTGGTGCTATCATTTTAGGCATTAGTGAATGCATTTCTTGGCTCTGGAGTACTAGACAGGGTCCATATAGATAATTAACTGAAGGAATGCTTCATGGTTGGTTTGAAGGTTTGGCTTTCCCAGGTTTATTGAGAGGTCTAAAAATTATAATTTTATGCTATAAAGATGACGTTCTAAACTCTAGCATATTTCTTCATGGACAGAATTTATAAAGACATCCAAGTGATTGTATGCTTTCCATCTGGAGCCTACTGATTTATATGAGGTGATGACTTCTGTGTGGGTCATAACATCCCTGAACTAAACATAAGAGCAATCAGCATTCCATATGACCTTATGATTAATTACCAATAAACTTCTTCTAATTCATTTTAAAATAAAAGTTACTAAAACCCCAAATATTTAGTTGGTTTTCATAGGGCGATATTCACTGTGGCGGAAATATTCAGGGTACATTCTCATCACTGTCAGGAACCTCTTCCTAAAGTAATTTAAAAGTATTCATTCCCAACTTTCTAATGTGTTAAGGCTAGATTTGCTGAGGGAAATATATCTACTGAAATATATCATTCATGAATTTCCCCTGAAAAGAGTAAATTAAAAAAATATGAAGGAGCTCCCTTTATTCCACTATAGGAGTCTGCCTTAGGCAAGCTGTGTAATTGGATAATGACTGGGCAATCAAATATGCCAAAGGGAACGAGAATGTAGTTCTCCCAAAGATGCAATGGGCAATTTATTACAGGAAGGCACTTCCAGTCGCAGAAAAGAGAGAAGAAAGAAGGGATAAGTGCAAGGGATAAGATAGGAAGGCAAGCCTCAGGCATGAAGGAGCAGGGAGATGGGGAGCCAAAGGATGCTGTATTCTTTAATCAATGAAAGATGGTGCATAAAATGGTGAAGCCTAGGAACCGTATTGCACAGTAGCTCAGAGATACACGTGTCTGCCCTAGGATGAAAGTGTTCACTTTATGTGTATGAGGAGACTTCAGAAAGTTCTTGAAATGTAACTAAAAAAAAAAAAAAAAAAAAAAAAAAACCTTGGAGTTGTTTTGTACATAATGTTAATTTCCCGTGAACCTTTTTGAGGACTGTGTGGTGTGAGAGAGAGAGTGTGAGTCAGTGTGTATGGAGTGTGTGGAGATGGAGTGGCTTAGTTCTTGCGTGTCAGTGTATTGACCAACAGTGAGTAGGTAGGATTCTCCATGACATGTTACTGCTCAACTGCGGGCACCGAGAGGTGAAGGCAGCAGGGGTGGAGACAATGGGCTTCTGTTTGCCCATGTTTAAAGCTAACCAGTGGTTTTCCAAAGGTGTTACAGGGGTCAAATATATGTCATTGCTATAGGCATTTGTGTAACAGTGTGACAGCTTCTCCAACATGATAGATGGCAATTTATAATGCACAGACCTAGCATTATCTATCTATCTATCTATCTAGATAGATAGATAAAAAAGACTGCTCTTTTAATCTCAGCATCTATGACGAGGAGAGTTGAATTTTGTGATGTAGTTTATCCACTCCCATCACGGCTGTATATTGCTGGACAAAAGTGTTAATATTTTACTACAGCCCTTCATCCACCTGTATTTATTAAAATCAAGGGGGAAAAAACCAAGAGACCTTGCCTGGGGATAACAAGGAATTATGAAAAATACATCCAATTTTGGATTTCTCTTTTATAATTTTTATTCCAGCAAAAATGTTTGTTATACTTAGCCTTACACTTTATGTTTAGAATAATTTCCATTTTATTAAGGATAGCAACTCCTCAAGCCTTATATTGAAAGCTAAATTAAGATATTATATTTTTATCATTCTACTTTCTCTTTTTTTATTAATATAAAGAGATTTTATGCATTGCACAGGTACAGTTCTAAGAAGACAACCACACTTCCCTCACTCTGCTACTCCCCACCCCTCTTTCCTCCCTCTGATCTCTTCATTAGTTTCTGAAAAGATATAATTTCAATCCACTCTGTTTTCAGAGGCTTACCTCAGCCCTAATCATAATATTCAACCAGTAAAAAGTAGGAAGACCACAGTTCCACAGCAGTATAAACAAATGCTAAAAATGACCGTCATATCCCAATATGACCATTTCATTCTTATACAAATTTTGATATTATATATTAACTGCCACATACCAGAAAAAGCATATGGTATTTATCATTTTGAGACTGGCTTATTTCAGTTTTATCTATTTTGTTGCAAAAGATAGGGTTTCTTTCTTTTTTATGGATGGGTGTTGTTCAATAGTGTATGCATGTGTGTGTGTATATATCCAGTCATCATTTGATGAACATCTGGTTTGATTCCATATCTTAGCTATTGTAAATTGAGTTGTAACAAACATGGGGGTACAACTAACTCTTTCCTAGGCTGATTTCATGTCATTTGGATAAATTCCCAGGGTCACGATATAGATATATTTTCAGACATCGTTGTATCGTAAGCTCCTGTTATATAGGTTTCTAGATATGAATAACAAAAGCAAACCTTTCTGGATTATCTTTCTGTGATTTTAATGATGGATTGGGAAATAATATGGGGGACTTAAAGATAGTACAGGATTAGTGCAAGGTTATATATTACATATGCTAACCCCATGTGAGAGTGTAAGATTTTTCACTTCTTTCAAATATGTGTACAAATTAAAACTTTAGCTGTTTTTCTAATCAGCTGCCGATATATTTAAGCCCTGTATTTCTGCAAGCTTATGATTTTTTTTTGACAAAATATTTGGGAAAACACAAATACACACAATAATTTCTGGAAAAGTACCAATGTGCTTCCTACTTTGCCATTTTAGACTTTTTTTTTTTTTACTTCTAATTGAGAATAATTGTACTCATTCATGGGAACTTTGATATTCCAATACATGTATATAATATATAATGATCAGTTCAGTCATTGACACATAATTTCTGTGTGTTGGGCCAACAAAAATCCTCTCGACTTGAAGCATACAATTAATTGCATGTTTATCCTATTGTGCTATAGAAAATTAAAAGGTGTTCTGTCCAGCTGTGTCCCTGCGTCCATCTGTATCCAAACTCCCACCCCTTCTCAGCCTCTGTTAATTACTGTTCCCCTCTATTTCTGTGAGATCAGAAGCCCACAGAAGGGCAATGGAACCAAAAAAAGAATCAACCTCCTGCTCCCAAGTCCTTGCGCTACTCTCTATGAAAAACCAAAGCAGAGTGAGTTGTATGGTCTAGCTTCTTTGCTATAGAAAAGAGAACAGGAAAAAGTAAACTAAAGTAAAAGGAAATAAAATATGTATATGTAAGTAATGTAACATGCAGTATCTATATATATATGTAAATCTTATTATATAATACAGTATAAAAATCGATTCAGAATCGTCATTTTTGATGATTTTTTCCACCTCTGCAATAACTAGAGATCCTGTGCTCATGAAGAAGGAAAAATTAGTTACAGGGGAAAAAATGCTTGAGCTGTAGTGTGAAAAGAAAGACAAAAATGTCTTTCTAACTTAATGCAGTTTATATATAATATTGAGTTCAGGCTAGATTGAGCAAGGTTTGTATCTTATTTGTCTACTCAGATTATATATTCTTATGTGAACTCAGGAAAGAATCCTATGTATATTGTTTACTGTGGACCTGGTCATGTTTCTCATCACGTTTTTCATGCTTAATGTGTTTGATTTTTTTTTTAAGATTTATTATTTATTTGAAAGAGTTACATAGAAAGAAAAGGAGAGGCAGAGATTGAGAGGTCTTGCATCCCCTGGTTCACTCCCCAATTGGCTGCAACAGCCGGAGCTGTTCCAGTCCGAAGCAAGGATCTCCCATGCAGCTACAGGGGCCCAAGAAGTTGGGCCATCCTCTACTGCTTTCCCAGGCCACAGCAGAGAGCTGGATCAAAAGTGGAGCAGCAGAGACCCGAACTGGCGCCCACATGAGATGCCAGAACTGTGGGCAGCGGCTTTACCTGCTATGCCAAAGCACTGGCCCCAATACTTAATTTATTTAAAATGAACATTATGTACTTTCAGAAAATTTTTGTGAGTTCACAATTCCCTTCTACATTTGTGGCTACATAGAAACCAGATAGATTATAGTTTTCCTCCCAGAACGAATACATGGTGGAACTAGACTAAATGAAGTTGTTTTAATATTGCTGTTTTATAGTTTTTATTTATTCACCATGAATCATCTTTTTGGAAACTTAAAAAAACTGTGCATGATATCCGTACCACCCAACCCAAATATAACACCTGTTGGCCGTCTTAAAAACCATGACACGGCATAGTAGTAATGCTATGCCCTGCAACACCAGCATCCTCTGTGGGTGCTATTTCCTGCTCCAGGAGTTTCACTTCTGATCCATCTTCCTATTAATGACCTAGGAAAATCAGCAGAAAACAGCCCAAATGTTTGGGCCTCTCTAACCATGTGGGAGACCCAGATAAATCTCCTAGATCCTGCGTTCAGCCTGGTTATTGCATCTGGGGAGAGAATCAGTGGTTGGAGGATCTCTGTTTTTTTTTTTTTTTTTCTCTCTCTAGCACTTTCACGTAAATAAATCTTTAAAAAAATACCATCTGATTTCCCTGTATTTTTCTCTGCCGACATAATATCCCAGGAAAATAAAATAGATTATCTCCATCGATGCATTTGATTTGATTTGACTTTTTTCCTTTACTCACCTAACTTCTTCCTTTATTTTTCCTTTGTTCATTTTCTTCTGTAGGTTACCCTGAGAGCTTAATTTTAATATTAATTGCTGTCAATTTTAATGGAAAATCTTCTTCCTTCTAAGTTGTTTTAGCTGCATAAGGAGTTCTTGCTGAATCAGCAATCCCTTGGTGACACCATTAATGACACCAAGGCCACACTTGGCTACACTCTTCCTCTCTTGTCCTCATGTGGCAGGGAGTATCCAGGAACACTGTCAAACTGGCTTCCAATTTGTCCCAGCTAATAGGAAATGTTTTAGAGCTCAGGATAAGTGCCTGGTGAAGTGTAATTGATGTATACCCAAAAGACATTACTATTGATAATTTATGCAGTTTTTATTGCAAATAAACTTTGAAATATTATAATAATTTCCATTAATAACATTATCCATGAAGTGATCTTTTAGGAAGATGAAAACTAATTTCAGAAAACTGAAAATTTATTTCAATAAAGGGAAATCTCAACTCTGATGTTCTGAAGCAAAGGATGCACTTAAAAGAACATAATATAATATATAATATATATTTATAATATATATAATATATATTTATATATAATATATAATAATATATAATATATTTATAATATATTTATAATATACAATATATTTTTATTTATAATATATTTATTGATTTATAATATAATATATATTTATAATATATTTATAATATTTATATATTATAACCTTGTTTTCCTGCTTGTTACTATTATGTCTCCAAGTAAACCTTATTACTCACTGATCTCCCTATCTGCACCTCACAAACAAAAACAAAAACAAACATATAGTATGCAGCACAAATTAGTTGGTAGATTTGGAAAAGGAGCAGAAAAGAATTAAGATTTAGTATAACTGATTGTTCCACTTCCCTAAATAACCCTGGAAAATCAGAGATATTGACAAGTCTCTTTATAGTTTTCTATAACTAGTTACTTTTATTATAGAAATTTTAAACTCATCCTTGATCTTCTGAATAGTGTCACACGCTGATGTAGGTCTCAAACATGCTGATTTAGAATCACATTTCAAATACAAATTGAGTGATATTACATATAACTTTACAGCTTTCTAATATTAAAATAAATTTAATAATGTAAAATGTTAAAGGACACTGGAATGTTTTGGTCATTAAACATCCATTAAGTCATTGGTAAGGACGTCTGAGTTACCTTCCTTAAAAGTACATTACTGAGGCCAGTGCTATGGCATAGCGCTGCCTGCAGTGACAGCATCCCATGTGGGTGCCAGCTCGAGTCCTGGACGCTCTACTGCTGATCCTCTCCTTGCTAATGTGCCTGGCTCAAGTGCTTCAGCCCCTCCTAACCACACAGGAAAGCCATGTAGAGTTCTAGGCACTTGATTTCAGCCTGGTACAGCCCCAACGGTTGCAGTCATTTTGGCAGACAAGCATCTCACAGAAAATCTCTTTTTCCTTTTCACCCTTTCTCTGTGACTCTTTCAAATGCACAAAATAAGTCTTTAAAAAACCTGTATCTGTAAAACCCAGATGGCAAAAAAGAATTATCAAATTTGTAATTAAAATGGAATCAGAGAAAAGTAATGAAAAACCATAAATATTTTCAAATAGAATATACAATAATATGTGAGTTTAAGAAGTGTTAAATACTCATAGCATCTTCCAGTAAAACTCATTATTAGGGAAAATAAGTGATGAAGTTAATCACAGGGAAAACAACTTCAAATACACAATCAAGTAATGTAGGATGGTTCAAGAAGAACTATAAAATACATCAAAAGAGTAAGTGAAACCTAAAAATAAATATGTGAGTCACCAAGAAAAGCTATTCTAAAGCGTGATTAAAATTCAAGTAATCATATTAAAAAGTATGCAATAAATAAACTGTCATATGCACAAAAAAGAAATAGCAATGATAAAAGCATAACAGTATTTTGAAGCCAGTAAAACCATCTTCCCAAAATAAAATTAAAAAAGAAAATAAAACTGGGGTCAACCTACTGGGCAGTATGGTAAGTAGTGGCTTCCATTGGTGGCATTTGGCTTACCAGAGTGCCATTTCAAGTCCTGGCTGCTCATTTCCCATCCAGCTTCCTGCTAATGAGCCTGGAAGCAGGGGAAGATGGCCCAAGTGCTTGGGCCCCTGCTACCTATGTGAGAGACCTGCATGGCGTTCCTGTCCAGCCCTGACTATTGAGAGCATTAAGGAGTGAGCCAGCAAGATGAAAGGCCTTGACTGTTACACTCTTTCTGAAATAAATAAATACATACATCTTTCACAAAAACACAGGGAGGGAAATTATGGGATGGGAAGCCATTGTAATCCATAAACTGTACTTTGGAAATTTATATTTACTAAATAAAAAAAAAAACATAACTAAGGGAAGTGTATCTCAAAAAATAAAATTAAAATCTAAGGTCAAAAATCTTTTAACTAAAATTGAAATTATCTTAAATGAATTAACTGCTCTTGATAAATATGAATGAAAAAGGCATGTTTATTTTATAAATTTTAAGAATAACCCTGAGGGTGCTGACACTGTGGTGCTGCAGGTTAAGCTGTGGCCAAAGTGTCAGCATCCCCTATGGGTGCTAGTTAGAGTCTGCATTGCCCCTTTTCTCATCGAATTCCCTGTTAATGGGCCTGGGAAAGCAGCAGAAGATGGCCCGAGTCTCTGGGCTTCTGCACCCACCTGGGAGACCCAGAAGAAGCTCTTGGCTCCTGGCTCCTGGCTTTGGCCTGGCCCAGCTCTGGCTATTGCGACCATTTAGGGAATGAACCAGCATAGGAAGATCTCAGTCTCCCTTTCTCTGTCTCTCTCTACTCTGTATGTGTCCTTTGCTCTCTGTAACTCTGCTTTTCAAATAAATAAATACATCTTTAAAAAAATCACCAGTAAGTTGTGGAGTCAGAATGAGTTACAGGGTTAAGAAAACATGCTGAAATTTTTACATATTTTTCTTTCTAAACTGATAATTTTAAAAATCTACTGCAAAGAAAACTTCCTGTGCTTGGTGAATTTCTAATACGCACTGACAGGTCATTAACAATTTAGAAGCTATGTCTTTAAACTGATGAAAACTAAACAAAAACAAAAATGGACACATTCATCAATTTCCCAAGTAAATCTTATCAAACAAAAACGTTGGTATTGTAGACCAGGAATCAGAAATTTTCATTCTGGAAAGAACCAGATGGTAAATATTTCAGGATATTTTTGGGTCATGTGGTATCCAGGCTTGAAAATAGCCACAGAAAACAGTAAAGAAATGGGCATGGCTGTATTCCTATGTAACTTTGCTAAAGTGAGGAGCCAGCTGTGTTTGGCCTGGGGGCTACAGTAAGCCAAATTCTGGTGCAGGAAGTGATTCAAATACGTCTATTTTCTTCTGTAATGATTTTTGTTTCATATTATTATGTGGATGGGAGGAAGGATGCTTAGACACACTGATGCGAAAATGCGTATACAGAAATTACTACAATGAGTAAGTGAAAAGATGGTCAACTTCCTTAATATGACTAAAATTGCTTGATTTTTTTTCTCATTCTGAAGACCTTATAAACAGGTGTGCTTCCTACTTTTTCTCGTGTGAATTCACGAATGTCAGCCTCCTCTCTGGGTTGTCCATCAGCCAACAGTCAGGCAACTTTAAATGTCTCCACTTATCATAGCCATTAGCTTTTCCTCCTCCCTGTTTCTGTTTCCCAAATTGCTAGCCTCTTATTTATCTCCTGTGTAACACAAACACAAATGCAGCAGCCCTTGTGTGCAATACTAAAATCCTAACTCTGGAGAGCTAATCATTCATTTTCCAAACATTTATCAAAAAAATAGCCTCTTCAGGACAGAGAAACGTAGCTGTTATGGTGATAAATTTAAGAACATTTCCACCACCCTAATTCCAAAAGATTCATAGATAACTGGCCAAGAGAGGTTAGATAAGTGATAGACAAATGGTTGTAGAAGACATATTATCGAGTGTTTGCAACCCTCCCTTGAGAACCACTATGAGAACCACTTTACCTATTTGCACATTATAAACAAAAAATCATAACATGGATAATGACTACATTTTATGTTTGTAATTCAGTAGACTTTGAAGTTCATCACATGAAAAATGAAACTTCAACTGTGGTTGACATTTTTGGTTTCTTAGAGTTGACATTGTTGAAGAATGATTAAGTTCTATGCAGAATTATCTGCACATAGCTCAGTTATCCTTCACGGTGAAAAGGTAGAGTGGTGGAAAAGGGAACCTACTGTGAGTGTCCTTTGAAAATTTGAACTTGAATGTTAATTTGCTTAGTGCCAGTGAGGCAGCAAATATGGTTGGAATAGGATCTTTGAGTGTTTTTTTAAATCAATATTTCATTCCTTTCCTCTGATACATCATTTTAATATATAATATATTTTGTAGTAGCCATGAAATGGGAAGCAATTTTCTTCTATATTGAAAATACATAAATTTCTCAAATAGTTTTCTTAAAGTATATTTGATGCCTATTCTCAGCTAAACTGTTCCAAATCCCGAAAAAAAGAAGCTGTTAAGTAAATTAAAATAAGCAGATAAGCAGCAAGGAATGGTTCTGTGACATGACCTTTTTTAAAACATAGGTAATAGGGCAATTCTTTTTATTTTTTTATTTTTTTTTTAGCTTTTAGAACACAAAACTAATTAAAGATCATCCAACCAACCAATTTTGCTACGTAAATTAAAAAGCTTTATCGTTAACAGAGCAACATTGTGGCACAGCAGGTCAAGCAATCGCCTAACACTTTGGCTTCCAATATGAGCACAAGTTTGAGTCCTAGCAATTCCCCTTCTGATCCAGCTTGCTGGTGCTGCAGCTGGGAAGGCAACAGGAAACAGCTAACCTGCTTTGCTCCCTGCCACCTCTGTGGGAAGCCTGGACAGACTTCTAGGCTCCCGGCTTCTGTTTAGCCCAGCCCTGGCTCTTGTGCCAGCAAGGGGGGGAATGAGCCAGCAAAGGGAAGCTCTCTCTGTCTCTCCCTTTCTCTCTGTAACTCTGCCTTTCAAATGAATAAAATGAATACATTTTTTTAAAAGCTGTATGGCTAAAATGTTTATGAAAATAATACAGAGGAACTAAGAGTCTTGTTTTGAAACAAGAAATAGATTGAGATATGTATTTTTCTTTTAAAATAATTAGTTATGAAACAAGTGGCCAATTAACTCCTGCATAAGGGATCATATAAGAAACTGTTCTTCACTGCATTTATTTTCTGCATTGCATATCAAATTATTACATGGAGTTTACCTTCTAGAAATTATTGGAAAGGAAAGCTAACTTTTAAATACTTTTAAATTTTCAAAGTTTACTGCATTTAAAACTAAAATACTTAGAGCAACATTTATAGGACACTGTTCATTTGAAAGCATGAAAGCAGTCTCTAATTTAATTCAATAGGCAATTTAAGATAATTCACATGTATTATACTATGAAATGCAGTCGGTCATATTTGCACTTATAATTTTTATTAAAGTCATTTTTAAAAAATTTTTTGAGGCAAAGAGAGAGGATGTTACTTTTTGGAATCAGTATTTTGTCCCCTTCTCCTCGTGGATAATGACAATATGTAACATCTACAGTAACGATGATGCTGCAAGCAGTACTCTTCTGTAAAATAAATATTTTTCAGAAATACAAATATCTCCTGTATGTTGAGTCACTGGTTAAATGCTCCCAAGGGCCAGGACTGGGCCAGATCAAAACTTGGAGCAAACGTAACTCATTCCAGGTCTCCCATGTGGATGGCAGTGAACGAACCAGTGCAGTCGTAGGAAGCTGAACTGGGACGGCAGCTAAGTCTCAAACCCAGTGCTCCCACAAGGGGATATGAGTTTATTACCCTCTAGGCCAAAAACCCATCCCAAGGTCCAATTTTTTATTTTATTTTATTTTTTTTGACAGGCAGAGTGGACAGTGAGAGACAGAGAGAAAGGTCTTCCTTTTGCCGTTGGTTCACCCTCCAATGGCTGCCGCAGCCAGCGCACTGCGGCCGGCACACCGCGCTGATCCAATGGCAGGAGCCAGGTGCTTCTCCTGGTCTCCCATGGGGTGCAGGGCCCAAGCACTTGGGCCATCCTCCACTGCACTCTCGGGCCATAGCAGAGAGCTGGCCTGGAAGAGGGGCAACTGGGACAGAATCAGGTGCCCCGACCTGGACTAGAACCTGGCATGTCAGCGCCGCAAAGCGGAGGATTAGCCTGTTGAGCCACAGTGCCGGCCCCAATTTTTATTTATAATAAACTTCTTATGTAAACCTTGGTCCCTGCAGCAGTGAGCAAAACTGTCTGATATGAAACATCATGTCCTTTTCTGAATGACACTAAGCTGCTGAGAATGAAGTATCTCTGGTACCCCCTTGTAGAAGGCATCACTCAAACCTACCTCCCCATAGAACCAGTGGTGCCCTGTGCCAAGCACAAGAATTCCAAGTTCTCTTAAAACCCCCAAGCTCCCACATATTGGATAGCTGCCTTCAACCAAACTTCTCAGAGACAGCATCTAAGTTCAAGCTTTTGAACATACCTAAGTACACTATTTTTACCCACTGATAAGACCTCCTAATTTTATTCTCATCATTAAAAAGAGAAAGAAGAACAAAAGGGAGGTGAAGTTGCTGCCATGCAACATGGCACTCTTCCACCCAGCTCGCTGTAGCCCGAGCAGGAACGCTTTTCACACATACTAGGAAAATCTCCCTTCGTATTTCTTTGTGTCATTGTGTCTCTCCTCACCTCTTTTGACATAATTTATACTTTATACTGAATGCCTACAGTTCAAGCTTGTGGTAATTTTTCAAATAACTCTTTTCCCCTCAAGTTCTATCCAATTGCCTATATACTCAAAATTATTCAAGTAATGGCTCTTTTCATTAACAACCAAGTCACAGGCCTTTATGGAGGAAAACCTCAATAGTATTGAACTTGCGTAATCATACTATGTTATGGCAAAAGCATGTGGTATCTAACTTTGGATTAACTGAATGCTTCTTGGATCAAACATCGTCATTGCTTTGCTAAAGAATTCCATGCAGCTTAATGAAATAGGCTTACATTTTACATGCAAATTAAATTTTCTTTTTTTTTTGTCAAGGAATCTAATTTTATTATATATATGTCATCAAACTTTTAAAAATCATTTAAACATAAATGTTTTTAATCTCATGTGTATGAAACTTACAATTAATGATTAGTTAAGTATGCTTTTGTAACAGTGGAGAACAACTACCATGAATCCAGATAACGATGTACTGCTTGAGTTCTAAAAATATAATATCCATAAATATATTTGTAATTATTATATCAATGACAAGGAACAAATTTCAAATAAAACCATAAACATAGGACTACATATAAAAATCATCATGTAAAAGAACATTTGTGTAATATTTAATTCTACAGATATCCTGAGACAGAAAGATAATTTACCATTTAAATTGGTAAAATTTCACAAGAGAAAGCAGAAAAATAAAAACCAAAAGATAAACAGGGGCGAGGGTAGGGGACAGCAGGTTAAGCCACTGATTGAAATGCCAGCATCCCATAGGGAGTGCCTGGATTTGAGTCTCACTTTCGCTTTTTACCCGGCATCCTGTTACTGTACACTGTGCAAGGGAGCATGTAATGTCTCAAGTATCTGGATCCTTGCCACGTGGTAGTCCTAGATTGAGTTCACAGCTCCTTGCTGCAGCCTTGTCTAGCTCAGGTTGTTGATGCCATTTGGAGAGTGAAGCAGCAGTAGGATGTTCATGCACTTTCTGTCTCATATAAAAAAGAAAGATAAACATAAAGTCTTAATAGGCCAACCTGCTTTATAGTAAATTGATATTTTCATATTATAACAACCTGGGAAATAATGCTATCACGAGCACTAGCTAAGCATCTCCCAGTTGTGCACTCCACTTGCTAAATACAGCAGCTAGGTTTTTGCTCCTTTTACTGACTCCAGACGGACTCTGAGGATGCCCATTAGCTTTATGCACAGGTGCATGAAAATGAAGACAAATGCCTACGCTCTCCCATTCATCTGCTTCAGCTAGATTAGAGAGCAGAATGGTTGATCCTGCATTATTATTCTGGCCCTCTACTTCTGTTTCTTTGTTTTAGCAAATATCTCATGAAATTAAAGAAAAATAAAGAGTACATGTTATGTTACTTTCTGTTTAGGGTAATGTCAAGATTCAAGAATCTTCTGAAGAGCAGCCACCATGTGTTCCTCAACTTTGGATTCCCTGTGACGTTATTTCAAGGTATCCTTCTTTGATTTTTGAAACTGTTTAGAGATATTTGAGTTAAATAGCAGAGCATTAAATACAAACACTATATTTTAAGAAAATTGAAAGCCCCAGAAAAAGAAGCAACTACTGGGGCAGTATAATTAGCCCCTACACAGTATAAACATGGTGATACTGTGTGGAAAATAGGAGGCCTCAGTGATAAATAACAGCCGATGGAAAGCACATGAAATGGAAAGCAAGGATACTTAAAACATAAAAACACAAAAAAGATTTACAACTAAAACAGTTTTTTACTACTATGTCTTATCAATTATTTCCAAACAGCAAGCATGTTAGAATGATGTAACTATTAAAATAATTTATTAGTCATCAAAAACCCAAGGAACCCAATGTTATAATTTGCATCCCTCTGTGAGCTTTACCATGCGCTGTACTATATACTCACCTTAATCTGGGAGGTATTGAGGCCTGATAGCTATAAAAGTAAATAGCTCGAAATGCAAGGAAAGTAACGTATTAAACCTGACAGAAAGCCAGCTGGCTGTAACTTTTCCGTTCAGTTTAGTGCATTCACTGTCAAGAGATGCATTGTGATATGTAATTAAAACACCTGGAAATCACACCAGTGTGAGCCACTAAAACTTTTATGAATCAGTACCTTCTTTTTCTGCAGTGAACTTGAGTTGACGGAATTGTTTAACAGAGATTGGAGAACTTGTGATCAGCCAGGAGATAGACTGCATTGTGTATATGGCTCTGCCTGAGCTCTTACACAAATGATAGAGGAAAACTGCTTATACAACTATGTGAGAATATACAGACAGTGCAACCCAATAGTGAGCTCCACTGTGCATTATGTGACTGAACGGGAGCAGAGTCATGTCAGAGCAGCTACTGGGGGAATGCAAACGGATAACTCACATAGCATTAAAAGGGGGACATTCGTTAGTTCAAACATGCTTGGCAACAAACTAATGCTTATTATGAATTGAATATTTTAATCATTGTAAAGATTAGAGGTACTATTGATTTATTCACCATTTCAATATAAAATGTGTATGATCTATACAGTTTTAAAAACTATGAAAAAAATCTGTTGAGTTGAAATTACCTGCATGTGGCTTGTGTTGTCAGCGCTCAATCCAGAGATCATGGCCTCTCCCTCTCAAACAAAATTTAATTTCTGCTCAGTCTTTTTTCTTTGATCCATTATAAATGCAGGATTTTATTTTCTGACCTATGTAACTATTCAAAATATTTGTGCTACCTCACTGCTTGCAGCTGCACCTGGGAATACAGCTACTTTGTGAATAGGCTGCATGCTTTTCTGTGCACAGCGCAGCCTTCCTGTTCACACGAAGAAGGGATTTTCTGACACTATAACTGCCTACGAGGAGTTCTTCTGAAATGCCAAGTCAATCCTCTTTCTGTCAGTGACTCTGGAGAGGCTCTGGGCTGTATACACCACAGCAGATTAGATGAGTTTTATGGGTTTAGTACTCCACACTTGCTACTTACTGTCAAATTTATCTTCAAAGTGCTTGTAACAACTTAGAATCCCATCCAACCTACAGTCAAAAGTATTTTACTGATCTTCTGAAATACACCCTCAAATTGGTCTTTATGCTTTATCTTTCCATAACTGACGAATCTACTGTTCTAGTCTCTACTAGGCTTTTAATTTTCATTTCCCTGATTACATGTGAATAACCAGTTTTTGGGTATATTAACTGTTTCTTCAGGTTTCTTTGTCTTTCTGTTTTTTTGCATTGTTTTATTTCGTACCTATTTTCTATTTATGTCTTTTCACTTATAATTTTCAAATTCATGTTTATTATATAAATGAATCATTTCTTAGGTCTTTGCATCACAATTATCTTTTTCCTATGTGATTTAATTACACTTTCTCCTTGCACAAAATTTGTGTTTTTTCCTAAAACTATGTTCCATGTTTTCTTTCTGCTATTTCTGTTTAATAGCATTCACTGTTACTTATAAATGTAATGACTACTGTAAGTTTGATCTTCCATTTCACTTTTTATTCCATAATTGTTATAAATATAAAAAAAGATTATATTTTCTTTGGTTAATAGCATATTCAGTAACTGGCTGAAATTTCCCCTTCTGATTGGTATTCTTCTATTTCATTTAATTTCATGAAATCAAAGAGTATTGTCTGCTCTTTTCTGATGACTTTCTGGTTTATAATATAGCTTCATTATCATACTTAAATATCTGCATTCAGTGTTGATAAGGGAATTAAAGAGGCATTGGTGGATGCCATTCCCAGTCTGCAAGGAATTTAACAGCACTGCTATTACTATTTTTATTATGAATGTCATATTTCATATGCTTTTACATAATTTATTATAACCCTGTTTGCAGCTTATCAGTCAATGTGACATTTTCTACAAATATAATTTCAGCAAATGAAACATTTTGACATTTGTGAAATAAGCCTATTTGATCAAAATCTATTTTTAAATAAAATCATTTAATTAAAGTTGCTAAAGTTTACTGAAGTTTTAGCTCTGGACAAAAGAAACTTCTTAGTTCTTGATTGTCATTAGTATGTTGCACTTAGTTGACTTTATTATATGATTACATCACTTTCACAGAATAAATTAGTCACTATTAATTTTCTCTTCAAAGTTCTTCACAGTGTTTTCTATTCTGTAACAGTTCTATAAAAGTTATTCAGAAATATGTTTGACTTTGCATACAATTAGAGAAGTAGACTATTACATTTCATTACTTAATGATTATACTTAATTTAATAATGATTTTAATTATTCAGAATTTTAATTAATACACTTTTATTATTATATTTAAGAAAATAAAATTTAAGATGATATAGGAATGCTGATAAATTATATGCACTTTTTTTTTGGGAAATTAGAAATCTTTAAACAGGGTGGACATGGGCTGCAGTCATTAAGATGCTGTGAGGGATGCCCTCCTCCCACATCAGAGTGCCTGGGTTCCAGTCCTGGCTCTACTCTCAGTGCACCTTCCTGCTAATGCGCATCTTGGGAGGCAGCAGGTAACGGCTCAAACACTTGAGTTGCTGCCTTGTCCCTGGGAGACCTGGAGAGAGTCCCTAATCCTGGCAGAAACCTATCTCAGCCGAGTGTTTCAGAGAGTTAGGGAGGACCAGCAATCGGGAGATCTCTCTTTGTCTGTCTCAGCCTATTTCAAAAACAAAAACAAAAAAAAAGTAATTTTCAAATAAAAATAAATACCATCTATAACCATTGAAAATGTATCAGAAGATTTGTGGAGGAATTTTCCATTAATAGAATCATGGTATGAAGACTTATATGGGTTTGGTCAAATTCAAATCTGCAGTTGTTTCATTTTCTGAAAAACAGTAATTATTTCTTGAGTGCCAACCTTCAAGTTTCTGTAAAACTGCAGAAATTAAATTGAAGCCTCTGTAAAAGTGCATGTCATGTGATAAAATGTCAACTGACACCAAACATTATTATTTTAATTGTAATTAATATTAATATTATTTTAAACAAATATTTTAAGATGTCAACATATATTATTTTGTTTACTTGATTCTTTTTTGTTAATTATATCCCTTTATTTGTTATGTGTTAATATATTTGAAAGTAGCTACTGTCTTGCTTAGCATCATTTTCAATCCTTTTAAAGACACGCACACTTCAAAAAGTCTTCTCAATGAAATAATTAAATTGCAATCCACCCTACTTAATGTATAATTCTCTCATTGTGGTTGGAATATAATTTATAATAGTTTCCATAACAACTTTTGCTAAGTACATACATTTTTAAGAATGTATATTATTTTTGTTCAAATGTATTGGCTTTGTTATACTTTATTTTTTATTTTCTATTTCATTACATTTTATTTATATAAAAGGGAAAATGATAAATATCTTTTTTAACTATTATTTAATAAGTATAAATTTCCAAAGTACTACTTTTGGATATTAGTGGCTTTTTCCCCCATAACCACCCTCCCTCTTTGCTTTTTGATTGGTATCACATTGAATCTATAAATTGCTTTTGGGAGAATGGACATTTTGATGATATTGATTCTTCCAATCCATGAGCATGGAATATTTTTCCATTTTGTGTTGTCCTCTTCTATTTCTTTCTTTAAGACTTTGTAATTCTCATCGTAGAGATCTTTGACATCCTTTGTAAAGTTTATTCCAAGGTAGTTGATTTTTTTGTAGCTATTGTGAATGGGATTGATCTTAGCAGTACTATCTCAGCCATGCCATTGCCTGTGTATAAAAAGGCTGTTGATTTTTGTGCATTGATTTTATATCCTGCTACTTTGCCAAACTCTTCTATGAGTTCCAATAGTCTCTTAGTAGAGTTCTTTGGATCCCTGATTTGAAGAATCATGTCGTCTGCAAAGAGGGATAGTTTGAGTTCTTCCTTCCCCATTTATATCCCTTTAATTTCTTTGCCTTGCCTAATGGCTCTGGCTAAAACTTCGAGAACTATATTGAATAGCAGTGGGTGAGAGTGTGCATCCCTATCTGGTACAGAATCAGCGGAAATGCTTTCAACATTTCCACTTACAATTGGATGCTGGCCGTGGGTTTTTGATGAATTGCTTTGATTGTATTGAGGAATGTTCCTTCCATACCCACTTTCTGATCTTTCTGATGTGTTGTTTCATTCTGTTGGCCAGAAATTTATTGAGGATTTTTGTGTCTATGTTCATCAGGGAAACTTGTCTGTAATTCGCTTTCTCTACTGCATTTTTTCCACCCTAGGGATTAAGGTGATGCTGGCTTCATAGAAAGAATTTGGGAGGATTCCCTCTTTTTCAATTGTTTTGAATAGTTTGAGAAGAATTGGAGTTAGTTCTTCTTTAAATATTTGGTAGAATTCAGCAGTGAATCCATCCGGTCCTGGTCTTTTCTTTGTTGGGAGAGACTTTATTACTGATTCAATTTCTGTGTCAGTTATGGGTCTTTTTAGGTTTTGTATGTTTTCATGGGTCAATTTAGGTAGGTTGCATGTGTCCAGGAATCTATCCATTTCTGATAGATTTCCCTGTTTGCTGGCATACAATTTTTTATTATTAATTTCTGAAAACTTTTTTAATTTAAGTGTTGTCTTTTTTTATTTAAGTGGTATCTGTTGTTACATTCCCTTTTTCACCACTGATTTTATTGATGTGAGTCTTTTCTTTTTTTAGTTAGTTGGGCCAATGGTGTGACAATTTTTTTTTATTTTTTCAAAAAACCAGCTCTTCCTTTGGCTGATCTTTTGTAATTTTTTTGGATTCTATTCTGTTGATTTCTTCTCTAATTTTAATTATTTATCTTCTTAGTTTAGATCTGCTTTGCTGCAGTTATTCTAGATCCTTGAGATGCATTGATAGGTCATTTGTTGCCTTTCCAAAATTTTGATATAAACACCTATCGCTATAAACTTTCCTCTTCACACTGCTTTTGCTGTATCCCATAAGTTTTGATATGTTGTGTTGTTATCTTCATTTATTTCCAGCAAGTTTTTGATTTCTCTTTTGATTTCTTCTATGACCCAGTGTTCATTCAGGAGTATGTTGTTCAGTCTCCATGTATTTGCATATACTCTAGGGATTCCTGTGTTGCTAATTTCCAACTTCATTCCACTGTGGTCTAAGAAGCTGCATGGTATGGTTTCAATTCTTTTGAAATTGCTGAGACTTGCTTTATGGCCTAGTATGTGGTCAATCCTAGAGTAAGTTCCATGTACTGCTAAGAAGAATATATATTCTTTTAGTGTAGGATAAAAGTTCTGCAGATATCTGTTAGATCCATTTGGGATGTAGTGTCAATTAAATCTATTGTTTCCTTCTTGATCTTCGGACCAGTTGATCAGTCTATTTCTGAGAGTGGAGTATTGAATTCCTCCAATACTATTTTATTGGAGTCTAAGTCTCCCTTTAAGTTCCTTAACATATCTTTTAAATAACCTGATGCCCTATAATTAGGTGCATAGATATTTATTATAGTTACATCTTCCTGTTGAATTGATCCCTTAATCATTATATAGTGCCCCTCTTTGTCTCTCTTAACAGTTTTTATGTTAAAATTTATTTTGTCTGATTATGATGGCTATGCCAGCTCTTTTTTGGTTTCTGTTGCATTGAATATCTTTTTCCAACCTTTCACTTTCAGTCTGCATGTATCTTTGTTGGAAAGATGTGTTTCTTGTAAGCAGCAAATAGATGGGTTTTGGTTTTTAATCCATTCAGCCAGTCTGTGCCTTTTAACTGGAGAATTGAGACTGTTTACATTCAGTGTAACTATTGATAAGTAGTGACTTTGCCCTGATTTTTTCAAAGGATATTTTTTTTTTTGACAGGCAGAGTGGACAGTGAGAGAGAGAGACAGAGAGAAAGGTCTTCCTTTGCCGTTGGTTCACCCTCCAATGGCCGCCGCGGATGGCGCACTGCGGCCGGTGCACTGCGCTCATCCGATGGCAGGAGCCAGGTGCTAGGTACTTTTTCCTGGTCTCCCATGGGGTGCAGGGCCCAAGCACTTGGGCCATCCTCCACTGCACTCCCGGGCCACAGCAGAGGGCTGGCCTGGAAGAGGGGCAACCGGGACAGAATCCGGCGCCCCGACCGGGACTAGAACCCGGTGTGCCAGCGCCACAAGGCGGAGGATTAGCCTGTTGAGCCACGGCGCCGGCCAAAGGATATTTTCTAATATATGCATTGAACTTCCTGTGATCGTTTTCTGGGAGATTTTCTTCCTTTACTGTCTATTGTATTGGTGGCTGTGTTTCTGTGTTCCTGTGCATAACACATTTTTAAGCATCTTTTGCAGGGCTGGACGAGTGGTGACAAATTCTTTCAATTTCTGTTTGCTATGAAAGGTCTTTATTTCACTTCATTCACAAATGAGAGCTTTGCAGGATATAATATTCTGGGTTGGCAGTTTTTTTCTCTTAGTAGTTGGGCTATATCTCACCATTCCCTCCTAGCCCGTAGGGTTTCTGATGAGAAGTCTGCTGTGAGTCTAATTGGAGATCCTCTGATAATAATCTGGCATTTCTCTCTTGCACATTTTAGAATATTTTCTTGATGTTTCACTGTGGTGAGTTTGAGTAGAATGTGTCATGGTGAGGATTTCTTTTGGTCAAGGTTATTAGGGGTTCTATGTGCTTCCTGTACTTGGATGTCTCTTTCCTTCCCCAAATGCAAAATGTTTTCTGCTAGTATCTCACTAAAAAGGCCTTCTAATCCTTTCTCTGTCTCCATTCCTTAAGGAACTCCTAGAACCCAAATACTGTGTTTTTTTTTTTTTTAATAGTATCCTGTATATTCCCAACAATATTTTTTAGATTTCTAATTTCTTCTTTTTTTCTTTGGTATTACTGTATACTTTCATGTGCTCTGTCTTCTAAGTCTGATATTCTCTCTTCTATCTCACTGATTCTGTTTTTAAGGCTCTTAAATGTATTTGTTATTTGTTCTGTTGAAATCTTCACTCCATTTTGATTTCTCTTCAATATCTCAATTTCATATTCTACTGAATTCCTCATTTCATTTTGATTTCTCCTTAAGATTTCATTTTCACAAGAGAGATTTTCTGTCCTGTCTTGTATGGATTTCTGTAGTTCATGCATTTGTTTTTGATAACCTCAAAATTTCTTATCATAAATTTTTCAAAATCCGCATCCTGCATTTCTTCTATCATGTGATTTTCATAATCTTGTATTGGAGTGTCATGTTCATTTGGGAACGTCATATGTCTTCCTTGTTCTTGTTTCCTCGGTTTCTGCATTTGTTGTTTGTCATTGTGGAGATATCCTTTGTCATCGTCTTCTTCTTTCTTCTTTCTTCTTTTCACTGTGGTGGCTTTTCTCATTATACTTGTCTCTAGATTAAGTGGACTGTCTACTTTTGGTGAATGTCTAGAGGCTTTTAGGTTCACTGTGTCCCACTAATTCCAGAAGAGTTCTCTCTGCAGTTTTTCCCTAATTCTTCCCAGAGACTACAGTATATCCACTTTCATTAAATTATCTTTTCCTGGACTATCAGTGACTCCCACCCTTTTCTGTCATCTTGGAGCCCTCCTATATATTTTATATATACAGTTTTCAGAACATAATGATACTTCCTACCCTGTCCTCCCTCTTCTCCCATTTCTTATTTATCTATTAATTTTGTCAGTGGCATTCTTTCAATTTCCTTTATAATCACAAGATTAACCTGCCACTAAATACAGAATTCAACTCCTAATAGGTAGAAAAGACATTGTTCCTTAATGGCTATAAACAGTATTCAAATCTCGAATTGTCAATTTTCCTCAAATGCGTTACTTTTTTTGTACTTTGTATATTAGTTACTACAAATCATGGAAGACTTATGATATTTGTCTTCCTGGTACTGGCTTATTTCACTTAGCATAATGGTCTCCAGTTGCATCCGGTTGCGTTTTGTTGGAAATGGCAGGATTTCATTCTTTTGTACAGCTGAGTGGCATTCTATGAAGTATATGTACCATAATTTTTCTCTCCATTCATCAGTTGGGGGCATCTAGGTTGATTCCACATCTTAGTTATTGTGAGTTGAGCTTCTAGAAACAATGTAATACAAATAACTCTTTCATATGCTGATTTCATTTCCTTTGGGAAAGTTTCCAGGGGTTGAATGACTGGGTCATACTGGTAGATCTATTTTGACATTTCTGGTTAATCTCCATACTGTCTTCCAAAATGACTGTACAAGTTTACATTCCCACCAATAGTGTATTAGGGTTCTCACTGAAGTTTAAACTTCCAATTTTTGAAAAAGTTTTATTTATTTAAGAGGAAGAGACAGAGAAATATACAAACAGAAAGATGGAACTCTCACCCTCTGGTTCACTCCATAAATTTCCACAATGGCTAGGACTGAGCCAAAACCAGAGGTAAAGCTCAGACCTGGGAACGGAAGCCAGGTCTCACTTGGATGGCAGGGACTTAGTTCCTTGAGCCTTCACTGCTGCCTTCAAGAGTCTTCATTAGCGGGAAGCTGATGTCCAGATTGAACACAGTTACTCTGATGTTTGATGCAAGTGTCTTAATCACCATCGTGATTACTAAGTGAAGCACCCATCTATCTAATTTTTAATTTCTCTGTTTCAATAACTGTTTATAATTACATCAAAACTTAAAACTTTATAAGTCATCCTTTGCGATGCTTTGTAGTTTTTGAAATGTCCCATGTATATTTAAGCAGAAATTTTTAAAAATTTATTTCTTAAGTATAATGTTAGAGCTTTCTGTCTACTTGGCTGTGTATCTATCTACATTTTACTTGTAACTAACCACTGATTCTGCCACATTCAAAACTCTGCTTGCATGCTTTCTTCTGTGATCTGAGGAGCTTGAATTTTTTTTCCCTGGCTTTCTTTGTTGGATTTTTTTTTCTCTTGTACTTTAGCTATCATTGCTTTCTTAAGATTATAGGGTATGTGTTAAAAAATGAAAATCATGGAGTTGACTTAAATGAAAACTTTTTAAACATTTTGTAACAACTGCAGTATTTTTGTCAGTTCTTGTGTGTTCTCAGGAAATAGCTGCAAATTTTCTTAAGGCAGAGAAATGAATATGTTTTCATATTTCACCACAGCTATTTGAACAGTGTACTGTATTCACAGAGGATTCAAGGGTGGAAGTTCTAAATAACTGACCTTATTTTCCAGGCTATGGGTTTTAAGAGATTTTCCACTTTCATGCCCTTTCCAACTGAGTTTTTAGATGATCCCCAAATCACTGTGTTGGGAAGGATGTAGAGGTTACAGTCACAGAAAGTGAGATCCTGCGGCTGAATGGCTTCATTCACTCCATTCCTGAGAGAGTTTAGTGGGGAATATAACACAGTTTTGTATCCTTTGTTCTATATCAGCTGCCACTTGATTAAACTAAAGGGAAGTTAAAGAAATCCATGTTTAATTTCAGAAAAAAAAATGTGTAGGAGTAAGAATGAAAAAAAATAAGTTCTAATTTCTATTAGGAGGGAGCTTCAAAAAGTTCATGGAAACACTGAAATAAAAAATTTTGTGTAAGGAAACACATTCAGGTTGTGAAGACTATTTGTAGCAGTTAGTATCATATGCGCTAAATATAAGAGTTTTGAAAGAAAGGACAGCATGCAAATGAAACAGCCAGCCAGTGACTATAAACCATGGTCTAGGTGTCTGTGCAAACAGAGCTGAGATGCACGGGAAATGTACTGGTGGCTCTAATGGATTTTTCAGCATTTGCATTAGAGGCCCTCCATTATTTACAGATATTTTAGTTGTGCACAATTAAACAGCATTTGCTTCTGTAACAGCAACTAGACCCAAAGCCTCTGGCTCACTGATTCATACCATGCTACTTGCCTTAGAGTGTGTAACTTCGAGTTCTGTGTTGATTTACTTTTGGTAAGACATTATCTTCCATCAAAATGGAAACACTCTTCTGATTTATGCTTGGCTTGTAAGATATCTAAGAACGTTAGAAGGAATCTACAGGGATAGTTTTTTGTATTGGTGTGGAAGGTCAGCACTGAGGATGTAGATGGGGTCATAAAATACCTGAATCAGACCTCAAATTTCAGGAAACATCAGCATATTAAACTAGCCAGGTGGATGGGATAGTTTCTCTTGAGACATGTAAAGACCTGTAATTTGCACTTATCTGCTGGGAAAGTGGAAAGATTACTTCATATGTGGGTGTCTATACCTTCGCACAAACTTGTCAAATGCTGACCACAAAAGGAGAGCCTTTGTTCAAACAAAGTGGAAACGCTCAGAAACAATCAGGGTTCTGAGTCAAAGAAAATTAAAGAGCATTCGGCGAAGAGCAGGGGATTGGTTTTGAGCAGTTTCAGATTTGAGTAGAGTAAGGAGATTCTGAAGATGTGATTGAAGTGGGAAATTCAACCCTCATCACGTTCTTTGAGAAAGGTAAAGAGAAAAGCATCTTTTTAAAAGTGTTTATCAGCAATATAAAGAAATGTGATCATTATTCTAAATAGATTTTTCTAAAAAAGCTGCAAAACTTACCTACCTAATCCAGTCATTTTTGAGATGGTTCTTCTTTCACAAATGAAGAGATGATAAATAATAAATATACAGACATAATTAAAATAGAACTCTATTTGATATCCTAAAAAGATGTCTACTGAATTTGGAGTTATTTAATATACTAGTATAATTAAAATGCAAAAAGCTCATGTGCCTGTGTGTAGAAAGTATCTGTACTTCTAGACAAAATTGTAAATCATTGATATTCCCCTGGAAGGAGATGCTTAAAAATGTGTGCTCTTCCTTAAGGCAAAAACTTGGAAATAAAAATTTTAGTTTCCTTTCACTTGTAGACATAAGGGAAGTCCACAGTTCATGAACTGTGACACCAAGACAATTTCATTCTTATTATATACCATGTTCTAGCTGGAAGTGTTTCAATTTTGTGTAATATAACCTTCACCTACATGTTGTTGTTCCTTATAGCTCTGCAATCTGAAGACTGTTTTATATCCATATGAAGTAGAAGCAAAACACAATGATACGCTGCCATGTTTAAATCATAGATTTATGTGTCTATTCTTCCACTGTGTCGCATTTGTATTTTCTGAGATAGCATTTACATATCCATAACGATCCCTATGTGGTTAACCATTTAGCTTTCAAATAGTAATCTGTAATCCCTCTTGAGAGATTTCTTCTAGGTGTAAGAACAAAATAGAAATAAAGGCAGACGTGAACATCATAAATGCCATTTATTGCTTTGGGCAATAGTTTGATACAAGTGTTGCTTCTTATAAGTCTAAATGTCTCTATGAAATTAATTATGAATTTTTAAAAATACTTATACCATGTGAACATTGGCAGATCACAAAATTAACACACTTAGAAATACATTTATTTTTCTCTTCTCTCCTCCCCTTCCCTATCCCTCCCCTTCTTTTTTTGTTCTATTTCCTTTCTTCTTTTCTTTCCTTCCTCCCTTTGAAAGGTAAATGTGTGTGTGTGTGTCTTAAAGAGAGAGAGAGAGAGAAAGGTTTCTTTGATCCACTGGTTCACTCCCACCTACTGGCAATAGCCAGTGCTGAGCCATGAACAACATTCAGGTCTCCTATATGGGAGACAGAAATCCAAGTAATTGAGTCGTTCCACACCACTTCCCAGGCGCATTAGCAGGAAGCCAGATTGGAAAAGGAGCATCCAGTGCTTTGATATGGGATGCCTGTGCATCAAGTAGTGGCTTGATCTACTACATAACACCAGTCCCTGAAATATCCCTTTAAAATTCTAAGTAAATTAATTTAAATATAATTTAAAACTGTAAGTATTTGGGATTGATACTTGATGCAGTGGTTAAGATGCTGCTTAGGACACTCTTAATGAAGTGTTCGAATACCAGCTCCAGTCCCAATTCAAGTTTCCTGCTAATGCAAACCCTGCAAAGCAGCAAATGATGAATCAAGTACTTGGCTCACTGGGAGACCTGAACTGAGTCCCTGACTCCTAGCTTCAGCTTGGTCTGCAATAGCTGTTGGAGATACTTGGGAAGTGAATCAGTGGATAGATGATCTCTGCCTTTCAAATAAAATGAAAGATATATAATATATGTATATATATATATGTATATATATTATGTATATGTACATATATAAAGAGAAAGATAAACACACACATTCATAAGTACATATTATGTTGATTCAATTCCATTATATGCCTTTAATAAATACATGGTAAATAAACCAATGTATGTGCAAAGCAAAGATATATTAATGCTCTTCATTTTGCCATAGATAATCTTGATTCAGTTCTTGCAGAAGAGAGATTCTTTGAGGACCATTTAGTTCAACGGTATATCCAAATGAAGAATGTTTTCAATTGACAATAGTCGTTTCTCTTCATAAAATGTATGATCAATTGTTAATCTTGATTTTTCATGTGTTCCAAAATCATTTCTTCTTTTAACAGTTGCCAATTTAAATCTAAAAATTCATGGGCTATATAACTATACTCAATATTATTTTGTAGAAATCTCCATGGGGGGATAATTAATGTTAGGAAATAGAAAAAATTCTACCTAAGAGTTTTTCTCTTTCTGTTCCAAGATTTGGAAAATATACCTAAAAGTTTTAGTTGCCAACCCTAAGCCAAGTCTCAGGAGAGAAGCACTGGAGCCCAGCATTCTACTTACCCATTTTTTTCTCTTACCCATTGAATGTATTCTTCCCTTCATCTCTGGCTTGCAAATTTCTTTAATTAAAATATTTTTAAATCCCAGGAGACATGGGCTTGCTTATGTATTATCCTCTTGGAATGAATTATTTTCTATCTGAACATAGTTATTCAGTTTTTTTGTTTACGGAGTATGAAATTTCAAAATATGTATTGATAATTGAAATACGTTACTTCCTCACATTAAAAGCAGAGTAGGGCCGGCACTGTGGGGCAGCAGGTTAAGTCGCAGTGCCTGCAGTGCCTGCACCCACTGGGCACTGGGAGTCCCAGCTGTTCCACTTCTGATCCAGCTCCCTGCTGATGTACCTGGGAGAGCAGCACAGGATTCTACCAGTTCTTGGGCACCTGCCACCCACGTGGGAGATCCAGATGAAGCTCCTGGCTCCTGACTTCTGCCTGGCCCAGAGCTGGCTATTTGGGGAGTGAATCAGCAGATGGGAGATATTCATATTATCTCTTTCTCTCTTTCTCTTTTTTTCTCTCTATCTCCTCTGTCATTTAAATACATAAATCTTTTAGAAAAAAAAATGGAACCATCTGTTTTGGCCTTCTTTATCCAACATGCCAAAATGTACTGCTCTTTAAAAAAAAAAATCTGTGACTTTTGGTGATGACTTCCTTTTCTTCTTGGATTGAATGTAGTCTTTCATAGGAAAGGCTCAGGTATGTGCTGAGAGTGTTTTGCTTCAGTTATTTGCAGATAGATGCATGGGAGTAGTCACCACAATCACTTGCACATATGCACACACACACACACACACACACAATCATATACTCGCAGAAGCACTGGTGAGAAGGGAAGTATTGCATCTCCCTTGAGAGTGGCAACTGGTCACCACTCTGGTCACTGTTGCCCTCTGATGGGATGATTGACATCAATCCTGAATGTCTTGACTCGAGTTCCTTCTTTTTTTTGCATTGTGTGATTTTTCTTTATAACTTTGTACACAATTCTATTAAAATATGTACTTGCACTGTGTCTTTTGAAAACGTCCCAGCAGTTACACATTTGTTGTCCTGTAAAATCACAAACATTGATGTTAGATATGAAATTATTGCAAATTCCTTGAAGAGGAAGAGTTAGTTTATTTGACAGAGACACAGACAAATGTAGTAGGAAGATGGTATTGTTATATTTGCATATCTAAGATGCACTCAGTTCATATGTATTAAAATAAAAATCATTTGGTCTGAGTATTAAGACAATTGCTTCAGAGGAGGGGAAATATTGGTACCTATTTCTGGATTTGGCTCTTAAAATAATAGCCATTTTTATGCTATGGCCCATTCATGTGAATGTTGTTTTACATAAAGCAGTATTTTTCCCCAAAACTCATATGTTCTTCTGAATTAGAATGATATATAATGTTACATGACAATTTCAAGTCTCTGAATAACTAAAATCCATTAAATGCCTGCAGATATGTAACAAAAATCATCATAGTGGTTTGCAAACTGCCTCGAACACTGTTTTCTAATCATTGTAGAAGATAGTATTGTTAATGAACAGATATTTTTTGCATGTACATCTTCTCTTTGTTCTGTTATCTACACTCACTTCCCTTCATTTGGCATAATTCTCTCTTTTTGATTTTTAAATATTTATTTATTAATTATTTGAAAGACAGCATAACAGAGAACTAGAAGGAGGGAACCTCCACCCACTAGTTCACTCTGCAAATGGATGCAAGGCCAGAGCTTGAACGTTCTGAAGGCAGGAGCCAGGATGTTCCAGGTCTCCCACAGTGGTGCAGGGGCCCAAAGTTGGGCCATACTGCACTGCTTTCTCAGGCACATTAGCTGAGAGCTGAATTGGAAATGGATTAACAGGGACTTGAACTGGCACCTTAATGGCATACCAGCATGGCAGGAAGGGGCTTTACCTTCTATGCCACAATACAGGCCCTGGCACAGCTGTCTTTTATAACTACCTCAAAAGCTGCCACCTGCAATGCCAACATACCATATGGGTGCCGGTGTGTGTACTGGCACTCCACTTCTGAACCAGCTCCTTGCTAATGCCCTGTGAAAAACAGAAGAAGAAGGTCCAAATGTTTGAGGCCATGCTACCACGTGCGACACCAGGAAGAAGCTCCTTGCTGCTGGCTAATACCTTACCCAACCCTGTCAATTTTGGCCACCAGGGGAGTGAACCAGTGGATAGAAGATTATCTCTCACTCTCTCTTTCTATTTCTCTTTCTGTCTCTCTCTGTGTGTGTGTGTGTGTGTGTGTGTGTGTGTGAGAGAGAGAGAGAGAGAGAGTCTCTCCCATACTTCTTTCTCAAATTCTGACTTTGAAATAAATAAATAAATCTTAGAAAAAGAAAAAAAAACACATAATTCACTGAAATAGGGTTTCTTATATAATTGGTTAAAAAAACAAATCAATAGGAAACACCCTGTAAGGTTTTCTGGACCAATCTGACAGTGGAAGAGGGTGGTTCAAACTGATTCTCAGCATTACCAATGTCCAAAGACTGCCTGACATCTTTGTCAACATTAAACATTAGAAGTATCAAAACTTTAGATTTTCATATTTGTATTCTGCCAGTGGAATTTGGAAAATAAATTAAGCATATTCACTCATTTTTAATGTTTTGTTTACTTTGGAGGATATAAATATAAAATATTCACCTGTAAACACTGGCCCAAAAATACACTGATTTGAAAGATATTTAAAGTATGAATTAAAATATGGAAGCTGCACACTAAAATTAAAAAGATATTCTGCCTACCATTTAAGAAGGGCATGCAAAATAGTAACTACATGTTTCTTTTTATAATTGCTTATCTGTATTGTAAAATTTTATTTATGGTATAAAACTTTTGAATATTTCCTACATATAGATTCAGGATCATAGTGATACTTCCCATCCACCCCTCCCTCCTGCCCATTCCCACCCTTCTTTCTCCTACCTCTTCTATTCCTATTCTTATTTCTTAAAAGATCTATTTGTAGTTAATTTTATACTCATAAGATTAACACTATGCTAAAAGTTCAATGAATAGTATGAAGAAAAAAACACTTTCTCAACAGTCACAACAAGGGCTGTAAATCATCGAATCTCAAAATGTGCATTTAACTCCTACACATTACATTTTTGGTATGCTATTAATTACTGAAGGTGGATGGCATTTGTCTTTTTGGGAACAACTAATTTCACTAAGTGTAATGGCTTCCAGTTGCATCCATTTTTTGCATATGACAGGATTTCATTTTTTCTTTATCACTGTGTATTATTCCATAGTTTCTTTATCAAGTCTTTAGTTGATGGATAACTGAGTTGATTCTGTATCTTAGCTATTGTGAACTGAGCTGCTACAAATATGGGGGTGCATTTCATTATTTCATATGCTAACTTCATTTCCTTTGAGTAAATTCCCAGGAGTGGGATGGCTGTGTCATATCTCCATACTGTCTTTCACAGTGGCTGCACCACTTGACATTCCCACTAACAGTAGATTAAGATACTTTTTTCCACACCTTCTCAACAGTATTTGTTATTTATTGATTTCTGTATGAGAACCATTATATCTGAGGTGAGGTGAAACCTCATTATGGTTTTGAATTACATTTCCCTGATAGCTTGTGATTCTGAGGTTTATTTTATGTATCTGTTGACTATTTGAATTTCCTCTTTTGAAAAATGCCTGTTCTACTCTTAAGCCCATCTCTTAACTGCACTGTTTGTTTTAACTAATGTCTTGAGTTCTTTATAGATTCTGGATATTAATCCTGTATCAGTTACATAGTTGGTAAATATTTTCTCCCATTCTGTCAGTTGCCTTTTGACTTTGCTGAGTGTTTTTTTGAAGTGCAGAAGCTTCTCTACTGGATGTAATCCATTTGTCCATTTTGACTTTGATTGCCTGTGCTACTTGGGTCTTTTCCAAGAAATTTTTTGCTTATGCCAATATCTTGTAGGATTTCCCCAATGCTCTCTAGTAATCTGATGGTATAGAATCATAGATTTAGGTCTTTTATCCATTCTGAGTGGATTTTTGTGTAAGGTAGAGTTCTTGTTTCATCTTTATACATGTGAATAATCAGTTATCCCAGCACCATTTGTTGAAGAGACAGTCCTTGCTCCAGGGATTGATTATCTCTTTGTCAAAGATAAGTTAGTCGTATATGTGTGAATTAATTTCTGCACTTTTTTGTATTCCATTGCTCTCACATCTATTTTTTGCCAGTATCAGCTCTTTGAATTATAAGTGCCTGCACTATACCTTGAAATCTGGCATTTTGATGCCTCCAGATTTGTTTTTGTTGTGTAAGATTGCTTTGGCTATTCAGGGTCTCTTTGTTATAAGATGAATTTTAGCATCATTTTTTTCTACATCTGAGAAAAATGTCATTGATATTTTGATGGGGATTATATTGAATCTGTAAATTGATTTTGGTAGTATGGAGATTTTGATGATATTAATTTTTCTAATCCATGAACATGATGAATGTGGAAAATTTTCCCATTTTTTTTTATTCTTCTATTTATTTATTCTATTTATTTCATTAGTATTTTGTATGTTTATCATAGAGATCTTTGACATCATTGGTTAGATTTATCCCAAGCTATTTAAGTTTTGTAGCTATTGTGAATCAGATTGATCTTAGAATTGATCTTAGAATCTCTATCTCAGCAATGGCATTGTTTGTGTATATAAAGGATATTGATTTTTGTATGTTAATTTTATATCCTGCAACTTCACCAAATGCTTTTATGAGTTTCAGTAGTCTCTTAGTGGAGTTTTCTCATTCCCCTATATATAGCATCATGCCATCTGCAACTACAGATAGTTTGACTCTCTCTTTTCCAATTTGTATTCCATTGATTTCTTTTTCTTGCTTTCTGGCTTTTGCTAAAACTTCCAGGACTATATAAAATAGTTCTCTCAAGTATTTCTCTTTCTTTGTTGTATCTTTTTCTGGTTTTGGAATTAGGTGATATTCACTTCATACAAGAAGTTTGGGAAGATTCTCTTCCTTTCAATCATTTTGAGTAGCTAGAAGATTTGGAATTAGTTGTTTGATAGATGTCTGGTAGAATTCAGCAGTGAAGCCATCTGTCTTCTGCTTTTCTTTTTTGGGAAACTCTTTATTACTAATTTCAATGTCCATCATGATTATTGGTCTGTTTAGGTTTTCTAAACTTTTCTTTATGTTTCAATTTTGGCAGATTGTATGTGTCCAAGAATATTTTAATTTCTTTTAGGTTTCCCATTTTGTTGTCATAGAGCTCTCTTTGTAGTAATTCCTGATGATTCTTTCTGTATCAGTGGTGTCTATTATTACATTTCCTTTTTCGCCATTTTTTGGATTTTTCTCTAATTTTTTATTATTGCTTTCCTTTTACTAATTTGGAGTTTGATAGCTCATTTATTTGATACCTTTACAATTTTTGATGTAGGCACCAATTTCTATAACTTTCCCTGTTAACACTGCTATTTTGCTGTGCCCCATAAGTTTCAATATGTTGTACTGTTGTCATCATTCATTTATAGAATTTTTCAAATATCTGTTTGGCTTTTTATATGACCCAATGTTCATTCAGGAGCATATTGTTCAGTCTACATGTGCTTTCATATGTTTTGGAGATTCTTGAGTTGTTAATTTCCAACTTCATTCCATTTTAGTTGAGGAGATAAGTGGTAGGGTTTTGATTTTTTTTTTAATTTGCTGAAACTTGCTTCATGCCCTAGTATGTAATCTATCCTAAAAAAAGTTCCATGCACTGGTGAGAGTAATATGTATTCTGCAACTCTGGGATGAAAGGTTCTATTGTTATTAATTAGATCCATTTAGTCCATAAAGTTGATTAACTCTTTTGTTTCCTTTTTTGAATATCAGCCTAGTTGATCTATCCATTGATGAAACAAGGGTGGTGAAGTCCCCCATACTATTGTATTGCCATATATGTCTCTTTTTAGATCCATTAACATTTTAAATTGCCGGGCACCTTGTAATTGGGTTCATATACATTTATTATAGTCGCATATTCTTGTTGAATTGAACTCTGAATCATTACATAGTGCCCATCTTTATCTCTTTTAACACTTTTTTGTGTTAAAGACTGTTTTGTCTGCTATTAGGCTGGCTGCAGCTGCTCTTTTTGCTTTCTGTTACCCTGGAATATCATTTTCCATCCTTTTACTTTCTGTCTGTGTGTATCTTTTTTGGTGAGGTGTGTTTCTTGTAGACAGTATATAGATGAGTCTTATTTTTTAATTCATTCAGCCAGCCTGTATCTTTTCATTGGAGAGTTTAGACCTTTTACATTCAAGGTTACTGTTGATAAGTAATAATTTGGCTTTGCCATTTTTCTTAAATATTCCTATTATTTACTTTGAATTTCCTTTTTATTTTTACTGGGAGATTTTCTACTTTCACATTATTTCATAATGAAGACTATCTGTGGTTTTGTATTGCACATCCTGATGCATCTTTTCGTAAGGCTGTCTGAATGGTGAAAAATTTTTTGGATTTCTGTTTTTTATGGAAGTTTTTATTTTACCTTCATTCCAAAATAAAAGCTTTGCTGGGTACAGTATTCTGGATTGGCAGGTTTTTTTTTTTTTCTTTTAAGCTTAGTCTATGTCTCCCCATTCTCTCCTAGCCTGTAGAGTTTCTGATGAGAAGTCAGCTGATGGAGGTTCTCTGAAAGTAATATGGCATTTCTCCTGTGCTATTTTAGATTCTTTCTTTATGTTTTACTCTTGAAAGATTGACTACACTGTGTCATGGTGAACATCTTTTCTGATCACATCTATTACGAGTTCAATCTACTTTCTGTACTTGGATGTCCTATTCTTTCTCCAAATTAGGGAAATTTCATGTTAATATTTCACTAAAAAGATCTTCTAATCCATTCTTTCTTTACACACTTAAAGGAAATGCTAAGACCCATATGTTGGGTTACTTGATATAATCCAGTAAATCTACAACACTATTTTTAAGTTTTCTAATTTCTTCTTCTTCTTCTTCTTCCTTTTTTTTTTTTTTTTTGATCTGACTGAAAATTTCTAAAGGTTTGTCTTCTAGCTTGGGTATTCTTTGTTCTGCCTTAGCAAGAATGTTGTTATGACTTTCCACCACATTTTTCATTTGACCTATTGAATTCTTCATTTTTAATATTTCATTTTGATTTCTCTTTAAAATCTCAATTTCATTAGAATTTTTTTTATTCATATCATATGTGGATTTCTTTAATTCATGGATTTTCTTCTAATTGCTTTTGAGTAATGTTATGATTGTTCTTTTGAATTTTGTTTCCGGCATTCACCAGTCTCTTCTTCACATTCTAATATTGATGTATTGTTGTATCATTTGGTAGGGGGAGGAAGTCATGTTGTCTTTCTTATTCTTGTTTGTTGAATTTTTGTGTTTATTTTTAGACATTTGTTGAGATACTTGTTGGTTTTTTCCTCTGATGGCTTTTATCTTTGTTTTATGCCTCCCTGACTGCTCTTTCAGTGAATCCCCTGGGGTGTGTGCTGGGTGTGGCCACGGAGCTCTGTCAATGCTCCAGGTTAAGGAAATTATTTATGGTAACACAAAAGTTGGGCATAGTAGATCTCTTGTTAACAAAAGGGAGGTATGTTCACCTTTTTTGGTGTGATCAGACCCTCACGTCCTCTCCTCCAAGGGTAACCAGTGCCCAGGTGTTAGCCCCCAGTGTGTGTCGTCTTATCCATGCTTCTACATGAACTGCACAAAAGATCTGTGCAGTCCTTAGTGTAAGCAATATCCCACTGCAGTAACCCACCATAGGCAATCGGGAAACTCTGAGCCTGTGTAGCCACACACAGTGATTGGCCAAAGACCCAGCTACACCCTATGTGTTATGCAGTCATAGAATCCCCACAGTATCAGCATGCAGGGCTCCCACAGTCATGGGGTGCTGCAATAGCCTGACCTGTCCACAGAGTCTGCTGCCTGTGGTTGTTCCAGCTAGGCTGTTGGAGCCCCAGAGCCTATAGTATGTTGAGAGGCTGGGGCACCTCACAGCCATAAGTCGGTGCCCAGCCCCCTGTCAGTCCTCACAGCCAGACTCAAAGGCATTGGGGAATGCAGGTTTTTCCCTCTGGTAAAATCCCTGAATCACATGTGTGCACACAACCTGGCCACAGACCTAGTCATTTCACAGTAGTGAATTCTCCCTGCTGGTTGCTAAGATTGTACAAGAATCTCTGCAGCTGGTACTGATGTCGGGGTGGCTCCTTTAACTGCATGTTTCTGTCATTTACGGAAGCAATGGTAAAGAAAACTGAGATATTGTTTGAAGCAATTCAGATTTGGATTAAGAGGTTCCAAGCAATTTGTTAATACTACTGGAAAGATTATTAAAACTTTGGTGCCCCTAAAAACTGAATAATTGATACATAAGTGGAATCAAACTATGGGATGTAAATAGGTCATTTTCTGTGAGTGCAGTTGGAAATATTTGCACATTCGTGAAATGAGCATATCAGTTGCAATGTTCTCAGTCCTTGAGAAAACATTGTTAGTGGTCTAAATGTAAATACTGGTTGATGTTAGTAAATATTAGGATATTTGTTACATACAGTGCCAGTTGCCATTTAAAAGTTGTCCAGCTCAAGTGTTTTGATAGAGGATAATCTCCAAAATAAAACTAACACTAAATTAAAAAACAAACAAACAGGTTTTAGATCAGTGAGCGTATGTATACTACACTATCATTTGTATACAAACAATGTTATCATTGAAATATAAATTATCATCTCTGTATAGCTAACATGCACAAGGATTATTTACAGAAATCTATAATAATACACCATAATCTGGTATCAGTGGGAAGAGGGTCTGAACAGCTGAACTGTACTGGAATGGTGACAGGCGTTTCACTGCACTTACACATATTTGCTATTTGAATTAATTTTAAAATATTTCAAAAACAAATTCCCAACATTTTCCACTTAGTCATGACCAAGATTATTGCTGCATGTTATGAGTGACTCTACCAATATTCTGGATTTAAACTGTATGATATTCAGAACTCAGGAAAGATGAATAAACTCTTAAAGATTCCACCATGTGGCCAGATAAAGTTAAAGTGACTTATTCAGCAAATTTACATAAAAATCATATCACCCATAGCATGTGTTAACTCAACTGAGAAAATCATGCTGTTTAGAAGTTCAAAGCTATAAACTCTACTTGTTTAGCAAAACCTTTTTCTAGATTACTGTGCACTCACAATATCTCAACAAAACTTGAACCCGGAGTCTTGTGACTGCATATGGTTCACTGAATTTACTTGAACTGACTTGATAAGAGGAGGAGGACTATCTTTCTGCTGAGTATAGATGATTGACTTCATTAACACTGTGTGTGTATATGTGCGGGCATGCAAACATCAGATATTTTCATACAATTTATAGGACTTAATGGTGCCTAACTTATCAACTGTAAGTTAAGGAAAATGGATTTGTATCTAAATAAAAAAGGGTAGTAAGTGAGAATCCCAAATTCCATTGTTGATTCAATAAGGAGAAAGTACAAGTCCATTCTCTGGGAAGTCCCTGAGCAGTCAGAGTGATATTTAGCTTGACACCTTGAGGGGCTCTATTCATCTTCCTTCTCCAGCCTGTTTTTACATTTTACACCCAGAAAACATTCCCCCATGATTAAGATCCTGGAACTGTGCCTGTCAGTTATGAATCCTAAAGTGTCTAGAACTTTATACTTCTGGTCTTAGGTAGCTAGGATTTATTTCTTTGGAAGCGGCAATAACTATATAGTTAGTGGGGATTTGGCCTTCATAAATTCTTCCAAACATCATTCATTGCCATAAACCTGGTAAACTACTGGGGGCATTCCGATTCATGATCTGATTCAGCACAAAACTTTTTGGCCCAGAATTCAAACGTACAACTGATGATAACATGTTCAGTTTCAGAGAAACACACATAATTGGTTGCTATCTAAATTAATTATTAAAATCCGAAATAACTTAAATCACATAATTTGATTCACTGGGCAAGATGTCATCAGGGTTGAAATAATGAACCCAATACTCCTCCACAGCAAATATTTATTCTTGTACCTTTTTCTAAAACTATAGTAAAAAATGCATTGTATCTTTGATGACCAGTGCCAATGATGACACTATTTAGATGCCACAGTCACATAGGTCTCATTATTCTCTGAGTGCACACTCAATGAAGATGCATCTCTGTGCAAGGGGAAGGAAGCTCAGGGTAACTTTCCACTTTAAAAATGTAGGTGCTGGGGCTGGTGCTGTGGTCTCGCTCCTCCAGTGCCTGCAGGCTATAGATGAAGTCCCCCTGCAGGCGTTGCAGCCGGTCCTGGGCCTCCTGGAGCTGGGCGTGCTCCATGTTGACCCCTCCTTGGCGCCGCCCTGTCCAGGGGCCAGAGCCGCCACCACTGCGCACCCCATGGGGTCGCTGTCCACCTTGGCGGTGGCCGGGGCCATGTGCGCACGCGCTGGGTCCCTCCCTGCGCTGCCATCCCCGGGACACCCGCCGGCGGGCTCCGCGGGCCCTGGCTCAGGTTAGTTCGCGGGCGCGGCTCCGCGCGGCTCCGTTTCACGCAGCTCGGGCGGGGGCACCTGGGGGCAGCTGCGCATGCGGAGCCCCAGGGCCTGGCCTGGCCGCGCCATGGCCATGCTCATGCCCCGCAGTGGTTCACACAGAAAACTGTTTTCTGCATGTTTTCAGACAGAAAGTCCGAAACACGTTCATATGAACAACAGGCTGTTCATGTAGTGCTACCGGTGGCTTCATGGAATGGGGTAGGTGCTCAGCTGTGGGCTGAAGTACTCTGACACTTGGTATCTCTAGGATATTGGTCAAATTGCTTATGCTTTGTCTCTCAGATCCTTGTTTGTCAATTTAACTTAAGACTGGTTGATGTTTGGTGTTGTTATTGTTGTTAATATTTAAGAGGCAGAAAGACATAGAAACACAGAGACAGTGAGACAAGCAAAGAGCTCTAAATCTCTGGTTCACTCCCCAAATACCAGCAATGGCAAGGGCTGGCCCAGGTCTAAGCTCAAAGCCTGGAACTCTCCAGGTACCCCACATGGGTTACAAAAGTGCAGTTATTTGCAGTATCACCTGCTCCCTCCCAGGGTCTACACTAAAGGAAATTGGAATCAAGAGCCAGAACTGCAGCTCAAACCCAGGTGCTCTGATACTGAATGCAGGTATCTTTTTTTATGGAGGTGGATCAGAAGCAGAGTTGCCAGTATTTGAACCAGCACTCACGTGGGATGCCAATATCACAAGCATCACTTTTAACCCATTGTTAAGAACCCCAGCTCCATGGGACACATATGTCTTGACCAGCATTTTAACTGCTAGACCAAATCCTGCCCCTTGGTTAGTGTTTCTAAGGGAGCCCAAGAATAGTGAGCAAAATAAGGTTTTTCTGCAACTTATCAGCACAACTTGGCAATTTTAATAAATACCATCTCAATAACTTTTGTACATTATTACAGTAAAGTGCTGTGCTAGGATATTCAAGTAAAACATATTTACATTCAAATACTCCGTGTGCAATGTTTGGCTTAAAAAATTGAGCCAACACTTAAGCACACTCTTACTTCCTCATTGCTACAGTAAATGCAAGTGGACAGGAAGACAGTGCAGAATAAAATGCCACCTTTGGTAATTGCATATGATTCCAAAGTAGGTGAGAGGTCCTGAGAATGTCAGAAGTACAGCTTTCCCACAAAATTCTGAGTATTTGGGTGATAACTGAGCAGACAATACCAGAGGTTTCTTCCATGTGATCTTTGGTCTGAGCTGAGTCACCCACCACTGCACAGTGCAGACCCAGGTATGTAAAACCTGGCACCAAACATGCCCTGTAATAGTCACATTCAAGCAACAGTAGCATTGTATAAATCTAATATTTTCACTCATATTTTGCAGATGCCCAAAATGCACCATCTTAAAAATACTGGCTTACAATATATAAACATGGGTTTTATTATAGACAATTTCATTTTGCTAACACATTTTCCATCCTGGCTCAATGCATATTTCTGTGAGTACAATCATTCTAAAGATATATCATCTCCAGAACATTTCAGTACAATGTTAAGAAAGAAAATGAGCAGCATTATGATGACTAACAACATTCAGATAGGTAAATTTACCTGCAAATCAGTGAAAATTCTTAAGAATATATTATTGTGCATGTGTTTAGCATGAATAAAATCCCAAACTGAAATGAGCAGAACAGCTTGTAGAGATGGATCCTGCCTGGGCTGGACAGTTTGCTTAGGAATCTGGATACTGTTAAAAGTTTTGAGGAACACATTCCTTTGATATCTGTTTATAAAAGACAGGATATAAAATGAAAAGGATATTTTCTTCAGATTTTCAAAATTTTCCGTCATCAATTCTAATGGGTAAATAATAATTACACCAAAAATAACATTTTAAAATGGCATTGTAAAATTACATTCCAACCATGTGTGAAATCATTTGTCATACTTTCATCTGTATATGTATTTTTTTGAGATTTAAAAAGATTTATTAGAGTCAAAGACCTCCAGCCAGAGCGGCATGGAGCGGGGCTTCCCAGAGAGGAATACAACTCTCATCTGTTTATGTATTAATACTTCCTTATATCTAATTTCCTAATGCTATTGCTTATATACCATGGAGTTCTAATGAGACTACAGGATTCCTCACATAGCCGCAGATCAAAAATATTTGGAAACCAATTACCTTTATCCTGTACGTGGGCAGACTGTTTTGTTGTCATAGTTGTTCCCTAAATACAGTAATACAATAACTTTTTGCATAGTGTTTACAGTGCATTATGTAATGTAAGTGATCCAGAGATGATGCATCCTCTCTGGGAGGATGTATATCATTAATATGGAAACACAGTGACATTTTTCATAAGAGACTTGAGCATCTGCAGATTTTGGTATCCTCAGGTGCCCTGGAACTAAAACTCCATGGATACTGAGGGAAGACTCTATTTCAAATAGGATGCAGTTCTGGGGAAAAATCTTTACTGGTACATGGTCACTTTTTTTTAGACTATGGTAATCTCTTTTGAAAATATTAAAAAGAAAAAAATAAGTCATCAATTTTAATGTGACTAAATTGTCAGGCAATGGAGGCTGTGGTGCTCAGGAAATGGGCAAAGTCCTGGTGCTCTTCACAGTTGTAGTCCACCTTCAGAATGGAGCCATGCCCTTTAAAGCCACTCTCTTCCTTGGCAGCTTGCATCGGGTTGAGGGAGAAAGGTCAAGGTGTAAATGCCTGACCATTTTAGCCTGGGCAAGATAATTGACACACAGTCTTAGTATAAGCACTCTTGATAGGATTGGACAGTTCTTTGTTGGGATCACATCATTGCTTGCCATATCCATCAGAGGGATCAATGCTTCTACTTCTTTTACTGGTGTTGAAACCCCATAAATGTCTTCCAGCCCAAATGCAGTCTTAGCTGTGTTCGCAGAGTTCAATCCCCAACCCATTCAAAATCAACTAAAAAATAGAAGCATAATGAAAGAGTTTGCCCAGCCACTTCACTTGACTAGCATTCCTCCATTGTAAGCAAACAGATTGGGATTCCAGCTGTCCAATTAGCCCTTTTCTTTGGGTTCAATGTATTCTTACTGGATTTCCATGCAGATTTTTCTTTCTTTCTTTCTTTATTTCTTCTTCTTCTTTTTTTTTTTTTTTGATGGGCAGAATTAGACAGAGAGAGACAGAAAGGTTTTCCTTCTGTTGGTTCACCCTGCAGATGGCCGCCATGGCTGGCGCGCTGCACCAATCCAAAGCCAGGAACCAGGTGCTTCCTCCTGGTCTCCCATGCGAGTGCAGGACCAAGCACCTGGGCCATACTCCACTGCCCTCCCGGGCCATAGCAAGAGCTGGACTGGAAGAGGAGCAACTGGGACAGAACTGGCGCCCCAACTGGGACTAGAACCCAGTGTGCTGGCGCCGCAGGCAGAGCATTAGCCTAGTGAGCCATGGTACCGGGCTTCCATGTGGTTTTTGTTTCTTGTTGTTGGTAGATGTTCTTATATATTATATATATATATATATATATATATATATATATATCTCCTGACTAAATAAGAACATTTAAATATTTATTTATTTGAAAGTCAGAGTTACACAGAGAGAAGAGAGGCAGAGAGAGAAAGAGACAGAGGAAGATCTTCCTTCCACTTGTTCACTCCCCAGTTGGTCACAACGGCCAGAGCTGTGCCTATCCAAAGCCAGGAGCCAGGAGCCAGGAGCTTCTTCCAGTTCTCCCACATGGGTGCAGGGGCCCAACGGGTTGCACCATCTTCTGCTGCTTTCCCAGGCCATAGCAGAGAGCTGGATTGGAAGTAGAGCAGCCAAGGCTCGAATTGATGCCCATATAGGATGCTGGCACTGCAGGCGGCAGCTTTACCTGCTACACAACAGTGCCACCCCAGGCAATACATTTTTTTGAAAAAATTTATTTGAAAGAGCGATAGAAAAAGAGGAACACACACACACACACACACACACACACAGATCCCAAACACATACAGCAGCCAGAGCTGGGTAAGGCCAAAGCCAGGAGCCAGGAAATACATCCAAGACTTCCACATGGGCCATCACCAGTTCCTTCCCAGGCATGTTAGCAGGAAGCAGGACTGGAAGCAGAACAACCAGATTCAAAGTGGCGGCCGGCGCCGCGGCTCACTAGGCTAATCCTCCTCCTTGCGGCGCAAGCACACCGGGTTCTAGTCCTGGTCGGGGCGCCGGATTCTGTCCCGGTTGCCCCTCTTCCAGGCCAGCTCTGTGCTGTGGCCGGGGAGTGCAGTGGAGGATGGCCAGGAGAAGCACCTGGCTCCTGCCATTGGATCAGTGTGGTGCACCGGCAGCAGCGGCCATTGGAGGGTGAACCAACGGCAAAGGAAGACCTTTCTCTCCGTCTCTCTCTCTCTCACTGTCCACTCTGCCGGTCAAAAAAAAAAAAAAAAAGACAAAGTGGCACTCTGATATGGATTACTAGCATTCAGGTGGCAACTTCACCTCCTGTATCACAATGTCAGCTTTGTCATTATATTTTATTGTATAAATTAATCAATTTAAATTCACTTTTATGCTTAAAACGTATGTATTTTGGTTATTTGAAGGCAATTCTCCTTACACTCACTAAGATTTGATTGCAGTAACATGAAAATAAAATTGTTGTGCAAACCTAAACATCAAAGTTGTCACAGTGAAAACAAGATATGGACTCACTACCTAGTGATAGAATCCCTCCTGGCAACTCTTAGGCATTTTGCTTTTTTTTTTTTTTAAAGAATTATTTATTTAAAAGGCAGAGTTACAGAGGGAGAGGGAGAGACAGAAAGAGAAATCTTCCATCTACTGTTTCACTCCCCAACAGTCAGAGCTGGGCTGATCTGAAAGCAAGAGCCAGGACTTCTGGGTCTCCCATGTGGGTGCAGGGGCCCAGGCATTTATGTCATCTTCTACAGCTTTCACTAGCGCATTAGCAGGGAGCTGGATCAGAAGTGGAGCTGCAAGGACTCAAACCGGTGCCCATATGTTTTGCCTGCACTGCAGATGGTGGGTTTACCTGCTATGCCACAGAGCTGCCCCCACAGTCTTAAAAGTTGATAGCATTTTCTGACTTCTGTTCTTCACTTGATATATTCTACTTGATTCAAGAGTTAGCTAGGGAGAGAGAGGAGAGAGGAGAGAGGAGAGAGGAGAGAGGAGAGAGGAGAGAGGAGAGAGAGAGAGAGAGAGAGAGAGAGAATATGAATGAATCTTAAATCTACGGGTTCACTCACAAAATGTCACCAACAACTAGAACTAAACCAGGCTGAAGCCAGGAGCTAGGTTGCATCTAGGTGGTTGGGTCCCAAGGTCTCAGGTACTTGGACCATCTTCTGTTGTCTTTCCAAGCACTTTAGCAGGAAGCTGGATCAGAAGCAAAGTAGCCAAGACTTGATCCAGCACTCTGGTATGTGCTGCCATTGTCACAAGTGGCCATGTGACTCGTGACACAAAGTCAGCCCCTTGCTCTCTTGTTTCTGACTCCTTTGTGGATCTAATGTTTTCTTCAGTCTGACTGTCACCAGGTAGAATGAGAAATTACTTCCCTTTCTGAACCTTGGATTTGGCCACTGAGTTATAATTATTATTTTTCTTTTAGTAGAATCCTCTCTTGTTGAGCTTAGACTCAGAATTTCTCTTGGCAAAAAGCATCGCAAGCTGAAACTCAGGATGCAGCTGTTGGCTATGTTCACTGTGCACAGAAAGGCATGAAACAATACTTCCAGAGGGATCAGTCAGGGATTGCTGGAGGTTAAAGGTTCTATTTTTCATTTTCACCAAAAGTACTTAAAATCTTGACAGAAGTTGACCCACTAGGAATAGGTTTTCTATTCCTAAGGAAATGCAAGAAATAATTCTTTACTCTCTTCCCTGCTTTTCAAAAGCTGGGGTGATTATAAAGCACATTTCAATTAATGTTAGTGTTGAAGTACCCAATAGGTACCCAGGATGCCATGAACAAGATCAACTTCCTTCAGATGTGACTTATTTTAGAGGCTGAATCCTACTCCACCCCATTCATATGTTGGACCCTTAACCACTAATGCCACTGTATTTGAGAACAGGTCTTTGGGGAGATAACTCAGGTTAAAGGATAACATAAGGTTGGGTCCCTAATCTGACAGAACTAAAGTCTTTACAAGAAGAGGAAGATATCCCAGAGTGTGCACTTGCACTCTCTTGTTCTCTGTCTTTCTGTTCCCTTCCCTGCCTCCCTCTGGTCCCTCCATCTTTTGCCTCTCTGAGGCCACACACATACTAACAGGGCAAGAACAGTTGTATATAAGTCAGCCTTCTTAGTAACTAGATTAGAGAGCATCTCAATTAAGAATTTCTAGCCTTCAGAATTATAAGAAAATAAATGTCTGTTGTTTAAGCCACTCAATTTTCCCCATTTTATTTTTGCAGCCACAGAAAATCAGTGCAGTTATAGGCTATTGGTCACGGGCTATATGTCAATGAACTGACAGCATATATTGTATAAGATGTCTTAAAAGAGAAGCGTATTAAACAAAGTTGCACATTGGTTGATAAAAATTTAACTTGAAGCTTGCAGGAATGTAACCTTGTACATCTGTTAGGAACAATGGTTCTCAGCACTTACACATTCTTTATTTATGCAAATAGTGAGAATAGTCTCCATATACAGAATTGTTGAATTTGTTATTCTTTATATGTGTAGTTAGGTTACCTACAAACAAATATATTAGAAGGCAAAGTTAAATACTTAAAGCTTCACACTGAAGTAAGGATATTTCAGTTTTGTTTAATTCCCATGAAGCCTGCCTTCTTTGAATTTAAATTTAGGATCATTTCCTAATCATGCCAAGATTCCATTATTATGTCTCCATTTTGCAAAATGAATGATCATGACTAGGATCTACCAGTAAAAATAAAAGCACTTTCTCTATGATCGTCTAAAACTTATATTTCCAATTGGTGAGAGTAGTGTCCCTTCAGAGACACAGAAGAGCAAAGGCATATGCTGATACTCAATACAGCTACTGATGACACAGTGAAGATTATTCATATTATGGATACTCCTGCTGCATGCTCACATGTACTGCTGCAGTTAATCTATTTTTGTAAGATAGTAATTTACATAAATACTGATTGAAAGTTATTTAATGGGTTCAATTAAAATTATTTCTCTTGAGCACCATGTAAGTTCTGCTTTTTCTTTATATATAAATATATTACTTTATAAAACATTAGGTATCAGTTTAGTTAATGTGACTAATATGGAATTATTATTGAGTTCACCATGCCCTGAATTTTTGGGTTCAGTCCCTACATAAATTTGATTTTCTATTGCTCTATCATAGTCAACTCAAATACATACACCATATCTTATAATTTAGAAATCAGTAATTAGAATTCAACAGTTTCAGCAGAGAATATATGTGGAAACTAGTATACATAGCTGTGCAACTTAGAGCAGAGCTACAATTTAAACAACTCTGTATTTACATGGGGATATGAAAAAGGGGATGATATTTGCAGTACTTACCAAAGGACTTCCTTTCGTAACACCTGAAAAACGCGATAGAAGTTGAATAGGAGACTGGCAGATGATAGTTATGTAAATTATGAATTGTAAAGGTTAAACTCAAAATGTTGCACCACATGGTGTCATATCCCTGCTCCGCTTACTTATGTGACCTTGGACAGTCTTTTGCACAGTTATTATAAAAATTAAAACAGGAAATGCACCCGAGCTGCTCCAGGTAGAGATGTGTGGTAGTTGTTCAGTGACTACCGCTTTCACTTGAAAGACTACCTAATACTGAGTTGACATCACTGGTAATACATGATGGTCTAGGCTTTCATCACTGTCAACTCACAGACAGATCACACATGTACAAGGGTGTACTCATACGCACAGGCAATAGCTTCCCACAAAATAATGAGCAAAAGCAATAAAACCTAATTTTTCTGCTTAATATACCCTTTTCCTCATCTAATTCGTGAACCTTAGTGTTTTATTCATGTGAATATTCCCAGCTGCTTTCCACAGGGAATTAGTATTTACTATATCACTTATCTTTTAAACTCAATATCAATACTATCAAATGGTATTCTATTTTTATGACCAAGATCTTTGTAATGTGTATGATTTGGTGGAATATAGAATATTGATTTTATACTGAATTATGTACCATATCAACAAAAGTTATAGGATATCTATGAAGAAGATTGCCATATTGCCCATTACTTATTTTTAAACTGTATGTATAAACTAATATAATCCACTCTTCAAACAACTTATCATGAAAAGGCGTTTTGCCTAAGAATTTGGTTCAATATTCTTTTTTTTTTTTTATAAAGCTTTTATTTAAAGAATATAAATTTCCAAAGAACAGCTCATGGACCACAATGGCTCCCCCCCCACACAACTTCCCTCCCTCCCCCCACCCTCCCCTTTCCCGCTCCCTCTCCCCTTCTGTTCACATCAAGATTCATTTTCAATTCTCTTTATACACAGAAGATCAATTTAGTACATATTACGTAAAGATTTCAACGGTTTGCCCTCGCATAGAGACACAAAATGATAATACTGTTGGAGTAATAGTTATAGTATTAATTCACAATGTACAGTACATTAAGGACAGAGATCCTACATGATTTTTTTTTAAAAAAATTGATTAATTGTCTATGCAATTTCCAATTTAACACCAAGATTTTTTAATCATTTGCAATTATCTTTATATAAAGAAGATCGATTCAATATATACTATGTAAGGATTTCATCAGTTTGCACCCACTCAGAAACACAAAGTGTAAAAATACTGTTTCAGTACTAGTAATAGCATCACTTCACATTGGATAACACATTAAGGACAGATCCCTCATGAGACGTAAGTACACAGTGACTCCTGATGTTGATTTAACAATTTGACACTCTTGTTTATGGCGTCAGTAATCTCCCTAGGCTCTGGTCATGAGTTGCCGAGGCTATGGAAGCCTTTAGGGTTCGCCGACTTCGATCTTATTCCCACAGGGCCATAGTCAAAGTGGAAGTTCCCTCCTCCCTTCAGAGAAAGGTACCTCCCTCTTTGATGGCCCCGTTCTTTCCACTGGGATCTCACTCGCAGAGATCTTTCATTTAGGTCTTCTGTTTTTTCCAGAGTGTCTTAGCTTTCCATGCCTAAAATACTCTCATGGGCTCTTCAGCCAGATCCAAATGCCTTAAGGGCTGATTCTGAGGCCAGAGTGCTATTTAGGACATCTGCCATTCTATGAGTCTGCTGTGTATCCTGCTTCCCATGTTGGATCATTCTCTCCCTTTTTCATTCTATCAGTTAGTATTAGCAGACACTAGTCTTGTTTGTGTGATCCCTTTGACTCTTAGACCTATCAGTGTGATCAATTGTGAACTGAAATTGATCACTTGGACTAATGAGATGGCCTTGGTACATGCCACCTTGATGGGATTGTATTGGAAACCCCTGGCACAATTCTAACTCCATCATTTGGGGCCGTTCCGATTGAGCATGTCCCAAATTTTACATCTCCTCCCTCTCTTATTCCCACTCTTATATTTCACAGAGATCACTTTTCGGTTAAAATTTAAACACCTAAGTATAATTGTGTGTTAATTACAGAGTTCAACCACTAGTACTAGGATAAAGAGAAAAAAAAAATACTACCATGGATAAAGTATTACATTGTACAACAACAGTCAGCACAAGAGCTGATCGAGTCACTGTTTCTCATAGTGTCCATTTCACTTCTACAGGTTTCCCCTTTGGTGCTCAGTTAGTCATCGCCAATCAAGGGAAACAAATGATATTTGTCTCTTTGGGACTGACTTAATTCACTCAGCATGATGTTTTCTAGATTCCTCCATTTTGTTGCAAGTGACCGGATTTCATTGTTTTTGACTGCTGTATAGTATTCTGTAGAGTACATGTCCCATAATTTCCTAATCCAGTCTACTGTTGAAGGGCATTTGGGTTGGTTCCAAGTCTTAGCTATTGTGAATTGAGCCGCAATAAACATTGCTGTGCAGACGGCTTTTTTGTTTGCTAATTTAATTTCCTTTGGGTAAATTCCAAGGAGTGGGATGGCTGGGTTGAATGGTAGGGTTATATTCAGGTTTCTGAGGAATCTCCAGACTGACTTCCATAGTGGCTTCACCAGTTTGCATTCCCACCAACAGTGGATTAGTGTCCCTTTTTCCCCACATCCTCTCCAGCATCTATTGTTGGTGGATTTCTGAATGTGAGCCATTCTCACCGGGGTGAGGTGAAACCTCATTGTGGTTTTGATTTGCATTTCCCTAATTGCTAGGGATCTTGAACATTTTTTCATGTGTCTGTTGGCCATTTGGATTTCCTCTTTGGAAAAATGTCTGTTGAGGTCCTTGGCCCATCTCTTAAGTGGGTTGTTTGTTTTGATGTTGTGGAGTTTCTTAATTTCTTTGTAGATTCTGGTTATCAACCCTTTATCTGTTGCATAGTTTGCAAATATATTTTCCCATTCTGTCGGTTTCCTATTCACTTTCATGACTGTTTCTTTTGCAGTACAGAAACTTTTCAATTTGATGCAATCCCAGTAGTTAATTTTGGTTTTCAGTGCCTGTGCTTCTGGGGTCTTTTCCAAGAAGTCTTTGCCAGTACCTATGTCTTGCAGGGTTTCTCCTATGCTCTCCAGTAATTTGATGGTGTCGGGTCGTAGGTTTAAATTTTTAATCCATGTTGAATGAATTTTTGTGTAAGGTGAAAGGTAGGGGTCTTGCTTCATGGTTCTGCACGTGGAAATCCAGTTTTCCCAGCACCATTTATTAAACAGACTGACCTTACTCCAGGGATTGGTTTTGGATCGTTGATCAAATATAAGTTGGCTGTAGGTGTTTGGATTGATTTCTGGAGTTTCTATTCTGTTCCATTGGTCTATCCATCTGTTTCTGTACCAGTACCATGCTGTTTTGATAACAACTGCCCTGTAGTATGTCCTGAAATCTGGTATTGTTATGCCTCCGGCTTTGTTTTTGTTGTACAAGATTGCTTTAGCTATTCGAGGTCTCCTGTGTCTCCATATGAATTTCACCATCATTTTTTCCAGATCTGAGAAGAATGTCCTCGGTATCTTGATTGGTATTGCGTTGAATCTGTAAATTGCTTTTGGGAGAATGGACATTTTGATGATATTGATTCTTCCAATCCATGAGCGTGGGAGATTTCTCCATTTTTTGGTATCCTCTTCTATTTCTTTCTTTAAGGTTTTGTAATTTTCATTGTAGAGATCTTTAATGTCCTTAGTTAAATTTATTCCAAGGTATTTGATTGTTTTTGTAGCTATTGTGAATGGGATTGATCTTAGCAGTTCTTCCTCAGCCGTGGCATTGTCTGTGTATACAAAGGCTGTTGATTTTTGTGCATTGATTTTATATCCTGCTACATTGCCAAACTCTTCTATGAGTTCCAATAGTCTCTTAGTAGAGTTCTTTGGGTCCCCTAAATAAAGAATCATGTCATCTGCAAAGAGGGATAGTTTGAGTTCTTCCTTCCCAACTTGTATCCCTTTAATTTCTTTTTCTTGCCTAATAGCTCTGGCTAAGACTTCCAGCACTATATTGAATAGCAGTGGTGAGAGTGGGCATCCCTGTCTGTTACCAGATCTCAGTGGAAATGCTTCCAACTTTTCCCCATTCAATAGGATATTGGCCGTGGGTTTTTCATAAATTGCTTTGATTGTATTGAGGAATGTGCCTTCTATACCCAGTTTGCTTAGGGTTTTCATCATGAAAGGGTGTTGAATTTTATCGAATGCTTTCTCTGCGTCTAGTGAGATAATCATATGGTTTTTCTTCTGCAGCCTGTTAATGTGGTGTATCACGTTGATTGTTTTGCGAATATTGAACCATCCCTGCATACCAGGGATGAATCCCACTTGGTCTGGGTGGATGATCTTTCTGATGTGTTGTTGCAGTCTATTGGCCAGAATTTTGTTGAGGATTTTTGCATCTATGTTCATGAGGGATATTGGTCTGTAATTCTCTTTCAATGCTGCATCTTTTTCTGGCTTAGGAATTAAGGTGATGCTGGCTTCATAGAAGGAATTTGGGAGAATTCCCTCTTTTTCAATTGTTCTGAATAGTTTGAGAAGAATTGGGGTTAGTTCTTCTTTAAATGTCTGGTAGAATTCAGCAGTGAATCCATCTGGTCCTGGGCTTTTCTTTGTTGGGAGGGCCTTTATTACTGATTCAATTTCTGACTCACTTATGGGTCTGTTTAGGTTTTCTATGTCTTCCTGGTTCAATTTAGGTAGGTTGCATGTGTCCAGGAATCTATCCATTTCTGATAGGTTTCCCTGTTTGCTGGCATACAAGTCCTTGTAGTAATTTCTGATGATTCTTTTGATTTCTGTGGTGTCTGTTGTTATATTTCCTTTTTCATCTCTGATTTTACTGATTTGGGTCTTTTCTCTTCTTTTTTTAGTTAGTTGGGCCAATGGGGTGTCAATCTTGTTTATTTTTTCAAAAAACCAGCTCCTCGTTTGGCTGATTTTTTGTAATGTTTTTTTGGATTCAATCCTGTTGATTTCTTCTCTGATTTTGATTATTTCTCTTTTTCTACTAGATTTGGGTCTAGTTTGCTGCAAATTTTCTAGATCCTTGAGATGCATTGAAAGCTCATCTATTTGGTGCCTTTCCAGTTTCTTGATGTAGGCACCTATTGATATAAACTTTCCTCTTAACACTGCTTTTGCTGTATCCCATAAGTTTTGGTATGTTGTGCTGTTATCCTCATTTACTTCCAGAAAATTTTTGATTTCTCTTTTGATTTCTTCAGTGACCCATTGTTCATTCAGGAGCATGTTGTTCAATCTCCATGTGTTTGCATATGCTCTAGAGATTCCTGAGTTGCTAATTTCCAACTTCACTCCCTCATGGTCTGAGAAGTTGCATGGTATGATTCTAATTCTTTTGAATTTGCTGAGACTTGCTTTATGGCCTAATATGTGATCAATCCTAGAGTAGGTTCCATGTACTGCTGAGAAGAATGTGAATGCATTACTTGTAGGATGAAAAGTTCTGTAGATATCTGTTAGATCCATTTGGGCTATAGTGTTGTTTAAATCTACTGTCTCCTTGTTGATCTTCTGTCCTGTCGATCTGTCAATATCTGTGAGTGAAGTATTGAAGTCCCCCAGTACTATTGTGTTGGGGTCTAAGTCTCCCTTTAAGTTTCTTAACAAATTTTTTAAATAAACCTGTGGCCTGTAATTAGGTGCATATACATTGAGAATTGTTATATCTTCCTGTAGTATTGATCCCTTAATCATTATATAGTGCCCCTCTGTGTCTCTCTTAACAGTTTTTGTGTTAAAGTTTATGTAGTCCGATATTAAGATGGTTACACCCGCTCTTTTTTCATTTCTGTTGGCATGGTATATCTTGTTCCATCCTTTTATTTTCAGTCTGTATGGATCTTCGTTGGAAAGATGTGTTTCTTGTAGGCAGCAAATAGATGGTTTTTGTTCCTTAACCCAATCAGCCAATCTCTGTCTTTTAACAGGACAGTTTAGACCTTTAACGTTCAATGTGACTATTGATAAGTGGTAAGTTTGCCCTGCCATTTGCCAGATATTTTCTAATGTATGCTTTGAATTCCCTGTGATCTTTTGCCGTGAGGTTCCCTTCGTTTACCTTCTTTCATGTTGATGGTCGTGTTTCTGTGTTTCTGTGTGTAACACGTCTTTAAGTATCTTTTGCAGGGCTGGACGAGTGGCAACAAATTCTTTCAATTTTTGTTTGTTATGAAAGGTCTTTATTTCACCTTCATTCACAAATGAGAGCTTTGCAGGGTATAATATTCTGGGCTGGCAGTTTTTCTCTCTAAGTACCTGGGCTATGTCTCGCCATTCCCTTCTAGCTTGTAGGGTTTCTGTTGAGAAGTCAGCTGTAAGTCTAATTGGAGATCCTCTGAGAGTAATCTGACGTTTCTCTCTTGCACATTTTAGGATCTTTTCTTTTTGCTTCACTGTGGTGAGTTTAATTACAATATGTCGTGCAGAGGATCTCTTTTGGTCATGTTTATTAGGGGTTCTATGAGCTTCCTGGATTAGGATTTCTCTGTCTTTCTCCAAGCCTGGAAAGTTTTCTGCTAGTATCTCCCTAAAAAGGCCTTCTAATCCTTTCTCCCTCTCCATACCTTCAGGAACACCTAGAACCCGAATGTTGGGTTTTTTAATAGTATCCTGTAAATTCCCGACAATATCTTTTAGTTTTCTAATTTCCTCTTCTTGTCTTTGGTTTGACTGTTTCCTCTCCTGTTCTCTGTCTTCTAGGTCCGATATTCTCTCCTCTGCTTCACCCATTCTGGTTTTAAGGCCCTCAAGATTGCTTGTCACTTGATCTATTGAATTCTTCAATTCATTAAGATTTTTTGTCACTCTCGTAGCTTCTTGTTCTACTAGTTGTTTCATTTCGTTTTGATTTCTCCGTAGTGCTTCATTCTCGCGAGAGAGATTTTCTATCTTATCCATTAAAGATTTCTGTAGTTCAAGAATTTGTTTTTGAGAACTTCTTAATGTTCTTATCAATTCTTTGAGATCTGCTTCTTGCATTTCTTCTATCTCATTATCTTCACAATCCTGACTTGGGGTGTCTTTTCCGTTTGGGGTCATCATAGCGTCTTCCTTGATCTTGCTCCCTCGGAATCTGTTTTTATTTGGCATTTTTTTTTTTTCCCCACACTCTTTCTCTGGGTTGTTAAGGTAACGGAGTTTGTGTGCGCGGTGTGTTCCCAGTTTTTGGATCCCCTTCAGGTTTCTACAGCCTCGGGTTTTTGGTTCCGTCTGCCTCAGTGATGGGCGGGCGGGCGGGCGGGCGGGCGCGCCTTGTCCCACTGCGTTTAATCTAGCTCGAATTAGCAGGGTGGGTGACGAGAGAGACTAGTGTCCGTGCAGGCTCGCCTCAATTGTGCTGTTTCCCCCCTGGCGTCTGCTTCCCCCCGCCAGTGTCTCGGGATCCCTGTATCGGCCCCCGTTCAAGCGCTCAGTTCCAATGGCGACTGTGTTCCGCCCGGTTTCCGGTTCAGCCGGCGGGCGCGCCGTCCCACTGCGTTCAGTCCAGCTAGAATTAGCAGGGTGGGCAACGAAAGAGGCTAGTGTCCGTGTGGGCTCGCCTCAATTGTGCTGTTTCCCCCGTGGCGTCTGCTTCCCCCCGCCAGTGTCTCGGGATCCCTGTATCGGCTCCCGTTTAAGCGCTCGAATCCAATGGCGACTGTGTTCCGTCCGGTTCCCGTCCCTCCCGGCAGCTCCCGTGCCACTAAGGCACGATTTGCCGTTCGCAAACTTACTTTCCCCTAGGTCCTCTGCGTCTCATTCACTGGGTCCGGAAGAATTTCCACTGCATTTTTTTCCGTGAGATTTTTCCTGAGGCTACAGTAACTCTGTTTTTATTAAACTATCTTTTTGCGGACTGCGAGTGCGCGTCCTCACTATTCCGCCATCTTGGCTCCGCCCCCCTCAATATTCTTATTAATGGGGTTTTAGGCCTGTGACTCCATTTAGTTTATACAAAATAATTGAAAGTTCAGCTGCCAGAGTTAACTAATCAACTAATGATGATTATTTGTACAAGGTTGCCACACAATATTGTTATATTTTCTTCATGAAGTATCTGTGCATGAACTAATGCATGGACCAAACTTACACGAATAGATTTATATCAGTTTCCATGTATTGTCCTAAAATTGGATACTTTTGGCAAGGTCAAATTTAGATTTGCTTTCTCAGTAGCACACTAGATTTTTTTTTAAGATTTTATTTATTTATTTGAGAGAGAGAGAGTTACAGACAATGAAAGGGAAAGACAGAGAGAAAGGTCTTCCATCCTCTGGTTCACTCCTCAAAAGGCCGCAACAGCTGGAGCTGTGCCCATCTGAAGCCAGGAGCCAGGAGCTTCCTCCAGGTCTCCCATGAGGATGCAGGGGCCCAAGCTTTTGGGCCATCTGCCACTACTTTCCCAGGCCTCAACAGACAGCTGGATTGGAGAGGAGTAGCTGGGACTAGAACTGGCGCCTATATGGGATGCTGGCACCACAGGTGGAGGATTAACCTACTGATCCACAGTATCGGCCCCGCACACTAGATGTTAATTTTCAATGTTCCATTGAGCCATTGCACAACAAGAGTTCTGGGAAGTTTGGCAAGTTAGCCAATATCTAAGGTGTATGCTGGAAAACAAGGAGAGGTTAACCTGAGTGGGAGAAATATGGAGTAAGGCAAAGGAAGAGAATGACAGGATGCAGAAATTGGATGAGAAAAGCCAGGAAGAGAAATGTGGTGTGTTACTCTTCTATTGCTGCTATTACAAATCAGAACATACAAGGAGACTAACAAGGCAAATCTGTTCTCTCATGGTTATGGAGATCACAAGTTCAAATCAAACTCAATTTCACTTGGGTAAGTCAAGATCTTCACAAGGCTGGTCCTTCTGGAATGTCTGAAGAGAGAACCTTTTCTTCATTTTTTCATATGCTAGAGACTCATCAATTTTTTTTGCCTTTAATTCTCTTCCATCTTCAAAACCAGCAACTCTGGGGCCCATGTTTGGAATATAATGGGTTAAGCTACCACCTGTGATAATGGCATCACATATGGTCCATGTCCCAGCTGCTCTACTTCTGACACACAACTCTCTGCTGATGGCCTGGGAAGCAAAGAAGATGGCCCAAGTCTTTGGGCCCCTGCAATCAGGTGGGAGATCCAGAAGAAGCTCCTGACTGTGGCTTGGCCCAGCTCTGGCTGTTGTAGCCATTCTGGGAGTGAACCAGCAGATGGGATGGAAAAATCTCTCTCTCCCTCTAGGTGTCTCTCCTTCTCTCTCTGTAGCGTCAGTGACAAAATCACCTACCAAAACTTTTCTCTGAATGTATTCCATGTACTGCCTGTACAGCCACAATGAGCATGACAGCGTAGCTATCTTTATGAGTAATGACTTCATTTCCTTTGAGCATATATACCCAGAAGAGATAAGATCTTTAATTTAATGACATCTGCAATGTTCCTTTCACTGTATAAGGTGACATTCACGGGTTCTTGGGAGTAGTTATATTTTAGTGGTAGTTGCGTTATTTAGTTTATTGGAATGGTCTAATAAGTGAGTTTAACTCATTTAAAATAGTAATTTTAACACATGTAATTAATTATACCTTGTAAAATTCTTAAAATACAAACATTGAGTATCTTAAAGTCCCATAAGAGATTTTGAAATCATAAAGTATAGTTAGTCAAAACTACAAAATGAATACTAATTTAAAAATATTGTAGGAGATTATAATGTAGATGTCTCAGGAAATATAGCTTGAAATTTGCAACATGGAGCTCCAGATTGACATAAAATTTATGTTTTAGAGAGTTCATTCATTTTAGAAAGTTGTGATGGTTACACATCAAAAGTTCTGGTAGTATACCAGAAACAATAATAGAATGGGACAAGGCAGGACAGAAATAGAGTAGGAAGTTGATGAATTTGTCTGTGCTAAGTAAAATAAGAGGACTGATAAAGACAAGGCAGTCTAGATATTTAAGTGGTAATGAATTTTAAAACAGACAAACTTGGGTAGCTGGGAGATGACTTGTAAGGAGAGTGAAGGAGAAGCCCATAGGGATGGTGGGCACTTCCATTTTACAGCTTCGAAATGTGAATATATAATGATAATAATGTTTTTGAGTAATAATGATCATAAAGCAAATAATTACCATTGGATTGGGTGATATAGAGAATATTTGCTTAGTTTCTCTTACACATTCCCATATTACAATTACAGTCAATACCAGTGCTTGCTATTTCTGTTACCACAGAAACTAAGTGAAGTTGATCAGATGAAAATAATAAATGTGAATTGCTTTTCTCATTAAAGCACTGTGGTTGTTGAATTCAAAAATAATTTTATTTACTAATGACTAATAGTAATGACTCAAGATATCACACACAATTTCCTAATGCACACACACACACCCATAGACAGTTTGTATAGTCAGTGCTACATATATTATATATATATACATATATGCACATAGCTATTTTAATGAAAATGATAGATTTTATGTAACTGTTTAATCTAATTAGTATGTATTGCTTTAATTACAAATGTGATCAAGACAGAGTTTTCAATTTAAAAAATTTTCAAAGTAAAAAAGAAATAATTATGAGCTTGTAACTATTCCCTGTTTTACTTTCCTTTCCTCTAGAGGAAGCCAGTTTGAAATTAGAAGAGCAAGGGGCATGTCACTTCCATAAACACGCTTCTGATAGGGCTTTATAGATGAAGGTGTTCAGTCTGTCATTTCTGTCATCATCATGAAGTGTTGAGGAAGTCTGAAAATCTTTAATCAAACAATAAAATCTTTCAAAGCTTAAACTATCAATTCAAATATAATTGCAGCAAAAATAGAACAAAGGAATAATGTGTTGCTAATCATTAATTCTATACAGATAATGATTTGTGAAAACCTCTATTATCTTTGCCAAAATTTAAGTTTTGAATAGCATTCAACCCAGAGGAACTGATATTCTAGTCTGCACCATCTATCAGATAACAGATGAAACTTCATCATATATCTTCATTTTTAAATTGGTCATTATAATAAAATTAACTTACATATATATATTTCTTGAAGTATAAACCAAAAGTGCAGATAGTTCTTTCTTGTTGAATAGGTTTCGTGATTATCTATGCCTGAATTTTAATCCAAATACCAGCTGCCTAGGGAAATTATAAATTAATGATGATTTTCTCTTGATTTCATTATGCTCATACTACTTTATTCCCAGGTTCTATACCTTTGGGTAATTCCTTGTGTAATCTGGAACACATTTCATATAGAAGGGGTAGGACAAATGCAGAGATAGATAGGACATTGACCTAAGCCAGGCCTGCCCCTGATAAACAAGAATATGTGGATACCACAGGTCCTAGCACCATGGATTTTCGGATTTTTGACTTCCTTTTAGTGTCTCAGAGCCTACATTTGTAATCATTTCCTGAAGATTTTTTTATTTGAAAGGCAGAATAACAGAGAGAGTGAGAGAGAGAGAGAGAGAGAGAGAGAGAGAAGAGAAGAGAGAACAAGAGAGACAGAGAGAGAATGAGAGAAGTCTTCCATTTGATGGTTCACTCCCCAAATGGCAACAACAGTCAAGTCTAGGCTAGGCCAAAGCCAGGAGTCAGGAGCTCCATCCTGGTCTCCCACACGGGTGGAAGGGACTCAGGTACTGGGGCCATCTTCCGTGGCCTTCCCCAAAACTTAGCAAGTAGCTGGATCTGAATCAGAGCAGTCAGGACTCCACTCACCACTCCAGTATGGGAAGGTTTGTCACAAGTAGCAGCTTAACCACCATGCACAGCCCCTGGATTCATTTTATTCAGGTAACATTATAATATATAATTTAGTTAATATGCTAAATAGTCAATTTCAAATAAAAACACTTAAAAAGAGGATCCCATGGAGAAAGACTTTTTCCCAATTAATTTTTGTAGCATTAAAATCATTTGAAGATTTTTAGGATTAATTTTGTGGAGAATTATATCCTCCTGCTGTGCTTGAGGAGTCTGTCAGCTCATTTAATGTGACTTCCAATGCTCCAAGTCTTTTCTGTGCACGCGGGACATGGCTATGTAAGGGATGTAAGAGGCTAAGTGAAGGTGTGCAAGATTCCATATGGCTACATGTACATATGCACACACACATGCACACACCTATACATATATGCAAAAATGAATTTCCATAAAATATATCAAAGTTAAAATGGAAATATATTTTTCTGCTCTTATTTTTCCCTTCATTTCAAAAACAAGAAAGGCTGTATTTCATTTTTCCTTCAGGTACAAGTTTAAATATATTAGACATACAGAGGACTAGAATACATACAATATTTGAAACTACATCCATTTCCCTTATTATTAACACCTCACATTGTATGATGCGTTTGTCACAAGTAAGGAACCACACTCAGTTTCTCTACTTTTATCTATCGCTCTTATTTTTTCCAAGCTCTTGTAATCCCCATTCTGTGTTCAGATTCAGATTTTTTTAAACTCCTGCATATAAGAGATATCAGGTGATATTTGTCTTTTCTCTGCTCAGGTTATTTCACTTAACATGATGTCCTCCAGTTTGATCCATTTTGCTGCAAATGACAGCATTTCATTCTTTTTAAAATGAATGAATACTATGCCCTTATGTTTACATAGCACTTATTCCTTATCATTCACGTGATGATGGAAACATTAATTTATCCTTATCTTGGCCGTTGTGAGCAGTGCTGCCACACACATTGTGGTGCATGTCTCTGTTTGAAACAATGTGTTTGTGACTTTTGGATAAATATTGCTGAAAATATGGCAAGTCTATTCCTAGTGTTTTTTTTTTTCCAGAAATCTCCATTCTATTTTTTATAATGGCTGTAATAATCTACCTTCCCACCAACAGTGTATTAAAGTCGCCCTTTATCCACATCCTCACTAGCATTTTTTATTGTCTTTTTATTTTAATATAGCCATTCTAACAAGGGTAAGGTGTTTTGATTTGCATTTTAATTTTGATTTGGCTTTGGTTTGGATTTCCCTAATGGTTAGTGGTATTAAGGATTTTTTTATATATTTCTTGGCCAATTTTGTTTTTTCTCTTGAGTGCTTTGTATTGTTTTGTTGTTGTTGGGTTTTCTGAATTCCTGGTATATTCTGTATGTTAATCCTTTGTCAGATAAGTAGCTTGCAGATATTTTCTGCCATTCTGTTGGGTGTGTCATAACTCTCTGAATTTTTTCAGTGCTGTACAGAAGCTTCTGAGTTTTATATAATCCAATTTCTCCTTTATTTTTGTTGCCTATGCTTTAGGGAATCCTAGCAAAACAATCATTATCTACATCAGTCTCTTAGTTTTTCCCATATATTTTCTTCTAGTAATTTCATAGTTTCAAGTCTTACATTTAGGTCCTTGGTTCATCCTTAACTGAATTTTGTATTTCATAAAAGGAAGTGATCCAATTTCATTTTCCTACATATGTATGTTCAGTTTTGCCAGCACCATTTATTGGAAAGACTGTTCTTTCTCTAATGTATGTTCTTGGCACCTTTGTGGAAAATCAGTTGGCTGTATGTACATGGATTAGTTTCTGGGCCCTCTGCTCTGCTTTATATATCTATCTGTCAGTTTTTATGCCACTACAATGCTTTTTTAATAACTATAGTGTGCGTGTATGTGTTTAATTGCTAAAACTACTGCTTTTTTCAAGTATCTAAGTAGCAGTAGTTACATTATAAATTAAGCAAGAACACCTCAGTTAATTTGCAGGAATATGAGCTCTTAAAGTTTCACATGATTATGACCCAATGAAATGTTTAATAGGTTGAATCAAAGATTGGGATTTTAAATCACTACAATTGAAGATTTTCCTAGGGGTCCATGATGCCAGGTCATTCATTTTTGTCAGCAACTTTATTACCATTGATATTTATTTTTATTATTATATTAGCTTATAACTTTCTCCCAAAGTTTGTATTTTCAACAAAAATTCCAGAATGCTACTTGTCTTTCAAATAATTTCAGGTATAGTGTGCTAAATGTTAGTGCAATCTGCTCTGATCTCAATCCTCCTGACTTGCCCAAGTTTTCTGTAAAAAAAAATGAAATGCCTGGAAGAATCATCGTTCTTTCAATATTAAGGGTATATGAATTACTTATGGATAGTCATGAACATCTTCTCTATTTTTAGTGTTACTCCTCATTCTAGAACTTTCTCTAACTTTCCATCAGTGATGCTAGCACCTGCGATTAAAATAATTATTAACATTTTGCTTATGGTCACTTTGAAGCATTTGAATATGCTTAAGGTTGAATTCTAAGTGTGCTAGAAGTTTGCTAACCTCATATTTACTAATTCTTCCCCATCTGGTACTCAATCTCTTTGTCGTTTATAGAAATCTCCACATAACTAAGAGTTGTACAAATGAGAAGACTTGATTTTCTGAAAATCTGTTCCCTTCCTCCATCTTCCTGTCCTTTCATACTTCATATGCACTATGCCATGCTATATCCAGCAATCTCATAGCCTACTTATGATCACAGTCTCCCTGTGCCTTTGGGATTCTTTCCTTTCCTGCTGGATCCTATATAATAGACAAGCAAAGGTTTTCAGTTTCAGTATTTCTCATTCTAATATATGAATTCCTCTGCTTTACACTATTGTATTTCTGAGTTTGTTCACATGTATCTTCTCAAAGAATCTCTACTACTCTATAATCTCTGGTATTTGCAGTCTTGTCCTTTCTATCTTTTGGCACTGTTACCAGGTCTAGCAAAAACTTCCCTATGTGCTTATGTGCTTGGTTTCCATTTTTGCCTCTGCATTGCTCTGTATCATATTTTTAAATTGATAATAGGACTGTACATGTATGTATGCATATACATCCATATATTGCATATATATGTGGTATTTCTGTACATGCACACATAGTGTGATGTCCAAGTCAGAGTAAGCATGCTGTTTCCTCAAGCAGTTAACATTTCTTCTGATTCTTCCTTCTAATTGCTTCAATAGCTTTCTTCTACTTTCATGTCCTTCAAATGTAGCCTTGAGCCTTTTCTCTTGTTTTCCTATAGGCCTTCTGCCACCCTAATTGTATCCTGTTTAAATCAGTTGCTAACCTCTGTACCAAATGTTGCTATAGAGGGTTCTCTAATGCTGGAATCTATAGATTTTTCTGTGACAACTGTACTCTGATGTATTCCAAAGAACAGAGTTCCAAATCGAAAGCTCTCAGATCAAAGTCTAGGCAAGGTTTCCTATCTCATTTCCCATATGTTTCAGCTACTGTCTAAAAATATTGCCAGTAGTTATTTTAGTTGTTTTCTATTGCATCTAAGGGCTAATTCCAAATAAAGGCATCTGTACAAATCCTACATACTTTTCTAGGCTCCATGCAAATCCACGATGCCTCCACTAACATCTTTTTTTTTTTAATTCAATTTAATGAACATAAATTTCCAAAGTACAGCTTATGGATTACAATAGCTTCCCCCCCCGCCATAACTTCCCTCCCACCCACAACACTCCCCTCTCCCTCTCCCTCTCCCGTTCCATTCACATCAAGATTCATTTTCAATTATCTTTATATACGGAAGATCAATTTAGCATATATTAAGTAAAGATTTCAACAGTTTGCACCCACACAGAAACAGAAAGTGTAAAATACTATTTGAGTACTAGTTGTAGCATTAATTAAAAATCTAAGAATAATTTTGTATTAATTACAGAGTTCAACCAATAGTTTAAAGTAGAACATAAAAAATACTAAAAGGGTAAAGTATTAAGTTCTTTTTTTCTTTTTTTTTGTTTGTTATATAGTCTTTTTTTGTTTAATAAATATGAATTTACAAAGTGCAACTTTTGCATTGTTGTGGCTTCACCCCCCCAACCTCCCTCCCTCCCTCCCTCCCGTGGCCCTCCCCTCTCCCACTCCCTCTCCCATCCTGCCCTTCATCGAGTTTCATTTTTAATTACCTTCATATACTGAAGATCAACTTAGTATATACTAAGCAAGGATTTCAACAGGCTGCACTCACACAACCGCACAAGGTATAGGGTATTGTTCAACTAGTAGTGTTCTTTTTTAAGTTTCATAGTAAAACACATTAAGGACAGAGATCCTATGTGGGGAGCCTGTACCCAGTGACTTCCGTTGTTGATTTAACAATTGGCACTCTTATTTATGATGTCAGCAATCACCTAAGACTCTTGCTATGAGCTGTCTAGGCAAAGGAAGCCCCTTGAGTTCACCATCTCTAAATTTGTTTAGTCAAGGCCGTATCACAGTGGAGGTTCCTTCCTCCCTTCAGAGAAAGGGGCCTCTCTCCTTGATGGCCTGTTCCTTCTGCTGGGGTCTTGTTCACCAGGATCTTTCATTTAGATTGTTTTTTGCCACTGTGTCATGGCTTTCCATGCCTGTGAGACTCTCATGGACCTTTTAGCCAGATCCGAATGCCCCAAGGGTTGATTCTGAGGCCGGAGTGCTGTTTTGGGCGTTTGCCATTCTATGAGTCCGCTGTGTGTCCTGCTTCCCCTGCAGGATCATTCTCTCCCTTTTAATTCTGTCCTTAATTATTTGCTTACCCTGGTCTTATTTGTGAAATCTCTTTGACACACACCCTTTCTTTTTGATTGGTTGTGTATTTATACTTATCACTTTACCAAGTATGCTGGCATTGGTACCTGCCTCCTTGGTAAGACTGAGTTGAAATCCCCTGGCAAATTTCTAGTTCCAGCATTGGAGGTAAGTCCGAGTGAGCATGTGCCAACCTATGTATCTCCTCCCTCTCTTATTCCCACTCCTATGTTTAACAGAGATGACTTTTCTGTTAATTTTAAATGGCTAAGAATGATTGTGCATTGATTACAGAGTTCAACTAGTGGTCTTATGTAGAACAAACAGAGCAACAACAACAACAACAATAACAAAAATACTAAAAGGAATAAAAGAGTAAGTTGTTCCTCAACAGTCTAGACAAGGGCTGATCATGTCATTGTCTCTCATAGTGTCCATTTCACTTCAATGGGTATCATTTTAGATGCTCATTTAGTTACCATCGATCAGGGAGAACATATGATATTTGTCCCTTTTGGGCTGGCTTATTTCACTCAGCATGATGTTTTCCAGCTTGTCCACTAACATCTTATTCTCAAGAAAATCTCTCTCATTTTAATAATTTATTTTTCCCTTGTCAAACCTGTGCAATTTATATTTACAGATTTAAATGTTTATTGTAAAAATTAATATTTTTAAACATTTATTTTTGGTATTTTCATATTTTATCTATTTTTAGTATCATACTTCATTATCATTATATAATTACATTAAAGCACTTTTGAATATACATGAATTAGTGAAATAGGATAAATAAGCTTGTGGAAAGCTGAATTGAAATGTTTATTTTGGTGTAAATTTTTAAAAACATTTGTATTTTACTTGAAAGTCTGGGCTGTAATGAGAGAGGGAAACACAGAGACATCTCTTCCATCCATTGTTTCACTCCCCAAATGTCTGCAAAAATTGAGGCAGGTCCAGGCTGAAGCCTTGAGCCAGGAGCTTCTGCCGGTCTCCCATCCTCTGCTGCTTTCCCAGGCACATTAGCAAGGAGCTGGATGAAAAGTGGAGCAGCTGACTTGAACTAATGTACATAGGGGATACAGGCATAGCAGGTGGCATCTAAACCAGAATGCTACAATGCCAATCTGGTGCAATTATTTTTAATCTTTACATAGTTTTTAATGTGCAAATGAAAAGACTTCATTTTCTGTAAATCTGTGCCCTTCCTCCATCCTCCTGTCCTTTCATACTCCCCATGTATTATGCCATGCTGTATCCAGCAATCTCATAGCCTGCTCATGATCACAGTCTCATGCTGCCTTTGGGATTCCTTCCTGCATGGCATTCTTTCATGCATCGTCGATGAATTTTAGAGATGACCTATGTTAATACTGTATTTGATTATGACAGGTTAATATTATACAAATATGAAAAGGTGGTGGATTTTCTTTTTTAAAAAAAATCATAGACAAATCTTCCGATTCCTAAGTTTGCACTACTTCTACAGATATAGTCCAGAGAAGTCGCTAAATCTATTAAAGAAGATTGTTGGAGTCATGTTTATATAAGCAAAAAGGAGAAAGAAAAGATGTACTTAGATTACAAACCTCCAATTACAAAAATAGTTACTCCTACTCACACACATTATTTTGCATGTAAATGGTAAATGACTTTGCAGACACAAAAATATAATTTTATATGATTACATGCATCTGCCTTTTTTTTTTCTTTTTACTTTTCTCAAACCCAAGGTAATAGCAAAAGAAAAATATATATACCTGTATTTTTTTTAGTTTCTTTGTATAGTTTTTCCATAATACACACTTCATGAGTTGTCTGAAGTCCCATCAAATGGATGGATTTTTAACATTTTATGCATCAAAATGAAGTAATCTTTTATGTCCTTTTCCATTAACCTTTTGGAGTTTCTTTTTTTATGTTGCTGTATTTGAAAATACAAACTTGGGAGGAGGAGTCTATTTCACTTTCTTTTGTTTTGTTTTACCTAGAAAGCTTTTATTTAATATATACAAATTTTATGCATTTCATATAGACAAATATAGTGATTCTTCTCATCTGTCCCAGTGTCTTTGAGATTGTTGCCTGAATTTACTTATAATATTACCTGCTATGGCCAGCCGGCACGCTGTGCCAATCTGAAGCCAGGAGCCAGGTGCTTCCTCCTGGTCTCCCATGGGGTGCAGGGCCCAAGGAATTGGGCCATCCTCCACTGCCATCCTGGGCCACAGCAGAGAGCTGGACTGGAAGAGGAGCAACCGGGACAGAATCCGGTGCCCCAACCAGGACTGAACCTGGGGTGCCGGCGCCGCAGGCAGAGGATTAGCCTAGTGAGCCACAGCACTGGTCTCTATATAATTTTTTAAAAAGTTTTATGTCTTTTCTCGGAAAGCCATGGTTACAGATGGAGAGGGAGTGACAGAGAAAGAAAGATGATAGAGATAGAGATAGAGATAGAGATAGAGATAGAGATAGAGATAGAGATAGAGATAGAGATAGAGAAAGAGATAGAGAAAGAGATAGAGAAAGAGATAGAGAAAGAGATAGAGAAAGAGATAGAGAAAGAGATAGAGATAGGCAGAGGCAGAGGCAGAGGCAGAGAGAGATCGTCCATTTGCTGGTTCACTTTCTGAATGGACACAGTGGCCAGGACTGGTGCTTTTTCCAGGCACATTAACCAGGAACTAGATCAAAGTGGAACATCCAGGACTTGAACCAGTGCATAGATATGACGCTGGAATTGAAGGCAAGTGGCCTAATCTACACCACAAAGCTGCCCCCCCCCTTTTTTTTCTCATAAGACAAATTTATACTGAAAAATAACCCAGTTCTCAATTGAACCTTAGAAACAATTCTCATGGTATAAGAAGCTCGACCTGCATTCTGTCTTTAATGACAAAATGTACATGGATAACTTTGTGTTCTTCAATCAAGGAGGTCTTGGTTGAGGGGTCTTTGAAAAATCAAGCATTTTTCAAATAGAATACTCTGTAGTAATGATAGTAAGTATCTATTGAGAACGGAGTATTCATTTCAGTTCAGCCAAACACCAATATAATCAGGGTGGAAATATCATTATGCATATTAACTTAAGTAACATCAGTGTGAAATGGTCAATACAGACATCTCCATTAAACATGAACAGTGATTGCTGAATAGTAGCTAAGGGAAAGAACACTCTCCTCTCTTTCTCTGACCACTTCTTTGGACCAACCTCCTACCAAGAAGGGAAGTGCATTGTCTATGACTACAAGCTTCCTGGTGAGACCTCAGAATGGTCAGACTGCATGAAAACTTGCTGAATCCATCATGGCTTAACCCAGTGAGGAGAATCATAGATCACAACTTTTATAACAATGTATTTTCAGATGTCAAAGACAAAATGATTTAAAAATGCATGCTAAAATCTCTGACTCTTAAAAACACTAAAAATTTTCTAAATTGATGTGTCAGTTAAAATGCACAAAATGCATAGCAGGAATGGTTTATGTTCAAAAGGCACTTTATTGAGATAAAATAACTCTGAATAGATGAATTCTGTACATATACTTTTGAGGAATTTTATACACAGCAAAGCATTGGTGAAATAACACTCTTCATACAAGTAACATGAAAAACAGTGGAAAATATTAATTTATATTTAAAGTCTTTACATCTTATATTAGTAGCAATTATTTTTAACTATATTTGGGAAACTAAACATACTGAATGAGTAGCATTTTCATGTACATTTTAGTAATGTAAAATCTATATACAAATTATTTTTCTTTTCTCTTTTAAAAGATTTATGTATTTTATTTGAAAGGCAGAGTTACAGAAAGAGGGAGATAGAGAGATAGAGATAGAGAGAGAGGTACAGATACAGATACAGATAGAGAGTGAGTTATCTTTCATCCATTGATTTACTCCCCAGATCGCCACAGTGACCCGAACTGGGCCTGGCAGAAGCAAGGAGCTGAGAGTTTCATCTGGGTCTCCCACATTTGTGGCAGGAGCTCAAGTACTTTGGCCATTCTCCACTGCCTTCCTAAGAGCTGGATAGGAAGTGGAGCAGCTGGGGCTGAAACTGGTGCTCATACAGAACGCTGGTGTCATAGGCGATGACTTTACCTGCTACAGCACAACACCAGCCCCTCTTTTATTTTTTAAAAGAATCTCAATTAGATTTAAATGCACAATCCACTGGGGATTCACATAACATCCTGTAACCAAAAATTGACAGGGCCAGTAGCTAGTAACTAGGCATATGTTTTTTAAATGTACTCATACTTTTATTTTGCTATCATTCATAAATTATTATGAATTACTTATAAGCATCATTCTTTTCAGTATGGGACTTGAGGGAGAGAGAGAGAGAGAGAACATAAGCAAAACACGAAGAGGATTCACAAATTCTGACAATCTTTTATCAGTTTTCCAATAAGTCATAATGAGATTAGTGTACTCCAAATATATACATATATATATATATATATATATCCATAGGGTTAATTTTTGAGAAAGATAGTCATCTAGTAATCTGAATTTGAAAAGTATTGGAAAAAACACAGATGTGAGTTTTTTTTTCTTTCCTAAAGTACTACAAGCTTTTAATTTGCAAATATTTGTGGAGAAGCCCCCAAGAGACAGAGATCGGAAGGAGAGACACAGTGAATCCAAAGTGCAGCTAAGAAAGCAGGTAGCAAATACAAAATAATTGGAAATTTGTAAAAACATGGAAAGTGATTTAATTCAGTGCACACAGCTTCTCATCTCCCAGCATAGATGGACTGCAAATCTCTACTGCAATGTGAATACATAACTGTCCTCATCCTTGGCCATTGGTCAGGAATTCTGTTAGTTTATTTTATTATGTCATGTTAGGAAAATTTTAATTTTTTAAGGAGACCTTGGTAGACTACTTTGCTAGGTAGACTAAATTCTTCTTCTCCTAATTTCAGGGGCAATTTAAATTTTATACCACTATTGGTAGAAAATGACCCTAGAGCTGTTACTAAGATAAAACCTCATCCTCCCGCCTTTAGGTGATTTTCGAATTCTTGTTTATTCTTCAGGAATCAGCTCAAACTTTATCCTCATGAGAAAGAAACATCTGACCTCAAGCATTTTACTGTCCTCCTTTCCTTGTAGTTTCCCATTTCCACTGATGAAATGGAAGAAGCAATGCTAAGCATTCTGCTGAGTTTTAGTTGTTAATAGACAAATTTCAACATTTAATCTGTTCATTATTTACTATATGTTTGTGTTAAGTACACACAAGCTATTACAGAAATGTGGGTAAACAAAAATAGAAGTTGTTTTAGTGAAAAAAATCTTTCTAAATGTTTTCATAAGACACACTTCCATGAACTTTTTGAATACCCCATATGCATAAATTTCAAAAGTTTTAGCATCAATATAAATTTATCATTCATCATAATGCCCTTGTGTGTGTGTGTGTGTGTGCATGTGTGTGTGTGTGTGTGTGGTTATTGTGTTATGGTTAATTTTATGAGTCATCTTGACTGTACTACAATATGCCCAGATATATCCTTAGACATTATTTCCAAATATGTCTGTGAGGGTGTTTTTGAAAGAGATTAGCATTTCAGTTTGTGGGCTGAGGAAAACAGTTAACTTTCCCAGTGCAAGTGGGCACTCTCTAATCAATTGAGAGTATGAAATTCAATCTGCTGCCTGTCTGAGAGTTGAGCTAGAATACACATCTTGTGCAGTATATGCTCCTGTTTCTACGGCCTTCCTACCTGGCCTGAAAGCTAATACATTACGCCTCAGACTCACAGGCCTTCAAGAAACACTAGTGCGTGTTTCCTGGGTCTTTGTCTTCAACTTGCAAACAGCGTATCAGGAAACTCCGTTGCTTCATTTCCAAATGGCCTCAACAGCCAGGTCTGTGCAGGCCAAAGCCAGGAGCCAGGAGCTCCAACCTGATCTCCCACATGTGTGACAGGGACCCAAGGTTTTGTACTATCAGCCACTGCATTCCCAGGCATATTAGCAGGGAGCTTGATCAGAAGTATGGAATATGGAAGATTCGAACTAGTATTCTGATAGAGAGAGACAGAGAGAAACACAGTTCTATTAGCTGGTTCACTCTCCAAATGGCTGAAAATGCCAGGGCTTAGCCAAGCCAAAGCCAGGAACCCTGAGCGCCATCCAAGTCTCCGATGTGGGTGGCAGGGTCCCAATAATGAACCACATTCCCTTGCTTTTCCTAGGCTATTAGCAGGGAGCTGGATTACGAACCAGCACCCGGATGGGGTACACGCGTCACAAGGGGTAGCTTTGACCACTATACCATGATGCTGGTCCAAGATGCATTGTTGACTTAAGATATTTGCAGTCTATGTTGGGTTTATAAAGATGTAATTCCATCATAAGTCTAGGAGTATCTGTGTAGTTTCTACAGTGTGTTCTCAAAATCTGCTGTCTGCATAAAAATCTCTGTCATTTTCAGCATTAATTGTTAAGATGCTGATGCATTTTTCCTGGAGGAGGAGACATTCTGTAAGAAACTTTGTTGCTGGCAAAGTATATACCATCTTGGAATAAGTAAACAGTTCATAAACTCTCTACTGCCAGTCAGCAGTAAACAGTCAGTGTCTGAAACATTCACTAGACTGGAAAAATGTTTCTGAATAGTTTTTTTTTTCAAAGCTTACATTCAGCTTATGTGTCTAAAATTCATTTGAAATTCCCAATTTAGAGAATATACAATATTTTGCTATAGTGAGTAAGAAACATTTCAGCAACATTAAGTTTTGGGGAAAATGTAGGTGTGTGCAGATACAAAGTTTATTAATAGGTCAATCAAAGTTGACTTAACTCTTAGCAGCAATCTTGCAAATAGCCATCCTGAAATCTTGTTGAGTACAAATTAGTTCAACTCTTTCTGATTTTAATGATCCTAGATGTGGATGCAATTTAGAAAGTAAAGAAAATGGAAAATTCCAAAACCACAGGGAATCTACACTTATATGCAAAATTTAAAACAAAAAAACATGAAGTATTACGTAAGCAGAATATTAGGATGTCTATTTTAAGTGTTTAAAGTCTAAAGGCTTTCATACTTTCTGTTACACAGTGACCTTTGAAATTAGATTCAGTATTCTGATTTGCTTAGCTTCAGTTCAAATATTTATTTTCATTTTTTAAGATTTTATTTATTTATTTGAAAGACTTACAGAGAGGCAGAGGCAGAGGCAGAGGCAGAGAGGGGAGGGGCTCTTCCATCGCTGGTTTACTTCCCAAATGGCTGCAATGGCCACAGCTGGGCTGATCTGAAGCAAGGAGCCAGGAGCTTTTTCTGGGTTTCCCATGTGAGTGCAAGGGCCCAAGGAGTTAGGCTCTTCCACTGCTTTCCCTAGCCATAGCAGAGAGCTGGATCAGAAGTGGAGCACTGAGACTCGAACTGGTGCCCATATTGGATGCTGGCAATGCAAGTGGCACCTTTACCTGCTATGCCACAGCACCAGTCTCCAAATATTTATTTTCTAAATGATGAATCCACATTCCATAGGCAGATAGGAAATGGCTCAATATGGCTAGTAAATTATTTTCAAAATTCTTTACCAGTTGTTTTTTTGATATGTTTCATGATGTGTGGGAACACAGCAAGCCTATTTTCTTTTTACATATTTTATAGAGCAGTAAATAAATGGGAGATCTCAAATCATAAGTTTAGCTTATGTTCATCTCAATGATATTTCACAAAGTGAATAGCTCATATAACTAGAATTTAAATCAAAATAAATACAGCATTACCAGCCATCTTTTGTAGTCATTTCATTATGTGTTAATGAAAACCACTGTCCTGACTTCTAATAGCACAAAACTGTTTTGTCTATTTATAAGCAATATATAAATACATTATACAGCATGAGCTCTTTTGCACTTGCGTCTTTTTGTAGCTCAATTTTAGGTAGGTAAGATGTGCACATTTTTAAATTTGGCTATAGTTCAGCATTACTCTTGGCTATGTAGTTGCCTGCTGTATGGATATACCAAAATATTCCCCCATTATTCTACTGATGATTATATGAGTGTTTATTATTTCAAGGTCTACAATTAAGAACTGATACAGAAATTATTTTACTTGTCCCAGTGAATATATGAATATATGTACATATTTCCTTTAGGTATCTTTCTAGTGTGTATACCTATACCACATTTGTTTAGGATATGTGCATAGTGGGCCCTTTCTTTCTTTACTTTTCTTCCCTCCCTCCCTCCCTGCCTTCCTTTCTTCCTGGCTTCCTTCCCTCCTTCCATATAAAGAGAAGATATATAATACAGTTCGTAGATACAGTTCCAGAATTATAATGGGGTTCCTCTGTCACTCAAATAAGGTGCCCTTTCCCCCTCACTTTTCTAAAGTGTAAAGTTTGACCAGCGCCGCAGCTCAATAGGCTAATCCTCCACCTGTGGCGCCAGCACACCCGGTTCTAGTCTCGGTCGGGCACTGCATTCTGTCCCGGTTGCCCCTCTTCCAGTCCAGCTCTCTGCTGTGGCCCGGGAGGGCAGGGGAGGATGGCCCAAGTGCTTGGGCCCTGCACCCCATGGGAGACCAGGAGAGGCACCTGGCTATGGTGTGCTGGCCGGCCATTGAGGGGGTGAAACAATGGAAGGAAAACCTTTCTCTCTGTCTCTTCTCTCTCGCTGTCCACTCTGCCTGTCAATAAATAAATAAATAAATAAAAATGTAGTTTTATGAGGCTCCTGTTACTCCACTTTTCCATCAGCACTTTGTATTGTCTAGTTTTTCCAGCTTAGTTTCATTCATAAAGCTCTTTGGTGTGTTATATAGCACTGGGCCTTACTTACGTTTCTGATCTCATTAGGCACATTTTAAAAATATTTGTTGGCTTATTTTGTTATCTTGCTTTGGAGCTCATGTCTACAGTTTTGGCCATTTTCATTCTGAGCTGTCTGCTTTTCTCAATTCCTAAGATTTATTTTTTTATGTTCTCAATAATAGATATAGTGACTACTTTATGTGTCCTCTGTGATAAATCTCTCATTTACTGTCATGAGGCTATTTTTCTGTTTTGTTCTAAATGCATTCTTATTTTGTACTTCATATTTATGACTATGAGACAGAAAGAAATGTTTTTTTTTTATTTTTTTTATTTTTTTTATTTTTTTGACAGGCAGAGTGGACAGTGAGAGAGAGAGAGAGAGAGAAAGGTCTTCCTTTGCCGTTGGTTCACCCTCCAATGGCTGCCGCGGCCGGCGCGCTGCGGCCGGCGCACCACGCTCATCCGATGGCAGGAGCCAGGTGCCAGGTACTTTTTCCTGGTCTCCCATGGGGTGCAGGGCCCAAGCACCTGGGCCATCCTCGACTGCACTCCTGGGCCACAGCAGAGGGCTGGCCTGGAAGAGGGGCAACCGGGACAGAATCTGGAGCCCCGACCGGGACTAGAACCCGGTGTGCCGGCGCCGCAAGGCGGAGGATTAGCCTGTTGAGCCACGGCGCCGGCAGAAAGAAAGGTTTTTACACATAAATGAAGAAAGCAGTAAAGATCATTTTTCCAACATACACACAAAATGAAGACAGAATTATATGAGAACCACACTGCTTTCACATGATAGCATATGTGAGATCAATGTTTCTGTGTGACTCTGTTCCTGAGCCCCGTTCTCTCTCTCTCTTGTCCACTTTTCTTCTCTCCCTGCTCAGTTTGTTTACTTTTCGTGGACACTATCTTGATTATGACTTGATCGTAAGTCTTAATATCTAGCAGCATAGATCTCCTGTTTCGTTTGTTTTTCTTGGCTCTATGATTTTGTTGTAAATTTTGAAATCACCTTGTGCATTTTTATTAATAATGAAATATATTAGATATTTTAAATATGTATTTATTTAAAAATCAGAGTGAAAGAAAGGGGGAGACATTTATAATAGAGAGATTTTTCCATCTGCTGATTCATTCCCCAAAAGGCCTCAAAGCCAGATCTGTGCAGGCCAAAGCCGGGTGTCAGGAAATCCAACCAGGTCTCCCACATGTGTGGCAGGGGCCTGAGTATTTGGACCATCAGTCACTGCATTCCAAGGCACATGAGCAGGGAGCTGGGTCAGACGTGTGGAGTATGCAGGATTCGAACTAGCATTCTGATAGGGGATGCAAATGTTGCAACTGTCACAATTGTTTTTAAATGTGCATGCACTTAAAAAGAAAACTTTAATAAGGAGAACTATCATCTTTAGTGAATATTCCTATTTGTAGACATTGTATATCTTCCCATTTACTTCAGTGTTTTAAAGATATCTCACACTAATTTTGTCACATTGATTCCTACTTACTTGCATTTACATTATTTTTGTTATACTATTATGTTTGCTGCTTTGTTGTTTTACATATGTGTAACATTAAATCTTGCATAATGTTCTGCATTCAGTGATTTTGCCCAATTCACTTATTACTCACAACAATTTACATTAGGTTCATATGTTCAACTTTCTAGATACATATGTTCAATCTCCAATGAGTGGAATTTTTTTCTATTCCATTTATCACCCTATTGTGTGCAGTTGAAGATAAGTTGAGCATATGTGTTCCCTGTTAATTTAATCCTAAAATTCGGCAACATCATACGAATAAAATACATACATAATATATATTAAATGTAAATGCATACATAAATGTCAAAAAGTAATCTAAATCTGTACATCACATTGGGGACTTACTTAAAACCTAAAAACAAAGAAAGTAAAAGTGAAGGAATGAAAAATTAACTATGCAAATACCAATGAAACATACGTGTTGTAGTTGAACAAATGTATGTCAATTCACAGACTTTCACACTGAGCATTTTGAAATATAAATGGAACACTGCGTGGAAAATGATCAATCAGAAGTTTTAACTGTATATGCATCCAATAATTTTATATAACAAATACACAAAAATGCACAGAAATAGAGAAATGTTCAAAACCAGAGTATACTAGGAAACTTTAATACACATCTCTGATAGGAATAAATGATTATAAACTAAGGAAGATAATGCCTGAGAAATTCAATTACACTACTTGACATCATTGATAGAGCGTTGCAACAATAATGGCTCAATGTTCATTCTTTTCTGTTTCACATGAATATGTTACAAAAAACATAACATTAGATTGTCAAGAAAGCTTCCTCAGATTAGTTTTTTTTAAAGTAATTTATTTTTATGAATATGAGGAGAATAGACTTCATGTAGTACATAGACACATTTCTAAGAATATATTGCTTCCCTCCCTCCTCCTTCCTTTCTTTTTTCTTCCTTTCTTTCTTTTCTTTTTCTTCACTCCTTTTCTTTTTATATTTTTTCTGTAATATATTTTAATTGACTTTATAGTATAGGCTTAATGTTCCACTAAATAAGCAGTTCAACAAGTAGAAAGACCATAATTACAAAATTTAACGTATATGAGTGAAATTGGCATCATGGGATTTGACTATTGTTTACAACTCTTGTGTTTACACCTGAAATTTCAAAGGATGTAAATGATTATCACAAAGTTCTTACAGCATTCACATTACGCTGAAGATGAGAACAGAACATAAATCAATAGCTTGGAAATTAGTCAATACAGTTCTAAATAACCCATAGATTAAAGGAAGATTAACAACTAAAATTAGAAAATATATTTACCTGAATGATAATGAAGATAAGACATAATAAAACATATGAGATGCCTTTTGGCTTCAAAGAAATTTATAGTTTTCATTTTAAGAATACTTCATTTAATTTGTTAAACTTCAAGGATAGAGAAATAAATTTGAAGGCTTTTGACAAGTAGAGATAGTCACATTTAGGAATAAAAACAAAGCAATCAGATTGAGATTTGGCTTCTTAATGTTGACAATCAGACCCAAAAACAATTTCAAATTCCAACTCCCTGGTGTGTGACCATGGATTCCTGACAGCGAAATGATAGTATTTGTCAAAGTGTTTACATGTGCTGTATCCTTTATAGACCAAGTGTACCAAGAGTACCTAAGAGTAAGTACCTAAAAATTGGAGAAGCCAGCATAGAGTAGTGGTCAATGTACATAAACAACTAATCTGTCCAATAAGACCATCATGTAATTTTTATAATCTTGTTTAATCCTTCCCCCTTTTTTAACTCTTGACCAGCTACTATTTTTATCTTGTGTTAAGCTGGTAAACTGGTGAGGTCAAATCATTTTCAATGAGGATGGTAAAACTTTGGCATCAGGTCCCAAGAAAGCCCTCACTCAATCTCCTGATGTGTTTCATCATTAATGTCAGTATTGTCATAATAAAATGAGAATTGTTTACTAGTCTCTACAGAACTAAACAGGCCTGGACTCCTGTTTAAATTTTTTTTTTTTTTATCTTGGTATTGAAAGGATGTTGTGACATAGCAGGTAAAGCTGCCACCTGCAGTGCTAACATCCCATAAAGGTGCCAGTTCATGTCAAGCCCCACTTTTGATCTAGTTCCCTGCTGATGGCCTGGGAAAAGCAGTGGAAGATGGCCCACATGTTTGGGCCCCTGCCACCCACATGGGAGACACAGATGAAGCACTGGCTGTTGGGGCCCTCTGGGGAATGAACTAGCACATGGAAGATCTATCTATCTCACTCTTTCTTCCTCCCTCTCTCCCTCTTTCTGTAATTTTGACTTTCAAATAAATGTCTTCCTTAAAAATGGCATCCTTATCATCTTATAGGTAATATTCTGCAGTTATATTTTTACAACTCATCCATGTTATCACATATTATTTTCACTGTTTTAAACACTATATCATGTGAAAATACCATAATTAATTTATCTCCTTCAAGATGATGGATGTCATGTTTTCAGGTTTTTTTGAACTTTTGCTAATATGAAAAGTGAAACCAAACATTTTATACTTGTCTACTGGTACATACAGATTTTTTTTTTCTAAGACACATGTTTGAGCATAACAGTGTAAGATTTTTTTTTTTTAATTTTATTTAAGGTATACAAATTTCATGTATTTTATATATGCAAATTTAGAAACATAGTGATACTTTCCACCCTACCCTGCCTCCTGCCCATGCTACCACACTTCTTAACTCTCCTGTTCCCATTCTTATTTTTTTTTTACAAAAATCTAGTCTCAGTTAATTTTATACTTGTAAGAATTGAACAAATAGTATGAAAAAAAAAAAGTTCCTAAACAGTCAAGACTAGGGCCGTTCAAAATCATCACATTTCAAAGTGTCAATTTCACTTCTAATAGAATACCTTTTAGATACTAGTACCACATCAGGGAAAATATATGGTATTTGTCTATTTGAGACTGCCTTATTTCACTAAGTATAATGGTTTCCAGTTGCATTCATTTTGTTCCAAAAGACAGGATTTCATTTATTTTTATCACTGGATAGTACTCCATAGTATATACAAACCTCAGTTGATGGGCATCTGGGTTGATGCCTTGGCTTAGCTATTGTGAATTGAGCTGTAGTAAACATGGGGGTAGAGACCACTTTTCATATGCTGGTTCCTTTTCATTTGGGTAAATTCTCAGGAGTGGGATGACTGTGTCTTATGGTAGGTTTAAATTCAGATTACTGTGGTATCTCCATACTATCTTCCACAGTGGCTGCACCAGTTTACATTTCCACCAATAGTAGCTTAGAGTACCTTTTCCCCTCACATTCTCACCAGAATTTGTTGTTTGTTGATTACTGTATGAGAGCCATTGTATATGGGGTAAGGTAAAACCTCATTGTGGTTTTGATTTGCATTTCGCTGATAGTGATCCTGGACATTTGTCATGTGTCTTTTGTCCATTTGAATTTCCTCTCTTCGAAAATGCCCATTCAAGGCCTTTGCCTATATTAACTGGATTGCTTGTTTTGTTGTTGAGTTTCTTGAACTCTTTATAGATTCTGGTTATTAAACCTTTAGTAGTTGCATAGTTTGCAAATAATTTCTCCCCTTCTGCCAGTTGCCTCTTCACCTTGCTGAGTGTTTCTTTTGCAGGGCAGAAGCTTCTCAATTTGAGGTAATTCCATTTGTCTATTTTGGCTTTGATTTACTGTGCTTCTCGGGTCTTTTCCAGGAAGTCTTTGCATATGCCAATGTCTTGCAGTTTCCCCAAAGTTCTCTAGTGATTTGATGATATTGGGTCATAGATTTAAGTATTCATGTTTTCAAAATAACTGCAAATTACTTTTAAAGATTATACCACTTACAGACTCATTTCCAATGAATAAAAATAATCTATATTCCAGTCTTTTACCTACACTAAATGTCTTGTCTTTTTGATGGATTCCAATAGAGTAGAAACAATAAGGTATATTTCTGTAGCCTTTATTGGTACAACCCGCTTTGGAATTCTGTTTGTGTGATTTTATTTTATTTTTTCCATGTGAAAAATCTTTTATTTTATAATTTTTAAACATTTTGATACATCCCTTTCAAGTTTAGACATCACATAGATACACCTAAATATTATTTTTTTTTCAAAACAGCTATCAATACCACAGAAAAAGGGATTCATGACAATGATCCTCACATCAGGAAAGAACAATTCAATACTTTACATATTCCTATTTTTCAGTGTATCTTACTGCAGTTTAAGTTCTACATATAAATGAAAATACTGTGTGCATCTAAAGTCATGAACTGTAGAAAAATAGTACTAAATGTCTCAGGTGGGCCAAAGAACATGGTTATCAAATTTATACAGTTATGTTTATTCAAATCCAGTAGAATCCCATCTTAATAGCATTATTCCACTTAGGGAGTAGCTTTCTACTATGTTGTGCTTCTGTTACACAGATAAGGGACAATGTTTGATCAGCTAATTTTATTTGAAGTCAATGAACTAACTATATGTAGAAACTTCAGGCTACAAGTAATGGTTGTAACAGGAAAACTATAGGATAGGTAAGGGAAAGAATAAAAAGGAAATGACTTCCAAAGTTTTCAGTAAAGAATTCACATTGATATAAAGTGGGATTAAAAGTAAGATCACTCCTCCCTGGTGAAAGGGAGAAACAGTAAGGCTTTTTCAGAAATTGTAAATCAGGAGCCAGCATTGTAGCCCAACAGGTTAAGCCACTGTCTGCCCCCTGCCACTCTATACTGGAGTTCTAGTTTGAGTCTTGGTTGCTCCCTTTAGATCCAGCTCCTTAGCATTGCAGCTGAGAAAGCAGCAGAGGGTGGGCCCAAGGACTTGAGTCCCTGCACCCACAACAGAGACCTCGCTACAGCCTGAATCAGCCTTGTTCATTAGAGCTGTCTAGTGATGAACCAGTGGGTGAAGCAATGTTTTTGTCTGTCTGTCTGTCTGTCTCTCCCTCCTCCCTCCCTCCCTCCCTCCCTCCCTCTTTCTCTCCCCTCTCTTCCTTTCAAATAAATATATAAATAAATCTTTAGACAAAGAAAAAAATCGTAAATCAAATTTCTCATGGTCTGTGAGTGAGATGTGTGCAATTAGTGATTGTTCTTTGGGCTGGAAAGGAGAGTGGAAGAGTTCATGGCCCCACAAAGAATGGAAATTGCTTTCTAGGTTCTTAGCTAAATGATAAAAATGCAATTATTTAGAGAAACTTGGTATTGTAAGAAGATAATTCAAATATATCACAGTAAAATATTAAAGAATGATTTTACTAGAGGTCCTCTCTTGGTGCCATAATGTATTTTTTTTAATATTTACCTTTTTTCTGATTTTTTTGGTAAAATGAAGTCTCCTACAATATCAGAATTAATCATGCACTATTCATCTGCCTAAATCCTCTAGAGTTATTTCTTTATGCAAGAGATGGAATGACAAGGAAATTCTTGTCTTGTAGATAATTTCTCCCTGTTTGGTTTGATTTCCCTGTCATATTTACTGATGCAAAAAGTAAAATATGTTCCTGTTGAGATAGCAATGTCACAGGGGGGAGAACACAACACTGTCTTCTTATAAAAAAAAATTTATAGGCTTGAAATCTCCAATAAGAATTCAACAAATATATATATATATATATATATATATATATACATATATATATATAAATATATATATACACACACACACACACATAATAATAGCTATCTGTGCATGTGGAAGAACAAATTAAATTACTAGGTGAATTCAATTTTTGTTTGCTATGTGCAATTATCTTTATTATAACTAAATTACTTTCTGGCTATGTTAAGCATGCAAATAGAGGTCTTTGAGGTATAGTTAATGAGCTGAAGAAATCTTTTACCAAATAAATTGGCTATGTTTTTTTAATGTTTTTATTTATTTATTTATTTATTTATTTGAAACTCAGAGTGACAGAGTGAAAGAGAGAGAGAGAGAGAGAGAGAATCTTCAATTGAGGATTCACTCCCCAAATACCTAATCCATCGGAGCTGGGTCAGGATGAAGCCAGGAGCCTGGATGTCCATGTGGATTTCCCAAGTATTTGGGTCATCTTTTGCTGCTTTCCCAGAAATATTAGTAAGTGGCAGAATTGGAATCAGAGCAGCTAGAACTCAAACTGACACTCCAGTATGAGACACTGGGCATTGCAAATGGCAGCTTAGCTCACTGAGCTACAACACTGATTCCCGGGTTTCATTTTTAAAGATGTGGCTCTGCTCAGATAGTAGCTTTCCCCTGAGAGTAGAAGAGAATAGGAGTATGCTGATAGTAAACATGTTGAAGAAAGAGTTCAAGAAATCTTCTGATGTTACTGGACACAAAATCAACCCTACTTTATAGGCAGAGTGTAAGTAGTTCAAATATTCATTATTTTCCAGAAGAAATAATAGTCCTGTGTTAATATTATATGGCTTTTTGTCCTATTTAAAATACCAGTTTTAGCAAGATTGTTTTCTTTTTTTTTTGCTTTTTATTAAACAGCAAAGCAGAATTGCAACACAATTTAAATATCTGTCAATCAGGTCACAAAAGGGATGCAAAATGTCTGTAGTGTAACTACTATATATTCATACATCAAATCTTACACTTCTACAATAAGATTATTCCATGATTAAAAGTAGTCAAATCTAGTAATCATAAAGCAAGATTGTTTTCTACAATCAGTTTTCTTCTAGAAATATCACAGAAGATGTCAAAAAGATGACCTTGATGTTTAACAGCTAAGCAACAGAATAACATTTATATTGTCATGGAACAAATAGCCTGAATGGACTTTTGTTTTTGTCATTTGGAAACAGTGTTTGTCACCTTGATTAATCATACTCACAAAACCAACTGAAATGACTGAGAACAAAGTTTGAGTTATAAATTTAAATGAAACAATACGCCTGCCTTTTAGTGAAGACCACTCAGATGCTGAAAACCAGGTGCTTGTTGGAAGCAAAGGTCAGAGGTGGGAAACAGAAAGGAGCTTTTGCCTTGAGCACACTTCCTAAGCACAAGTTTGTTTGTTTGTTTGTTTGTTTTTTCAATAAAAGGGTAGGAGATAAAATTCAGAGCTGTCTCAGTACAGTGAGGCTGAGTCAAGCAAAAGATTTACCCCAGCACTGTGAAATGAACCAGAATGAATATGGGGCATTCCTAGGAAAAATACCTATCTATAATAATAGGTGAAGTAAATAAATTAAAATTAAAACTTTTTAAAAGTGTGAAAAACAAGGATTACCCAAAATAGATTCCTAAATTCAGGATGCCTAATAAACTTGAAGCCTACAATTTAGTTGCACTATGTAAGGAAAGGAAGGGATTCAGATATTTCATAGAAACTAGTTGATAGGTCTTTTATAAGAACTTGCTGTCATATGAAACTCAATTCCAGGAAACATTACTAGAAAGATGCACCAAGTCAAAAAGCATTTTTAAAAGTGAATAAAAGCAGGGTGTATGAGAACTGGAACAAACAACTCATAAAGGAAACAGAAACACAAACAAAACTTATTTAAGATGGTAGAGACTGATTAAAATTTAAAAGAGAAAGAACTCAGTGGAAATAAAAAAATTGACAATTATGTTCAAAAAGTCAACACTTGCTCTGCATAATGGAATAGACACATAGACTATAAAGAACAAACAAAAATATAGATAACCTGAACAATGCTGTCAGCTGGCTTAACCCAGCAGTGTTTTGGAAAGTCTCCCCTATGCAATCAGAATATCTATCATATTTAGGCAAGACAGCTAATGTGGGCCAGATGGCAGATTTCAAAAAGTTTAAAAGAATTGGAATACTACATAGAATATTCCCGCCAACAAAATAATTGTGACTTTAACAGAATTAAACCAAAAATGAATTCAAGAATGATGTCTACAAAATCCCCAAATATTTGGTAATTAAGTTACATGATTTTAGATAACTCACAGATTAAACAAGAAAGATGATGAGCAACCAGAAAATATTTGAGTACAGCAAACTTAGAATGCAACAGAGCACACCTAGTGGGGTGCAAATAAAACATTGGAGAGAAACAATAAGTTAATACATGTAACATTAAATGATTATACTTGAACAGAAAAATTAAAACAATATTGTAAGATTCCTCCTAAAGGAATCAAGAAGAAGAGCAAATTTAACTTAAGGAATAATCATAAAAATCTTTTGTACTTTTATGCACTAGCAATGAACAATTACAAATTAAAACTTTCAAAAAATACTATCTACAAGAGCAACAGCAAACCCTAAGTGCATTAGAAAGAACCTCTGGAGTAGAGCTTGGTGGTATAGTGGGCTAATCCAGTGCTTGGGACGCTGGTATCACATATCTGAGTACCAGTTGCTGTCCTGGCTCCTTTGCTTCCTATCAAGTTTCCTGTTAGGATGCCTGGAAAAGCAGAGGGTGATGACCCAAGTACTTGAGTAATGCCATTCACATGGGAGACCTGAATGGAGTTCTTGGCTCCTAGGTTCCTCCTGGCCCAGCCCTGGCTGTCAAAGCCATGTGGGGAGTTAAGCAGATAAAGGATAGGTATCTCCCTCTCTACCACTTTCCCCATGTTGGTGTGTGTGTCTGTCCCACCCACTGACAAATAAATAAGTAAGGGCCAGTATTGTAGTCCAGTGGATTAAGATGGTACTTGTGACTTGGCATTTTATAAGCGTACTGGCTCTAGTCCTAGTTATACCACTTCTAAACCACAATCTACAGATTCATCTGGGAAGCAGTGGAAGATAGCTCACATCCTTAGGCTCTTGCCACCCATGTGGGAGACGCAGATGGAGTTCCAAGCTTCTGGTATCAGCTTGACCCAGCACTGGCCACTGTGGTCATTTGGCAAGTGAGCCAGCAGATGGAAGATCTCTATATCTCCCTCTCTCAGTCTTTTGAATAACTAAATGAATATTTTAAAAAATGAAATATTTCTAATAAAATTTGTATAATATTTCAATTATGAAAATTTCAAAATGATAGTGAAAAAACATTAAAGGCTAAATAATTAGAAAGATATTTTCTCCATGAAAATGTACATTAAAATCATGATGAATGATAGCTATACATGGAATAATGTAGAAACAAGGAACAAAATAAACCTAACTAATGCTGGCAAGAATGCAAAGCAAGTAGAACTCTCATGAGCTCATAGTGAGAAATTATAAAGGATATTGTTACATTGGAAATCTATTTGGCAATTCCTCTTAAAGTTAAACATGTTTACCAGCAATTCTACTCCCAAATAAATCACACGTGTCCATAAAAAGATCTCTGCATTGATGTGTATAGCAGATATATTCATGAACACTGACACTGAGTAGCATTCAAATGTCCATCCACTGGCCACTGCATATAGAAATCACAGTGCCTCCATGTGTTGCAAGTTGCTAAACAACAACATCAAAGAATATGAAAGCATTAGGCAATTTGAACTAAACCAGGTATAAAAGGCTAAAATTAAAAGGCTATGAAATGGCTTTCTGTAAAATTGTATTCGCTGCAAACTCAATGACTCTGCCTCTGGGAGACAGCTTGCCATGGCCCCTGAGCTCTTGTACATGTAGTCTCCCATTTCTCAGAAGGCTCCCCTGGCCACCTTCTTGTGATTGCAGAGCCAGGGTTTAAACACAAATGGAAGCAGGCAGATATCCGAGTAACACAATGTCACTTCTTCCCGATTCTGTTGGTCAGAATTATCACTCGGCGTTACACACATTAGAGGTAAAGAAAAAGAAAAAAACTTTACTTGTTAATGAGAGGATTTAAAAAAATAACCTTTTAAAAGGACATGGAAAGAGAGAGAAAAATAACTGAGTGTTTTGACAGTCTACTGCATCAGCATTTGAAGAACGAATCCCCAAGGGCTGAATTTCAAGAACAGAACACTGTGTTTGACCTTGTCCACTAGATTTAATATTGGAGGACAGGGACAGTGCTTGCGTTGTTTCGTATTTCTTTGTAAATTAGTACATGTAAGTGTTAAGTTCAATTCAAACAATCCACAATTTAGGCACGTTTCTAGTCTCCCCAAGAAATATCACACACTTTAAGCAGTACCAGAATCTTAGAGTAAAGCAATTGAACTCTGATCTATTCATCCCTTTAGAGAAAGGCAAAGTCCTAGCCTGCTGAGATCTTAGTTTCTTATCTTGAATGTAGTCATAGCTCTTATCTTAAAGAACTTAAACTGCATTATCTAATTGGGGGGGGGGGTCCCATATATAACTCCAATAACCTGAATTGAAAAAAGTCAATAAGTATAAATTAGATAAATGATGTAGGCGTAACTCTATGCAACAAATATCTTCTGAGTGATTTTTCAGCTCCCCAACTCCAAGCACCTATGTGCTATGAATTCTGAAGATGTTGGACAGTGAGATAAGTCTCATAACCATAAATAGGAACATTAGTACCTTCACCATGAACCTGACTAGTGATTTGACTCTTACCCATAACAACATTTCTAGCAGTTGGCCATGTATTACTTTACACATGAAGAGTGTGGACATTTGTAAGTCAGAGCTGTATGAGGAATTAAACTACCACAAGCTACCACATAATCCAAGAATATTTTTAAAACAAATATCCAAAAAAGGGGAACTGGATTTTTCAAGTAGAAACTGGGCTTAATATCTTTTTATCACATGATTACATTCCTTTAATACTCAGGATTAGTATTACTTTTCTAGTTCTGTTCCAAGTAATGATTAATTAGATGGACTCCTATGTATTAGAGCATTTCTACTGTGTTATCCTTTTTATTATTTTCCATATCCAGTACTGAGGTTGTTGGCTAAACAACTGAAAGGTTTGTACCATCAGTGAAAATGAAAGACTAATCTAGTGTCATCTCTGTCCCAGAGTGGCTAACTGATTATACAAAACTCTTCTGCTGACCAAGCTGAGTAACTGTCATTCATATTAAATTAAATTGAAATATTAGAATCCAAGAAAATTGAATTGGCTGATGAATAACATCCTGAATGTGTCTTCAAGTGTTATGAATAATTGCAGTAGTAGAATTCTCTGGCAAATAGCAGCTTCTTGCAAAATTGGGAATGATTAAGATTACTTTGTCATATAGAAAGATATCATTAACATTAATTAGCTTGAAAAGGTAGAGATTTTCCTTAATATTATTTAAAAATATATTCACTTTTTCATGATGATAAGAAGACAGGAAAAGAATTTCAAGAAACATTTTAAGCGTAAAAAGTAAGATAAATTTCTTCAACCCTACATACTTTTTTTTAAAATAATTTAATGCATAAAGCGTAATATTTGTAGTTTAACTTTCTCATGTTTGATTTTCTGTAGTTTATTCATCATAATGAATATGTTGGAGTAACTTAGATCATGTTGGAATGCATATTTGTCTGGCTCAAGGGCTTAGTGACCTAGAAACTTGTAAAAGAAAACAAGAACTAGTCTCAGTTTTCTCTCTTCATGAATGGTATTGGGTTGAGTGTCCTTACCAATGAGAAAAGAGTTTTGTTTAAAAGAAAAAGATAGGTTATGAGATGCCTGCTTGGTTTAAGCCTTGGAACACAGTTAACGTGGTTGAGTGACCTTAGCCGTTAATATAATTAATGACCTTAGTAAAAACTAGTAAAATTGGGACAGTGAAAATATTTTGTTACTAAATAGGATTTGGTAGAACTTAAGGAACTTTGCTGGGAGTAAAAAAGAGAATAGTGTTAAAGTGCCTTGTAGGCCAGCGCTGCAGCTCAAAAGGCTAATCATCTATCCTGCAGCACCAGCACACCGGGTTCTAGTCCCGGTCGGGGTGCCGGATTCTGTCCTGGTTGCCCCTCTTCCAGGCCAGCTCTCTGCTGTGGCTGGGGAGGTCAGTAGAGGATGGCCCAAGTGTTTGGGCCCTGCACCCCATGGGAGACCAGGATAAGCACCTGACTCCTGCCTTCGGATCGGCGCAGTGCGCCGGCCGCAGCAGCCATTGGAGGGTGAACCAACGGCAAAGGAAGACCTTTCTCTCTGTCTCTCTCTCTCTCACTGTCCACTCTGCCTGTCAAAAAATAAATAAATAAATAAAGTGCCTTGTAATATCAAAAATTTTCCATATGTATTAGTTTCTCATTAATTATATTACTAGTGTTTCTACTGTTTTTATTCCCTAAATTTTCTGTTTTCTTTCCACAAAATCATAAAACTACTGAGTTGCTTGACAGTTCATTAAGGAAATTATTTGTATTTGAAAGAAAAGTAGCTCCTGGGATTTTTATTTCCCTTTGTTTTGGTTATTATTTTGTTTGTTTTTGGATACCTGCAGTTGACTGAATCTCTAAGATTTCACTTGTTAAGTATATTCCTTTCAGTCAAGAACTAAATACATCCTGGTTTATTGTCTTGACAGCTATGTTCAGATATTTGAAAATCATTAATGCTGCCATTAAAATTAAAACTTTATGATTTCTAAAATATGCATCACCACAAATATTTGTGTCTAAATATTTTTAAACTTTTATTGTTAATTTTCATTTTATTTGAGAGGCAGAGACAGAAATAGGTGAGAGACTGAGAAAGAGAGAGAGACATAGATAGGTATAGAATGACATCAAGAGAGATGTACAGGGAGAAGTCTTCACTCCCAAATGCCTGCAATAGCTGATACTGGTGCTGGGACAGGCTGAAGCCAAGAGCCCAGATCTCATCAGTATCTCCCACATGGGTGTCAGGGACTCAGTTCCTTAATCGATCACCTGTTGTCTCCCAAGGCACACATTCGCAGGAAGCTGGATAGGAAGTGGAATAACCATGTCTCAAACTAGGTACTTGGAAATAGGATGCTGGAGTCCCAAGTAGTGATTAATCACTGCACCAAACACTCATCCCTAAGTATTTTTTAAAATATATTTCACATTTTCCTTACTAGATGATACGTGAATTATCACGGTTGAGAGAAAAGAAGTTATCTTTATTTATTGATTTAATTAATTTAATGATCACCTAACGGAAAAAGGGCAAGCTAGAAGAAAACATTTTTTATGTTTTATATTTTCTTGTCTGTGTGGGGGTTGAACCTTTAAAAAATGATTATTTGATTTTGTTTATGTAAGAATGAAAATTCTACTTAGAGTAAATATTTTGTCATATGATGCACACACCTGGGGGAATTTCTTTTTTTCTCTCTCTCTCTCTTTTTTTTTTTTTTGATCCTCTTCTGTGTGCATGAAATGAATCATATCAATGCCAACAGCATCTCCATTTTGGATTAATAGGTATTTCTGATGTATTCACCAGTAAAATAAAACTAAGCACTGTAATATAGAACATATTTTGGCAAATATACCATATTTTGAACTTTTATTTTTCTATTTGGAAATAAAATTTAAAGACCAAATTTTGTTTGCCTGAATTTAGTCCCTACTCTTTTATTTTTATACATCCTCTAATGAACCTGAAAGATAACATTGTTGTTTTTTATCTGCATTAAGAAAGAAGTAGCAGCTAAAGAAATTAAAATCTTTAGTAATACAAAATTTAGATTTACAAATGTGTTTTGAAAATAAAGGGATATAATTTCACTTTTCTTCATGATTATTTTTTTCCAAAATTTATAGAAGTCAATTTTGGTTTTTCCAATTCCACAGTAGTTGAACAACTTAGCAGTGGGTTGCAATGTTGTAACTACATTCTTTATTTTCCAGTATGCCAACATGCATGAGATAGACAAGGTTCTTAACACTCCTTTTCTAGTAAAATCTAAGTTGAACTACTGTCTATAAAATGCCACTGTTATAAGTGGCCCTGCACTGCAGAAAGCAGACAGGCATGAAACCAATTTTTTTCCAGCTTCATTTATTTTTACTAGAAAAAAAAGTACTAAGAATTGAAAAAGTTTCCTTTGATATTCTTTCTTTCTCTCATTGACAATTTAGATTAAATTCTAGAATGAGAAATGAAGATTTCAATTATATAATATGGTTTTTGATTTTGTTACATATATTTTTAACTTTCTATGTATTTTTATGTAAGTAACTTGTGTTCTGAGCAGTGCATTATATGCCAATCTCCATTGTCAGATGCCTGAAGGATTCTGTAGCTTAAGCTTCAGTATAAACAGTTATAATGAGCTTTTGAACTGACCATTGTCTTTGACCTCCAAACTTACACTTGGAGTCAGAAGTGAGAAAGTAGGGTTTCCCCTTTACAAGTTACTAAAGAATCAAATCCAAGCAACACTTCTAAGATGGTAACAATCAATTGGAAATAATCCAAGCTATGCTTGGAACAGTGAGTGTACTGTGATGCCTACATTTATCTTGCCATTGTTGTACCCTAGTGCCTAACAATAATATTTGGCAGTAAAGTGTTGTATACATCGGGCCTGGACTGAATTATGATAAATTAATCTGTCAGACATACTGAGTTAGAAAGATCTATACTACATTTATCTAGCTCTGCCAGACCACAGTGGAACATAGGAATCCTGAAGTCAGAATGGAAATAAAATTTACAAAACTAGCTGTGAGACTGTTGATAACTCACATGTGAAGAATGAATTTATGTGGCTGAGGTTATCCTAGGAAAGTATGGACATGGAAAAGAAGATGGGTTACATGCCAGCAACGAGCTTGATATTTCATTATTTATACTAAGTCTACTTGACAACTCAAAGTCAAATTCCCAAAATGTGGCTAGGTCATCACATCTATAATTTAAAATATTAAATTAGTTTATGTATTTAAGAAGCAGTGAGACAGAGAGGAGGAGAGAGAGACACATAGATAGACAAAACTCTCATGCTGTGCTTCATTTCACAAATGCCTTCAGTGGCATCAGGTCATGGACCAAAACCGGGAGCCGGGAATGAAATCTCAGTCTCCCACACAAGCGACAGAAACTCAGCTAACTGGAACCATCACTGATGCTGCCCTATGTCTGCATTAACAGAAAGCTGGGGTCAGAATGAGTGCCAGGTGTTAGACTCAGCCACTCCTATATCGAGCACAGGGGCAGAACCAGTGTCTTAACCATTAGACCAAACACTCATCTAAGTAAACTATAATTTTTATGTGTTATGGAATTTCAAAGTACTCTATTGAAACTTCCATTTCCAGTTTTTCTTTAGTAGAAACATAATAAAGACTTGAAGCAGGAGACCAGTCACCTACTGAGAGAGAAAGAGAAAGAGAGAGAAGAAATAGAGATGATATATAGACATGATACCTATATCTGTATTGAGAGAGAGAGAGAGAGAGAGAGAGAGAGAAACACTTTTGATCTATTCCTTTATTAGTTTTCTGTTTCATATGTGGGTGGATTGTATCGAAAACTTAGAAAAAAAATCATTGCACAGACTTAATAATCAAAGCAACTTCCTCAGCTCAGAATGAAAGTATTTAGAGTATCTGACTCTAAATTTACATTATACAATTCTGCCAGACTGTTTGAATGCTATTTAATACTTCAGTAATTCCACACATCCCATGTGTATCAAGTTTTATACATACAGATTCAGTACACTGTCATGTATTTACATCAGCTGTGGAGAAGTGAGCAGACTCAATACACAGAAATTAGGGTGATTCCAATCAAAACGAGTGAAGCAAAGGCAAGTCAGTGAAATTTAGCTGATCACTTTTTTTCTAGTTCTAAAACATACATAAGAAGTCCATACTTAGACTGGTTTGAATTACTATTTTCTGACTTTAAGATAGTCTGAAAAGAATGCACATTCAATAAAAATAAATTAAATTTTAAAAGATTAAAAAAATTCTCTGAATTTTGAATCCCAATCTCTTTCTGGATTAGAAGCATGTTGCTCAATACCCATTTTATGATGCAGGCTTGCTGCAGCTCCCCGGTAGCCATGTGACAATGAGAGTAAGTGATCAACAGTCTGCATTGTACTGTGTCACTGAGCTGTGGTAATCAGCTGAGGCTGATACCAGTTCTACTTCTGACTTCAGCCTCTTGATAATGTAGACCATGGGAGGCATGGTGATGACTCGAGGATTTGGGTTCCTGTCATCCACATGGGAGAGCTGAATTGGGTTCCCAACACCCACTTTTGGCCACATCATGGCACCATTAACATATCAGGTGTGATTGGCTAATGCATTTCTGACTTGTACTACTTCCAGTTTACAGCTGATCATGGGAAAGCTGTACATACTTCCATGTTAACACTTGCACATTAAGCAGCTTCTCCCATGCTGCACTAATCTCATTCCATGGCCACCACCAAGCTCTGTGGGCTCTGCCTGTACACATTTATGGATCTGAGTATTTTGTACAAATGTAACCACATAGTATATAACTTTCTGTGCCTGTCTTTTGCCATTTGATATAATATTTGGCATGTTCATCTATGTTGTAGCATGTATAATTCCTTCATTCTTTTTTCTAGCTAAATATTATTTCACTTTAAATATATAACACAGTTTAGGTGTCATTTTTTTCTCATTCTCCATTATACACATAGAGGGTACTTCAAAAAGTTCATGGAAAATGGGATAAAAAGATAAGTTTACTGTGGAACAAAATTTTTTTGAAGTCCATGACTATTTTTTCATAATATGTATTTTTCACAAGCTTTTTGTAAATTCATTGTTTAACTATGTAGACACAAAAGAAAATGTATACACTATATGTATATATATATATATATTGCATGTGAGATATATGCAAAAATAAAAAAAATAAATTATTTGTAGATTCATAGACTTTTACATATAGCATATATAAAAAGGACATGATGGGGTCAGCGCTGTAGTGTAGCGGGTAAAGCTAATGTCTGCAGTACTGGCATCCCATATGGGTGCCAGTTTGAGTCCAGTCTGCTCCACTTCCTATCCACTCTCTTCTATGGCCTGGGGAAGCAGTAGAGGATGGCCCAAGTGCTTGGGAAACCCAAAGGAGGCTCCTGGCTCCTGGCTTCAGATCAGCTCAGCTCCAGCCATTGCAGCCATTTGGAGATGGAAGAACCCTTCCCTCTCCCTGCCTCTGACTCTCTGTAGCTCTGCCTCTCTCCCTCTCCCTCTCCCTCTCCCTCTCCCTCTCCCTCTCCCTCTCCCTCTCTCTTCTTTAAAAGATTTATTTATTTATTTGAAAGTCAAAGTTCCACAGAGAGAGAGAAGGAGAGAGAGAGAGGTCCTCCATCTGCTGGCTGATCGATTCCCCAACTGGCCACAATGGCTGGAGCTGTGCTGATCCAAACCCAGGAGCCAGGAGCCTCCTCTAGGTCTTCCCACACAGGTTCAGGAGCCCAGTGACTTGTGCCATCTTCCACTGCTTCCCCAAGCTGAATGGGAAAGATGGATGGGAAGTGGAGCAGCTGGGACTTGAACTGGCACCCATGCGGGATGCCAGCACTGCAGGCGACAGTTTCACCCACTACACCACAGTGCCAGCCCCCGCTCTGCTTTTCAAATAAAAAATAAATAAATCTTATAAAAAAAGTTAAAAGACTATGGCTTCTGTCTTGAGATGTCCATTAAAAAAAAACAGGCATGAAAGGGGAATATATTATTATATATGAAGGTATACTCAATAGAAAGCTAAATATTGATAGAAGAAAAGATGGATGCTTTTTAGTAGATGCTAAAGTAGATGTACTAATAGCACTTAAAATGATAAATTTATAGCATCTGACTTACATTCAACGACATACAAATTTCTACTCCTGCATAGCTGCTTCCCCCTTTATTTGCATGTGGTTAGATATTGCAACTGAGTATCTTGTGTGTCAGTAGCATACCTGTGTTACTAATATGCAGTTATCATTAAATCATACAGAGAGGAAGCAGTGGATCTAAGGAAAGCACAATGATTTGCTCTCTCTTCATTTCTGCAGTCCCGTTTACCAGACATGCCCCTTGCAGTCTTGAGTTTGATCTAGTGTGCATTCTACCTCAAGTGCTGTCTTTAGCATTTCTTTCAAGATGGGCATGTTGGTTACAAGCTCATTTTTATTTATCTGGGAATGTCCTAATGTTCCTTAGTTTCTGTACTTTTTCTGCTTCTCAGACTGGTTAAGTTGAATTGTGCTGTTTTTGCATTCACTGACTCCTCCTTGGCTGGCTCATCTCTGTTATTGACCCTGGTGATGATCACTTCCTTTCAGTCTTTGAAAACTTCCTGCTGGCACGAAACCTAGTGATGAGACAGAGACATAAGTAGAGGGTGCTCTTGGGCCTTTTCTGGGTGTGCAACCTGTTCTGGCCATACACATGGTTTTCTAAATTCTCCACTATCGATGCATTCTTTTGAATGTCCTTATTCCCCTGTGCAGCTCACTCCCAGCGTTTCCTCCTGTAGTAAGGCAATCACTCTGTGTTTCAACTCTATTCTTTTGCACTTGCAGATACAGCTGCCAGTCACCTTACCATGTGCTTGAGAAATTGCCACCATTTTTCTTCCTTAGTGATTATCACTACAGGTAAAACAGAGATGAGCACTTCACTCTCACCAGTTCTTTAGCTCCCAGATGAGTGAGAACAGATTAACACAATAGTTTGTAGCAAGATCCTTTCTGTTGCCTCTGGAAGCAGAGATCTGAGTTCCACACTGAGAATGCAGCCTTCAGCCTGCAAACCACCACTGAGCTTGAGAGTGGTGGGAAAAAGACAAGCAGCAATGCCACACAGATTTTCTACTGTTTCTCTGCTACCTTGTTCTTTGTTCAGCAGTCTGTTCGTTGCTGCATATCCTTGGCTGTTTCCCAGAGCACTGACATAGCTCACTCAAATAGTTTCAGCTGGTTTCTTCAGTCGTTTCTGGGCAGCATGGTAGGGGTTAGAACTGCCAGACTCTCTCTCACTGGGCTTACTTCACTCCCAAATTCTGACTACATTTTAATCAAGACCCAGTACAAACATTACATTATCCCTTTTGTGGAAATCAGAAAATTTTGTCAACTCTGACTAAATAAGTTAACCAAGGTAACACATTTAGTAATTCCAAGATATAAAGAAAAGAAACATGCACACTGTATGTTCATATTGTTAGAAAACAACAACAAAAAAATAATCAATCTACCAACAGGAGTCCAAAATTTTTTTCCAATGTGGATATTTACAGAAGGTTAAATATAATTGTAAATTCATTTCTAAATATATACATATATATATATATAACTTCAAAAATTTCATACATTTCAGTTACATTATTTCACAATTGAAATCTGTTGTAACACAAGTGATCTTAAAATTAGGGGAGTTAGTAAAATTTTGAAACTATTTCCAGAAAAATTAATAGGTTTTGCTTGATGTGTGTGGAAACGTCAAAAGGTCAATGGAATACTTTACTGGAATGAAAATATGTTAATTGTGGCATAAAACATTTTTGAAATCCAGGTACACAAGAAGTCTTCATCAAGGTCATAAGAATGCATACTATGAGAAAACTATTGGTGGATTTGAAAATATTTTGGCATCCAAATAAGCTTACCTTTTAAATAATTTTTTTTGCAAACCTTTTGAATGACCCTGTATCCAGTGGTCCTCAACCATAGTCCTAGGCAATATGGATATTTAAATAAACAAACATTTCATCCATGGAACATTCATTGTGTACATGTTTATCCCCTTCAATTTGAGAAAAAATTTAAGTGGCATACGATTATACATATACATTGGATAAAAAGTGGTATGCTAGGCTGGCACCTTGGCTCAATAGGCTGATCCTCCGCCTGTGGCGCTGGCACACTGGGTTCTAGTCCTGGTTGGGATGCTGGATTCTGTCCCGGTTTCCCCTCTTTCAGGCCAGCTTTCTGCTGTGGCCAGGGAGTGCAGTGGAGGATGGCCCAAGTCCTTGGGCCCTGCACCTGCATGGGAGACCAGAAGAAGCACCTGACTCCTGGCTACAGATCAGTGTGGTGCGCTGGCTGCAGCACAATGGCCACGGTGGCTATTGGAGGGTGAACCAACAGTAAAGGAAGACCTCTCTCTCTCTCTTCTCTCTCTCTCTCTCACTGTCCACTCTGCCTGTCAAAAAATAAAAAGTGGTATGCCAATGCTTGAAGCTGGTATTTTGTTTTTCAGCCCATCAGTTTTCTTTCTGTTTGTTTTGCTGTTGGCTAAAGGAACAGAGCTTCTTATTGCGTGTAACAACAGACTAGAAATGTTTCGTACTCATTACAAATCTTAACCATATAAAACTCCTCTTTAACACAGCTCAAACCACAAGGAAAGAGAAAGTTCCTTTCTCGATTTATTTAATAATAGTGTATGTGATGTATGAATCAAAATGATTTATTATATACATGATGCCCTTAAAAATAAGGCTGTAATAATATTTAGCAAATAAAACTCTATACTGTTCTTGCAAACTAAACAATACAATTCATTGTAAAAGACACCACTTTTGTGAGTGTTCAAAGATACTGAAATGTATTTTAATATAAATATGTAATTGATGTGAGTGTTACTTTCTATTCTTTCTATTTCAAATATCACTGTTCAAGCATTTCTGTATCAAGAGAATGAAAGAAAGAGAAGACATATCTCACAGCCATCTGTGAATGAGTTTGTGTGTTTTTCATCTTATTTTGGACTCCTACTTTCAATTGCATTTCACAGGCAATCTTAATTTTTTAAAATTTTGAGCATAATGATTTCTCATGAAACAACAAGAATAATGTGAATTTATCTTGAATACTGTCATAAGCAAAATAAATTATTTAAATGATTTAATGATAATTCTTCCTAGTTCATTAAATTGGTCCCCTGTACAATGCTTTTGACAGAGATACATTTTTATCAGATTGAAGTCTCCTAGAGCCTCCCAATCTCCCTTCCTAAACTTACAATTCTCTGGCTGTGATTGCAAATAATCCTTCTACTAAAATTAACTCACTAAATCGAATTGTGAAGGAGTGGGGACAAGCTTTGTGGTATAGTGTGTTAAGCTGCTGCTTGGAATGCCCATATCCCACATCAGTGTGTAGGACTGAGTTCTGCCTCAACTTCAGATCCAGCTTCCTGCTAATGTGCCTGGGAGAAAGCAGCTGATGGCTTAGGTATTTGGGTCTCTGCCACAGACATAGGAGAACTAGATGGAGTTCGGGGCTCTGGGACCCAGGATTGGCCTTCATAGTCATTTGTGGAAGGAAGCTGAAGATAGCAAATTCTCTCTCTCTCTCTCTCTCTCTCTCTCTCCCCCCTTATATATAAATAAATAATTGAAACTTTCAAAATAAATAAGAAAAAACAAATTAAGGGAGTGATGCAGGCAGTCCCACAGAGTCTTAGGATGCAAAACTCATGAGATCATTTGTTTCCTCCATAGATAACGTCATGAGGTTTGGGTTTAATTTTTATATATTTTCTTCATTTTACTCTAAAATCAGAGAAAAAGAGTTAGAGAGAGACAAAGAGAAGAGAGATCTCACATTTTGTGGTTCACTTAACAAATGCTTGCAACAGCCAGCACTGGCTCAGGCTAAAGCCAGCTGCCAGGAACCCATCCAGTCTCCAACATGGGTCATGTAGACCTGAGTGTTGAGCCATTACTTGCTGCATGCCAGGGTGCACACTAGCAGGAAGCTGGATCAGATATGGAGTGGATGAGGCTTGAACCAGGCACTCTGATATGTGATACTGGCTTCTTAACTGCTATGCCAAATAGCTGACTCTCAGTCTTATTTTGAGGGTTTTCCTGGTAACCCCAGGTCTGAGCAAGAAAGTAACTATCGCCTTACTTTCTGAAGCCCACTTTGAAATCATCAAATTCTGCCCCCTCCCAAAAAAAAAAAAAAATCCCACCATATCACTGACCAATCAAAGGAGGGCCACAGGCATGGCAGACAAACCAGGAACCTGCACGTGCGCTGAACACGCTCTTCTCAATCCTCAGTATAGTCATAAGAATCTTTACTCCTAACCTCTAGTGGAATGGGAGAGCTAATTGATATTTGCCCAGCTTCTTGGTGTACACTTGCAAATAATACCTATTTTCTCAACCACTCCAATGTCAGTGATTGACAGACCGCACAGAGAGTGAGGAGATCCAGATATGGCATCTATACCACCATGAATTGAATGTTAAAATATCTTTTCTTTGAATCTTGGCATCAACATAAATTCTTATCCAAAGAACTCATGTCTGTTAACATGTGAAATAACTGTGTTTACCATTCTTCTCTAAGAGCATTTTAATAATTAGAAATTAACTTGGGCACTGCGGCTCAATAGGCTAATCCTCCGCCTGCAGCGCCAGCACCCCGGGTTCTAGTCCCAGTTGGGGCGCCGGATTCTGTCCTGGTTGCTCCTCTTCCAGTCCAACTCTCTGCTGTGGCCTGGGAGTGCAGTGGAGGATGGCCCAAGTGCTTGGGCCCTGCACCCACATAAGAGACCAGGAGAAGCTGGCTTCGAATCAGCGTGGTGCACACCAGCTGCAGCGCGCTGGCTGCAGCGGCCATGGGGGGGGGGGTGTGAACCAATGGAAAAAGAAAAACCTTTCTTTCTGTCTCTGTCTCACTGTCCCCTCTGCCTGTGAAAAAAAAAAGAAATTCCTTCAATACTTGCTATTATGAAATTATTTTTCAAAATGCAGTTATTTTAAGTATTTTGTTTCATTAAATTTTCTAATCATTAATCCTCACAGGTGCTATTTTTATTATACTGTTTTACTGATAAAAAAGCAAGGTGCTGGATTTAATTTATTTGAGCAGTCATTCAATTTTAAATTAGTTGCTTGCACTAATTAGATAAGACACTTGATTTATTTCTGTTGCTTGTACTTTCACCTGTTTCTTATCCTTTTACTCTTAACTCTATCGGTAATCTAGCAGAAAAAGCCAACCTATTTTATCCTATCTTTTGTTTAAATTTCCTTGATTAAGAGATAGGATGCGAATTCACTGTAACTAACCTCTCTATATTTCTAGCAAGTCATTCTGTAATTGGTTCTAAAAGATAAAGGCAAAACTCACTTCCAAATGAAATCTGTTAGCTATTTCTGACATCCTCCTTATTAGTCAACACCGAGACTCCTCTCTCAAGTTTCTGTTCTATCTCTAAGATTTGTGTCATTTACTCTTTAAAGGAAAATACATTATGAAAACCATATGAATTGGTTTAAGCAGCTTGTCTCTTGTTGTGGGACTTGGGTGTCCCCTCTCTTGCCAACTTTTACATATACATTCCCCTAAAGGGTGAAAAGCATGTTTACTTGTTCTCAGTATCATCACATATAGGGAAATATTCCACGCTTCTGAATTCAGTATTAAATTCATATGTTGGGAAGCTATGCATAGTTACAACATGATATGCTGCCTATGTTTACGTGCACAAGAGGAAAGCATATTTTCTCTGTTCTGTGATTGATTGTGGTGGACCCTTCATCCTACAGAAAGTCATAAAAGCAAATTCTACGCCAAGCCCAGTGGAACCAGTTAGCTGGAGACTGACTTTTTGCAGCCATGACCTAATCTCTGTGTCATTAGCTGAATCCCAGAACCAGGCAATTGGACCCAGAAGAGCTGCTCCAGTCAGATCATCCACCTGTATATATAAAAAAAATACTTTTACAAAAATGCAACGGTGTTGCCTCTTTCTATAGGTAAGGTATTGCCTTTAAGAATTTTTCCTCTAATTAAAGGAAGGATACAGAGTGTAGTGAACATACTTACAACAACTTCAGCCCTTTCACTTCATGGAGTGTCATAAATCCATTGTAATCAGGCAACCACCATCATAAAGGTCTCTACTGAGAGTAACTGGAAATGGATTAGTAGCATTGGATTTTCTTCTAAGCCCTCTTCTGTTTCTTTTCCTGGAAAGGACACCTCGACCTCCTAGCCCCTGGAGTCCTGCACAATACCAAGGCAGAAGTAAAGTACACTGTCTGAGGTTCTGTCATTAAAGCAACAGTGGGAATTGTGCTACGACACTGCCAGAATTGCAGGAACAGCTAACCCCCTTTGCAGCCCATCTCTCTTTTCTCCTTCTACAGAGTGCAGGGACTGTACCCCAGGAAAGTTATGCCACCATCTCACTGTCACACTCTGTGATTCTGTCTGTCTTGATGAGACTGCTATGCAAACCAATGCCTGAACACTGGAGCAAGTTAGAAGGAATAGAAGTCAAAAGTCACAAACTCAAGAAAAAGGGTGAACAGTGGTGATGAGGGTGTCTTCAGAGCAGTAAAGGTGGAGGCTCCGGAGACCTGGAATTTTGTGATCTCATCGCCTTTGTAAAGGAAGTGTGAACTTGTGATTTCTCAGTGAATAACTTATTGAATAGTTCAAACTCACATAAAATTTTAAAGTATCTCTTTGGAAGGATCCAACACCTTAGCTGTGAAAGCCTCATGAAAGCCTCAATAATTAGCTCTCTCTTAATGTCATTTAAACTTGCAAATTTGTGAAGTTCAAATAAATAACTCAAGACAACATATTTATATAGGACACATGATTCTGAATATTTTACCTTTCTTTAGGAATAAAGGAACTTATTTTTCCCCAGAAACTACCATATAAACAAACATTTGTGGAGTAAATAATTGAATGTTGCATTACTTACTCTCCTACAGATAATTTCTTTTTTCCCTGCTGTTTTAAAGATTATGTTTTTGAAAGTCAGAGTTACATAGAGCGAAGAAGACACAGAGAAAGACTGATTTTCTGTCCATGGTTCACTCCTCAGACGGGCACAACTACCAGGGCTGGGCCAGGCCGAAGCCACTAGCTAAGGAGTTTCTTCCAAGACTTCTTGTGGGTGGAAGGGTCCCAAGTATTTGGACCATCTCCATCTTCTGCTGCTTTTCTAAGGCTATTAGGGAGCTGGATTTGAAGTGGAGCATCCGGGACTTGAGCTGGTGCCCATTTGGGATGCTGGCATTACAGGCAATGGCTTTACCCACTATGCCACGTCACCAGCCCCGATGAATTCTTTGATTAAATCCAACAGCATATTACAGGCTTACCAAAGAAGTAGACAGAACTCAGAAGTAATGTAGCACTACAGTTCTGGAGGACTTATGCGAGAACTGATAAGGATCTAGTTTAAGAAAAGAAATTGCAATACAGTTTTGATACGACTTCTTTGTACCTTTTGTGTTGGTCTTACAAGCTAATTTCTATCACTCCAGTGTTATTTCTCTAATAGAAATAAGTATCGATAGGCCACCTGTGCCAAATAATGTGAACTGTGTGATAAAATGGCCATTTCCTCCTATTCAGTATTTATTCCATTTCAAGTACATGTTCATTATATGGAAAAATAATTTCTTGGAGTAAGAGGTCTTCTAAAACAAGGGCAAATTTAAAATGGGCTTTCCAACAATTAAATATTTTCATTAAAATAAAACAGATTTGTTTCAGAACTGCTGGTATCTTCTTATGGGAGGGACTTCTACTCAAGATGATCATTTGTGTATTTGAATTTAATGAATAGATTGAGTCCAACCATACTCTTTAAAGGCACAGCACAATACATACCTGGTATTATATGGATTTTACTTTCTATGCATTATCATTTAATGTACCGACACTTGTTTACATTTTCTGTCTGTAAATAACTGGGAAGTGCCAACTGACTACTCGGACAATAGGATAACTCTTGATGAAGTGATCAAGTAAAGTTTATGCAGAATATATGGACTGAGCTCGTCCTTGAAGAGGAGAGCAGGGGTCACACAGGCAAAGAAGGAATTATTTACAGTTCCAAGCAGAGAACTGCACTGCTGCCATGCAGTTTCATGTGTAGTCCTGCCAGGCTTTATTTCAGATTTTTCTTACATTTGTTCACTTGCACATGCATCCATTCAACAATCCTGCCAAGGGTGCATACTGTCTTCCACGTACCACAGTAGCACAGCAATTGTGATGCAACATATACTAATGTACTATACTGTGGTTGTGACATGCGCATCACAGATTTAATGTATACCCACATTATGCATTAAATCCTCACTGTCTATAGGAGCTCATCCATAACACAGGCTATTGTGGAGCAGATGCTGAAAACAAGTGATGTAAAGCGAAGTGAAGAAGCACTGACAACTCTTGTGACTTACTGAGCCATTTAAGATGAGCAATGAGCCAAAGCCAGAGTCCTACAGAGAAAGAATCAATAATGAATACATTATCATACAGATTTCCCTAAGACAAGGGTAATAATCACTGCAGCATTCACTTCTGTTCCTAAATAATTTTAAGCAGGCTCTCTCCCCTCCCCATGAACTCTCGCATACCCACTCCTGGTACAAAATAGAGGAATCTCAACTGCCGTTAACACCTAACTCTGTTAGACATTAGCCGCTCGGTACATTTTTCAGAATCCGTCGGCTCATTTAAACCTTCAAAAGAAAATGGCAATTGAGCGTGAGTTCCGCGTTAAAGCAATACTGCTCTGGCTAGAAGCAGTGTGGCTTTGCAGCAGCTCATCAACTGCACTGCACCCTGAAAACTTACAAAGGATAAGTAAGTAAATACCTGATCTCCCTATCTCACTCTAATACACAAATATAGCCGTAACATAATTTTGACATTATTAAAAGGATTCTCTTCATGTCATTTTCAAGTTAATATTTTAAAAATGGTAAGGCATTTTCTTATCTCATTATCCATGGTATTTATTACTCACTTTTTTTATCTAGTATATCCTTAACGTAAGTCAGTAGGAAGTTATATTTATTCAGTAAACGCTGGTGTCATGCAATTCAACTATATTCATTAGGGACAATAATGAAACTAGAAAAAATAGAACACCTGTTCACCTTTTTACTCATAGGATCTATCACTTGTATTTACCGTGAAATAAAACACTGTCAGACAGCCTATGTTCTCATACACCTTTCACAGACTGAGACTCAAATCCAGGGGGGAGCCATTCTAGTGACTTAAGTAATGTATGTGAGTGTGTTTTAGATTGGAAAAATGTTGATAATTGTAGACTCTGAGTGATGGATTTTAATGTTTTACTGCTTGTATTGCTTCATATGTTTGAAATTTTCCATAATGCAAATTCAAACATGAAAAATGCACACATACTCACATGATCTTCAATAATGATTATTACAAAACATCTGAGAGGGAAAACCCTATTTTTTACTCACATGCTGTCTGAAACAAGCCATCCATGTCATTTGCTTAGCACTAGAAAACATGATCTGGCCCATTGTTGGAGGGAAAGGTTGTGGTGATGTGGTGGGAGGCTGTAATGTGTCAGCTTGCAGAAGCTGCAAGTCCAGGATACTCCATCCAACACTACTCTCCATGTTCTTGTGAAGGTAATTTGTAGCTGGGATGAATATCTACAGTCAACCAGCTTAGTAAGGAGGGTTCTGTTAGTTAATCTGGGATAGGGGCTGATTCCATCATTGGAATGCCTTTAGGAACTGAAATAAAACTTCTTGTGAGAGCAGAGATTGTACCTGTGCACTACAGGTTAGGCCACACCCAGGAGTCCCAGCCTGAACTTCCTGATGGCTGACCACACACATTCTGAAACTTGCTGGCGGCCTCTCAGAATTATGTGTGCTAATTCCATAAGATACGTACATCATGTACGTGATATCTATGTATAGATGTAAGCAACATGTATTTCTACAAATTTAAACAAACCACATACTATAGAACAGATTATTTCACATATTTTATATGTATTATGTATATGCAGTTGGCCCTCTAAATTCACAAGTTCCACATCCTTGAGATCAACAAAACACAGAAAATACTTGAAAAGTAGTGTGCCAGTTCTGAACATGTACAGATGTTTTATCTTGTTAGTATTCCCCGAACAATAAAGTACAATAGCTATTTACATAGGACTCACAGTGCAGTGGGTTTTTAAATAATCTAGAGATGAGTTAAAGTATGTAGGGGGATGCACATAGGTTGTATGAAAATACTACACTATTTTTATCGGGGACTTGAGCAACCTTGGGTTTTGATATCCTTGGGGAGATCTGAACCATTGTCCCATGGATGCCAGGATACTGAGGGATGACTGTGTGTGTGAGTGTGTGTGAGCGCATGGTTTTGTGTATGTGTACATATACTTCTACACATTCTGTTTCTCTGGTAGAATCTTGACTGATAACAAAGGTTGAATATATTGACAGATGGTACAAATGTTTCTAGCATGGAAAATTAGCCAATTCGTGTTTTTTCATAGAAATAACATTTCTCATGTCTCCCCTTGAAATCAATGGAAGCAAGGGCAGGCTGGATTTGACGACTGTATCATCTTCAGTAGTGTGGCACATTTCACATAATATTTTAATCACTTGGAGAACACATCCTCTAATCAAAATCACAAGGGTAAGATTAAATTAAGGAGACTTGGTTGCCTCTGAAATTATATACTTTATATAAAATTGCATTTGTGCTATAAGTGCATGTGTTATGTGAGAAAAAGCAGCTTACAGATTTCTTTAGTTTTACTAATGGAATACTGACCAAAAGGAAACCCAGCAGTCTACCATATTGCTCTGCTCTAAAAACAATCCTGACTGTAGTTAAGTCCGAGTGGACAGCATCACTGTGTCAGGGCACATGACTGCTGGGCTGACGAAAGTAGCTTCTACAACGTCCAAACAAAGGGATGCTGATTTGCCTCCTAAAATTACACCATTTTGACAGGAATCTCCTCATCTTAATCCTTTAGATTATTTTTTTTTCCTGATACCAAGCGCTAACCTGGGCTTTCTCCATTTTCGCTGTGTCTCCTTGTTAGGTGACATTATTCCTTGATCTGCCTGGCAAGGCAGGCAGAGCCTTTATCCTTTATCTGTTTACATTCAGGGTCATTTCTGAGCCTGAGGCTGACGACAGTCGGCTATGCTTCACTGTAACACGTGTCTCCAGTGTATTTATCCTGTCCTTAGGTGCCCCCACCCCTCCTTTCCATCAGGTCCGCTCTTCTTAAGAGTCCCTGCAGACCCTGAATTCTCCATTCTGCTGCTGAAGACATGCTCACTGGTCTGCTATTTTAAGAATATTAATCATTCCCAGGGTCATAAAGTTGAGGACATATTACAAGGCTTTGGAAACTGTATAAAAAGCTTACATTCTTGTGTCCAGATTCACATAGTTGAGAAGATGTGAGAGGACTTCAAAAAGTTCATTTAAAATGCATATAATGAAAGACTTGAACATTGATTTCAAACCTTTTTGCCCCAAAATAAACTTGATTTTTAACTCTATTTTCCATGAACTTTTTAATGTATCATCGTATATTATGTGGAATTGGACTATAAAGTCTCACAGGTGGTGAAATCAAACAGTCTCAATTTGTACAGAATTCTTTTCAAATTTCCTTGGGCCTATTAAACTGTACAATTTACATGGTTTTGTTAAAAGGAAAAATTGACTATCAACAGAGGTCTGAATTTTCAAACTATTTTGTCTGTAAGATAACTTTTATCAAATCCCTAACGTTGACTGGGTGATGTGTTGCTGATTATAAATTTGTATACAGGGTTAATAGAATAATTTTTAATTATTAGGTCTCTATTACCTTAATACATATCAGTACAATTTAATTTTCTCAGATATAAACATGAATGGTACTGCAGCAGCAGGAGGAGATAATTTCAAATTTATCCATTTAAGATGAGAATATTTGTAACTGGACCTCAATATTTATCTCTTGCCTTGGCTGGTGAAGAGAAATGAAATGATTACTTCATTTACTTTGGCCTCTTAATTATTAATTATCAGGGTGCACTCTTCATAAGAGCTTCAAGAAGGAATGACGCACATTCATGGAGGCTTCTTTTCAGTGTTGGAAAGAATTAAAATGAAGAAGAGTAAAGTGTTCCCTCATCATAAATTGCTAATGGCGTCCCTGAAGACCTATAAGCCAAACATCCCTAAGTGCTAACTTGTGGGTCGATTATCGTAGATTCAGGAATTAAATGCCATTATTTCCTTTTGACCACTGAGTTGTACCCTTCCAGGCAATTTTCAGTCCTTCTCTCTTGGGACTTACTCCTCAGCCGTGCATCCAAACTCTGGACAAGATGAAGACAAGTCGCATTACTTTTTACACCTCATTAGCTTTAACAAATACGTAGCTGGCGCTTATACAAACACTATCTTACCTGCTGTTCTGTTCCTCACTATATTGCTTTCCTGCTGTTTTTACAGGTGGCATTTAAGCAGCGATATTCTGAAATATATCATCATTTCTACATCACTGTTGCTGTCTTACAAACATACACTTGGAGACCACAGGTAAGTTGGGGGAAAATTATAAACCCAAAAGCATACATGTGTGTATATGTGTGTGTGTGTATGTGTGTACCTTCCAAAATCACAAAATCACTATCATCTTATTTTTACATATTATTTTTAAAGACTTTAATGTGAAATTGTACATATTTATTAATACACTGGCTTTCAACTTTTTTGTGTGTAAAAGTAGTGTATGCTATCACCATTTGTAAAATGCATGGTACTTTTCTCCACTTTTATATATCAATTTGATGTATCTATTCAGATTTCTGACCATTCTTACTTTCTAACAATAATGGTTATTGGTAGTTGGAAACATATTTTGAGGTATCTCTTTCTAGGGTCACAGTGAAAATGTAGAATCAGAAATTTTACCTTAAGGCCGGCGCCGTGGCTCAACAGGCTAATCCTCCGCCTTGCGGCGCCGGCACACCGGGTTCTAGTCCCGGTCGGGGCACCGGATTCTGTCCCGGTTGCCCCTCTTCCAGGCCAGCTCTCTGCTGTGGCCCAGGAGTGCAGTGGAGGATGGCCCAAGTGCTTGGGCCCTGCACCCCATGGGAGACCAGGATAAAGCACCTAGCACCTGGCTCCTGCCATCGGATGAGCGCGTTGCGCCGGCCGCAGCGCGCCGACCGCGGCAGCCATTGGAGGGTGAACCAACGGCAAAGGAAGACCTTTCTCTCTGCTCTCTCTCTCTCACTGTCCACTCTGCCTGTCAAAAAAAAAAAAAAATAGAAATTTTACCTTAAATGGGATACAAACAGATGCAAAGTACGATGTACATAATGCTTTACAGAAAGAAAAGGCAACAAAATAAACGCGCTATATATATATATATATATATATATAATATATATATATATATACTACCATTTCCATTTGTTCATTCAGTAAATAGTTATTATAGTCCACTATTCCAGGCCCTGGTTATTCATTAGCCTATAAGATAGCTAGGACCCATATATTATAAAACTTACTGCTTTAACATGGGTTAGTCATTTTTAAATATGATTTATTCAGTTGGCTCAGGGTCCCATTTTAGGAAAAGGGTGATGGTTAGAAGAAGCTTTCATGGTCACTACGGGCTTCACTGTCCTATTTCTCCCATTGTGCCTGTCACTATTTCCACAAGTCACTGCGGAAGTTAGATATCTCCATGGCCAGCAGTCTGACACGTAAATGGAGAAGGATTTGAAGAAAGGCTGAGGCCCCAAAGAACTGTCTTCCCCATACCTCCCCTACACGCCTTCCATTTCCTTACCCTACGTTCTCTCCTCTGGCAAGCTGAGTCATCAGCACAGAAAGATGAGTCACTAGGGAAATGTTGTGTGGGCAGCCATGGAACACACATTTCCGTCCATTAACCTGCCTCTGTTGGGGAAGCCTTTGGATATTGTTTGCTGCTTGGTCATTTCGATTCTTTTTCTTGTAGTATTCTTGATCAGAGTACTGAGGTATGGCCCTGGCCTAACCTGCTGTTCCAGTCTCCTTGTTCATTCTAGGAGGCAGTGGTGGTGGTGGTGGCCCAAGTATGTTGGTCTCTGCCAACCATGCAGTAGACCTGGGTTAAGCTCCAGGCTTCGGGTTTGAACCTGGCTCAGTCAGTCCTGGCTGTTGTGAGAATTTGGGAATGACTAGAACAGTGAAAGATCTCTCTTTATGCCTGTCTCTGTCTGTCTCCTCTCTGTCATTCCACTTCTGAAATATATACAAATAAATAATGCTGTTTTTTAAAAAATGTGTCCTTGCTAAATAAAACTAGGTAAAAGTCACTATTGTGGGACATAAAAATGTTTGAGCGCAAATGACTTTATTATAAATTTCAGTTTCTTCACTTTCAATAGTTCTAAAAAGGTCTAGCTGAAGCTAATTATAATTTACAAAAATAAAGCAAAAACAATGCCGTCATTGTTAGTTAATGGAAGCCCTTTCATTTCCATCGAAACTTATTTTATATCTTGGTTATAAATATCATTTTTGTCTTCACTAGGAGACAAACAATAACCCCAAATGTTTTGGCTGGCATTCTGCCACTTAAAATAAGGCTGTGTCAAATTTCCATAGTCACTGTGAAACTTTCCTGTCTCCTTCAACCCCGCTATCTTCAAAAATCAAGCACACATCCTTTTCTTTTTCTGGAAGGAAAGAACATCCCATTTCAGTGTCTGAGAGTCTGCACTTCCAGAGAGCAATCAATTATTGATTGTGTGAGATTTCATAAATAAAGCCAAATGTGGGCAGGCGATTAATCATTCATTTCTGGTTCACCTTGAGAGAACAGTACAATGATAACAAAATCAACACATTGCCAGGCTTTCCTGCTCATTCTGTGCATGTCAGCAGATGCATGTTTATACATTTGCATGGGAAACCACTTACAGAAAACCCTCTGAAACGTCCCTACTGTGTGTCAGAAACACTCATATACAAACATGTGTTGCTTCTTCCTTTATTTAAAATAAGGCTTGTCTGAATTAGCCCCAATGCTGATTTCATTGGCTACCTGATAGGACATTGGAGAAGTATTTTTAAAATTTGGGATGAAATTCCCTTACATCCAAAATGGAGATGACATATGGAACTATCTCATAGGATGGTTGTAAGAACACACACACACACACACACACACTCACACTAACAGATTAACAGTCACACTCACATATAAACACATATATACTGTATCCCTCAGAATTCAACCAGAAAGGCAGAAGTAGTGGCAGTTATTTACATATATAATTATAGATATATTAGGGGATATTATTTACATAATAAATCTGTATATACTCATCTTTTGGAAGACACTTAAGTTATGGAGTATTTGACTATTGTGAATACTAATGCAATAAACATGAATATATAAATATTTCTTTGGGATAATGGCTTCATTTCCTTTGAACAAAGGCCCACAAGTAAGACTGATGAGTCATATGATGGTTCTATTGTGAGTTTTTTGAGGACTCCACTTAATGTTTTCCATAATGACCATGCCAATGTGGATTACCATCAACAGAGTAAAAGATTTACCTGTTCTCTGCATCCTCACCAGTAGTTTTATCTCTTGTATTTTGTTAACAACTCTACTACTGAGTGTGAGGTGATAGCTCATCATTAGCATTTGTTAATAGTAATATTGTGACTGTTTAGTTTAACTCTTTTAACTTAGTCTTGAAATAATACCCTTGGAATCTTGGCACATTGTGTCTGATGCCTTCACAGGCTTGAAGAAACTTTATAGTCACAGGCCCTGAATAGTTAGAGCGGAGAGACCAAGTATAAACTGTGTAATATCCCTGAGACAGTATTTTTTAAGTATTCAGATCCTATTGTGTGCACTGATGACTTATTATAATGTCCATTATGGAATCCAGCATATGCAGTCTTTACAAAGCAGACATTATTCTCGTGTGAGGTTTCCTAGGACCTCCCCTGAGAGTATTATTTAAGAGCAAAGTATGGCATCATATTAAAATACCTTTTGGAAGAGAGATATCTTAGTTGTGTATAGACAAAGAAGGAAAATCAAATCACAGGTGAGTATGATGAATGTTGGGGAAATATCATTCTGTGTTACAATATTTTGCCCGAGAACATTTTACTCCTGCTTGCTTGCTGCACCTGGAAGTTGTAGAACCAATTAGTAGTATACCATGCTTGATCTCTGGGATATTACTAAGAATGATGAGCAGACAATATTTGCTCCTAAACAATATTTGCTGCTAGCAATTTATGTAAAATACTTGCTGGCAAAGGCCAGAAGTGTTGAATTCTGTGTGATAAACTAGTAATAATCACATTTAGTTAGGAAGGGATTGTTGTGGTAGAAACTACAGTAAGTCAAGGGCCTCCATACTGTTAATTTCATGAGCATTCAAACTTTCATTGTGATCCTTATGTATCTTTCCAAACTTTTTCTTAAGATTTATTATTTTCTCACAAGTAAAGTTCTGGCATACTTACCATCTCTCAGCTTTAATTGTTACTATAATAATTTGACCAAAAAACATGCTATGAAAATATAAAGGAAAACCACATAAAAATAAAATTCATGCTTACAGTGACCATGAATGAAAAAGCATTAATAGGAAGTAACATCCATGGTAGCATTGCTTAAAAATCCCACTGGAGGCTGGCATCATGGCTCAATAGGCTAATTCTCTGCCTTGTGGTGCTGGCACACTGGGTTCTAGTCCCAGTCAGGGCACCGCATTCTGTCCCGGTTGCCCCTCTTCCAGGCCAGCTCTCTGCTGTGGCCCGAGAGTGCAGTGGAGGATGGCCCAAGTGCTTGGGCCCTGCATCCCATGGGAGAATAGGATAAGCACCTGGCCCCTGCCATTGGATCAGCGCGGTGCACCGGCCACAGTGTGCCAGCCGCGGCGGCCATTGGAGGGTGAACCAGTGGCAAAAAGAAGACCTTTCTCTCTCTGTCTCTCTCTCTCACTGTCCACTCTGCCTGTCAAAAAAAAAAATCCCACTGGTGGTGTCAGCACCATGGCTCACTTGGTTAATCCTCCACCTGCAGTGCCGGCATCCCATATGGGCGCCAGTTCTAGTCCCAGTTGCTCCTCTTCCAGTTCATCTCTCTTCTGTGGCCCAAGAAAGCAGTGGAGGATGGCCCAAGTGCTTGGACCCCTGCACCCACATGGGGTACCAGGAGGAAGCACCTGGATCCTGGCTTCAGATAAGCGCAACACCGCAGTGGCCATTTGGGGAGTGATTCAAGGAAGACCTTTCTCTCTATCTCTCTCTATATAACTCTACCTGTCAAATTAAAAAAAAAATCACACTGGAAATGCTATTTAAGGAACATAATATATTAAGGAAATGATAATTCCCAATAATTTAGGACTATTTTTTAAAACTGATTTCTGAAAATTAAAATCTTATTCTTAAATAATTTCAATTATTATCCCCCTATAGTAGTTTTCATTAAAAGAAATTATACACTCAAAGTCAGAGGTAAGAGATCAATTGCCTATGAAATATAAATTTTATTTATTTTTAAAACTTTTATGGGTTTATTTTCATTTTGTTTGAAAGATGGGAAAAGCAAGGTGGAGCCAGGATGAGCCAGGAACCTGGAATGCAGTACACATCGCCCACATGGATCCCAGGGAGCCAAATATTTTATTTTTCCCCAGAAACCTTTTATTTAAGGAATAAAAGCTTCATACATTTCATAATTACAACTTTAAGAACATGATGATTCTTCTCACTGTAACTGTCTTCCCAAACCTCTTCCTCCTCCTGCTCCTTTTCTGTTATTTTTTTTACTAAGATCTATTTTCAATTAACTCTATACACATATGATTAACAAATAGTATGATAAATATATTTCCTCAGCAGTCAAGACAAGGGCTGTTCATAGTTCCTTCTCAAAGTGTCAATTTCACTTCCATAGATTGCCTTTTACGTGCTTTATTAGTTGTCATACATCAGGGAGAACATACAGTATTTGTCCCTTTGGGACTGGCTTTTTTCACTAAGTATGATGTTTTCCAACTTCATCCATTTCATTGTTAATGACTGGATTTAATTTTTCTGTTTGTTTTTACCACTGTGTAGTATTCCATGGTATATGTATCCCATTATTTCTTTATCTAGTCTTTAGTTGATGATGGGCATTTTGGTTGATTCCATATCTTATCTATTGTGAATTGTGCTGCAGTAAACATGGGAGTACAGATAACTCTTTCATATACTGATTTCATTTTTCTTGTGTAGATTCTCAGGAGTGGGATGGCTGAGTCATATGGTTAAATCCATATTCAGATTTATGAGGTATTTCCATACTGTATTCCATAGTGGCTTTACCAGTTTACATTCAGCCATCAGTGGTTTAGGGTACTGTTTTCCTCGTATCCTCACCAGCATTTATCAGAAATCATACAAAGAGCTATATGCCAGGAAACCAGGAAACCTAGAAGAAATGGCTAGTTTCTTAGATACATACAATCAACCTAAATTGAGCCGTGAAGACATGGAAAACGTAAACGGACCAATAAGCAAGACAGAGATTGAATCAGTAATAAAGACCCTTCCAACAAGCGAAGGCCCAGGACTGTGTGGCTTCACTGCTGAATTCCACCAGATGTTGAAAGAACTAACTCCAGTTCTCCCCAAGCTATTCAAAACAATTGAAAGGGAGAGAATCTCCCCAGATTCTTTCTATGAAGTGAGCATCACCTTAATTCCTAAACCTGAAAAATATGCAACAGAGAAAGAGAATTACAGACCATTTCCCCTGATGAACATAGACACAAAAATCCTCAACAAAATTTTAGCCAATAGAATCAAACAACACATCAGAAAAATCATCCATCCAGACCAAATGTGATTTATCCCTGATATTCAGGGATGGTTCAACATTCACAAATCAATGAATGTGACATATCATATTAAAAACTGAAGAACAAAAACCCTGTGATGATCTCAGTAGATGCAGAGAAAGCATTAATAATGTTTTAACGTACCTCTGAATTTTCTAGGTTTTGAAGATATGTATTTTCACCTGACTTGTTTAAAACAGTACTACATGGGGCACCCACTGTTGCCTAGTGAGTTAGGCTATAGTAAGGACATCTGCATCTCAAACCTGAGCACTGGGGGGAATCCTAGCTCCTCAGTTTGCAACCCAGCTTCCTGTGAATTCATCCTGGGAGGCAACAGATAACGGATCACACATCACCCACATCGGAGACCCAGATGGAGCTCGTGACTCCTGGCTTTCGCTGGTCACAGCCCATGCTTTTGTAGACATCTGAGGAGTAAACTAGTGCTTGAGAGATCTCTGTCTCTCTCTCTCTTTCTCTCTCTTCTACATTCTCCCCCCCACACACTGTTTCGCTCTGTCCCTTTTTATCTTCCTTGCTCTATTTCTCAAATAAACAAATAAAAATAAAAAAAGGGAATGTGTAATATTCATTTAGTCAAGGTGATGAATCTCTTTACTCATTCTCTTTAGTAATTCTTTGCCCTCAAAAATTCAGTGCAGAGTTAAATTAATAATACTATTCCTCAAATCATGGACTGTTACAGACATTGAACAAAAACATGACCTTGTTTCTTTTATTTATGTTTTTTGTCTCTATTCCTCATTAAAATTTTATACTTTTTTAAAGATTTTATTTGTTTATTTGAAAGGTAGAGGTATAGACAGAGAGGGAGAGATAGAGAGAAAGGTCTTCCATCTGCTGATTCACTCCAGAAATGACCGCAACAACCCAAACTGAGCCGATCCAAATCAAGAGCTTCTTCTCAGTCTCATATGAGAAACCAAGTGTCCAAGCACTTGGTCCATCTTCCACTGCTTCCCCAGGACATAAGAAGAGAGTTGGATCAGAAGAGCAGCAGGACATAAATCAGTGCCCATATGGGATGCCAGCACTGCAGGTGGAGGCTTAACTTACTATAACACAACGGCCACTAATTTTGTATTTCTTAATTTTCTGTTGTGCTTTGTATCCATTATTGTATTACATTATATCCTGTGTGTGTGTATTTATTAAAATGAATGGTGGGGATGGGATGACGCTGTGGCGTAGTGGTTAGGGCCACTGCCTGCAGTACCAGCATCCCACAAGGGTACCAGTTCAAGTCCCAGCTGCTCCACTTCTGATCCAGCTCTCTGTTATGACCTAGGAAAGCAGTAGAAGATGGCACATATCCTTGGGCCCCTATACCCAGGAGCTCCTGGCTCCTGGCTTCAGATAGGTGCAGCTATGGCCATTGCAGCCATCTGGGAAGTGAACCAGCTTATAGAACACTCTCTCTCTGCTCGCTCTTTCTCTCTCTGTCTCTCTCTATAAGTCTGCCTTTCAAATGAATAAATAAATCTTAAAAAAAATAAAGTGATTGGCATTATGATATGGATCTCCTTTTTCACCTTTTTTTTCCTCAAATAGTATTTTGGTAAAAAATTTCATCTACCTATATTGCAATGCAAAAGTTTAATCCATTACTTATAGCCTTCACAATATACAGTAATATCTATTTATTATATTTTCACTCTCTGTTCTCTCATTAATGAGCCTTAAGATTTATCTCTAGCCATTCAATACTACAAATAATTCAGCAGTGAATATTGCTGCACACATTGTCCTTTTTGGAGTATAAGCAGAAGGAAAAAATGTTAAACCACAGGGCATCTTAAAATTCATAAAAGGAGGCCTATAGATGCCCTGCTCATAGCCCTTTCCTGCTACCTCCAATATTCTCTCCTCCAAAAAAAGAGGACTTTCCACATTTTAGAATTTCTGTCAGTATAAGAAACCTGAAGTAATATTTCATTTTGTTTTGATTTGTTTTTCTTCAGTTACTGAAAATCAATTTTATTCTCACAAGTCTCTTGAAGATGCTCCTCCTAAGTGTTTTTTTTTTTTTTTTTTTGACAGGCAGAGTTAGACAGTGAGAGAGAGTGAAACAGAGAGAAAGGTCTTCCTTCCATTAGTTCACTCCCCAAATGGCTGCTATGGCCAGCACACTGCGCCAATCAGAGGCCAGGACCCAGGTGCTTCCTCCTGGACTCCCATGCAGGTGCAGGGCCCAAGCACTTGGGCCATCCTCCACTGACCTCCCCGGCCACAGCAGAGAGCTGGCCTGGAAGAGGGGCAACCTGGACAGAATCTGGCGCCCCAACTGGGACTAGAACCTGGTGTGCCGGCACCGCAGGTGGAGTATTAGCCAAGTGAGCCATGGCACCGGCTCCTCCTAAGTGTCTTTATCATATCTTTCATCCTGTTCTCATTCATGTTTGTTATTTTATGCATGTTGATTTGCACCAATTTCATGTATATTCTAGATATTAATCCATTTTTATTTTATTTTTTGGCAAATATCCCCGTTCATCTTCACTTAATTAGCTGTCTTATTAAAATGTTTATTTTCTGGGGCCGGCGCCGTGGCTCAACAGGCTAATCCTCCACCTTGCGACACTGGCACACGGGGTTCTAGTCCCGGTCGGGGCTCCGGATTCTGTCCCGGTTGCCCCTCTTCCAGGCCAGCTCTCTGCTGTGGCCCAGGAGTGCAGAGGATGGCCCAAGTCCTTGGGCCCTGCACCCCGTGGGAGACCAGGATAAGCACCTGGCCCCTGCCATTGGATCAGCACAGTGTACCGGCCACAGTGCGCCTGCTGCGGCAGCCATTGGAGGGTGAACCAATGGCAAAAAGAAGACCTTTCTCTCTCTGTCTCTCTCTCTCACTGTCCACTCTGGCTGTCAAAAAAAAAAAAGAGTATATACTAGAAGCATATTATTTTGTGTAAAATTTAATATAAATATGTATAATTAATATAACTATATATTATTAATGTAAATTATGTATAAATATGTATATAATTAAGAATTTAACCTCCAATACCAGCTACCACTGTATTTCATATCAAGAATCAAATTACTAAATAGTATGGCTATAAATAAGTAAAATGTTGTTTATGTAATGTGGAAACTGTGGAGTTAGTTTAATTATTCAAGGCGAGCATAAGCTGCAAAAGTATAAGAAAAAATAGGCTGGAGGGCCATATGAGGCACAGTGAAATGCCTACAGATCATATTGGTGTACTAGTTTGATTCCTGGCTACTCTACTTCTAATCCAGTTTCCTGCTAATTCACAGTGAGACCCTGATGGGGTTTGCTGTTAGCATGTGTGAGACTAGGATGGAATTCCTGGCTCATGGCTTTGTCCTGACCCAGACCTAGCTGTTGAGGCCATTTGGGGAGAGAACCAGCGGATGGAAGCTCTCTCTCCCTCATTCTCACTCTCACTTAAATAAATGTCTTTTCTAAATTGTCAACATACGTGCACACACACACAGACACACTGCTTTTTTCATCTCATACTCTAGTCCATTCTCCAAATGCCTACAAGAGCTAGAGTTAGAATAATGCAAAAGTTGGCAGCTGGGAACTTGGATCTGGGAGATAGGAACCAGGAAATTAACCAGGTCTTCTACGGGGATATCAGGGCTCAACAAGATGAAGGATCAGCTGCTGCCTATCAGGGTATGTGTTGGCAAGAAGCTGGAACTGGGCACCAAAGTTGAGAATTGGATCAAGATGAATCAACACAGGATGTGAGCATGTTAACCAACAGGCCAAATATCATCCCTCTTCTAAACTCTTTGCTCTTTTTCACAGGCTCATAAGATAACATTGCTCTTCTATAAATACAGTCCTTTTGTAATATTCCATAAAATAGTCAGTAATGGTATATTAGTTGTAATCAATGTACTATATTATTGTAAAGTGTCAACATTCAGAAAAAATTTTGTAGGGTAACTGAAGCCATCCAAAAATAGCATTCACTTTAAATAAAGTATATTGGTAGAGAGCCCAGGTTGAAATTTAGCAGCCATGAAGCAATTCTGGAATTCTTTCTACTACAGGAAGCACGTTGACTATGGGCTCCAGTTGCACCCTGAAATCTATTTCTCATTCATTGCCATCCAATGACTGGAGTTGGTAAGGATTCCAAGGAGACTTGCTCTTAGGAAACTTAGGATTCTTTTGATGTAAAGTTTGATTTGAGAAATCTGTGATGGTCTAACTCAACTTTGTTGGACTGCATATCATTCTAGAACACTTATACTCAATTTTCCCTATATCTGTTGGCACATGGAATCAAGGTTGTATTGAATGATGGTTTCCTAGTCTTTTATCTCCGATCTCCTCTCAGTTTCCTCTCACTTTGGGTCTCCGAATAATATTCTCACACTCTAAATTCTATATTAGCATCTACGTTTTAGAAGACATTTGTGAACATATGTTATAGAGTATTGATGCAACATTTTAATTTGGCATAATGTGAAGAACAAAGCTCTGAGATTTCAGCAGTTCATCAAAAGTAGAAAATAGAATACTTTGATAATAAATGTCTCTAGAAAGCAAAGCAAGCTGGCTAAAACAGGGTTTCTACTCAAGAAGACTTATGTTAGATTTCTGACCTCCAGACAATATAATTGCATTGCTTAAGCCACAGTATAATTCTATATTATGACGATAGAAAATTATATAACCATATACAAAGGCAAACTTGAAATGTGTCAGAGAAATAAACAAAATCAAAATTATTAAAACATTTTGGAAGAAAATATAAAGGAAACTACATAGAGAACTACAAAGATTTCATAAGACAATAAAAACATGAAACATAAAAGAAGAAAAAAACAGAAACTCAGATTTATCCAAATTAGAAATGTTGTGGGTCAACATTAAGCCATTGCCTTCAGTGCCAGCATCCCACATCAGCAGCAAGTAGAGTCCTTGCTGTTCAACTTCTAATCCAGCTCTTGCTAATGCACTTGGAGAAACAGTTGAAGGTGGCCCAAGTACTTGTGTTCCTTCTACCCATGTGGGAGACCCAGATTGAGTCCCCGGATCCTCATCTCAGACTGGCCCAGCCCCAGCCATTGGATCATTTTTGGAATGGATCATCTTATAGATCTCTTTGTCAGTCTCCCTCTCACTCTCTGTAACTCTGTTTTGCATAAAAATAACTAAATCTTAACAAAGAAATGCTCATTCGAAAAATAGTGTTATTCTTATACATTGTTGAGTTTTTCTTATTCTACATTAGCTACCACATTTCAGAGAATGAGACCAAAAATCTAAGTATCAGATTGGGAAAAATATTTGCAACACGTATATCAGACATAAAAGATAAATGCTCAGTAATAATAACAAGTCAGAAATCAATTAAATCAGAAGATTACTTAGTAAAAAGACATATGAAACAGTCACTAATAACAAGGAATTATGTATAAGCTCATTTTGTGAAATTGAGCATTAAAGTCATAATTAGGAACCATCACATATCCATTAGGATGGCTTAAACTAAACAGATTGGTCAGCCAATCTGTAGTGCAGATGGATACTAATATATTGCTGATGATAAGTAAAATGGCACATGCACTTTTTTTTTTATTTGACAGGTAGAGTTAGACAGTGAGAAACAGATAAAGGTCTTCCTTCCGTTGGTTCACTCCCAAATGGCCGCTATGGCTAGCGTTGCACTGATCCAAAGCCAGGAGCCCGGTGCTTCCCCCTGGTCTCCCATGTGGGTGCAGGGCCCAAGCACTTGGGCCATCCTCCACTGCCTTCCTGGGCCACAGCAGAGAGCTGGACTGGAAGAGGAGCAACCGGGACTAGAATCGGTGCCCATATGGGATGCCAGTGCCGCAGGCAGAGGATTAACCAAATGAGCCATGGCACTGGCCCTGGCACGAGCACTTTGAAAACTGCCAGTTTCTTAGAAAGTTAACCATAAAAGTACCATAGGACTCAGCCCATCCTCCTCCTAGGTATTTCTCCAAGAAAAATGAAAATACATATGCATAAAATACTTACATGCAAATGTTTATAGAGGCATGATTAATACAATTGATTTCTACTTTTATTTATTTATTTGAAAGATAAGGAAATCTTCTGTCCATTGGTTAACTCCCTAGTGGCCAGGACTGGGCCAGGCTGAAACAGGAGCCAAGAGCTCCATAGTGTGTCTCACATGGGTGGCAGGAGTCCAGGCATTTGGGCCATCATCTGTTGCCTGCCAAGCACGTTATCAGGAAGCTAACAGTAAGCAGAGTAGTTGGGACTCAAACCAGGAACTCTGATATAATATGTTGGCATCTCAAGTAGGTGGCTTTACTTCCTGCACCCCATCACTGAATGCTGGATTTTTCTTAAAAGTAAAAAGGAAATAGCTGTGGTGCACACACACAAAGATGAATGTCAAAGACAGAATACTGACTGAAAACACCAGGGGAATACTAAGCATATACTGTAGGATTCCAATTATTTAAAATAACCTCTGTGTAGTGACAGAAATAAACCAGGACTTCTCACTGGGGAGAGAGTTGGAGACTATAGAGGACCTTGATGGTATGTGATTCCAAGATCCGCTCAGATTGTACCTTTATAAATGAATGCAGTGTAAGGCTTCATCAACAAACTAAACTAAAAATTGCATGAAGTGGAAAATTTTATTTTGAGGCAGTAAGAGTATGCAATTGTAGAAAAGCATGGATTTTGGAGTCCAGGAGTCCTGAAGATATTTTGGCACCAGAACTTACTGGCTTTGGGACTTTTGTGGAATTATTTAAATCTCTGATTTTTCAGTTTAGTCATCTCTGATAACATAGAAAGATGATCTGACAGTATATTTTAAAATTTAAATACGAACACACATTAAATTATGTAAAAAAGAATTAGGCACATCATAGGTACTTAAAACATTTTTGTCAAGTTTGCCTTTTTTAACTGAGTGGTTGACACAAATTGTAAATGATTTCAGAATTCTATTTGCTTAAAAATTGATGACTTTACATAATTTAAACCACTTAAAATTTAAAAGAGCAAATGTACTTTCATTATAAATCCCACTAATCTTTTATCTTCTTTCAAATGAATTTGTAAACCATTCTTTCATTTCTAGTTCACTTATTCCTAATTTCTGACATTCAGCTGCCCAGACCTTATTTCTGATAGAATGGAATAGACTTAGTCATCTTGAACCTTGTCACAATCAGTGTTAGTCTTTAATTATGTCAAATATTAGAGTTTGTTAAGAGTTGAATTACCATATCAGTTAAATAAAAATATTGGTAGTAATCCCTTGAGCAGCTTTTGCATTTCCATCTTAACTGCTGTACTCACTAGACACATTTTTGATCTAAGAATATTATGTTATGAAGTCAATTTATTCTATTATATGTAGATTATCTGAGGATAATCGGAAACTTGTTCTTTACTCTGTTATTCAGATTTCAGAGGATATCCATTAAATTATCTTTGGAGACCCAGTTAATAACAACTTCTCTTGAAATTTCCTTGCTTTTCTCTAAAAAGGAAAAAAAAAGGTGCAGTGATTTAACTAATAAGGTTTTTAGCATATATCTAATTAATTTCCTTTACTAAAATTATTTTAGAGAAGTAAAATTTCATATTCAGAGCAAAATAGTTATATCAGGTCAAGGATATAACTGAAGACAAATTCATTATGTACAGCCTAGTCTACTACATATGTGTAGTCACTGTGCTCAATCATTGCACTACAATGAAATATTTCACATCTTCTGAAATAATGCAGACATTTTCCTTCCATTTATTTTGCTATGCAGCATGAACTTTATTCAGAACATGGACTTTAATGCTGTGAAGAACAAAAGCTACCAATAGTTACAGTGATTTAAGTGAAGTCATTAATTTCATTCTCATGTTGCAAAACCAAGATACACTGTGTGTGCCTTTTCGGCTGATGGTCCTGTCCCCCTGAGCAGGCAGTTTTCACTTGGAGTTCAAGGGATCTGTTCCACTACCGCCACATCCCTAAGTGTTCAAAAGGGTGAAGATGTGACATATCATGGAATCAGTTTTCCTTGAGGGTAACTGTATGGAGACTACACATACCTGAAAAAGTAAAACTGACTCTTAGAAAAGCAATGACCTGAACAGCCCTTGTCGTGACTGTTGAGGAACAGTTCTATTTTCCTTTTATCTTCTTTTTTATTATTTCTTTCTGAATACCATTGGTTGGACTCTTTTCCCAACATAGAATTAATCATAAGTGTATCAAGTCAATTAAAAATAGATGTTGGGAAAAAGTAAGAATAGGAATAAGAAAGGGAGGAGGAAGTTTGTAACTGTAAAGCTGTATAGTTCTGCGTACATGCATACAGACTTACTTCTAAGATTACAGTTTAAAAACTTCCCATGGGACCCCAAATCCCATTAAGCTGTGTGGTAAAAATGCCATCTCAAGTGTTAACATGATCAAATTAAGTGTTAAAGTGATCATATAGATAAAATTATTAAAGAGAACATAGAAATATGATCAAGTGCCTAGTAATAGAGATAGAAATAAAAAGGAGAGAATGTTCCAACTTGCAAAGCAGTCCACACAACAGACTCATAGAATGACAGCGCTTTAAATAACACTCTGACCTCAGAATCAGCCCATCAGGCATTCTGGCCTGGCTGAAAAGCCTGTGAAAGCATTTGAGGCATGGAATGCCAAGACACTGTGGCAAAAAAAAAGTTCTCCATGAAGGATCTATGTAATTGTGACCCTAGTGGAAAGAAGGGGCCATCAAAGAAGGATTTACTTTACTCTGAAGGGAAGAGAGAACTTCTACTTTGCCTTTGGCCCTGCCTAAATATTAACAGAGGCTGTGGTCTCAAAAGGCTTCCACAGCCCAGGCAGCTCATGGCAAGAGCCTTGGGTGATGACTGATGTCATACATAAGAGTGTTAATTGTTAAATTAACAGCAGGAGTCACTGTGCACTTACTCCCCATGCATCCTGTGTGCTAAATGAGTCATACTATGAGATTCAACTGTAAAATTTGTTCTGTTTTTTATATTTGTGTGTGTGCATATACATACAAATAGTTGATATCTTTACTTTGTGTAGAGTTGGTATTCTGTCTATAAAGTTATTTGAAAATGAATCTTAATGGAAAATGGGACTGGGAATGGGAGAAGGAGGAAGAATTAGAGAGGGAGTGGCAGTGGGAGGGCAGGTATGGTGGGAAGAATCCTAAAGATGTACTCATGAAATTTATACTCATTAAATAAAAGACTTCTAAAAATGGAAATGGCTGTTTATGTCAGCCCAAGGAAACTGAAAAAAGATTGCTGAATAAAAAGTAATTGATGACCTGCGCCGCGGCTCAATAGGCTAATCCTCCTTCTTGCGGCACCAGCATGCCGGGTTCTAGTCCCAGTCAGGGCACTGCTTTCTGTCCCAGTTGCCCCTCTTCCAGGCCAGCTCTCTGCTGTGGCCAGGGAGTGTAGTGGAGGATGGCCCAAGTGCTTGGGTCCTGCACCCCATGGGAGACCAGGAGAAGCACCTGGCTCCTGCCTTTGGATCAGCACGGTGCGCCGGCTGCAGCGCACTGGCCACGGTGGCCATTGGAGGGTGAACCAATGGCAAAAGGAAGACCTTTCTCTCTGTCTCTCTCTCTCACTGTCCACTCTGCCTATAAAAAAAAAAAAGTAATTGACAAGAATATAGAATTTTCAGGGTCCTCTGCTTCACCCTGGATGGGATGTTGAATTCCCCGTTATCTCTGTTCTACTGTGAACCAAACAACGTTAAAATTGGAGCAGCTAAACCTGCACTTGACTTGTTGCCTGCAATTCAAGCCAAAGATAGGTCAGACAGTCTATATATTTCAGAGTCATTATATTCTTTGTTTTGAGTGGAAAATAAAAATGGGTCTGGAGTCATTTTGAGTGGTGTATTCCAAATTCCTGACAAACTACAAAATTTACACACTCCAGGAAACTCCTGGAGTGGGTCAAGGCTGTGAGTGTGGCATTTCACAATCAAATAAACAACCTCTGGCAACCCTTATGGCATACTCAAAGGCCAGATTCTATACCCTTGATAAATGTGTAAGCAAGATAAGAACTGTGAGGTGACCAGTAGACCCTGGAAATCTATCAAGAGCACCAGTACCTATTGGTTATCTTGTAACATGTGTTCTTTCAATTAAAAATAATACATCTTCTCTTGTTTAACTGACAAGTTTGTGTATAGGAGATAGTAAGAAAGGAAATAAGTAAAATATAAGAGCAGAATTTAATCCCTTAACATAAAGTCCTTTACAAACCATTTGTGTCTATTGACACAAATTTAATTGTGTCAATAGAATATAAAATTAATGGTAAAAAAAACATGTTTTTGTTTTTGTTGTTGTTTCATGTACTAGTTCAATGGGTATCTTTTTTATTTTTTTTTAGATTTCTCAACAAATAGTAATGTTGTTGGCTTTAAATAGTAAGAATTTATCAGTACATGGAAGAGACAAAACCCTTGTCTTCATGGAGCTTATAATTTGGAGCACATCCTCAATGTTAATTTTTTGGAGATGATAAAGACCTGAATCTTTGATCCATGGGTACATAGCAGCAAAATTTCTGGAGTCTCCTTAACAGTATAGGAGACTACTAGTTTAAAGAACAAAAGACCAAATGACACACTGAACTTTTTAGTCTTAACTTTAAATATTTTATCAATTTATATAAACAAGTTTAAGATTATATAATATATTTGAAAAATAGTGAATACATGTTTATGCATCTAAAAAGTGATCTCAGTCCTACATCAAAATCTTTCAGTTTCCATTTGTGATAATTCTATGAAAACCTTCTCTGAGCTCCCATTTTTCATATTATGCTAAATTAAAATATTAAGCTAACAGCCAATGCCATAAGTAGATGCCACATGTCATATTTTCAAAGTTCTTCATATACTATACAACTGTGTCATGATGGTGTTATAGTTACCATTACTTGTGTACAAATATATAGTTCCTTGGTTTAAATAGTCTGAGTATTATTAAATAAAAATGAAAAGTAATATGAAAAGACTTTTAAATGAACAGGTTGTATAAGCAGATTCTTAGAATGTTTGTACTTGAAAGCTCAATGTGTTCTTAATATATTTGAAGTCTTAAAAATTTCATGAAATGCATACTATGAAGGAAACAATGCATGGAACTCAAGAATTTAGCACATAAATGAACTTAGCTACTAATTCCATTTTCCCAAGAGATTATTGAAGTGCCTTTATACAGAAAATACTTATCTTTAAAATTAAGATGGTAGTTTTAGAGAAGTTTGGCTCTTGAAAAGTATATTTTCAAATTTCTTTTTCCATATTTTACATGAAACTTTGAGTGTGTTATACTGTGATGATGCTATTCAGCAGTTCATCCTTTCTGGAAACACAGTTGGGTTTATAACCATGTTGTTCTTTTCTCAGAAGAAGTGTTTCAGGAATTTAGGCAATTTCAACTTTGAAACTAGTTCATTTAAAATATTTTTCATCTCTTTCAATTACAGCATAGAAACAATGTCTCCTTATCCTTCAGACTTTTCCCGAGGGAAGTTTACCACTTCAGTGAAATTAAAAAAAAAAAAAAGAAAGAAAACTAAGGAAAAATGTATTCACATTTTTTTTCTGTAGTTCTCTTTCTCTGTTGCATCTTTTTCATGTTTAGGAATTAAGATGATGCTGGCTTCATAGAAAGAATTTGGGAGGATTCCTTGCCTTTGAATTGTTTTGAGTGACTTGAGAAGAATTGGAGTTAGTTCTTCTTTAAATATCTAGTAGATTTCAGCATTGAAGGCATCTGGTTCTGGGCTTTTTTTTGTTGGGAGCATCATTATTACTGATTCAGTTTCTGTCTTGCTTATGAGTGTGTTTAGGTTTTCTATGTCTTCATGAAGTCCTATGTCCTAGAATCTGTCCATTTCTTCTAGGTTTCCCAGTTTGTTGACATACATTTCTTTGCAGTAATTTCTGATGATTCTTATTTCTGTGGTGTCTATTGCATTTCTTTTTTCATCTCTAATTTATTAATATGGGTCCTCTCCCTCATTTTTCTGGTTAGTTGGACCAATAGTGTGTCAGTTTCTTTACTTTTCTCAAGGAAGCAGCTCTTAGTTTTGCTGATCTTTTGTATTATTTTTTTGTATTGATTGTATGTATTTCTAATTTAAGTACTTCTTTACTCATACTAGTTTTGGGTATGGTTTTCTGTTGTTTGTCTAGGTCCTTGAGATGCATGGGTAGCTTATTTATTTGGTGCATTTCCATTTTTTTGATGTAGCCACCAATTGCTATAAACTTTCCTCTTACTACTGCTTTTGCTGTACTCCATAAGTTTTGATATGTTATTTTGTCATTTTCATTTGTTTCCAGAATTTTTTTGATTTCTTCAATGACCCACTGTTCATTCATGTTGTTCAGTCTCCATGTGTTTGCATATGTTCTAGAGATTCCTGAGTTGTTGGTTTTCAACTTCATTCCATTGTGGTCATAGAAGATGCATGGTATGATTTTTATTTTTTTTTAGAATTTGCTGACATTGGCTTTTTGGCCTAGCATGTGTTCAATTCTATAGAAAGTTCCATGCACTAGTGAGAAGAATGTGTATTCTGCAACTGTAGGATAGAATGTTCTGTAGATATCATTTAAGACCATTCGGTCTATAATGTCGATTATCTCTGTTGTTTCCATGCTGATTTTCTGTCTGGTTGGTCTGTCCATTGCTGAAAGTGGGGTATTGAAGTCCCCCATTACTGTTCCATCTCCCTGTAGATCCATTAACATTTCTTTTAAAAGCCAGGTGCCCTGCAATTAGGTACATATACATTTATGGTAATCACCTATTCCTGTTGAATTGATTCCTCAATCATTACATAGTGCCCTTCTTTGTCTCTTCTATCTGTTTTTGTGTTAAAATGTATTTTGTCTGATATTAGGATGGCTACACCCAATCTTTTTTGGTTTCTGTTAACATGGAATTTTTTTTTTCATCCTTTCAGGTTGAATCTGCAAGTTTTTTAGTGAGATGCGTTTCTTGCAGCAGCAAATAGATGGTTTTGTTTTTAAGCGATTCAGCTAGTCTGTGTCTTTAAACTGGAGAATTGAGGTCATGCACATTCAAGTTGACTTTTGATAAGTAATAACTTTGCCCTGCCTTTTTTTTTTAATAAATATTCCTATTTTATACTTTGGATTTCCTTTGTACTTTTACTGGGAGATTTTCTGCCTTCACCTTCTTTCGTAGTGATTAACATGGTTCTGTGTTTCTGTGTATAGCACATCCTTGAGCATCTTTTGTAAGGCTAGACAGGTAGTGACAAATTCTTTCAAGTTCTCTTTGTTACGGAAAGTCTTTATTTCACCTTCATAAATGAGAGCTTTGCAGCGTACACTATACTGAGTTGACAGTTTTTTTTTTTTTTTTTTCTCTTAGGACTTGAACTATATCTTGCCGTTCTCTCTTAGCCTGTAGGGTTTCTGATGAGAAGTCTGCCATAAGTCTATTGTAGATCCTCTGAAAGTAATCTGGCATTTCTATCATGCACATTTTAGAATCCTTTCTTTATGTTTTATGGAGAGCTTGACTACAGTGTGTCATGGTGAAGATCTTTTCTGATCATGTCTGTTGGGAGTTCTATGTGTTTCCTGTACTTGGATGTCCCTTTCTTTCTCCAAATTATGGAAGTTTTCTGTAATTATTTCACTAAAAATGCCTTTTAATCTTTTCTGTCTTTCCATGCCCTCAGGAACTCCTAAGACCCATATGTTGTATCCTGTAGATCTCAAACAGTGTTTTTAAGTCTTCTAATCTCTTCTTATTGTTTTTGGTCTGACTTTAAAATTTCCAGCAATTTTTCTTCTAGCTCAGATATTCTTTCTTCTGCTTCACCAACTCTGTTGTTAAGACTTTCCACTGAATTTTTTATTGAATCTATTGAATTCTTCATTTCTAATATTTCATTTTGACTTATCTTTAAGATCTCAATTTCATGGGAAAAATTATCATTCATATCATATATATTTTTCTTTAGTTCAAGAATTTGCTTCTGATTGTTTCTAAGCAGTCCAATGATTAGTTTTTTGAATCCTGTTTCTGGTGTTTCCTCACTCTCTTTATGTTCACATTTTACTGGTGAAATGTGATAATGTTCCTTTGGAAGGCTCATAATGTCATCCTTGTTCTTGAAATTTTCCTTTTTTTTTTTTTTTTTGGCATTTTTGAATGTGTGTGTGTGTGTGTGTGTGATGGCTTTTATCTTTTATCTGTGTCTCTGCGGCTTTGTAAGACATCTGCCTTTTCAGTGAGTACCAAGAGGTGGGTGCCTGGTGTGGCCAGGTGCTCTGTTCAGTATTCCAGGGTAGGGCGATTATCCAGGGCAATTCCCCAGCTGGGTGTGGCAGGTCTCTGGTTAACTGGATTGAGAGCAATGGTCACCTCTGTTGGTGCAACCAGCCCTTCTCCTAGCTGAGGAATGCTCAGGTGTTAGTCCCCAGTGTTCTTAGCACTCCTCTGCCCTGCTTTATGAACTGCACATTTGAGCTGTGGAGTTTTCCTGTGAACACGGTTCTCTGTGCTGTGAGCTGCTATAGGCACCTGAGGAGCTTGGAGAGTGAGAAGCATGAGTATCTGTTAGAAGAATTAAGAAGGAAAAAAATACCTATGTAAGCATACTTACTAGAGTTTTTGAGACCAGTGCATTACTTTGTGAGCTGACAGTGACTCAAGTGGCCTACTATTTTGTTGCAAGAAGCATGTACTCAGTGGTGGCCTACATTTAATGAGTCGGAGATGTTAGAGCTTACCTGGCTCGATGTGAATAAGGGAATCCGAAGGTTTAAAGGGACATGGAAGTTTCACGTATGACCTCTATTTCTACTATTAAGCATGAAAACTGAATTTATGAAGGGAATACATATGTCCTTGAAAGTCTCTTACTTGCTCTTCTTTGTAGGCCAGATGTGGTCATTTGGGGTGGTGTCAAGAGGAGGATTTACTGATTTTAATTGCAAGATGCTTTCCCAGAATAGCAGAGGCCATGTGGAAATATTTAATTTGCCAAAATCAAGGTAGATATGTTTACTGCTGGACCTTGTTAATAATAAGAATGTCTAGCTGGAAAGATATCTTGTGACTAATTATCCACTGTGTTGATAAAATGAAACAGACCGCAATTGTATGATGATCAGTATTTGTCCAAAATTTCATCAAAATGGAATTAAGATTTATTTTGATATAAGAAGTTTTGAAATGCATGCATATAATTTTCTTACTGCACACTTCCATGAACTTTTTGAAAGCCCCCATATATCCCTTCATGTAATAATACCTGTGAATATTTAAGTCAGGATATGCTACATTTTCCCCAAATAATTTTTGCTTTCAAGTTATCAAGATTAAAAACAATGGCCCCATCAGATTCATTAGAATGGCTACATTTTGTACTCCAAACTGTGAGAGGATTTTGCCATTTGGCCTGATTCTCTGTGATAAGAAGAAAATAACATTTTCATAAGATCATGGCATCTTAAAATCTCTTACTATCCATGAAAAGGTAAAATTAAAATCTGTTTGGGCTAGAAAAAGGGCTGTCTATACAATATTGTTTGATTTGGTTGTTCAGTGTTCTATCTAGTAGCTGAAGTAATAATTCCTTGGTGAGATTTCATATTCATGGACTATTTGGCTATATTCACCACTGAGATGAATGATCTCCAGTGTATAAAAACAGTAAAAACCACTGATTTTGTCTTCAAAGGATATATACCATATTTTGGGAAACAGTTCTCATCAGTTTACATGCACACGTTAAATACATATGTCATTTAGTCCAATCATTACATACACACATTATACCACACATTACATACCATTAAATATGTGTGGACACTCATGTGCTTTAATCTCTGCTACCACTTTGCTTTATATTATTAACAAGTTAAAGAGCAGATTGTTAGCTAAGGAATAAAAGGAGAAATAAAGTTTAGCAGTAGAACAAGCAAAACAAAAAAAGGTGTAAGATAATATTTTTAAACATCCATGTGCTTGAAATATAAATTAAAACTAAAAATTATGCAATTAATCTGATACCAGAGATGAATCATCACTTATATGACAGTGAGTCAGCTTAATTATTTCTGAAAGAAAAAGTATTATTTTATTCTTTTTATAAAAAAAAGATTTATTTATTTATTTACCTGAAATGCAGATTTATATATAGAGGGAGAGACGGAGAGATCTTCTACCTGCTGTTTCACTCCCCAAATGGCTGCAATGGCCAGAGCTGGGTCAATCTAAAGCTGGGAGCCAGGAGTTTCTTCTGGGTCTCCCATATGGATGACAGGATCCCAAACAATTGGGCCATCTTATGCTGCTTTCCGAGGCACACTAGCAAGGAGCTGGATTGGAAGTGGAACAGCCAGGATAGGAACTGGAGCCCGTAAGGGATGCCGGTGGCGCAGGCATCAACTTTACCTGCCACACCAGAGTGACAGCCAAAACTACTGTAGCCTTTACCACAGTCGTTTTACATTGGAAGGCAATATAATTGATGAAGGGCCTAGATCTAATTCCATTCACGTTCTTGCACATTTACATGTAGTATTTAGAATTACTAGTTAGCACTGTATTTATCCTTGTTTCATCCTATGAGACATCATGTAATAGTGGGGACTATGTTTCATAAATCTGTGCACACGGTGATGACTTGTTTTAGAGATAGTACACATTCTTCAATTATTATACATATTTTCTTAGCAATGAAGTGGCCACACTGGCTGTCATTTGGGATGTGAACCACAGGGTTTCAAGTCATTAGAATTGCAACAGTTCAATTTTGACTCTAAAATAATTTAATGATACTAATAATCACTTAGTCAAAGTAAGCATAAAAATGAACTCAAAATGGACTACTTCACAGCCTATGATTTTTCCTCATATTAACAGTTAGCATTGCAGAAGACTTCTCTTTCTGTTTGGAAATTTTAGATGAAAGAAGTGAATGTGTGATCATGAACGATCTCTTATATGTTATCAAAAGTATATATTAACTTTATATAGAGAAGGTTGAAATCATTCACAAACAGCATTATGAGATTTTTGAAAATCTCTAATCTTCAGAAAGACTCCTCATGACCTGAGGTTTTTGCCAAAGTAATTCAGTGAAGTGACCAAATGCTCCACATTTTTGGACTGTATCAGCCTCCTAGGATTTTCAATGGAACATTAACTCTTGCCTTTAAAATAGCTGTATTCTCAAATAACAGTTCTTGTCTCCTTCAGAAATGCCAGCAATTGTGAAAGCATTTCTTAATGAATGTTTTTCCTAGTTTGGTGGAAAGACATTGCTTTTAAAGCCATATTCATTATCTTCAGTATTTAGCTTGTTGAAATAGAGCACAAATATTTTAATACAATTATTTCACATAGGAAAAATTAGTAGTTATTAGTTATTAAATATTTTGTAATTTCCTTTTAATTAATAATTATACAAGCATGGAATATTTACTATATCCCAGAATACTAGATGCCAGCAACACAGAAATAGATTAAAATGTCCAGAGATACAAAGAAATGAAAGATATATTAAGAATACTGTGAATACAGACCTATCAAGCGTTTGCTGTGAATTACAGTAAAAGAAGTGAAAAGTAACTACCTGAGAACTGAGTCAAGCTTCACGGAGGTATAAGATGAGAAATCTGAAGTACAGCTTGAAAAACTAGTGAGCATGATGGAAGTATGGAAAGAGAAAAATAACCGGGGCCAGGGTCAATATGTAGCACATCAAAGGAGACAGAGAGTAAGGCTGGTGTGCAGCTAAGGGCACAATTCAATAATAATGTCATGTGGCTGAAGGGAAACCAGGACACACAACTGAATTGGATTTTGTTTATGGGGAGAAAATATTGGAAAGCTCTCGGCTCTAAGGAGCAGAAAATCCCAACTCAAACTTGCTTTAGAACCGGTAAATATATTGCATTATAACAAATTTGATTTCAGTAGGAAGAATTGTACACATCTCTTTGAACCTCAGTATCATCCTGGGGCAGTTTTGGGTATCACTTCCAGACACAACATACAGAGATAAAGAGGGACAGATTATTTGCTGTATTTCCTTAGCACCGTTGACATGTGGAACGATAGATAAAATAAATTTTAGAATGAGTATTTCAAAGTGAAATTATATGTCAAGAAATATGTGAGAATGAATCTAAAGAGATCCTTCCAATCTTCCCATGACTGGGACAGAGGAGGATAAATACATGTATGGATAGAGAACCCATGTGCACAAAATTCCTTTTTATTATAAATAAGACAATCAAAATGAAAACACAAACATATCTGGATATTGAAGAGATCTTGCCTGTCCCAGTATCTTTCTTAGTAGTATAGGCTACTTACCAGTCTCTCATGCAGAATTGAGTCACATGCCATGGGTGAATCCATTCCTGGGGTAATAATGTGACCACACCCACTGATAGACACTAACCGGAGAAGCTGACTGGAGTCTTAGGAGCAGTCAGCTTCCCTTCAGGGACACAGATGAGCAGCTAAGCAGAAAGTTGCTTTCTGTTTAAGGAAGGAAGATAGAGGGGATAAGATAGGTAACCAGCTTGACTCTCACTGAGAACAAAGCATAATACAGACACACTTAATGAAGCCAACAGAGTTTATTGAGCAAGTCAGATTCTCTTGGATAAAGCTTGTGAGAGGAAGGTCCCAGAGTGATATCCTCAGTCAAGTCTTTATGGTTTACAAAAGACTACATGGGGGCTGGCTTTCTGGTGCAGTGGGTAAAGCCACCGTCTGCAGTGCCAGCATCCTGTATAGCCTCCAGGTCAATTCTTGCTGCTCCACTTCTGATCCAGCTCTCTGCTAAGAACTGGGACAGCAGTAGAAGATGGCCCAAGTGCATGGGCCCCTGCACCCACATGGGAGACTTAGAAGAAGCTCCTGGCTCCTGGCTTTGGATTGGCCCAGCTCTGGCCTTTAAGACTATTTGGAAAGTGAACCAGCAGATGGATGATGTCTCTCTCTCTCTCTCTCTCTCTCTCTCTCTCTCTCTCTCTCTCTCTGCCTCTGTTCTCTGTAACTCTGCCTTTCAAATAAATACATAAATCTTTTAAAAAAGAGAAGTTATAAGCTGATAAAGTCTATTAATTTATAACAAAAAGCTGAGATAAATAACTCCATGTTGCTTTTAGTTTTCCCATTGAATAAACTGAGTTTTATTTCAACTAATGAAAAACCAGCAGAGGTTGCATGTAGGGGAGTTTAATGGATTTTCTTTATAGCTACTGGTAGAAAGAATAATGGATGATATAATGCAGCACAGACTAGAAGAACATGTTTGCAACAATGAAATACATAGATTACAGAAAGAGAAACACCACATAGGGAGACAAAGTGGTAAGTGCCGAAGAGCAGAGATTTTCTGAACCTTGTGTCTCGGAGTAGTGTTGATAGGTCTTATGAACAGTGAAATGTTAAAAACGGTGTAGAGATGTTTCAGGAATGGTATACCTGTTATACCAGGTCAGCCTTAAATAATACCAATAACAGTGCAAAAGGTAAGATAGAGAAAGAACATTTTGACACACTCTTCTGAGGATATTGAGAGATCCTGGGGGCCACTTGAATATGGAAACAGAAAGAGCTGTTAATGAAGAAGTCACTCCTGAAGATATAGGGGTTCATCTATAGAAAACAGATGACATAAAATATATGCCTAGTGTGTGTGGGATGATGGGGTGGGAAGAAGCAGGGTGGCACGGTGGTGGAGCCAGTTAAACCACCACCTGTGATACCAGCATCCCATAATACCAATAGTTAGTCACCTGCTAACATGCCTAGGAAGGCAGCAGAAGATGACCCAAGTGCTTGAACCCCTCCTACTGATGTGGAAGGTCCAGTTACAATCCCAGACCCTTGGCTATGGCCTGGTCTAAGCCTAGCCGTGGTGGACACTGGGGGGATACGGTACCCAGATGGAAGTGCTCCCTCTAGCTCTTTATATCTCTAACTGTTCCTTTCAAATAAATAAATTAGAACTCTAAAATATCTTTTGGTACTGGAGTAGTTTTCAAATAGCTTTGGCTATTTTTTTTAAAAATATTCTCTTACGCCAGTGAACACAGCTGACTAGCCTCAGTCAGGGTGTTTCCAGGAGTTTCTTCTTTTCCAGGCTCATGATCTTTGCAAACAAGCAAGCAAAAATCAAATAGCGAGATCAGCTATATTAAGTAGAACTATGTAAAATCAGGATGGTAGTCTCCAGAGTGAGTAACCGCATCCTTTTTGTTGGGACAGCCCTGAGAAATCTGTGATATTAGCCTGAATGTGACCTACCCCGTGTTCTCATGTTGTTCCATAGATGACTTTAAGTACTGTCCTTTTAGCTCCTCATTTGTGGTATATTGTATTGTGTGAAAATGCTACCCATTTATTTTTAAGGACGATCCTTAAAAATACTGTTTTAGTCAGCATAAGATACAGATATTATGTGGTCGAAATGAAGTAAAAATGCCAAATATTTAGCATATTATATTTTCTGGCTGATATATTTGCTTATGCTACAGAATGCTACAGAATTTTACATTATTTTTTAGAAAAATACCATTTTGGAAAGAAAATAGTAATTATTTTCTTTTTTTTTTTTTTTTTTTTTTTTTACAGGCAGAGTGGACAGTGAGAGAGAGAGAGACAGAGAGAAAGGTCTTCCTTTTTGCCGTTGGTTCACCCTCCAATGGCCGCCGCGGACGGCGCACCGCGCTCGTCCGATGGCAGGAGCCAGGAGCCAGGTGCTTTTCCTGGTCTGCCCCTGGGGTGCAGGGCCCAAGCACCTGGGCCATCCTCCACTGCACTCCTGGGCCACAGCAGAGGGCTGGCCTGGAAGAGGGGCAACCGGGACAGAATCGGTGCCCCGACCGGGACTAGAACCCGGTGTGCCGGTGCCGCAAGGCAGAGGATTAGCCTGTTGAGCCACGGCGCCGGCCAATAGTAATTATTTTCTGAGACAAAAGTTGTACCTAGAAATATAGAATAAGATGAAGCAATATATTCAACTACAATGTGAATAAATGCACAAGACATGACAATAAAATCCCATATAAATAAAATCTCCTAAATATGTAAAGTGGGAGGACTAAAAATGAACTGTATTCTCATGATTTTATTCTAATAAAATTATTCTAAATTTTAATTATTTTTATTTAAAGGCTGAGTCACAGAGAGAGACAGAGACAGATATATGAGAGAGAGAAATCCTTGATCCTCTGGTTAAATCTCCAAATGCCTGCAAAAGCTAGGATGGAGCCAGGCCAAAGCCAGGAGCCTAGAACTCACATGGGTGGCAGGGACCCCACTGCCTGAGCCACCACCTGCTATATCCCAGGATGCGCAATTTGAAGAATAGTGAGTCTTGAACCCAGGCACTCAGATATGGGATACAGGCATTCCTTGTGGTGTGTTTACTGCAGTACCAAATGCTCACCCTTAATATAATTTTTAATCTGAAAAGTTTTTTCAAATTATCTGAAGCAGGATAAATGGTGACTTTGTAAGTGTCCTCTGGCACTCTTTTGTATAGAATGTAGACTTAGGGAATACGGAGATTAGCTAATGAGGATACCCATATGTTCCAAAGGGAACTCTGAGAAAGGACATCAAGAATGGTGCGTTTCTGAGAATGAAATAAGGAAAGTATATTTGAAATTAAAGAATGAAACACACAGAGAGTGAGAAGATACTACAGGGAGTGGGGCTGTGGCTTAGCAACTAAAGCCACTGCTTGCAGTGCCAACATCCCGTATGGAGGCTGGTTCAAATCTTGGCTGTTCCACTTCTGATCCAGCTCTCTGCTATGGCCTGAGAAGGCAGTGAAAGATGGCCCAAGTGCCTGGGCCCCTATACCTGCATGGGAGGCCCAGAAGAAGCTGCTGGTTCCTGGCCTTGGATCGGCCCAGCTCCAGCCATTGCAGCCATTTGAGGAGTGAACCAGTGGATAGAGAACCTCTGTCTCTCTGACTGCCTCTCTGCAGTGCTGCTTTTCAAGTAAATAAATAAATCTTTTAAAAAAAGAAGAAGAAGAAGCAGACTATGGAGTAAAGCATGGGTCAGACCTTGTAGAGCCTTGTCCTATAAATTGATGTTGGTCTTTACTTGAAATTTATTTGGCAGCTGTTAAAACATTGGAAATCAAAGGATGCTGTGGTCAGACTTGGACTTAGAGCATATGGTGTGCTGCGTTTTGGAGAAGCAGTCAGAGCCATTGAATGGGAACTAGACAGGAGGCCCTCCCTGCTGTCCACATGGGTGATAGTGGTGGACTTGCAGACATGAGACCGAGACATAGTTCACTCCAATAATCCAGATGTTATCAATAAAGCATCTCTGACAAGTGTGGGACAGCTAGGCCAAGTAAGGACAACCAGGTCCCTGGTAGCTAAAGAATGAAAAGTACCATTCTGTAAAACAGAGGAATAAAACTAGGAAAGTAGTTGGTTTGGAAGGAAAGTTGCAAATTTGCTTTTGGTCATTTGCCTTTGAAATGCCTAGGTACAGAAATTGAGCAGCCGAGTTTATGACAAAGAGCCCACTAAAGAAAATTATAGGTTCGTTTTCCTGTACCCAGCTATTCAATTTCTGAGTTCCTCACTTTAGGGTCTTTAAGATTCTTTCCATCTCATCCTGTAATTTCTGTGCAGTGTCACACAGAGAGCTGCACTTACCACAAGCATGCATATGACTCACAGATTTATAGTTCAAGTTAATAGTCTTCTCATTTCATTCTGGATTTCTTCTTTAGGCAATTACACAAATACACAGCCTCAATTACCACAGGCATACAGATGACTGACAAAGCTATAGTTAATGTTCGGACCACTGTCTCCATAACAAGCCCTAGATACGTCCGTTTGTTTCTTGATATTTATGCCTCAGGGACACTTAACATTTCTTAAATGAAACACAAGATGATTTCAGAGAAGGACAAGCAACTATTGACAAGAAAATCTAGAGAACTAGCAATCATCCTGGATACTGCTGTAAGCCTTATTAGTGAGACTAAAAAAAAAAAATTTAGAACTTGATGAGAGTCGAAGATAGATTTTATTGGGTTGAATGATGATAAGAGATGAAAGAATGGAGACAGCAAGTATTGGAGTTTGCTTGTGATAGAAGGTATTACTTTTTCATAAAAGGCAAGAAAAAATGTATGAAAGTCAACAGCAAATACTCAGCTGCAGAGAGAATGTTGATTCTATAAGAAAGTCTATTCGGAAGTGTAACTTTCCTAAAAGGAGAAGGAGACAAATGAAAAAGCAAATATGGAGGTAATAAAACACAGATCGCTGGGCTGCAGATCCAGAATTTGTGATTTAGTTGACCTCTGAGTGAGGTCAAAGTTTTCATTTGTAACAAGTTCTGAGTTGATGAAGTTATAGCTTGTCTATAGAGTACACTGGTTAGCTAATGCAGTAGGGCAAAACATATAGCAATAAGACTGGGTACTGTTGAGTGCTGATTATAGTAGTGTCATGAATCTCTAGTTCTACCAAGTATTCTAATATTTGAGGATTTCTCCAGGACCCAATGTCTTCTAGAGGATTATTAATCTAAACATATCCATAGGGACCAGCATTGTGGCACCGTGGATTAAGCTATCATTTGCAACAAAAGCATACCATATGAGGGTAGGTTTCAATCAATCTCAGTTGTTCCACTTCCAGTCCAGCTCCTGTTTCATATTCCTGGGGAAGCAGTGGAAGATGGTCCAAAGATGGTCCAAGTGCTTGGGCCCCTGCCACTCATGTGGGAGACAAGGATGAAGTTGCAGGTTTAGGTTGGCCCAGTCCTTGCCATTGTGGCCAGCTGGGGAGTGATGTCTGGAAGATGTCTCTTCTTTCCTCTCCTTCCCTCCCCTCCTCTCCTCTCTCTGCCTTTAAAATCAATAAATAAATGTTACGCATAGTGGGTGGAGTCAGTACTACATAGTAATAAAAATGTGGAAGGAAACATGTTCCTTCCTGGGTGGGTGAAAAGACTATTGGAATGATAGCCTTTAAAATATTCATGGAGAATAATTTAACTGGTTCTGTGATAACATAAAGAATGAAAAGTGAATTTGAATTTGTTTCTTTTAACATTTATACATTGTCCAATATAATCAGGCGATAATGGCTTAAAGAATATGTGGGGAACCACAGGCTGGCCACCTGTGGGGACCTTCTCATTGCACTGCCTCATCCTGCAGAGCAGAACAAGGTCAAGGAAATGCTGAACAAAAGACTTGCAAACGACCTGGTGGGATGAGATACACCTTGACCTGAGACTATGTGTGCCCTTTGATCTGATTGATGGACTACTCGCCCTAGCCCTGGGGGACTGGGAATGGATAAAAGACCCTGTTAGGGGCAGGAACACGGAGCAGCCACTTCAGTCTTTCTCTGTCTTCCTCCCAGCTGCTTCCCCCTCCCTCCTTTCCTTCTATCCCTAAGAGTACCGATCAACAGCGGTCCTGTCCTGACTCTGTGGGTTGGACCTTTGCTGGCAAGACTTGGGTTGGCGAGGGTTCCGACAAGGAACCTTTGCTGGCAAGACTTGGGTTGGCCAGGGTTCCAACAGAATATATATATGAGCAGGCTCGAAGTTAGAGTGAGTCTGTAAGACTATTTCATCCTGATTTACAACTTGTTTTAGCTTTTTGTCAGAAGTTGTTTTACAATCTTTTAAGCCTACCAGGAGATTATTAGTTAGATTATTAGTTATTTGTTTATTTATTTATTTTAATGAAATATCACCTTCAAGGGATTTTTAATGATTAAAGATATTTTGAAATCAATTTTATCTTATGAGTCTACTTCAGAAAGTCAAAGAAATGAAAAGGTATCTTGGGGCTGATGCTGTGGCACAGCAGGTTAAAGCCCTGGCCTGTAGTGCCGGCATCCCATATGGGCGCCGGTTCTAGTCCTAGCTGTTCCTCTTTGGATCCGGCTCTCTGTTGTGGCCTGGGAGAGCAGTGGAGGATGACCCAAGTGCTTGGGCTTCTGCACCCACATGGGAGACGAGAGGAAGCTCCTGGCTCCTGGCTTCAGTTAGGTGCAGCTCCAGCCATTGCGGCCATCTGGGGAGTGGGCCAGTGGATGGAAGACCTCTCTCTCTCTGTCTCTGTAACACTGTCTTTCAAATAAATAAAATAAATCTTAAAAAAAGAAAGAAAAAAAGGTATATTTATTGTGGGTGAAAAATTTAGAAATCAATTTTTGTTTGATTTTGGGTTTTTTGATGATTGTGTGTGTGCACACACACACACACACACAGAAAGAATCTTCCATCTGCTGATTCACTCCCCAGTTAGACAGATACAGCAGCCAGGTCTAGGCCAGGCTAATATCAGAAGCAAGAAACTCCATGCTGGTTTCCCACATAGGTGGCAGGGACCCAAGTACTTGGGTCATCTTTTGCTGTATTCCCAGGCACGTTAGGAAGCAGGACCATAAGGAGAACAGCCAAGATTTAACTGGGACTGCAATATCGAATACCAGTGACGCAAAGAGTGACTTAACCTGCTGAATCACATCAGCTATCATGCATATTTTTTTCATAGTGTATGTTCTACATGAATTTTTTGAAGACATTGTAATGCAAGACATAGAGCCCTTATGAATAGAATTGGTGCCCTTATCAAAGAGAGCCAAGAGAAATCTCTTCTCTCTTCTACCATGTGAGGACGCATCCAGTAAACCTCCATCTGTGAGCCAGAAAGTGGGCCCTGACCAGAGACCAAATCTAACAGTGCCTTGACTAAGAGTTCCCAGTTATAACAACTGAGACAAAGGCGTTTCTGAATTTGTAGTGCCAATATAGCTATTATGTTTATATAAAATATAGCTATTATATTTATAAAGAACAGTATGCATACACTTAGTATATACATTTCAGTGGGCACATTTTTGTTGGAAATACTATTGTATAAAATAAGTTGATACTTGGAAGGTTTGCCGTGTAGTGATTGGTGTGTAATATACTCACATAAACCATTAGCTACAACAACAACAATTATATTAGCTAAATGAGTTTTTTTTTTCAGTCAGTCATTCTTTCACAAATTATTGTATTCAAAAAGATCAGCTTCTTTGAAGTACATTTAGCATTCAAATAAAATTGCTCTTGGGAAAACATGTATGTATTTGTGTGCATGTGTGTTGTATGATATTTTTATAAAATCACCTAGAAGTGACAATTGGGCACTATCTACCTACATGTAGAGGACTTCGCTGATTGGTTTTTATGATAAACACTGTCACAGCTTACCTAGTGCTTAGTATTGATTTTATCCGTACTATACATAGAATGAAAAATTTTAAAAGCCAAAATGGTGAGAAGAGCAGCTTGTGCATCATGCTCATTCATATGTATGGGATAAATCCATGTGATTTCTATTGACTTTAAATTCACTAGTGGAAAAAGATGTACTTCTATATTCAGCATGGAAAAGGGGCCAGAACACAATTTGGGGATTTTTACTATCAAGTTTAATAAAAAATAGGCTTTGAAGGCCATACAAATGAAATCATTTTTAATACTTGCTATATCCTAATATAATATGTGAGACCAGTTATTCACTTAGCAGTGAAGATAATCAAGTTTGAGCCTCACTTGGTTGTAGCCTAATAAATAATGCCACATTTTAAGTGGGATTGTGTTGTCATGATTAGATGGATGAAATTGTTTTCAGAAAAAGATTTTGTAAATATGTAAACCATTTATAAACATTGCAAGGATCTGTAACATCATTCTCAGTGCTCATACTACTGTTGATTTTATGAACAGGCAAGTCTGAAAGAGAAATATTGATATTGGGAGTCTTCAGGAATTCATGAAAAAATCCTTATCATGAAAAAAATTATGCATAGATTAAAAAAAATAATTTCACATGAAAATCAACACCTTTTAATTCCATCTTTCCATGAACATTTTTTTTTTGGACAGGCAGAGTTAGACAGTGAGAGAGAGACAGAGAGAAAGGTTTTTCCTTCCATTGGTTCACCTCCCAAATGGCTGCTAAGGCTGGCGCGCTGCGCTGATCCAAAGCCAGGAACCAGGTGCTTCCTCCTTGTCTCCCAAGCAGGTGCAGGGCCCAGGCACTTGGGCCATCCTCCACTGCCTTCCCAGGCCACCGCAGAGAGCTGGACTGGGAGAGGAGCAACAGGGACAGAATCCAGCGCCCCAACTGGGACTTGAACCCAGGGTGCCAGTGCTGCAGGCAGAGGATTAGGCTAGTGAGCTGCAGTGCCGGCCTCCATGTACATTTTTAAGGCACCCCATATGAGAGTAACACTCTGAAAACCTCCTATAGTAGGCAGTTCTCAACTTCAGGCTCTAATTCTAGGGTCTGAACACCTTTGTTCATCTTAAGCTTTTCATATCAATAGCTAAAGTATAGTTCACACTCACCAAATTCCCAAGAGATCGTGACCCTGTATTCCTTTAATGATAAGCAGAACTGCTGATCAGACAAGCATAGCTGTGCATGAAGCCTTGCTGGATATATATGCATATACCCAAGATACAGTTTGGGATATTGTTGTTATTGTTGCTTTTAAAGTTCACTTCATTAACATCAGAAGAAGACCAGCAGCAGCAACCCATGTAGCCGATGATGTTAGTGATCTCTGAATACCTATGTGCTCATTAACACTTGGCTACCTTTGCTCTCACAGTGAAACGTCAAGTGCTATGTGTCCTTTTATGACTAAATCAGAAATGTGTAAATGCATCTCCTCCATATTTCTTTTCATTCTTGGAGCAGATGGAGTCATAGGAGAGAGGGTACAGCTGTGGATTCCAGATTACTGATCTGGAGAGCAAAAGCAGACACACTCACATCTGATTTGGGTCGTTAATTTACAAGGTCTATGCTGTCAAGCTTCTTAGATCTGAGAGTAGTTTGGCCACCACACACCCTAGCCCTCTCTAAGTTAGTTGATTGTTTCAAACGGCATTGTGCATCTGATCCTTCACCAGCTATACATTTATGATGTTGACATACTCTGCTCCTTAGTCTTCATATGTACTTTCATAAATTTTAGCAAGTTTACAAGTAATTGAAGTCACCACTTCTCACACTCTATCTTGTTTCCATAGTTAGTTAATCCTGTCCATTTTATGTTTTAATCTACTTTTACTTATTTAAAATTCTGCCCTTGTAGCGTTAACTTTGTTTTTCAAGAATTTGCTTTCTTACTGTCATTCCCACATATATATCTCAGATACTGAAAACAAAGGTAGTTTCCTGGCTTGTTTTAATGGTAGATGATGTAAATCATCCAAGGCTCATAAGGGCACACATCAGTTGGGTAGCATTGATGATTGAGTTTTTTTCAAAGTTTATGACACTAAGGTTCTACCTCCACCTATACTATAGTAAGTATATGTAAGGACATAAATCCTCCTCTGGATTATGGTGCTTATTTTCTATCAAAATATTGACATTTTTGACTTAAGAATTATTTTATATTACTTTCATCAAAATGAATATTGCTACTAGATACCAGTCATAATGTCTTACTCCAAGTCAGTAATATAGAAGCCTAACATTTAATTTTCATTTCCTCAATATTAAAAAAAAAAACTTTTAAAATTAACATTTTCTAAAGCTGGAAAACTTAGACTGGAACCATCTTGTTTAAAATGTCTGCTAACTAAACAGTGTTGCTGGATTTCACTGGCTATGAAAGATAAATCATGAATATAACTTGTCTCAAATTTATATGCATGGCTGGCGCCTTGGCTCAATAGGCTTATTCTCTGCCTGCAGCACCGGCACCCAGGGTTCTAGTCCCAGTTGGGGCGCTGGTTCTGCCTTGTTGCTCCTCTTCCAGTCCAGCTCTCTGCTGTGGCCCAAGTGCCTGGGTCTCCCACCCGCATGGGAGACCAGAGGAAGCACCTGGCTCCTGGCTTCAGATCAGCGCGGTGCGCTGGCCACAGTGTACCAGCCGCAGCAGACATCAAGAGGTGAACCAATAGAAAAGGAAGACCTTTCTCTCTATCTCTCTCTCTCACTGTCCACAGTGCCTGTCAAAAAAATTATATGCATAAGAATATTTATCAGTTATTACAACATAAATCATAAGATCACTAAATTCTTCAAATAAGTCATTTTCTTCTCATAAAACATAACATAATGTATATGTAGACATATACATTATGTACCTAACATGTATACATACTTAATAAATAGGTGCTTATTGGAGATATGAAGTTTTTAAACATTCTAATGAGATACTTTCTTCATTTATGTTGACACACAAATGTCTAGTCATTAAGAATATTGGCAAGAAAGATTTTTAAGAATTAGGCAATGCTTTCCCACATTTCCATAATTCTGTCACATTCATCATAAAGCCACCAGCTGCATTACACCCGAGCAAGAAGGTCAGTTTGTCCTTTGAATCTCTGGAGCCAGGCATTGGCCTTTCCCGACTGTGGAATCCTGGATGGCATCCTCTTCAGTTATCCTTCAGATCTGTTGAGTGTGGATCCCTTCATCAGCGATCATAGGTAGATCAGAATAACACTGAGGCATCTATGTCAGCACTTGTGCTTCACCTTACACTTTGCATTATGGAGACAGCTTCTCTCCTCAACTTCAGCAACCAGCTTCTGCCAGCTTCATAATTTATTTCCGCAGTTTCCGACCTCTCCTACCCTTCACAGAATTTCCACGTGTTAGAACTTTTCTCTGGACAAGGTTTTGGCTTAAGGGAAGGTTCCTCCTGATTTGATTTTTGACCTAAATGATTCTCTATAGCAGCAATAGCCATTGTGTTCTCCTGTCACTCCTGTATCCTTTGGAGTAACAATGTTAACTTTCTTGAAGAATTTTTCCTTTGCATTCACAGCTTGGTTGTTGGGTGCAAGAAGCCCAGATTTTAGCCTATGTCAGCTTTCAAAATGCCTTCCTCATTAAGCTTAATCATTTCTAGTTTTTGAATTAAAGTGAAAAATGTGTGACTCTTCCTTTCACTTGAACACCTAAAGTCTGATGTAGGGCAATTCATTGGACTGATTTAAAATATTTCTGACTCTCAAATGTTAGGGAAAGAAAGGCTCAAGGGGAGGGAGAGAAATGAGAGAACAACCAGTGAATTGAGCAATCGACGCACACAACATTCATCAATAAGGCTTATGGACTTACATGAGCATGATTGTGTTGCTCCAACACAATTACAATAATAACTTCAAACATCACTGTAATTGATCACCACAACATATTTAACAATAATGAAAAAGTTCATACTATTTTGAGAATTGCCGAGTATGAGATACAGACACCTGAAGTGAACAGAGGTTGTTGGACAGGCCTGCTAGTCCCAGGGTTGCCAGAAAGCATAATATTGAAAAAAATGCTATGACGCACAGTAAAATGAAACATTTTCAAAGTTCCTTAAAGATTTTGTGTCTTAACCAGTTTATCAGTTAGTGAATACCAAGTTTGGTATTTTGTTTCTTTTCCTTGTTTCAGTCTATTGCTCTTCTAAACATGTATCATAACACCTCAACTTCTTATTTTAACAATATTACATGGTCCAAAAAATGAAAGAATTGTTAGAGCTGGGAATGCAGCATAAAGGTGTCAGTACATTGAACTTAAAAACAAAATTGAAAAAGGGACCAGTGATATAGCATGATCACTTGCAACATCAGTGACCCGTATTGGAGTGCCAGTTCAAGTCCCAGTTGATGCTCTACTTCTGATCTACCTTCCTGTTAACGTGCTTGGGAAGGCACATTGTCCCAAGTACAAAATTCCCTGTCACCAATGTGGGAGACCAGGATGGAGTTCCTGGCTCCTGGCTTCTTGCTTCAGCCTGGTCCAGTCTAGCCTATTGCCACCCCTCAGGATATATACTGGCAGGTGGAATATATCTCTCTCCCCACCTCCTCCCTCCCCACTGCCTTTCAAGTAAATAAAAAATCTTAAAAAAAATTGGAAGAATCAGTGGCATGAATATTCACCCTAGGAGGGTGTAGTCCTGGGTGAGCACTTAAAGCCATTACCCCTATATCAATAATGGTATGTATATGGTTTCTATGATATTTGGGGGGCTGAAAACATTTAAAAGTAGTCTGTGATCTGAATAAATAGATAAATGAAGAAATTTTCTTGGTGTGTGTAAAGCCATTTTTTAAAGCCTAGAGTTATTATTTTTAGTTCTTTCCATTTTTTTAGTCAATTGAGCTCTGGATCATGGCAGTCCAAGCATGAGAGATTATGTGTAGTACTGCAGACACAAATTCATGATTCTCTTTTTGAGGGAATTGTGTTTTAATCCATGAGAAGACACTTTATGTAGTCTTCAGCTCAGTGAATTTTTAGAGACAGTCATCACTACACCTGAACAAGCCACCCTTATAGAACCGCACAGTAAAGCATAACACCGTTTTTTAAAAATTGTAGTAGTGAATAGGCAATCATATAGGTGCATTTTTGACAAAGGTTGCTAAATGATTAAAAAAGACTTCAGAATATGAATATTTAAAAGAAAAATATAAATATGAACATGGCCATGCTATCACAATCCTTGATAAAGTGTACTCAAATTTAATGATTTCGATTTTATTTACTCCTAGTCACACTTCCCCTATTTCTGTGTAGCTTTAAATTTTACAGATCTATGGAAATGATACCACAAGTGATTCATAACCTCAAATTACATGGCCAGTTATCATTCTCTTAACCTCCTTTCTCTCTTCGCCTGTCTCCCCTGTCAAAAAAAGAAACTATGTGGGGGAAAACTGTTGAAATCTTTACCTAATCTATACTAAACTGATCTTCTGTATATAAAGAGAATTGAAAATGAATCTTGATGTGAATGGAAGGGGAGAGGGAGCGGGAAAGGGGAGGGTTGCAGGTGGGAGGGAAGTTATGGGCGGCCGGGGGGAGGGGAGCCATTGTGATCCATAAGCTGTACTTTGGAAATTTATATTCATTAAATAAAAGTTTAAAAAAAAAGAAGAGAGACGGAGACAGAGAGAAAGAAAGAAAAATGAAATAAAAATTTCCACGGTAGTATCCAAGCAATCTTCAAACAGTGAACAAAGACCTATCCACAATGTCTTATTTCAAGAGTTCCTCTACTGCCGGCAAAGTATTAACAGTCAGTTCAGTTGATCAGATTGATTCTGGAAACAGACTTCAAATTGTGCATTCATTTCAGTTTAGAGAACGGTATCAAAGTAGTCTATGAAGAAAGTAAAAATTTTTGAACCAATACTGCTTGGAATAACTTAGTATCCATACTTGTGGAAATAAAGCAAAATAATCCTTACCCCTTACACTGAGAGAATGCACGGGGATACACTCAATTTATAGTAATTTTGAAAGATTTAATATTGCGTAGGATATGCATTTGTCAAACTCAGAAAATAGACACAAAATTAATGAATTTCAGTGTATGTACATTTTACCAAAAAAAAGGAAAAAACACTAAAAATATTTGCCTTGATAGCACATAGAGCTACAATAAATTTGACATATGTCAAAGATTGAACATTATGAAGATGTAAGGGTAAATTATTGGTAGACATGTGATAATACAGCTATTTTAATGTAGAATCTAAACCGATTCAAGGACTCATTGAAAAATTCTTACATTTTTTCCATATGTTTGATAATACCCATTTCAAATCATGAAAATAGATGACAGAGAATGCACACTAGAAATATTTAATCCTTCTTTTAAAATGCATGCTTGAAAGTATGGACCAAGAAATACACATTTATAAATTACAGATTATAAATTGAAGGAACAATAGGAGTTTTACTTTAATCCTTTAAAATATCCATATATGAAAAGTGTGTTGTGCTCACTATTTACTGGGTGTAGAAAACACTATTTAGATCCATACTCAATAAATAGCATATAAACTAAATAAATATGTGATTTTTAGATATTTTTTATTTATGCATTTGTTTATCTGGAAGACAGATTGACACTGAGAGGGTGGGAGTGGGGTAGAGAGAGAGAGAGAGAGCTTGCATCTGTTGGTTCTCCCAAATGGCTGCCAACACCCAGATCTTCTGAAGTCAAGAGCTAAGAACCTCATCCTACTTTCCCACATTGGTGCCAGGGGCCCAAGCACTGGGGCCATCCTCTGTTGTTTTCCTAGGGACATTAACAAGAATTGAATTGGAAATGGAGTAGCCAGGATTTGAACCAGCACAATATGACTGTTGGCCTTGCACGTAGTAGCTTAACATGACTGAGCCACAATGCAGGCCCCTCATAATTTTTTTTTTTTAAATCAGGAAATAAAACTTTTTTGTAGTATTAAAAAACAGTGTGAAGTCATTTCCTCTGGCAGTGTCATGGTCTCTTAAGCATGTGGTTGTGAATGTTTTACACTAACATGGCAATATGGTGTTTTTCCTTTGCCTCTCTCCATCCATTTCCTTCTTCCTTCCATGCTTTCTCCCTCTCTTATTCTCACTCTCTTCCTCTGTCTTTCTCTGTCTCTTCGTTCCCTTATATTTTCAATGAATGTGCCCTTAAATGCATTTGAAACATCATACAAAATAATGATCTGCTTGGCTTACTGCACAGTCACATGAGCAGGAAAGATATGTTTTACTCCAAGCCAGAAGATGAAATTCGTCAAGGAACATTAGAAAAATACTGTAGATGTGCAAATTACAGATAAAACTATGTAGAAATAATGTCTGAAGCCCAAAGACACAAAACCAGTTCAATGAACATGGATCAATTCAATGTTGAAGGCTATAAAAATAACAAAAAAAATCAAAACAATCTCTGTAAGGCACATACAAAATATAGCGTGGAGTGGAAATTCAGATGCTAACGGACTATAGTTTCTCAAATTTAAAATATGCACAACAGTTTGGCAATGATGTTTGATGCATAGTTGATGTAGCAGAGGGGAGTTGTATGAAATGATCCCTTGTGAATGGTGCCATTTGTATAGCTCAGCCTGAGTAGTCACCTACACTAGAAACAATCTATTCAGTCTCAATGATCTGTGAAAAGGACATGTAAAGCAGGCAAAAAGGGCTTGAACCAGATGGACTGGTTAACACTAGAGCATTTTACAAATTACCAGGAAAATGAAAACAAGAGTTAGAGAGCCACAATCTTGTCATGAACATTTCCCCTGATTTGATAGAGGCAGAGATTACAGCTTTTCCACATTTCTGGAAAACATAAGCATTGTTTCACAGTAAGAACTGGTTGTTCTTATCCATGTGGAACCAAATTAATTTCTAAATTATGAATGAACAGATTGCAATAAGCCTCCCAAAAATTTAGGAATAGAAAGAACCAGGTAATTGAACTTATTGTTAGAGCACTTAAGGAAGATGTTTGAGAAATATCAGCTTTGCATATTTATAATTTGAGATTGCAGGTTTTAATTTTTTTTTGAGATTTATTTATTTACTTGAAAGTCAGAGTTACACAGAGAGAGAGGAGGCAGAGAGAGGTCTTCCATCCGCTGGTTCACTTCCCTATTGTCTGCAATTGCCCGAGCTGTGCTGATCTGAAGCTAGGAGCCAGGAGTTTCCTCTAGGTTTCCCATGCTAGTTCAGGGGCCCAAGGACTTGGGCCATCTTCCACTGCTTTCCCAGGCCATAGCATAGAGCTGGGTCAGAAGTGGAGCAGCTGGGACCCAAACTGGCACACATATGGGATGCTGGCACTGCAGGCAGCAACTTTACCCACTATGCCGCAACTCTGGCCCCAAGATTGCGGACCAGGCGACTGCATTGCTTGCTTGCTCTCTCTCTCTCTCTCTCTCTCTCTCTCTCTCTCATATAACTTTCTAATAAATAAAAATATAAAAAAAACTTCTAACAGTATAAATGGAATCTTAAAATATGTAGCTATTATTAAAGCAAAATCTGTTTGGCAGACTATAATTAGGGAACCCTACAAGTGAGAAAAGAGATGATTTGAAGATCAGTTAAAGTAGACAGTTGAATGAGCAAATTGTATTTCTAAAAAACGTGATAACCTGGATAAGCACTTGTTTTAGAAATATTTTTTCTGGGCCAGCACCGTGGCTCAACAGGCTAGTCCTCTGCCTTGCGGCACTGGCACACCGGGTTCTAGTCCCGGTCGGGGCGCCGGATTCTGTCCTGGTTGCCCCTCTTCCAAGCCAGCCCTCTGCTGTGGCCCAGGAGTGCAGTGGAGGATGGCCCAAGTGCTTGGGCCCTGCACCCCATGGGAGACCAGGAAAAGCACCTGGCACCTGGCTCCTGCCATCGGATCAGCGTGGTGCGCCGGCTGCAGCATGCTGGCCGCGGCAGCCATTGGAGGGTGAACCAACGGCAAAAGGAAGACCTTTCTCTGTGTCTCTCTCTCTCACTGTCCACTCTGCTTGTCAAAAAAAAAAAAAAGGCCGGCGCCGTGGCTCAACAGGCTAATCCTCCGCCTTGCGGCGCCGGCACACCGGGTTCTAGTCCCAGTCGGGGCACTGGATTCTGTCCCGGTTGCCCCTCTTCCAGGCCAGCCCTCTGTTGTGGCCCAGGAGTTCAGTGGAGGATGGCCCAAGTGCTTGGGCCCTGCACCCCATGGGAGACCAGGAAAAAGCACCTAGCACCTGGCTCCTGCCATCGGATGAGCGCGGTGCGCCAGCCGCAGCTCACCGACCGCGGCAGCCATTGGAGGGTGAACCAACGGCAAAGGAAGACCTTTCTCTCTGTCTCTCTCTCTCACTGTCCACTCTGCCTGTCAAAAAAAAAAAAAAAAAAGAAATATTGTTTCTGCCTGAGAAATAAGTGATAGAAATTTGATTACTTGAAAATGTGTTCTTGATTGAAGTGGTTTAACAAAAAAGGAGAGAGTTAACTATTGTTACACTTTTAAGATGTAATGGACCAAAATTGGTGGGTTCGAGTATTTTAGTAGTGTCGCTTTGTCACTTTTACTTCACTACTATCCAGGGTAATATCACTGCCATTGTTATAGTGTGATGCCATGGGACACACATCATCATATAACTTAGAAAATATTTGTACATAATCTCATATAGTTTACTGTGGGTTAATCTTATGAGTATAAAATTACCTGAACATCAATCTCAGTGAAAAATAAGAATGAGAAAGAAAGAGGAAAGAGGAAGAAAGGTGGGAGTATGGGGGGGGTGGAGGGGGAAGAATCACCATGTTCCCAAATTTGTATAAATTAAATCCATGAAGTTGTATTCCTTAAACAAAATCTAAAAAAATGTGGAAAAAAAAAGATTTATGCCTTACTGAAAAAAAAAAAAATAAAAAGCAAACTGGTTGAGGGTAAATGGGAACTCCTTGTGCTGATTCACAATTTTTGTTGCATAAACCTAAAACTATGCTGAAATTGTCAATTTTAAAATGTCAATAAGATGGTCAAACTGTCACAAAATAAGGAAAAAAAAAGTTCACCACTGGAATCAGAAGAAAAGCTTTTGAAATCAGTTACATGGGGTAGAATAGCCTCATCTGCCTAATGTCAGATCCTCATGTGGAAAGAGAGCTCACATGGAGCATGCAAGTCTGTAGTCAGAGCAGCAGTCTTCCGAGAGACAGAGGTCAGAGGGGAGTCCAAAATTCACATCTTGTAATGTACCTAGTTAGGCCTCTGCTTGGGCACTGGTATCCCATGTGGAATTGCTTGGCTTGAGTCCTGGCTATTCCATGCTTGCAATGTAGCTCCCTGCTAATGCATCTGGAAGACAGCAGATGACAGCCCAAGTACTTTGGTTTCCTGCCACCCACAAGGGCAACTCAGAAGGAGTTCTTGACTTGAGGCTTTGGCCAGATCCAGCACAAGCTGAGTGGACATTTGGAGAGTGAACCAACAGATAGAAGATTCCTCTATATCTGTCTTTCTATCTGTCACCCTGCTCAAATGAACTTTTTATTAAATGTTATGCCTTCAGCATAAAAATACCTTCCATTGTAGAAGATGATCTTAATTCAGAGTCATACTCTGATGAGGGGAGATAAAGAAGAAGGGAAGAAAATTATGGAAAAGCTATTATCTAGGGACAGAAGGGAAGAAAAACATTTCAAATAAATGAAAAAAATACAAATAAACAGAAATGTACATGCCAAGACTGACCATACAGGGACAATTCAAACAGCTAAGGCAGATTTTGGAGTGAAAGAAGCTGTACCAGGTGATTAGACATGGTGCAGCACCCACTAATTATGGCAAAAGATGAGACAAAGGGTCACGTATCTAAAAGGAACAGAAATCCCAGTGATCCCTGAGCTGGAAAGACAAAATATGACACTGAATTTCTTTCCAATTACAGAGATGCACCTAGAATTTTATGAGAAAGGCAGTGTCTTATTTCATTCAGACTGCTGTAGCAAAATATCAAAATACCAGATAGACTGGGCAGCTTATAAATAAAAAAAAAAAAATATTTTTCACAGGTCTGGAGGCTGCGAGTCCAGGATCAAGGTGTCAGTAGATTTTTTGGTCTGATTAGGAGTCCTTTCCTGCTTGTACATGCAGCCTTCTAGCTGTGTGTCTTCACATAGTGGGAGGAGATGTAGAAAGTAACAGCAGCCTCCGGAAGATTACTAATTCAGTTCCTGGGCATATTTCCCTGTGATCTAACCCACTCATACTCAGTTCCTGGGGCATATTTCCCTATGATCTAACCCACTCATATTCTCATAGTGGCGATTTGATTTCCACATAAGTTTAGGGAAGACAAACATTCAGACCACAGTAGGGTATTAAGGAAATGAACGTTACAACTCTGCCAAAGTTTGTATTGAAGTCCTTGGTTAATTTGTGAGCTATATTTATAGAAGACAAAAAAATAACAAGAAATGTTCACAAGGCACAGAGTTTATACACACTAGTAGACTGAATCTTACAAAAACTGTTTCAAGAAATAGTCCCTTGAATAAAATCTCTTTATAGTATCGGGCAAATTTTCAACAGTCTTTTTCATGAGAGAAGATGGAGTGATAGGATGACTGGAAACTGTTAGAACAATTGTCTCTTCCCTAAAATAGCAATAATACTGTGATTTGTAGTGGCTTCATATTACAATAAATAACCCCTCCAGCTACTACCGTGATATAAGTGAATATATTATTGTGAGGAAATTCACATAATTTGCTTTCATGGATCAGTATGAGTTCTCCAGAAGAAAAGAGCAGCATAGAATTTGTAAAATGAGATATCTGAGTTTAAATTAAAAATGTTCAAGAATATACAAAAGTATACTATGAGAAAATAAAAAGAAAATAAAGAAAGACACACAGATGACCTGGCTATAAGAATAACCAGAGTGCATAATTAATGTACTATCCCTATTTAATTAATACAATAAATTTATTCCATGATAAAGACTTTTCACTACAGAACCAAGATTTATTTTTAAAAATTAAATATAGAATTTAGAATTCAGAAATGCAGTTATTTACCAGATCAAAATTTAACTCAAATTACATCAAAGAGAAACAAAGAAGCAACTGTTACCCCCACAAACTTATATGAGAATACTTATATGATTATTACTTGTAAGAGAAAAAAATCCAAATGGCTTTCAACATGAAAATAATGAATATGTCATTTCAAACAGCACAATACTTTATACTGTTCCTTACTCATACATGGAATATTCCTCAGCAATAAAAATAAGTGGACAGTTTTTATAGAGATGGATCTCAAAATAAGTAAGAGAAGATAAAAAAGAAAGAATGTCTTCTCCAATACTTCTTGATCCCATTTACGAAATTCTGTAAAGAAAAGAAACGATTCAGTGAGAGAAAAAAGAGTGAGAGAGAGTGTGAGCTTGGGTGGGAGAGAGAGAGGGAGAGAGAGCTTCAATCTGCTGTTTCATTTCCAAATGTCCACAGCAGCCAAGAATAGGACCGGTGAAGCAGTGAGCCCAGAACTCACTCTCCATCTCTCACATTGGTAGAAGGGAGCTAGGAACCCTAGCCACTACCTGCTGCTTCTCAGAGAGCCCAATGGCAGAGCTAGAATTGGAAGCAGAGCTAAAACTCAGATGCACGCCCTCTGAATTTGGAAGCAGGTATCCAATGGGTGTCTGAACCTGTGAGCCATATGCCTCTACTCCTCTCCCTTATACTATAAAGTTTAAATGGGCGCATTTGACCTGAGGCTAAGCAAACATACTTAAATGAATTTTCTGGAAAAGATAAAAAGAACCAACTAAATATAGCTTATTTATCTGTTTAATATTTTATTTAGTGACTCAATCTAAAACTCAACTTGGGTCTGCATTGTGGTACAGCAGATTAGGCCGCCTCTTGGAACACTGGCATCCCGTACAGGCACCAGCTGCCTTCTTGGCTGCTCTGCTTCCAATCCAGCTCCCAATAAACATGCCTGGGAAAGCAGAGGAAGATGGCCCACCTGCCACCCACCCAGTTCCTGGCACCAGGCTTTGGCTAGATCCAGCCCTGGCCATTGTGGCCTTTATAGGAATGAACCAATGAATGGAAGATTCATTCTCTCTCTCTCTCTCTCTCTCTCTCTCTCTCTCTCTCTCTTTCTCTTTTTCTCTCTTTCTCCTTCAAATAAATTTTAAAAAAACTCTTTATAAAACCAATTTTATTGATTACCCAGCAAGAGTAAGACTTATACAGCACTACAATAATCAACTGGGTGATTTGATGTTATTCCATATGATTGCGAGCAATCCAACTTCTGTGGTTTTTAGCCTTACTTTAAAAGGAACTTTTGCTACACTGAGGCATGTCATGGACAGCCCAACACAGCTGATGCAAGGGAAGCATCGTGACACAATATAGCTTACTCACCATAATCCTCCAGCTTCACTGTGAGTCTCAAGTCTGTGTTTTCTGCTCCAGTGAGACCTTTAACAGTGAATTTATTTTCTGTCATGTAAATAGAATTAAAAATTGTGCATATAATCTTAAATCCTAGGAAGGCATTACATAGCACATTTGTTGTCTGTTAAAAATCCATTTGGGTCCTTACAACACAGTTGAGATGAATATGTATCCGAAAATAATAGATAATTTAAGCATTTATTATGATCTATCTACTATATTAAGTACTTTACAAATATTATCTGTATGATAGTAAAAGTTTATATCTAATTGTATATTTATATGTTTTGTCCTTATGCAAATTCAAGGTTTCTGAATCAGAAATAGACTACCATGGTAATAGCTGCTATCTCCTGTTATGTAGTGATGCAATAAAAGCTAGATGGTTATGAGTGTATGAAAAAAGGGACTTTAACACAGGAGAGGAATCTTGAAGCTAGGAATCTGGTCATTTATACAAAAATGCTATAGCCTCTTTTCTGCATTGGAAGAGAAACTCGATATTCTTAATATAAGCATATCCTAAGGGATGCAGTTGGTTATCTCAGGGTCCCATCTCCCTTTGAAATATAAATACATACCTTTAGGGAGCTTAATTCCTAAATCTATCTAAAATTCTCCTACTTGTCTATCTTGTTTTCACTTAATTTCCAACACACTGTGTTTCCTGGCTCAAAAAGTTCTACTTGTTCCAAGCCACAGAAATATTCACATGACTGACAATTTTTACTAAAATTATGTCTTCATTCTATCAATGAGAAAAATATCAATTAAGAACAAGTATTATGCGCAGGAATGTTATTCATGAATTTCAGTGAATATTATTAATGAATTGCACTTATATTTTTATTCAATTTTCCATGAAGTAATCATGTATGTAGGAACTACAAGATGCAATATTTGTACACAGGTTTATCTGCCTTCAGGGGCAGTGTACTTGCTCCCTATATTACACTGCTTTGATATTATTATTTAGGAGTAATTTAATATAAGGATAAAATAGATCTGGATAAATTTTATTATAATTTACATTTCCTACATGTTACCCCCCAAAGAAAAATGTCTAAAAAGTATGATTTAAGTATTTTTTTTACTAAAATATTACATGTTCATGATTCTAAAAGTCTTGGAAAAATATTTTTAAGGAAGCAAAAAGGATATAAATACAAAATTCATACCTTTCTATGAGTTGTTTTATGCTCTACACAGCATCTTTGCAATATATTTTGACCTATGATATGGTTTCCTAAGAAAAATATGTCCAGAAAACAAAAGACATGTATTGTCTACATCTTGTTTTGAAAAGATCATACAAATGTTCAATGCATACAAAAAAAATCATGATTGCTATTTTAACATATTTTTATGTTGAGTATCATTTGTCAGGTATTATTTAATGTTTTAAACAAATATGATTTTAGAAAACTTGTTGAAAAATAATAGCAAGTTTTCCCACTTCAATTTCTACCCATGTATTTTAATAAATCATATTAAAATAACAAGATCATGATTGTTAATAGTTACTGAGTTTTATATTTGTGCATTATTAATTATTCTCTTTCAGTTTAGTTCACTTGTGGTATGAAAATTTGAAGAACTAGCTATGTATATTCTATATCATTGCTGTTGTGTTTTGGAAACCACTTTTTGGTGAAATTCTTTTCGTTTGTTGCTTCAACATTTTTAATTAAAATATGCTGTGAGGCGATCATATTAGTGGTAAAGTTAAAGTAAAACTATAGTGTTCGTGTTGAAATTATCAAGGAATAAAAGATGTCTTCATAGTTCATCATTTATACTTTGCCTCATTTAGGCCCTACAGCATAGACATTTATTAATTTGAAACTCCTTATAATATTCAACACCTGGCAAGATTACCGATCATATCCATAAAGTTTTTAACAGTTGCCAGCATCTGGGGGCATTTTTCATCTCATATAAATGATCAGAAATTAAATGTTTTGAATCAGGCATTAATATTTTTGTAATTCTTTTTTTTTTTTTAAGTCTACTCATTTATTTTGAAATTCAGAGTTATAGGTAGAGGGAGAGACTGTGAGGGTGAGATATTCTTCCATCCAATGAGTTACTCCACACATAGCTACAACTACCAGTGCTTCGTCTGAGTGTCCCGTATGAGTGCAGAGGCCCAAACCTTGGGTCATCTTTCGCTGCTTTCCCAGGCCATTAGGAAGGAGTGGGAGCTGAATGAGAAGTCGGGCAGGGGCCAGCGCTGTGGCTTAGTGGGCTAAGCTTCCACCTGCGGGGCCAGCAACCCAGATGGGTGCCAGTACGGGTCCCGTATGCTCCACTTCCAGTCAAGATCTATGCTATGGCCTGAGAAAAGCAGTAGAAGATGGCCCAAGTGCTTGGGCCCTTGCATCCATGCGGAAGACCCAGAATAAGCACCTAGTTCTTGGTTGCAGATTTGCCCAGTTCAGGCTATTGTAGCCATTTGGAGAGTGAACCAGTGGATGGAAGACCTTTCTCTGTGTGTCTCTCTTTTGCTGTCTGTAGCTCTGCCTCTTAAATCAGTAAATAAAATCTAAAAAAAAAAAAAAAAGGTGGAACATCCAGGACCCAAGCTGGTGCCCATATGGGATTTTGGCACTGCTGGCAAGAGTTTTGCCTGCTATGCCACATTGCCAGCCCCAAGTTATTTCTTTTTCTCTGTGAATTTACTTTCACCTCTCCTCTTCCTGCCCTAATGAGAAAAACAACAACTGCAGAAGGAGTAGTAAACCAACACTACAGGAAGAAAAGACAGTATTCTGGAAATACCTCCCTGGAGGGCACATGATGTTGAAAAAAAGAGAAACATCAGCAAATAAATAATAGTCAGTGTTTCAAGACTCAAAAATTCAATTCTAAACAAAAGCAACCAAGTTTTGCAAATCACTTACTAAGTACTAATCCTATGCTGAACTCTTTGGAGACATGAATTGATTTCACCTTCATTAATATCCTCATGCTGTGGATTATTTGAAATGGGCCAATAACCAAAGGGTATTCACATAGAGAAAATTCAGATTAGTGATCAAAAACACAGACACTGCACTGATATTTTAATTTTCTGCATTGTACTTGATTAGTGTAGGTTTAGAGACAATATTTTTTTCCAATATGTGAAATAAATACTTTTGAAATTACCTAAATGTACTCTGAGAATAAAGGGAACAGTTTTCTGGGGAAATAGATTAAAATGTGTCATAATTGAAATATGAAAATTCAAAGTCTGAAATGTTTACAATAAGTGATACATACTTTTTCATAGAGAAAATTCCCAAAAAATTTATATTTCTTATTAGTAAATTAATTTCTTAATGGTTACTACACTAATTTATTTTTTTCAACCATTGCATTGTAATTTTTAGACTTAAAAAAACCTATTCAGCAAATTTGATTCAATTAGTGCAGTTCTTTTTCAGAAAAATCAGTGGAAGTTATGAAGAGCCTCCCAAGTCTTCAAACATGATACAATTATTGTTAAGAATTTGATGGCCCAAATGATTGGGACTAACATGAAAAAACTGCAGAATTTTTCCAAATTAAAAAATCTCTAAGGCCAAGTAAATTCAAAGTCTAAGTGAGAAATATAGAAACTGAGTGGTTAAAGATTCTCTTGATAAATGAAAAATTGAGTCAGGTGTAATTCCAATTTAAATTTTTTCTCCTTTTTTTTTTCTCTTCTTCATACCATTTGTTAAACTCTTTCCTTAACATAGAGTTGACCATATGCAAATAAACTCAATTGAAAATAGATCTCAGTAAATAAAAAAGAGTGAGGATAGAGGAAGTTTGTAACTATAAAGCTGAATAGTTCTGCATGCATTTCTATAGACTTACTTCTAAGAGTATTTTTTAAAAAATTACCAAGGGATCCCAAATCCCATTAAGCTGGGTAGTAAAAATGCCACCACATGTGTTAAAATGACCATATTAAGTGTTAAAATGACCATATAGATAGGGTTAAATGTTAAAGGGATCATATAAATAAGATCAAATGTCTGGTAATAATAATAGATAGAATTAAAAAGGAGAGAATGTTCCAACATGGGAAGTAGTCCACACAGCAGACTCATAGAATAATAATCACTTTAAATAGCTCTCTGACCTCAGCATCGGCCCTAAAGGCATTCTGGTCTTGCTGAAAAGCCCACGAGAGCATTTCAAGCATGGAAAGCCAAGACATTTTGGCAAAAAATGTCCTACATGAAGGACTTCCATGAATGTGACTGCAGTGGAAAGGGGCCATACAATGGGTTAAAGACCCAGCCTGCAGTAGCAGCATCCCAAATGGGTGCTGGTTCCAGTCTTGGCTGCTCCACTTGCAATCCAGCTCTCTGTTATGGAATGGGAAAGCAGTAGAAGATGGCCCAAGTCCTTGAGTCCCTGCACCCACATGGGAGACCTGGAAGAGGCTCCTGGCTCCTGGCTCCTGGCTTCGAATCAGCTCAGCTCTGGCTGATGCAGTCATTTGGGGAGTGAACCAGTGGATGGAAGACCTCTCTCTTTCTCTCTGGCTCTACTTCTCTCTGTAACTTGTCTTTCAAACAAATAAAATAATTCTTAAAAAAAAAAAAAAAAGAAGATGTACTTTTCTCTGAAGGGAGGAGAAAACTTCCACTTTGCTTAGGCCTTGTCTAAATACCGATATATTGTGGATTCAAAGGACTTCCGTAGCCTTGACAGCTCATGTCAAGGGGCTCAGGTGATCACTGATGCCATAAATAAGAGTGTTAATTGTTAAATTAACTATAGGAGTCGCTGTGCACCAATTTCCCATGCAGGACTTCCATCAATGAGTTATATTATTAAAATTAGCTGTAGGCCGGCGCCGTGGCTCAACAGGCTAATCCTCCGCCTTGCGGCGCCGGCACACCGGGTTCTAGTCCCGGTCGGGGCACCGGATTCTGTCCCGGTTGCCCCTCTTCCAGACCAGCCCTCTGCTGTGGCCCAGGAGTGCAGTGGAGGATGGCCCAGGTGCTTGGGCCCTGCACCCCATGGGGAGACCAGGAAAAGCACCTGGCTCCTGGCTCCTGCCATCGAATGAGCGCGGTGCGCCGGCCGCAGCGCGCTGACCGCGGCGGCCATTGGAGGGTGAACCAACGGCAAAGGAAGACCTTTCTCTCTGTCTCTCTCTCTCACTGTCCACTCTGCCTGTAAAATAATAAAAAAAAAAAAAACTCTTTAAAAAAAAATTAGCTGTAAAACTTGCTCTTATAGAATCTGTGTGTGTGCATGTGTGTGTGTGCAAATTGTTGAAATCTTTATTAAGTGTAGAGTTGGTCTTCTGTGTGTAAAGTTAATAGAAAATGAATCTTAATGGAGAATGGGGCTGGGAATGGGAGAGGGAGAAGGATATGGGGTGAGAGTGGGGGTGGGATGGTGGGTATGGTGGGTAAGGTGGGAAGAATCACTATATTCCTAAAGTTGTACTTATGAAATTTGTACTCCTTAAATAAAGGCTTTTTGACAGAACAGTCTCCTTTGGATTCTGAGTTAGATTTCAGTTATTCAGTTAGAATGGCCTAAAGAATGCAAGCAATAGCATAAATATACACACTACCTCTGTCAATCTACCAATCTTAAATTATCTGAAATTATATATTCTTTCCTGAGTGTGCTAAAACTGTCATTCCAGTCCAAGGAGATACACAACTAAGTATAAAATACTCAAGAAAGTCATAACTTCATAATAGTGAATTAAAAAAACTTTAATTGAATATTAGCAGTAAATACTCTTGTGAAATTCAGTGAACACCTCAGAACAATGAGTGCACAGACAGGTGTGCACAAGAATATCCACAGCAGATTTATTAATGATAGGCAAGTTAGAAGTAAGCTGGATATGCATAAAGATAAAACTGAAAAAAAAAATGGTGGTAAGCCCTTATAGGAGATTCAGACAAATAATGAAAGCAAATACTGCAGAGTAATACCATAGATTGTTTTGTGTAGAATCTTATGAATATACATAGTAGGAGGAAACTTCAAAATAAGTTTAGGGAAATAGAATCAAAAGGTCTTTATTTTGATATAAAACTCCTGGGGCCCACACATAAACTTTTTTTGTAAAATTATTTTCCATGAACTTTATGAAGATCCTTAATAGACTGGCATATTTTTCTAAGACCTTAAGTTTCATAATATCCACAAGTTTATTTTACAGCATTTTTTGAATTAAATAATTGAGGTGGATTAATTGAATTGTATAAAAGGAAAAATATTTGATATATATATATATATATATATATATATATATATATATATATATATATAGTTAAAAATATTTGAAGGTAGGCCAGCACTTGGCTCCTGGCTTTGGATCAGCGTGGTGCGACGGCTGAAGCGTGCCGGCCATGGGGACCATTGCAGGGTGAACCAACGTTAAAGGAAGACCTTTCTCTTCTCTCACTGTCCACTCTGCCTTAAAAATTAAAAAAAAAAATATTTGAAGGTATAAATTTTATAATGATCTCAAACATTTACCAAATATTGGCTAAAAATTGTGAAATATTCTTATTTGTATATTTAAGCTTTAAAATTTATAACTTTATTAAATTTTAAATCAAACTAAAGAATTTTCATTGCTTATTTTATTAGCAAACAAAGTAAAACTTTATGTAATATAGTAGTAAACACTAATTTATTTTTAAAATGAACAGTGTTAACATTCTAACAGTCCTTGGAGTTTTTGTTTTGTTTTGTTTTGTTTTGGTTTTTTTTTTTTTTTTTTTTACAGGCAGAGTGGACAGTGAGAGAGAGAGAGACAGAGAGAAAAGTCTTCCTTTGCCGTTGGTTCACCCTCCAATGGCCACCGCGGCTGGTGCACTGCGGCCGGCGCACCTCACTGATCCGAAGGCAGGAGCCAGGTGCTTCTCCTGGTCTCCCATGGGGTGCAGGACCCAAGCACTTGGGCCATCCTCCACTGCACTCCCGGGCCACAGCAGAGAGCTGGCCTGGAAGAGGGGCAACCGGGACAGAATCTGGCGCCCCGACCAGGACTAGAACCCGGTGTGCCAGCACCGCAAAGCGGAGGATTAGCCTATTGAGCCGTGGCGCTGGCATAGTCCTTGGATTTTAAGATTTCATAGGAGAGCATATTGATTTATCACTTTATGGTCAGTGACACATATCCACAGTCTACCTCTGTGACCTCCAAGTGTGTTTTAAGTTTGGCTTAAATGCACAGATATTGATGTCTTTTTTAAAGCATTTTTAAAGATCATACAGCTTGCAATTTGCTTTGTTTTAGTTATATGCTGAGGTTACACTTTCATGGCACCGTTTTATCTCCTCTAATTTCTCTTTATTTCTATTATTTTACTGATACAGCAAATAAATACAATTCCTAAAAGGATGACCTCTTCCCCTCAGTTATTACCATCTTTTTAGAATTTGTCTAAAGGTCTTTGCTGTACCATAATGATTATAATAATAAAGCAACCTTAATTATTTACCTAGCAGTAATCTGAAAGATACAAAGGGGGAAGACAGAGTGAAAGACAAGCTAATGAGATCATTATCAATATGTTTCTGTAATTTTTTGCATTCTTCCTGCCTCCAAGCTTTATAACTTCACAATATTCCATCAAGAGTATGAGTTTCTATATTCTCCAGACAAAATGTTATTTTTCTTAGCACTTATGATAAAATAAAGCATAAAAGAAAGAGAAGCTTTTAAACAGAATTGCTTTAACATTCCTAAGGCTCCCAAGACTCCTGTTAGCATATCTTACTCTTAGTGTATGTAGTAAAAGCACATACCTCTGTTTTATTTTTTTCATTCATTTCTAAATTTTCATCAGTACCTTCTAAGCAATTAAATCACAAAGTAAGCAAAGCCAATTGAATGGTGGCTGAACAGCCATTACTAGTACACGGCATTAAAAATGGAAAATGAACACAGTTAAGCATTCCCAGCTAATTCAGTTAGGTATCACCCTAAGGCATCAACACCATTTATCACAATCACTGCAGCCTGCCATGCAGGCACTATCACTGGTGGTTTTACAAAGCAAATTAGGAACTTTTATTGTATTCTTTGCCCAGGAAAAGGAAACAAACATTGGACATTCTTTATGTGTCTATTGTGGTCAACTCCACCATCATATTAGCCTTATCAACTAGAAGTTGGAAACTGCAGTAAGAGGATATGCCACTGTGTGTAATTACTTAGGGTGTTCAGATTCCTGAAAGTCAAAAACATTGCAGTTTCAGAAAAGCTGTGTTTGTGTAGAACTGTAAATGAATTATGTTCTAAGTAGGGAGAAAGAAAATTATTGGCATGCTTGCTTAAAATGTAAACATCTTGTATTCATTAGTTAGCCTTCCAAAGGGGGTTTATTCTTATAATCTGTAATGTTCTATGTAGAAAATTTCATTCATTTTTGATATGGCCTAACCACAAGACTTTTGAGTTAGCAACTTAAAATTCAATCCAAGCTCTCAAGATTTGACAGAAGATTTGAAGTCAGTAGAAGCAGATTTTTTTATCTCTATAAACATTTATAATAATTGTAGAACGGAATGATTAAAGCAATGCTTGGAGGCTAAAATTGTGTAATTGTGCTGCTACTTTTCAGTGAGGAAACTGAAGGAGAGAAGTTGTAAAAGACTTGCTAGAAAGAAAAAGACTTGCCTACCGTCTGTGACAGTCTAAATGGCAAAGTTCTGACGTTGTCTGCTAATTTGTTCACTCTAATGCAAAACATTTTTAGTAAGATTCATGAAATAGCATCGTGACTGTCTGCAAAACGATTTGACATTATCACATTCAGGAGCTGATTTACCTTAAAACTGTCAAAATGGGAAAACCTCAAAGGGAAATATTAGCAATTTCCACACATCTGTTATCTGGAGAAATTGCTTTTAGCCAACTGGCTTAACTCTTTTATCAGCATTGTTAATGCTGAGATGGATGTCAAGGGTAAAAGCCAATGGGTCTGAAATCTGCTGGTACCATTTACAAGGACATGGCTAGTGGGAATTGGTTGCAACCAACTCCAGCAGTTTTATACATTTGACTAACCTGACTACATTTTTCGTATTCCATGTGTATTCCACCTATATTGGCTTGGGTCTGTGTAAAAAAAGGGACTGGTGGTATTTTAAAAAAAATAATTATTTGCAAGGCAGTATAAAATAGAGGGACACACGTACAGACATATAGGGAAAGGGAGGGGGGAGGCAGAGAGGGAAAGAGAAGAAGAGAGAGAGAGAGAGAGAGAGAGAGAGAGAGAGAGAGAAAAATATCTTCCATCCATTGGTTCACTCCCCAAATGGCTGCAACATCCAGTCCTGGGCCAAGCCAAAGCCAGGAGCCAGGAGCTTTATCCCAGTGTCCCGCATGGGTGCCGGAGCCCAAACACTTGGGCCATACCCCACTGCTTTCCCAGGCACATCAGCTGGGATTTGGATCAGATCGGAAGTGGAGCAGCTGGGACTTGAACCAGCTCCCATATGGGATTCTAGCTCTGCAGATGTGCCACAACACAGGCCCCCTCAATAAATATTTTAAATGAAAGTTGGACTTACTGAGCGGTAGTACTTACTAATTGAATTTTAGTTCCCAGAAGCATGTAGTTTTCAGCTATTATTATCAAATAGCTAATATTTCAGACTAGATACTTTAGTAAAAGCAATTTTTACTCAGTTGTGATTGTAGATAATGAAAACATAAATTTTCAGGTCCTTAACAGTAAAAATTATCACACTTGAATAGGTAAAAATAATATTGGCTAATGCAATATTTAATTTCAAGTAAAATTCATTATATCTTAAATACATTTTATATGGTATGATTCATTTTAGTGGATCAAGTACTAAAGGAATGAGAAGTTTTCTTCCCAGAAAAACAGGAACTGGATGTACACAATGTGCCTTATGGAACCTCTTTTAACCCTTAAAGTTACTTTTAACCTTTTACTAACTTAAGTTTAAAGTTACTTTACTAACTATATGGACAGGCATCACAAAATATATATAGAAACAGAAGCACTCACTTTTATACATGTGTATACAATATATCATACACGGACGTCTCATTTCTCCCATTTACTTTGTATTACAGTTAGGAAATTTAATTGGTTTCTAGACAGCAACTTTTTCTGTTTTATTACCCTCTATTTTCTGTTATCATATAAGGTCCTTCTTTTCACCGAGTTTGAATTTTTTCCTTGTGTATATTCATGAACTTATGAATGCGCAGTAGCCAATATTGCCTAGTAAGAACTTATCTGAATAAAACATAAATAAAGATTACTAGCAGCGGGAGAAAAAGGGAAAGAATATCTAATAAATGTATCATGAATTTGCTAGTGTGCTTTCTATGCCAATAACTAAACACCTAATGTCTGATCAGAAAATGAATCAAATCACTAAGTGTGGTTGAATGCTCATTATCAGCAGCAAATAATCTGATTTTTCTAGTTCTAATCTTGTCCCTGAATCTTATATTAATCCACAAATCTTACCACCGCCCTATTCAGTAATTTTTCACTGTATTGAATATTGGCCTAGTGGCCTGATTTCTTTGAGAAATCTTTCCAATACATACTGATGAATGTTGGTTGTGAATTCATACTGTGGCTCAGAAAGATTTGTCGGGCTCCAATGCAAAATATTGCTTTAAGAATTGACAGTGGAGGTGGATCTGTTCATGATTTCAGTATGGCATAGTTCCTTACTAACATTGTTAGCTAAATCTTTAACACACAAGACAGTTACTAATGTATCCTTTAAACTCAAGCTGCAGTGAAACACACAATACTAATCACAGCAATGACTCCATTAACCAAGATAGCCAAAACATCTGATTCTGTTATTTGTTACTCAGGTGGAGTAGACTCAACCATGTGCAACCTCCCCCAAACTGCAGTGCACATGAAGTTTTGCTGGCTAGGACTTCGTTGGTGCTCCATTGCGTTAGCAATTTTCTTCTCCAAGAAGTCATGTGGACTTGGTGAGTAAAATATAGGGTTTTGTGTTTGTTAAAGATTTGTTTTATTTATTTGAAACACAAAGATACAGAGAGAGAGGGAGGAATACAGAAAAAGAGATCTTCCATCCACTGGTTCTCTCCCCAAATGGCCACAATGATGAGTGCTATGATAAGCTGAAGCCAGGAGCTAGGAGCTTCATCCAGGTCTCCCTTGGAGAGCTGAGACCCAAGGACTAGGACCATCTTCCCAGGCTCATTAACAGGGAGCTGAATTAGAAGTGGAGCAGCTAGAAGTTGAATCTTTGCCAATATGGGATGCTGGTATTGCAGGTGGCAGCTTTAACCACTATGCCACAGTGCCAGCCCTGAAAAATGAATCTGAGAAAACCCAAAGATATCATATTATTAGAGAACCATTTACAGTAGGTTCTAATTTTCTGTATATCATGTTGCTATGCACCTAAAAGTTATGCACAAATTCAGTTGTTTTTATTGATCCAGAGGCCTACTAAAACCACCTTTTGATCTCATAAATTCTGAATTTTGTTGACTGTAAGTTTTTCAGGTACATTTTTGAGGAAGCAAATACATCAGAGTTACTTATAAACGCATTTGTTTCAAAACATCTATATAAGACACAAACCTAATGTTGTTACAAGATTCTGAGAAAACTGGTATCCTATTTTTTTGCAAAGACCCTGTTTTAAGAGAAACCAACCTAAAAACAACCATCACTTATATTTCTATTATAATTTAGTTTTCAATCTCAGGTTAGAGTAATTTATAAATATGTATACAGTCTCATGATTTTGGGTGGATAGTTCTACGAAATTGACACGAACACTCAAAGGACCAATGTTGAATTTGTGCTCCTGGGAGAAACACGTGGTCTTGTTCCTAAGAGGGTGCCCATAATATATTGTAAATAACTTTTTTTCATCT